>OZ009949.1:6658506-8060511 GCA_963932025.1 Erebia epiphron
GTTGAAGGTTAAGAGGAAAAAAGAAGACTGTGATAATCCTTCTAGTACTATGGATAAGCAAGTTTTTTTTTGCTATTCTAATTTCTATGACAATTTACAATATTAGGTGTAGGTAGGCAGGGTAATAGTCGGGGGACGAATGGCCTAGTTGTGTTGTAGTGTTGACCCAAGTTGGTAACTTGGATGGGTGACCTAATTTGGAGGTTCAATATTACTCAAAATGACAGTTTGATGTCACGTACCTTGACGGTCCTAAAATAAGGATTCTAATTCTAAAACACGAAAGTCAACAATAATGAAACAATATGACTTGAAGCATTAGCAGCATGACCCCTGCGCGAACCTATACTTGCGGCTAACTTCCGAGACGGTGCCAAGACATCATAAAGTTTGAATCAAACTAAATTGAGTATTAGAAAGAAAGAAAGATTCATTTTCTTTCTTTCTTCCTTTCTATTGAGTAATTTCTTTTTTATTATTGAGTAATAGATTATTCCCGTCTTCTTCTTCGTCTTCTTCGTCCGCGTGGATTAAGTATTTTCGATTCCCGCGGGAACTCGTTAATTTTCGGGGATAAAAAGTAGCATAATATGTCCTTCCTTGGGATATAACCAATCCCAGTACCAAATTTCATAAAAAACGGTGGGGGCCGTAAAAGCGTAGCAGGCAGACACACTTTTGCATTTATAATATTAGTACGGATTAACATGGATTTGAATTCCAGGTATAAAAAATCGGATGTGAAACGGCGGAAAACAACGGATACACTAGACGAGTCGCTGTTCACCATCACAACGTTAACCTATGAAGAACAAATAGCCGAAATACAGACGCGACAGAACACTAGCGCGTACAAAAACGCGCCGTACAAGTGCACGGCGTGCTATCGCGGCTTCCACGTTAGAGACCGATACGACGCGCACGTTATACGACACAGCGAGGTGAGTTCTGTTGAATAAATAAAAAAAAACATTCGTAAAACTTTTTATCGTCCGCCATATTTAATTTAGTGTGACGTCATTTTATTTTTCAACAAGCCGGTATATTTGATACACATATAGGGGTGCATAAATAACTAGTCCGCCATCTTTGGGAGTTTGCCATATTGGGATTAAGTATGACGACACTTAACTAATAACTGGATTGTCTATGTAGTTTATCACTAGTTACGCAAGAAGGGACATTTTCAACAACCTCAAATTTCAACACAACAAGGATTATGCGGCAACATTAAGGTTGATAATAGGTTAATTTAAAAACACATTACACTATTACATTTGACATTATTAAAAAATACGCGCCGAATTGAGAACCTCCTCCTTTTTTTGGAAGTCGGTTAAAAAGACTAGCGGTCCGCCCCGGCTTGGCACGGGTAGCACTTGATCAAAATAGTCCATACCCAATAATGGTCAGTCGGCACTGCGACGAACAACTCCACCATACGTTCTCTAATTTTGTTCAGCAAACCGCTTTGAACGCTTGGCACTTGAGTCTCCAATGCGACGTATTTTCGCTGCCCTCGCCTGGGAACTATGTTTAGAACTAACAACTAAGTTGAGACCTGGCTCTTTTAGGCATTTCGCAGTCTGTCTACAACAGTTAGATATTAAAATGTTAGTAAGTTCTCTTGTATTTATTATGTTTGTCTTGACAAATATGACATAAAAGACAGTCTGAATTAATAGACGAATAGAGGTTTAACGTAAAAAGTTAAATAAGGTGATTATTTCCGACTTAATTCACATTATTGCAATTTTCGAAGGAATCTCTAATTTATTTTAAAATAAAATGTAGCCTATGTTACTCGCTGATAAAGTAGCTTTCTATAGGTGAAAGAATTTTTAAAATCAGTCGAGTAGTTATTGAGTTTATCCATTACAAACAAACAAACAAACAAATCTTTCCTCTTTATAATATTAGTTTAGATAAAAGGTTTAATTTGATAATTTGAACCTAGATAAAACACACGTTTATACCAGTTTTTCCATATAATTGACGATAGACCTCGAGTTTGCACTTTTTCATTTTACTCGACTGCCCAAAAATCCATATCCATATTCCATATGCCAAATCCATACTAATATTATAAATGCGAAAATGTGTCTGTCTGTCTGCTACGCTTTCACGGCCGAACTACTCAACCGATTTTGATGAAATTTGGTACAGGGATAGGTTGTATCCCGGGGAAGGACATAAGCTACTTTTTATCCCGGAAAAATCAAGAGTTCCCGCGGGAATTGGAAAAACTTGGTCCACGCGGACGAAGTCGCGGGAATCATCTAGTACTATTATAAATGCGATGTCTGTCTGTCTGCTACGCTTTCACGGCCAACGACTCAACCGATTTTGATGAAATTTGGTACAGGGATAGGTTGTATCCCGGGGAAGGACATAAGCTACTTTTTATCCCGGAAAAATCAAGAGTTCCCGCGGGAATTGGAAAAGCTTGGTCCACGCGGACGAAGTCGCGGGAATCATCTAGTACTATTATAAATGCGATGTCTGTCTGTCTGCTACGCTTTCACGGTCCAACTACTCAACCGATTTTGATGAAATTTGGTACAGAGATAGGTTACATCCCAGGGAAGGACAAATTGAAGAGTTCCCGCGGGAATCAAAAAATGTATCTGTTCACCGATTTTGATGAAATTTGGACAAGGACAGGTTGTATCCCGGGGAAAGACATAGGCTACTTTTTTATCCCGGAAAATTGAAGAGTTCCCGCGGGAATAACAAAAAATTATCTGCTCAACCGATTTTGATGAAATTTGGTACAAGGACAGGTTGTATCCCGGGGAAGGACATAGGCTACTTTTTATTCCGGAAAATTGAAGAGTTCCCGCGGGCATCAAAAAATATAACTCCACGCGGACGAAGTCGCGGGAATCATCTAGTGGAGTATAATATTTTCAGGGTTCGTGTATGTATGTGAGTCTCTTTATTCCTCCATAACTTCTTAATGCCTAAACAGATGTATTGTTAGAATCCTTACATCATGCCAAGTAATACTGGCTATAATTTTTTTGAAAAAATTCAATACGGCAGAGCAGTTATGTTTTTTTAAAAATTATCTTCACTTGTTTAGATATACCTTTGGAACTATTTTTGAAGTGAAACTTCTTTAGAATTGTTGTGATTTGAAAATTCGATGAAACGTAAAAGCGACATTAAAAAGAGACAAACATATTCATAATAGGATTTGGCCTGCGAGAGAATGAGATAGAACACACGTTGTGTTTATCTCATTCTCTCGTAGGCTACTTTTCTGAAGTTCCACATCTGCCGTGTGTGGATTGCACAAACACACTTGAATGTTTTTCAGCAATTCTTCTTGAATTGTTTTCAGCAAAGCGGCGCCTACGAATGCTTCATATGCAAGACTCACCTGAAAACGGGTCGGGCGTTAAGGAAGCACCTCACCGCGCAACACACTGAAAAGTTCAGCTGTAAAGGCTGTCCCTTCAGCACAAGAAACAGGTGTGTAGAAAGATTATTTTACTGTTACTGCTATACGGCTCACTCCCCTTGGATACTAGGCTTCCTCAATCACATCCCATCTTCAAAACTACGCTGAAACAGCATTATTTATCCTCTTATCGTCTCTAACTTACATTACTACATTTTTTTATTTCTCTTTTGTATAAATATATTACATCTATTAAAATAATATAATATTTTATAATGCTAATTTCTGTGTCTATATCCATACTTATCCATAGTAATATTATAAATGCGAAAGTGTGTCTGTCTGTCTGTCTGCTACGCTTTCACGGCCCATCTGTTCAACCGATTTTGATGAAATTTGGTACAGGGATAGGTTGTATCCCGGGGAAGGACATAGGCTACTTTTTATCCCGGAAAATTCAAGAGTTCCCGCGGGAAACAAAAAAATTATCTCTTCAACCGATTTTGAATGCCCTTTAGATTATTATTTTTGTAGTATCTTTTATGGTGTACAATGAAGTACATTTTACTTTACTTTATATTTCAGAGGCGTGGCCCGGGAGCATGAGAAATGGCACGCGGGCACTAAGTACCAATGTCCCCACTGTCCCAGCGAGTTTGAGTGAGTATGAAAACTAGTAAACAACATAATTAATAACATTTTTTTTTATCCACTACAAGTTAGCCCTTGACTGCGATCTCACCTGATGGTAAGTGATGATGCAGTCTAAGATAGTAGCGAGCTAACCTGTTAGGGGCATGGCAGTTATATTAAACCCATACCCCTATTTGGTTTCTACACGGCATCGTACCGGAACGCTAAATCGCTTGGCGGCACGTCTTTGCCGGTAGGGTGGTAACTAGCCACGGCCGAAGCCTCCCACCAGGCCAGACCAGGGAAAATTCAGAAATTATAAATTCCCAAATTGACCCTTCCGGGGATCGAACCCGGGACGTTAAGCGACAGCGCTACACACTGCGCCACGGAGGTCGTCAAAACATACTCATAGTAATATTATTAATACGAAAGTGTGTCTGTTTATCCGTCTGTCTTTCAGTTACGCTTTCACGGCTCACTTGTTCAACCGATTTTTATGAAATTTGGTACAGGGATAGTTTGTATCCCGGGGAAGGTCATAGGCTACTTTTTATACCGACAAATTAAGCAGTTACCGCCGGAATTGAAAAAGCTTAATACACGCGGACGAAGTCGCGGGCATCATCTAGTAACATATAAAAACAAATATTGTATAGAAGCAGGCGTTACTTTGCGGAAGTCCATGATAATAAAGGAACTAGTAGTTTAATTCGGTATAATCCGCCACAGTAGACAAATCTATGTGGTACAGCGTGCACCTGGCAATATTCACCGCCCAGTAAGCCAGCAATTCGCACCGGCACAAAACCACACCACACAAATCTTCCAAATTCTTCCTTCATCTCTTCTATTCTTATTCTTATGTGCACGATGTAACTACCTATAATTTGAATTGCATGTTTACCATAGTGCCTAAACCATTGAACATTTTGTATACCTACTACTTGTTATTCTGTTGGTGGTTAAAATAAAATAAATTAAATTAAATTATTCTTTCACTCCAACACCAGAGCATCTTCAGGAGTTGTTGACTAGACAATGCTAGATTGTAAAACTTTACTATCGTATGGTCGTATCAAGTCGTTTTTATAGCCAATACAGATTATACTTCTAATTCCTTCATATTAAAAAAAACAAGTGACATAATAAAAAATTATAACACGAGTGCCCTGCAAAAATGAATTAAAAAAAACTATAGCCAGTGTTATTCGGGATGATGTAGGGATAGGGATGTCGTCTTGTCTGTGTCAAACACAAATTATTTCTTACTGATTATTAAATAGACGGTCTTCCAAAACACCTTAAATTCACATCCTCGGTTAGTTTTAACTTTGATAATCATTTTAAACTACGCGATTAAAGAGAAATAGTGCGTTGAAATTTGATGACGTCACCAACTATATGTAGTCCATCAAACTTATCTGGCCCGGTGGCCAAGATTGGAACAAATTTTTATGCCTGTTTAGTTTGTTTTTATTTTATTTTTCATATCAACTAGCGACGCTGTTACCGGATCAGATTAGTTTGTGGAACTATAATTCATACAAACTTTCATACTAGAAGTGCTTTTTTGAGTAATTTCCGGACTAGTGTGACAAAAGTTTCATTATTTCCCAGCAAGCTAACAACGTACATGGGCCACATCAGAATCAAGCACGTGTCAGACTTCGTGTGCGAATTGTGCGGATACACTTTCGTGAGCAAGAAAGGGATAGATGTACACAAGAAGAAGAAACACCGACTCGCCGACAAAAACGTGAGTGTAATGAACCTTAACTGGCTTGTTTTAGGGCTCAAGTTCGTACACGTACACAGCCAACTCCAAGCGGATACGCTGTGAAATAAAAACTGGTGGTATTGAACTTGCGACTTAAAATGGAGTGTATTAGGTTCCATTTCACTCTGACGCTAAACTCCGACGAACTGTGCGTATACACAGTATTTTTTTAAATCCATACTAATATTACAAATTCTGTGTGTGTCTGTCTGTCTGCTACGCTTTCACAGCTCACCCCTTCAAACGATTTTGATGAAATTTGGTACAGGGATACGTTGTATTCCGGGGAAGGACATAGGCAAACAGTTCCCTAAACTTATTAATGTCGCGGGCATCATCTTCTAGTAAAAAATAACTAAAATTTACGCCTCGCCTATCATTTCCATCATACGACACTTGTAGCATAAACAACTATTTCAGGTGAACTTGGACGGGCCGTACTGCGAGGTGTGTGAAGTTAGGTTCATATCGGAAGAGGCTCACTCCAGACATCTGAAGTTATCTTCTAGACATAGTAGTGATAACGACCCGTGAGTTTCTATAATTATACTAGCTTTTGCCCGCAGCTTCGCTCCGTTATGTTCGATTTTCATACAAATTTCAAAGCCCCTATATAACCCTCAAATTGTGGTTGAATTTTCAAAAATCCTTTCTTAGCGGATGTCTACGTCATAATAACTATCTGTACGCCAAATTTCAGCCCGACCCGTCTAGTGGTTTGAGCTGTGCGTTGATAGATCAGTCAGTCAGTCACCTTTTCCTTTTATTGACCGAGCGAAGCGAAGGTCTCTGAGTCTACTTGAGTGAATTTGCACTTGTCCGTCCGTCTGTCAGAGCCTTATAACTTCTGAATTACTGAACGTAATTACTTCAAATTTAAATATTATATATATAAACCGATGGCTTCCAGTCGAATATGGCTTAAAAAATTTTAAAAATATTTTTATTTCAGGGGGGCTCTCATAGAAGCGAAAATATTTTTTAAAGCGTTACACAGGGTTGCGGTATATCATTTTAAAGATAATTAGGAATAAAGTCCAAAGTTTATGCGACGATGACCATTTACGTCGTTTAGACGTCCTGTAGACGTTGCAGAACAGAACGTTTTGATTATATAGACGTTACGAGATAACTCTTACATATTCATATTAATTTTGTGAAGTGACTAAAACGTCTTATTAGCGTTATGCGATTGACTGTTTTTTGTGGAAGTTGAAAAGAAATCGTACGTGCTCTTGTGAAAAAAATAATTAACTAAAAATGTATGGTTAGAAGGCAATTAAGTAAAACTAATTCTATTAAAAATTAATTATTCTATGTTTGTATTATATTGCGTAGAGTTGATTCCGACTGGAACCTTAATTTTTACGAGAAAGTATATATGAAAATACTATGAATATTTTAATGCCCCCCCGTGATTTTGTGTTTTATGCATTATATTTAAATAATTTCAAATTATCTCTTCATTCAAAACTTCCGGCCATGATGTTTTAGTTAGTGTCCAACCTCTAAACGACGTTAAAATAACTATAATTAGATATAGAATTAGATTTAGTTTAAAATACGGCTAAGTTCTGCTGTAAAATAGTATAAGTAAAAGTGTTAATTGTAATAAATATAAAGTTACTTCTCCATCATCATCGGAACATAAACTTCGAGGCTGAGACAAATGTACCTGTCGGATGGCGACCGGCGTGAATCATGATTCATAAATCAACGACAAAATCCCGGGGAGTATTGCTTTTATTTCTTTAAAGCCATTACTAATTAGTTTAATTATTACCGCACACTAATAGGTATATTTCTCAAATCTACTCCTTACACGCTACTCGTACTTTCTCGACAATTTCGAGAAACGTCCATCCTCACATTCGGGCAAAGTCTTTACTCACTTTGCTTGACTTATTAGTGGAAGTAAAGCTGGAGAAAAACCAGGATTGCCTCAGACAAATCCAACACTACACATGACAATATAATTCTTAACAAAGAAACAAATAGGTTCAACATTAGCAGTGAATAAGTCAGACAAAGTTTTGTGTAAAAAATTAGTGCCTAAATATCTTGTAACCTACCTACTTACATACCAAATTATAACTAGCTTATCTTCCTTGTCTTGTCTATTTTATCTGATTCTTTTTGTATCCCTCCCTCTGTCTGTTCTGTAAACTCTCAATTTCCCTTCTCTGACATATAATATTGGTGTGTTTCAGGTGTAGGCATTGTAAAATGGCTCCAACCGTGCAAACCAGACGGGCAGCAGCTTTAGAGGAGCAACAGAAACTTAAAAATGCCCTACAGGAAATTAAATCGCTGAAACAATTAAACACACAGCTCCTGAAGGAACAAGAGGACAGTGAAGTTGAAATGAGAGTAATCATTACAAAGAATACACAGTTGAAGGCTGAACTGGCTAGCCTGCACAGCGCCCATACTCTTGTGCTAGAGGAGCGAGACCAACTTCAGGTGGCAGTCGGCTCATTCAATCAATGCATTCAGACCTATGAAGAGGCCTTGGGACGAATCTCTTTTTTGGAGGATGAATTGAGCAGATCACATAAAATAATTGATGACCTTCAGTCACAAATAGAAAGTTGCGAAAAGCAACAAAACAACAAACTGTATGATGAACTGCTTGCTTCATCTTCATCGGCACCGGTCGTGACCATTGATCTCACCTGTGACAGTCCTTGTGCCCATAATAAGAAACATAAAAATCTCAATATTTGCCTAAATAGTCACAGAAAAATAAAAAAATATATAAAAATTGGCAAGTTTATTACAAAAACCAAAAAATTAATTAAATCACAAAAGGCAAGTGCTCAAAACATTAGACTGAGAAAAGAGCGGTTAGACTTATTAAATAAGCTGAACATAACTTGTTCCTCATTGCAAGAAATGAGAGAGCAATATGAATCTAACATTCATAGCCTAAACAATGAGATATTAAAGTTGGAAAGTTCATTAAGAACTATTACTTCCCAGTATGAACTGTCACAGAAACAGATCAGTGAACACATTCTGGCTGCCGATGAGCTCTTAACCATAGGTAATTATAATATTGAACGATTAGACTCTCTAGTGAATAAATGTCAGTGTTCAAATAAGGTTCCTTTAGTTGTCTCAGCGGAAAATCAATGTACTGATTTCAAAAATTCCTGTAAGTGTAATAATGTACTAATGTGTCCCTCCCCACAGCGAAAAACATTTGTAATCTCAGACGGGTTTGGAAAAGACCTTGGTTATTTGCTAAAAAGTGAACTACACCAACAGGTCCTTAACATATGTAACCCGGGGGCCCCCTATGAGTACATAATTGAAAATATTAAAGGCTGTTGTTTAGATAAATACAGCACAGTAGTATTGTTAGTAGGTGACAGTCGGCAAATAACCAAAAAAGAAATACTCAGAAGTTTTGCATACCTACAAAGTGTACAAAAATATTCTGAATGTAAATTTATACTTTGTGCGTTTCCATACTCATGCTCTTTGACCTCAGCACAAAATAGGTATGTTTATAAACTTAACATGCTTTTACATAATTTAAGCTATGGTCATAGAGACCATTTCCATGTACTAGACACAAATAAGTTTGTTAAGCGATTTACTCTGACAAAAGGTACTATGTATCTGCCACATAGATATAAGAAACAAATAGCTACATTAGTAGCTTGTAATATACAAGACCCAGCTATTTTTAGCTTGGATGCAACTGTGAATGGTACATGTTGTACCCATAATATTGATTTATCTAGTAATATTAGTACCAATCCCAGTATTTTGGAATTGGATACAAGTTATCATGAAAAATTAAATACAAATTGTACAAATTGTACTAATATTTATGTTAACACTGACTCAAGCTGTGCTGGTGGTACTACCAAGTCAGTAAATAACTCAAGCTACAGTAGTAGTACTACCAGGAACACTGCTTGTTTAAACTAGGCAGCAAGACAACGGAGAAGCTCTGTAAAATTAACATTGTACATCAAAACATACAGAGTCTCTCCGGCAAAGAATTAGAAATAGAATTATTTGTGGAAAAATGCAACACACATATCTTGTGTTTCACTGAGCACTGGCTTAAGAGTGAACAATTGCCAATAACCAGGATACATAACTTTACAATGTCAAGTGCGTTCTCTAGAAAATCTGCTATTCATGGTGGATCATTAATCCTGGTCCATAAAGACATTAATAGTAAAGAACGAAAAGACATAGTGGGTCTATCTGTTGAACGCATTGCGGAACTGTCTTGTGTGGAGCTGGAGCGTTTTATTGTAGTCTGTGTTTACCGGCCCCCCTCAGGTGATCTCACCCATTTTGAGGATATAATGGAAGATGTGTTAAAGCGATTGTGCGTGTCCACTAAGAAGATTATAGTATGCGGCGATTTTAATGTAAATATTTTAATGGAAAATGCTTTTACTGGTAGGTTGCTAAACTTATTTAAATGTTTTAACATGAAACATGCTTTTAGTGAACCTACTCGGATAACAGAAACTTCAGCCACTTGCTTAGACAATATTTTTTACAGTGGCGATATAATTTTGGAAAAAGCTGTTATAAACAAGCTAAGGTCGGATCATTGCGGGCAACAGATAACTGTTTTAAGTAGTGCCAATAAAAGAAAACAAATCATCAAGTGTAGACCAATAACTAAAAATAAATTGACGCGGTTTAAAGATCAAATTTCCGCCAAACTTCCTGCAATCACCTATAAAAAGGGTCACCCAGACCGCACCTATACTAGTCTCTTCAAGACAATAGACAATGAATTTAATAAGGTATTCAATTTGAAGCAAATAGAAAAAAGTGAGAAATTAAAGTTCAGTGATTGGGCTACTGTAGGCATTTACAAAAGTAGGGACAAGTTGTACGAGTTATATGATGAAAAACAATACAACCAGTCTCCCAGTTTTGTTGAACGCGTGAAAACTTACTCAAAGACTTTCAAAAATGTTTGTATTCATGCTAAGGCACTACATATTAAAGAGAGAATTGTGAAGTCGGATAACAAAATAAAAACCACTTGGAACATAGTAAATGACGAGTCTGGTAAAACTAAATCTCGTGATGTCAACTACGAGATTGTTATTGATAATAATAAAATAACGTCTGATAAAGAGGTTGCAAAAACCTTCGAAAAGTTTTTCCAGGATGTTCCTATTTTGTTGACCGACTCTCTAAACTCCTCACCCACCGCAGCTCAGAGTATATTGAGGGAAAATGTAAAAGAGTGCAATGTTTCTTTTGAATTTAAACACATCACTGCTATAGATATTATAAAAAACTTTAAGTTATTAAAATTAAAAAATACTGGTGACCTATGGGGTATGTCTGTGAAAGTCATATCAAACATAATAAGCGACATTGCCCCTTACTTAGCTGTAATTTTTAACGAATGTGTAGATTTAGGCACCTTCCCGAGTTTAATGAAACATGGTAAACTCATTCCTTTATTTAAGTCAGGAAATAAAAACGATCTTAATAATTACAGACCTATTTCAATTTTACCAACTCTCAGTAAGGTTTTTGAAAAAATTATATTGAGCCAATTATTAAATCACTTTAACACAAACAGCTTACTGCATCCCGAGCAGTACGGCTTCACTAAGGGTCGTAATACAACTGATGCGGGTGCAAAACTATTAAAACATATATACGATGCCTGGGAGCGTTCACAGAATGCTATTGGTATCTTCTGTGATCTGTCTAAGGCATTTGATTGTGTTGAGCACAAAACTTTATTGCTGAAATTAAGCCACTATGGCATGAGAAATGTTGCACTCGATCTCATTGCTTCCTATCTAAATGATAGAACTCAGAGGGTATGCGTAAACCACGTGAAGTCAGAGGGCTCAACTGCATTAATGGGTGTCCCACAAGGCTCGATCTTAGGTCCATTTCTATTTTTGGTGTATATAAATGACTTACCATACCATGTCAATAATGTCTGTGACATTGTATTGTTTGCTGACGACACATCACTTATTTTTAAAGTGGATAGAAGTAAGGACAATTTTGACGATGTAAACAATGCAATATCACACGTATCACACTGGTTTACTATCAATAATTTATTATTGAATGCTAAGAAAACCAAGTGCTTAGAGTTTGTTCTACCTAATGTAAAGAATATTAACAAAACTATAATGATAAATGGAGAAACACTAAAAATGGAGAACTCCACAGTTTTTTTGGGGGTGACCTTGGACAACAAGCTTCAATGGGGCGCTCATATAGATACACTAGCGGGAAAACTTAGCTCGGCTGCCTTTGCTGTTAGGAAAATAAGACAGTTTACCGATATTGAAACGGCTAGGCTTGTCTACTTTTCTTACTTCCACAGTGTTATGTCGTATGGCATTTTATTGTGGGGCAGAGCCGCTGATATCCAATCAATTTTTATATTGCAGAAAAGAGCCATTCGTTCTATTTATAAACTCGGATCACGCGAATCACTTCGTGAAAAATTTAAAGAGATTGGTGTTCTTACGGTGCCTTCACAATATATATACAATAATATAGTCTTTGTTAGGCAGAACATTAATAATTATAAACAAATATCTGATACTCACAATCTATGTACTAGAAACCGCCATAAGCTAGTAACAGCGTCATATCGTGTGCGTAAGGTGCAGAAATCCTTTGTGGGGTCGAGTGTACGTTTTTATAACATGGTTCCAAAAGAGTTTATAGATTTGCCATTACATAAATTTAAGGACTGTGTCAAGCAGCATTTGTTAAGTCGAGCTTATTATACTATCGACGATTTTATTAACGACAAAGTTGCATGGAAGCAACCGGCCTCGAATCCAGTGACCCACAAGTCGGTGTAATACTTGTAACGTTGCGTATGTATTGTATTGCTTAAATATTGTAACCTCTTTCTTTTTTTGAGAAAAGAGCAACTGCTGAGTTTCTTGCCGGCTCTTCTCAGTAGAACCAGCTTTCCGAACCGGTGGTAGAGTCTTGACGTATCATAAGTGACACAAGTTGTCCTATGTGAAATAAATAAATCATTTATCATTTATCATTTATATGTCGTGTAAATGTTTTTGTGACGACCATTGAAAACGCCATGTTTTAGACATTAGGGTTCCTCAAGCTAGGGTGTATTTAAAACACTATTTTAGTGTATAATCACATTTTTTTTTCTATTATTATGTGTATAGATATATATTTCCTAACTAAAATTACAATCTATACTAATTTAAGTAATATTATTAGGTGTAGGATAAGTTGTATTAAAGTTGGGTCTAGACTCCTACTCAACTTTAAGTCTTATTAAAGTTGGAGTTTGACTCTTATAGGACTTAATGTCTCGTAATAGTTATATTGCAGTCACAAGAAAACTACTTGGTTGTATAAAAGGCTTAACCACGACGACTAAAAAACAAAGTAATGTTAGTTATATAAATGTTATGAATTAACGTCTACATGACTTTCAGTCATATAAATATCATACGCCGACGTTTAAACAATCATGAATGTCGTATAAGCGTTGTGGCTGTTACCATTACATAACGTCATATAATTTCGTTTTATAGACGTTTACTCGACTATTTATTATAACTTAATAGTCGCACGACTAAAAGGCCGAATCGATGACATCTATAGGACGTTATTGTTGTCTAATTACCATTATAAGACTACTACACAACATGACGTCGTATAACTCTAGATTTATACGACTTTTTTGGAATTTTTTGCTACTTGGTATTTACTAAGGCTCATTAAAAATTAAATAATTTCGTTTCCATAGATACAACAAATTACAACACAACTTCACAATGATGCCAATAGATGGCGCCGCGAGGTCTCAGTTCGGGGCGAACCACTAGTTAGACTATACCGTACTTAAAAAAAATCGAGTTAATACAATGTATTTGTTTACTCACTAAAATTACAATGTAGCCTAAAATTTTTAACCAATAAGTTATTTAACTTTAACCCAAACTAAAAAATTACTAAGAAATAGTCCACCGATGCGTCTTCTTCGTCTTTCTTTATTCTAATAACTAGCTGATGCCCACACAACTACGTCCGCGTGGAATAAGTTTTTAATTTCCATGAGAACTCCTTAATTTTCCGGGATAAAAAGTAGCATATGTCACTCTCCAGGATGTCAACTATGCTCATGCAAAAAATCATGTCAATCCGTTGCTCTGATGCAGCTTGATTGAAGGACAAACCAGCAAACAAACATATAATCGCATCGTACTAATATTGTACGTGATTCAATCCCGCTGAAACGGAGCAACGGATCGACGTGATATTTGGCATGGGCATAGTTGAATACCTGGAGAGACACATAGGCACTCTGTATCCCGGAAAATTAAAGAGGTCCCGCGGTAACCGAAAAACTTCAATACACGCGTCCGAAGTCGCGGGCTAGTAAAAAATATAGTACATAATATTATATTGTTTTCAGCAATCGCATACGAAATGACTCTCAAAGTATGAACACTGAGAAGAACGGTCGTATAATGAGGAAGATAGAGAGAAGACCCACCATACACCCGCGCACCGGCCTCGCGACCAACGAAGGCGCTCCCGTCACCTGCGAACAGGTTAGAGAGAATAAGAAAAAGTTATTTTCATCCCATCTATTCGAAAAGGACCACTTGGTTCGCCTTTAGGTGCGCCCAAAGGTGGTGTTTTTTATGAGGAACTTTTAGCGGACAGAAATGAGCTTTTAATCCTCTTTATTTCAAAAAGTGCGCCGCAATTATCTTTTCCGCGCACTTTTTTGGAAGTGTTCAGCGCTAAAGAAATCGAACGCAAATATTGTTTGAATAGAGACTGAATGGTACCACGGCCCATAGTCGCGCCGCATTTGGTTTTCTTTTTTTTAATAAAACCAAATTAAAAATGCGCGAACTAAAGGTCGCGTTTTCGTAAATTTTCATGGGTTGTTAAAAATTCATGGTTTTATTTTGAAAAATGAGTTCTTCAAATGACAGTGCAAGTATAGAATTAATTCCTGAAAGTATTAGAATTGATGCAAGAAATGTGATCTATTACTTGGAAAATCCTTATTACTAACGTTAAAAATAACTGCGTCGTTGGTCTAGTGGTTAGCGTAGTCGACTGCGGATCACGAGGTCCTGGGTTCGATTCCCGGTCGGGCATAAAAGTTAGGTATTGGGTTTTTCATTTAAGAAATTCTCAGTGCCAGCCCGGAGTTGGAAGTTGGCGGTGTTTCACCCCCGTGCCTCGGAGAGCACGTTAAGCCGTCGGTCCCGGTTATTATCACTAACATGATAGTAGTCGTTAAAGCCCGCCAACCCGCATTGGAGCAGCGTGGTGGGTCTAAGCTCTAATTCCCGCTCTCCTATGAGAGTGGGGGCCTGTGCCCAGCAGTGGGACGTTAATAGGCTGTAGTGATGATGATGATGATGACTTGCAAAATCCCGGGAGAAATATTTGAAGCCTATGGTAATTTTATTGAATGGAGAAATGCAAGAGGCGCCAAGAATTGTTCAGAATCTGTGTTTTGGCCTACTTCCAGTACTTAGCCAAAACTAAACAACCTTCCACTCTTTGGAGTACCTACTCAATGCTAAAATCAACAGTCAGTTCTAATAACGACGTAAAACTGGACACATATTCGAAATTAATAGCGTATCTGAAGAGGATGTCTGATGGATTTTTAGTTTTATTTTCTCATAGAGGGTGATGAAAAGTAGAGTGTATCATTCGGGCGCAAAATATTTTTGGGCTAGGGCGACGTACTTTGAATCCCTCGCTACGTTCAGGATTCTACTAAAGAATCCCTCACTTCGCTCTGGATTCAAAAAAGCGCCCTCGCCGTAAAAATATTATTTTGCTTCCTTATAATACAATCTACTATTGTTCAACAAGATAACAAAGTTCGTTTTTGTTGCGAGTGCCTAGTTTGAATCCCCAGCGAAGGATAATAGACTCAAACCCAAACTTTTTTATTCGAGTAAACTTAGAAACGACTGAATCTACCGCCGCGCTGGTTCGGAATGGATTCCTACCGAGAAGAACCAGCAAGAAACTCGGTGGTTGCTCTTTTGAAAAAAATAATTTACAAGTACATCAATATCGTACATACATATAACCGCAGTCCTGAGCATTGCTGGAGCGAGACAAATCCATGCTCTTTTATCATTTACATAATCTTCAACAGTATAATAAGCTTTTTTCATGAGCATACTTTTAATGGATTCCTTAAATTAGTGTAAAGGCAAGTTTAAAATAGGTTGTGGAATTTTTTTATACAAAGGAATGCTCATTCCCACGAACGACCTTCGGACTTTCTTAGGGCGGAGCATTTTTTTTGTGACTTTCTGTTAAATTAACTGCTCTAAGCTTGCTATATAGTTTGTTATTAACATTTTGTTTCCAGTGCGGCCTTCAACTAAGGGACCTCAGATTGTACGCTCAACACTTCAGACGCGCTCACCCAGACAAGAATCGAACCAAGTACCCCGCCATGAAGACGCCCTGCATGTGTGAACAGTGTGGACGGATTTTCCAGGTTTGACCAAAATACAGTGACCTCTCGCTCTCCTTTGTTAGTCAAAGTGAGGTCGCGATAAGTAGTTAACAGCATATTTTGGTAATAGTTACTTTAATATGGCACCTCAGTTGTATCATAAACTACCAGCATCATTGGCTTACCGAAATTTAAATATCATCAGTTTTAAACACAAAATTAAGGAATATTTTTTGAAGAAAAAGAAAATTCCGAAAATTTTGGAGAAAAAACAATAACGATAGAACATCAAATCCCTATGACAGTCACTAGTAAAATTCAAATACCTCATAGACACTTAATTTTCCAGAGTATGGCCCTCCTGAAAGACCACATGTGGGTTCACACGGGTGAGAAACGGTTCAAGTGTGACCGCTGTGATAAGAGTTTCACGCAGAAGACAAACCTCGTATTCCATCTGAGGGTTCACAGCGCGACCAGGCCTACGTACGAGTGTCCACTGTGTGGGAAACACTTCGCTTTCTTTAACAACAGGAGGCGGCATATGTTCGTGAGTATTCCTCCTTCACACGGGTGAGACAAGAGTTTCACGCAGAAGACCAACCTCGTATTCCATCTGCGGGTCCACAGTGCCACCAGGCCCATGTACGAGTGTCGACTGTGTGGGAAACATTTCGCCTTCTTCAACAACAGGAGGCGGCATATGTTCGTGAGTATTCCTCCTTCACACGGGTGAGACAAGAGTTTCACGCAGAAGACCAACCTCGTATTCCATCTGCGGGTCCACAGCGCCACCAGGCCCATGTACGAGTGTCGACTGTGTGGGAAACATTTCGCCTTCTTCAACAACAGGAGGCGGCATATGTTCGTGAGTATTCCTCCTTCACACGGGTGAGATAAGTTACCACAATCGATCACTTCACAAATTTTCTGACCGCGACTGTTCCTATACCTATTTTAACTAAATATCGTAATCTAATTAAAAGTTTATTTGAATAAAAAAACATTTGAATTTGAAATTTTGAACTTTACCTTCGTCTAACGTGAATAATTGACGTACTTATATCAATTATGTTCTTCTACATAATAATGGTTTATTGACAATAACCTATAATATAAGTATCGATGCCTAAACAAATCACATTACGACCTTCTGCCATAGATGTATGCACTATGTATGCAATTATGAACATTTTCTGACCGCGACTGTTCATAATATCAATTCAATCATTTAGTTTCAAGATACCGTAACTAATTATAAATATTATGTTTTATAAGTAAGTAACTAACGTCAATATACGTACCGGTACCTACAGTGTACCTACCTAAATTGATTTTTTTTTAATCCTCTACAAGTTAGCCCTTGACCGCAAACTCACCTGATGGTAAGTGATGATGCAGTCTAAGATGGTAGCGGGCTAACCTGTTAGGGGCATGGCAGTTATATTAAACCTATACCCCTATTCGGTTCCTACAAGGCATCGTACCGGAACGCTTGGCGGCACGTGTTTGCCGGTAGGGTGGTAACAAGCCACGGCCAAGGCCTCCCACCAGGCCAGACCAGGGAAAATTCAGAAATTATAAATTCCCTAATTGACTCTGCCGGGGATTTAACCCGGGACCTCCGTACGTTAACACAACAGCGCTCAACACTGCGCCACGGAGGTCGTCGAATCGGTTATTTGATTGATTGATCGTAACACTCCACAGATCCACACGGGTCTGAAGCCGTTCAAATGCGACACGTGCGGCAAGTGCTTCACGACGGCGGGCGAGCGGCGCGCGCACGTCGAGCACGTGCACCTTAAGAAGCCGTGGCCGAAGCGCGCGCGTGCCCGCATCGCCGACGGGGACGCGTGGCCGAAGTGCGCTCTGCAGCACGCTGAGGACTGAGGTCAGCTTTGAGCAGACTGTGGAAAAGACGCTGTCGGGGCCTGACAGCGACGCGACACGAGCAGTTCAAATGTACTACTTAATGGGTATTTGACAACTATTCAAATAAATTCTTTTTTAGTGATTATTAAATAAGGATCACCCAAAAGACGTAATTTCCACGTCGCTGTATTTTAAACTATCAATTTAAGTCAAAAGGTCGCGTCAAACTTTGATGATGTCACTATAATTCACAGCTGTTACTTAATGTATTCTACAACTTAATGAAATTGTAAATTATTTTTTTCAAAAGAGCAACCGCCGAGTTTCTTGCTGGTTCTTCTCGGTAGGAATAGCATTCCGAACCAGTGGTAGATTCACTCGACGATTCAAAAGTACTTTTGAAAGTTTATTTGAATTTTGAATTCAATATTTCCCATATTAAGCACGCGTTTTGACGTTTGAAAAAAAAGTGTGTGTGCAATTCACACACGGCAGAAGTGAAACTTCAGAAAAGTATATAAATATAGCTTGTATTCTATCTCATTCTCTCGCAGGCTAAATCCTATTATGAATATGGTTGTCTCTTTTTAGTGTAGCTTTTTGATTTCATAGAATTTTCAAATCGCAACGATTCTACAGAAGTTTCACTTCAAAAAGTTCTGATTTGACTAGTTTACAAATACCCGATTAACATAGACGAAAATAATTGAAAAGTTTAGTTCGTTTTTGTCAAAGATTGAATTTAAAGTATCAACAATTAAATATAACATTATATTAACATTTATCATGAGGTACCTCAGAGAGTACACTGATGTTTTAATTTCAACAAGCGTTTGGTTGACGCAATGACCGTATCATAAGTTTTCAAGATGTCACACTAGATGGCGCATATGTTGCAAGTAAGTTCCCGCTTTTAGACTAGATGGCGTTAGTAAATTAAGTTCGTCATTCTTCGCTAACGCTTTTTCTAGCTAATGCAAACAACAGCAACGTTACTTCTTCCACGTCAGAATCACTTGACATCTTGTTTTACAATGTCGAGAAATCACTACTAGAAATCATACTTATTGTAATTATTATACTTAATATTAATTATTATACACTAATGCCTTCAAGTATTAACCTTGCGCTCGCTTCGCTCGTGGATAACACTTATGAAGTAAAAGTTATTTAATCGCAAAAAAAATCCCTTAAGTGGCAATTTGTTTATAAAATGCCTAAACAGCTGTTTTTTTATTTTAAAATTTCTTTTTATCTGAATAAACCTCTTCAGCTGCCAAGATGTAAGTGCCCTCGCAACGCTTGCGATTTTAAAATTAAACAAAACTTTTTTTTATTTTTTACAGGTTTCGTGTGTCAGGCCTATATGATATTCTAATAAAATACGAAAACTAAAAAGTCATAATAATAATTATATTTTTATTTATTGATATTTGATACTATTTATAAGAAGGTATACTTATGACTGCCTCGTTGGTCTAGTGGTTAGCATAGTCGACTGCGGATCACGAGGTCCTGGGTTCGATTCCCGGTCGGGCATGAAAAGTTAGGTACCTATTGGGTTTTTCAATTAAGAAATTCTCAGTGCTAGCCCGGAGTTGGAAGTTGGCGGTGTTTCACCCCCGTGCTTCGGAGAGCACGTTAAGCCGTCGGTCCCGGTTATTATCACTAACATGATAATAGTCGTTAAAGCCCGCCAACCCGCATTGGAGCAGCGTGGTGGGTCTAAGCTCTAATTCCCGCTCTCCTATGAGAGTGGAGGCCTGTGCCCAGCAGTGGGACGTTAATAGGCTGTAGTGATGATGATGATACTTATGGATATGGATACTTATATACTTAGGAGTGTTAAATTATTAATTCCATCAATTATTTTACATATTATGTATCCCAATGTAATTTTAAATTAATTGCTAGAATTAAGAAATAATTGTTTAGGCTGGTCGAGAATGGCTGCCGTGGCCGAAATTCAGTCATAAGGACTCTATTCACCTTACCCCGTAGCAGATAGGCTATATAGACTATAGAGTGTAAGAGAATCTCAATGTAATCGCTGGTTCGAAATATCATAAAATAGGTTAAGCTATTTTACGCTGTGTGATTGTCCGTGACTTTGTGTGTGTGGATGTAGATTTTTAAAATACCCATGAGAACTCTGGTTTTCTGGAAATAAAAATTGTAATGCGTCCCCAGGATGCAAGCTCTCTCTGTCTATCTATTTCATCAAAATTGGTTCAACAGTTGAGCCATGAATAGGAACTTAGTATACAAAGACAAACTCACATTTTAAAATTAATTATACTAAGTAGTTGTATGTATAATTTATTTGGATTTGTATAATAATTATTGGGAATGAGATAATTATGTAAATTTTAAGTAATTATTGTGACTGAAATAATAAAAGATTTAATATATAAGTACAAATATGTTTTATTTATGACTAGTTGACCCGGCAGACGTTGTCCTGCCCTGAACCTTAAACCCAATTGCAGCGCCCCCTACCGGGTCCAATTATGAATATAAACCATCCCTGGACCCACTCAAACATACACTCTGTCTAAAAAATCCATCTAAATCGGTTAAGCCGTTCTCGAGTTTTAGCGAGACAAACGAACCGCAATTGATTTTTATATATATACTAGCTGATGCCCGCGACTCCGTCTGCGTTGAGGTATGAAAAATAGTTTATGTCCTATTCTCAGACCTACCGAATATACACAAAAAAAATCATAAAAATCGGTCAAGCTGTTTCGGAGGAGTACGGTAACTAATATAGTGACACGAGAATTTTTGACCGAGCGAAGCGAAGGTCTCTGAGTCTACTTGAGTGAATTTGCACTTGTCCGTCCGTCCGTCAGAGCCTCATAACTTCTGAATTACTGAACGTAATTACTTCAAATTTGAATATTATACATATAAACCGATGGCCTCCAGCCGAATATGGCATAAAAAGTTATAAAAATCTTTATTTCAGGGGGGCTCTCATAGAAGCGAATGCGAACAAAAATATTTTTATAGCATTACATAGGGTTGCGGTATATCATTTTAAAGATAATTAAGAATAGAGTCCAAAAGTGTTTTTTTTAATCTTTCCCCTAATATTGACCAAATGGGGGGGGCTTTCAAAGTGGAGATTTTCTAACGTCCAAAGTTGACCTCAGAACTCGAAATTTTCTGAGATGCTGACCTTGAAACTTGATCAATTACTGTACTTGAACAACAAATAAGTACTAAAATTAGATAAATGTTGGAAACGAAATTATTTAATTTTTAATGAGCCTTAGTATTACAACAGAACTTCACAATTATGTCAATAGATGGCGCCACGAGATCTCAGTTCGGGGCGAACCATTCGTATATTAAGTCAGTATAGTATATTATGTAAGCAGTCAGCTGTCGATGCAGTACCTACCAAGCCCGGCGGCGCGAGTGGTGCTTACTCAAAATGCAGAAGTTCATGCATAATAACATTCGTTGATAATAAAGCCGGGTCCGCTGCGCCTTGTTATCGTGTTTTGCTAACACAAACGTGTTATTATAACCAAGGTCATGCTATTTGGGGGCGTGGCCTAACTGTTTTGAAAGTGTTTTTGTTTGCCGCCTCGGATGGAAAACATCCCCGCGTTCGCCTGCGGGGGGGCCGGGGGGAACTTTAATTCATTTCGTATCTGTGCTCGCCAGAGGCACAACTCGTCAAATCTCTTTGTTTTTCGGTTTAGATAAGCGGTATGATCTTACTCTATGATCCTCGCTACGTCAAAGTTTTTAGCTATATAGACAAAGTACTCTGTAGGATGGTGTTTTTATGATTGTACGTACTTGATCAATAAATTAAAAAAAAAATATGTTACTAACAAAAATAATCTAAACCTACTCGAGAATCGCAGTGGACGGCCTGTTATAAAATTATGTTTCACTAACGTGTTAGCAAAACAATATTTTGTTCGTAACAAGGCGCAGCGGACCCGGCTTTACAATTTAAAAATCCGTGCTTTCAAAAGAAATAATAAATTATTAACATTTAAAACGTAATAAAACGTAAATATTTATTTATTTATTTATTTATAATGATAAGCATTAAATTTTTTTAATACGATACTTTTGCATTATGGCGTATTTAAAAAATTGAAATCAACTTACTTACAAAGCGAATGCCCGCGACTTCGTCTGCGTGGTTTGAGGTTTTTTGGTTTCCGCGGGGACTCTTTAATTTTCCGGGATAAAAAGTAGCCTGTGCTATTCCAGACTATAATCTATCTCTGAGCCAAACTTCGGCCAGATCCGTTCAGCCGTTAGGCGTGATTGAGTAACAAACATCCTTACATCAATCCAAACATTTTAAATAATATTAGTAAGAAGTAAGATATTAAATCACCGAGTAGTAAATGTGTATTAAATGCACAATGTATTTAAGGTAAGGTTTAATGTAGTTAAGGTAAGGTGTTGATTTAAGGATTAATGCTGTATTGCTTAAAATTATTTCTCGTAAAAAGTAAAGGGTTATTGTGGGTTATCCCTTTAGAGATAGACATAATATATACTATCTCGGACTTTCTTGTAGACCTTTTTAAGGTGTATACCGTAGTACATTATTTTGATCTATCTCGTAGGGTTCAACTTCAGCTAGCGTTTGCAATGTAAGCGCAAAAAAATGTGTTTATTCTTAAATCCTCTAACCATCTGCCCCGCTGGCTCTTGGAAAAAAGTTGGGACAAAAGGGCCATCGGACCCGCTCGCCTTGGCGTATTCGCTTAAGGGGCAGATGATACATTTTCACACAGATCAAGTTTCATTTGCCCCGCTACGCTTCCGTAAGAAACTTACGAAAAATAACCAATTCCTACCTACTTACTAAGCTTGTCCGTAACTAATCACTGTATTATAATAATTGTTCAAAATGCAGTCGTGTTCACCACGTCTACCGCGAGTCGAGGTTCTCCGCGTCTGCCATACCTACCCCAGAGCGTGGTCAGGGGTCCTGAACTGACCGTGATCTAGCAGCCGCAAAAAGGTTCTGGATTCCTTAAGGTCGCAGATCACGTGGTACACTCTCTCATTGGTACATTCGTTGAGCTGCACGAAGGCTTTACTGAGTAAAGCAATGCTAAGGACAGCTGTTGCTTATGTATTCTACAAATTAATTAAATTGTAAATTATTATTTTCAAAAGTGCTCTTTTCTTTCGCCGCCGAGTTTCTTGCTGGTTCTTCTCGGTATGAATGGCATTACGAACCAGTGGTAGATTCACTCGACGATTCAAAAGTACTTGTAAAAGTTTATTTGAATAAAAATCATTTGAATTACACCCGCACCATCCCCTCACCTCGCCACCTTTGATTCGGGATACAAGTACAACCTATCCCTGTACCAAATTTCATCAAAATCGGTTGAACGGTTGGGCCGTGAAAGCGTAGCAGACAGACACTTTCATAATATTAAGTATGGATGTACACAATTGGACCTGTTAGTTTCATTATAAGTAAACATTTTGATTTACTTACATCTTCACAGTTGTTCCGAACTTACACTGGCGAAAAGCCATATTCATGCAAGCTAAAATGCTCATAAAGCAAGCTTCTGACATAGGGTCTCCCTCCCGTAGGTATGTAGTCCTCTCGTATTCCTCTTCATCGATTAAAATAATATATCGCATCCCGCCAAGGTTTCTTGTTCTTCTCTAGTTTGCCTTAATAGGTATCTTATAATCACAAGTTCAGCACAGTAGTATTACAGTTGCCATTCCACGGCGAAGTTATCTAGTCTGCTACTAGTACTAGGGATTCCGAATGTTGATTCACGCAAAAAAAAACCGGCCAAGTGCGAGTCGGTCTCGCGCACCGTGGGTTCCGTACAAACCTGTAGGTATATAAGTAAAATTTTAATACCTAGTTTTATTTCACTTACTATCTATTTAAATTTCAATTAAATACCTACCTCTACGCGTTCATGCGGAAAGGGGTAGTACCTAAGTGTAAAATTATTAAAAATATTTTTATTATATGATGTAACTAAAAAATTGTTTTTTTCTATTAAAGTCAGTTCTAATAATGACGTAAAACTGGACACATATTCGAAATAAATAGCGTATCTGAAGAGGATGTCTCATGGATTTGTAGTTTTATTTTCTCATAGAGGGTGATGAAAAGTAGAGTGTATCATTCGGGTGCAAAATATTTTTGGGCTCGGGCGACGTACTTTGAATCCCTCGTTACGTTCAGGATTCGACTAAAGAATCCCTCGCTACGCTAGGGATTCTACTCTAGAATCCCTCACTTCGCTCTGGATTCAAAAAAGCGCCCTCGCCGTAAAAATATTATTTTGCTCCCTTATAATACAATCTACTATTTCCGCGCACTTTTTGAATTTGGAACATCTTAGTGTTCAGCGCCAAAGAAATCGAACGCAAATATTGTTTGAATAAAAACTGGCTGGTACGACGGCCCATAGTCGAGCCGCCGGCTGAGTAAAAAAAAAGAAATCAAATTAAAACGCGCGAAATAAGCCCGCGTTTTCGTAAATTTGTTAAATAATCATGGTTTTTTTTGAAAAATGAGTTCTTCAAGTGACTATAGAATATAGAAGTAAGTAGAGTATAGAATTAACTCCTGAAAGTATTAGAACTGACGCAAGAAATATGATGAATAATCTATTACTTGCTAAATTCCGGGAGAAATATATGAAAGCCTATGGTAATTTTATTGCATGGAGAAATACAAGAGGCGCCAAGAATTTTTCAGAATGTCTTTTGGCCTACTTCCAGTACTTAGCCAAAACTAAACAACCTTCCACTCTTTGGAGTACCTACTCAATGCTCAAATCAACAGTCAGTTCTAATAACGACGTAAAACTGGACACATATTCGAAATTTATAGCGTATCTGAAGAGGATGTCTGATGGATTTGTAGTTTTATTTTCTCATAGAGAGTGATGAAAAGTAGAGTGTATCACTCGGGCGCAAAATTTTTTAGCTCGGGCGACGTACTTTGAATCCCTCGCTACGTTCAGGATTCTACTCTAGAATCCCTCACTTCGCTCTGGAATCAAAAAAGCGCCCTCGCCGTAAAAATAATATTTTGCTCCCTTATTTTTATTTATTTTATTTTATTTTATTTATTTAGAAAACAAACAGCTGAACATATTACATAGTTTTAACCTTAATCTAGAAATTTCACTAAGCCAGTGAAGTTTTCACAAAAAAATTATACATACTAGTTCCTACATATCCCGATCGGGTAGATATAATTATAAGTATGTATTTAACTTTGGCCCGAAGACAATAGTTTTAGGCAGGGGCTTGCAGCCGCAGTCACGAAACGAATCAGACACATTTCCTGATTTCAGATGCAAACCTCCCGTACTTATAAAAGAATATGTCAATATGTTGGTATTTATTGTTATACCTGTCGCAAGACCTGTGGAGAAAGGAGAATGGGCTTTTTGGGCCCAACCCCAATAGCAATCACAGACCATACAACCAGATAGCAATCAATGTAGTGTCGATGAATAGGTCTTAACACAAGGAAAAATATTTATTACGGTGACTTGTCTCAAATCGTTGTACCTACTTTTTCCGTGAAACCGCAGGAAACATCCCCCTATCCAAATCTATATTTTGGGTGAAATCATGTTGAAAATAATATTAAACTACATTATTTTAAGTTTTTAACCTTCGATTATTACGGGGAGTTCCCTCCGACTCATTTCCAGCAGCGGGGCGCGGGCGGGGGCGGAGGGAGGGAAGGGAGCGCGTGGGCAGGCAGCGTAGTTCGCACTTCGCAGTTCGCACAGTCGTACAATCGTATTGCGCGTGAGATAACGTTCCGCCTGTGTTTATTGCTTTTACAAGTTACTTATCCCGTTTTTATAACTGACCCCTGCGCCTTCTTGGGTCTTGCGCCTGATTACAATTAAACGAAGACGTTTGGCTGTTACGCGGACGCATACAGTCGCGTCATGTTAGAGCTCGGACATATTTTTGTTATTTTTTAATCAAAAATAAACTAACAGATAACGATATCGATAATATTCATCAGTATTATTGCACGTGTCTTACAGGACGACGTACAGTTGGCACTTGTGCCCATGTCATATCTATCGTGTGGTACCTAGGATACGGCAGACATGAAGGGTTTACTGCTCCTGCATGTTTACTAAATGACGTCATTATAGAAAGCAATATTTAAAGTTTTAGTAATAAAGTATACTTATATGAAAAAATAAATGACATTGAGTTAAAATATGTTTTTTTTTACAATCAACAACAGTACCTATCCCATGCTCATATCATAATATATATTTATATAACATTTATTACTATGTATTTATTACTATGTAATTATTTTTTCTTATTTCAAAATAATGTTTTTGCTTTATTTTCTCATCAACAACGATATTATATCATGTCTACATGTTATTTTTAATGACTAAAATCAACTGACTTATAGTATATATTATATATATTAAACACCACATAACTCTGTTGGTACAGCGATTGGAGATAAGCGACCTGGTAACCATTGCTCTGTATAAAAAGATCTTTCCAATGATACATAAATGATGTCCATTGGGGCGGGAACCAACTTCCATACATTTTTGCCCATTCTTCTTTGTTTCTGCAGTAATTACGGTTTACGTGTGAAAGATGAAATGTGTACTGATGCCGACAACTCCTCTGTGAGGGTTTAGGTACCCTATATTTAATCTTATTTATTAAGTAAGGAGAATCTATCATTCCATTTACCAATTTGTATAGGAAGGTTTGATCCTTATGTTCTCGTCTTAATTCCAAAGAAGTTAAACTGTTAACCGAGGAACCAAATCTTTTGTTTATGCATTTGAGAAATTTGCGCTGGATGCTCTCAATCATATCTACGTGACAGGCATACCTACTGTGGGTTCCAAGCGGTGGAAGCGTGTTCCAACTGGGATCTTACCAGGGAGTTGTAAAGTAAAATAAGGGATTTTGGGTTTTTAAAATCAGTTGTTTGGCGAAGGACAAACCCAAGCATCTTATAGGCTTTGTTTTTAATTTTATTAATGTGTGAGTCAAAATATAATTGTTTATCCAACAACACGCCAAGGTCTCTCACCTCGTCGACTCTACGGAGTATTTTACCCGATAAATAGTAATTATGAGTTAACACTGTCCTCTTTCTTGTAAAGGAGACAGTGCAACATTTGTCAACGAACCGTTCTTCGAGCAATATTCAGTAATGCGGTCTAAATCTTCCTGCAAGCCATAACAATCTGATTCCGTTTTAATTACTTTGAATATTTTAGTATCATCAGCATATAATAGTAACTGAGAATTATTTATACATTTGACCACATCGTTGATAAATATGTTAAAGAGTAATACAATACAATATACTATTTTATCCCGGAAAATTAAAGAGTCCCCGGGGGAACCAAAAAACCTCAATCCACGCGGGCGAAGTCACGGGCACCATGTAGTTGTATATACATAAAATACGAAGAAACTTTTTCCCCGACCTTATATTATGTACCTAAGTAGGTATGTTTGGCTGTTTGTTACTCCTTCACGCGACGCGACGGCTGGCTATAGAATGGAGATAGACTACACCCTGAATTAACACATAGGCTACATTATATCGCTGAAAAATTAAAATGTAAGACTCCCGCGGGATGACTTAATCGTTGGCTGACAACATCAAGTAAATAACTAGTGGTTCGCCCCGAACTGAGACCTCGCGGTATCCATAAAACAAATAAACTTTTACAGAGCCCCATCTATTGACATCATTGTGAAGTTCTGTTAAACTGACTGAATGCTGAAGCCCATTAAAAATTAAACAATTTCGTTTCCATATAATATTTATCTCTTAACATTAGCGCCATCTATTGACATCATTGTGAGGTTCTGTTAAAAATACTAAGGGTGGAGTTCACCGACTTTTTCATCGGCTGATTATCAGATAATAGACTGATTAAATCTTTTTTACTGTTCACCACAACCCAACCACTGTTTACAACGCTTGATCGGCTGTTTAACGTAACCGAGCCCGGAGGGGTCGTTTAAACGCCGATTACTACATTTTGACATTTGTCTTAGCTAATATTATACAGAGGAAAGATTTGTTTGTTTGCTTGGCAGTGGACAATATCAACACCTACTCAACCGATTTTAAAAATTCTTTATAGAATAGCTACTTTATCAGCGAGTAACATAGGCTATATTTTATTTTCGAAAACGAAAATTGCAATAATGTGAATGAAGTCGGAAAAAATCGTCTCATCTGAGAGCTTCCGTGGCGTGCACTGCGTAAATAGTAAAAGTTACACGAAAACAATGTATGGTGGAATTGTTCCTCTCAAAAAGTTCTAAAAAAAGTCCGCAATAGCATAAATCTATCTTTTAAGGTTGTCTCATATAATATTAACCATTTTTATGATTTTAAAATTTGTTCTGAAACAAAGCTTTACTTTCCATGGTGTTTTTACTGACATTGTATTAATCCTTTTTTTATCCACTACAAGTTAGCCCTTGACTGCGGTCTCACCTGATGGTAAGTGATGATGTAGCCTAAGATGGTAGCGGGCTAACCTGTTAGGGGCATGGCAGTTATATTAAACCCATACCACTATTCGGTTTCTACACGGCATCGTACCGGAACGCTAAATCGCTTAGCGGCACGTCTTTACCGGTAGGGTGGTAACTAGCCACGGCCGGAGCCTCCCACCAGGCCAGACCAGGGAAAATTCAGAAATTATAAATTTCCAAACCCTGCCGGGGATCGTACCCGGGACCTCCGCACGTTCAGGCAACAGCGCTCAACACTGCGCCACGGAGGTCGTCGAATCCTTATCAAAATAAAGTGGTTTCTCATCTCAAGTATTTATTATAGATCAAATTCGCCCTGTACACCATTTAATACAGATTATTATCTTAGAAGATATCATAGAAATAAAGTAACGCGCAACAGAAATAGGTGCCGCGACATGCAATGGCAGGCGGGGTGAAAAGATATCGCAGTGCTAACGTAAAACCTGATTTGCTGCTCAGTACCGACTGGCTATTATTGGGTATGGACTATTATGATGATTAGTGCTACACGTGTGAATCCGGGGCGAACCCCTAGTATTAAAATAATGCGCTTCTCGCCGCTGGTGAAATTGGGAGTACGCTTCTTTTCGCCTTCCGTATTTACAAAATTTAAAAAAAAACTGTGCAGAGAACTACAAAAATCACTTGACTGATGCTTAGCTGCGTTTTCAATAATTTCAGATTTCTGCAACTCAACACGTCACATCTTCAAAATATCTTGTCAGTTCAAAACAATAGGGGCCATGACACCGTATTACATTTCCAAATTCAGAACTACAGCGTAGTGTATCCTCCCCAATGTTGTCGTTATACTTTTCATGTTGACAGCATTTTATTTTATACTACTAAATATAAACGTCACAGTACGTTAGCATGAACAGTTAAAACAATGAGACTACGCAAATGTGTTGGCTTTTACCATTCGTTCAGTTCATGTCAATTTGCGGAGAATGCAATTTAAACCGATTTCTGCAAAGCATTCGACAAAGTAGACCACGAATTATTGCTCAAAAAGATTGCTTACAACGGTATTCGAGGTAATCTCCTGCGTTGGTTCGCATCATACATTGGATGCAGAACTCAGCGCGTTGTAGTGAACGGCTTTACGTCTGATCTTGTATCTGTAACATCTGGCGTGCCACAGGGTTCAATTTTAGGGCCATTACTATTTGTCATATTTATTAACGATATCAAACACTGTTTCAAACATTCAAAATTCTTACTATACGCCGACGACTTAAAAATCTTTATAGAAGTCAAAAAGGAACCAGACTGTCATTTACTACAAGAAGACCTACACCGCTTAACGGAATACTGCAAATCTAACAAATTAACATTAAGTTTAACTAAGTGTAATGCAATTACCTTCACCAAAAACAAGCTCACTACTGATTTCTCTTATGCCCTTAGTAATGTAAAATTATCAAAAGTATCTTCTCTTCGTGATCTTGGTATTCAACTTGACTCTAAACTACACCTAGATGAACACATTAACAAAATCGTTAATAATGCTTACCGTCTTTATGGATTCGTGATGCGTTCTACGAGGGACTTCTCAAAACCATCCACTTACTTGCACCTTTATAGATCATTAATAAGGCCCCAGCTGGAATATGCCAGTTGTATATGGAACCCTCTGTATGACAAGTATAAAAACCAGCTGGAAACCGTTCAGAAGAAGTTCCTCCGTTCAATGCATTATAGATGTCATCATTCTAGGCTTCCTTATGCTAAGCTACTCAAAAAATACAATCTTTTAAAACTCGACTCTAGACGCAAGCAGCTAGAAGCAATGGTATTGCATGGTTTGCTCCACAACAAATATGACTGCACTGACTTGGTTAGCAAGGTTTCTCTTAATGTTGTCAGGAACGCAAGTCGACGACAGGTGCGTGCTTATAATCTTTTCGCTGTTAAATTCTGCCGAAACAATGCTGGCAAGCGCTCACCTATGCGTCGACTTGTCGAAGAATACAACAGAAGCTTTGACAATGTTGATATTTTTGCTCTGTCTGAGGGCAGATATAAAAAGGCTGTCATCAAAATTTTGAGGGAAAAACAATTTTTATAAGGTTTTTTTTTTTTTATAAGGTTTGTACACAGACATCTGGGTTTGTGTACCTACGTTGGATAAGAGGCTGTTACCATTTCTGTAACTCATCTTCTCTATTCTATTTTCTTATGGTTTTCTGTTTATTAATTATTTATATATTGTTAGCAGTAAATTTAAATTTTTGTGTTGTATTTTAGCATAAGTATATATTATTGTAGCATAACATATATATAATTCAGATAAGTTTAATACATTGTGTCGCCTTCATTTTCAAAACTTCAAATTGTTAACCCGTGGATGGTGTAGTGGATTGCACATTTGTTAATATTTTGTTTTTGTTTAGATAATAAGATTTAATGTGTAATTGTTAATCGTCCCCAATAAATAAAAAAAAAAAAAAAAAATGGTTGTTTATCGCCTGGTTTAATGATCGTCGTTCAAAATAACGTCGTGAACAGTAAATATTTACACGGTTGTTTAAACGGTGCTGAAGAATAATCAGCCGATTACCTAAATATCGTTTAAACAGAAGTCGGCGCACTCCACCCTAAATCTCATTAAAAATTAAATAATTTCGTTTCCTTATAATATTTATCTAATTTTAGTATTTGTTGTTCAAGTACAGGATGTAATTCAAATAATTGAACAAGTTTCAGACTCAGCCTTTCAGAAAATATTGTAATAGTTAACTTTGACCATTAGCGCCATCTATTGACATCATTGTGAGGTTCTGTTAAAAATACTAAATCTCATTAAAAATTAAATAATTTCGTTTCCTTATAATATTTATCTAATTTTAGTATTTGTTGTTCAAGTACAGGATATAATTCAAATAATTGATCAAGTTTCAGTCTTAGCCTTTCAGAAAATTGAGAGTTCTGAGGTCAACTTTGGACGTTAGAAAATCACCACTTTGAAAGTCTCCCATTTCGTCAATTTTAAGGGAAAAATTTAAACAAAAATATTTTTAGACTCTATTCCTAATTATCTTTAAAATGATATACCGCAACCATATGTAACGCTATGAAAAATCTTTTACTTCGCATTCGCTTCTATGAGAGCCCCCCTGAAATAAAGATTTTTATAACTTTTTAAGCCATATTTGGCGGGAGGCCATCGGTTTACATATTATATTTATATTTGAAGTAATTACGTTCAGTAATTCAGAAGTTATAAAGCTCTGACAGACAAACGGATAGGGTTGCTAACATTTCTTAGCGAAATATAGTATTTTTCGGACTAAGCTATAAAAAAACTTCACTTCACAAAAATAGTATTGGAATATTTTTGCGTACTATGTGCTTCTTCAACAGTATATAGTACGCAGACCCGAAATACAGTACAATACCAATAATAATAGTATTATAGTATGGTTGGCAACCCTAGGACGGACAAGTGCAAATTCACTCAAGTAGACTCAGAGACCTTCGCTTCGCTCGGTCAATTATTAATTTGTCAAAAAATATAGTTATGTATGTCTAATAGATTTTGATTCATATCTTCATATTTGCTCAGAACTCACACCGGTGAGAATCCATATTCATGTAAGCTAATGATGCTCACAAAGCAAGCTCTCATGTATATGGTCTCCCTCTAGTATGTAGTCCTCTCGTGGATATTTCCTTTTCATAGATTTAAAATAATTTATCACATCTATTTTCACAGTTGCTCAGGATTCACACTGGCGAAAAGCCATATTCTTGTAAGCTAATGATGCTCACAAAGCAAGCTTCCAAGTATAGGGTCTCCCTCCAGTATGTAGTCCTCTCATAGATTTTTCTCTTTCATAGATTTGAAATAATTTCTCCTGCCAAGGTTTCTTGTTCTTTCCTTGTTTACCAAATCACAAAGTAGGTACAGTACAGAACAGTAGTATTACAGTTGCCATTCCTCTTCCTAGCTTGATAAATAATAAGACTTGAGAAACGATATTCGGAGCAGAATTCTTGCTATTAAGGGTAAACAATACAATCCACATAAAAAACAAATATTAATAGAACCATAACTAATAAAAATATGTAATAGAAAAATCACACAGCAATAAAAAATCACAAAATCTTTCTTAACTCTGCATGAGGTATTGACAGTTTTAATTAGGTATTTGACTATACTAGTCAGACTATTTTTCAGTGATTATTAAATAGAGGATCTCCCATAAGCCGTAATATCCACGTCCCCTGTTAGTTTTATGTTTGAAAATCATTTTAAATTATCGATTGAAGTAAGAAAGTGCGTCGAATTTTGGTGAACTCACAGCTCAGTATCAATAACAACATCGCTTTAAACGTGCGTTTTGACGTTTGAAAAAAAGTTGCTGATTTCAGTTGTTGTCAAAGACCCAATAAGTATCTGAAAAACTTCCGACCCTCAGCAGTGAGAAATACGACGCAGGGAGATATCGTTAGTTGCTTGGGACTCACACTGGCGAAAAGCCTTATCCGTGTAAGCTAAGGGTGCTTTGAAGGCAAGCTTGCACGCATAAGGTCTCCCTCTAGGATGAGCCTGATTATTCTTCTTCGTCGATTCTTAACCTTCTGAAAGAACATTTATAATCACAACATGCAATTAAAAATGGCCGTGGTCGAAATTCTTTTTATCATATAATCTATACTAATATTGTAAATGCGAAAGTTTGGATAGATGGATGTTAGTTACTTCACGCCAGAACAACTGAACGGATCTGGATGAAATTTGGCACAGATAGATAATAGTCTGGAATAACACATAGGCTACTTTTTATCCCGGAAAATTAAAGTTTCCGCGGGAACCAAAAAACTCAAATGGATATTTGTTATTTAATCACGCCAGAACAGCTGAACGGATCTGGATGAAATTTGGCACAGAGATAGAAAATAATTTGGAATAACACATAGGCTACTTTTTATCCCGGAATATTAAAGATTTCCCGCGGGAACCAAAAAACCTCAATCCAGTCTGACGAAGTCGCGGGCATACGGTAGTCTTTTATAAGCTTGCTTGATGGCACTTTCCTATTTTGAATTTTTTTTTGCTAATTAGTGTATAGGGCTCGCACTGGTGAGAAACCGTTTTCTTGTAAGATTTATAGATGCTTGGATAGCAAGCTTGCAAGAAACCGGTCTCCCCCCAGGATGACCTCATGACGGTTTCTACTGTTAGGCTGAACATTAACATGCTACATCCATGGGCTTATTATTCCAATGGAGCTCCTTCTTTCAGATCAAAACTCGCAGCAAAAAGGTCTCTGACACCTTGTCAGAGGATAATTTGAGTGCGAAACAAAAAAAAACTATTTCTATGGATCTCAAGAATGGCAGCACTGGTGGGGGACTGGGGATCTCTTTGATACAGATCGATGTTTAGTGGCTAATGGCGGCACATAAACATCGATCTGTATCTATACTGTTTTTGAGATTAAAGGTTACAGTGTTTTAATACTATAGTTATTATATTTTATCCGTATAGTATAGACTTTTTATATGACTTTCAAACTAAGAGACCGATTCCACTTATTATAAATGCAAAAGTGTGTTTGTTTGTTGGTTTGTCCGTCAATCACACCGCAACAGTGCCGTGATATAGGGATTTATGGACAAACCAAACCCGATTCAATTCCCAGTGTTGGCTTTAAGATATGCCACAGGGGTACCTACAGGTTTCGCCAGTGTCGAGTATATATGGATAAGGCACAAAAGAGATTGTTCGGTGAGATGGGTTAAAGTTGATTTTGAGATTCTTCAAAATAGGTATTACTATTTTTCAACCGACTTCAAAAAATACAGTCGAATTGAGAACCTCCTCCTTTTTTTGAAGTCTGTTGAAAAAAGAGGAGGTTCTCAATTCGACTGTATTTTTACTTTTGACTGGGTGGACCGATTTGGATGGTTCTTTTTTTATTTGAAAGGGCATACTTCCCAAGTGGTCCCATATAAATTTTATCGAAATCGGTCGAGCGGTTTTTAAAATATCAACAATAAAATAAGTACTTTGTATAGCGTGTGCTTGTTGTTGTAAAGTTGGCGCGGGAGTTTGAAGTCGGTTGTTTAAAAAGAATTTTTTATATTAAATTTTTATGTGTACATACAGTGGCGTAGCGTGGGTTTCCGCCGCCCGGGGCCAACCGGAAATTCGCCGCCCCCCCTTTTTTAATTATTAGTTTAAAGTTTAAATATTATGTTTAACGGAACTAATTAGTCTAGTCAACAAGTGCTTTTTGGGTCAAACTTTTTTCTCCGCCTCCGTAAAATATGAACGAGGTGTCATTCGATTCAGAATAGCGTGTGATGATTTTTGGAAAAAATCAGGAGCCGCTTGCAAACGTTGCAAAAGTTATTAACAATTAACAGAAAAAATAGGGTTTGGTTTTTTGCAAATATCTCAACAACGATTTGACATTTTTAGGGTTCCGTACCAAAATGGTAAAATGGAACCCTTATGGTGCGACTTTCTCCGTCTGTCTGTCCGTCTGTCCGTCCGTCCCACTCGATTATTTCAGTAACTACCGAAGCTATCGACATGAAATTTGGAACAGTTGTGTATATTAGTGGCCCAAAGACACTGGAATTAAAAAAAATTGGAAATTATTTTTGTTCTTATTTAAAAAGGGGGGGAAATCTGAGGGTTGAAATTTAAAAGTGAGATAACTGTACTGTGTGGGGTATCATATGAAAGGGTTTACTTTGTACATTCTAAAACAGATTTTTAATTATTTTTAGTTATGATAGTTTTTGATTTATCGGGGAAAATGTCTAAAAAAAATACCGTTCCCCCCCTCCCTTATCTCCGGAGTTTACCAATCGAAAAATTTGAAATAATTATGGTCAATAGAAATTTACGTATATTTTACAGGAAAACTATAGCCAATGCTCTAACTAGCATAGTTTTTTTGATATTAACAATAAACCTCTACAAACAAAGTTAGTCTTGCGGTTCATTAACAAAGGTAATTATTTATTAATAATGGTACGGAACCCTTCGTGCGCGAGTCCGACTCGCACTTGCCCGGTTTTTTTTTTAATTTGAAAAAACATTCAAAAAGAAGATTCCCAAAAAAAAAGTACCTCCTGGAACTGTAGGGCCAATATTTATAATTTTCCCAGAGGGTTGAGATTACGGCTGAAAACGGGTATATTATTAAAACTTATTAAATATGAAAATTAATAATTGAAAAAATTCAGGATAGATGAATGAATAATAATCCGCGGTCAAAATTTTTTATCGTGATTTATCTATTAATAATGCATTACTTATTGAATAATTTTACCTTCTTGAACATGAAATATTTTTGGAATCACTTTTCATTATTTTGAATTTGATAAAATAAGAGAATCGTTGATTACTACTAAAAGTGGGCACTTTTAGCGGTTATCAACGATATGTTTAAACTTTAACGCCCGTGTTTCACACAATCTTTTTCAATACATTTGTGAGAAAACTTGAAAATATAACTCGAGTAAGTAGGTACTAGGTACTCACTAGAAAATGGTTTCTCACGCCCATACTTATTTCGAGATTTTTGGCGGCAATTAATAGCGTGACTTTTTTCTTACATGAAGGATACCTAATTGTTGATTTAATTTTATTATTCCAAATTACTTCAACCACTCATATTAATTAATAATTTGAAAAACTCAATGAAATTGTGAAAAAAATAACGCTCACAGGCCACATATTAAAGATTTCGTATCTATCCTTGTGAGTCTCGTATATTCAGCCTTAACCTTTTTGATGTAAGTATAAAAATAAAGTTCCTAGGTTAAAATCTTACCATAAATAAATACAATTTTTAGGGTTCCGTACCCAAAGGGTAAAAACGGGACCCTATTACTAAGACTCCGCTGTCTGTCTGTCTGTCTGTCTGTCTCCAGGCTGTATCTCATAGACCGTGATAGCTAGAAAGCTGAAATTTTTACAAATGATGTATTTCCGTTGCCGCTATAACAACAAATACTAAAAATTAAAAAAATATATATATTAAGGGGGGTCCCCATACAATAAACGTGTTTTTTTCGTATTTTTTTAATAATTTAAAACTTACTACATGTTTGTACGGAACCCTCGGTGCGCGAGACCGACTCGCACTTGGCCGGTTTTTATTTCATCAACTCTCATCGGAATGTTATTATTTTTTAAGTTTTCTACATACAAAGCTAATATCATTATGAACCTGCTTGCCAGAAAACTTTTTATTTAGAAGTAAAGTGGACCTAAGCAACGACCTCAATTTACATAGACGGGCCCTGTCAAACAAAGAATGTGGGCGTATTTTTAGCAACGCTATCAACGCCATCTAGTCTGAAAAACGGGAACTTGCTTGCAACATCTTGAATGAAAGCTTGAAAACGCATGACTCGGTCATAGATGATATAGGCCATAGCCATAGAAGCCGTAAGGCCAGTTAGTAAAAAAAAAATATCATACCTACAGTTTTCCGCGGAAATTAAATGATTGCGTAATGGAAAAAATATTAAATAGGAAGAATAAATAACGTTTTTTTGGAAATGTATAATTGTGACGTGAAACACTTACCTTAAAATAAAAATTGTACAGTGCCAAACTAATAAGACTAGATGTTAACCTAAGAATAACAAATTTTATCTACACGACGAGCGACCGTCACAGCGCTACGATGGGGACAAAGCCAGGTTAGGAACGCGCTCTCATAGTCGGTCGCCCGACCTTTTTCTATGAAAGGGCCCATCTAGTACCTACATATATATCGATGAACCTAAGTCCTAAGTACCAACAAAAATAAAAATAAAAACTGCAAAAAAATAGCACAAGGGCAGTTTTAACCAAGCCCCGTTTACTGCCTCTGTACAAGTGTTTTTCGATTATTGATAACTAGCTGATGCCCGCGACTTCGTCCGCGAGGTTTAAGTTTTTTGTTATTCCCGCGGGCACTCCTTAATTTCCCGGAATAAAAAGTAGCCTATGTCACTCTCCAGGTCCTCAATTATACCCATGCCAAAAATCACGTCAATCCGTTGCTCCGTTGCGGCGTGATTGAAGGACAAACCAACAAACCAACAAACAAAGTGACTTTCGCATTTATAATATTAGTATGATATGATATGATATGATAGTATGATAAACGGTTGACGCTAGCTCGTCGGCATCAACCGTTTACAGTCATTCACTCGACTTCATCTCGTCTCCTCTCTTTCGTACCCTTGCGGTTTCGATTGGCACTATCTTGGCACGTAACAAAGCGGGCGCGATTTGGAGTTAATGTAAAAAAAAATCCAATTGAAACTATGGTAGCGCTTGCCGCCGCCCCCGTTCGTATGCCGCCCGGGGCCATGGCCCCCCCGGCACCCCCCACGCTACGCCACTGTGTACATATATTATGTTGTTAGTACCTGTAAAGAAACACAAGTTAGTTAATTATAAATATTTACATGGATTACATAGGACAAGCACAATATACAGTGTAAACTCAATTTAACGTCACTCCATTTAATTTTATTACATTCTACCTATATACTTACATAGAAATCTACATCTACAGCTTTCCGCACCGGGGGTAGATTCTTACGACTTATCATAAGTGGCACAAGTTGTCCTACGTAAAATAAATCATTTCATTTTTCATATGGACTGAACACCAACATTAATAGGGATTCAACATTTATAGGACGGGGGACTTTAGAGGGGAGAACGTCATAGAGAGAGTGAATGTACCCAATGTAGAAGTTTTGGGGCAGTTGAAGAGGACACTTTCGCATGCTTAACATGGGTAGTGATAGGTAGTCTGTCTACTGAATGCTGAGTGCAAGAACAACAAGAAATAGTGGGAAATTAAAAAAAAAATAGTTTGGGTATCTCCAAAGGTAGGTACCTACTAGATTTTTTGTTTAGCCTTGAGTTTTGTATGCCCAGTATCATTGTTAAATATTTGACTCTCAGCTTTGACTAGACAGACTCTATTCGTAAATAAGTCACAATACTACATGGAAGGGAACCAAATACTTCACACAATCATACCTTGGGATAAAACTGTCACAGTTGCACAATCCTCACACCGGTGAGAAGCCTTATAGTCTTGTCAGCTGATGACGCTTATAAAGCAATTCACGTGGATAATACGTTTTTAGGGAGATCTATTTAATAATCACTTAAAAATAATTTATTTGACTAGTAGTCAAATAGGGTCAACACGTCAGTTCGCCGACCACCCCCCGTTCACGACCGTTTTTCCGAAAACAACCAAAAACAGTTGTAATATTAACGCAACGATCACTCTTTTTTCTTGAAAATCATGCTCTATCTATCCCTTACTCTCAGGTCAAATTTGGCCAACCTAATATATTTCAGTATAACTCTGTGAGCCGATGAATCTGAGCCGGAGCACACATATTGATTTTGGAGCAAAATGCTAGGAAAAAAAATAGTGAGGAGCAATGAGGAGGCCAAACTTAAACCGTGGGTAAAACATGTTTTATTAAAGTTATTGCATACATTTTGTGCTTAAGGTGTCAGAATATTATTAAATTATAATTTAGAATCCATATTATGTCCATAAAATGCTTATTTATTTAAATAAATGGTGGTCGCTAATGGGCCGACTAAAATTGAGCTTCCTTCCTTTTACGACCACATGGTCGTAAACTAGCGGTTTGTAACGAATCATTTTTGAGCTTTTCTAACTTTCCGCAATATATTAGCGCAAATTTTATTGTTTCTTGACATCCTATTATGTATGGTTTATTTAAACGTCAGTTTGCGACCGGCAAAATAAAGAGAAAACCGAAAAATCTAAACGTATTTTGATGATGTAAAACAACGTGGTCGGCAACGGATCATTTCTCGACCATCGATGTAATTACATACAAAAGTAATAAAAAATACAATATTCTTGTGGTCGTATACGGACTAGATAACGACCATGTGGTTATTTGCATTAGTTTGACTACATAGTAGTGATCGTATACCTACTGATTAGCTAGCGACCATGAAGACGGTTTTAAATTTTTGTCTATATTTTGGCGGTTGAGTATTGACTACTACTTTATTTTATTTTACTTTTTACTTTTTAAAATAATCTGGTAGGGTGATATGAGCACCAATTATTTTTTATATGATTCCAGAAAACTGGACTGAGTAGCAGGAGTTTGTGGACCAACTACTTCAGGCTTCTAACTAAACTCAGCTAAAAATTATCGAAAATTTGTACAGTACTATGTTAGACTTAGAGCTTTCGTCCTCGATTTGTAACTGCAATTTTCAAGAAGCCTTGGTGTACTCAGTTTATTCTAGATTAGAATTTGTTTGGATACAAAATGTGTCAATAATCTTTGACACATTTTGTATTTAATCCAAAGTGTCTCGTTTAAGAGATATAATCCACACTTTCAGAATCCATTTCTGATTACCGTATATCTTCAGATTATGCTTCAGCGATCAAACTCATATCAGTTGATCGAAGCAAGTGTCTTGCATTTGCCGGTATGTTGGTTATAACAATAATTTTACTCTTGGATTTCTAAAATTCGCTTAAAGAGGCTTAGTGCCTGTCTATAAACTGAAAAACTGGCTTTGTTATGATATAATTTTTGGTTAAATAACCATTGAAATTATCGTTAATGGATTCATAAAATACGTTACTCTTCATCCAATCGCATTTTGTAAGTCCAGATAGATAAATTAACTCTTTATTGCACACACTTAAAATCAATAACAATAAACAAAAGGTTAAAACATAAGATCAAGGGTGAGAATTGCAAAGGCGGTCTTATTGCTAAAGCAATCTCTTCCAGACAACCTTTGGGGAGAGGAGATTATCAAACAATTGTGGGATAGTGCAACAATTAAACATTAAAATATATATAGTAATAATAGTAGCATAAATATTCCTCTATTTGGTCTATTCGGGCCAAATAGAGGGATATTAATAGATAGGACCAAAGTGAATTAATTGCAACCTAAATGTTTATACAAGCGACTTCTGAAGATAGAGAGACTGTCGTATATCCGCTGGAAGGCTGTTCCACAATAATACGGATTTACGGGTGAAAGATTTACCATAATATCCTGTGCGACTGGCAGGAATGTGCAAGCGATTATCCGTACATGACTTTAGGTGTTGCATGAGTTTAGGGATTGTTAGAGCCAAGGAAGGAGAAACACAGTTTGAGGTAAGAAGGAGTATGAGGATTGTATAGAATAGAGTAGAGGAGTGTCAGCATGTGCAGATTGCGACGGAGTCTGATTGGGAGCCACTTCAACCTTACGCAACCCGTAGATAAATCTTATGCATAGGGTTTGAAGATGCTCGAGCTTATTCAGCTGTTCTTCGGTTAGATCGGGGTAGGACGAGTCAGCATAGTCTAGAAGTGGCAAAAGAAGAGAGTTAGCTAAAAAAAATTTGGTTTTAACTGGAAGAAAGTTTTTCAGCGTTGCAGGCCACCAATTGACGCAAACAACTTCCGGCTAACCTCAGCGATTTGCGGGACCCAGGAACTGCAAGCAAAGAACTGTCGATATAAATGCCAAGTTTTTTGACCAAAGAGCTAATGTCCAGGGTAGTTGGGCCGAGGCGGATGGGAGGTAAATTGCTTCGTATGATCTTGTCAAGCTGCTTGGAGCCACCTAATAGAGCTACTTAAGATTTTTCTGGGTTAACAGACAGTCCGTAGGATTCGCTCCAATTAGATTAGATTCTTAGGAGTCCAGGTACATATAATTAAGACAATTTATCATCCATTGCTTCAGGGGTTCTTACCTCTAGTAATATTCCCTTAGGTCAGACTCCCTAAAGCCATCGTTGATAATATGCCAGAATCATGGGTACTTGAACGTTTAGAAATTCGATGGATGAAGAGCGAAGTCTTTTATGAATATGTAAGCAATGCTTTCAATGATTGGGTAGTCAAAAATATTATAAAAAAGCCCGTAAACCTATTCATAGATGGGTACAAGTCTCACATGACTTACTCTCTGATACTCTAAGTGAGTTAGATTAGGAATGGTTAACCAGCTATACAACCCAATATCATTCAGCTGGCTGACGTCAGGCAACTAAAGCAAAAGCTGGAAAGCACAGTTAAGAACTGGCAGTCTCGTACCGAACAGACAGAACAAAACAGTTTCAAAATATATTTTTTGTAGAAATTCTAGGTCAAATAAAAACACAGTGCGGGCCAGAGATTTTGATGCAGCTTCGAAGTTTAATATCTCCTTGTTACAACCTAAATATTGACATTGACAGCATTGCCCACAAGCCCCTGCTTAATCACATTCCAGCTCAAAATTTGATATTTTGACAATTTAACTAATTAGGACCGATGCTACAATTAATATCTTACACACCAAATGAGATGTCTTTTGATGAGTGCCAAATGACAAAAGCGAAACTTAGACTAAGCTACTAAGTGCAATTTCCACAAGCATGAAGAAATAATATTTTTAGAAAAGGGTAAAAAAAATTTAGAATTGGAAGAACACGAAAGCAGTAATTAAAAGCAAAGGAAAAACAGGAAAGCAAAAGAAAAAGAGAAGAGATGTAGAAAAAGAAGACTAATCAAAAAAGAAAAAGAGAAGAAATGTAGGAAAAGAAGACTAATCAAGAAAAAAATTTAAGCATGCAAGTTATGTCCATAATATTCTATGTTCGTTAGAAAATATATCACTTTTTTGCTATTTTTTATAATGAATATTGACTAATAAATCATAGAAAAAATAAATAAACGTGTTTTTAGAACAATTAATTGTTATTTTTATTTTCGACCTTATCTTAATATATCAAGAGATCGTTTTTCAGTGGCTGTTGAATGGTCGTAAACTGACTACAGTGTGGTCGTAAAATAACGAAAGCTGGTCGTAAACTGAAAAAAACGCACTTTTTGACAAATCGGCATATTGCATAAAATAGGGAAATAGAAATATTTAAATCATACGGTAATTATGTTCCTTCATGTTTCTTTCATGCATATAAATTGTTATTTCGTCAAAAAAGGTAAATTTCAAAGAGCTGTGTAACTTAAAAGACGGCAAGTCGACTAACTGGTCGTCAACTGACGTGTTGACCCTACCCAATAAGATAATAAAAACCGGCCAAGTGCAAGTCGGACTCGCGCACCGAGGGTTCCTTACAAACCTGTAGGTATATAAGTAAAAAAGTTATGGTATTATTATTCCACTTATCTATTTTAATTCCAATTTAATACCTCTACGCGTTCATGAAGAAAGGGGTAGTAAGTTTAAAATTATTAAAAATATTTTTATTATATGATGTAACTAAAAATTTATGCTTTTCGCGATTTTTCCTTTATCTGTGTTACATAAGATGTTGCTTCGTACCAAATTTCAAGATTCTGAGTTCACGGGAAGGTTTTGATTCCCTTGCGAGTGTCGAAATTTGCAGCATAAACGGCTGTATCTTTTGATTGCGTTGGCTTCGAAGTTTGATTTATTCACAGCTCCAAGGGACAGCAGACGTGAGTATTTGATATTAATTTCAGCTTGATACCTCCATGCGTTCCTGAGAAAAAGGGTCTTGACACACAGACGGACGGACAACAAAGTGATCCTATAAGGGTTCCGTTTTTTCCTTTTGAGGTACGGAACCCTAAAAAACATTTCATCAAATAACTAGTGGTTCGCGCTGAATATTTTTCCTTTTCTTGTAGGTATATAGTTGCGTGTACAGCAAGCTTACAAGAACCTGGGCTCTTCAAAACCTCAGCCGACCTCGGCTGACGCAAAACATTTAGTACCTAGCTCACACCAGTGAAAAGCCCTTTGCTTGTAAGCATTTATAGACGCATATGAAGCACGCTTGCAAGCAACGGGTCTCCCTCTTGTATGAGTTCTCTTTTAGTAAAATTTATTTTCACAAACAAAGTTTTTCTTCGCTCCACTGTCAAGTTAATAAGTTTATCCAAGTTCCTGGACAGGCATCAGACCACAGTACATCAGGGTAGTTAGTTACTCACACGAGTGAAAAGCCCTTTGCTTGTAAGCATTTATTGACGCATATGAAGCACGCTTGCAAGCAACGGGTCTCCCTCTTGTATGAGTTCTGTTTTTGTAAAATTTATTTTCACAAAAAATGCCATTTCCTCTCTTGTATCCATTTTGTGGTTAAGGCCTCTCATGGAATTTTTAGTCACTTATATATTGATGAGATCTTCTTAAGTCAGTTTTCTGTTACTGTGGAGAACTTCTCATGGTGATGGGAATCAGTTTTCATAACTTAAATGCGTCCCAGCTATCAAACATGTATTATTCGTTTGTGCCAATGAAATTATCACTTCTGAAGTTGACCGCAAGAGACAATAGCATATTTTAGGTGTCAACGGGCTGCGGTGCGGGTGGTACTTTGGTAGTCATTCCTAAAGGGTAAATGCCTCAACACAAAATATTACAGAACATTGTTATTTTTTTTTCATATAGAACTTACAGAGGAGAGAAACCTCATTATTGTAAGCATTATATACGCTCAGAAAGCAATCTCCCAAGAATAAGGTTCCTCTAGTCTGCGAATCCAAAACTTTTCTTCTTCATAATACTAATATTATAAATGCGAAAGTGTGTCTGTCTGTCTGTCCGTCTGTCTGTCTGTCTGTCTGTCTGCTACGCTTTCACGGCCCAACTACTCAACCGATTTTGGTGAAATTTGGTACAGAGATAGGTTACATCCCGGGGAAGGACATAGGCTACATTTTATCCCGGAAAATTGAAGACTTCCCGCGGGAATCAAAAAAATGTATCTGTTCAACCGATTTTGATGAAATTTGGTACAGGGAGAGGTTGTGCCCCGGGGAAGGACATAGGTTGCTTTTTATCCCGGAAAATTGAAGAGTTCCCGTGGGAATAAAAAAAAACAATCCACGCGGACGAAGTCGCGGGTATCATCTATTCTAGTCTGTAATAAACAACCATTAATATTAAATTACAATCTTACCTATACTAATAAGTATGTAGCTTAAAATATGCAAGTCTGTTTTTCTGTTTCTTTTTTTTTAACTGATAAGAGGCCTATAAACGGGTAGAGTAAACAGGAACGTAGAGTGGTTGAGTACTTACTATCCTATTAACATTAGGTACCTACTTATGTGTATTTGAGTTTCACACCCATTGAAAATGCATTATACGGCACATGTCTTTCAATCCATATTACTTCCATACTAATATTATAAATGCGAAAGTGTGTCTGTCTGTCTGTCCGTCTGTCTGTCTGTCTGTCTGTCTGTCTGTCTGTCTGCTACGCTTTCACGGCCCAACTACTCAACCGATTTTGATGAAATTTGGTACAGAGATAGGTTACATCCCGGGGAAGGACATAGGCTACATTTTATCCCGGAAAATTGAAGAGTTCCCGCGGGAATCAAAAAAATGTATCTGTTCAACCGATTTTGATGAAATTTGGTACAGGGAGAGGTTGTACCCCGGGGAAGGACATAGGTTGCTTTTTATCCCGGAAAATTGAAGAGTTCCCGCGGGAATAAAAAAAACAATCCACGCGCACGAAGTCGCGGGCATCATCTAGTAAATTATAATACTGTCATTATTAATTAGTAGGTAATTATAGTTAAAAAAGAATGAATTAGTAATGTGTAAAATAAAGCGAGGTCTCTGAGTCTACTTGAGTCAGAGCCCTATAACTTCTACATTAATGAATGCAATTCAAATTTGAGCTTAATATGTACACCTTATGGCCTTTTGTCGAATATTGCTTTAAAAATTACAAAAATCTTTATTTCAGGTGTGCTCTCATAGAAGCTAATGCAAACTAAATAGGTAACTTAGGCACGAGGATTCTGAACAGAGTACTTAAAATTATTTTTTTTTTTATTTTTCTTCTAAAATTTACTACAAATTAAAAGTGGAGATAAAACATCTCCAGTTAAAACAGTCCGCGCTATCTCAAAAACGGCTTAGATAGATACGTTAAAAGCTGTAACTTCTGCATAATTTCAGTCATATTTCCTGTAGTTGAACAAAAATACTAAACTTAGTTAAATAAGAATTCATTGATACTAAAATTAGACAAAATGACGTTTAGTGCGAACGAAAGTACTGAGTGCAAAAAATATATATAGGTATGTTATTTTATTATTATTTTATTTTATATATTACTAGATGATTCCCGCGACTTCGTCCGCGTGGATTTATGTTTTTTGATTCCCGCGGGAACTCTTCAATTTTCCGGGATCAAAAGTAGCCTATGTCCTTCCCTGGGATGTAACCTATCTCTATACCAAATTTCATCAAAATCGGTTGGGTAGTTAGGCCGTGAAAGCGTAGCAGACAGACAGACAGACAGACACATTTTCGCATTTATAATATTAGTATGGATTTTTATAACTTTTCCCACCATCTTTGTTGGAAAAAACCACAACACTGAAGAAAACGTCCAAACGTAACTATTATAACAAAAATCCGATAGCAATCCATACTAATATTATAAATGCGAAAGTGTGTCTGTCTGTCTGTCTGCTACGCTTTCACGGCTCATCTGTTCAACCGATTTTAATGAAATTTGGTACAGGGATAGGTTGTATCCCGGGGAAGGACATAGGCTGCTTTTTATCCCGGAAAATACAAGAGTTCCCGCGGGAATCAAAAAAACTTAATCCACGCGGACGAAGTCGCGGGAATTATCTAGTAACAAATAACAGCAAACAAATTACCTACTCCGAAATTCAAAGGGAAGGAATGATACGCGCAACGGTAACAGTAATGCTAACGCTAGTGGCGAGAGCGGGGCACCGCGCGGGGAAGCGGGAGGAGGGTTGTTTTCGAGCCAGGTGCCAAATTTTTTTTAAACTTCACAAATCACAATAATGTTTATAGATGACACCCGCAATATCAGTTCTGCACCAACCATTATTATCTTGTACAGCAAGTACTAATTATGTCATTCAATTAATTAATTATTATCAAACAGAAATAAAACTATTACACATCGTTGATTTTACAAAAACCGGCCAAATGCGAGTCGGACTCGCGCACCGAGGGTTCCGTACTCAAGAAGTAGGTTTATTTACCTTTGTTAATGAACCGCAAGACTAACTTTGTTTGTAGAGGTTTACTGTTAATATCAAAAAATTACGTTTGTTGTATGGGAGCCCCCCTTTAATATTTACTTTATTGATATTTAATTATTTATTTTGTAAGGTAATATACAAGTTAATATTCTGTGAAAATTTTAACCGTCTACCTGTTACCGTTTTTAATATTGAGCAAAAAAATACGAAAAAAACACTTTTATTGTATGGGGACCACCCTAAATATATATATTTTTTTAATTTTTAGTATTTGTTGTTATAGCGGCAACGGAAATACATCATTTGTGAAAATTTCAGCTTTCTAGCTATCACGGTCTATGAGATAGGTACAGCCTGGAGACAGACAGACAGACAGACAGACAGACAGACAGCGGAGTCTTAGTAATAGGGTCCCGTTTTTACCCTTTGGGTACGGAACCCTAAAAATGAATAATTCATTTCAACTTTCAAAGAATAGGTAACCTTAGCGCGCCATCTTACGTACAACCGTAATACCTACGTTTATGGTCTTGTAATATTATTTCTAGTTTTTTTTTAAGGTTTCACATTTATTGGAGTACTAGCTGATGCCCGCGACTTCGTTCGCGTGGAATAAGTTCTTAAGATTCCCAGGAAAACTTCTTGAATTAAATTTCGTACAGATACAGCTTGCATCAGTAGAAAATCTTGTTTGGACAAACTTTCTTTTAGTAGACTACAATAAAAGTTAGCCCTGCAGGGCGACCGCGTATCTTTTGCATCAATCATTGATACCTACATCGCAATCACCTCTGATTGGTTAACACTCTTCCACTATTTGACGAAATCCATTGACGCAACAAGAATACCATAAATTCAGCCAATCGGCTGGACCGATTTTCATGGTTTTTGATTTGTTTCCGTCCCTAATAGCAGAATAACTATTAAAAACATTGGACAATTGACGAAAAAATTAAATAACATTGTCAAACATCAGATTATAGTCTGGAATAACACACATCAATCCACGCGGACGAAGTCGCGGGCATCAGCTAGTATTAAATATATTTAACGGCTATATTAATTATTTGACACCTCTACCACGCGGACGAAGTCGCGGGCATCAGCTAGTCCTACATAAAATATACATTTCATCACTTTTATCCTTGAAAACTAAAGAGTTCCCGCGGGAACCAAAAAACTTCATTCCACGCGCACGAAGTCGCGGGCATCAGCTAATAAAATACGAAATCCCTCAGCTCTTATATCTTTATTCATGTAATCTTTATGTTCTTTTTTCCCTCATTTTTTCCATAGATGAGGCATGTCTTTGTTTATCTCAATCACATTCATCAAAATTTCTTTTTCCTTTGAACACGACATAGTTCATAATATTTATTTATTTATTTATTTATTTAAGAATTACACTATATTATAACTATAACTATAACTATATTATTATTATAACTATATTATTACAAACATTTATTACATATAACTATGCCATATTATTACAACATACTTAAATACCAGATATAATAGAACGTTAATGGTTGCAATAGTATATACTGTATTTTTGGCACAAGTTTTCCTTAGGGTCTGAGAAGTACCTCTTAAAAATTCCCCCCTCCTAGGCCACGGGCTTTCCTATCCCCCTCCTAAAATGTCTTCCTGATCACGGTATTTTATAATTTTCTCAAAAACTATTACAGCTAGAAAAGAACTATCTATGGCGAAAATATTCTACATTAAATAATCTACCAAATGGCATTTAAAACATTATGATAGAATAAATAGTTTTGGAATTATGCCGGCTTATTTTGCGTATTTTTTATTTTTTTGAAAAATTGTTTAAGTTTCTTGTGATTTACACGAAAAGTATAAGAGCTAGGAAAAAAACGACAAGAACAAAATGAAAGTTCATAAAATCGCACCGAGAAGTAAACCTAAATATTGTCGTGATCGTGTGTTCGACTGGCAACATTTATTTATTATTTATAGAATGGCAATACTGATTTCATGTTGGTATTGCACTATTAATGAATTCAGAGTTGGTAGAGGGTAGGCGAAAAAGACATTGTGTATAAATACGGGCGTCATTCTGTAAACAAAAAGTTGAGTATCGCTCGCCATCAGAGGTGCACGCCTGTGCTGTGTACATTCTTATATATCATAATATATACAGTGTTATACTTTTGTGTATAGAGTGAGTTGAGACGTGGTGTTGGAAAGTAAAGTGTGTGCGAGATGATAGCTGAAATGCCAGTAAGTCCTTTGTTGTATCGTTCCAATTTATTATTTATTTATTATTTAATCTCTGATGCATTTTAAGAGTAATCTTTAACACATGTGTTAGTGTGCTATTTCAGGATTTCTATAAGGTACATTGTGGGTAGCGAAGTTGTTCGCTACTACCCAAAACTATGCCCGTTCTATGCCCACGTGTAGTTTTATGAACTTCCAAATAAAGATCCGTAGTTAGTCAATCGGTCTTAGGTTGTATCTAGTCATGGAATATATAGACCTTAACGGGAATTCGTGACAACTTCAGAAGTGAAAATGAACCCAAGAAAACAATATTTTTTTAACACGAGAAAAATATTGTTCACTAAGTAGTTATATTGTGACACAATTCTCTGTGTCGTACCTTTAAAACTTTTAAACAAAGAGTATTCCGTTTACTAAGTTCAAAAGAGATTGACTACTTTAATCAAAGTTAGCATGTATTGCTTATATAGCTTGAGATCCATTCTTGCTATGCTATAAAGATAACGTGCAACAAAGAACTTTTGGATATTGTTAAATCTGTTTTGACACCTATTGTGTGGGTACATTGAATAACATTAGTTCTGGGTGAACTCTTAGATTTGCTATTTTGGCTATAATATTATGTTGTATTCCATTTGAGTAGAGGTTAAATCGAGTGTTTGGTAATGATCTCGTGCGGTAATAATTGACATTGTATCAAGGCAATTAATATTTGAATTACATTTATATTCCGTATTTAGTTACCCACAAATTGGAAAAGAGTTTGCTGTAAACTTTAATATTACGTCATCACGACGTTAAGACTGTGAAGTCTCATCTGAATGAATTGCCAACTCAAACCAGCTTGGCGACTGGCTTCCATCGAGGAGGATGATCCCCGAATTACGATTTTGTAAGCAGTTTACTTTAGTGTCGAAGTAATTCTGATTCTAAGGTATTTAGTTTAGATAAAACACATCGATAGAATTTTCAGTGAATTGAGTTTTGAATATAGTGTCCATAGTATTTATTTATGATAGATGATGTAAAAAAATGTCATGTCCTGGACATGAGTCCAAGAAATTTTGTGTTATTTAGCTATAATCAACAAATAAAGCGTCAAGCGAGAATTTCGCCAGTATGAGAGTTGACATACTGGAATAAATTTCACTAGCACCGGCCGTCTGAGCAGCCATTTTAGATGATTAAATGCGATACCATACAGCTTGGTTATTACTACTGGTTAACCTGAGGTACTCCTAGAGATATGAAATAGGTAAATAATTATCAGTTCTAATTAACTCAAGTATTTGTGAATTATTCTCTGGACCATTACTTTGGATGAACGTTACCTAAAGTTTTATTTAGTGTAAATGTAGTTAAATGATTATTGAATTTAAAAGCAGCCTCGTGCCTTCAGACTAGTGCCTACTGAATGAGATTGTAGTTTTTTTTTACGCACTGTTTAAGTTTCGAATTTTGATTTTACAAGGTTTTTAATTTTAATTTAGTTTTTAATTTGAAATTTCTATTAACCAGGCATAGATTAGATTACTGGTTATTCACGAAGAGAATTCATGGAGTGAATAATAGTAATAAAAAAAAAAAAGAGAAGTGAATATGTCAAATAAGATACCCTCATGTCAATACTAGGATGCAAAGCAATTTATCGAACTCTGATTAGTTTCATGTGTGATTTATAAGAAATACGATACAAGTATGATTTAGTTTTAAATTCTCGATATAAAAGTATACTTACTGGTATACTTATTTTATGTGATCTAGATAGTTTAGTCTGGTAGTACTAGACTCGATCAAAACAGGTGTCTTAGGAATTTGTAGTGTTTAAAAAGTAATTTTTTTGAGTGGCAGGGCAACTATTTATATTAGTGCCGCGAGTGAACTTAAATTACATTAGTGAAGTACATTGGCCAGACATGTAATTTATGATAAGTTTATTTAAGCACTTGCTTAAAATCATTTGCCCTTTTATTAGTGATCTGTTCGATGGTAGTTGTACCTATGCTGAAAGAATAATAGTGGTTTTACTACCAAGTCCATTTGCAACTCTTAATATGTGCTATTATCACAGCATATGTATTTTAGTACTGTATTGTATATCAGCTATTGATATCATTATCATTTGTAGTTTAAAAAAAAGGGGAACCTCTTTCTATCGCATTACAGGTTGATTGACATCAGGGGTTCCGCTTTCATGTACGGAAGCCTTAGTGTCTCTTGACAGATTTATCAGTGATTGAGGTTAATAATGAAGGATTTTGGAAGAATACAAGATAGAGACGTTAGAATATCTTAGATTTCAAGTTGAAATTGACGATTTTGCGTAGCTGGTATTGTGGGAGTAAGAATAAAGATATTGAATGATGGTCAGAGAGCTCGTATACGTTTTAGTCATGAGAGTGTCTACTCACTATTATAGAGTGGCCAAGTGTGTCGATATTTTAAGGTGGCCATGTGAGTCACCATTTTAGAATGACTATGTATGTCATTTGGGCCATGTGAGTCCATAGAATGTAACCAAGTGTGTTACTAGAGTGGAACAAGTGTTTCCATAAGTTGTGACCTAGGTGGCCATGTGAGTCACCATTTTAGAATGACTATGTATGTCATAAGTGTTTCCATAAGTTGTGACCTAATGAGCCGGTAGGTTGTGAACAAGTGTGTTACTGTTTTTGACAGTATGTTATCTAACTGTTCGTGAAAGATCTAATGTATTTTATTTACTTAATTTTACGTACATATCAAACTAAAGGGATGTACATAATGAAAGCAAGTTTTCTAGTCCAGAATTATTAGCTGCTTTAGTAGATTACTGTACAAGTAACTCGTTCTATCTAGAACTACCATGGCATTTTATTCATTTTTCATAGTTCCTGTGTGCCTTTAAATGTTTTTGATCAGGGAAAGTTCTACATTTTTAAATTTTGAATGATTTTAGATAGATTTCGGTTATTTTAAACGACTAAGATCAATTTTTACGAGTAGTATAACTGTACCTAATGGTACAGCCGCAAAAATTGATTGTATTTGTATGGACTTTAAAATGGATTAATTAGTGATCCCGATGTAAGGCGACCGATCCTCGACGTGTTTCGGATGTATATAATCTGAATGCGCCAAAATACGAATGAATTATAGTTATTTCAAAAAAAAAACTATGATGATCAAACGAACTTGCAAATTGAAATTAGATCGATATTATATGAGTACGCTTCATTTGAAGATATACAACAACATAGTTATTATATGTACACTATTTATAATAACGTACCAGATCGATGTCGATGTGGTTTAGGAAATGATGCATTTAATAGCCTTATTTTCATTGGTTCAACTTATCAGTTGGTCAATCACCCATTCGTTATATTTGAAAAATTTGTGTTTCTCAAATATATGACTCACTTGTAGACTATGCTTAGTAGTTTAAAAAGTTAACAAGCAAGGAATGCATAAAGTAAATTGAAACAAAGGTTCCAAGTTTGTTGTTGTTAATAGATCTTTCACTCGTTTGTTTACACTATTTTATGGCTTTCAACATAATGCGGTCCGATGTTCGGAATGCGTTAAGAATTAAATACGGAAGGATATATACTTCAGCTTGTAACGGTGAAGGTTGTAGTAATTTTGAAATTCTAGGTTTCGCAAAAATAATAATTCCAAAAATAGTTCAAACGTGTTTCGTCAATACTAATTAGCATTCCAGTGATTCAGTTTGACCAAGTTAGTTCATTAAATGTTAAATTGAATTTAATAAAAAGATTAAAATTTTTGGAACATTTACTAATCACAAAGAAAGATAAATAAATAAATATAAGGGCTGAAAATTTGAGGCTCGAAGTTAAGTAGCTTGCTAGAAACTACAGTCACGACACGAGAAGCCCGTTTAATAAAGTAATAAAATTGTAAAATGCGCCATTCTCGAAGTCACATTGGGTTTTCTTTCTATATATTTATCTGAGTGATTTGAAATAATTAACTGGATGATAAAATTTAACAGACTATTATTTGAATTGAAAATGAAATCGCGCAATTAATTATCTTTTGCCGTCCAAAATCTCGAGAGTATAAATAATATGATGTAAAAATTATATTTTCTAGAGAGTGACTAGTGCGTGCTTGCTTACTCTAATTTTATCTCCATATTGTTTTTCTCAAATTTATTGAATAATGTCGTGTGATGCACGGGCGTTGTGGATCCGCAAGCTCGTGACGAAGGTATACCCTCACCTAGCGGCTCCGGCCTACAACCGTCAGTTAATTTGTAAATACTTACTTTAATTATTAAAAGACGCAGAAAAGTAAAGCAAAAAGTATTAAAAAGCAGAATGAATAAAACACTCAGTATATATACTATATTATGTTACTGACGTAATATATTATAACTTGATGTAACGTTTTTATTTATAATTGGTTTGATTTTTGTTCATATGTTGAGGTAATGATTCTGAAAAAAAAGACAAAAGAGGTTTTGAGTATTAAATTCAAATTTCTGAATTGGGGGTTTTCATCTAGTTTTTTTTTATTATTTAGTTTTGTATCAAGCTTTGGATTTACAGCAAAATTTGAATTTTGTATTTTAATTTGAAATTGCTATTGAGTAAAGTTAATTTAAAATAATTATATGATAGCGATTTAGTATTGTACAATAATTGCAAGCCGATTCTACTTCAATTCATACAAAAGTTTTGCATTTCAAAGAAGCCTTTGATGAAGAGTTAGATTTAGTTTTGGACTAAGGTTTAGTTTTGGACTTTTTGTTTGGTTTTCAATGATGATTGTAGTCAAAGTTCAGGTATTTGACCCAGTTCAAAGCATTGGGTAAGATTCTAAGTATTTCACAAGTTAAAGATTGTCTTGGACAACATAACCTGAACTGATTCGGTTGAATTTTGTGGTGCTGTCTCTTTTTGATGGGTTTATTCAGAGGTTAACACGGAAAGGAAAGGTTAGGAAAAGAAGGGAATAAACTAAAACAACTTGTGTTTTGAGGCGTGTTTAATAGAATTGAACTCTATTTGTTAAATTTTTTTGAATAAGCTACGAAAAATTTCATTTCATTTATTAAAAACGTTGACTGTTACATAGTTAAAGATTTTAAAATAGTAATAATTTAACATAGTGGGAACAGTCTACCGCCAACAGGTATACGATGTCAGGAATTTAGAGCAGATAATTTAACATAGACTTAATTTGATTCAAACGATTAGTAAAGATTAGTTAATGGTACAGCAGATCCAACTGAATTGAAGAATTGATAGATTAGTAATCCTGATTAATGTTTGCATTGGATGCAGTTGTAGATTTTATTGTGAACTCTGGGGTAGTGTGTGATACTTATTTCTTGTCAAGTCCTAAAATTTTAATAAAATCAGCTTTCCTTTACGTTCTGCTAAATTTTTCGATTTCAATAAAGTTTTTTTAAAAAAAGCAGGCATGACACGTCATGTATGACACATGATAGGTGGAACTCAGGATGATGGACCTGTTGGTCTGTTACAGATTGTAATCAGGGTTTAGATATTTACTTAGCTTTAGATTCAGCGTCAGATGCTTGTAAGGTATAAATAACTGAAACGGTATAAGAAATAAAATAAATATTGGGTATTTTATTAAATTTGAATTCAGTTTTAGACTTTTGCTTACGGTATATGTAACATACTGTTTAGATTATGTTTTAGACTGTAACTGTTCCAGACTTTGATTAAGTTTCAGACTAGATTTTTATTCAGCTTTAGATAATTAATCCTTTATTTGCCTAACTTTATTCTATATGAGTTTTAGATTTAAATTGCGATATTTTTATTTCTGTTGTGAAATTTCGACTCAGCGATATCAATCAGTTTAATTGCACTTCACACACACTTCACAAATCTCAAGATCAAAAGCTCGATAGTTTTGGATTTCAGATCGGTTTGAGGTTTTAAGTTTGATATTACTAAATTGAAAAAATGTAGGTTTCCTTTTTGTTATCCTTTTTAATTATCCCGAATGTCGTGATTTACTAAAACTAAATGTCATTGTGCAAGTATGAATGGATGAAGATGTTTTGTTGTACACTACAGATTGTTGCAAGGAGTGAAGCGAACTAAGCTTAGCAAAGCAAATGTTTGGTGGTTGTGCACCGGGAGGTTGCACAATGTCGGATGGCCGAATGTCGTGATCGTGTGTTCGACTGGCAACATTTATTTATTATTTATAGAATGGCAATACTGATTTCATGTTGGTATTGCACTATTAATGAATTCAGAGTTGGTAGAGGGTAGGCGAAAAAGACATTGTGTATAAATACGGGCGTCATTCTGTAAACAAAAAGTTGAGTATCGCTCGCCATCAGAGGTGCACGCCTGTGCTGTGTACATTCTTATATATCATAATATATACAGTGTTATACTTTTGTGTATAGAGTGAGTTGAGACGTGGTGTTGGAAAGTAAAGTGTGTGCGAGATGATAGCTGAAATGCCAGTAAGTCCTTTGTTGTATCGTTCCAATTTATTATTTATTTATTATTTAATCTCTGATGCATTTTAAGAGTAATCTTTAACACATGTGTTAGTGTGCTATTTCAGGATTTCTATAAGGTACATTGTGGGTAGCGAAGTTGTTCGCTACTACCCAAAACTATGCCCGTTCTATGCCCACGTGTAGTTTTATGAACTTCCAAATAAAGATCCGTAGTTAGTCAATCGGTCTTAGGTTGTATCTAGTCATGGAATATATAGACCTTAACGGGAATTCGTGACAATATGGTCTGTGTAAAATCGTCTACAAAATGCTTTTTATTTCATTTCAATAGAACTAATACTTTCTGAAATACTACGATCGAAAATGTGCATGATATTTTATTTGAAAATCATCGATGCTATAATAGAATAAACTAATAGTAACAATCAGGATATCTTTATCTATCTATCTACAAAACCCCACCACACTTCGTAAATAATAGTGCTCCGGGGGTTGTGGGAGGGGGGAGGGGGTTGTGGGCGATGGAGGGCGGGGGTTGTGGAGGGTGGGAGGGGGGCTGTAGGAGGTGGGAGGGGGGTTGTGGGAGGGGGAGAGGGGTCGTGAGAGGTGAGAGGGGGGTTGTTACAAAAATATGTTACTTATTTATGGGTTTATTTGTATTTATTCCGTAGTATTATGCTAAGTCTACATGACTACCACCGATTCTTACACAACAGCAAAGTATGTTTCGAAAACTATTGGTCCTATCAAAATATACTAAACACTATTTTATAGGTAAATTAATAATCTTTGTGACAGCTTTTTTCCTAACTCTAATACTTTTTCATGAAATTACAAAAAAAATCACGGATTTTACAAAGGCTTAGTTTTTTATTCAAGTTAGGCAGCCATATTTCCGAAACTATTAGTTCTATCAAAATAAACTAAAAAATAAAAATTATTTTGTGAATTCACCATAAGACTTTTTTGTAAGTAATTTAGTGAAATTAATTACTCTGCCGAGGTATTTTTTCCAGCTCTAATAGTTTTTGTGGAAATTGCAAATAACACAGGATTCAAGCAATTTTTTATTTTTTTTCGTACACAATACATGGATGTATATTCGAAATTATTAGTCCTATCTTTATGAACTAAATATTTTTTAATAAGTGGTTAAATGGTGTTTATTTTCACTTCTGGGAGTATTTTGCCTAGCTCTAATAGTTTTCTAGAAATTACAGAAAACATAAAATTTTGAAAAATATTGTTTTCATGTTAACTATGACAGGTATATTTTCGAAAATATTAGTGCTATCATAATGAACTAAATACTATTTTGTAGGTAATTTAACAGTGTTTCTTACTGCTTCAATCAGTTTTTCCTAACTCTGTTATTTTTTTTTCGGAAATTAAAAACAACGTACACAGTAATTGCATATTATTTTCTTTATCTTACACAATAGGTAGGCATATCTCCAAAACTATTACTCTTATCAAAATAAACGAAATACCATTTTATAGCTAATTTAATAACCTTTCATTTTACTTCAGACAACATTTTCGTAGCTCTATCAGTTTTTAAGGAAATTACAAGAAACTACATTACAAAAAGCATTACATGCAAAATATTTTCTTTTCATGCACAATGGGTTAACATATCTCCTAAACTATTGGCCTTATCGAAATGAACTAACATATTATTATGTAGATAATTTAATGTAGATTATTTTCGCGATAAAAAGTTAATTTCTAGCTCTAATATTTTTTGAGAAAATTATAAAATGCCGCGCTCAGGGAGACATTTTAGGGTGGGGGGGGGGGGGGGAATAGAAAAGCCCGCGACCTAGGAGGGGGGAATTTTGAGGAAATACTTCTAAGACCATAAGGAACACTTGTGCCAAAAATCAGCTATACATTTTTTATTTTAGGGTCAATGTTTATTAGTCCCGTACTAGTTGTTACATTACCCTGACTGCAGGGCGCAAACGCAGCTAGGCAAATCGGGACCACCCGATCTTCCTAATTAAGGACCATTCCATCCTGAGCCTGTAGTTTATTACACTACACAGCAGGGCGACCGCGTATCTCTTGCATCAATCATTGATACATCGCAATCACCTCCGATTAGCTGAATTTATGGTATTCTTGCTGCGTCAATGGATTTCGTCCAATAGTGGAAGAGTGTTAACCAATCGGAGGTGATTGCGATGTATCAATGATTGATGCAAAAGATACGCGGTCACCCTGCTATTTCACGGGAAGGGTCTCTGAGGAAAATGCGGTATAATAGGGGTTTAGGTCTATAATATCTGAATTTCACATGAGTAGGAATAGATAATTATAGACCAAAATTCGTCACTAACTGCGTTACTATGCGGATAATGCACGAGCGTGATACGAATTCAGGAAATTAAAAAATAATCAATAAATTTTGAATATAAAATAAAAGCCATACTTACCATTAAATAACAGTTTTGATAGCGTTTTTCAATTTGTACAATAAAGCACAAAGCACTAGCTTTTTGTTCACTTTCTAGAAATAAATTTTTATTTAAATTATCAGGTTAGAATCGCGCACAAGTGAAGTGAGGTAAAGTGTGGACTGTAAAGGTTATTCTCATCAATCGAGCCGTCCAACCAAGCCAAGTAGCCACCTATATGCAATGTACTCTTGGTAGCCACTAGCCACTGCCAAACGTGACGCGCAAGTTTAAGGGTGTGTTCCGAAATACACTGCGAGCACTGTAAGGTGTGACGTCAATTTAGTATCCTGCGAAACCGTCCAGAAAAAATACTTCAGTTTTTTTTAATTATAAGAAGTACCGAATCGTAAGTATCTGAAGAGATATCGACGTTTTAAGCGCGTTATATATGCGCGATATTTACCAATTTTTTATTCATAAACTACGGGGGTGCTTTTTGACTAATAAACATTTTTGAGAAGTGCTATTAAAAATACATCTATGCGTATTTTTATTTATTTCAATATCCCAAATTCGCAGGCTGGCGTAGGGGGGGTCATTATACTGTCACTCCATAGCGGAACGAATTTCTCCCCAGTAAGAGCACTGAACAGTGCTCTCAGTGTATATCGGAACATAGGGTAAGTGTTCTGTGGTGACGCGTCACCATCGCGTCACGCGTGAAAATTGAAATGGATGCTTTGGAGTTTGGCTATTCTAGGGATACCATACACAAGAAGAAAAAGTAACGCATTTCATAAACATAATTACATATATTAAATGAATAATTTACTCATACCAACCCAACTTAAAAAACTATCATTGGTTAAAAATTTACTCAAAATTTAATGCTGCAAACAAGCGCCTATTAGTGCAAGTGCAGCTGGGTAGGTCCAATGGTTCAGCTTTAGTATACTGGCCGCTGAGTTGGACGTTCATATGTTTTTTTATAGAAAGACCTTGATGTGTTAAGCCTTGCACTAAAATATTTTACTGCGAATTCTAATACTTTTCGAGATATAATTTTTTGAAAATTACAAATTTTCACCACTTTTGACCATTTCTTACGACATTTGCCATAGATTACAGACTGAGTGAGTTCAGACTCATTGACGTTTAGTTGGCGTACTAAAGTTTCGTTTTACGTATTATAATCCGTTCCAAACAAAAAGTATTATAAAATGTTAATAATCGAGTAATAATCATATTATATTATGTGTACCGATTATTGGAAAAACGGAACGCGTGCATTGGCGCCAAAATACAAATCTATGAGTTATCGTTTTACGCGTTTTTCAGTTAAAAGGTTACAAGGTTAAAAAAAAAACGTTTTAAGGTTATAGGTTTAATTATATAACTAGAAAGGTATAAAGGTGTGTTATTACATGTATAATTAGGTACTTGAGCATATCATACACAAAACCGAATCGGCACAGAAGCTTCATTCAGGGGCGATAAAGCGAGTCTTCTGGCGCAGCCCATTCTAATTAAGAAATTAACCTTTTCCACTACCTAAAACAAAAGGTAAGGTACTTTAAAGTAGGTATAATTAATTAAAACGTATAAAAGTAAAACCTAAACCTCAAAATATTAAAAAAATAATATCTCGGAAACTGCTAAAATTCGCAACGTCTTACTTGGAGGGGGGATATATCCCCTCCCCCCCTCCCCTTCCACCCCTCCCCTTCCCCCCGCTCGCGGCCAGTATACTAAAGCCCAACCGGTCCAATTTCGAGAAGGAGGTCAACCGCTGAATTCAACTCGGCTGGGCTGCGTTCGGGAAGCTTCGAGATGTCTTCTCGTCCAAAATCCCTCAGTGTCTGAAGACCAAAGTCTTCGAACAGTGCGTATTGCCATTGATAACTTACGGATCCGAGACATAGGCGCTGACTATGGGCCTGATAAGAAGGCACAGGGTCACTCAGCGGGCGATGGAGAGGGCTATGCTGTTAGTGTCCCTACGTGATCAATGAAGAGATCCGTAGGAGAACCAGAGTCACCGATATAGCCCGAAGAGTTGCGAAGCTGAAGTGGCAATGGGCGGGGCACATAGTTCGGAAAAAACTCGATGGACGTTGGGGTCCCAAAATGCTGAAATTGCGACCCCGCACTGGAAGGCGTAGCGTCGGTAGACCCTCCCACACGGTGGACGTACGACATCAAGAGAGTCGCAGGGAGTCGCTGGATCCAGGCGGCGCAAGACCGTGGCTTGTGGAGGACCCTACAAGAGACCTATGTCCAGCCGTGGACATCCATCGGTTGACAACGAAAATGACGAATAGGCCATTATTATAAATTATAAGAATAATTTACTCTTACCGACCCAACTGTAAATAAAATAAATAAAAAAAAACCGTCATTGGTTAAAATGTGATGCTGCAAAGAAGCGCTTTGTAAATAATCATGTTGATAATTTATAAAAAACTAGCTGATGCCCGCGACTTCGTCCGCGTGGTTTAAGTTTTTTGTTATTCCCGCGGGAACTCTTTAATTTTCCGGGATAAAAAGTAGCCTATGTCACTCTCCAGGTCCTCAACTATACCCATGCCAAAAAACACGTCAATCCGTTGCTCCGTTGCGGCGTGATTGAAGGACAAACCAACAAATCAACAAACCAACAAACAAAGTGACTTTCGCATGTATAATATTAGTAAAGTATGATATGATAGATTAATAGTGATCTATTACCATTATAAAATTCAAATGCTATGTATTCCCACTCCCACCTCCCACTTCAGTTACATGTATGATGTAACAATATTAATACTAATCTTATGGACTTAAGCGTTACGATTGATATCACAACAATTGAGATTGTAACAATGATTGATGCAGGTTTAACATAATAGGCCTACAGCGTTAAACCATTAATTAAAAATGATTGCTACAGTATAAAGATCACAATCGCCTCTCATTCGTTAATACTCTTTTAATAATAAACAGTAAACTCTTATGAACTCGATGGTACCTACTGTTTTAACGGCAATCAACAAACCCCTGGCAACCCTAATCGACAATTTGCATGCCACGCAATCTGAACACGCCGGTCCATTCAACTTGTCTCTGGGGCCAATGCCCTCCCCACCCACTTTTTCCTTTGATTAGGTATATAGAGAAGGATGTGCCCTAACATATTTAAATTGAAGCTTCCTATAACCTTAAAATGGCGCATGGGCGGAGCTTAATGCGGGCATTAGGGCTGAAATTATCGATACCTTTGATTATGTCGATACTTTAGTATATACTCGATATAAAATTAACAAAATATAATTAATAAACAATTAAACATAATTTTTGAAATACACTAATATTCGTATTTTATAATGAACAAGCTGATGCCCGCGACCCCGTCCGCGTGAATTGAGGTTTTTTGTAAGAAAAAATTTTGTATGAAAAAAAATTTTTTTACTCATCGTTTCGTATAGAAGACAAAAATTCATTCGGAGGAAAAATACGAAGAGAGCTGATGATTGAGGATTTCGAAGACGGATGAAGAGCACAGCCAGGGTATTCAAGATAGGTGAAGTGTGCTCGACCAAATGTAACTCGAAACTTCACCCAATTGACAGTGTGCTGAAATTAAATTCAAAATGGCGGATTTAAGATGGCCGCCATACAAATTTCGTCGGTGTCTATCTCGGAGAGCATAAAAGATAGAAGAGTGGTTTCTTGGCAAAAGATGATCAGGACATGAAGGTCTACTTGATGAACAGGAAAAAATTCAAGATGGCGGAATTTATTTTTCCATAGAAAATGTATGGCGAATATTGAAGAGGCTTACAAGTGTAGAACTATGCAAGACTTTGATGCGGTTTTTTTACAAGATTTGTTCTGTATGGAAGAATTGTCGGTTTGCTGTTAGGAAAGCCAAGATGGCGAAGTTCAATGGCACCCAAAGGTACCCGATCGTCAGTGGTATGATATTGATATTAATCAACTAAGGAAGGTTTCTTTGTGTTTTTAGTTCAACAGTCTCTTACACTGTATGCATGTCTGGAAAGTTTATTTACATTAAAAGGCCCTTTTACATATTTAAGGGGTCTCTGTTTTATGTTTTCTTATGAGAATTTTTTTACGTCTGTCGGATGCGTGGCACTCTGGCGCTTCCACTGTGCTCGCTAGCATAGCAGTGTGTTGTTTACTTCAGAACACGTAGGCAGTAAACACTAGGATAGAAGGAGAGCAAGTAAGTAGACAGTGGGCCGCGCGGTCTACGCGGGCGGGTGCGGTTCCATTTCAAAATTTGTTTTTAAAGAAGAACTCTCCATAATTTTTCGGAGAAAAAATATATGGAGGTGTTTATTTCAGAAAGTACCTATACTAAATGGAAGAGTGGAGTGAAAGTACCTATACTAAATCGTTAAGGGATCAACGCACAGCCTAAACCGCTGGGGTTAGCAACTTGAAATTTTGACAGTAGGTTCCTTTTGTGACGTAGGCGCTCAATAAGGTAAGATTTTTCAAAATTACACTCCTACGGGTGTGAAATAGGGGGTGAAATTTTGTATGAAACTCCGGGTTGGCACTGAGAATTTCTTAATTGAAAAACCCAACACCTAACTTTTATGCCCGACCGGGAATCGAACCCAGGACCTCATGATCCGCAGTCGACTATGCTAACCACTATACCAACGAGGCAGTCAAAAATAGTAATTAGTTAAAATGATACATAATAACTGCAATGAAGGGACCAAAAACCACTTGAATAGACACTGTAATTTTCGAATACGAGACACCATCCCGGAGATCGGGTGTCTTAATCACAAGGTTATCATCGCTACAGCCTAAAATGCGTTTGGCAATATTGTAAGTAGAAGCTGACTGTTCAATTTCATCTCTCTACCCCTCTGAGTGAGAAACAGTAAGAGTGATATGAAATTTTAATTTTATCGATACTCAATTTATTTGTAAACAATACAATCCCCACACTATATAAACACTCAAACAAAAAGTAATGAAATAATCCAAATTTTCAGGGATAGCGCAAAAACTGACGTGTTTTGGATTCAGTAAAGAAGAAACTAAGCTATAATTAGTTGAAATAACTTAAAATACTCGCCACAAAAAGAAAAATAAAAACAACTATGTTACTCACTTACGAAATGAAATTCCTGGGTGTTTTACAATACTATTATTACGACACCCCACAACTGAGCACTTCACCATTGTTGATTACACAAAACTAAGCAAAAACACATAAAAATATTATGAAAATATTCACAAAACTGGTAATTAGCCACAACCAAAATACCGGAAGCAATACAGACGCCATATAAAGGTCATATAAAAATTGGCTTCAATAGCAAAATTTGATGACGTCATATGACAATTGCCTGACACGTTCACGCAATAACATAATACACCTGTCTCATTCTAAAAACGTAGCTTTCAATAAGTAAGACTAGTCAAAACATAGTAGTACATGTTTTATTAACAAAATGCATCGTATAACTATAATTCAGTAAAATGTAACACATCCATCTCTATATACCTAATCAAAGACTTTTTCACCAAGGATGGAATGGATTATGGATGGGACTCTTTTGCTCAGCAATCTCTATCAGAGACAAGGGGTTACTATCTTTGATTAAGTATATAGAGAGGATGTGCCCTAACATATTTAAATTGAAGCTTCCTTTATACTTAAAATGCCGCATGGGCGGAGCTTAATGCGGGCATTAGGGCTGAAATTATCGATACCTTTGATTATGTCGATACTTATATACTCGATATAAAATTATCAAAATATAGTAATGAATAAATAATTAAACATAATTTTTGAAATACACTAGTATTCGTATTTTATAATGAACAAGCTGATGCCCGCGACCCAGTCCACGTGAATTGAGGTTTTTTGTATGAAAAAAAATTTTTTTACTCATCGTTTCGTGTAGAAGACAAAAATTCATTCGGAGGAAAAATACGGAGAGAGCTGATGATTGAGGATTTCGAAGACGGATGAAGAGCCGGGGTATTCAAGATAGGTGGGGTGTGCTTGACCAAATGTCACTCGAAACATCATCCAATTGACAGTGTGCTGAAATTAAATTCAAAATGGCGGATTTAAGATGGCCGCCATACAAATTTCGTCGGTGTCTATCTCGGAGAGCATAAAAGATAGAAGAGTGGTTTCTTGGCAAAAGATGATCAGGACATGAAGGTCTACTTGATGAACAGGAAAAAATTCAAGATGGCGGAATTTATTTTTCCATAGAAAATGTATGGCGAATATTGAAGAGGCTTACAAGTGTAGAACTATGCAAGACTTTGATGCGGATTTTTTACAAGATTTGTTCTGTATGGAAGAATTGTCGGTTTGCTGTTAGGAAAGCCAAGATGGCGAAGTTCAATGGCACCCAAAGGTACCCGATCGTCAGTGGTATGATATTGATATTAATCAACTAAGGAAGGTTTCTTTGTGTTTTTAGTTCAACAGTCTCTTACACTGTATGCATGTCTGGAAAGTTTATTTACATTAAAAGGCCCTTTTACATATTTAAGGGGTCTCTGTTTTATGTTTTCTTATGAGAATTTTTTTACGTCTGTCGGATGCGTGGCACTCTGGCGCTTCCACTGTGCTCGCTAGCATAGCAGTGTGTTGTTTACTTCAGAACACGTAGGCAGTAAACACTAGGATAGAAGGAGAGCAAGTAAGTAGACAGTGGGCCGCGCGGTCTACGCGGGCGGGTGCGGTTCCATTTCAAAATTTGTTTTTAAAGAAGAACTCTCCATAATTTTTCGGAGAAAAAATATATGGAGGTGTTTATTTCAGAAAGTACCTATACTAAATGGAAGAGTGGAGTGAAAGTACCTATACTAAATCGTTAAGGGATCAACGCACAGCCTAAACCGCTGGGGTTAGCAACTTGAAATTTTGACAGTAGGTTCCTTTTGTGACGCAGGCGCTCACTAAGGAAAGATTTTTCAAAATTCCACTCCTACGGGGGTGAAATAGAGGGTGAAATTTTGTATGAAACTCCGGGTTGGCACTGAGAATTTCTTAATTGAAAAACCCAATACCTAACTTTTATGCCCGACCGGGAATCGAACCCAGGACCTCGTGATCCGCAGTCGACTATGCTAACCACTAGACCAACGAGGCAGTCAAAAATAGTAATTAGTTAAAATGATACACAATAACTGCAATGAAGGGACCAAAAACCACTTGAATAGACACTGTAATTTTCGAATACGAGACACCATCCCGGAGATCGGGTGTCTTAATCACAAGGTTATCATCGCTACAGCCTAAAATGAGTTTGGCAATATTATAAGTAGAAGCTGACTGTTCAATTTCATCTCTCTACCCCTCTGAGTGAGAAACAGAAAGAGTGAAACGCATCATCACTTGTGAGATCGCAGTCAAGGGCTAACTTGTAGAGGATAAAAAAAAAGTGATATGAAATTTTAATTTTATCGATACTCAATTTATTTGTAAACAATACAATCCCCTCACTATATAAACACTCAAACAAAAACTAATGAAATAATCCAAATTATCGGGGATAGCGCAAAAATTTACGTGTTTTGGATTCAGTAAAGAAGAAACTAAGCTATAATTAGTTGAAATAACTTAAAATACTCGCCACAAAAAGAAAAATAAAAACAACTATGTTACTCACTTAAGAAATGAAATTCCTGGGCGTTTTACAATACTATTATTACGACACCCCACAAACTGAGCACTTCACGATTGTTGATTACACAAAACTGCATAAAACTAAGCAAAACACATAAAAATTTGATGAAAATATTCACAAAACTGGTAATTAGCCACAACCAAAACACCGGAAGCAATACAGACGCCATATAAAGGTACAAAAAAATTGGCTTTAATAGCAAAATTTGATGACGTCATATGACAATTGCCTGACACGTTCATGCAATAACATAATACACCTGTCTCATTCTAAAAACGTAGCTTTCAATAAGTAAGAATAGTCAAAACATAGTAGTACATGTTTATACAAAATGCATCGTATAACTATAATTGAGTAAAATGTAACACATCCTCTCTATATACTTAATCAAAGGTTACTATGAGCTCTTAAAGCAGGACACAAATTGAACTGCAGCACACAATACGTAGTATTCTATACTAATCTGTGGCAGCACAGTTCAATGCAGTGTATGCCTACTGATTGTCATTTTAAGCAGTTGACATTAAAATATTTTACTGAATACGAAACATGTGACGTAAGCATAGTCAACCAGTAAACGAGTTACCAACAATAGAGTGTAGGTAACTTGTTGTCAAATATTTAGTGAATAGGCCTGCAGTTCAGTGCCTTGAAGTTAAGTGCAGTTCAATATCTGTCCTGCTACAGATTTCTATTTTTATATTCCTACCTCCATGAAATAATTACACTGGCTGATTAACACTCTCGCCTAAATAGCCCAAGGCCATTTTACGCCCGAGGCAGGCCTCATTAAGTGCGTGGAACGGTATAATAGAAGATAATCTCGCCTTTTAGCGTTTTAGCTAATTCTGATGGCCAGGCAACTTTTTAGTTTTCAAATGTTCGCGTTCTGCGTCAAAGCTTCACATAATATTTAAAAAAAAAACTAAGTATCTAAACTAATATTATAAAGAGGAAATATTTGTATGATGTTTTTTTGTAATGGATAAACTCAAAAACTACTCAACCGATTTTAAAAATGCAGCACAATATCAGTAAATAACATAGGCTATACTTATTTCATTTTCCAAAAATTAGAGATCCCTCCGTAAATTGTATTAAATAATTCAATAATGTGAATTAAATCGAAAAAATATCGTCTCAGCTTCCGTGCCGGGCGCTGTGTAAATAGGAAAAGTCACATGAAAACAATGTATGGTGGAATTGTTCCTCTAAAAAAGTTATAAAAATGTCCACGATAGCATATTATGGTTGGACCATCTTTTTTTTTATTTATTTGGTCTCAAACCATGCTATAGGACTAGGTACTTCCGAAGGTGTTTTTAGTTTTTACCGACATAGTCCTACGTCCTAGTAGTGTATAGTCCTAATCAAAATAAATATGTTACTCATCTCAAGTACCTATTTAATTTAGACCAAAATTGCTCTTTCCACCATATAAGTAAGAAGAATATCAAATCAAAGAAATAAAATAACGTGCAACAGAAAATTACGCGACCACGGCATAAGGAATACACACCATACATTTACTCTGCATTCAACTCGCGCGCGAACTATAGTCACATCGCTAAAGCTCTTATATCGGCTTCGTTATTCGTTTTAATCTTCGGCAACCGACTCCCTGTTTACAATTTTTCTTTTAAGTCAGTCAGTGAGTCAGAAATAGTTAATGATGTTGTATATTCCTTTGATTAGGTATATAGAGGTATATTCGACCTTTATTCGACAGCATACAGCAGATGTACAGCAGGTACTAATTTCCTACCTCCATGTGCAGAACGCATATAGTTATTTTAATGTTGGTATCAAGCACAGATTTATAAAGGGTATCAAGTCAGCAGCATTGCTTGATTGGTTGTCTATTGTCTATTATATATTGACGGGACATAGACATAATAAAACTTCATGTTGGCGGGAACAGCTTCAGACTTCACATTTCGGCGGGAAGATAAAATTGTTGAACTGTGAGTGTGGATAAAAATATTTGTAATAAAGAAGTGTCGAAGGTAAGATTTGCATAGTTTTCATTATTTTTATCACATAGTACTTTATTTAAACCACTTCAAAGAGTAGACCGTACAGTATAAATTATAATTGACTAATATATTATTCATTAATAATAATAATATTCAATGCAATTTAGTGTTGTACTATTACTAAGATCGTGGGGCGAAGATCTAGATCCGGAGGGCTGGCAGTTACCTCGGCCAACATACAAGTTCGGATATTCAGCGGGGACGCAGCTAGCGTACTGGGCATATTGTCTCATTGCAGCGGTTTGGATGATATATTTATAGTTTTTAATTTCATCGTCGTCGATGTCAACCGATGGACGTCCATTGCTGGGCATAGGTCTCCTGTATGGTCCTTCACAAGTCACGGGCTTGCGCCGCCTGGAACCAACTCGACTCGCCGCGACTCGCTTGATGACGTCCGTCCGTGTGGGGGGTCTGCCAACGCTACGGCTGCCAGTGCGGGGTCGCCATTCCAGCACTTTGGGACCCCAACGTCCATCGGTTCTCCGAACTATGTGCCCCGCCCATTGCCACTTCAGCTTCGCTCTCGGATCTCTTCATTTCTGATTTGATCACGTATAACGATCATACGTTTTTAATCGACCGAGCGAAGCGAAGGTCTCTGAGTCTACTTGAATGAATTTGCACTTGTCCGTCCGTCCGTCCGTCTGTCAGAGCCCTATAACTTCTGAATGACTGAACGTAATTACTTAAAATTTAAATATTATGTATATAAACCGATGGCCTCCAGCCGAATATGGCATAAAAAGTTATAAAAATCTTTATTTCAGGGGGGCTGTCATAGAGGCGAATGCGAAGTAAAAATTTTTTTATAGCGTTACATAGGGTTGCGGTATATAATTTTAAAGATAATTAGAAATAGAGTCCGAAAATATATATTTTTTTAATTTTTCTCCTAAAATTGACGAAATGGGGGGCTCTCAAAGTGGAGATTTTCTATCGTCCAAAGTTGACCTCAGAACTCTCAATTTTCTGAAAGGCTAAGACTGAAACTTGAACAATTATTTGAATTATATGCTGTACTTGAACAACAAATATACTTACTAAAATTAGGTAAATAATTTTATGGAAACGAAATTATTTAATGTTCACTATTTTTAACAGAACCTCATAATGATGTCAATAGATGGCGCTAATGATAAGAGATATATTTATAATATTATAATGGAAACGAAATTATTTAATTTTTAATGGGCTTCAGCATTCAGTCATTTTAACAGAACTTCACAATGATGTCAATAGATGGCGCTCTGTAAAAGTTTATTCCACAGAGGTAGTATGTTTATTCGTTTTATGGATACCGCGAGGTCTCAGTTCGGGGCGAACCACTAGTTATTTAAGTCTATTATAATATTGAATGAATTAAAAGTGGTAACTTGTTGGCAGTGCTCAGCGGCATGTCTCGCAGACTGCGCGAGCAGCCGCGCGTCAGCTACGCCGAGCTGGAGGAGCCCGCCTTGGACGAATATGTGTGTGAGTAGCTATACCTACTAAGTATTATAATATACTAGCTGAAGCCCGCGACTTCGTCCGCGTGGACTGAGGTTTTTTGGTTCCCGCGGGAACTCTCAAATATTCCGGTTTTAAAATGTGTTATTCCAGACTATAATCTAGATCTCTGTGCCAAACATCCAGATCCGTTCTTTCGTTAGATGGCGTGATTGAGTAACAAACATCCATCCAGAAAAACTTTATGTGTAGGTACCTACCTACGGCAGTAAGAGTGAAATCGCGGTAGCGCCGCCCTGCGCATACTTTAACACTACCTATATATTATGTATAAGTATCAGCCTTCCTATTTATTGTTCATTATTGGTAACCATAACACGTCTTTGAGCGGCGATAAGTAGGTAGTCAGTTTCCCAGCCGCATGCGAGCAGACCGTCACTAATTTTCACCAGAGCAGAGCCTCACACACACCAAATACTGAATCAGCCTTCCCAGCGATAGTTACCAGAAGTACGGCTATCTCCTATAATATAACGATGTGGGTTGTTGCAGTCTGCGCGGAGTGTCGCGACTTCGTGTTCGAGTATTGCTCCATACACGGGCCGCTGCTCGTCGTGCCCGACGATAAGGTACCAACACACTATTTTACACTCATATTTATTTAATTTTTGTTGCAAAGTTCTTTTTGGCGCGTTAGGGCCAATTTTTACGATGCGCGCGAACACCGACACTTAAATTCGACACACTGAAGTTAGTTGGTCAACTTTATGTATATTCAAGATATTTATTATTTGCTATCAAAAATTATAGCTTCTTCCGTGTGTACCTACATAAGTACACACACACTTTTTTATAATAGGTTTATTAGCAATCACTTTAAACGCATTACTAAAAAAAAAAGCATACGCGCCGAATTGAGAACCTCCTTTTTTGGAAGTCGGTTAAAAATGAAAATCATTCTTAGTTTAAATTATAAAACCTTAGTGAATTGATTCTCACTCTGCGTCGTATTTCTCATTACTGAGGGTCGTGACCCCTTTCCATGAATCACATATGATGGTAGGAGTTTTCTTGGGAATATATTTTAATACAATTCATAAATAGATAAAATTAAAATCTAAATTAAATCTAAATTAAAAACTAAACATTAAAAATATCATCTATCCCGCTGCAATGAGGCAGTGTGCCCAGAACGCTGGCTGCGTTACCCCGCTGAATAGCCAAACTTATATGTTGGCCGAGGTAACTGCCAGCCCTCCGGTCACCTGTGGACTCTGTGAGACGAGAAGATAGATCCTTAAAAAAAGATCTGGCATCGTCCCCCCACGACCCCAGGGCTTCAACACCAAAAGGCACAAAAATGAAATTATTTTCAATAATTTCATACTTGCGCCTCTTGGCTCTTTCTGCATTAGTGGCCGCCGCCCCCGCTGACATGGAGGACGCCTGCAAGTGGCATAACGCTAGCGTATCCACGCATGTGGCATCCCAAACAAGCGACCTTCCTTGCTTCCACGGAATAAGAGTCATCCCGTCAGGTCTCTTACCATCACTGCGCGTGCATTAGGCTCTAACACTGCAGGCACTCAAATAGCGGTGGCAAGAGACCTACGAGTAATGATGTCGTTCAAGCATGTCGCGAAAGACGACCGGCACATTTAATACAAGAAAGCCCGTGATGGCCATACGCGTCCACTGCCCCACCACAGTGGCAAAGATGTGGCTGTTGTAACTTTGCGCCAAGTCGAAGACCAACCGCAATCGTCAGAGTGAGGTGGTCCAACAGAGTGCCTAAATGCTTAGACGGGAGAGCATGAAGCCAGTAACTTGATTCCCTCGTAGACACCGCAAGAAGACGAGCACGGTCGCTTGAAGCAGTAGGTGATGAATTTATAAGCTCCTGCAAAACATCTGAACATAGTGCGTCGTCCCATTGTCTTTGAGAAAACATCTTTTCTTGGGATAATTAATAATACCACGTCCTTGGCGCATACGTCTCGACTCAGTATTAAACTTAGATTTTTGTAAAAATTATTAACAGATGTTAGTGATAATAACCAGGACCGACGGCTTAACGGGCTCTCGGAGGCACGGAGGAAACGAAAAGGCCAAGTTTAAACCTCCAATTTCGGTCACGCATCCAGTTACCGACTTGAGCCAACGTTGCTTAACAATCGCAATCGACTGATATGCGTTATCACATCTAGGCCACTTGTCCCTCAGGGTTCAGGTGCCCGATATTTAAGCCAACAGATAGACGAATAAACGGACGGACGGACTTGAAACTATATTTTAAGTTCCTTGTTGACTACGAAACCCTAAAAACAGATAAGGCAACCGCCTTACTTTTTCAAAATTCACGCGCTCTACAGTAAATTTTCATCTTCATGTATTAATAGTAATTGCATTCATGTACCTACATATTATAACAATCATTATTAGGTAGGTACATGAGGCCCGGTCAGGCCATTGCGCTGGGTTTAAAACCTACATTTAATTTTAGTTTCAAACATATGCATTTACAATAAAATAATACAAAATATAAATAAATATACGTACGTACGACGTATGTCAACTTAATTATTATCATCTAATTAATCAAAAAACCTACATTGTCATCATTATAATGTCAGATTAATTACAAACACAAATTGAAAGCCTTGAAGTACAGTTAGTTTTTAAACTCAAATAACTCCTTATCTCATAGAAACAATCATACAATCCAACAGCCATTGATTGAGCTTATAGGTCGTATTATTATTTTCGTCAGTGATACATTTTGGGAATTTACCCCGTACCGCTCGGTTTAGGTGCCAGCTCGATCGCCCTACCCCGCCTGCGTGCCGCGCGCGGCACTCACCGTCCCGCGCGTATTCCTGCATCTCGCCCGCTCCATCATCCCAGGTGTCACGAGCTACTCACTGATATACCTAAAGCTCCACAAACTAATCTGACCCGGTGACCAGTGTCGATATTGTCCTCCCGACCGAATTTCGGCCACCGCGGCCAATCTCCGGAGAGATTAGACATCTGCGCGGGAGATTTTATAGTGCACTAGTTAGTGGATTCGCAAACACAGGTGCACTCTCTGTTCCTTTACTCTCAAAGAACTTTACTGAGAAAGATCTGGTGCAGGACCAACGGCTTTACGAGCTTTCCGAGGCACGGGGGTGATACACCTCCTCATTAATTCCGGGCCAGTATTGAGAATTTATTATCAAAAAACCTAATACTTAATTATGACCCGACCCGACCCGGGATTCGAACCCGGGACCTCGTCAGCCGCAGTCGGACATGCTAACCACTAGACCAACGAGGCTATTAATCATACTAATATTATTAGGTAATGCGAAAATGTGTTTGTCCTTCAATCACGCCGCAACGGAACAACGGATCGACGTGATTTTTGGCATAGGCTACTTTTTATCCCGGAAAATTAAAAAGCTCCCACGGGAATAAAAAAAGACTTAAACCACGCGGACACAGTCGCGGGCATCAGCTAGTTAAAAGTAAAATATAAAAAACCTTACAGGCATAAAAATTAGTTCCAATTTTGGCCACCGGGTCATATCAGTTTGTCGGACTTACAAACTTACTTACTTAGTCTGTCTAGTGAAAGCTGAGAGATTATATTTGAATGTTCTTATATTACTGGAGTCACGCAAAACTCAAGGCAAAAAGAGTCACTCAAATCAAGAGTGAATAGGCATCTTCTAGGCAAGCGCGCTCCATCTTAGGCTGCATCACTACTTGCCAGCAAATCTGGTTAGCCAAGCGCTAGTATATATAGGTATATACTCGTATATAGTCTGTTTGCGTTAAGAAAATGACGAGTCATCACTGTCGGCAGGCTGCCATTCTAAGTAAGCCCTACCAATGAAGTTGCAAAAAACCAGAAAGCTTTCGATTTATTGCAACTTGATTGAACCGGGAGCGTGGCCCAACCTGCTGACAGAGTTAGGTCGCTGTTCGAAGTGAAACTTTTTTAGAATCGTTGTGATTTGAAAATTCGAATTCGATGAAACGAAAAAAAGACACTAAAAAGAGACAAACATATTCATAATGGGACTTAGCCTGCGAGGAAATAGGAATGAGATAGAATACAAGTTCGTAGACTTTTCGGAAGTTTCACTTCTGCCGTGTGTAAATTGCACACACACGCACACACTATTTGTTTAAAAATATTAAACTGACTCCACGGCTCTGGGTTCTAGCCCTTCTGAGCTGATGAGTCACTATTCTCTTAACGCGGACCGGCGGAGAGACTTGAATTTTTAGAGATGCCCGGTCTAATTTTTTTTTAATTTTTTACCATTTTACTTACATTTTACTCAGCTTTCACTCTAGATCCCAATTAGTTCCTTCCTAGTTCCTAAGTATTTCCTAATTACTTAGTTATTTTATTTCCTTACTGCCTATTCATTTTACCCGTGTCTTTTTTCCTTTTCCTGCCATGCATTAAATAAGTTAGGTAACATTTTGTTGCGCGTAGTTCATCATTCATCATATCACTCGAAAAGCCCACAAAATAATACAAGTAACTAAATACGAGTAGGTATATGGCTTTAAATCTGTAGATTTTAGTAAGTAGAAATATAACGTATTATAGTAGTGTTATTATCTCGCTGCAGACTCGGCCATTAAATTAAATTATTCGAGTGTTTCGCTCTCTTTCCCACTCACGGGCCCTATGGCACGGCCCCTGTGCATTACTGCAGCCGCTGAGTGATATCGATAGTTGTTTTTTTGGTATCTTTTTAAATGGGTGATAGAAATAAAAACACGTTTATTTTTTGTAGTTTTTTTTTTAATTACCAATAAAATTATAACATAGCATATTAAATATATAAACATAGGAACGTATATATAAAACTAAAAATACAAAATTAAAATTCTATGTCTGACTCGTCGTAATCGTCGTCATCATCATCCACATGAACGATGAACTCTTCGCATAAATGTGCTTTTCTCAAGTCTTCATCTTGAAGCAATTCTGCATGCTCCACACATTTTTGCCAACTTTCATCAGAGACATTTATCGATCACGACACTGTTATCGATAACGGCCTTGCGCGCGCGCAACTAGCGCACATCCCTAGTCCGATTATGATTTATGGCCGTAGATAGTAATTACCTATGTAATTCGTTAGAACCTACAATGTTATTGTTGAAAAGTCTTGTAAACTATAATTTGACTGTAGGAGCTGGTTTGGGAGTATTCACTACGCTGACGTTGCCCAGTGGGGTGCGGTTCGGGCCGTACCGCGGCAAGAGGACCAAGGAAGTCACCTCCTTGTATTGCTGGCAGGTACAACTATCATATACATATAGTCTACATTGACTTAATAATTATAGTCTACTAGCAAACCCGGCGAACTCCGTTTCGCCACCAGATGGCTTTCCCGCTAAAAAGATTTTCCCGCTTTTCTGTTGAAATTTTTTCCTGAATTTTCTTTGCTATAAACCTCACGGAGCCCGAGACCTTTCCAACGAATGCAAAACCGTGGAAATCGGTTCGTGCGTTCTGGAGTTATAGCGTCAGGAAGGAAAACGCGACTTATTTTTATATAGTAGATGACAACTATCATCCATATTAAATACTGAGCTATTTTATACCTGCAGCGGTTGCGGAATTTATGAATTTTTCAGATCTCGTTTTCTTGTAGGATTGAGACACTTTTTCAACAGTTCCAAGCCCATGGCCGTCTCTAAACTACCTCTGGAGATAGTATTCAAAACACCTGAGTACTAACCTAATTTGAAAATAAAAAAAATACCTTTAATACCCACAGAAAAAAGCAAATTGCCTAACTCTAAAAATATGACCCTGATTAGAAAATGTTTGTGTAGATGTACGATCGTAACGGAAAACGCTCGCACGTGATAGACGCCGGTGACGCGAACAATTCCAACTGGATGCGCTATGTGAACTGCTCACGGCATTGGTGCGAGCAGAACCTGGTTGCGTACCAGTATAGGGGGGAGCTGTACTACAGGTTTAGTATATCACTATAAACATATACACATACGTTACGTTGAATGCACTCCTCACTAAAACTATGTAAAAAATGACAAAATTTCTTCCTGCATTTGCTTCATATCGTGTTCGAATAATCTATCTATATACTATAGAAAGTTACAAATGCGAAAGTTTGGATGGATGGGTATAATGGATGTTTGTTACTCAATCACGCCAGAACGGCAGAACGGATTAGCACAGAGATAGATAGTCTGCAATAACACAGGCTACTTTTTATCCCGGAAAGTTAAAGAGTTACCGTGGGAACCAAAAATCCTCAATCCACGCGATCGAAGTCGCAGGCATTCACTAGTTGTATGATAAATACATAATGGTACATAATTTTATAGATATTTTTCAGTAATTCAAGTAATTTGCTCAATTCCCAAAAAAGACTAAAAGGTCAGTTACATGAGAAATCTCAAAATTTATTTATAGGTACATATTAAGTACTGTTAGTACAAGTAGAGTTCAAGTAGAACAGGGATTCCCAAAGTGGTCAAAACATAAACAATAACTGATTTTGGGGGTCGACGAGGTCTAACAATCGAGCCCTTTTAATTAACACTTGAGTTCTTATTTGAAACTTTCAAGATACCTACTGTATAAGTTGTGTTATGTGTACCAACTTGTTATAAGTAGGAAAAAACTAGAGATAGGATTTTTAAAGTAATTTGGCTATGGGGGTCTGAGGTATCTGTTCCATTTTGGAAAAGGGGTCTCTTGGCCAAAATAGTTTGGGAATCCCTGATCTAGAAAATGCTTGATAAATTTCTTCTTGAATTTTACAAAAGATCTCTCATTAAATACTTATATTTAACCCAAACAACTATTTAAGGACGATCAAGATAATCCCGCGTTTCACGGAGCTGATGGTGTTCTATGGCGGCGAGTTTGCGAACATGCTGCGAGTCAACTTGCGCGGTTACAACTCGCCCGCTGGCTACGCGCAGAAATTTGGTGAACTTGCATTTTATTATAGCTTTATTTTACTGTATATTTAAACTTTTTTGGCGTCTCGAAATATTATATCATACTAGCTGATGCTCGCGACTTCATCCGCGTAGTTTAAGTTATTTTCCCCACGTAACGTCCTTGGGAACGATTTTTCAAAAACGGTGAAACGCGTACTTCTTCATATTTAACCGAAAACTCAAATACCAAGTTAAATGGCTTTAACTTGAAAAATGAAGGACTTTCATTACAATATTTCATCCAATATTTTACCCCTTTGGGGATGGAATTTTGAAAAACTTTAGGTATGTAACCTACGTACTTCTTTAATTTTTAACAAAAGTCAAAATACCAAGTTTCGTTGATATAACTTGAGAAATGAAGGACTTTCATACAAACTTTCAACCCCTATTTCATCCCTTAGGGGTGGAATTTTAAAAAATCATTCCTTAGTGAGCGCCTACGTCACAAAAGGAACCTACTGTCAAAATTTCAAGTTTCTAACTCCAGCTGTTTAGGCTGTGCGTTGATATATAAGTCAGTCAGTCAGGACTTGGAATTTTAAATATATAGAACATAGCTGATGCCCGCGACTTCGTCCGCGTATAATAAGTTTTTAATTCCCACGGGAACTCCTTAATGTTCCGGGGTTGAAATTAGCCGATGTCACTCTTCAGGTTCTCAACTATATACCCATGCAAAAAATCATGTCAATCCGTGGCTTTGTTGCTGCGAATAATGCTCCCTAGGGACTAAGTAGGTATACTTTTTTTAGTATTTCAAGTACCTCTTTATTAACTACATTAGAGGTTCTGCCTTCAGGTGCTAGCACACCCAGGCTGCGAGGTGAGCTCACTCTAGAGCAAGCCATGTAAAACTGACCGTCCGAGAAGCAGTCTCCCCCAAGATCAATTCCTGCTATTTTCAGTGATTGACCCTGAGACTTGTTAATAGTCATTGCAAAACATACCTTAAGGGGAAACTGCAGCCTTTTGAATTGAAATGGTTACTCCGACGGTATTTTGGTATCCGCGGTATATACACCGATTCACCTCTAGCGCAGCCAGTACATACAATGGCCTCTACCACATTCTTATGTAAAGCTTCCACACGCAACCTGGTCCCATTGCACAACTTAGGCGGATTCAGATTTCGCAGTAGCATTACTGGAGTACCTACTTTAAGCCTGTGAGATGGTAGACCAAGTGGGTTGAGTGCATTTAGAAACTCCACAGGATAGTTTATAGCATCATCCGAATGAATTATGGTGTCCACAGACTTGTACTGGTATTCTGCACCTTCGAGCGACTTCAATAAATTGTCATTAATGGCGGAAGCTTTATCGTTCTTAGGTGTCAGAATCGCAGGTTCACACAGCCATTCTATGGACTTGGCCTGTAACTTGTGGACATCCGGATAAATTCGTTCCTCAACGGTCGATACAACTGAAGCAAGATCAGATGGGATTGTAATCTTGCCCTCAGTTTCTGGATATTTTCCGTTTCCTATTTTAAGTTGGAGATTTGTAAATTGACCAGCACAAACATAACTGTTCAATTGTGCCCGCATATTTTTCTTAAGGTGGAACTTTTCAATTGAGGGCCAAAGATTTGATGCCTGAATGCAAGCCTTTACTTTATCAGCTCAAGTTCCCCTTAGCACTACGGGCAGAGTCTGACGAAAATCTCCAGCTAACAACACAGTGACTCCACCCATCATGTCACCGTTCCCTCGGATGTCTTTTAGAGTTCTGTTTAGTGCTTCAAAACCACCTTTATGTGCCATTGTGCTTTCATCCCAAACTATAAGGTTACAGTCACGTAGCACTTGTGGAGTGGAGTTTCGACATGGATGAGATTTAGCGGTAGCTTGAAGGCTGCGCGAGCTGTCTTGCCTCCTTCCAACAGTGTAGCTGCGATTCCTGACGATGCGATAGCTAAAGCAATGCCACGGTTACTCCTTACTTTTGCCAGTAATAAATTGACAAGGAAGGTTTTTCCAGTGCCACCAGGAGCATCCAGGAAAAAGATTTGCCCAATTCCTTTCTCAATACTGCCAAGGATTCGCTGATAAACATAAAACTGTTCATCAGTCATCATTTAATGAAACACGTTCTTTTTACTGAAAGCCAAAATACTAAGTTTCCTTTAAATAACTTGTAAAATATCTTGAGAAATGAAGGCCGTTCATACTTACTTTCATCCCCTATTTCGCCCCTTTGAGGGACGAATTTTCAATAACTGTGAAACATATATTTCTTCATTTTCACCCCGCAGCTCATATACCATAACTTGAGAAATGAAGGACTCGCATACAAACTTCCAACCTTTATTTTACCCCTTTGGGGGTAGAATTTTGGAAAACTGTGAAACACTTATTTCTTTATTTTTAACCGGTAGCTCATATGCCAAGTTTCTTGGCTATAACTTGAGAAATGAAGGACACTCATACAAACTTCCAACCCCTATTTTACCCCTTGGGGGGGGTGGAATTTTGAAAAACTGTGAAACACGTACTTCTTTATTTTTTACCGTTAGCCAAAATACCAAGTTTCGTTGATATCACTTGTAAAATATCTTGAGAAATGAAGGCCTTTCATACCAACTTTCATCCCCTATTTCATCCCTTTGGAGATCGAATTTTCAAAAATTGTGAAATATGTATTTCTTAATTTTCAACTCGCAGCTCATATACCAAGTTTCATGGCTATAGCTTTCATAAAAAAAATTCAACCCCTTTTTAGGGTTCCGTAGCCAAATTTGGCAAAAACGGAACCCTTATAGATTCGTCATGTCTGTCTGTTTGTCCGTCCGTATGTCACAGCCACTTTTTTCCGAAACTATAAGAACTATACTGTTGAAACTTGGTAAGTAGATGTATTCTGTGAACCGCATAGATTTTCTTACAAAAATAGAAAAAAATAAATTTTAAAAAACAACAAACTTAGAACTAAACTCAAAAATTTTTTTTCATTTAACCCATACGTGTGGGGTATCTATGGATAGGTCTTCAAAAATGATATTGAGGTTTGTAATATCATTTTTTTCTAAACTGAATAGTTTGCGCGAGATACACTTCCAAAGTGGTAAATGTGTGTGTCCGTCCCCCCCCTAAACTTCTAAAATAAGAGGATGATAAAACTAAAAAAAATATATGATGTACATTACCATGCAAACTTCCACCGAAAATTGGTTTGAACGAGATCTAGTAAGTAGTTTTTTTTAATACGTCATAAATCGTAAACCGCAATTTACGCATGAATTTTTAGTTGCATCATATAATAAAAATATTTTTAATAATTTAAAACTTACTACAGGTTTGTACGGAACCCTCGGTGCGCGAGTCCGACTCGCACTTGGCCGGTTTTTTACCACTTTAGGGGTTGAATTCTGAAAAACTGTGACACACGTAATTCTTTATTTTTTAACGAAAGCCAAAATACCAAGTTTCGTTTTTATAACTTAAGAATATCACCCCTTCGGGGGTAGAATTTTTAAAGACTGTGAAACAACTATTTCTTCATTTTCAGCCAGTAGCTCGTATACCTACCACGTTTCATGGATATGGATATTTCATACAAACTTTCACCCCCTAAGGAGTGGAGTTTTGAAAAATCCTTCATTAGTGAGCGCCTACGTCACAAAAGGAACCTACTGTCAAAATTTCAAGTTTCTAACCCCAGCGGTTTAGGCTGTGCGTTGATTAGATAACGACTAGCGGATGCTCGCGACTTTGTTCGCGTGGTATAAGTTTGTTTTTCCACAGGCAATCCTTAATCTTAAAGAACGTTTCAACTTTCTCGGTGCTGTTGATCGCCATATGCAGCTGCGTTCTACCATGGATAATAAACTCAAAACTCCTAGCCATCGTATAAAATTTTACAGCAAATCTTACACGGTGTATGCTGTGCAGTTATGGAATTCTTTACCCAAAAATATTAGAGACTCCAAATCCTTAACTATTTTTAAAAAAAGTCTCAAAGAATATTTCCTTATCCAAGCTGTGCCATGATAACTAAATAATTATATTATTTCTATCGTAATTCATTACTATGCTTATGTAATATTATTTATATAATAGGTATGTGTAAATTATGTATGCATTATGTATGTACTATTTATTTATGTTTATGTAAAATATATATTGTTATCTATATTTACTTATTTTAATTATATGTAATGTATAAATATATATTTTGTCTAGTATGTTTATATTATTTACTCAACTAATAATAATAACGTGTATTTTATTGTGCCACACTACCCTACACATCTCGTTCAATCGTCTCACCAAAGGTTGCCTGGTAGAGATTGCTCAGTAAGCAATAAGGCCGCCTTTGCATACCTAGTTATAGTTAATTTTACTCTGTATTCTTTTTCTTTCATGTGTGCAATAAAGTATTTATCTATCTATCTATCTATCCTTAATTTCCAGGGTTAAAAATTAGCCTTAGATACCACTCTCCAGGTCTTCAACTACCTGTGCAAAATACCCGTTGCTCTGCGGCGGCCAACTCTCTTGTTCACCCCTTTGGGGGTTAAATTTTGAAAAACTGTGACATACGTACTTCTTTATTTTTTACTGAAAGCCAAAATACCAAGTTTCGTTGAAATAACTTGTAAAATATCTTGAGAAATGAAGGCCTTTTATACCAACTTTCATCCCCTATTTCACCCCCTGGGGGGTCGAATTTTCAAAAACTGTGAAACATGTATTTCTTTATTTTCAACCCGCAGTTCATATACCAAGTTTCATGGCTTGAGAAATGAAGGACTTTCATACAAACTTTCAACCCCTATTTTACTCCTTTGGGGGTAGAATTTTGAAAAACTGTGAAACAATTATTTTTTTATTTTTACTCGGTAACTCACTTACCAAGTTTCTAGGCTATAACTTGAGATATGAAGGACTTTCATACAAATTTACAACCCCTATTTTACCCCTTCGGGGGTGGAATTTTCAAAAACTGTGAAACACGTACTTCTTTATTTTTTACCGTTAGCCAAAATACCAAGCTTCGTTGATATACCTTGTAAAATATCTTGAGAAATGAAGGCCTTTCATACCAACTTTTATACCCTATTTATTTCACCCATTTGGAGGTCGAATTTTCAAAAACTGTGAAATACGTATTTCTTAATTTTCAACTTGCAGTTCATATACCAAGTTTCATGGCTATAGCTTTCATACAAATTTTCAACCCCTATTTTACCACTTTAGGGGCTGAATTCTGAAAAACTGTGACACACGTAATTCTTTATTTTTTAACGAAAGCCAAAATACCAAGATTCGTTTATATAACTTGAGAATATCTTGAGAAATGAAGGACTTTCATGCAAACTCTCATCCCCTATTTCACCCCTTTTGGGGGTAGAATTTTTGAAAACTGTGAAATATGTATGTCTTTATTTTCAACCAGTAGCTTGTATACCAAGTTTCATGGATATAACTTGAGAAATGACGGACTTTCATACAAACTTTCACCCCCTATTTCACCTTTTCAGAGGTGGAATTTTGAAAAATCCTTTCCTTAGTGAGCGCCTACGTCATAAAAGGAACCTACTGTCAAAATTTCAAGTCTCTAACCCCAGCGGTTTAGGCTGGGATTTAGTGCGTCGATTAGATAACGATTTTATATAATACTAGAGGTCGCCCGCGACTTCGTCCGCGTACAATTGTTGATTTCCTATTAGATGATGAAATTTTCCCGCTGCAAACAGCCTATCTATAGAGGCTTTATATAGCTTATGCAGGTTTTTTTATTATTTAAAACTAATAACTTAAATGCTGATTTTCATGTCTATACTTCAAAATCATAAAAATTGTATGTAACCTTTCACCCCCATTTCACCCCTTTTGGGGTGGATTTTTGTAAAATTGCTTATACGGGTTAATATTATTTAACGCTAATAACCTAAATTCCGATTTTCAAGTCTCTAACTTCAGAAACATAGGACTTTCATACAAACTTACAACCCCGTAAAATGGCTTAGGCAGGTTTTTATTATTTATAACTAATAACTTAATTGCCAATTTTCATGTCACTAACTTTAAAAACAAAGGACTTTCATACAAACTTTCAACCCCTATTTTAACCCCTTAGGGGTGGATTTTCTCAAAACCCTTTCTTAGCTGGCGTCTACACCATAGAAGTAATCTACCTTCCAAATTTCAAGTCTGTACGCTTTATAGTTCCTGAGATATCGTGATTAGTCAGTGAGTGAGTGAGTGAGTGAGTGAGTGAGTGGTATTTCGCTTTTATATACCTATATAGAAGATATGTCGCATTTGAACGGCGGCCTATGTCAGAAAAGACGTGCCGCGTCGGTAAAGCGCGTCTCATTTTTCTTTTAAATCAGCAGAATCGCTGACCCTTAGTAGGTCAGCGTCTCTGCTGTCACTATCTACAGTACTAGAACTGATATCAAAAGTAAGTGCTATGCAAATGAGGCACTGAAGTTAATTATCGAAAAGCAGAACTAAATTAACATCCATCGCGGATTCCCGCGATGCCCGATCTTGACAATATGATCACCGCAAATCAAAGACAATAATACTTGGTTTATAATTAATCTATGCCGCAAATGCAGATACGTCACAGATTGCAACTGAAGGTTACTATTTGAATGAATGGCTTTAATCACTAATTTTAATAGCTGCCTAGTCTATCACTGACTTTTGCAATCACTAAAATAAATAGACTACCTACAAATGCAACTCATAGAAACACTACGCCACTATAAGACGTAGGTTGTAAGTAATGCTTCTAATAGTTAATCCATCACTGACTTGCAAAAGCCTTACTATTGTCACAATTAAGAAAATCACTAATAGCAAAGGTGATCAAATGAAATACTACGATAATTACCATACGTGGGTAGGTACGTAGGTAGTTTAATAATAATGATTTAACCTCACAGATTCTAATCCTTAATTACTTAAAAGAAACACCGATTTAGATGTTAAATTCAGATGTTTTTATTCAAATGATCAAATGAGTCTACCACCAGCTCGGAAGGCCACTCTGGCCAGAAGAGCTGGCAAGAAACTCTGCGGTAGCACTTTTTAAAAGGGTTGACAATAATGTTTCACAATATTAACTTAGTTTACGATATTCAAGATGGAAACCGATTCACAAATATTTATCACTACTTAAACATTATTTAGACAAAGTTAGTTTGGTCTAAAATCAAAGTAAAACCTGGTAAAACCTAGGGGCACAATATAAATGGAAAATCAAGTAGAAATTGGTCTTACAACCTTTTCTTACCCGAGCTCGAACAATAATTAATTATACTCGGCCATTACAATGCTTTTAAAGCGTACTATCGCGCCCCCAAACGGCAGCTCGCGGCTTTACAACAACCGACTCGCCCCGATTGGTGGAACGATATAGCGGGTAAACAATTGAAACTCTTATTATTACAAATCACTTAACTACAGTGTTAAACGGCCCAACTAGTCTCTAAAATTATTAAAACAAATCATTGTTAGATTTACGAGTAATTAAACAGCAAAATCTCTGCATAAAAATAAATAGGAAACTAACTAGTATATGCGGCCAAGACTAGCCTTTTAAATCTATAAACTCCTCTTTAAATCTCACGATGTTAGAAACAATTAATAAACTTTTCACACCACTCGCTCAACAACGCCTTATTACATGGCCTGTTATCTATGGTTAAAGTAAGACATTAAATCCCTAGGGTTATAATGTTGTACTGAAAACCATTATTCCCTAGGGTTATAATGTGATTTGAATTTAGAATCATCGCGCATCTGAAGCAAGATCTGAAGGAAATTCTATTCATTCCAAAGAGGTTTTATTCATAATTCTTATTGCTATATCCATAAAGTCTAATTTCGGTAAACAGAATGTGTTCTCAGCAGGCGCGGCCAACTCGATTTACGAAAACCGAAGCCGTGGCCCACTAGATTCGGACTGACGACATTTGTTTGTCAAATCGAGTAGGCCACGCCAGCTGAAAGAAGTGGTTGTATCGCGAGGTGTGAAAAGTAGAGTATTCACCGTAGGGGTAATGCTGTATTAATCTTGGGCGCCCCTAATTCCCGCGCTACTCTCAGGATTCAAGATGCAACACCCTCGCTACGCTCGGGAGTTACTCTAAAATCCCTCGTTCCGCTTGGGATTTATCCCGGCGCCCGTGACATAATACATCGCATTACCCCCGTGGTGAATAATCTACTATTAACAATAAATTGCTAATATTATCATAAAACTAATCAGATCGGGTTGCGAGTTCGACGCCCTTCTGGCTTCTCCCCCGACATATATATATATATATATATATATAATATATAGTATAGTCCGAAGGCCGCCCCTGATTGGTCGGTGTTGATAGATAGGCTCAATATCTGACATTGTAAATGTTATCAAATGAGATCACATATGTTCACGCGCATAAAAAATATTAAAACACGCAAAATTTCTGTAATTTAAGGCTATGTTCAGTGACGAATACTAACTTATCTATCATTCAAACTGCACTTCTTTGGTTAATCATAGAGTCATTTTACTTCCACAACAATTTTATGTAACGAATTCTAAAGCTGTGAGTTATTTTTAACACGAAATCAATTTACAATCACCAAAACACTGTTTGTTTACATTCGACAACAAATGAATTATCAAACAAATATGGCGACGCATGGCATATGCCGTTCAACCAATCAGCGCGCTAGGTGCGTTCCGTCGCACGGTATTTCACAATTTGACGATTTTACTTCGATGGATTATAATCTACCGAAAAATAATGCGTTAAATTGTAATCAGTATGTTCAGTTCACAATCTTTCGATAGTTCACAATCTTGCGAGGTATATTATCACATTCGCTGCGGCAGCATTGGATCCTAAACCTACGGCTCGTGCGGTACGAGACAAATACTGCCCGTATCTATATTTCCTGATATGCGTTACGACCTCTATTTTGCCGTACCGGAACCTGACTTTCAAAGTCCATGGAGACGTGGAAACTCACCATATCAATGGGTTTTTGAACAAATCGATAGGCTACATCCTCGTGTATACCTAGCTGCGGTAGCCCCGGGTTCTCTATGATATTTCGAAAGATACAGAGATTTTTCAAAATCAGTCATTTACGGCAATATATATGCCGTATAGCATAGAAGTTAAAAAATTGCTAGGGATGGGTTTACTTCTGAAATGACAATCGATATTTTAAAGATATTCTTTATTAAAGACACAACAAATTTAAGTGTATAAATCAACATAATTCTTCATAATTAGTCAACATAATAATTACTCTTACAAGTACCTATCGCCAATTTAAAAAAATATATTTAAATATAAAAAAAATTAAAATAAAAAGCAGTCACTCATGTAAGTTTAGTACAAATACACTGATTAATAAATAAATAATAATAAATACAAATAGGTTTTTTAAATTTTGATTCATATTAGGGTACCAAATTATTATTGACCGAGCGAAGCGAAGGTCTCTGAGTCTACTTGGGTGAATTGGCACTTGTCCGTCCGTCTGTCAGAGCCTTATAACTTCTGAATTGCTGAACGTAATTACTTCAAATTTAAATATAATATGTAAATCGATGGCCTCCCGCCGAATATGGCTTAAAAAGTTTTAAAAATCTTTATTTCAGGGGGGCTCTCATAGAAGCGAATGCGAAATAAAATATTTTTTATAGCGTTACATAGGGTTGCAGTATATCATTTTAAAGATAATTAAGAATAGAGTCCAAAAATATTTTTTTTTGAATTTTTCCCCTAAAATTGACGAAATGGGAGGCTTTCAAAGTAGCGATTTTCTAACGTCCAAAGTTGACCTCAGAACTCTCAATTTTCTGAACTCTCAAGCCTGAAACTTGATCAATTATTTGAATTATATCCTGTACTTGAACAACAAATACTAAAATTAGATAAATATTATAAGGAAACGAAATTATTTAATTTTTAATGATGATGATATTTTTAACAGAACTTCACACTGATGTCAATATATGGCGCTCTGTGAAACCGCGAGGTCTCAGTTCGGGGCGAACCACTAGTAATTACTTTTTATTTTTAATCTATGATGAGATCATATTAGGAACTTTAACGAAATAAAATAAATTTTAAAAAGTAGGTAATTCCCTTACTCATATCATGTTTTTTACGTGAAAGTCTCGTCGCGTAGTTTTTTGCATAAAAAATATCGAGCACTTACGGCCAACACTAATGCAAACTGCGAGGCCGCGCGGACGCATGCAGTGAGGCGCGGGGTTGGGGGGGTACGGCAAGATAGTCGCCGTACCGCACTGAATAAAAATAATTACCTTGCTGTGCGTTACGGCAACTATTTTGCCGTACATTATTAGTATACAATATCATTATATTAAAAGCAACCATATAGAAAAAATCACTGTCTCTTTCCTACACGTACGGGAACATAGATAAATCACCCCCGCACCGTGCGCAAAACAAGGAAAACTAGCTGCCGCACTGGCTGACCGTCAAATACGGCAAAATACTTGCCGTAACGCAGCGAAAGTGTTATAATCAAACGGTTTTTACGATCTTACGGTGACACATAGGTATATACTAGCGGATGCTCGCGTGCCTGTGGGAAAACAAACTTATACCACGCGACGACTGCGCTCGTCTGTTTAAGCGTTCGCGTGGTATAAGTTTATTTTCCCACAGGCACTCCTTGATTTTCCGGGATAAAAAGTAGCCTATACCACTCTTGAGGTCCTCAACTACCCGTGCAAAATACCCGTTGCTCTGTTTCGGCGTGATTGAAGGACCTCTATTTCACCCCTTTGGGGGTAGAATTTTCAAAAATTGTGAAACACATATTTCTTTGTTTTTAACCTGCAGCTCATATATAGCAAGTTTCATGGCTATAACTTGAGAAATGAAGGACTTTCATACAAACTTCCAACCCCTATTTTACCCTTTTGGGTGGAATTTTGAAAAACTGTGAAACACTTATTTCTTTATTTTTAACCGGTAGCTCACATACCAAGTCTCTTGGCTATAACTTGAGAAATGAAGGACTTTCATACAAACTTCCAGCCCCTATTTTTACCCCTTCGGGGGTGGAATTTTGAAAAACTGTGAAACACGTAACTATTTCTTTATTTTTGACCGTAAGCCAAAATACAAAGTTTCGTTGATATAACTTGAGAATATCTTGAGAAATGAAGGACTTTCATCCAAACTCTCATCCCCTATTTCAACCCTTCGGGGGTAGAATTTTTAAAAACTGTGAAACACGTATTTCTTCATTTTCAACCAGTAACTCGTATACCAAGTTTCATGGATAAAACTTGGGAAATGACGGACTTTCATACAAACTTTCACCACCTATTTCACCCCCTTATGGGTGGAATTTTGAAACATCATTCCTTAGTGAGCGCTTACATCACAAAAGGAACCTACTGTCAAAATTTCAAGTTTCTAACCCCAGCGGTTTAGGCTGTGCGTTGATTAACGATTTTATATATAGGTATACTAGCGAATGCCCGCGACTTCGTCCGCGTCGTCCTACGTCCTTCCCCGGGATACAACCTATCCCTGTACCAAATTTTATCAAAATCAGTTGAACAGATACATTTGTTTGATTCCCGCGGGAACTCTTCAATTTTCCGGGATAAAAAGTAGCCTATGTGCTATTCCAGACTATAATCTATCTCTAAGCCAAATTTCAGCCAGATCCGTTCAGACGTTGGGGCGTGATTGAGTAACAAACATCCATACATCCATACATCCATCCAGACATCCATCCAAACTTTCGCATTTATAATATTTATTTGATGAGATAGATGAGATTAGGTATAAGGTTTAAATGTCACCGTAACATTGCAAAAACCGTTAGATTGTAGTCGTCTAACAATCGAGAATGTAAACTGTCGACAAATTACAATTTAACGCATTCTTTTTCGGCAGATTGTAATCTGTTAGGTATAAAACCTAAGTAAGTAGCTGTACCAACCTGCGGCCGGGCACTATCATTTATGTCGAACCCTAACCTAACCTACAAGAAAGAGACGAAAACGTAAATAGGTACAATGAATATATCAAAAATTTACACTCAGAACGTTGAACGGTTCACAATCTTTCGACAGTTTAAAATCTATCGACATAAAAACCTATACATATATTACAAGCTTATACCCGTTTAAGTACGTCATTATTTATTTAGTAGGTATCTTTGGTTTTACTATTGGTCAGAGAGCTGGCTATACAAAGACCTTCACAGATCTGAAGATGAAACATACTTTTTATGTTTATTTAATAACAGATAAATACGTCTAAAATAGCTTGCCTATCAAAATCCTGTATTTTTAGCTTACCAACTTACTATAGTCCATAGGTAACTTCACGGATCGGAACCGCTTGAGCCTTGAGTTATATATCAAAACTATATATAGCACTAATGCTCTATAGCGGTCTGCCCCGGCTTTGCACGGGTAGCACTTGATCAAACTAGTCCATACCCAATAATGGTCAGTCGGCAGTGGCACTGAGATGAACAACTCCACCATACGTTCTCAAATTTTGTTCAGCAAACCGTTGTGAACGCTTGGCACTTGAGTCTCCAATACGACGTATTTTCGCTGCCCTCGCCTGGGAACTATGTTTAGAACTAACAACTAAGTTGAGACCTGGCTCTTTTAGGCATAACGCACTCTGTCTACTGTTACTGTACGAGCTGTCTGTGTACTGTACGAGCGCGAAGCAACACTGCCGTACCACCTTTTCTGGAACCATTTCGCCGCATTTTCAGGCCCCTATTTGAGAACCTCTGGATGGGACTAGAACGCTGAAATTTTCGTCATCTAGTAAGCTATAATGACACACTAGAAATCCAAAATTTCAAGTCGGTAGATCATTTAGATCCGAAGTTAAGCGAAAGCAAAGTTTCGCATTTTCGACACTGACATAGCGATCATCAAAATAGAACTGGTACTTAGAGCGCTGAAATTAGGTAGAGTTTGACGCCCACACATAGACTATCAAAAAAACTATCAAAACTGGGCATGATCCCAGTTTTGATAGCTTTTTTATGCATAGCTTTTATCGCGGGCCTTCAAGCCTTGAGCGCGGCGACCGAATCAAGAAATTTCGTAACGAAAATTTCCGTAACCATGGAGACCAAACCGTAACGAAAAAACGTGACACCCCCCACGCTCGCTTAATTAACAGTGCCATCTTTTTATGCCTGCATTAACTACTTTGTATCCTAGATATTGTGTTTAACATCTAGGTCCATATCCGTTTTCTTTAAAGTCAGCGCCATTTTGAAATTCTTTGTTATCGAACCGATTTCGTTAAAAATCGATATCTGGGGTTCCCTGGGATCACAAAACAGGAAACTGTTACCAAAATTTTTAAAAAGTGAGCGCCAATTTGAAATTCTTTGTTATCGTACCGATTTCGTTCAAAATCGATATCTGGGGTTCCCTGGGATCACAAAACAGGAAACTGTTACCAAAATTTTTAAAAAGTCAGCGCCATTTTGAAATTCTTTGTTATCGTACCGATTTCGTTCAAAATCGATATCTGGGGTTCCCTGGGATCACAAAACAGGAAACTGTTACCACTAAAAAGTCAATCATCACAAAGCCCACGTCTTATCAGCTTTCTGCAAAAAGAAGTGAAATCCCACCAAAAACATTCTGTAAAAAAATAGCCAAGTCTCGATGGAGCTGCTTGTTTATCTCTAAAAAGTAATGAAATCTCTATGCAATTTCTTTATTATTATATTATATATATTTTATATTTAATGTTATGTGACTTGGCCGTTGACCTGTACGCACTAACGTGTAAAAAATGTTCAATGGTTAACATTTTTTCCCGCTCTAGATATTGAAAAACATGCTATCAACCGTTGAACATTTTTAACACGTTAGTGCGTGTAGGTCAACGGCCAAGTCACATAACATTAAATATAATAATAAAGAAATTGCAGTAAGGAACCTTAGACTTGGCTCAACTTTGTCTAGAGATTTTATTACTTTTTAGAGATAAACAAGCAGCTCCACCGAGACTTGGCTATTTTTTTACAGAATGTTTTTGGTGGGATAAGTAATGGACGTGTCACAATTTAATAAAAACTTAACTTGGGATACTACGCTTAACGCTATTTCCTAATAGTTCCTAGACATGTCTTAGACAAATTTGTGTTTACAAAAATATAAAATAAACATAGGTATGTTTAATTATGATAATAAAAAGAATTATTAAAAAAGTACACCAAAAAGGTTACGAGTGTGAGTTTTTAACAAATTAAAAACGGTTGTATGGAAATTCGGCACCATAGAGGTAGAAAAAAATAGGTTTTAATGATGTTTTGAATTCACAAACTTCATAGACGAGTGATATTTACTAACGTGCACACGATGTTCTAAATTCAATTTACTTTATCCTCAAGAGGATAGTAACGGCTTTTGCATTCAGATATGGAAGAGTAAAAATACTCTTTCCGAGATGGTGGGATGAAAATAATATTTACTCTTTAATATTTTTAACCGACTTCCAAAAAAGGAGGAGGTTCTCAATTCGGCGCGTATATATATAGGTATATATATTTTAATGTATGCTACCGCTTATCTCCGTGGTTTCCAAACCGATTTGAAAATTTTTTTTTAGTGGTTAGGAAGCTCGCGAGATGGTCCCATAAAAAATTCTGACTCCAAATCCTCAATCCTGATCATGCTGCAGGTATGCCTACGACTCAAAACTAGAGATTTACGAAGTTTTGATGGTGAATTCATATAGTAGGTATCAAGTCACGTGTATACGATTCAACTCTGAGCCCCAACTCCTCAACCCTGATGCTGCAGGGTACAGAACTCCTTAAAAATAGCGATTTAGGATTTTTTTATGGTGAATTCATATTGTAGGTGTCAACCAACGACTTCATACTTAAACCCAAGTCCCAACTCCACAACTCTGATGCTGCAGGGTACTGCACTCCTAAGCCGTGGGGATTGAGAGTACACTAAAAAGTAAAAAAAAAATATTACTAATTTTGCAACCCTTCAAGCTACAAGATATTTTTCCAGTAAAACTTCAGGCACTACACCCTACCCATTCTTTTGAAAATGTTTACCGTTTATTATTTAAGCAAAACTCAAGTGGTTCTTAGATATACTTTTTTAATCTATTGGTACAAGTTAGCCCTTGACTGAAAATAGAAAGAAATTATAAATGCTGGGAATCAAACCCGGAACCTCCCATTTTAAGACTTAGCGCTGACCACCCCACCAGGAAAGTCTTCAAATTCTTAAATAAGTGTCATAAAGTAAGATCTAATATATAAAATTCTCGTGTCACAGTTTTAGTGTTTATACTCCTGCGAAACGGCTTGACTGATTTTTATGAAATTTAATATGCATATTCAGTAGGTCTGAGAATCGGCTACTATCTACCTCCACGCGGACGGAGTCGCGGGCATCAGCTAGTCATAAGATAATATTTCGTTACAGGAGCTCCTCCCAAGAAACCTATAGACAAGAAAGTTATAGTCAAGAAACCGCGTACAGTATTATCTTTAAAAGAAAATGATACCAAATCAAAGCAAGCTAGAACAGTTGACAGAAACGAGAACAAGGAAAATCAACAGAGGCGTGAAGATAAATCTGAAGAACCAAAAGTCAAAAAACCTAAAAAATCTATCAAAAAGTACGTACCGCCGATAAAAAAGACTAACGAAATTTTAAATGAACCGAATAAAGCAATTAATCGAAATATCGAAGTCTTCAGCGATTCTAATAATATACAGAATATTTTACCCGAACCAGTGGCAAAAAAAGCTAAATACACACAACCAACAAAAACGAAAACCGAAAATATAGACGCGAATAATAATATACAGATCAATACAAAACTGGTCGGTATAAAAGTAAGCGAAAATTTCTTCCAAAGCGATCTACTTTGTGATATTTGTAATTATAAAACACAATCAAAAAAATCTTTGGAACTTCACTTGATTTTACACACACAGGACAAAAATATATTGAAGTGCAGCGATTGTGGATACATGACTAAGAATAAATCAAGCTTGGATTCTCATTTGAAAACTCACACTGGTGAGAAATCATTTGCTTGCCAGGTTTGTAATTACAAATCTGCACATAGCATTCACTTAAAATATCACATGAGCACTCACACTGGCGAAGAACCATTTGTTTGCAACGTTTGTAATTACAAATGCACACAGAGCGCTACCTTGAAAGTTCACATGAGAATTCACACTGGCGAGAAGCCGTTTAGTTGTAAGATTTGTAATTACAAATCTGCACGTAGCAGTCACTTAAAAACTCACATGAGAATTCACACTGGCGAGAAGCCGTTTAGTTGCAAGATTTGTAATTACAAATCTGCATGTAGCAGTAACTTAAAAACTCACATGAGAACTCACACTGGCGGAAAGCCGTTTAGTTGCAAGATTTGTAATTACAAATCTGCATGTAGCAGTAACTTAAAAACTCACATGAGAACTCACACTGGCGGAAAGCCGTTTAGTTGCAAGATTTGTAATTACAAATCTGCACGAAGCCATGGCTTAAAAAATCACATGAGAAGTGAGAACTCACACTGGTGATAAACCATTTGTTTGCGAGGTTTGCAATTACAAATTTTCACGGAGCGCTAACTTAAAAATTCACAGAACCCAACACACAACAAAACGTTTCAACGATGTGAATGATCACATAGCTGTTATTTGAATCAAACACACCAGTAATAAGAGAACATCACATAATTTGACGCCTTCTTTGGCAAGTGAGTGGTTTTAGTGGTTTCAATCCCAGGTAAGGGCTATTTGCAAAGGACATGACCAGAAACTGCCCTCCGATTCGGGACAGTGTGCAGGATTTCCGTTTTTACAGTAAGGTTTAAAAATTAAAACCGGAATTATTATGGATTTATTATTCCGAAAATGGTCAAGGTTAAAATATCTAAAAAAAACAATACGTTTATTGATTAATTCTTGAGCATCCGCTTTCCTCTTTTAGGCACTACTCCATTTTGACGTTCCATTTTATCGTTGCCTAGTAATAATCTTGTAATCCATTACATTAATACCATTTAAGTACCTCTGTCACTATACTAAGAAAAGGAAATGTATGTTTTGAAGATAATTATTTTTATTTTTTGACAAGCCTCAATGAAATGTGTAATTGATCGAACAAAGCATTTTGAAATAACCACTGCGTTTAAAGGAACGCCCTTTGATTGCATCTGTCTGCCATCTGTGGTCGAATAGTTGAACTCGCTAACCAAAACGTCAAGCGCCATCTCGTGTGGGAAAGCAGTTTTTTGGTGAAACATTTTTTATTTATTTTCTCAGTTTTCAGAGTCTTCAGACTCCTGAAACTTTTTTATCTGAAAACTATAAAATATAACAATTACAATAATAAAGAAATCATACTTGAAAATATTTTTTAGACTCGCTTACAACAATAACTAGCGCCATCTAGTGTGGGAAAGAAGTTTTTTGGTGAAACCTTTTTTATTTATTTTCTCAGTTTTCAGAGCCTTCAGACTCCTGAAACTTTTTTATCCGAAAGCTATAAAATATTACAATTACAATAATAAAGAAATCATTGCTGCACATTGATTTTTGACACCTAGGCAAGCTCCCATAGTGGCACTGGTCAAGTCCTTTATAATTTTTATATGTCAAATTTCGTCGGTGTCTATCTCGGAGAGTATAAAAGATGGAAGAGTGGTTTCTTGGCAAAAGATGATCAGGACATGAAGGTCTACTTGATGAACAGGAAAAAAATTCAAGATGGCGGAATTTATTTTTCCTTAGAAAATGTATGGCGAATATTGAAGAGGCTACAATTTAGTGTAGAACTATGCAAGACTTTGATGCGGTTCCTTTTCAAAATTTGTTTTTAAAGAACTCTCCATAATTTTTCGGAGAAAAAAATATACCCATGGAGGGCGATGATGATCGAGGGTTTGAAAGATTGGTGAGGAGCACGGAGAAAAATTTCATAGGTGTCTATTTCAGAAAGTATACTAGATGGAAGAGTGGAAGTAGGAAATATGCATCACTTTGATATGTTTTTAGGGTTCCGTACCCAAAGGGTAAAAACGGGACCCTATTACTAAGACTCCGCTGTCAGTCTGTCTGTCAGTCTGTCTGTCTGTCTGTCTCCAGGCTGTATCTCATAGACCGTGATAGCTAGAAAGCTGAAATTTTCACAAATGATGTATTTCCGTTGCCGCTATAACAACAAATACTAAAAATTAAAAAAATATATGTATTAAGGGGGGTCCCCATACAATAAACGTGTTTTTTAATAATTTAAAACTTACTACATGTTTGTACGGAACCCTCGGTGCGCGAGTCCGACTCGCACTTGGCGGGTTTATTTTTACAAGATTTGTTCTGTATGGAAGAATATAAGTAGGTATAATAAAAAATCTTATACCGACTTTGTTATTTTCATTTTATGATTTATTTTTGTCAAGGGTGCCGAGAGGGCATTTTTTTATTTTAAGTTGTTTTAAGTAATGATAAAAGACTTGGTCCATACATGACGCAATGCTTTGCAGCACGGATTCTAACAAAGCTTCAAGTATAGTACCTAATAATTATCTATCTCGTCCCGATCTCACAAATGAAAATGTCTTTAGTATGTAAGTCTATTCTCAATTTGTAAAAGTAAATATATTTCCTATACTTAAATAACGAGTTTTAATTTCGGTTCAGGGTGGGTTCAGGCCGGCAATAATCTGTCAAAACATCATTCCTATATTATTATAATTTTTAATTACATAATATTTTTTGACGTTTCCAGTGCTACCAGATTTTCATGAAAAATAAATAGTTTTGGAGACAAAAAAGATTTCTATGAGATCTTTTTGAAGTGAAACTTCTTTAGAATGGCTGTGATTTGAAAATTGGATGAAACGAAAAAGCGACACCAAAAAAAGACAAACATATTCATAATAGAATTTAGCCTGTGAGAGAATGAGATAGAATACAAGTTGTATTTATCTCATTCTCTCGTAGACTACTTTTCTGAAGTTTCACGTCTGCCGTGTGTGAATTGCACACACACTTTTTAATTTGTGAGGAAAATAGGTACAGTAGTCACGGGTAACTATAGAAACTAGTCAAACATTGTAAGTTGACAGCTCAATTTGCAAAAATAGAGAAGCAGGAACTGGTTCATTGACTCAGAGACACAACTGATCCACATCAAATTACTACCTATTGCCTTAAATATGGCATCATTAAGGTAATAGGTAGTAGGTATGTGACGTGATATAATGAGAAAACACTTTTTGACATTAGCTAGTGTCAAGTTGTAAAATAATGATGCCATATTTAAGGTATTTACTGCACAGCACTTATGAAGGTGCCCTAACTACTATTTTATAATATGGAAAATAAAAGACAAAGTATAAAAATATTTACATAATGTATATTTCAATTTCAAATAGTTCCTTATTTTAATAGTAATTATGATAAAAGCACTAGCAATTTATTTACATTATGTATATTCAGAGCTTTGACTTTTACTTAGAATAACTTGGCTTTAGAATGTAAATTTATTGCTACAGTGTTACAATCGCAAACACCTTATTACACACTTTTATTTTTCACTGATTTGATAGACTGAAATCCATTGTCACAGCAAGAGTACCATAAATTCAGCCAACAATTGATATAATCACAATGGTTGTTACAGGTTTTTTCATAATAGGGCTATAAACAGCGTTAACTTAAAATTTATGAGTCTTAAATTACCAAAAATCATTTTTAAAAATAAGCTTTTATCGTCTGTCATACTGAATTTAGTGTGAAATCATGTGGGTGATTAAAAAATAACTAGTCCGCCATATTGGATTTGGAACGACGTCACTTACCTAACTATGCACTGTCATCCAAACATAACGTGTGTGCAAAATTTCAGCTCAAATCGGTTGGGAATGTCTTAAAACTCAGTTGCAAGAGTTGACCTAAACAAACCCACAAATATCGCAAGTTAAATAAAAGTAATTAGAACATAATATTATGGTTTAGGATATTAATTTTGGCAGGTGCCGTTTGCATATTATATAGTTTAGCTTCAGTCTGTCTCACTCTTGTCCTTTACTATTGCTATACACCTCTCATCCGTCAAAATTATCATGGAATATAAGTACAAGTCACGAGTGTTGAAACTACGTCGAAAGATTTCAAGAATTGATTCTGTCTGGAAAACCTGCGACGACGCCTGAGGTAGCTTGCTCGAACGCCTGTAAGGAAACAACTGGCATCATCTGTCTGCGCTTTTAGTTTACTAACAAGGAACACAAATGAAAAACACGACTGCCGTGCCATATTAATTTTTTATAATTGATGTCATTCGGGAGGATGTGAGGATTCTAACGATATCCCATTCATCCAAATCGGTTCAAGCATTTAGAAGTTATGGTGGAGGAGGTGGTAATTTGTCATGGACTTAAGGGGAGGGGCTGTTATAGTATTAAGCTATTGCATAGCTTCTATCGCGGGCCTTACCGACCGAGCGTGGAGACCGAATCCAGAAATTCCGTAACGAAAATAACCTAACACCTCCCACTCCGACCGGCACAGCGGTGATACTTTTTAGTTTTGCCATCTATCGATGAATAGCAGAAATTTTAATGACTTTGAAATATCACACTTGTCTCTTTAGTTCAGCAACTCGCCTCTAGGTGGCATTGGTTGTATCGGCGTTACTGCGCATGTTTAATCCCCCTCTTCGCCCCGCAATCTGATGACTCATGCCTGCTTAGAGTTTAGGCGTAAATATAAATAATTATAATTACATAAATTGACTGCCTCGTTGGTCTAGTGGTTAGCATAGTCGACTGCGGATCACGAGGTCCTGGGTTCGATTCCCGGTCGGGCATAAAAGTTAGGTATTGGGTTTTTCAATTAAGAAATTCTCAGTGCCAGCCCGGAGTTGGAAGTTGGCGGTGTTTCACCCCCGTGCCTCGGAGAGCACGTTAAGCTGTCGGTCCCGGTTATTATCACTAACATGATAATTGTCGTTAAAGCCCGCCAACCCGCCGTGGAGCAGCGTGGTGGGTCTAAGCTCTAATTCCCGCTCTCCTATGAGAGTGGAGGCCTGTGCCCAGCAGTGGGACGTTAATGGGCTGTAGTGATGATGATGATGATGACATAAGTTGATAAAAAATGCTATGCAATAGCTTTACCGCGGCAGTCTCCGAGTGCCACACGTCTTTTTTTTTCTCAACTTTTTATCAATTTTGGACTCAAGTCCTATGACTTATAGTTATTGCAGAGCTTGCGGGTTTAATTTTAAAAGTTTTGGAACGGAACCCAGAAAAAACCGTTTAAACTAGTTAGTACCTTAGGCCATATGGTGCCACACACGGCCTCCTTTGTATGCCTCGCGCGGCTCGCCCGCAGCCTGGGGCCGCGGCTTTTCTTGGGGTACGGCTTCTTGAGGTGAGCGTGCTCCACGTGCGAGCGCAGCGAGGACGCGTTCACAAACGATTTGTCGCACGCCTGACACTTGTAAGGCTTCAGGTCCTTGTGGGTCTGTAAAAAGATATGCACCTTCGTCATTCAACTCTCTATGACTTCGTACATAAATTAATGTCATAGTTATGTACTTTGTATGAATTAATGACTAGGATGTAGGAGTTTTTAACACCCCATCTTCCAAAATTTGGTTTTCATGACATAACCTGTGAATGCTATGTTCACTAAAAATTGATTTACAATTTACATATCAAACATTGCAATAGTGTGTTAGTTTTTGTATTAATGCCAATTAATATGAAAATTGCAAGTGTGCTAAATAAATAAAGAATAAAAATATTCGCATTGATCATAATATTGTGGTCTCAATCAACATGATATACATAGATCCATACCCTTGGCATTGTAGTCATAGTATTGCACTCGTGATATCGTAGTCACGTCAAAATCACATTCATGATATCGCAGTCACACTCATGATATCACAATCGCACTCATGATAACCTAGTCACACTCAGCCATATAGGCCTGTTGCAATTGGCCTTGTTAACGATTTCCTTATGGCACATGGGGCACTCGTAAACCGACTGGTCTTCGCTGTGGGTCTTGATATGCGTGAGGAGATTACTTTTGACGAAGACATTCGCATTCACGCTCACGATATCTTAATCACGGTACAATTACACTTATGATGTGGCAGTCAAACTCGACATGACATTGCAGTCACACTCATGATATCACAATCATACTCATGATAACCTAGTCATACTCACCCATATATGCCTGTTGCAGTTGGCCTTGTTAACGAATTTCTTCTGGCACACGGGGCACTCGTATACCGGCTGATCCTCGCTGTGGGTCTTGATATGCGTGAGGAGATTACTTTTTACGAAGAAAGACTTCTTGCATATGTCACACTGGAACTCTTTCTTGCCTGTGTGTTGCAACATGTGGTCCTTCAGAACGTAGCAGTTCTGGAAATTTAATAAAATCTAAATCAAGGAACAAGGAGCTTAGATAGATAAATTCTTTATTGCCACATTAAGAAATAACTTATAAATTAAAAAAAAACCGGCCAAGTGCGAGTCGGACTCGCGCACCGAGGGTTCCGTACAAACCTGTAGTAAGTTTAAAATTATTAAAATTATTTTTTTTAAATGATGTAACTAAAAATTTATGCTTTTCGCAATTTTTCCTTTCTCTGTGCTGTAAGACGTTGCTTCGTACCAAATTTCAAGATTCTGAGTTCACGGGAAGTACCCTGTCTGTTTTGATTCCATTGCGAGTGTCGTTTATGTCGAAAATTTGCAGCATAAACGGCTGTATCTTTTTATTGCGTTGGCTTAGAAGGTTGATTTTTCACAGCTCCAAAGGACAGTAGACCTAAGTATTTGATATGAATATCAGCTTGATACCTCCATGCGTTCCTGAGAAAAAGGGTCTTGACACACAGACGGACGGACAACAAAGTGATCCTATACGGGTTCCGTTTTTTCCTTTTGCGGTACGGAACCCTAAAAACAGAAAACAACGCGCAAATGCGCAACGGCGGTCTTATCACTAAAAGTGATCTCCTCCAGACAACCCGTTTATAAAGGAGCTTATTTCGCTATAGTCCGCCAAAGCAGACAAATATATGTGGTACAGCGTGTAGCTTGCGATATTCAGCTCACAATAAGCCAGCAATTCGCAAGGGCACGACACCACACCACACAAATCTACCAAATTACTTTGAGAGTAATTTGGTAGATTTGTGCGCACGTTTCACTCCGACACCGGAGCATCCTCAGGAGATGTTGACTTATTATGCCTTTATGATTGTATCTTATTAGGGTTCCGTACCCAAAGGGTAAAAACGGGACCCTATTACTAAGACTCCGCTGTCTGTCTGTCTGTCTGTCTGTCTGTCTGTCTGTCTGTCTGTCTGTCTGTCTCCAGGCTGTATCTCATAGACCGTGATAGCTAGAAAGCTGAAATTTTCACAAATGATGTATTTCCTTTGCCGCTATAACAACAAATACTAAAAAATAAAAAAATATATATATATTAAGGGGGGTCCCCATACAATAAACGTGTTTTTTTCGTATTTTTTTTGCTCAATATTAAAAACGGTAACAGGTAGACGGTTCAAATTTTCACAGAATATTAACTTGTATATTACCTTTCAAAATAAATAATTAAATATCAATAAAGTAAATATTAAAGGGGGGCTCCCATACAACAAACGTAATTTTTTGATATTAACAGTAAACCTCTACAAACAAAGTTAGTTTTGCGGTTCATTAACAAAGGTAATTATACCTACTTCTTGAGTACGGAACCCTCGGTGCGCGAGTCCGACTCGCACTTGGCCGGTTTTTTATTATGTCTCACCCTAAACGTTTCCCGCACTGTTCGCACAGACACGGCGCATACGTCGGTGGGTGCTGACCGCGAGTCTTGCCCGGGTAATTGTGACGGAAGGGACGATTGTATGATCTTACTAGCGGTCCGCCCCGGCTTCGCCCGTGGTACATATATAGCCTATAGCACTCAGGGATCACGCACATATCCAACGGTGAAAGAATTTTAGAAATCGCTCCAGTAGTTCCTGAGATTAGCGCGTTCAAACAAACAAAGTCTTCAGCTTTATAATGTTAGTATAGATTATGTCTCACCCTGAACGATTTCCCGCACTGTTCGCACAGACACGGCGCATACGTCGGTGGGTGCTGACCGCGAGTCTTGCCCGGGTGATTGTGACGGAAGTGACGATTGTACGACCGGAAGCCTTCCAGCTGCATGCCGCACTGGAAAATAAAAACAATATATTGTAGTTTAATTCACAAGTTGTCAATATATTAAGCTTTACATTGAAAAATAATAATTCGTTGGTACGTGATTGAGTAACAAACATCCATCCATCCAACATGTTGCATTTGTAATAATATTAGTATAGAAGTATACATAAATGCCAAGGTCGTACCAATTCGCAGGTCAGTGTTAACTTGACGGTTGGATACCGCTTGCCTTGGTTGTTTTCCGGATGCTGCTTAGGAGTGTTGCGTTTGCGACGGCTGTAACCACAATAAATAATATTCTAAACATCGATATATATGTCGGTACTAAATGGGCCCTGTCATAGAAAAAAGTTGGGCGTCCGACTTGTAGGGCATGCCCCTCACCTGTATAAGCCTGTCCTTGTCCCCGCCATGGCGCTGTCCCACTTTTCAGACTAGATAGCGTTGGTAAAATAAGTCCACATTCTTTGTTTGTCAGGGTCCGTCTATGTAAATTGAGGTAGTTGATTCTAAATATATAAAAGGAAAAGGTGACTGACTGACTGACCTATCTAAAAGGAAAAGGTGACTGATCTATCAACGCACAGCTCAAACCACTGGATGGATCAGGCTGAAATTTGGCTTACAGATAGCTATTATGATGTAGGCTAGCCGTGCATGCAATTATTATGGAAATTAATGTCATAAACATTATTAATGTCCTCCAGACCGAATTTCGGCCACGGCGGTCACTCTCCAGAGAGATTAGCTATTTAAACGGGAGATATTATAGTGCACAAGTGTGCACTCTAATCTTTTATTTTCATAGCCCAAAGGGGTGGGAACTCCGACACGACTGGAGAGAGATCAGGCGCAGAACCAACTGCTTTAAGTGCTCTCCGAGCCACAAGGGTGAGACAGCCAAATTCCAACTCCGGGCTAGTACTGAGAATTTTTCGTCACGAAAACCCAATGCTTGTTAAGGCCCAACCCGGGACTCGAACCCGTCCCAGGTTGGGTCTCATCAGCAGAGGCGGCTCGTGAAAGATCATATTGGGAGTTCACTAAAAAAAAAAATGCTTACCAATTATTTGTAAATGAAGTCCATTCGGCGGTCATTACGTTATATTGTTCCATTTTAATCGCCTACCTACACTATTTACATAAATCACAGTCTTTTTCACATAAATACACAACACAATATGTACACTATTTAAAACAACAATACAGATTTTCCAGCCACTGTACAATGATCCAACGCACTCGCGAAGAAATCAAAATAAATTTACTTTCATATTTTGTGTTTTGTTTACATCTTACCGGCATAATACGAATAAAAAAAATACTCGCGAGTTTTAACTCTTTCTTCGTGACAACAGGCCATCTCATTTAGTCGGGTAATATCGCGCATGCGTACTTCGTGTCAGGAGCGCCGCTCCATATTTACCAAATATCTCATACAAATCTTTTGTCTCACGCGCCGCTCGCATCGAATGCTCTCTTTTACTCTCATTACATTTCAATAGGAACGTTGTACTAAGCTTTCGTCTATAGGAGCGTTGTTCTAAGCGCTCCACTTAACAAAAATACCATGTATTAAATTTGTGTTGATTGATGAAATAAGTAGTAAAGTAGGTAGGTAGGTACATAAGGATATTCATGATTAAAATGACAATGGGAATAGATTTATATAAAAATATTTAAAACGTTTATAGCAAAGTTTATTTGATTATTATACCTACCTAGTACCTATGTATTTTTTAAAATTTTGTGGGAGTTCACTGCACCAGCGCTCCTTTGAGCGAGCCGCCTTTGCTCATCAGCCGCAGTCCACTAGACCAACGAGGCAGTTGTCATAAAAAAAAGTGTGATTATAACTCACTCTGCGTTATTGTGTTTGAAAGACACCTCCAAATGCTGATGGTACGCAGTGGGGGACGCGAAGCGGATGTTACACGGCTCGCACAGAGGACCGGTTAGATCCTGTAACATCATATCACGAGAATGAGCTGCTACGTTTTTTTAGCATTCCATTTATTATTATTATCTATATTATATCATTAGTGGATAATGCCCGCGAATTCGTCCGCGTGGAATACGGTTTTTTGATTCCCGCGGGAACTCTTCAATTTTCCGGGATAATAAGAAGCTTATGTCCTTTCCCGGGATACCAACTATCTCTATACCAAATTTCATCAAAATATGTTGAACAGATGGGCCGTGAAAGCGTATCAGACAGACAGATACACTTTCGCGTTCATAATATTAGTATGGATATGGATGATAATTAATTAATCTGTTGGAAATAATTTATTTTTGGCATCTTCCCTATTATTTTGTACCTGAAAGGTACTAATAAGTATTCTGTGGTAATACATGTACGGAGAAGCACATAATATGAAGTTTGTACATTGTTACCTGCGTACTTTCGCCGTGGTGTTTCAAGTTTGCGTGGACCCCGAGGCCTCGCTCGTTGATAAACGAGAACCCACACAGAGTGCACACTACGTCCGTGGGGTGAGATATGCGCAAGTGTGAGAAGTACCCCGTCTTTGAGCTGCAATACAACACATTACTACGGTCAATTGCCTTACTAGTTTACATTTACATTTTCAGTTTTACATTTTATAGCCATTCATTATATTGTAGCATAGACTTATTGTAAGAGTAGGTAATTGGTCTACAAAACCTGACGTTATTTTGTAATTAATTATTCAAGACATTATTTAGTTATTCAAGATGTAATTCCTATGAAGTGTTACCCTAATACTAGAACAAACTTGTACTATGTCATTTAAATATTTAACTACAAAAAAATGTACGTCAGGGTTGCTTGACTGGGTATACTGCAACTTTTCATACTGTAACCGTCATTGTACAAATATACATTGTACACATTCAGACAAATAAATTCGATTCTATACTAGTGTGGAAAGTTGAAAATTTTCAATATCTTGGGCTGGGCTGCATCAACACATTTTTTTAGACATTCAAACCTAACTAATCTAAGGTTAGTCAAACGTGTTGATTTAAAAAGTTACTTGTTTTATTAATATATGGTTACGATGGTAACTGGCCCTTCTCACTATTGCGGTAAATTAAAAATTATAGTCGAGACGCAAAATTTCGCAAGTAATTCGTCATTTAAAACTTGCACAGAGATGCAAATAAGTGGTTTGCTTGCATGTGACCGGTGCCAGCGGAGAGTGAATTGCCCATACAAACGTAATACCAAAATTATTTGTAATTCGAGAATATTTCCACCATATTATGCGATTATTAAGATTGAACTTGTATTTATCTAGGTCCCTGGATACCTAAATATTTTTTCAAAATACTCTCCATAATTAAATGTAAGCACATTGCGTTTTGCATGTTTTTACGACATAAATGACATGTTTTCTCCTTATTGGTTTCATACTAAAACCAACGATATCTCACGTACTAATTGATCAGGAACATATAGCCTATATTGTCAAGTTACAGAATAACAACACGAAGTTAAAAACACAACAATTTTTCATTCATCATTTTTGGTATTCACGGAACAAGACCAAAATGTATAACAAACTCTGTATGCTCATATTGCTATCGCGCTTGCACGCGATCATGTGTCATCAGCCAAATAGAGATAGCAACATACCGGCAAATTTATATTTGCGGTTCGAATAGAAGTTGCGAGCGCCGCTCCCCGGCCTCTTAATCAATATAATATGGAGTATGGATATAATAATGTCCTCCCGGCCAAATTTCGGCCACGGCGGCCAATCTCCAGAAAGATTAGCCATCTGCGCGGGAGATATTATAGTGCACAAGTGTGTGCGCAAACATAGGTATACTCTCTATTCCTTTATTCTCATAGCCCGATGGAACGAAAAAACTCGACACGACCGGAGAAAGATCAGGCGCAGGACCGACGGCTTAACGTGCTCTCCGAGGCTCGGGGGTGAAACACCGCCAACTTCCTAACTCCGGGCTAGTACTGAGAATTTCTAGACAGAAAAACCCAATACTTGTTATGGCCCGACCCGGGACTCGAACCCGAGACCCCGTCGGGCGCAGTCGAACATGCTAACCACAAGACCAACGAGGCAGTTCATTTTTTTTTAATTTCCACTACAAGTTAGCCCTTGACTGCGATCTCACCTGATGGTAAGTGACGATGCAGTCTAAGATGGTAACAGACTAACCTATTAGGGGTATGGCAGTTATATTAAACCCATACTCCTATTCGGTTTATACACGGCATCGTACTAAATCGCTTGGCGGCACGACTTTGCCGATAGGGTGGTAACAAGCTACGGCCGAAGCCTCCCACCAGGCCTCCTGGCCAGACCAGGAAAAATTCAGAAATTATAATTTTCAAAATTGACTCCGCCGGGGATCGAACCCGGGACCTCCGCACGTTAAGACAACAGCGCTCAACACTGCGCCACGGAGGTCGTCATAATATAGGATAGTATGGATAGATATATAGAAGTATCAAATACTGACCGCAATAACTCGGGGCAATGTGGACACTGATATGTGGTTCCTTTGTGCCAGCCGGCGTGGTTGGAAGCCACTATCCTGCAACATAAACAAATCTATACTAATATTATAAATGCGAAAGTGTGTCTGTCTGTCTACTACGCTTTCACGGCCCATCTGTTCAACCGATTTTGATGAAATTATTGAAGAAGTAGTATAGTAGTGTTAAAAAAAGCCATAGAGATCAGTCGTCAGCCGAATTTTAACCGTGATGGTGGATGGATGCTGCCCCCGGCGTGGAAAAAGCTTTTTAACACTACTATAATACATTCTACAAATTTGGAAGCTGACACGGGCAGCTCAGTGTGCTTGCATCACAATGACGACGCCAGTGAGGAAGATCAGCAGGAGTCATGGGGAGAAGAATCATTATCATCTCCCCCGCCACCTCAACCATCGCAGAGAGCTGCACGACATGCGAACCGCAGTCGAGCAGCGACCGCATCGCGCGAACAGGCTCATGAATAAGGGCCCCGAAGGGGTTCGAAACTAGTCGGGCACTTTTCAGACATAAAAACGTGAGTGTATCCGGGTTATGAATATTTATAAATCAGCAACTCTTTATCAAACTTAAAAACGCACTTCTAGTATGGAAGTTGTATGGAATTCACAGTTGTGACGTCATCAAATTTCAATGCACTTTTTTTCTTTAATCTATATTTTAAAATGGTTATGAAACCTAAAACTAACCGAGGATGTCAATGGTCTTTTGGAAGACCCTCTATTTAACAATCAGTTAGAAATAATTTATTTTTGATAAATAAAATAATAAATAAATAAATAATATTTTATTTGCCGGAATATGGGTACAGATATAGGCCTTAAAGATAATATTTCCCTTACATATCCTACCATACAATGGTGTGCAAATGGTTATGTATTTTTGAGTTTAAATTGCATTAGATCATAGGTAAATGTCATAATAGAATCATCATATAAATCATTATCTTAGTCAAGTATTAGAGGAATCTCATTACTAAGTTATCAAGATATACTATAATAAAACTTACAGGCAACACAAACACATAGGTAATACTAATAAAGTCAATAATAAAATATAGAAGCAAAACCATAGAACAAAAAGATCATCGTTGTCAGCATATGATAATATCTGCGTTAAGTAAAATTTTTGTCTGCAAGGTAATCATTTATTTTGTAGTACATTTTATTTAAAAGGAGATTATGTAATTTGCATTTGAAATGTGGTATACTAGTAATGCTTTTTATAGTTTCAGGTAGATTGTTGTAAATTTTAATAGCCATGTAGTAAGCACTTTTGGAAAAAAGATTTATTCATGTTTGAGGTAACTGAATTTTATTTCTTCTTCGGCTTTTGAGGTTTGGATTGATACTGCTAGTCAAGAATAAGCCTGGATATTTTTTGACTATTAAACATATTTCAAGAATATAGAGACTGGGCAAGGGAAGGATGCCATGACACTTGAATAGAGGTCGACAGCTGTCCATCATATTCGCACCGCAGATAGACCTCAGACATGCTTTTTGTCTTATGAACACCTTATCAGCATTAACAGAATTGCCCCACAGAACAAGTCCATATCGTAATAACGAGGATACATGACCGTGGTACGCAAGTAATGCAGTTTTAATACTAGAATTTCTGCTGAGCCTTTTTAAAACATATGTGAACCGATCAAGTCTATCGCATAACCTATCTACATGTGCTTTCCAATTATTGTATTTATCAATTATAAGTCCTAGGAACGAAATATTCTAGATATAGGCACCATCCTTATTATTAAGGGTATCTATAATATAATTACATTAAATCTCTCGTGGAATCTCTACACGTTTAACCATTTACTCGTGCAAGTCCCAAATGAGAGTACAAATATATTAAGTTTCTCATAAATACCAACTTCTGGATTGTCTCTTACACTACTCACTTGTGGTTGGTGACTAGCGGACATTTAAGGCAGCTATACCGGGTACTATGAGTGTTAATGACGTGCTGTCTCACCGCGCGCTCGCTCTTGAAGTGATGTCTGCACACTGGGCACGGGAATTTGCCATATTTCTGAAAAAAAAAAACTACAAAGTATTACGGACCTCTCTTTTCTATCTGGGGATTCTTCCTGGGGATGTGGCTATGCAGCGCTCCATAAAGAGACCCGGTATAACTTTGACCTTTTTTCTTTTTTTTACAAACTCATGAAATCCATACTAATATTATAAATGCGAAAGTGTGTCTGTATGTCTGTCTGCTTTCACGGCTCATCTGTTCACCCGATTTTGATGAAATTTGATAGGGAAGGACATAGGCTACTTTTTACCCGACGGCGGAACGCACAGGGTTATGTGTTCATCAGTCTATATATGTTCGTTTGTTCCTTGCAGGACAGCTACAGCCTAAACGCGTGGACCGATTTTGATGATTCTTGCACCAGTTTATGCCGAGTATATCATTAGAGTGTCACTGTGGAAGCCGAATTTGAGAAAAAACAAAATGGCGCCCTCTAGAAGCCATAATGTAACAAATTAAAAAATAAGTCGTTAAACTATGGCAAGTCGGATGTCGATGAAATAGGTCTTGCAAAATCATAGTTAGGTTCCCTCGGTCATTTTCTCATTTTAACGATCATTTAGGATTTACGAGGTTTCAAAGGTTAATTTTTAGTGTATTCCTTTGTGTCGCACTACAGACAAAACGGCTGAACCGATTTTGATAATACTTGCACCACTAGATTTACCTTAATCTTCTGAGTGTCATAACGGAAGCCGAATTTGAGAAAAAACAAAAAGGCGCCCTCTAGAAGCTGTAATGTAACAAATTAAAAAATAAAAGTCGATAGACTGGCAAGTGGGGTATCAATGAATAGGTCTTGCAAAATCATAGTTAGGTTCCCTTGACTATTTTCTAATTTTAACGATCATTTAGGATTTACGAGGTTTCAAAGGTCCAATTTTGTGTATTCCTTTGTGTCGCACTACAGACAAAACGGCTGAACCGATTTTGATAATACTTGCACCACTAGATTTATCTTAATCTTCCGAGTGTCACTACGAAGGCCGAATTTTAGAAAAACAAAATGGCGTCCACTAGAAGTCAATTAATGAATGAAAGTCGATAGGCTCTATAGCCTATCAATAGTCGATAGGCTCTATAGCAAGTGGGGTATCGTTAGATAGGTCTTTTAAAATCACACCTAGGTTCCTTAAACCATTTTCCGTTTAAATGATAATTTAGGATTTACGAGGCTTCAAAGGAAATGTTTAAAGTTCCTACTCATATCATCTATGTCTATCAAACTAGGAAGATTATCTCAAAAACCACTCAACCAATTTTAAAAATTATATTACTTATAGAAAGCTACATTATTAACAAGTAAAATAGGCTATATTTTATTTTCAATAAAATTAGAGATCCTTACGAAAATTACAATAAGTTAGTTAAGTCGGAAAAAATCATCTCATCTGAGAACTTACGTGGCGTGCGCTGCCTAAATCGTTAAAGTTACACGACAACAATGTATGGTGGAAACGTTCCTCTCAAAAAGTTCTAAAAAAGTCCGTGATAGCATATAACTATTTTTTAAGTTTTTTTTTTTTACTTTGTATCATGCTAATATTATACTTTTATTTACAGACATAACATCCAAAAACTAAAATTACGCGATAATATGTAACGATACCTGCTTACCTAATTTAATTTAACCTAATTACTATATAAATCATGTCCGCGTGGAATGGTGGCAAGAATGCTAGCTGCATTTCCGCGCTGGACAGCCAGGCTGATCCTTTGCGCAAAAAATGAGCCAGCCCTTCTGTCACCAGGACTGGTTCTATTTAAGGTTCACTCACAATAACCATTTTTATGATTTTCAAATTTGGTCTAAAACAGTGCTTTACTTGCCAAGGTGTTTTTACCTACATAGTTTTAATCGTTAATTCCTTATCAAAATAAATATCTTGCTCATCTCAAGTATTTAGATTAATATCTAATGAGATATCATAGAAATACAGCAAGTAACCTTCAACAGAAAATGACGCGTCCCGCAGCTGATAGGTAAAGGGTGAACTGTGAAGGTGGGGACTCTCACAATATAATATTACCGTAGTAACATATCATTGTATACCTAACTTAATGTGACGAAATAACAAGTCTCAAAAAACTTGATGATTTGTACTCCTTCAATCGATCAATCAATAAATTCATCAATGCCACATACATGCAGCGCATATTCAACTAACATAACTTCCGACTAACATTTTTAATGTCTATTAAAATATACTCGCCGGCATATTTAGCGGAACATAAAAAAAAGGTCCATATTTTAAAAAATATGGTTTTATTTTAAAATCTACTTACTACACTTCTTTTGTTAGGTATTTAAAGTTTCATTTGTTTTACTTAAAATGAGATCACATTAAGAACAGATTTTGCGAGTAAAGGCTATTTGTGAAAAATGGTACATTTTTGAACTTTTCATATAACCGGGAAAAGTTAAATTTAATATTAAAATAACAATTAATTAAATTAGGGAAATGGTGATAAATATCGTGTATTTCCTCCACGTGCTCTTATTAAAGTATCTACCCGTCTAGGCATACTGAGAATGATGTTATCGATGGTCTCCTGGGATAGTCTCCGCCATTCCTCAACTACGGCGATTCGCAGTTCACCCACGTTGGCAGGAGCTGGAATTCTGGACTTAACTTTTCTTTTCAGCAAGTCCCAAACGTGCTCTATTGGGTTCATATCCGGTGATCTCGCCGGCCACTCCATAACAGTGATATTCATATCATTAAGATAAGCTTGAGTTACCCGAGCGGTATGCGGCCGAGCATTATCCTGCATAAAAACAAAATCGTCACCTATATATGGGGCAAACGGTACGACATTTTCTTCTAAAACTTCTCTGATATAGCGGTCTGCAGTCAGACTCCCTCTGTCAATCACTACCAAGTCTGTGCGAGCTCCTAAACAAATGCCCGCCCAAACCATTATTGATCCACCACCGTATGCAACTGTAGTTTCAAAATTTGTCTGAATGTATCGTTCTCCTTTGCGTCTGTATATTCTTTGCCTGCCGTCAATTTGATTTAAGAGAATGCTGCTCATCACTAAACAATACCTTACTCCAATGGTCCGCATTCCAAAGTCGATGTTCCTGAGCAAAAGTTAACCTGTTTCTACGATGATTTACCTCGAGCCTTGGAGCCTTGGCGGGCACAAATGAACCCAAACCAGCTTCTTCGAGCCTTCTTCGTACCGTACGCTCACTTACGGTTACACCCCGCACTGCTTCTAACTCATGTCGGGCTTGGACGGCCGTAAAATGGGGGTTCCTACGTACACGAAGCCGAATGAAACGATCATCCCTACTCGAAGTGCGTCTTTTTCTGCCTTGTCCTGCTCTTCTCACATAAGTACCGGTCTCCCTGAACCGTTGGATACTGCGATGGATCGTCGAAACTGGTCGACGAAGATCTCTGGATATCACTCTGTAGGTTTGACCATTTCTTCGCATTTCGAGTGCCCTGGCAATCTCCGTTAGGGCTAAGTCAGGCATAATTCAGTCATCAACTCCAGAAAGATACGCGATTAAAAAAACTAACAAAAAACAGTATTTCAATGAAATTTTAAATCAAACTCAGAAGGAAGAAATACTCGAAGTTCGCTCCAGATGTTCAGTTGTTTTCTTAATTTGAAAATATTTCTTTTTAAATTAGATGACGTATAAACCAGCCTGCAACCTTATATGATACTGATATCAAACCTTTTTTTTATGTTCCGCTAAATATGCCGGCGAGTGTATTAGGTCAGAGTCCACTTAGCTATAAACTAAATACTAAATAAATAAATACGTCCACTACGTACTAAATACGTACAATTTGTGTTTTTGAAAATACTTAAAAATACTTTTTTGCATTGTCTACGGGCATTTTCGTAAGTGGCCGACGTTCATTGCCGAGGTCTCCGCGTCGATGCGATAGGACTCTCGAAAATAAATAATAGGCAAAATTTTTAGGAAAAATAGCAGATTTACGAACTTTACCAAATTAATATTAGCATTATAGCATATGCAAATTTGATGATGGTTATGGTGATCACCGCTCGTCATTACGAATAAATGAATCCGCTGCTTATTACTATTTCTCATACAAAAACTTATTAGTACCTTTGGTAAAAATCTGACTCCAAATCCTCAATCCTGATGCTGTAGGTGTGCCGTACTACATTAAATCCTCAAAACTAGTGAGTTAGGAAATTTTGATGGTGAGTTCATATAGTAGGTATCAAGTCACGTGCATACAATACAACTTTGAGTCCCAAAACTCTAAAAATAGCGATTTAGTATTTTTACATATGCTTTAATGTTGAAGGTGTCAAGCAAGTAGCAACGACTTTATACTTAAACCCAAGTCCCAAATCCTCAACCCTGATGCTGCAGGGTACAGAACTCCTTCAGCATAGTGATTTAGGATTTCTTTATGGTGAATTAATATTGTGAATTATTATGGTGAATTAAGCCGTAGGGATTTAGAGTACACTAAAAAGTTAAAAATAAAAATTCTTTAGAAAAAACCGACTTCCAAAGCCACTGTAAAGTAAAAAATAATTTTGATTTCTACACACTATGTTGAAGTCGGGCGAGTATAACAAGGCAAAGTTGACGCGCCAGGCTCGCCCGACTTCAACATAGTGTGTAGAAATCAAAATTATTTTTTACTTTACAGTGGCTTTGGAAGTCGGTTTTTTGGAAAGATTTTTTTTTATTAATTCGATTCGGCTAGACGAGCCTAAAGTCGGAATTATAATTCGATTCCACATTTGACATTAGCTACTGTCATTTTGTAAAATAATGATACCACATATTATAATAGTGTAGTGATGAACACAAAAATCGATAAACAATCGCGATTTATGTTTATGTAATCATAATATTGGTGTGTCAATTAAAGACTAAATTATTGATTTTTATTCAAATAAATACATAATTATTCATAATAATTATTTATTAATTAGTAACTGATGCTTTATTTTATAAAAAGTTAATATTTTTGTTTTTTATATTAAAAACAAAACTTATAATAAAAGAGCCTCTTAGTTTTCTGTATTGGCAACCCGTGCGCGCTCGTGCAGCTATCGCCATTTTGTTTATCTTGTCATTCGGCTTCATTCTCCCAGTCTGACTGCACGGATATCTTGTTTCATTGCGAATCGATATTTTGTTATATTGTTGGGTTTTTGTTAAAGTTTTGTTACGTTGTGTTTGTTTTTTGTGAACTTTGAGTGAATCTATTTGTTTTGGTTTTCCATCAAAATGGATCCTCAGCCAAGTACATCACAAAAAGACGTGGATGTTTTCTTGTCCCCAAGGAAAAAACGTCCACGAAAAGCTTTCACTGTTTGAAGCAAAGAAAAATTGTGAAGATTACCATGATGAGATGAATGCAGTTTGTTTTGAGGAGTGGTTCGCTGGAGTCTTACCAAAATTAAGACCAAACTCAATTGTGGTGATGGATAATGCACCTTACCAATCCCGAAAATTGGAAACGGCACCAAAAATGAGCTAGAAAAAAGCTGCCATTTAAGACTGGCTTTTAATAAAAATATTCATACCGAACCAGATATGGTTAAGGCTACGCTTTTAGAACTGATTCCACATAACGAGTCTTTTAATAAGTATGCTGTAGACGAAATGGCAGCACAACATGGGATCACGATTTTAAGACTGCCCCCTTACTATTGCGAGCTGAACCCTATTGAATTGATATGGGCGCAGGTAAAGGGGCATGTAGCTCAAAATAATAAAACCTTCAAATTGACAGACGTGAGAAATTTATTTGAGGAAGGCGTTCAAAAAATTACGGCTACTGAATGGTCTAAATGCGTATCCCATGTTGCCAGAGAAGAGGAAAAAATGAGTAGGCTAGATATGTTAATTGACAATATCACAGACACATTTATAATAAATGTTACAGAAAGTGACAGCGATAGCGATAGCGATGACGGCGACGATTTATAAAATAAAATATTACCATAATACATCTATTTGTTTTATTTCTCATGTTCCTTCATGATCACATTTTTTTATTTATTTCACACACAATTATTAAAGAAAACTCTCAGATCCTTAATTAAATTAATCGTCATAACTAAATTATCCGTTCAGAAATATTTAATTACCTGATATACTTAGTTTCTATTAAAGTAGTAGTTGATTAGATATACTACTATAAACGAGAGGATCGAATAATTTCGCAACGTCACTATTTAGTACTTATCATCAGAGGCGGCTCGTGAAAGATCATATTGGGAGTTCACTAAAAAAAAAGAAAATGCTTACCAATTATTTGTAAATGAAGTCCATTCGGCGGTCATTACGTTATATTGTTCCATTTTAATCGCCTACACTATTTACATAAATCACAGTCTTTTTCACATAAATACACAACACAATATGTACATTATTTAAAACAACAATACAGATTTTCAGCCACTGTACAATGATCCGACGCACTCGCGAAGAAATCAAAATAAATTTACTTTCGTATTTTGTGTTTTGTTTACATCTTACCGGCATAATACGAATAAAAAAAATACTCGCGAGTTTTAACTCTTTCTTCGTGACAACAGGCCATGTCATTTAGTCGGGTAATATCGCGCATGCGTACTTCGTGTCAGGACTTCAGGAGCGCCGCTCCATATTTACCAAACTTCTCATACAAATCTTTTGTCTCACGCGCCGCTCGCATCGAATGCTCTCTTTTACTCTCATTAAATTTCAATATGAACGTTGTACTAAACTTTCGTCTATAGGAGCGTTGTTCTAAGCGCTCCACATAACAAAAATACCATGTATTAAATTTGTGTTGATTGATGAAATAAGTAGTAAAGTAGGTAGGTAGGTACTTATGGATATTCATGATTAAAATGACAATGGGAATAGATTTATATAAAAATATTTATAACGTTTATAGCAAAGTTTATTTGATTATTATACCTACCTAGTACCTATGTATTTTTTGAAATTTTGTGGGAGTTCACTGCACCAGCGCTCCTTTGAGCGAGCCGCCTTTGCTTATCATAACTTTGCAACACTGAAATTGTCAAATCTGGAATCGAATTAAAATTCCTAGTATAGTGGAGGCGTCAATACTTACATCAGTATGTCTTTCCATATGTGCATTGTATGTATCAGTATTCAACGCCCCTTTGAAACATATCATACATTTGTATGGTGAGTTTTTGAAATTGTCCTTCTCTTTCCTCTTCTGTATATCAGCTAATTGCTCCTCATGCGTCAATGCTGTCACTTTGTAGTGTTTTAAATACTCCAAACTCGCAGGATCTACTGATTTTCTTGAAACTTTTCTACGTTTGAGTGCTCGTTTATTTCTTTCACTGATATCACTAATAACTTTTTTTGTTATTCCTTTTTTAACGCCCGAATCTGAATCTGAATCACTATCACTGTCTTTCAAAAAGTCCCAATCGTTATCCGTATCATTCATTACATTGTTCATAAACTTATCAACTGTTTCCTTCACTCTTTTGTCATTTTGTATATCTATATCACTGTGATCATCGTCTATCGCTTCCATACATTCAACATCAAATTTTTCTTTTTTAAGTTTATTTGTTTCAATTACATTTTCAACTCTTTCATTTTTATGCTCATTCGGTTTGCAGTCAAGTATTTGCACTTCAATTTTTATTGTTTTGTCGTTTGGTATTTCTTGTTTTTCTTCGCTTTGTATCAGATGTAAGTCACAGTGGTCTGGTGGGAATGATTTTTTGGCTCTAATTGATGTTAGACTGTTTGATATCCTTATGCTTTTTATTGATTGTGCTGTGAGCTGAAACATTATACCAATTAGTTGAAGTTTCAATACAATGCATTCTACTTAATATTTTAAATGTTGTAAATAGTAATGTTTAAATGGTGAATATTGCAAGCTACAAGTGCAAGATACACACTGTACCACCTAGTTCATTCATTATTATGGACTTCCACAAAGTAACGCCTGCTTCTATCCAATAAGTGTGAGATATAGTACAGATTTCTTTTAATTGAAATGACTTACAGCTTTATTCCGTTCAATCAGCCCCAGCAGTAAATGGTGTGCTTTCTGACACTTGTCTCGGAACTTGCTGTAGTTGCTAAGTCTATGAGCGCATTCTCTGCAGAACTGAGGCACGAAGTGTGACTCCCCTTGTAGCTGCAATATGTAAACATAATTATCAATATTAAAATGTTTGTTATCATAGTGAAAAGTAGTCTTTTTCCGAATAAGTCAGTGCTTTTTGGTAGATCCATACTAATATTATAAATGCGAAAGTGTGTCTGTCTGTCTGTCTGTCTGCTACGCTTCCACGGCCCATCTGTTTAACCGATTTTGATGAAATTTGGTACAGGGATAGGTTATATCCCGGGGAAGGACATAGGCTACTTTTTATACCGGAAAATTCAAGAGTTCCCGCGGGAATCGAAAAATCGATTTTAATGAAATTTGGTACAGGGGTAGGTTGTACCCGGGGAAGGACATAGGCTACTTTTTATCCCGGAAAATTCAAGAGTTCCCGCGGGAATCGAAAAAACTTGGTCCACGCGGACGAAGTCGCGGGAATCATCTCTAGTTTATAATATAGTAAAATTAGAGGTTCGCCTAGACTTCATCTGTGTACAATTTTTGTTTTCCTATGAGATTATGAGATTTTCCCGCTGCAAAAGTTTCTATATTTATTCTTTAAAAGTTAGTTTATAAGTTTTATGTATAGGTAGTAATTACTTTTATTTTGTTATTTTATTGTATTCTATCTACTACCTTTAAACAAGTAATTCTTGTATGTATATATATATATATATATATATATATGTATAGGTATTTATTATATAAATACATATATAATCTGAATCTCGTAAACGGCTCCAACAATTTCCATCCAATTTAGTATGACACCTAATTCCTAATTCCAGGCTTGTACTGAGAATTTGTTGTCAGAAAAATCCAATACCTGTTATGACCCGGGACTCAAACCTAGGACCTCGTCAGCTGCAGTCGAACATGCTAACCACTAGCATGGCACGTAGCAATGGTAGTCTAGAGGTCTATTCAATGGAAATAGGCAGATATGAGCTTACTCAAGCCACATTCAGAAGTTTCTGCGCACAACAGAGAGGCTTACGGCTTACTTTTAGCTTTAGTAGATTGCTGTGTTGCAGCACTGAAGAAAAAATAAATAAATATATTAACTTACTGAGATTCCAGTCAAATGTTCAAATTCCAAGTCCAAGTTGTATTTGTTGGCTGGGTAAAGCATACAGCCCTTACCAGTGTCCAGACATATCAGGCAGAACTGGAAAGAAAGCTGTAATGTAGCTGCCAGCAACAGGTGGAACAAGCTATGCCTAATTTGTGATGTTTCATGCTAAGGGGTCATCCTTATCGTACATACAAACGTCAAGGGGTGGCGGGGGGAAGGGGGTCGATGAAGTGTGACATTGTCATTGTGGTCCTAAGTTTCGTGACGTCACATGTCAAAATTTTGTCCAAAATGCCAAATTAACCAAAAACTTACTAAAATATTTCCATGTTTTAGTATTACAGAAGAATCTCACTAACCAGGCTATTAAAAACCAGGGAGTACTGGATTATTAGAATGTTCAGATTATTGGATTAGGTATATAGAAAAATTCATAATAAATAAATTAAGAATTTCTTAGAGAATATGATATACATATTTGTATTAATGTTCTAAACGTCTATTTTATAACTGTATCATGTCTCACAACTAAAGAATTACACAGTTTTAAAATAATTCTTGATTTCTGTTTTTGCGCAACATGCAGTGAGGGATGCGTGGGTGGCGGGTGTGGGATTATTGCACGTATCGGTCTATTGCAGTGCCAGACTACTGTATTTTATTAGAAATAAAACTACCTAATTTCGGAAGTGCTGTTTTAATTTAATAATTTCTAGATGTAAAATTGCGAGATATGTGATGTCACACTTGGGAGGAGTCTCACAAATGTGACCAACTGTGACAAGGATGGGGAGGGGTCAAAAAATCACGAAATTAGTGTGACGTACTTTATGGAAGACCCTAAAGGGAAAGGAAAAGGAATACAGAATTATTATTAAAACTAACATAGTCCACAAAAAAAAAGGAAATTACAAGAAACCTATACTAATATTATAAAGAGGTAAAGTTTGTGAGTTTGTGAGGTTGTGAGGTTGTGGGGGATAACAAGGTTATACCTAATTTAATCTATACAAATATTATAAAGTTTGGATGGATGATTTTTACTCAATCCAATGTGTATGTTCCGCAGGAACCAAGAAGCCTCAATCCACGCGGACGAGGTCAGATACACACATAAAATTTATAATACAATGCTGGTTGTCTCCAAATTAATTTTTTTTCTTTTTTTTTCTGTGCAATATCATGCAATCAGTTTTCTGACTATGAGCAGATGTGTTGAACGATTTGTGACTTTTTATGACTTTTCTCATTGGAAAAGTCATAGACTGAGCCTGGATTAATGATTAAAGGTCTCCAAAGTTTAAAATATTGTAAAACTAGATGATGCCCGCGACTTCATCTGTGTGGAATAGGGTTTTTTGATTCCCACAGTAAACACTTGAATTCTCCGGGATAAAAAGAGGCCTATATCCTCCCCGGGAAGCAACCTAACCCTGTACCAAATTTCATCAAAATGGGTTGGACAGATAATTAGAACAGAACATGGCGGGTTTGGAACCCTTATAGATTTAGTCTTAAGATACCGTTACTGATTATATCACCATTATATTTTATATGTGGACGTCAATTAATGTATTATATCTACCTAAATTGAATAAAACATTATTTGATTTGAATTTTTTGATTCCCACGGGAACTCTTTGATTATTTGGGTAAAAAAGTAGCCTATGTCCTTCTCCAGGATACAAACTACCCCTGTACAGAATTTAATAAAAATTGATTGTTCAGATGAGTCGTGAAAGCATAGGAGACAGACAGACATCATGGCATCTTAGCAAGAGATCTCCCCTTAGGGTCTCCCCACACCTATAAAAGAGGAATGGGGCCATCGGAAAAAGCTTTTTTTTAAATTAACGTTAATTTAGTATAGTGTGAAGTTCCCTTATAGTTAGCTGTTTAAAACGGAACACAGTCAGCACTGAGAGCACCCTACCTTGTAAACGCCAGTGGTCACAGTACAAAACTGACGACAATTTATGACATCATAAATTTCCCTAGGATACTGCAGCAGTATACTAACAGTCCATAACGGAACAAATTTCTCCCCAGTAAGAGCACTGAACAGTGCTGGCTGCTTATTGGAACATACCCTGTAACTTTTCACTCGTGACTTGCCTGGTAGTGTGATTGCTGCTAGAGCTGAGGCCCAAATCGTAATCATTTGAGAGAGACACTTTAAACAGATCAAACTATATGTTTGACAAAAGTTAAAGATTACGATTTTCCTACACAATCAACTTACTGATAGTTAGTTAGAAAAATAATAATATCATAGGTAATATGCACCTACTCAGTTATAACTTATATATTTCACTATTCTCACATTCTAGGGCTGCTGGAAGAAATCTCTTCAAGAGATAAGTTGTCCTTGTACATGTCTTTTCAATGATTATGTTTTATTTTGAAGTGACAGAATATGTAATTAATCTGTACTAATATTAAATATACGAAAAAAGTGTGCCTGTATGACTGTCTACTTTCACAGCTCATCTGTTCAACCCATTTTTATGAAATTTGGTACAGGGATAGGTTGTATCCCGGGGAAGGACATATGCCACTTTTTATCCCGGAAAATTCAAGAGTTCCCGCGGGAATCAAAAAACTTAATCCACGCGGACGAAGTCGCGGGCATCATCTAGTAAATAAATATCGTAAGTACCTGAGTTTTTGATGGCACTGCACTCTTTGCCTTTGTCCTTTTAGTTGAACTAGACTCCATTTTACTACGATTTACTCATACAATTAAAATATATCCAGCCGTGTATCTCAGCTGATAGTTAGGGATAAATTAGTGCCAGTAGTAATTGTACTGGCTGCTGCTACTGCTGCTGTAATAAAAAAAACAATAAACAAATCTGGTTTTGTTTCTGTTCTAGTATTTACAAATCCACTTTCAAGTTGTTTAAATTCATATATGAAATACACCTCATTAAAACACTTACGATCGGATGAAATCAACAATTGTTGTATTTAACTATGCAACAAACGTAAGACGTAAAGCCAATAACAGGGTCTTTTCACCCGCGGTAATATTGTTCTGTGCTTTTCAAGTTTTCACTCAATATCACAGAGTACCTACATTGTGCCTGTGCATTGTGCTCAGTAGACAGTAGGTACTCGAACTTAGCTCGACAGATGGCACTACTAGTAATCCGACGTATTGGAATTTAAATCTGTGGTCAGCTACCTATTGTGTCTGTCAATGTCTGTAATACCCGTTTAATCAATGTAATCTGTGGCCATTATGTAAAAAAAACCATAAACCATACTACAGCTTTTAACATTTCCAATAGTCTACTCAATGTACTCTGTGTAGTAAAATATATCTTCTGGTACCTAAAATCTAAATCCACAGTGGTAGTTTAAATACGTCAGTACTATTATATTATTCTGTGGTTTAAACCTCTATCAAAGGTTTAAACGTGGTCTAAACTCGTCGTTTATAAACATAAATCATAGAGTTAGTATTTAAACATAGAATAATAATTGTAACCGAAAGGGATAGAAGAAAACATATTTTCTTCTCATTCTATCTTGTGTAACATCCCAACACTGCATCTCTTTAATGTGGGAGTGAAAAGGAGATATGGCTTGATCTACTTTTCTACTACACATTGTAATAATTTCTGGTTATCTTGTCTCTGGTAATAATATAATATATAATAACCACACGTGAGCGAAATGAGTTTAAACGCTAATGCCAAGGAGTGAAAGAGCGAGACCGACAGCTAAGGTCAGACAATCCTGTGTCATTTTTCTTATTCGTACATATTTATACGAAATCGGAATAGGAAAAAGTGGTAACTATGCTCGTAGCTTATGAAAAAGTGGTTTAACATATAGACAATGGTGTATTGCTAGGCTGAAAAAGCCGAACGTAAATACGAAAACATAACCTAAAAATACGTAAGTTTACAATTTTGACCTTATTTTTACCAGATTGTTACAGATAGAAACAGGCTATATCTGTAAAGACTCGCAAGAATGCTACAAAGTACAGAAATAACACAAAAGTACTTATTTAGCATTGAGAAAATAATTGGATTTTGTAGCATTAACCATCCAAGTTAAGAAGGTAAGCAAAATTATGCCAGGCGACTATTTTTGTATGTGCTTTGAAATTAGTCGGCAGTGGCAGCTTGAGTTGCCAGCTGAATTATCATATTTACCCATGTTTGGAACCCAAAATTAAGGGCAAAAAGTGACAATCTACGAGTACCTATGTACAATCTTTATTAAGTATACATTTACCTACGTTAATTTACGTTAGATATTTTTCAATTAAGACATTGTAATAGTAAAACACCCGTAATACTTGTTAATTTTCAGGTTTCAAGACAAATCAATACGTGAAAATTATGAATAGTTTAGAATTATGAAAGGACGCAATAGTTGGGAGCCAAGCAAATGCACGCAGGTCTTCCAGGCTTTTTGAGCAGTAATGCTTTCGCAAGACACAGCATGACATATTTGTATGAAAATTCAATACTGACGCTGCATACGCATGTAATTCAATGCATTTCAATGCATTTAGTTTCACTTATTGATTAAAGCAGTTTACTACTACTACTACTACTACTACTACTTCTTCCTGTGATTTAGGTACAATATTGCAAACAAAAATACGGAGATGCCAATTCGATGCTTACGGTGCCCTTATGATGCTTTAGAAGATTTTGTATTATAACAATACTTGATTGTTTTTATATCAGCTCTTGATCAATACAACTTTTATGCGTGACGCTGTTTTTTATTACTTGTGTTATATCTACTTAACTCGTGAACGGAGTATAAGAGGTAGAATTGCTACTAAAAGAATAATTATTATGAAAGTGAGAAGATGTTACATATATACATATACTGTACCTTGATCATTATATTTTTAAATTAAACTACTTTTAAAGTTAAAAAAATACAGATTGTATTTAATTTTTATTATTTTCCTTATTACAACATGTATTAACATGATTAAAAATAAATTCAATTTGCATTTTGTTTTCTTTTCTTGTTTTCACTTATAGTAAAAAATTGTGATAGTTTAAAACATGTTAGTGCGTGTTAGACACCATCGACACCTATTTGCTATACTCCCAACTAGTAAAAAGCATTTGCAGTTTTCCCACAAAATAGGATAAAAATTGTATCATGACAATAACAGTTGTTAAATAGATATTGTACATGTAGGGTATGTTCCGATATACACTGCAAGCACTGTTCAGTGCTCTTACTGGGAGAAATTCGTTCCGTACTGACAGCATACTGCCGCAGTATCCTAGGGAAATAATATATGACGTCATAAATCATTACCATTTTTGTACTGTGAGCACTGGCGTTTTCGAGGTAAGGTGCTTTCAGCGCTCCGTTTTAAACAGTAACCAGTATAGCTAGCTAACTCTAAAGGAACGGCTTCGCAGTATACTAAATTTATGTCACACCTCACAGTGATCATAGTGTATATCGGAACATACCCGTAGTCATGTTAAACTATCGCTGTCGCATACTGTGTACGGTTGACGCCTTGTCTATATCTATTTCTCTGTCTACGGTGTGTGAGATTTGGGCTAATAAGGACTAGACTAGAGAGCTGTTAGACCAATTTTAAAAAAAATTGTGCATGTGTAAAATGTAAAAGTGTACTCTCCCCTTTGATTAGGTATATAGAGAGGATGTGTTACATTTTCACAGAGGTAGTATAAGGTATAGAGTAGTACTATCGCACCGCACTCCTTGTGCGCGGCGTAGGCAGGTGAACTATAGCTACCTACTAATATTTATAGACATGTAAAAAATAGGGATGGGCAATAGTGCGCTGCAAGTGCAAAGTCGATAAAATACATCTGAACGGTACGGTATCTATTGTTTGTGTATGTTTGAACCCTATCATACTAATATTGTTAATATGAAAGTGTGTTTGTTTGTGGATTTGTCCTTCAATCGCGCCTCAATAGAGCAACGCAAGACGTGATTTTTTGCATGGGTATAGTTGAAGACGTGGATATTTATCCCGGAAAATTAAAGCGGTTCCGTGGGAATTAAAAAATCTTATTCCACGCGGATTAAGCCGATATGTTTTTTAATGATCGATCGCATATCCAAATTAATATTATAAATGCGAAAGTGCGTCTTTCTGTCTGTCCGTCCGTCTGAAGCCCGCGACTTCGTTCGCGTGGATTGTTTTTTTATTCCCGCGGGAACTCTTCAATATTATATACTATATTGGCCCAATAACAAAGAATTTCAATATGGCGCTGGCCTTTTTTAATTTTGGTAACAGATACCTCTTTTGTGATCTCAGGGAACCCTGAATATCGATTTTGAACCAAATCGACCCAATAACAAAGAATTCTAATATGGCGCTGGCCTTTTTTTAAACACAAACAATTTATGACAACACAATGTAAACAAACGCCATATGTCTCATTAAATGTTTAACCCTTCGTGTGGCGCTTAGCCATATTATGGCTATACAACTAATACTTGATCTGTGGGCTATACTGCCACGCTTTGAATTTTTGTCACTGTGTGCGTTGGTGTTGCACAGTGTTGTAACAAATAAAAAAAGATAGGAACATAGACATTTTTGCTTGGAGGGAAAAAGACACAGATTCCCATACACTTATCTATGTAGGTGTGAATGTTAAGTCTGCTTTTCTTTATTATGTCTGTGTGCTGTAATGTAAACATAGTAGAATAGAAGATTTTGGGTAAAGTTAAAAAAAGTTCACGTAAATTGTTAGAAACTAGAAAGCAAAGTGATATAAAAATGAGGTGCTGTGTATCTTTTTGTGTGAATAATTCAGAAATATTACCGGATTCTGCGAATGTTAGGTTTCATCGGTATGTTACAATATCTACGTCTCTATCAGCAGCTGATCAACGGTCCACTGCTGGGCAAAGGCCTCCTCTCTCACAGGAGAGAAGGATTCCGAGATTAGGACTTTCTAGGCTATCGTGACAAGTGTTTCAAGTCCATAACGTTCTATCGATTCTCACTATTGATCGCTTTTAGTAAGAGTATCCTACGTGCCTTGAAAAGCACCGTAACCTTACTTCCAGCTGTTAATATCACTAATATCCAATCAATACTTATAAGAAATTCGAAAGTGTGTCTGTTCATTTATCTCTCTGTCTGCTACGCTATCTAGGCCCATCTGTTGAATAGATTCTGAAGAAATTTAGTACACAGAAAATTTGCATCTCACAGAAGGAAATAAACTGTTTTTATTAGTATTTTATAGTAGCTGATCCCTATGACTTCGCCCGCGTCGATTGAGGTTTTTGGTTACCGCAGGAACTCTTTAATTTATACAGGATAAAAAGTAGCCTATATGATATAACAAACATCCATCCATCCAATATGGTCACAGGTTGCCTGTAGAGAAACTTCGCCGTGCTGCTTGGATTCAAGCGCTGGGGATTGAAGACAAGTACCTGCATACTGTAAAGGGTCCCACTGTATGTTCACTACATTTCAGGACAGAGGACTTTCATACTACTAAAAGTGGGTTATGGGTAGTAAAGAGATGTGCTATACCTAAAACTGAACAGGTATTTTTTTACACTTTTAAGTATTAACTTTACTTTATAACTATACTACTTAGATGATGCCTGCGACTTCGTCCGTGTGAATTAATATTTGTAGATTCCCCCCGGGGACCCTTGAATTTTCCGGGATTAATAGAGGCCTATGTCCTTTCCTGGGATACAACCTATCCCTGTACCAAATTTCATCATAATCAGTCGATTTTTTTATTCCTGCGGGAACTTTTGAATTTTCCAGGATAAAAAAGGCCTCTGTCCTTCCCCGGGATACAACCTAGTGTGTCTGTCTGTACTGTTTACTACGCTTTCACGACCCATCTATTCAACCGATTTTGATTCAGAAAATTAAGGTGTTCTCCTGGGAATTAAAAAAAACTTAATCCACGAAGTCACGGGAGTCATCTAGTTTTAAAGAATATCCTAGGGTTTATTGCAAAATTAAAACTATTGAATGATCAAATTAATTCAAGCGGTCTAACTACTTGAAATTGATGTGAAAATCAAAACTAGCTAAAACCAAAATCTAGTTTTGTAATATCCATACTAATATTATAAATGCGAAAGTGTGTCTGTCTGTCTGCTACGCTTTCATGGCCCATCTGTTCCACTGATTCTGTTAAAATTTGGTATGGGGATAGTTAGTATTTCTTCCCCTCCCGGGGAAGGACATAGCTATCCCGGAAAAATAAAGAGTTCCCCCGGGTATGAAAAAATCCTAATCATCTAGTAATTTATACTATTTGAAGTTTTAAACACATTTTACAGGTTTGCATCATATGTCTGGACACTGACAGAAGACTATTTTCGCTAAAGTACTATAATTTGGAAGGGCCCTATGAAACTATGACTGGATTATCTGTAAGTTGATTTGTAATTTGTGTATGGTTAAGGTTATTACCCGACTTTGGCGACGACCGGCGCAGTGTCGAGCGCTTTTGTTTTAACGTGCGGAGCTCCGGGTTCGATTCCCGGCAGGGTCAATTTGTAATTTCAAAATTTTCTCAGGTCTGGCCAGGCTTCCGCCGTGGCTACTTACCAATCTACCGGCAAAGACGTGCCGCCAAGCGGTTTAGCGTTCTGGTAGGATGCTGTGTAGAAACCAAATAAGGTCATGGGTTTAATATAACTGCCATGCCCCTAACAGGTCAGCCCGCTACCATCTTAGATTGCATCATCACTTACCATCAGGCGAGATCGCAGTCAAGGGCTAACTTGTAGTGGATAAAAAAACCATGGATATTACATCCAAAAGAGTGGGGGGCTCTGAAATTTTTCCATAGTCTGGTTACAGTTTTTTAATACTTACTGCATGTTTAACTTACTTTAGTTTTGTACAGTTGATAAATGTGAAATATCTCATGAGGATGAAATTATTATAATTGTATGAAAAATATAATTTTAATGTTATCATCAACACCTGTATAATATCGTTGTTGTAAATCATTGATAGTATAACCACCTAACAAGTGCAGTTTAATACAGTCTTTAGATTAATGTAATGGCAAATCCAGAAAATCTTTTTGAACAATGTTAAAAAAGCGTAAACTCGACCGCACAAAGAAAAAAAATTTCAGTTGAGCAAGTTCACGGCGGTACGCTCGCCGAGAGTGTGTTGGGAGTGCGGCCAGCGGCTGCTGAACTGTGACGCGTTCAGAGACAGGAGTGTGAGGGCGCACCGTATACTGCTCAAGCTGAGCCAGGAAGATGAATTGGTGAGACTTATGTGCAGGTCTTGTTGCCATATCTATACTAATCAAATATATTATATCTTCTCTATATATAGTTTAATTCTCATGTCACAATGTTAGTTACCATATACTCCTCCGAAACGGCTTGACCGATTTTTATGACATTTAATATGCATATTCAGTAGGTGTGAGAATCGGCTACTGTCTATTTTTCATACGTACACGCGGACGGATGCGCCGGCATCAGCTAGTATATATATATAAATATTATAAATGCGGAATTTTGGATGGATGTACGGATGTATGTTACTCTATCACGCCCCAACGGCTGAAAGAATCTGAATGAAATTTGGCACAGAGATAGATTATAGTCTGGAATAACACATAGGCTACTTTTTATCCCGGAAAATTAAGGAGTTCCCGCGGGGACCAAAAAACCTCAATCCACGCGAACAAAGTCGCGGCATCAGCTAGTTATTATTATTTTTTTAATTATAGGATTAGGCTTGACCACAACCACACCTGATGGGAAGTCCGAAGTGATGATGCGGCCTAAGATGGGACGCGCTTGCCTTGAAGATGCCGTGCAAGTTTCCACCGCTGTGTCGTCGACGATGATCATGAGGAAATACTTTTTCTCGGAATAACGTTAGATGCCAAACTCCAATGGGGCCATCACCTAAATGACTTATCAAACAGGATTAGTTTTGCTGCTTAAGCGCTTAAAAAGATTCGCCAGTGACAGATAAAGAAACGGCGAGATATAACGTACGTTTCACTTTACAATCGTGCATTGTCGAGTCAACATCTCCTGAAGATGCTCCGGTGTCGGAGTGAAACGTGCGTTGAGAATAATTTGGAAGATTTGTGTGGTGTGGTGAATATAGCAAGATACATAGGTACATACTGTACCACATCGATTTACTTACTGTGGCGGATTATACGGAATTAAAGTATCACTTCTTTCAGGATCTGGATGAAATTTTGCAATGAAATAGACTGTTGTCTGGAATAACACATATGCTACTTTTATGCCGTAAAATTGAAGAGTTCCCGCGGAAACCAAAAAATCTCAATCCACGCGGACGAAGTCACGGGCATCAGCTAATAGTAAGAAATACGTGTAAATTTGACCATTTTGATATCAATTTTCAGTTAAAAATACAAACCCTAAAGAAAGTTAATCGAAAAAAACATAAATTAAAGTCACACCTAATGAAAGAAATATTCAAAACTAACCACAGTGACTACCAAGTGACACACGACGAAAAAAGTAAAAATGTGAAAACGGAGAGCGCAAATAAAAATGTGAAAATTAAAATAGAGAATATTGTCTATGGGTCAGATGCTAAGACTGAAGTAATGAATGAAGGTATGGATTGCCATATTTTCGAAATAAATGTCAGTGTGTCTGCCTTTTACTTAAAGAATTTTGATCTTTTGACAAAAAATAGACTGCCTCGTTAGTCTAGTGGTTGGCATGTTCGACTGCGGCCGGCGATGTCCCGGGTTCGAGTACCGGGTCGGGCCATAATTGAGTATTGGATTGTTTTTGACTAGAAATTCTCAGTTCTAGCCGGAGTTAGGAAGTTGGCGGTGTTTCACCCCCGTGCCTCGGAGAGCACGTTAAGCCGTCGGTCCCGGTTATTATAAAAACAACTAACATGATAAAAAAACCCACATTGGAGCAGCGTGGTGGGTCTAAGTTCTAATTCCCTCTCTATGAGAGTGGCGGCCTGTGCCCAGCAGTGGGACGTTAATGGGCTGTAGTGGTAAGTCACGGATAAGCTTTACTTAAGCACAGCTTAATAAAATGCACTTTTCGTATGTTGTAGCAGAAAAGTTAACAATTATTGTGGAACCTAAAGCAGAACTTGTAAATACTGACCTAGCAAGTGATGACGAGTTCCTACACGATGACATGGACAATGATGGCTTTTTGGAGGGCGACATAGACAAGGTAACTGTGACAGCCATCGATATACATATTATGTAGGTACTAGATGGGCCTTTTCATAGAAAAAATTTTGTCGTCCGACTTGTGGTGCATGCTCCTCACCTGTCTTAAGTTTTGAAGTAAAACTTCTTTACGTACGCTTGATTTGGGGAATAAGCTATTGAATGCGTGACGAGAGCGTTACGAAAAGTGTGATCGGGCGAGACGAACGGAAGTTGAGGGGGAGATATAATATGTTAGTGAAGATAGAAAGAGAGTTACGTTTCGTATATTACTGTAGGGGCAAGAGAGAGAGGTGCTAGCACACATTTTCTTTCTCTCTTTCTCTCATAGCCAGTTACGAGCTAAAGAAGTTTAACTTCAGTCGTGTGGTCTAAAGCACACTCGTTTTTTTAAGTTAACCTGGTTTTGGGTTCCAGCCCTAGAATAGTCCAGCCCAGCACGATAAAAAAAAGCAACCAAGATTAGTTTCAGCATATATGGAACAGACAATAGGCATTAATACCTACCTAGACATAGGTAATATTACCTATAGGGTCTAATAATATGGTTACTAAATTAAGTACAACATTCTTTGTTTGACAGTGCCCGTCTATGTAAATTGAGGTTGTTGGTAACAATAATATATAATACCATACCTATCTACTAATTTAAAGATCGAAAAATCAAGGGATTTCCACAGAATTTCTTAAAAACACGCGGAAAAAGCGGGGGGGCTCATCTACTAATGTCTGAAATGTGAAACTAAAAATTGTTTGTTTCTTTAAAATTTAAGGAAATGAATTTAAGTTATTTAAATACTTTTTTTTTTCTTTTGTTAGATCAAAATGCTTAGTTTAACCCAATTTGTTATGTACAAGTGTACACCTTAAGTAAGTAGATCAAAGAAAGAAAGAAAATACATTTATTCAAAAATGTTGTTACAGACAAACCCAGAATGGGTGTACAATACTAATATTACAAATTCTGACCTAATTAATCAAATTATTTATATCCGATACTCATATTACTTAAATTTTACAGGACATAAAGAATGATGGAGATAACTTAGAAAAAGGTAAAAAAACAGTCAATCTCTTAAATAATGGTATAAAAGTCGATCTAGAATATTCAAATCGTGATACAATCGATATTGAAATTGATTGTGCCGATGAAAATGTCAATAAAAATGACTGCAGTGTCAGTTTAACCGATAAAAATCTTGACATGGACATGGATTGCCAGGATGAAAATGATCGTTATGTCAATTCACCCCATGAAAATGATGACATTGAAATGGACGTCGTTGATAAAAACGACAGCGATGTGGAACTAGTTGAATCGACTATAAAAAGTGAGAATAAGAAAAGAAGTGCCAAAACTAAAGTTAAATTAAACAAGAAAGCTACATTAAGTGTAAATAAATGTAAGATTAACAAACGACAAAGTAAAATTGCTATAAATAAGCCAAAAGTTAAATTAAATAAATCAAAAGATGGAACAAATAAAGATGGTAATGCTGTCAAAGTAAGAAAACGTGTTAGGAAACGTAAGGCGGAATCTCAAGCTCAGGGGTATTTGAGGAGGAAACCACCCACTGGTGGGATGGAACTGTTTAAAGTGTCAGTTTTAACATATGAGGAACAGGTAATGTTGGTCAATGATGATACCTTAGTGCTATCTTATTACTAGCTGATGCCCGCGACTTCGTCTGCGTGGTTTGGGGTTCTTTTGGTTCCCGCGGGATCTCTTTAATTTTCCGGGATAAAAAGTAGCCTTGTAAAAGTTATTCCAGACTATAACCTATGTCTGTGCCAAATTTTATCCAGATCCGTTCAGCCGTTCTGGTGTGATTGAGTAATAAACATCCATCCATCCAAAGTTTCGCATTTATAATATTAGTATAGGACTGCTCAAAAAAGCGTAGAGCCTGAGATGCCTGAGTAGAATTGGGTGTATTGGGTATCGTCATCTTATAGCCTGTGTCACTCAAGATGATGTAAGGATAAACTTGCCTAAAAAGACTTGGAGTATGGGTTTAATATAACTGCCATGCCCCCAACAGGTTAGCCCGCTACCATCTTAGACTGCATCATCACTTACCATCAGGTGAAATCGCGGTCAAGGGCTTACTAATAGTGGATTAAAAAATAAAGTGGCAGGCTACTTTTGATCCCGGAAAATAAAAGAGCTCCTATAAGATTTTTAAAATCTTAATCCGCCAAGACGAAATTACTGGCATTATCTATTTTATAAAAATAAGTGTGGATATTTTTAGTTCAAATCTATTGAAAAATGTACAAGTGAGATACACAAAAACTTTTATTAATTACTCCCACGCTTTACGCTTCAACTATAATTGTCTACTTTACGCACTTGTAATATAAACAACTGTTATTTATTGCAGGTCGCCGATTTACACAGTAGAAAGGAAACGGCTTTGTATAAAAACTCAACATTCAAATGTGCATATTGCTTCAAGGGATACCAGTTTGAGGACCCCTTCGACGCGCATATGCAGCAACATACAGATGTGAGTGTCTATATAAATAATAATATTTTTCACACCACTCGCTCAACAGCGCCTTATTACATGGCCTGTTATCTAAGGTTAAAGTAAGACATTAAATCCCTAGGGTTATAATGTGATTTGAATTTAGAATCATCGCGCATCTGAAGCAAGATCTGAAGGAAATTCTATTCATTCCAAAGAGGTTTTATTCATAATTCTTATTGCTAAATCCATAAAGTCTAATTTCGGTAAACAGAATGTGTTCTCAGCAGGCGCGGCCAACTCGATTTTCGAAAACCAAAGCCGTGGCCCACTAGATTCGCACTGACGACATTTGTTTGTCAAATCGAGTAGACCACGCCAGCTGAAAGAAGTGGTTGTATCGCGAGGTGTGAAAAGTAGAGTATTCACCGTAGGGGTAATGCTGTATTAATCTTGGGCGCCCCAAATTCCCGCGCTACTCTCAGGATTCTAGATGCAACACCCTCGCTACGCTCGGGAGTTACTCTAAAATCCCTCGTTCCGCTTGGGATTTATCCCGGCGCCCGTGACATAATATATCGCATTACCCCCGTGGTGTATAATCTACTATTATTGCACTAGAGCTATAATATAATACCACAGTGTCGGACTCAGTAATAGTCAACTTTACAGTTTTCATCTTTTTTACACACATCTTCTTCTTCTTCTTCTTCCTACTGGGCAGGTTTCCGCACTTAAACCCCAGTTGGAGGGTCTGTTGTGCGTGCGTTGCCATTCCCCACTGGAGTTTTCACTCCAGCCATCCGAGCTCGCTCCAGAAGCCTAGAAGACCGCCCAGGTTGTCTAGGGCCTCTCGAAGCGAGGTTGGGGATCCCAGGTGACGTTCTCGTTGGTCTGTGACACCTGTGCACTCTAGTATCACATGTGTCGGCGTTTCGTCTGTCTCCATGCAAGCTCTGCATAGAGGGCTGTCGGTGATGCCTATAACAAAGAGGTGTTTGTTTAATGGGCTATGCCCTGTTATAAGTCCCACCACCTTCCTGAGTTTTCCTCTATCCAGGCGGATTAGTTTGTGTGTCAGGCGTTTGTCGATGTTAGGGAATACCTCCTTGGTTTGTCTGCAGTCCGAGGCATTCGTCCACAGTCGGGAATGCTCTTTGAGTGTTAGTTCATGCAACCAGGTTTTATACTCGCTGAAAGGTATAGGCACGATTGGTTCGGGCCCTGCTACCTTCAGTGTCGTGGCCTTACGTGCCAATGCGTCAGCTGCTTCGTTACCTGGATCCCCGTCGTGTCCTTTGATCCACCGAACGGTGATTTCATTGGAAGCGGCGAGTGTCTCCAGGGATTTATGACAGTCCTTTATGAGTTGGGAGGTAGTCGAGGGGCTAGCCAAGGCTTTGAGGACGGCCTGGCTGTCTGAGTTAATGTTAATTTTGAAGTTCGTTACCTGTCTGTTGACCATTGCCATGGCCGCGGTTGTGATGCCCACACACTCAGCCTGGAAAACCGAGTTATCCTTACCGAGTGCCTGGCTAATTCTTATGTTTAGTTCTTGGCAGAAGGTTCCAGCCCCGGTGCCTGTTTTGGTTTTGGATCCGTCAGTGTATACTTCTACTGCATCTCTGATTGGTTTCGGATCCTTGTTTATCCCTGGGTTTATCTGGTAGTTTCTGTCCAGTATGTGTTGTTTCCTCGTTCTGTCGCATTTCCACTCCAGTCGTGGTTCTTTATTGAAACCCTGAGTTAGGATTTTGGTGTGTTTTGTGTTATTATCTTTCCATAAACCCAAGGTTTTTAGTCTGAGGGCCGCGAGTGTTGCTTCCTCTTTGATGTGTAAGTGTAGGGGTGGGATCCCTAGTATGATTTCGAGTGCTGTACTTGGTGTTGTACACAAGCAGCCTACGATGGCGAGGCAAGCTTGTCGCTGAAATTTTTGTAGCTCTTTCTGGGTGGTTGTAAGAAGTATTCTTGGCCACCATATCAGGGCGGCATATGCAAGTGAGCTTCTTACTACTGATAGGTAAAGCCATTTCATTATCTTTGGCTTTAGTCCCCAGTTTTTACCTAGCATGCGTTTGCATTGACTTAGTATAATAAGAGATTTTTTAATTTTGTCATCTATGTGCCTTTTCCAACTGAGTTTGTTGTCGAGCGTCACTCCAAGGTATTTGACCTCATTGGAGAGTTTAAGGCTTGTGTTGAATAGGTTTGGAGGTTTAGTTAGTTCCGTCACTCTTTTGTTGGTGAAAAGAACCATCTCTGTCTTTTTTGGGTTTACCGTTAGTTCATTTTCGTTACACCATTTCTCAATTAGTCGCAATGCTCGCTGCATTACCTCATAGAGCGTGCTTTCTAGTTTGCCACCAATTAAGATGGTGAGGTCGTCTGCGTAGCCTATGGTGTAGAACCCATAGAATTGGTGACAGAACACCACCTTGCGGGCAGCCTCTCGATACTACGCCTCTTGTGATTCCGTTGATGTCCAGTTGTATAACTCTTTGTTCTAGTAGTGATCTTATCCAGTGTCGCAGGGTCCCTGGTGTGTTATACCGACTTAGGGCTTTGTCTATGCTATCGAAGGTAGTTTTATCGAAAGCTCCTTCTATGTCGATGAAGACACCCAGTGTTGATAGTTTGTTTTCAAGATCATGTTCGATCTTTGCTACAACTAAGTGCAGTGCCGTTTCTGTTGACTTGCCTGTGCTGTAGGCGTATTGATGGGGGTGTAAGGGTATGTGATTTAATGTTCCGTCTCTGAGAAAGCGATCTACTAGTCTTTCTAGAGTTTTTAATAGGAACGATGTTAGGCTTATTGGTCTGAAGGATTTTGGGAGTGTGTAGTCGCTCCTTCCCGGTTTTGGTAGGAAGATAACCTTCACCTCTCTCCATATTTTTGGTATGTAGTTGTAAGCTATGCAGGCTTTGAAAATTTCTATCAGCCATGGTGTAAGTTGGGCTTGGCCCCATTGTAAAAGTGCAGGGAATATGCCATCAGTTCCTCCCGATTTGAAGGGGTGAAAGCTATCTATGGCCCATTTTACTCTGTCAGGCGTAACTATTTTGTCTGTGAGGGCCCAGTCGTTTTCTGTTGGGTGGTTTACAGAGATGTTTGTCCAGTCTGTTGAGTTTGTTATTCTGCAGCCTGGAAAGTGTGTTTCAATAAGTGTTTCACTTATTTCTTTATCGTCTTTGGTGTAGGTACCGTCAGCTTTTCTTAACGATCCGATTGACCTCGTGTTGTCATCTGCTAAGATCTTACGGATTCGAGCAGCTGTGTCGTTTGATTCTATGTTTGTGCAAAACCTCTGTCAGGAATTGTCGTCCTTCTCCCTGACGCGCTGGTTGTATTTATACTGGGATTCCTTAAAGTTGTCCCAGTCTTGACTTTGTCTGGTGTTCTTGGCCCTGTTAAAAAGCTTTCTGAGGTTTTGCCTCATTCTTTCTAAGTCAGGGCCCCACCAGCTGTTTTTTGGTGGTTGTTTTGTGTTGTTTTTCCTTAGAGGACAAGCTTGTTCATAGCTTGATTTTATGTACTCTGTTATCTTTAATACGTTAGTTTCTATGTTGTCGGTGTCCTTGGTTTCTTGTGGTCTGTTCTCGCCAATCTTGTTGATTAGCAGTTTTTTGTATTTTATTCTGTTTGTTTTCCTTGGGTTTCTTTTTGGTATGTGTTGCGTCTTTACCAGGTTGAGTTCGAAGCATATTCTTCTATGGTCAGAGAGTGAAGGTTCATCACTGACATGCCAGTTCTTGACCTGGTCTGCAGCTTTGGATGATGCTAATGTTAGATCTATTATGGTTTGATACCTACTGGACACGAAGGTGGGTTCGGTACCCGTGTTTAAAATGGTGAGGTTAGTGGTTAGTAGATACGAGACAAGTAACTCACCTCGTTTGTTACTATCCTTACTGCCCCAGATGTTATGGTGTGCATTGCTGTCAGCAGCGATGATGAGGTCTGTGTCTTTGGCTTCGCAGTGTGTAATGAGGTCCATTAGTTCCCTTGATGGCACTTGGTCCTCGATTGGCATGTACGTTGATGCTAGCACCAAGGGTCTTGGTGGCCGGCTATCACCTTGTTGTATTCCATTTTTTATATTTACAGCTGTTAGGTCTCTGGAACAGTATTGTGTTAGTAGTGTCGCTGTAATACAGCGTGGTATGTAAATGCATGTTCGTGGTGGTTCGTTATTACTGTATGAAAAGATCTTACCATTACAGCTTCCTAAACCACATATGTTCAGGCCCCTGACCCACGGCTCCTGGATCAATAGGACGGTTTCGGCTTCAACCTCCAGCTGCCTTCGTAATGTGGCCGTGGCTAGGTGTTTGTGCTGGAGGTTGGTCTGTATTATTTTTATAGATGTCCCCATCTCGCCGGCTTTGTGTCGGCGGGGGCTGTCGCGTCTGGTGTGTTGTGCGTCTCTCTCCCCTCTCGAGGTTGTGTGATGTCGGCCCGAGAGTCCGACAGCACTGCCTCGATGTTGTCAAGCACAGTACTGACGGATGGGTCTGATGTTTTGGCTTGCTGGCCGGTTGGTGCACCCACATCCATGTCACCGATATCGTCAGGCTCCCCCTGGCTTTCAGGAGCAAAGTCATGTCCTGGTGGTACATCACTAAGCCCCTCATCCGTGAAGAACCTGACGTATATCGAGCCAGTGGAATAGGCGACCTTCCTGCCGCGTGCCATGATAGTTGGTAGCTCTTCCTTCGGTATACCCATTATTAGGTGCACACCGGAAGGACTGGTTGTTACCCTCTGGTAGCTGAACAGAACCCACTGTGATATGTTGTACCAGATGTTCTGACCAGCCAGTATTTGGTGGATGTGCCCTATTTCCTCTTCGCAGTCCGGTACGAAGAGAGCTGACCTGACTATAGAATGTATGTCAGCTTGACGTATCACGGTGAGTTCCGTTCCGCTCCTGGGTGATGTTATACGTGGTACTACGGCTTTGAGCCAGGCGAGCGCTCGGTCGTCGTAGCACCACATCTTTAGCACTCCTTCACTGAGGAATGCCTTACCCTCAAATACCGGGGCGTAGCGGGTCTGGCCTGGCGCCAGGGGTTCGATACAGGCCGCAAAGATTGCTTTCTGTATCTGGCCCTGTATTGAGTTCGCTTCGGCCTGCGTTAGGTCTACCCTGGGTGTTGTGGTTACGGCTACGCTCAGGTGCGCCTGGGCTGCTGCTGCATATGAACCAGTCGCACTCCGAGCTTGCCGATGTTCTGTTCTTGGTTTTTTGTGGTCTCCTCTTGGTGAAACGGTGTCATCAAGCCTATCCCTTTTCTTGTTGGATTGGCTTGATGACGGTCCGGGGTTAACCGGTTGGCTTGACGCCGGCCCGCTGTTGTCGTGTTTTTGTGCTTTTGTGCCCCTATTTCTCTTCCTAAGTCGTGGGTGAACTCGCGAGTTAGGTAGGTTATGGGCGTTGGTGTTAGGTCTATCTGTGTTGTTTGTTGTTGTTGTTGTTGGGGGTCGAGCGGTGTTGGTAAGACCACCAGGGCCCGTTGCGCCCCGAGCCCGGATTGGGTTTCCGCTGGGGTCGGTGTGACCGCCATTGTTCTCCCTTTCCTTGGCTTCGGTTTGCCCAGCTCTAGTGGTGGAGTTGCTCGACTCCCCTGAGGCTTGTGGGTCACGGTCAGGGCCCGGTCTCTGCTTCTCCGCTTGATCACCTGCTGGGCCGCCAGGGGTTGTGCTGGTGTCCGCAAGTGGGTTTCCACCGCTAAGCAGTGTCCGCCCCTCGCCTCCACCTTTACTTCCCCCGGCCATCCCGCTGGTGCCAGCGGTTGGGCAGTCGGAGTCTTTCCGTTTCCCGCCTCTAGGATTCCTACCGTCTGTCAGTCTGTCAGTCATAGGGTCGTCTGCGTCGTCAGTCAAGTTTGTGTCCGTCCGTAGGTCTGTCCGTTTGTTTGTCTTTTTCCTTTTCGTCTTTCCTTTCCGCTGTTTAGGAGCCACGAGCGTCCATGGGCTGATAGGTGTAGCGTCCGGTATCGCCGCGGCTAGAGGGGTCAGGTCCAGAGGGCTAGCGGGGGTTGTCGTTGTTGTCTCAGAGAGACAAAGCGGGTCTGTGCCCACTCCTGAGTACGAAGGGCAGCCCGGGCCCTGGGCGACGTGTGACGGCGTCGCCTGGGTGCCGGGGTGGGATTCGGACGTTGAGTCGCTACCCACCAGGAGACCAATACTACGTATATTGAGATCCGCCATGAGGTTTGAGTGTTTTTTTTTTTTTTTTGTGAAGTGTTGGCGTTGTGTTCGTGTTTGTGTCAATTGTGTACTGCTACATACGGTGTGTGGTGATGTCTGTTTAGTGTAGTGTTTTGTGTCTGTATATGTGGTGATACGGGCGTTTAGTGTGTATGTGGTGTGTGCGTGAATGTTGTGTGCGTGTATTTGTTGTGTGCGTGCATGTGGAGTGTGCTCCTTCTTGTCCGGGGTCCATAGGACGACCGGCGATCCGCAACTCCGCCGACCCGCCCGGTTGCATGAAGGGTGCTTCGCATAGCCTAGCTAGCGAATGCTGGAAGCCGCTACGGGGAACCGTAGCGGGCGTTGCATTCCAGAAACATTAACTAGCTCTGCCGCGCCGGGGTATACACATACACATATTCATTATTCAAATTACAAAAATCATTGTTGCATCTTTTTTGTCAAGTAAATTTTTAAAAATCATTAATTTTATAGTGATTTTAGCATGTTTTTGTCAGAAATACGGCCAATTCGAGTGCGCAGTATGCGGCATCCACGCAGTGAGCCGACAGAAGTTGTTGCATCATCTGAACATGGCGCACGTAGTGAGATACTCCTGCACTGTTTGTCCATTCTACACTAGACACAGGTAAATCTATCAAACCTAAACTTATCATCATCATCATCGGCGCTACAGCCCTTTATGGGTCCGGGCCTGCTCCAGAAGTTTTCTCCATTTATTTCTATAGTTCGTGCTCGTTCTCCAGCTTCTTAAAGCAATCCGCTTTGCAACTTGCATCTTTGTTTTATTTAAACGTCGTTTAAAAAATAATTATCTATCTATATAATGTAGTTGTAAGTGTGTGATAACAATATATATTTTACTAGCTTATGCCCGCGACTACGTCCGCGTGGATTGAGGTTTTTTGGTTCCCGCGGGAACTCCTTAATCTTCCGGGATAAAAATTAGCCTATGTGCTATTCCAGACTATATTCTATCTCTGTGCCAAATTTCAGCCAGATCCGTTCAGCCGTTGGCGCGTGATTGAGTAACAAACATCCATACATCCATACATCCATCCATCCAAACTTTCGCATTTATAATATTTATTTGATTTGATTTGATTGATTGATTTGATATAATATATATCATATCTATTTATCGTAGTATCTATATGTGTAATTTATATGTAAACAATAGTATGTATGTTTATGCAAGTATATTTATGAATTTTTCTTTTATGTTGCTCGACCACATGAGCTCCTAGACCCAGTGTCATCAGCTTTGTACGCTCGGGTTGCCTTTAAAAGATCACTTTAGTATTAGGCCGCCTTTGCGCATGACCACAGTTTCCTGTCTGCTGTTTTGTATGCATAATTTTGAACCTATGAGTTAAGATGCAATAAAGACTAATATTACTACTACTACTACTTGGCTAACCCCATCCAACCATCGAAGTTTTGGTCGACCGATACTCCTACGCCCATCTGGGTTTGACGACATCAGTTTCTTTGGCGGCCGCTGTTCGCCCATTCGGTGCACGTGTCCAGCCCATTGTAATCTTGCGATTTTAATGAGCTGAACAACGTTTATCGTCATCATCTTAATTTTATCGCGATTTCATTATTACAATCATATTACAGGAACACGGCAAAGTCACACGGTAGAGCACATAAGGGCACTAAGACGAAATGTCCTCATTGCGACGACGTGGAATTTACGTGAGTATATCCATATTAATATTATAAATGCGAATGTCTGTCTGTCTGCCTGCTACGCTTTCACGGCCCATCCGTTCAACCTATTTTGATGATATTTGCTACAGGGATGGATTGTATACCGGGGACATAGGCTATATTTATCGCGGAAAATTAAGGATTCGCGCCTTGACTATAATTTCTGGTTTGCGCACTTGCAACATAATACTAATTTACGTCACAACTATAATATTAATTTATACATATTTAAATTATGTGTTATAAATTATGGACCTGCCTGAACTTGCCTGAAGTACCAATAATTACTAATATAATTTGACGACCTCTCTGGCGCAGTGTTGAGCGTTGTCCTAACGTGGGAGGTCGCGGGTTCGATTCCCGGCTGGGTCAATTTGGGAATTTATAATTTCTGAATTTTCTTTAGTCTTGTCTGGTCTCATCGTACCGGAACGCTAAAAAGACTTAGGATTAATATAACTGCTATACCCCTAATAGGTTAGCCCGCTACAATCTTAGACTGCATCATCACTTACCATCAGACGATATCGCAGTCAAGTGTTAACTTATAGTGGAATAAAATATTGGCGTATTTTTTTTACTTTCTTTTACTGGCACAAGTGCGGTAACACTGTAGTTTTCACAGCGACAGTGTTTGTTGTTTCAGTAATCTGAATTCGCTGATGTCGCACGTCCGCAAAAAGCACCCGTCGGCGTGCGTGTGTCCAATGTGCGGGTTCTCGTTCAGCGGCAAAATGGGGCTCACGTTACACTTGCAGCGGAAGCATCAGGTTGACAATACACAGGTCAGACCCTTTCCTTTAATAATATTATTTAAATGGTAACGAAACTGCCTCGTTGGTCTAGTGGTTAGCATGTCCGACTGAGCTGCGGCCGACGAGGTCCTCTAATAACCTCTTAAGGGTATCTTCATTACAATCTACATGATTGAGCGACAAAAAACAAACTAACAAACCCTTTTGTATTTATAATATTAGCCAAAGGAATACCAGACAATTTTTTTTGCCCCTTCTAGACTAAGAGATAGCTGCACTTTTTGTAACTATCGCCTGAAAAGCTGATTCAGTATTAGGTGGGTGTAGGGCTCTCTACTTATGTCAAAAGTGAAAGTGTGCCCGCATATGGATGGGCCTTTCGCTAGATATGGCCGCTCAAAAACGGTTTATCGTTACCAAAAATGAACCATAATTAGAAAAGCTGATTCTTGTACAGTATTAAAGTATGCGCAATACCTATTTAAACAGTATTAAAATTGACGCTATTCGTCGGGCCTTTCACTAGATATCACCTCTCAGAGACGTTATACATACTGTAAAAAAATATTAGCAATTATTATGTAGTCACGTTGATTGCTGTTAAATAAATTCTTACGCCTTAATAATTTTTAATCACTTTTGACATAAGTAGACAGCCCTACACCCACCTAATACTGAATCAGCTTTTCAGGCAATAGTTACAAAAAGTGCAGCTATCTCTTATAATATTCGTTCTCTCACTCAACTTTAAGATTAAAGTGGTACCTTTATTTTTTACTTTTTTTTCAGGCTAGTCAACTGGATGGTCCCCTGTGTGTGGACTGCAACATTCGCTTCGCTTCGGAAGCAGCGTACGAACAACATCTAGCGGTCTCGCCGACACACAACACTGACGAGTATGTTTAATAGTACATTACGATACTAGTGACGCAAGTGGTACATTATTGCACGGCGAGAGTTAGTTGTTTGCTGTGCAGCAATAGACTTAAACTTTATGAAGTCGATGTACAGTTATGATTCAATATAACTGCCGCACCCCTAACAGGTTAGGCCCCTATCATCTATAAGATTGCATCACCACTTACCATCAGGTGAGATCAAGGTAATCTAATTTGTTTTTGTAGTGGATTTAAAAAAATGTAATTAATGGTTTCTAGCATGTGTGGCTATTTATTATTATAATTTACAAAAATCTAATTTATTAACTTGACTATCTGATGCCTGCGACTTCGTCCGCGTGGATTATAGTTTTTGGGTTCCCGCGTGACCTCTTTAATTTTCCGGTATAAAAAATAGGCTATGTTTTATTCCAGACTATAGATAGATAGATAGATAGATAAATACTTTATTGCACACATGAAAGAAAAAGAATACAGAGTAAAATTAACTATAACTAGGTATGCAAAGGCGGCCTTATTGCTTACTGAGCAATCTCTACCAGGCAACCTTTGGTGAGAGGATTGAACGAGATGTGTAGGGTAGTGTGGCACAATAGAATACACGTTATTATTATTAGTTGAGTAAATAATATAAACATACTAGACACAATATATATTTATACATTACATATAATTAAAATAAGTAAATATAGATAACAATATATATTATACATAAACATAAATAAATAGTACATACATATATATACTATAATATATCTCTGTGCCAAATTTCATCCGGATCCATTCCGCCGTTCTGGCGTGATCGAGTAAGAAACATCCATCCATACATCCATCCATCCAAACTTTCGCATTTATAATATTAGTTTAGATTTGTAATATGTATTTATTTTTGTAGTAATATTCAGCCCAATGCACCACCACGACGTAGATTTAAAGGTCTTCCGAGACGACGGACCGCGCAAACTGTCACCTGCGAACAGGTTAGTACGAGTGTGATGATGATACTCGTGCATAATACATTATATACTCTCTGTGGCTCTGAAATAAAGTACCACGACTATAAAGTTCAACATTGCGCACTAGTACTATAAATAACTTATTACATTTTCCAGTGTGGAGCCAAGCTAAAAGGTTTCAAGCACTACTCCATCCATTTCGAAAGTCAACACCGTGATCTGACGCGCACACAGTTCGCTAACCCGCACGAAAGGCGCTGTCTGTGTGAGCAGTGCGGACGAGTGTTTCAGGTGAGCTAATACTAGATGGCGCTGTATGCTTAGTCCCAGTTTTAATATTGCGATTTCGATTTATTGGGACGATCGAACAAATTGGCGTCAAAGTAAAATGAACCTTAATTAAATTGATTTAGAGCTCAATTTCGTGTATGCATTCGAATCGAAGCCTTTGGGGTCCATTTTATTTGAGATTTAGTTGAAAGATACCCTTATGAATTATCACCCACATCTTAAAATTCGCGCATGTATTTACATAGGTACATATTTTCTTTAAAAAAAAACAGTGTATATATGTGAGTTTTCATTAATAAATATTTTACGCAATTTTGTAACACTGTTACAAAATGAAATCATATGAAGGTGTACGCACTTGCGATAAAAATTAGGAGTAGGTGAAATCTGTACGCAAAATATAAATTGCGAGTGCTTGAGTGAAGTGTGAATGTTTTTCGCAGTGCGAAGCCTAATAGTAGTTCATTGACACTTATAAATTGTAGAGTGTACCTAATATTGATTAAGATCTTTTGAATATTTATTTTACAGAATTCGAGCGCTCTAAAAAGTCACATGCTAATCCACGCGGGCAAGAAGGACATTCAATGCACGATATGCGACAAGAGATTCTACTACAAGCGACAGCTAACTCTGCACATGGATATACACAATGAGCCCAAGCGCACGTTTGACTGTCCCGTGTGTGCGCGCAGCTTTACCTGCAAGTCCAACAAGAACAGGCATCTGTGGGTGAGTGGGTGACTTCAATTTGAGTGTGTGACTGTAACTTGAGCTTGTGACTTCAATTTGAGTGTGAGACTGCAAATTGAGTGCATGACTTCAATATTTGAATGTGTTACTTCAATTTCGGTATGTGAATGTAACTTGAGCACAACTTGAGTGTGTGACTTCAGTTTGAGTATTCGACTGTAATTTATCTCAGTCTCAGTAGTCTGTCATTTTAATTTGATTACTTGACTACAATACTTGTGTGCTGCTATTACTTCATCACGCAACTTAGATAGAGTGTGTAGCTGTGGTGTATGCGGTGTGTGGCAATAAGTACACACAAAAACACTCAAATTATACACAAACTAGCTTTTACCCGCAGCTTCGCTCCCGTTAAGTTCGATTTTCATCAAACCAATATTTTACCCCCTTAGGAGACGAATTTTCAAAAATTCTTTCTTAGCGGATGCCTACATCATTAAAGTTATCTGTATGCCAAATTTCAGCCCGATGCGCCCAGTGATCTGAGCTATGCGTTGATAGATCAATCAGTCAGTCACCTCTTCCTTTCATATATTTAGATTCTATGCGTACTTGAGAATTTTGTTGTTGAAATCGAGTTTTTTGTTTGTTCACAGACCCACACACAGGTTTCAAGGCCTTTCAAATGCCATGCGTGCCCCAAAACCTTCGTGTACCCTTCAGAGAGGAAGTTCCACATCAACCACGCGCACGCAAACCAGCCTTACCCCAAGAAGCCTAAGAACAGGGTCAGAAACAGCCGGCCCAAACATGTCAAAGAGGCGCCTTATGGACAAATTGACCCGCAAAGTATTATCAATGAAGGTTCCTATTTGAGTGAAACAAGTGCAATACTTAATGAATGAAAAATGAAGTGTTCCGTAACGTTATGAGAGAAATAGTGACAGCTTAGAGCCCAGTCTTACCCCAAGAAGCCTAAAAACAGGGTCAGAAACAGCCGCCCAAACATGTAAAAGAGGCAAAATATGGATAAATCGACCCTCAAAGTATTATTATCAATGAAGGCTATTATTTGAGCGAAAAAAGTGCAATACTTAATGAATGAAAATGAAATGATCATAAAAATTATTAATGAAATGTTAAATATAATTTATTTTTACAGTTTTAAAGGAGAACTATTTTTTTTAAAAAGAATGCAAAACTAATTTCACAAAGAAAAAAAAACTTCTGATCAATTTTATTCGTAAAAAAATCACACTTCTAAAATACAGCACTTATTATCACTACATGCAAACACTACGACGTTCGAACGGAAAGTGAGTCGAGCGGGCCTATATCCCGGGTTTATATAGCCTTCCCCCTCCTTTGGGCTTTTTCACTGCCTTAACTGCTATACGGCCTCTCCTGACAGGAGACCGCCCTCGGACTCCCTCTCATATGCTCATCAAGTAGCGGCATTGATGGATCTTGCACCGACGCAGGCGGGACAACGTCCTGTCCCTCGGCGACAGGCGGAGCAGAAGCACCAGCAGGTCTCGTCAACCCAGACGCACACGGCTGCGGCGAACAGTCCTCCGCAAGCGTGCGCGGACCCTGGCTCCGCTCAGCCTCAGCACCGGACTCCTCGTTTTCACTGTCTGCACCTGAACGTTAGAAACAACAATTTTTTTAATAACAGAAAGGGAATAAAAACTAAAGCTTCACATCTTATAATAGACGCGTCCGCCGTATTGATAAGATGCGAATGCAACATATTTGCTAATTAAGCTACACACGAACGGTAACATAGCTCAATTAGCTTAGATCAAGAGTCAGTGGTAGGACGTTGAAACATGACTCTGTCATCTCCCCCAGACTAAGTCAGTGGTAGAACGTTGAAACATAACTTAGTCAACCCATATTCGCACAAAGTCACAGTACGTTGAAATATGACTTAGGCAACACACATCAGCACTGAGTCAGTGGTAAGACGTTGAAACATAACTCAGGCGACGCACATCAACACTGAGTCAGTGGTAAGACGTTGAAACTTAACTCAGGTCGACAGATCGCAGGTATGGCGACCACTTCAGTCTGCATTCTAGGTGTTACACTCACTTTCAAAATAAGCAGCGCACACCTCGGGATACTATTCTCCTTTCCAAGGAACCATGTACTGAGCTGCAGAAGTCTTTAGTGCGCTCACGCACCTACCCAAGACCATGGGTACCATTGTGATTTTCACAATGAACCGGGTCCACACCGGACCCGAGGTCGACACACACATTCGTGCTGCATCTCCCTGTCGGTGGTAGCCATTCTACCACCCACCTGACAGAGTGCTATGCTACACTCCTCGCAGGTCTGCCGACATAACCTTCTTCTCAATCTGCCCACTACATACAACGCTGTCCGCTGTCATCCACTAGCCTAAAGTAACCTAACCTAACATGTAAGCTTACATTTTGACCTAACAACTGAACTAATAAGTAGCCTAACGTTTGACCTAACAACTGACCTAACGTCGGACTTACGACTAACCTAACTTTACTAGTGTTCGGTACTAGTTCGGTAAAGACACTGCTAGTGTGTAGTAGTATGTAGTATGCAATGTAAAAACTAGATGGCGCCAGCTGTAAATTACATCGCGCTACCGACTTGTTCCCATTGGTGTATAAGACCTGTGTAAAGATGTTCAATAAATGTCTTCGCTCACTACGGAGTAGTTTTATTTACACTCCTGTGGGGGACCCTGGAGCCCTGGGCTTGTTCATGGTCCTGATCGAGCCGGCACCAAAGCTGACTAGTACGGCGGCCTGGGCGGTGCTCCAGCAGCGCGGCGCGACCACGGTGTACCAGGTGAGCAGCGGCACGCGCATCGGCGGGGAGAGCAGCCCCGCGGACACCTGCGGTGGGAGGCGACGCGCACCGTCGGGGGGAGCAGCCCCGCGGACACCTGCGGCGGGAGGCGACGCGCACCGGCGGGGGGAGCACCCCGCGGACACCTGCGGCGGGAGGCGACGCGCACCGGCGGGGGGAGCAGCCCCGCGGACACCTGCGGCGGGAGGCGACGCGCATCGGCGGAGGGAGCAGCCCCGCGCGCGGACACCTTCGTCGGACGGCGACGCGCATCGGCGGGGGGAGCAGCCCCGCGCGCGGACACCTACGGCGGACGGCGACGCGCATCGGCGGGGGGAGCAGCCCCGCGCGCGGACACCTACGGCGGACGGCGACGCGCATCGGCGGGGGGAGCAGCCCCGCGCGCGGACACCTACGGCGGACGGCGACGCGCATCGGCGGGGGGAGCAGCCCCGCGGACACCTGTGGCGGGTGGCGACGCGCATCGGCGGGGGGAGCAGCCCCGCGGACACCTGCGGCGGGAGGCGACGCGCACCGGCGGGGGGAGCACCCCGCGGACACCTGCGGCGGGAGGCGACGCTCACCGGCGGGGGGAGCAGCCCCGCGGACACCTGCGGTGGGGGGAGCAGCCCCGCGCGCGGACACCTTCGGCGGACGGCGACGCGCATCGGCGGGGGGGAGCAGCCCCGCGCGCGGACACCTACGGCGGACGGCGACGCGCATCGGCGGGGGGAGCAGCCCCGCGGATACCTGCGGCGGGAGGCGACGCGCACCGGCGGGGGGAGCAGCCCCGCGGACACCTGCGGCGGGAGGCGACGCGCATCGGCGGGGGGAGCAGCCCCGCGCGCGCGGACACCTTCGGCGGACGGCGACGCGCATCGGCGGGGGGAGCAGCCCCGCGGACACCTGCGGCGGGAGGCGACGCGCACCGGCGGGGGGAGCACCCCGCGGACACCTGCGGCGGGAGGCGACGCGCACCGGCGGGGGGAGCAGCCCCGCGGACACCTGCGGCGGGAGGCGACGCGCATCGGCGGGGGGAGCAGCCCCGCGTGCGAACTATCAGAGAAGGCGAGTCGGATCAGTGGAGGCGAGAGGAACCAGCACGTCAGGGAGGTCTTAGGCAGACATCGTGTTAGAGGGTGGACGCACGGCACTGGCGGGGGGAAACGTTCAACTTAACGGTGCGTGCGTATAAGCAACATTTGTCAGTGCAACTTGTAATTTTTTGGTAACTGTTTCTTGTCACTTAAACTAAAATGGAGTCGCTTAGTAAAGTACAATTCAACTTAAACGCCACCATTAATAAGGCGCGTAGTAATTTTAAGAAATCGCCGAAGGAGCGAATAACGGTGCCTTATGTGGAAACAAGACTCGAAGCCTTAGAGGCTAGTTGGACCACATTCAATACAACGCACCAAAAAATTATCGCTGAAACTAAAACCGGCGATTATGAAAATTCTGACTACCATAAAAAGGAATTGTATGAAATGACAGAAGAATTGTACATCGATTATAAGTCAGAGTTAAAGGAAAATCTCTTAAAGTTAACTAAAAGGAATGTTGACTGTAACAAAAGTGACAAGGAACAAAAACCATCATGTAACGTGAAGCTACCAAAGATAGAGTTGCCACTGTTTTCTGGGAAATATAGTGAGTGGATAACGTTTCGCGACTTATTTTCGTCCCTCGTCCACAATAACCAGCTGTTGGACGACATACAACGGCTTCAATATCTAAAGACCAATTTAAGGGGCGAAGCGGAACAACTTTTGCGACATATCCCAATTACGGCCGACAATTATACCATTTGCTGGGACCAATTAGGAAATAGATACAACAATAAAAGGTACCTAGCAAATTGTATATTAAAAAGATTGCTTAATCAAAAAAATGTCCACCCAGATTCGGCTCAGGCGCTAAAAGAATTATTAGACACCACCAATGAGTGTCTCCACGCCTTGAGAAATATCGATATAGATGTCGATAATTGGGATATCATAGTGATTTATTACATCAGCCAAAAGTTAGATCAGGAATCCAGAAAACAGTGGGAACTCTATATTAGCGATTTTACGGACGAATTGCCTACATTACAACAATTCAACGACTTTATAGAAAAGCGATTCAAAGCTTTAGAATTTATACCAGCACCAAAGCGTAGCAGCGTTAAAACTCTACATGTTGTCAGTAATAGTAGTAATGAAGGTAATGAAAGTTGTACCTACTGTTCCGAGGCACATAAATTAAGCAATTGTAAGGCGTTCGCTAAGCTAGAAGTTGATGCACGGCGTGAATTTGTCCAATCCAGGCGTCTTTGTTTTAACTGCTTAAAAAGGGACCATCCCATGTATATCTGTCGCCAAAAGACGCGCTGCGGCGTATGTAAGAAGAGGCACCACTCGCTGCTCCACAAGTCACAGAAATCGGAAGACGGCGTTGCTAGAACTGAAAAACCAGCAACATCCACCAAGAGCGAATACAGAAAAGCTGAACCAGAGGCACTCGGCAGCGCGGTATGTTGTCACCAGCGTACCGAGCGTTGCCAAGTTTTGCTGGCTACGGCATTGGTCTACGCACAATCGAGCAACGGGACGGCAGCTGTATTGAGATCTTTGATAGATCAAGGATCTCAGGCTTCATTTATCACGGAGTCGGTCGTCCAGTTGCTCGGTTTAAAAAAGACACCATACAAGGGTATCGTCTCAGGATTAGGCGGAGGCAGATCAACCTTAGCCTGCAAGGCTACGGTTTTAGTGAAGGTACAATCTCGCCGGGATCCTGAATTTGTTTGCACTGTCAAGGCTCACGTTTTGGGCAAATTAACAGGGTTTCTTCCTGAGAAGAATATAGAGGTTGAAACGCCTGCAGGACTCCCGTCCACGGATTTAGCAGATCCATCATACAAGGTGTCGGATAAGATAGATCTGTTACTAGGAGCTGAAGTCTATGGTCAGATTTTATTAGAAGGAATAATCAAGGGCCCACCAGGAATACCGATTGCGCAAAAAACTAAGCTTGGTTGGATCCTCTCTGGTCGGATCTTCAGCAAATTCAATCGTGGCGAGGAACATAATTATATTGGTGTTGCGCAATGTAGTGACGACAGTCTACTGAAGAGGTTCTGGGAGCTGGAAGCAGAGCCCACCTCCGTAGATGTTCGTCTCACTGTGGATGAAGAGAGGTGTGAGGAAATCTTCCGTCGCACCACAAGAAGAGATGAGACCGGTCGGTTTGTTGTCAGACTCCCGTTCAAAACCGACGATCCGCAATGTAAGTACGGGAATTCAAGGGATATAGCAAAACGACAATTTTTAAGTCTGGAACGTCGTTTAGCCCGAGATCCCGATCTAAAGAAGGCATACTCGGCCGTGATGGAAGAGTACTTACGCCTTGGACACATGGAAGAGGTGGAGGCGTCAAACTCCCATGAGGCGGTTTATCTGCCACATCATGCGGTAGTGAGAAACGACAAGAGCACTACCAAGGTGCGTGTCGTGTTCAATGCGTCGAGTGCTGGTTGCAATGGAGTGTCCTTGAATGACGACTTGTTAGTTGGTCCATCTTTGCAACCGGAATTGCGACACCTCATAATGCGATGGCGATGTCATCCTATTTGCCTTGTCGCTGATATAATTCAGATGTATCGCCAGGTTAAAATAGCGGCAGAAGACGCAGATTTTCAGCGAATATACTGGCGAGATGATCCGGAATTACCAATCAAACAGTACCGGCTTCTGAGAGTTACATTCGGAACCTCGGCAGCACCTTATTTGGCTGTTAAAAGCTTACAGCAATTGGCTGTTGAAGATGGTGAGGCTTACCCGTTAGCAGCAGAATGCGTCGTAAGTGATTTTTACATGGACGACCTAATGACAGGATGCAGTTCCGTAAGCGAAGGAGTTAGAATTTACCAAGAGATGAACAATCTTCTTAGTAAGGGAGGCTTTCAACTTCAGAAGTGGTCAAGCAATAGTACGGAATTGTTGGAACAGTTGGAAGAAAACAAGTTTGACTCAAGTAACATTCTGGAAATTAAAACCGATGAAGTGTTTAAAATATTGGGTCTAACCTGGAATCGGAAAACTGACGAATTTGAGTACACCGTGCAGATACCACCACTGGCACCTCCAATAACTAAGAGAAAGGTAGTTTCAGACATAGCAAGATTGTTTGATCCACTCGGATGGCTGGCACCGGTAATCACAAGAGCTAAGGTGTTTATACAAAGAACTTGGCTATCGGGCATAGGTTGGGATGAAGAACTACCAGCCTCGTTAATGAAAGATTGGATCACGTTCCGAAATGCCTTGACGGAACTTGTCAATTTTCGCGTTCCTCGTTGGATTAATTCATCTCGCGAGGATAAATCCTTCCATCTGCATGGCTTCTCAGACGCCTCCAGTGAAGCTTACGCGGCAGTGGTCTACGCTCGTTCGGTGGATAAAAATGGTGACATACATGTCAGTCTAATCACCTCTAAAACGAGAGTAGCCCCGATAAAACAAGTTTCTATCCCGCGACTAGAGCTGTGCGGGGCGGCATTGCTGGCGAAGCTTCTGAACGAAGTAGCCTCAACGTTAAGGGTACCAAAGGAAAACCTACATGCCTGGTCTGATTCACTCGTAGTGCTGGCCTGGTTAAGTAGTCATCCTAGCAAATGGAAAACCTTTGTCGGAAATAGAGTAGCAGACATACTTAACAGGCTGGACAGTGATCAGTGGTCATACGTACCAACAGAGGAGAATCCGGCTGACTGCGCGTCCAGGGGAGTATCACCTCAGGAACTCAGCAAACTGGAACTCTGGAAAAGCGGACCTGATTGGTTAAAGGAAGAAACCATAAGCTACAACCGCAAAAAGGTGAAGGAGACTACGTTAGAACTGAAAAAGGTCAAGACTGAATGTCACCACACTATAACCAATGATGAGACTAGCATTTTAGCAAGATTCTCATCTTTGGGGAAGCTGACAAGGGTAGTAGCATATTGTAAAAGGTTTCTGAAGCCAAAAAGCAGGAATAAGGAAAAGCGTACCGAGTGGCTAAGCGTTAAGGAAATAGATGAAGCTTTACTTACCTGTATCCGGATGTGTCAAGCGGAAAGCTTTGCTGAAGAATTAAATGACCTGAAAGAGAAAGGAAAGATTAAAAAGGGTAGTAAACTTACCTCGTTGAATCCAGTCCTCGACGATAGGGGTATACTAAGAGTTGGAGGCAGGTTGCAGAGAGCTGATATGACTCAGGATATGAAACATCCCATTCTGATTCCTCATGATTCTCCATTGACGTGTCTCTTAATTGGTGAAGCTCATAAGGTTACCCTCCATGGAGGACCTCAAATTACTCTCAATTACTTAAGAAGCAAGTACTGGGTAATCAATGCAAGAAGCAAGGTGAGACAATACATTAGAAAATGTGTGAATTGCGTCCGCCACGCAGCACGAACTAACAACCAGATGATGGGACAGCTGCCAGAAGCACGCGTCAGAGCTTGTAGACCTTTTTTCCGAAGTGGAGTAGACTACGCGGGTCCAATCAGCGTACGACCCACAAAGGGACGCGGATACCATTCTACGAAAGGTTACATATGTCTCTTCGTATGCATGGCCACCAAGGCGATACACTTGGAGGTGGTTAGTGACATGACGTCTCAAGGGTTTCTGGCAGCCTTTAAGCGTATGGTTGCAAGGAGAGGCCACGTGTCTGAATTGTGGAGTGACAATGGCACCACCTTTGTAGGCGCTGCAAAGGAGCTAAAGATACTCTTTGATAAGGAAAGGTCTAGCATAGTACCAGAAATTGCTGAGTGGTTGGCTACAAATGGTACGAATTGGCACTTTATTCCAGCTCATTCGCCAAATTTCGGTGGCCTCTGGGAAGCAGGAGTAAAGTCCACCAAACACCATTTGAAAAGAGTCATAGGTAACAGTACGTTAACGTTCGAAGAGATGACGACGCTGTTATACCAAATCGAGGCGTGTTTAAACTCAAGGCCAATATCCCAACTGAGTAACAATCCAGAAGACCCTATTCCGCTAACGCCAGGACACTTCTTAATAGGGGAACCACTAGTTCTCGCACCCGACACTAATTTTGAAACTTCAAGTATTAGCAGTCTCACTCGGTGGCACTTAACCCAGAGAATGTTGCAAGATTTCTGGCGCAGATGGTCACACGAATATTTGACGCAGCTCCAGCAACGCTACAAATGGACGCAAACGTCTGAAGAACCAAAGGTTGGAGATGTAGTTCTCATAAAGGAAGACGACCTTCCTCCGTCGCGTTGGCTATATGGCCTTGTAGAGAAAACACACCCTGGATTGGACAATCTCACGCGTGTAGTCACCTTGCGTTGTAAAAATAATGAGATTAAGAGGCCTACGTCCAAATTAATTGTTTTACCTGTTGCAACTTGATGATTGTTGTTTCCTTTAAGTTAGCAAGTAATGATAGCACTAGAAGTATAGAGATTATTGTTATATATTATAAGTTTCAGGTTTTATATTAAAGTTAAGTTTCGCTTTGCATAATAATTTTTTTTATTTTTGTTCGTTACAGTCCACAAAATATCGAATAAGGTTAGTTAGAAGTAGGTTATGGACTTTAGTCCATGGCGGGCGGAATGTTCGGTACTAGTTCGGTAAAGACACTGCTAGTGTGTAGTAGTATGTAGTATGCAATGTAAAAACTAGATGGCGCCAGCTGTAAATTACATCGCGCTACCGACTTGTTCCCATTGGTGTATAAGACCTGTGTAAAGATGTTCAATAAATGTCTTCGCTCACTACGGAGTAGTTTTATTTACACTCCTGTGGGGGACCCTGGAGCCCTGGGCTTGTTCAACTAGAGAAACCGTGTAACTAAGTTGGATGACAACAAGCAGAGCCATAGGCAATGTTTATGCAAATCAAGTTGAAAGTGTTTGTCACCGAAGAACGTGCCGCGTAGTCCGAAGCACCACTTCGAGGTACCACTCCAAGGCACCGCTCCAGGGCACACCTCCAGGGCACACCTCCAGGGCCCCGATCCAGGGCACCACTCCATGGCGCCAAACCTTCACAAGCTCTCTGACTTAAAAGTTCATTACCAGCACAGTTACCAGTACCAGCACAGGTACCAACAAAATTATTTGACTGCTTCAGCAGAGCTCATACATACAAAGCCGATAGAACTCACAGAACCTGTGGAGCTCTAAATAGAGCTGGTAAAGCTCCTAGAGATAGTAGCGCTGGTAGAGTACCAAGACACAGAAAAACTCGTAGAGAAACAAGAGACAGTAAAGCTGGTAGAGCACAACGAGTCAGTAGAGCTCATAGAGCAACAAGAGTCGTTAGAGCTGGTAGAGCACAAAGAGTCAGTAGAGCTCATAGAGCAACAAGAGTCGGTAGAGCTGGTAGAGCCCTCACTAAAGGTCGCTTAGCCATAGTACAAACTCACAGTTGTACCATGTCGAAACAACTTTGAACATTCAAAACATCAAACATCATCATCGATGAACACAGAAAATGAGGAAAGTTTACTCATACCAGTTATGTTCAACCATATCGAGTAGGCTAACGAGCAGCCTCGTGCGCTATACAAGCACGCAGCCCTGCGCGACCAGTAGACGCGCAGTGTCACGCCTCACAGCGTGGCATGCGAGCGCGCAGCATCGCACCCCAGGCGAGCGCACAGCCATGCGCAACCAGGAGCGAGCAGCATCGCGCACCAGGTGAGCGCGCATCCCTGCGCGACCAGTGGACACGCAGCGCGGCAGTCGAGTGCGCAGCACAGCGCACTAGACAAGCGCACAGCCATGCGCAATCAGGAGCGCGCAGCACAGCGCACTAGACAAGCGCACAGCCCTGCGCGACCAGCAGACGCGCAGTGACGTGCTCCACACACGCGGCATGCGGGCGCGCAGCCCGGCGCGACCAGAACGCCTCACTCGTGGTGAGCGCCGAAGACGAAAGGAACATAGAACAGAAAATGAACCTGTGACCAGTCACAGCACACACGTCATGTCCATCACAGGTTCTGAGTACCTTTACGAGCAATTTATAGCATCGACGATCAATTGTCCTAACCAGCTGCCACTGTGCCTCATACATTCACAACTGAATTTTAACTTCATTGCACTTTATGTAATCCTTGTTTAGTGCGGATTACAACCATTTTGTTTATAAAAGCCTCGTATGTAAAATTACTAACGAGAAAAAGTTAAGATTCTGACAGGTAGGTATGTAGACTCGTAATCGATTTGTATGAAATCAAACTTTAACTATCCACGAGGGTAGATAAACAATACTTCTCTAATCAAAATAGAATGCAACATTCAACAACAAATTACGTAACCTGGTTCGGTAATATTAAAGAAAATAACCTGTAAAACTCGAAGTTAACGTTTATCATGTCACGAATTCCCGTTAAGGTCTATATATTCCATGACTAGATACAACCTAAGACCGATTGACTAACTACGGATCTTTATTTGAAGTTCATAAAACTACACGTGGGCATAGAACGGGCATATTTTTCGGTAGTAGCGAACAACTTCGCTACCCACAATGTAACTTATAGAAATCCTGAAATAGCACACTAACACATGTGTTAAAGATTACTCTTAAAATGCACCAGAGCTTAAATAATAAATAAATAATAAATTGGAACGATACAACAAAGGACTTACTGGCATTTCAGCTATCATCTCGCACACACTTTACTTTCCAACACCACGTCTCAACTCACTCTATACACAAAAGTATAACACTGTATATATTATAATATATAAGAATGTACACTGCACAGGCGTGCACCTCTGATGGCGAGCGATACTCAACTCCCCGTTTACAGAATGACGCCCGTATTTATACATAATGTCTTTTTCGCCTGCCCTGTACCAACTCTGAATTCATTAATAGTGCAATACCAACATGAAGTCAGTATTGCCATTCTATAAATAATAAATAAATGTTGCAAGTCGAACACACGATCACGACATTCGGCCATCCGATATTGTGCAACCTCCCGGTGCACAACCACCAAATATTTGCTTTGCTAAGCTTAGTTTGTTTCATTCTTTGCAATAATCTGTAGTGCACAACAAAACATTTTCATTTATTCATACTTGCACGATGACATTTAGTTTTAGTAAATCACGACATTCGGGAGGATTAAAAAGGATAATAAAAAGGAAACCTACATTTTTTTCAATTTAGTAATTTCAAACTTAAAACCTCAAACCGATTTGAAATCCGAAACTATCGAGCTTTTGATCTTGAGATTTGTGAGTGAAGTGTGTGTGAAGTGCAATTAAACTGATTGATATCGCCGAGTCGAAATTTCACAACAGAAATAAAAATATCGCAATTTAAATCTAAAACTCATGTAAAATAAATTTAGGCAAATAAAGGATTAATTATCTAAAGCTGAATAAAAAATCTAATCTGAAACTTAATCAAAGTCTGGAACAGTTACAGTCTAAAACATAATCTAAACAGTATGTTACATATACCGTAAGCAAAAGTCTAAAACTGAATTCAAATTTAATAAAATACCCAATATTTATTTTATTTCTTATACCGTTTCAGTTATTTATACTTTACAAGCATCTGACGCTGAATCTAAAGCTAAGTAAATATCTAAATCTTGATTACAATCTGTAACAGACCAACAGGTCCATCATCCTGAGCTCCACTTATCATGTGTCATACATGACGTGTCATGCCTGCTTTTTTTTTTAAAAAACTTTATTGAAATCGAAAAATTTATCAGAAGGTAAAGGAAAGCTGATTTCAATAAAATTTTAGGACTTGACAAGAAATAAGTATCAAACACTACCCCAGAGTTCACAATAAAATCTATAACTGTATCCAATGCAAACATTGATCAGGATTACTAATCTATCAATTCTTCAATTCAGTTGGATCTGCTGTACCATTTACTAATCTTTACTAATCGTTTGAATCAAATTAAGTCTATGTTAAATTATCTGCTCTAAATTCCTGACATCGTATACCTGTTGACGGTAGACTGTTCCCACTATGTTAAATTATTACTATTTTAAAATCATTAACTATGTAACAGTCAACGTCTTTAATAAATGAAATGAAATTTTTCGTAGCTTATTCAAAAATTTTATCAAATAGTTAAATTCTATTAAACACGCCTCAAAACACAAGTTGTTTTAGTTTATTCCCTTCTTTTCCTAACCTTTCCTTTCCGTGTTAACCTCTGAATAAACCCATCAAAAAGAGACAGCACCACAAAAGCCAACCGAATCAGTTCAGGTTATGTTGTCCAAGACAATCTTTAAATTGTGAAATACTTAGAATCTTACCCAATGCTTTGAACTGGGTCAAATACCTGAACTTTGACTACAATCATCATCGAAAACCAAACAAAAAGTCCAAAACTAAACCTTAGTCTAAAACTAAATCTAACTCTTCATCAAAGGCTTCTTTGAAATGCAAAACTTTTATATGAATTGAAGTAGAATCGGCTTGCAATTATTGTACAATACTAAATCGCTATCATAATTATTTTAAATTAACTTTACTCAATAGTAATTTCAAATTAAAATACAAAATTCAAATTTTGCTGTAAATCCAAAGCTTGATACAAAACTAAATAATAAAAAAAAAAAACTAGATGAAAACCCCAAATTCAGAAATTTGAATTTAATACTCAAAACCGCTTTTGTCTTTTTTATTTATTCATTGTTAACGCTGTGGTTTGTATTTGTATATGTCTTGTTTTTGGTGTACAATAAACAATTTTTCATTCAGTTCATTCATTATTCAATTTGGTTGCTAAATACAGAATAATTCAGACCCGGCACACATAGCCGAAGTTTAACATATGGCACACATAACCGCTGTTTAACCTATGTACGGCCCACATAACCGTATCCAACCTATGTACGGTCCACTTAACCGTATCCATCCTATGTACGGCCCACATAACCGTATCCATCCTATGTACGGCCCACATAACCGTATCCAACCTATGTACGGCCCACTTAACCGTATCCATCCTATGTACGGCCCACATAACCGTATCCAACCTATGTACGGCCCACTTAACCGTATCCATCCTATGTACGGCCCACTTAACCGTATCCATCCTATGTACGGCCCACTTAACCGTATCCGGCGGCACACTTAACCGCAGTTTAACTTTCATATCTGCTTATTTTTTTTTTTTTTTTTTTTTCATTACAATAAATATTATTCAACCAATCAATCAATCATTAATTTGCAAGAAACATTGTACAATAAGATGACAAACATGATTCATCATTGCTGACGTGCAAATTCATAAAGTAGGTACATAGTCGATAAATCTTATCATCTCATCATGTTCTATAACGATTGGCGTACTCTTGTATAGTGTTGTATTAAGCATTACCTTACTTAACTCTTGAGAATTCGGATAGCTAAAGTGGGTAACTAAGTATGTAATAGAAGATTCCATTCCGACACCGGACTAATCGAGTTATTTCTCTCATATTATGCCATAATCATTCAACGAAAAATAAAATAACTTCTACTAATTAATTTCTTTGCCTTTCTGCTCCATTTCCAAATTACAATCTTTTTTCTTTTTTTTGCTTACATATTCGCATACATCCAATCGATTACATTCACTCAGTATAAGTCACATCCATGTCATTATTTCAAATCACTCAGATAAATATATAGAAAGAAAACCCAATGTGACTTCGAGAATGGCGCATTTTAACAATGTTATTACTTTATTAAACGGGCTTCTCGTGTCGTGACTAGTTTCTAGCAAGCTACTTAACTTCGAGTCTCAAATGTTCAGCCCTTATATTTATTTATTTATCTTTCTTTGTGATTAGTAAATGTTCCAAAAATTTAAATCTTTTTATTAAATTCAATTTAACATTTAATGAACTAACTTGGTCAAAATGAATTACTGGAATGCTAATTAGTATTGACGAAACACGTTTGAACTATTTCTGGAATTATTATTTTTGCGATATCTAGAATTTCAAAATTACTACAACCTTCACCGTTACAAGCTGAAGTATATATCCTTCCGTATTTAATTCTTAATGCATTCCGAACATCGGACCGCATTATGTTGAAAGCCATAAAACAGTGTAAACAAACGAGTGAAAGATCTATTAACAACAACAAACTTGGAACCTTTGTTTCAATTTACTTTATGCATTCCTTGCTTGTTAACTTTTTAAACTAATAATAGTCTACAAGTGAGTCATATATTTGAGAAACATAAATCTTTCAAATATAACGAATGGGTGAGTGACCAACTTATAAATTGAACCAATGACAATAAGGCTATTAAATGCATCATTTCCTAAACCATATCGACATCGATCTGGTACGATATTATAAATAGTGTACATATAATAACTATGTTGTTGTATATCTTCAAATGAAGCGTACTCATATAATATCGATCTAATTTCAATTTGCAAGTTCGTTTGATCATAAATTATCTATCATAGTTTTTTTTGGAATAACTATAATTCATTCGTATTTCGGCGCATTCAGATTATATACATCCGAAACACGTCGAGGATCGGTCGCCTTACATCGGGATCACTAATTAATCCATTTTAAAGTCCATACAAATACAATCAATTTTTGCGGCTGTACCATTAGGTACAGTTATACTACTTGTAAAAATTGATCCTAGTCGTTTAAAATAACCGAAATCTATCTAAAATCATTCAAAATTTAAAAATGTAGAACTTTCCCTGATCAAAAACATTTAAAGGCACACAGGAACTATGAAAGATGAATAAAATGCCATGGTAGTTCTAGATAGAACGAGTTACTTGTACAGTAATCTACTAAAGCAGCTAATAATTCTGGACTAGAAAACTTGCTTTCATTATGTACATCCCTTTTTTTAAAAACTACAAATGATAATGATATCAATAGCTGATATACAATACAGTACCTACTAAAATACATATGCTGTGATAATAGCACATATTAAGAGTTGCAAATGGACTTGGTCAGTAAAACCACTATTATTCTTTCAGCATAGGTACAACTACCATCGAACAGATCACTAATAAAAGGGCAAATGATTTTAAGCAAGTGCTTAAATAAACTTATCATAAATTACATGTCTGGCCAATGTACTTCACTAATGTAATTTAAGTTCACTCGCGGCACTAATATAAATAGTTGCCCTGCCACTCAAAAAAAAATTACTTTTTAAACACTACAACTTCCTAAGACACCTGTTTTGATCGAGTCTACTACTACCAGACTAAACTATCTAGATCACATAAAATAAGTATACCAGTAAGTACACTTTTATATCGAGAATTTAAAACTAAATCATACTGTATTTCTTATAAATCACACATGAAACTAATCAGAGTTCGATAAATTGCTTTGCATCCTAGTATTGACATGAGGGTATCTTATTTGACATATTCACTTCTCTTTTTTTTATTACTATTATTCACTCCATGAATTCTCTTCGTGAATAACCAGTAATCTAATCTATGCCTGGTTAATAGAAATTTCGAATTAAAAACCTTGTAAAATCAAAATTCGAAACTTAAATAGTGCGTAAAAAAACTACAATCTTATTCAGTACACTAGTCTGAAGGCACGAGGCTGCTTTTAAATTCAATAATCATTTAACTACATTTACACTAAATGAAACGTTAGGTAACGTTCATCCAAAGTAATGGTCCAGAGAATAATTCACAAATACTTGAGTTAATTAGAACTGATAATTATTTACCTATTTCATATCTCTAGGAGTAGGTACCTCAGGTTAACCAGTAGTAATAACCAAGCTGTATGGTAGCGCATTTAATCATCTAAAATGGCTGCTCAGATGGCCGGTGCTAGTGAAATTTATTCCAGTATGTCAACTCTCATACTGGCGAAATTCTCGCTTGACGCTTTATTTGTTGATTGTAGCTAAATAACACAAAATTTCTTGGACTCATGTCCAGGACATGACATTTTTACATCATCTATCATAAATAAATACTATGGACACTATATTCAAAACTCAACTCACTGAAATTTCTATCGATGTGTTTTATCTAAACTAAATATTTTAGATTCAGAATTACTTCGACACTAAAGTAAACTGCTTACAAAATCGTAATTCGGGGATCATCCCCCTCGATGGAAGCCAGACGCCAAGCTGGTTTGAGTTGGCAATTCATTCAGATGAGACTTCACAGTCTTAACGTCGTGATGACGTAATATTAAAGTTTACAGCAAACTCTTTTCCAATTTGTGGGTAGCTAAATTCGAAATATAAAATATGTAATTCAAATATTAATTGCATTGATACAATGTCAATTATTATCGCACGAGATCATTACCAAACACTCGATTTAACCTCTACTCAAATGGAATACAACATAATAATATTATAGCCAAAATAGCAAATCTAAGAGTTCACCCAGAACTAATGTTATTCAATGTACCCACACAATAGGTGTCAAAACAGATTTAGCAATATCCAAAAATTCTTTGCTGCACGTTATCTTTATAGCATAGCAAGAATGGATCTCAAGTACATGCTAACTTTGATTAAAGCAGTCAATCTCTCCTGAACCTAGTAAACGGAATACTCTTTGCTTAAAATTTTTGAAGGTACGACACAGAGAATTGTGTCACAATATAACTACTTAGTGAACAATATTTTTCTCGTGTTAAAAAAATATATTGTTTTCTTGGGTTCATTTTCACTTCTGAAGTTGTCACGAATTCCCGTTAAGGTCTATATATTCCATGACTAGATACAACCTAAGACCGATTGACTAACTACGGATCTTTATTTGAAGTTCATAAAACTACACGTGGGCATAGAACGGGCATATTTTTCGGTAGTAGCGAACAACTTCGCTACCCACAATGTAACTTATAGAAATCCTGAAATAGCACACTAACACATGTGTTAAAGATTACTCTTAAAATGCACCAGAGCTTAAATAATAAATAAATAATAAATTGGAACGATACAACAAAGGACTTACTGGCATTTCAGCTATCATCTCGCACACACTTTACTTTCCAACACCACGTCTCAACTCACTCTATACACAAAAGTATAACACTGTATATATTATAATATATAAGAATGTACACTGCACAGGCGTGCACCTCTGATGGCGAGCGATACTCAACTCCCCGTTTACAGAATGACGCCCGTATTTATACATAATGTCTTTTTCGCCTGCCCTGTACCAACTCTGAATTCATTAATAGTGCAATACCAACATGAAGTCAGTATTGCCATTCTATAAATAATAAATAAATGTTGCAAGTCGAACACACGATCACGACAATCAGAACTATAAATATGTTTGCTCGTCCATACCTGACCTCAACAATTATTGTTTTGTGTACAAGCACTATTCCTTTGTAAAAGTATCACAGAAGCATTAACAAACCCCAAGGGATACTAGCGAGCTTAACAGGTTTTCATATACCGCTGTCTAACATCACGAATGCATCGCATCATTGGAAACACAGTGAGCGTTATTAAGAGACACTTTTTATAAACACAGCATGTTTAAAACAATTGAATCGTAAAGTGGTTATAATCTGACTTTTAACCATCACGCATTTATTACGTATTTGACGCACAAAACTTTCTAAATTGCGGATGATTGGTATCCGATCGTAACTAGGTCAAGAGTTTTAAATAACAACCCTCATTTTAAAAACAAAAAACTAAATTACGCAAAAACAATTTATCCGTACATCATGTTTTAGCAAAACATTACTTTATGTTTCAAAACTAAGCAAACTTAGAGGTTTCAAGTTATGTATTCAAACTTAGGGTATGAGTCACCTCTTATTCACAAATATAGAATCAGAATCAGAATCAGAAATCATTTATTGCATTATACACATAAATTATAAAGGTGGTATAAAAGATAAAAAGTCAAGTGTATTACCATTTGGCGTGCAATACTTAAACATAATCTAAATTAAAGTTAATAGTGTCTAGTTATTTATTGTATTGTATAATATATGTCAAGTTTTTAATTTAATAGGTATGTCATAAAATTATATTACCAGTCAAAGAAATATTCCATTTACAATCAATCATGTCAAAGTATTTGCATAAACCCAGCATATAATTCAGCTAACCGTCATTGAAAAAATTCTTCTAGGCTGTAGTAGGCTTTGCTTATCAACCAATTCTTCAAGACTCTTTTGAATTTAGGTAGGGGAAGTTCTTTGATGTTATCAGGCAAATTGTTATATACTCGTATGGCCATGATGTATGCACTTTTACGGAAAATATTACAATTTATTAGAGGCAAATGGAGTCCATCTTTTTGTCTACTTGGTCTGGTGCGTAATTCCGATTTCTTTGTGAAAGAATGGTTATTGTTTTTTACCAGAAGGCATAGTTCAAGTATGTAAATTCCGGTAAGAGTGAGAAACCTTTTTCCTATAAATACTGGACGCACGGATTCCTCTCTTTTTTTATTAAATAAAATTCTCAGGCAGCGTTTTTGTAGTATAAACGTACTTTGCACGTTTACAGAGTTTCCCCAGAATATGACTCCATAAAGTAAAATTGAGTAGACACTACTATAATAAAAAGCAGTGGCCACTGATGTAGAGGATACATCCATAAGCATCGATAGGGCATACGTGCAACTGGACAACCTTTTGTTGACTTTATCGATATGGTCTTTCCAGCATAAGTGACTGTCCAATATTACGCCAAGAAACGTTGTGCTGCTCGTCTCTTCAATTTTTTGTCCATTTAACGTTAGATCTAGAGTTAGTGGATGTTTTTTGTAGTTCCTAACCTGCATGTATTTTGTTTTAGATGGATTCACATTCAAACCTATATTATGCAACCAATTTTTAATTGTTTCTAACGAGACATTTATTTCTTTCTCATATTCTTGTACCGATTCTTTATCTCTGATAAAGAGAATGGTTGCATCATCAGCAAACATGACACATAGATGTTTTGTTAGTTCAGGCAACTCATTTACGTACACAAGGAATAGAAGAGGGCCAAGGACGCTACCTTGAGGGACACCTACAGTTGTAAGTTGGTATTTGGATTCAGATTTTTCCATCGTTTTCGTGTGGTTGTTAAATTTTGTTATTGTTGTGGATTGGGTTCATATGATTTTAGAAGATCTAAGGCAATACCTCTAACTCCAAGATAATTTAGTTTTTCCAGCAAAATAGTATGCCTGACACAGTCAAATGCCTTTGACATATCAAGAAACAACATAGTGCAATATTTTTGTACCCGGTCGGTACCCTCAAAGGTTCTACTTTTGAACAAGATGTTTCTGCTAGACACTTTATACTGTTCACAAACTAGCATTCAGGGTGGTTTAGGGACTCAAATGTATGCGTTATGCCAATAACAACCACTGAGCCAACACAGCTTGCTAATTTAGTGGGAAATTATCATAAAATGGAAATCGCGTAAATACAATTGCGGTCTAAACCTTTTCTTAACACAATTAACAGTCAATTCAGTAACATGAATTACTGTTCATTTACTTTGTGGCTACGCTTGGTGGGTATGTATTACATCCTTAAGCAAATAAATTAAACGGTCTTACCGATGTCGCATATTACGTCATATCACCAGAGGCTCGATGGTGTCATCACCTCACCACCATTCCAGGCAAATGCCAGGCGTAACACGGGAAAGCGCGCAGCACAGTGCAGCTCCGAGGCACGCAGCAAGGCACGACAGCGTGTCGCGCAGACTGAATTGCCCAGCTGCCCAGAGCGCCCACGTGGCATGCACAGTTGCACACCCAAGCGCACTCGTGAGGCGCCTCAAGCACACGAGCTGTGCAACACCACAGCTCGGCCACACTCCGCGAGCCAGCGTTACCAACCACATGAATACAAAACACAACTTTAGCACACAAATAAACACTGCACATTACGCGAGTCACCCTTCGAGAGATATCTTGATCGGTCACGTGATCAACTTTAAGCACTTTAAATTTGGGTATGTTCCTTTTTGGTTCATCTCGTATGTGGGCCACAATTTAGCGGTCCTTTATCCCGCTTCTGATTTTACAGTTTTAAAGGAGAACTATTTTTTTTAAAAAGAATGCAAAACTAATTTCACAAAGAAAAAAAAACTTCTGATCAATTTTATTCGTAAAAAAATCACACTTCTAAAATACAGCACTTATTATCACTAGGTACATGCAAACACTACGACGTTCGAACGGAAAGTGAGTCGAGCAACGTGGTCCTCTCGCACAACCCTAATGGGCGTGGGGAAATCTGATCGGGGCAATTTGCCCCCTGCAGATGGGTTCTTCCGCGTGCCGTAGAGACGGCACGGTCCTTGGGTCGACGCCTACCGCCGTCTACGGACTATTTCCCCGCTGGGAGGCGGGGAAAGAGGGCGGGGAGAGTGGTCCGTCCGTGCGCGGTCCAGCCCTGCCGGGTGATTCCCGCTGGTGGGAGGCCCAGCAAGGCGACCTGCGCGGTCGGAGGACACGCTGCCCAGGCTGCAAGGGGTTATTGCTTCTATCTGATGGTGAGTGCCCTCTGGGAGCGGTTCCTCGTCCACAATGGTGGCAAGAATCCGCAGTCCCGTCATCAGACACTCTGAGGGCTCTTCCCCACGCGTCATGGCCGCGTATGCGGCCTCCAGTGCGGCGAAGGCGATGCGCTTTACTTTCAGGATTTCCTCGGGCGCAGGGACTCTGACTGGGAGGCATAGTTGGGCCGGCTCTGGTGCGGTCGGCGTTGGCTTCGGCTGCGGGGCGCGGGCCGGGGAGGCCTCGCGAGAAGTCTGCGAGGCGCGGGCCGGAGAGGCCGCACGAGAGGACAGCGAGGCGCGGGCCGAGGAGGCCGCGCGAGAGGTCCGCGAGGAGCGGGCCGGAGAGGGCGCGCGGGACGTCTGTGAGGCGCGGGCCGAGGAGGCCGCGCGGGAGGACTGCGAGGCGCGGGTCGGGGAGGCCGCGCGGGAGGTCTTCGAGGCGCTGGCTGGAGAGGGCGCGCGGGAAGGCTTCTTCCCACGTCGGCGCCTCTTTTTGCCCCGGGACTGCTCTGCGGTGGCCCCTCGGGGTTTGGGGTCATTTGCAGGGGTTCTTAGGTTGGACCCCTGCGGCGGTTTCTGTGCGTCAGTTTCGTCTCGTGCGGCCGGTTTGCCAACCGTGGCCGCTACGGTGCCCGCACGTCTGTTCCTCGCCTCCCTGCGGAAGACGGGGCACCCCACGTGGTTGGCTGGATGCTCACCTCCGCAGTTCGCGCAGGTGGCCGGCTGATCTCGTGGCCTCGGGCAGTCGCTCGCGCGGTGATCCTGACCGCAGCGGACGCAGGCTTGCGGTCGGTGGCAGTGGTGCGACGAGTGCCGGAAGGATTGGCACCGGTGACATTGCGCGGGACCCTTCTTCCCGCGCCACGCCTCGATGCGAACTCCCGGCATGCACAGTAGCTCGTTGACTTCGTAGATGTTTGGCATCAAATCCGGGGTGCGCCGGAGGAAGGCCAAGAAAAGGCAACCTGGTCTGCCCTTTCGGCCTTGGATCCGCCGCACGTATTCCGGCTCGTAGCCGAGCCGGCGGAGCTCCTCTTGGATTTCTTCCGGCGGCGTGTTATGGGGAAGACCGCGGATAGCTATCTTCAGACTTCGCTGGGCCGGCACGGAGTAGGAGAACCAGGATATACCTCCCTCGCTCTCCAGGGTGGTGAGGTACCGCTGGATGAAGCGGTATTCCTGGTCATCCTTCGGCACGAACTTGATCCCTTTACCAAAGGGACGGGCGGCTGGGCTGTGACCGAGCTTCTGCTTGATGCAGCGGAAGTGGTGCGCCCAGTTGGGGGGGCTCTCCACTATAAGCGGCGGGTACCGCTGCTTACCGGTACTCGCGGTCGGCGGCGGCGGCGGCGGCTGGGATGGCGGGCGTCCGGGCTGTTTCTTGCCGCCGGAAGGGCCGGCGGCGGGCTTCGGCGAAGGGTTCGCTCGCGCGCGGTCCGCGTACGTGGACGGGCCGGACGACGGAGCCTGTGAGGCTGCAACGTCGTCTTCCGCGTCCATCGTTGCGGCGGCGGGAGGCGTGGCGGCATGCTTGCGCCTAGGCGCAGGGCTCGGGGTGGGTGCAGTTAGAGCGAGCCTCTTTGGCTCGGCGTCTTCCTCGTCCGAGTCGTCCCTCGGACGGCGCGTGCTTGAGGGTCGGCACAGTTCGGAACTCCGCGGTTCGGCGGTGTCATCGCGGAAAAGCGACGGCAGCGATCGCGCGGCGGTCATCACGGCCGTCGGCGCACGTGTAACGAGCGCGCTCGACGGCGGCGCGGCTCGGACTACCGGGGCAGCGGAGCTGGCGGGGTGAGGTTGGGAGGGCGCAGCGGGCCTCGCGACCGCGCGGGCATCTGAATGCGACGCAGCGGGGCGCGGGGCGACGGCGGATCGGGCGCTGGCGGTGTCAGCATCACTCGTCGGCGGCGTGGTGGCGACCTGGTTCTTGCGAACACGGGGATCGCGTGGGTGGCCCTTAAAAGGGCCTTTGGAAGTAGATGGACGCGAGTCCATCTACGGCGCGGAACTCACGGCTCGACGCGCGGGATGCAGTCGATGCGCTGCCTTCGATCAACCACGGGCTCGTGGGATCGGGCAGGCCATGGGGTCGGGAGCTACACCTCCGCGCAGAACACGCGGGCGATACTGTACTCGGTTTTAAAACACTAAAACTTGGCACAGTTGTCACAGAGAGCGGAAGGCACGTGCGCGTTGGACGACTGCGGGCTGTCCGTGAGTCGAGCGGGCCTATATCCCGGGTTTATATAGCCTTCCCCCTCCTTTGGGCTTCTTCACTGCCTTAACTGCTATATTATTTATATAATGAAAACAATACAAAAGAACTTAAAGCTAGCTAGCCTTACCTAATCCTAATATATAATCTTCTCTATTTAAGTAAAATTCTCGTGACACAAGTTACCATACTCCTCCGAAACGGCTTGACCGATTTTTATGAAATTTAATATGCATATTCAGAAGTTCTGAGAATCGGCTACTATCTATTTTTCATACCTCCACGCGGACGGAGTCGCGGGCATCAGCTAGTATATTATAAGTTTTTGGTCAAAAAAAATATTATATGATTGTAAATTAGTAAGAAATCAGTCTTTACTCTTAATCTTAGCAAATACTGATTATTATATTATTTATTATCACATTCCTGTAAATTAAATGTTGTTTATTTACATTATAATCATTGTTTTAATAAAATTAAACATTTTTTTTCTTTTCTGTTTATTTTTTAATCGATTATTTTCTTCCTTTTCCGGTTGACTTGAGATTAAAACCATGGACCCTGGTTCTTTTACAAGAACCAATCCCTCAAAGCAAGCCATTCTAATTTATATTCAGTGAGATACTTGCAGATACTGAGTTACTAAACTCAGGGTTAAAATGGTGCAAATAATTTTTAATACAATAAGACGTATCCTAGCGCTATGACGTAGATTGAGCATAGCTTCCCTGTATATTATTATACTCTGGCATAGCTCCACCGGCCAGAAAATGTATACCACTACAGCCCATTACCATCCCACTGCTGGGGACAGGCCTCCACTCTCGTAGGAGAGTGGGAATTAGACCCACCACGCTGCTCCAATGCCGGTTGGCGGGTTTCAACGAATATTATCATGTTAGTGATAGGACCGACCGTTATTAGGTAGGAATTACCCCTTTATTCAATATACTCTGTGGTAGGCACAGGTGGTAGGAATATAGGGTATGTTCCGATATACACTGCGAGCACTGGTTCTGCTCTTACTAGTTACTGGGGAGAAATTCGCTCCGTTATGGTCTGACAGGTTACTGCCGCAGTATCCTAGGGAATTATATGTCATAAATCGTCGCCATTTTTGTACTGTGAGCACTGGCGTTTTCGAGGTAAGGTGCTCTCAGTGCTGACTGCGTTCCGCTTTTAACAGTAACCATTAATAGCTATAAAGGAACGGCTTCGCAGTGTACTAAATTGACGTCACACCTTGCAGTCCTCGCAGTGTATATCGGAACATACCTAAAGGAAGCATTCAGAGACAAGGGCAATCGGGGATCTTTCTCTACGTTCTCTGTCAAGTTTCAACCAGAGATAAGTGTCACTGTCAACCAAAGAGTATAATAATGGGTATATGTTCAGAGACAAGTAACATATGATATATGTTGTTCTGTGGTGTCAACTAAATTTAATAAAGAAAAAAATATTGTTTTAGTGGCTTTTTCCCTGTGCTTTTTATGCCGTATTATTGTTAAAATCACTTTAAATCATACACCAAATTATTGTAAGGCTAAATCATCATAAAAATGAGGTGTTGCGTATCTTTTTGTGTGAACAATTCGGAAATAATACCGGACCAAAATGTTACATTTCACAGGTAAGTTCAATGTTTTGCAGCCAGGGATCTAACAGAGATCGCTGGAAGCCACTGGACACTAGCAGCAGAACGAAAGACCGTCAAAATACTTGCAAAATACATCCGTCCAGCAGCGGACTTAATCGGTTGAAACATGAAATGACCACCAGCTTATTTATAACCAGGACCAACGGCTTAACATGCTCTCCGAGGCACCGGTGTGGATCAACGCCAACTTCCTAGCTCCGGGCTAGTACTGAGAATTTGTAGTCAGACAAACCTAACACTTAATTATGGCCCATTGAACCTGGAACCTCGTCGGCCGCAGTCAAACATGCTAACCACTAGACCAAGGAGGCAGCTGTATATTATATGACCAGTTAAAATTTATATCAAAGGTTTCACTTCTTTGGTGTGTTGGTAAGCTCGGTAAAAAAGTATTAAAACTTGCAGACTACCAACGGAAAAGTGCAGACGCGCTGCCTGGATCCAAGCCCTGGGCATTGAGGAGAAGAGCATGCAGAAGCTGAGGGGCCCATTCATATGCTCTCTGCATTTTAGGGACGAGGACTTTTACACTACCAAAGGCGGCCAGAGGGCGGTACAGAGAGGTGCTGTGCCTAAAACTGAACAGGTTAACAACTGAACTCAAAATCATATATTTTTTATTAACCTATAAAGTGCTTTTGAATTGTCTAGTGAATCTACCACTGGTTTGGAATGCCATTCCTACCGAGAAAAACCAGCAAGAAACTCGATGGTTTATTATATTACTAGATGATACTACCTCCCTTCGTTAACTTCGTTTGCATGGAATAAAGTTTGTTGATTTCCGCAGGAACTCCATAATTTCCAGGATAAAAAGTAGCCTATGTCCTCCCCGAGATCTAAACTACCTCTATACCAAATTTCATCAAAATCGGTTGAAAAGATGAGCCGTTAAAGTGTAGCATAAAGACAGACACACTTTCGAATTTATAATTTAGCATGTACTAGAGGAACTCATTAATTTTCCAGGATAAAAATTTGCCTATGTCCTTCCCTGGCATACAAACTATTCCTGTACCAAATTTCATCAAAATGGGTTAAACAGATGAGCTGTGAAAGTATACAGAGAAACACATTTGGGCATTTTTAATATTAGTATGGATTTCTAGCAGATGCTTATGATTTTGTTCACAGATCTGCATTATATGTTTAGACACGGGTAGAAGAATGTTCTCACTGAACTATTATAATTTAGAGAAACCTTATGAAAACGTGACTGGATTAGACGTAAGTTACTTTAAAAACGTTTTATCTGTGCTCATAAATTACCATATAATTCTTAGTATGGAATAAGAACTGATTAAGTGCGAGTCAGACTCGTGCACATAGAGTTCCGTACTACCACAAAATACAAATTATTTTAGGAAATAACAAGATTTCATAAGAATACAGCTGTGAAATTGGGTGAATCATATTATTTTATTTTGAATAGTGACGTCATTAAAGTTCGACACACTTTTTACTTTAGTCGATAGTTATAAATAGTTATTCAACATAAAACTAACAGAGGATTTGGATATTACAACTTTTGGGAGATCCTCTATTTATAAATCACTAAAAATAATTTATTTGAATAGTTGTCAGTTGTATTTCATTTCCTGTAATAAAGATTTTCTTTTTTTTAAAGACTCGCAGTGTCCTTTCTAATAGCACGTTAAGACAACAGCACTCAATACTGCGCCAGGGAGGTAGTCAAATGAGGTTTTTGAATAAGCTAGTTACTTATTTCAGATAAGTAAGTTCTCGGCGGTACGCTCGCCGAGAGTGTGTTGGGAGTGCGGCCAGCGGCTGCTAAACTGTGACGCGTTCAGAGACAGGAGTGTGAGGGCGCACCGTATACTGCTCAAGCTGAGCCAGGAAGATGAACTGGTGACTATATTCTGTCCAACAATTTATTTTACTTTTGACATAAGCATGCCTAAGAAGTTTCATAATTATTGACAGGCAAAAAAGTCATTGACATTTAAAATAAAATTAAATTAATTGACCGTCTAAAATATGATGCTTTCATTTCAATTTTGTGGTTTTTTTTCAGCTAAAAATCCAAACCATAAAGACTATAAATCGAAAGAAGCAAAAACTAAAATCAAATATCACGAAAGAAATATTTGAACCAAACTACAGTGATTACCAACTGGTGTATGATGAAAAGGGTGAAAATGTGAAACTAGAGAACAGAGAGAGAAATAAAAATGTGAAAGTGAAAATAGAGAAAGTTGTCCATGGTGCAGAAGCCAAGGCTGAAGTGAAAAATGAAGGTAAATATTACGATATGCAATGCTTGTCCGTCTCTATGAGGAACATGCCACTTTAATATTTTTTTAATATTATAAAGATTTATTCATAGATTAGTCAGTCAGACAGGTTTAGTATTTGTAAATACATATACAATTATAAAATTGTAAATAAATCATACTTCATATTAAGGGGCTCCAAGCTGCCAATGGCCTTGAGCATTCGACTTCCCTTCCCCCCCCCCTCGCTTCATGTCCAATAATTTTTACCGCCGCCTGTGGCAATGACCGAATGCTATTTTCACATAACTGAGGTCATCTACGCGCCATCTCGCGTCGCTGCATCGAGTCTCTACGTAGGTAAAGGTTACTCGTCACAGGGTTTGGATCACAGAGGGGTTCAAGTCGGAGGTTCTCAAGTACGGACTCGAGTGTTTTTGAAACTTATTTTTAGAGTTCTCTAGTTAGCGCCAGTTTGAAATTCTTTGTTATCGTACCGATTTCGTTCAAAATCGATATTTGGGGTTCTCTGGTATCACAAAAGACGAAACTGTTGCTAAAATTTTAAAGAAGTCAGCGCCATTTGGTATTTGTTATCGTAGGTACTGATTTTTGAAATTGGTACTTATCTGGGGTATTATTTGTTTACTTTTAAGCTTTCATTTTATGAGTCTGAATGAGTGCTAAGATAAATAATGTAGTTTTTGTGTTTTAGCCATGTTTATCTATTCCTTGATGCGATCTCTTATAAAAATTCTTTCCAAAAAACGACTTCCAAAGCCACTGTAAAGTAAAAAATAATTTTGCTTTCTACACACTATGTTGAAGTCGGGCGAGCCTGACGCGTCAGCTTTGCCTATCTTTGTTATACTCGCCCAAATTCAACATAGTGTGTAGAAATCAAAATTATTTTTTACTATACAGTGGCTTTGGAAGTCGGTTTTTTAGAAAGAATTTTTATTTTTAACTTTTTAGTGTACTCTTAATCCCCACGGCTAAGGAGTGCAGTACCCTGCAGCATCAGAATTGAGGAGTTGGGATTTGGGTTTAATTATGAAGTCGTTGCTTGACACCTACAATATTAATTCACCATAAAAGATCCTAAATCGCTATTTTTAAGGAGTTCTGTACCCTGCAGCATCAGGGTTGAGGAGTTGGGACTCAGAGTTGAATCGTATACCTACACGTCACTTGATACCTACTATATGAATTCACCGTCAAAACTTCCTAACTCCCTAGTTTTGAGTCGTAGGTATACCTACAGCATCAGGGTTAAGGATTTGGAGTCAGCATCAGGGTTAAGAATTTTTTATGGGACCACCTCGCAAGCTTCCTCTAACCACTGAAAAAATTTCAAATCGGTTTGGAAACCACCGAGATATGCGGTAACATGCATTAAAAAAATACGCGCCGAATTGAGAACCTCCTCCTTTTTTGGAAGTCGGTTAAAAATACTAAAAAACAGCTAGCTGAAGCGCAGCCGTAATAATGGAGAAGTAATGGAATCGTAACTGTTGACACATTTACCTTGTGTCACAAATTATGCATTTTTTATGCTTAATAGCCGTTAAATCGCTTAGCATTCTTTTAAAACAGTAAAGCTTGGAAAAACGGCGTCTGGCACTTAAAAACACAGTTGTTAGACAAAAACTGTTTATTTCATTGTTTAGAGCTACTAATAATACAACTATACTATACTTATATAAACAGATTTCTTATCAAAATATGTTTTTTTAATAAACCATGCACAATAGCTGTCTTTTAGTCAATAATATATTATAGTAGTACAGTGGTTTGAAGCTAATAACCTACTCCTCAATGGGAAAAAGACAAAGTGTATCAAATTTAAATTACCTAATGTCAAACAGGTAAAAACCACTGTACAACTTGATCATGAGGAATTAGATTTAGTGGATACCGCTGTTTTTCTGGGAATAACGTTAGATGCTAAACTCCAATGGGGCAATCATATAAATGACTTATCGCCAAGAATTATGTGAAAGATCGTATTACCATGTAAAGGATTACTAAAATGACAAGGAAGCTTGGCAATGATTTGATCTAGTGGCTCAGATAGTTCCTTAATTAAGATGATTTGTGAAATGGTGATAATGAAAAAAAAACCAACTGAGTTTGTTGTGGGCTCTTCTCAGACCAGGGTGCGTTTGGAACCCTCGTAGCTTTAGTTTTAAGATACCGTTACTGATTATCACCATTATATTTTATTTATAAACAACTGGAAGTCAACAGGTGTAGTATACCTACCTAAATTGAATAAAAATTATTTGACTTGACTTGACTTGACTAACTGGTACTATCATATAGCTCTAAATTAAAATGAACAACTGAGTGCCAAATTTAAATATAGTTGCCAAACTTTTAATGCTTTTTAATTTATTTACCATTTATATTCAAATGCAACAATCACAAAAAAGTTGTCAATAGACCTTTGTGGCCCATAACTTAATTAGATAGCTACTCTCGTGATACAGGTCTATGGTGTTTTGTAACTGCATGTGCGCTGACGCATTTCGCGAATAAACTTTGAATACATTAAAGTGTAATATCGTAACGACTGCCTCGTTGGTCTAGTGGTTAGCGTAGTCGACTGCGGATCACGAGGTCCTGGGTTCGATTCCCGGTCGGGCATAAAAATTGTTAGGTATTGGGTTTTTCAATTAAGAAATTCGCAGTGCCAGCCCGGAGTTGGAAGTTGGCGGTGTTTCACCCCCGTGCCTCGGAGAGCACGTTAAGCCGTCGGTCCCGGTTATTATCACTAATATGATAATAGTCGTTAAAGCCCGCCAACCCGCATTGGAGCAGCGTGGTGGGTCTAAGCTCTAATTCCCTCTCTCCTATGAGAGTGGAGGCCTGTGCCCAGCAGTGGGACGTTAATAGGCTGTAGTGGTGGTGGTGGGTAATATCGTAATAGCGAACTACTAGTGTACGTTCAAAATAAAGTATCGGTAATGTAGATCAAGAAACACTTAAAAGAATATGTATATCAGCGTTCACGAGTACCTAGTGAAATCAGCAAGTAAAATTTCCACTATTTGGTTCTCTGCCAACGGGGCAGCGGAATATTTTAAGAAAAGGTAGTCGAAAAGATGAAAGGTGTCTTTAAAACAATGGATCCCGATGTAGCTCCAGTGTTTCTAGCACGGGTTTTTGAAAAACTGACTCCTATTTTGTTTGATCATTTTGACTACACAAAACTGCTAAAACATTTCACAAAATTAAGTTCAAAAGGTGCAGCAATTACAATCTTATATGTGAAAATACAGCTGTTTGATAAATGGCGATCTGATATACGTAATCTGAAGTACGCTTTCTCCATTTTAAAATCCAACCATCGGCTATGAAAACACGAAATGGGGAGTTTCAAATATGACAAGTGGTTCTGTCAGGCTAACATTGGACCACAATAGTTCAACGGCCAAGCAAGATGACCTGTAACAGCGTACTTCAGATTACGTATATCAGATCGCCATTCATCAAACAGCTGTATTGTCACTCTTGAGATTGTAATTGCTACAACTTCTGAACTTATTTTTGTAAGATCTTTTAGCATTTTTGTGCGGTAAGATGATCAAACAAAATAAGAGATAGTTCTTCAAGAACCCGTGCTACAAACACTGGAATTATATTAGGATCCATTGTTATGAAGACACCTTTCATATTTTCTACTACCCTTCCTCAAATTTTTCCGCTGCCCCGATGGCAGAGAATCAAATAGTGGAAATTGGACTTGCTACTTGCTGCTTTTACTGCTCGTGAACGCTGATGTACATATTCTTTTTAGATTTCTTCATCTACATTTCCGATATTTTATTTTGAACGTACACTAGTAGTTCTCTATCACGATATTACATTTTAATGTATTCATAGTTTATTCACGAAATTCGTCAGTGGACAGTGCACACCAACGTAGCGCAGATACAAAACTTCACCAACCTGTACCGTGGCGAGAGTGTCTAAATATTATGTAATGGGCCACAAAGGTATATTTACTACTTTTTTAATGATTATTGCAATTTACTTATTTGAATATAAATGAAAATAATTGTTTTATTTTAATTCCCTAACTATCACTCGATTTAAAAGCATTAAAAGTTTGACAAATATTTCTAAATTTGGCATTTAGTTGTTAATTTTAATTTAGAGCTTTATGAAAGTACCAGTTATTGCCTAGCTAAAAGACAGCTAGTGTGCGTGGTTTATTCAAAGACCTTATTTTTGATAAGAAATCTGTTTTGTATTAGTAGCCCTACACAATGAAATAAACAGTTTTCGTCTCATAACGGTTCTTTTAAAATACCAGCCGTCGATTTTCACATGTTTTAAAAGACGACTAAGCGATTTAACGGCTTTTAAGCTAAAAAAATTGCATAAAACTGTGACACATGGTGTATGTATCAACAGTTACGATTCCATTACCACTCTATAATACGATTGCGCTTCAGCCAGTTGTTTTTTAGTATTTTAAGAGGTCGCATCAAGGGATAGATAAACATGGCTTAAACACAAAAACGTTATTTAAAACTATATTATTTACCTTAGCACTCATTAAGACTCATAAAATGAAAGCTTAAAAGAAAATAAATAATTTGGTATATAAAATATAGCTGTACGTCTAATAAAACTCTAGAGAATTTAATTTTCATGTTTTTTGGCCATAACTCAAAATTTGGTTTTTCACTTTAAATAAACGGACGGCAGTATAGTATATTTTAAACACTTATTAACAAAAAATATGACAACTAAAAAACGCTCACTGCCTTTTAGACACGTACAATTTTCAATGTCACATTAGCTTTCCGATAATAAGTTAGCTTAGTGTGCCTTACTGTGTTGTAGATAAGTATTTGAAGAAAACTGTCACTTAGTTTTCGTAAATGCCATTACAACTTTTTTAGTACAAATCACTAAATTACGTACTTATAAACTTATTTATCGGCCTTATACTGTCGTAATTTGATGTAACCGTTTTTTAGAAATTCAAAGTACCTGAAATATAAACTTGAAATAGACGGTTACAAACGCAAAGCCGTATTCTACTGTCGAAAAGTCACATAAACGTATTTAAGTATCGGAAAATCGCGAAAATGATGTAGTTAGCCGTGTTCGGGGTCTCCAGATCTCAAAGACTATCAAAGATACTATAAAAAAAATGTGACCCAGACTGTTCGATAGAGAAAAATTTGCTCTTTCACCTAGTATATATAACTCAAAATTGGCAAAATGTATAAGTCGACTGGCGGCAGAACTATACCCATGCAAAAAATCACGTTTATCTGTTGCGGCGTGATTGAAGGACAAACTATCTATTTATCGTCCTTGGGGATAAAATTTTCAAAAACTGTGAATCACGTATTTCTTCAATACGTAATCACCAAAATTCCAAATACTTATTTTCATGGCTTTAACTTGAAAAATGACTGACTGTCATACAAAGTTTCAACCCCTATTTTACCCCTTTGGGGATGAAATTTTGTAGGTATAACTGTGACACACGTACTTCTTTATTTTTTATTGAAGACCAAAATAAGTACAAGTTTCGTTGATATAACTTAAAAAATATCTTGAGACTCATACAAACTTTCATCCCTTATTTCACCCGTTTGGGTTTGGTTTCGAATTTTCAAAAGTGATGAAACATGTAGGTACTTCTCCATAATATTTAGGTAGCCGTTAGTAAGTAAGTAGTAGGTAAGTAAGTGATTCTTGAACGATTTTATTTATAAGATACTAGCTGATGCCCGCGACTTCGTCCGCGTGGTCTAAGTATTTTTTTATTTACGCAGGAACTACCTACTTAATTTTCCGGGATAAAAAGCCTATGTCACTCTCCAGGTCTTCAACTAGGTACCTATACCCATGCCAAAAATCACGTCGATCCGTAGCTCCGTTGCGCCGTGATTGAAGGTCAAACGAACAAACCAATAAACCAACAAACAAACACACATTAGTATGATATAAGTATATAGATTGGATAAGTAAAATAAATAAAAAAACAAAAATGTTTCTTTAGTAGGTAAGTATGTACATTATCTAGGTAGCTAGGTAATAGCAAAGAATAGCTAATAGGTAGCTGACCCCACCCAGCCCTTGCTTAGGCTTTGCGTTGATAGGTAGATCAGTCACTCAGTTCAAGATTTTTACACGTAGGTATACCTATTACTACCTTACTATGATTTATCAGACTGCCTACCTACCTTACTATGATTTGACTGCCTCGTTGGTCTAGTGGTTAGCATGTTCGACTGCGGCCGACGAGGTCCCGGGTTCGATTCCCGGGTCGGGCCGTAGCAAGTATTGGGGTTTTCTGACAAGAAATTCTCAGTACTAGCCCGGAGTAAGGAAGTTGGCGGTGTTTCACCCCCGTGCCTCGGAGAGCACGTAAAGCCGTCGGTCCTGCGCCTGATCTCTCTCCGGTCGTGTCGGATTTTCCGTCCCATCGGGCTATGAGAGTAAAGAAACAGAGAGTGCACCTGTGTAGGTATGCGCACACACTTGTGCACTTTAATATCTCCCGCGCAGATGGCTTATCTCTCTGGAGATAGGCCGCCGTGGCCGAAATTCGGTCGGGAGGACATTTTTCATTATTATGATTTATCAGCTCGTAAATGAAAGATGTTTCTAAAATAAGTTATAAAATACCTATGTCTGAACACAAACTAGGTACGTACCTACCTAGATCGGTTGATTTTCGTTGGTGTATTAGTTAGCATGTTGGACTGAGGATGGCGTAGTTCTGGGTTCAATTCCTGGTTCGGGCTTAAAAACTGATTTGGTTACCTTTATTTGCCTTTTTTACACTTTTTTTCCTTTTTTTTGACAAGAAATTTTCATTAGGTACTTAGGTAATACTGGCCAGACTTTTAGCCTACGTGTTCCCGTGTATAGAATTATGTATTGATTTGAACTTGGGTATATTCATAATTTAGCTAGTAAAAAAATTATGGGTACTTACTAAGTATCTTACGCGATATTCATATTTTTAATTACCTTGTTTGTGTGTTGTTTTATTTTAGGCATTGTTAAAAATAGTTCTGCTGCAGGAATAAACCCATATGGTTCCCCATCTCACAATAGATGGCGTTGTTTGATTTAGCACAATTTAAAAAAAGAAACGAAAAATACACAAGGAAAATAAAATATGTACCAGTTTTAATATATTGTCCAGCAGTGCTAAGATATGGAAAAAATCTTCCATTATCATTCATTCAGTAATTATTAGAATTCACTACTTTTTCAATATTTCATTTGCGTCTGCCGTGTTGGCGCGAGAGCGTTTTGGCGGGAAAAATGGATACGTCCTCCCCGTCTGAAAGGCATCTGCCATCTACCGCCCGTCGCCCGCGCAACACCCGCTAGCATTATTTGGCCGAAATATGTGAATTTTCGTGGAAAATCACCAAAAATTAAAAAAATCACTGCTGAGTTTTTACCTTATAAATATTCTCTTTATTTTTATGTAAGTTTCACTTTCGTGGGTCCTCAGGTAATAAAGTCAATAGACAATCATGTGCGAAGTTATTTATTTTATTATTTGCTTGTATTAATCTAAATAATCAAAAAATTAAAAAAAGGCCTCCACACAATTGAAGAGCATGAATCTAAGTATTGCATTACATTTTTTTTCAAAATTATGTGATGTCATTTGAAGAAGAAAATAGATGTTCAATATCACGGAAATACGCTTGTATACGCTACGTCATGAGCGTCTTAATATTATAAATATGAAAGTGTGTCTGTTGGTTTATTCTTCAATCATGTCGCAACGGAGCAACCGATGCGAAAAATAAGCATGGGTATAGTGGATGATCTGGAGAGTGCCATTCTACTTTTTATTCCGAAAAATTAACAAGTTCCCGTGGGAATTTAAAAAAAAAACATTCCACGACAAAGTCGTGGGCATCAGCTAGTACAGGGCATCAGCTAGTACAGAAAAAAAAAATATTGTTACGGGCTGGGGTTATGTTAACGGAGAGAGATGCTGTATGTTTCACAATAATTTATTGATCTTACATAGTTAAGGGCAACTGGTACCCTTTACAATAATCTTCTCTTGTCACGACTTCTTCCTTCATCTTGATGTTGTCGCTTCACTGACTGCTGATTTATAACTCGATTTATGTCTGGACAAAGCGCCTATTTATACCCCTCAGGCCAATATTCCAGAATAGAAAACTGTTTAAATTCAAATACCACATGATTTCTTCTTAATTTCAGTTGACCGGTAACATTTCAAAAGAGGTGTTACTGCCTAAATCCCTAATAAAAACATTAACACCATTCTGCCCCTTTTTCTCAATTGCCAAACCCATTCTTTCCTTATCTCTGTCACTAGACAGCTGACTTGTCGTAGAACGTTACTTATACTTGTCAATGGTTGTTTACCTAGTTACACGTAAATTCACCTAGTTACGCGACACTTCCCCCTTCTAACAGAACTCCTCGTCCCGAGCATTATTACTGCCCCGCCAGACGGTCTACATATACAAACTAAGCTTGACTTCGTAAGGGGTGTAGTACTAGGCGGATGACATCCTCCTTAACAGCCATGAACTTGCGCCGTCCCCGTTCAAGTGACCCCGATCTCAATCTGTAGCCTTTTGCATGGATTACGTTTTTGTGCCATGAGCATGTGGTCTCAGGTGGAGGTTCGCCCATGTCCTCAACGAACTCGTTCGCAGACTCGAAGGTGTTTTGTTCAACACTACTTTCCACTATGACCTCCATCTTAATGTCTACCGCCTCTATCCCTACCGTGTCCTCCTCCTCCGTCACTACCGTCTCCTCCATCTCTACCGTCTTCTTCTCCTCAGCCACCTTCTCAACGGCACCCTCTGCCGCCACCTTCTCAACGGCACCCTCTGCCGCCACCTTCTCAACGGCACCCTCTGCCGCCACCTTCTCAACGGCACCCTCTGCCGCCACCTTCTCAACGGCACCCTCTGCCGCCACCTTCTCCACTGCAACCTCTGCCGCCACCTTCTCCACTGCAACCTCTGCCGTCACCTTCTCCACTGCAACCTCTGCCGCCACCTCCTCCACTGCAACCTCTGCCGCCACCTCCTCCACTGCAACCTCTGCCGCCACCTTCTCCACTGCAACCTCTGCCGCCACCTTCTCCACTGCAACCTCTGCCGCCATCTTCTCCACTGCAACCTCTGCCGCCACCTTCTCCACTGCCGCCACCTTCTCCACTGCAACCTCTGCCGCCACCTTCTCCACTGCAACCTCTGCCGCCACCTTCTCCACTGCAAACTCTGCCGCCACCTTCTCCACGGCAACCCCTGCCGCCACCTTCTCCACGACAACCTCTGCCGCCGCCTTCTCCACTGCAACCTCTGCCGCCACCTTCTCCACGGCAAACTCTGCCGCCACCTTCTCCACGGCAACCCCTGCTGCCACCTTCTCCACGACAACCTCTGCCGCCGCCATCTTCTCTAATGCCGCCCACTCTAGCGCCGCCCTCTCTCGTCTTCTCCGCATCCTCTCTTCAACTTCCTCCTTCGTCTTCCGCAAACTTTCACAACAATTGTGCAAATCGTGCATCGAAGTTGGTAGTAGGCATCTCTCCCGGATCCCGCTTCTGACACCAATTGTTACGGGCTGGGGTTATGTTAACGGAGAGAGATGCTGTATGTTTCACAATAATTTATTGATCTTACATAGTGGAGGGCAACTGGTACCCTTTACAATAATCTTCTCTTGTCACGACTTCTTCCTTCATCTTGATGTTGTCGCTTCACTGACTGCTGATTTATAACTCGATTTATGTCTGGACAAAGCGCCTATTTATACCCCTCAGGCCAATATTCCAGAATAGAAAACTGTTTAAATTCAAATACCACATGATTTCTTCTTAATTTCAGTTGACCGGTAACATTTCAAAAGAGGTGTTACTGCCTAAATCCCTAATAAAAACATTAACACCATTCTGCCCCTTTTTCTCAATTGCCAAACCCATTCTTTCCTTATCTCTGTCACTAGACAGCTGACTTGTCGTAGAACGTTACTTTTGACTGATAATTATACTTGTCAATGGTTGTTTACCTAGTTACACGTAAATTCGCCTAGTTACGCGACAATATGATGACAAATAAAATATTGTAAAATTATCACATATACAATACAGGGTGGATAAAGCGAATGGGACAAATGAATATCAAATTTCACTGAAAGGAAACATTCTTTTGTTTTTAAAAATAAGAATATCTTCATTAACCGACTTCCAAAAAAGGAGGAGGTGCTCAATTCGGCGCGTATGTTTTTTTTTTAAATGTACGTTACCGCATATCTCCGTGGCTTCCAAACCGATTAAAAAAAATTATTTTTCAGTGGTTAGATCGCATTGACATCATCGAGAGAAACTTGAGGAAAAGAAATTTAGTTTTCTTCGGCATTAAGGAAGAAGAGAAAAGTTACGAAAACCTAGAAGACACAGTCTTACAGACAATAAACCAAACCTTAAATGTACACTGCAATCGGACAGAACTCGAAAGCCTACACAGAATAGGAAAAAAAGGCGATAGAGCACGACCAATAGTGGTTACTCTAACTACTCTGGGTAAAAAAATACAGATTTTAAGAAACAAAAACCTTTTATTGAATTCGGGCTTCTATATAAAAGAAGACTATCCTCCCAAAGTCTTGGAAAAAAGGAAAGAACTACAAAAACAGTTAGAACAAGAAAAACAAAAGGGCAATAGAGCGATAATTAAGTACGACCGTCTAGTAATTTTAAATTCACCCAAAAATGACACTCATAACAAGAAACCAGAGTCCACCAGTAAAGCACGGAAAAGGGCACTGCCACCCTCACCCAAAACTCATAACACAGCCGGAGCGGACTCTACAAATATAAATACTAATCAATCTAACAAGAAAAATAGAGTCTCACTAAAAGATTATCTACAACAAAGAGAAAGTACAAGCACTCCCCTGCCACAACAAACTAGTTTTACGGGTACCACTCGTGAATAGCAACAAAAGGATGAAACCCCTCACACTCTCCCACCACGGCTGGTCCCCGCGGGAGAGTCAGACCAAAACCCTCCAGAGCTAAAACCATCAATTAATATAATTTCGACATTATACTTAGGCACCTACAATGTCAGATCACTAGCGTCGGACGCAAAGCTTTTGGAACTTTTAAACGCACTTGAGCAAATAAAGTTCGACATATTAGGATTATCCGAAACGAGGATAGTAGGATGTCAAATTGAAGAACATGGAGACTACATACTATGCTACTCGGGCCTAAAGAAAGGGCTACATGGCGTCGGCTTCCTTATAAAGAAAAAGTACAAACACCAAATTATAAACTTTCAAGGCCTATCAGATAGAGTCGCCATCTTGCAATTGCTCCTCAACAACCAAATACTCTCTATAATTCAAATTTATGCACCAACAAGTGACGCAGATGAGGAAGAAATCACTGTTTTCTATAACACCCTAAGGACAGCCCAGTTTACAGCAGGTAGGAACTGCATAGTAATGGGAGACTTTAACTCCAAAATAGGCGTCCCAACGCACAACGACCATCGCATAATGGGAAAGTTTGGTACAGGTGTAAGGAACAACAGAGGAGAATTACTAGTCCAATACGCAAACGAAAACAACCTTTCTATAATGAATACATATTATAAGATGAAATCAAACTCGAGGTGGACTTGGCGCTCACCTGATGGCAAGACCTTAAATGAGATCGACTTCATACTATCCGACAATCGAAAAATATTCCACAACGTAGAAATACTCCACAAAATACTGTTTTCATCAGACCACAGGCTAGTTCGAGCTACAATATCTCTACATAAAACGAAAAAAAGCCGTGTAAACTTCTGCAAGAAAACATTGCAATTAAACTGCGAAGCAGAAATAGAATCGTATAGAAATCACCTCATAGAGCACCAACATGAAGTCTCTCTACAGGTGGGCGACACCGTACAGACATACTACAACAAATTAGAAAGATATATAACGCACGGCCTACAAGCTTCAAATACTACCGATGGGAAGAAAACTAAAAAAAGTATAATTACCGATAATACTAAAGAGCTCATTGCAAAACGATATATGCTACAAAAAACCAAACCAAAAACACCGGAATTAAAGAAAGAATTAAGCGCTCTATACAAAGCTGTACCCAGGGAAATCAAATCTGATTACAGAAAACATAGATATTCCATAATAGAGATAAACCTTAGTGAAAGAGGTAGCGTAAAACGCGCCTATAAAGAATTAAGAACGCACAAGACCTGGATACCTTGCCTGACCGAACAAACGAAAGAGTCAATAGACAGAACAAGCATTCTAGAAGTCGCCACGACATTCTACAGCGAGCTTTACAATGAGCACAACGACGACGACACACGAAATAAGAGTCATTATACATCTAAAACCAACTTTCCCTCTGAAAGCACTGATATAGATGACTGGAGCGAGAAAGAAATAATGAAAGAAATTAATCGTCTAAAACCTGATAAAAGTCCCGGTCCCGACAACATTCCAAATGTAGCTCTTAAAACAGCCATAGACCTGTTAATCCACCCAATCAGAGATCTTTTCAAACTCATAAAAACTAGTCAAACAGTGCCCGATCAATGGGCTGAGTCTCACATAACCCTGCTCTACAAGAAAGGCGATCCCAAAGATATAAGAAACTACAGACCCATAAGCCTGCTGAACTGTCTCTACAAGTTATTCTCTTCCTGCCTACTCAACAGAATAGGTCCGCAAATAGATAGCGATCAACCGATAGAGCAAGCTGGCTTTCGCTCCGGGTTCTCTACCATAGACCATATACACACTATAGAGCAAATTGTTGAAAAATATCGTGAATATAACAAACCTCTATATGTAGCGTTCATCGACTACAAAAAAGCTTTTGACACAATATTTTATTCCTCAATATGGGAAGCTCTAGAACAGACCAGAATTCACCGTGTATATGTCAACATCATCAAAGATATCTACAACAAAAGCGCGAGCAGAGTAAAGCTAGAGACACTTGGCCCACTATTTAAAATCAAAAGAGGAGCAAAACAAGGTGACCCGCTCTCACCTAAGATTTTTATAGCCGTTCTAGAATCAGTCTTCAAAACACTAAAATGGGACAATCTGGGAATTCGCATCGGCGATAAACGCCTACACCATCTAAGATTCGCCGACGATGTGGTGCTCCTAAGTGAAAACTGCGAGGATCTGCAATATATGATACAAACTCTACAAGTCGCCAGCAGAGGAGTAGGACTAGAGATAAACCTAGAAAAAACTAAGCTCATGACCAACTCTAGTCCCACCGCTATATACATAGATTACGTCGAAATAGAATACGTGGAAGTTTTTATCTACTTAGGAAAACAGATTTCTTTTAAAGCCCAAAACACTCTCGACGAAATCGAAAGGAGAGTCTCAAAAACGTGGAACAGATATTGGTCTCTACGAGAAATATTCAAGAGTCGGTTACCGCTGCAGCTTAAGAAACTGGCCATGGATTCCTGCCTACTCCCATGCTTGACTTACGGTGCACAAACCTGGACCCACACCAACAAAACCAGAAGTAAACTGTTAGTCTGCCAAAGAGCAATGGAACGCAGTCTACTGAACGTCAGAAAAATTCAAAAGTTTAACTCTACAGATATCAGAGCAGAAACGAAAGTCATCGACTTCCTGTCACACGCACTGAAGCTAAAATGGCAGTGGGCCGGCCATATAGCGAGGCTAAACGATGAAAGATGGACTAAAAAAGTTACAACATGGACTGGCCCTACAGGGAAAAGAAAAAGGGGAAGACCCAAATCCAAATGGACGAAAGACATCATTAAGATAGCGGGGCATCAATGGGTCAACAAAGCTTCTCAAAGAGAAGCATGGAAAGCTCTGGGGGAGGCCTATACCCGAAAGGGGTTCTCATCCCATCATGACAAAATTAAAATAACATAACTAGTTACTAAAAAATTAAAAAAAAAAAAAAAAAAAAAAAAATCATTGTGTTGCATGACAATTATATAATATTGACAATTTATTAATTTTACTATTGACAATTTTCAGACATTATAATTAATTATATTATTACTGTTATTGATCTTAATTTAGACACTGTTGTTGCAACTTTACTATTAATTTACCACATCCTAGTTAAATGCAATGATTGTTAACAATTTTATATCACTTATTAAGATGGGAAATAAAAGGCTTTTTTATTTTATTTATTTATTTTATTATTATTTATAGAGGAAGCGACCAAAATGGTCCCATAAAAAATTCTGACTCCAAATCCTCAATCCTGATGCTGTAGGTATACCTACGACTCAAAACTAGAGAGTTAGGAAATTTTGATGGTGAATTCATATAGTAGGTATCAAGTCACGTGCATACTATACAACTCTGAGTCCCAACTCCTCAACCCTGATGCTGCAGGGTACATTACTCCTTAAAAATAGCGATTCAGGATTTTTTATGGTGAATTCATATTGTAGGTGTCAAGCAACAACTTCATACTTAAACTCAAGTCCCAACTCCTCAACTCTGATGCTGCAGGGTACTAGGAGTGCAGTACCCTGCAGCATCAGAGTTGATGGAGCCATGGGGATTAAGAGTACACTAAAAAGGTAAAAATAAAAATTCTTTCCAAAAAACCAACTTCCAAAGCCATTGTAAAGTAAAAAACAATTTTGATTTCTACACACTATGTTGAAGTCGGGCGAGTATAACAAAGAGAGTATAGGCTAAGTTGACGCGTGAGGCTCGCCTGACTTAAACATAGTGTGTAGAAATCAAAATTATTTTTTACTTTACAGTGGCTTTGGAAGTCGCTTTTTTGGAAATAATTTTTATTTAAAATCATGCATTTTAAGATACACGGTTTGTTTGAAAGATTTAATCCTTATTGGGGACCGTATTAATTAGTTCAATAAAATAGGCTGTCAAATTTTTGTATCTTTAGCTGGTTTAATGTACTTTTCCTCCATGTCCCGTTTGATTTTTCCACCCTGTATATATAATCTCTTCTTTTTATTTTACACTACACTACGCTACAGCCCATTAACCTCCCACTGCTGGGCACAGGCTTCAGCTCTCTTAGGAGAGAGGGAGTTTTGACGACTATTATCATGTTAGTGATAATAAACGGGACCAACGGATTAATGTGCTCTCCGAGGCACTGGGGTAAAACACCGCCAACTTCCTAACTCCTAAAGGCAATACTTAATTATGGCCCGACCCGGGACTCGTTCACGGGACCTCGTCGGCTGCAGTCGAACGTGCCACTAGACCAATGAGGCAGTTTTATTTTATTAAGTTGCCAAAAATATAAAGTTTTTTTTAAGCAGAGAAATTAACCATAGTGTTGGAGCCTAAAGCGGAAGGTGTGAATGACATAGCGAGTGATGAAGAATTTTTGCATGATGACATAGACAATGACGGGTTTTTGAATGGCGGCATAGACAAGGTAAACTATAAGTTCAAATAAGTATAGACATAAACAGGACTAGCTGATGCCGCGATTTCGTCCGCGTGGACTGAGGTTTTTTTTTTTGGTTCTCGCGCGAACTCTTTAATTTTCTGGGATAAAACGTAGCATAAGTGTTATTCCAGACTATAATCTATCTCTGTGCCAAATTTCATCCAGATCCGTTCATCCGTGCTGGCGTGATTGAGTAACAAACATCCATCCATAATTATAGTTGTAAATTGTATTAAATTTATGAAATACTTATGGATTATAATTGTTTTTTTATGATAATTTGCACACCATATGATTGGTAGATCGTAGCTTGATACTATGACCTTATTCTAAGAACTTCCTATGTAATAACCTGCAATCACACGCACAACGGGCACCTGTGCTTAAGTGCGGAAAAGCCCAGAGAAAGAAGAAGAACCTGCAATCAGCAAATAAATATTTAGATATTTATTTATTGCAAAAATACACGTGAAAAGTTCTTACAATATTTTTGGAAACAGTGTACTACCAAATATGGCGTGCAATTATTAGCAACTTACATCATAATATCATCTACTTACTATTACGTGATATCATATTAATATTTTTTCAAAATTAAGTAGGCAGTGGTAGAAATCATGTTGTTCTGTTACATGTACATTTCACTTTTTACAGGTTACAAAGAATACTCAAAATAACACAGACAAAAGCACAAACAATGATAGCTACAAGAATGTCAAAATTCTAAACAAAAGCATAGAAGTCGATGTGGAATTCCCAAACCAAGATACCACTTATGACATAGATGCATTGATGAAAAATGATATAAACATCAATTTATCTCATCAAAACGATGACTTTGACATGGTTTTTCCGGATGAAAATGCCAAAATTTCCAATAAAAATGTCAACAGTGTCAATTCAATAAATAAAAATGTCAGTAATATAAATTTACCTGATGACAATATTGACATTGATTTTGATATTGCAATTAGAAACGATAATGTCAATATTTTGGGTACAACTGTCAATTTACCCAACGAAACTGACGACTATGACATGGATTTCCCTAATGATAACGATATTGACATGAACATATCAGATAAAAATGACAGTGATGTGGAACTAGTAGAATTTAATGTCAAAAGTGAGAATAATAAAAAAAGTGATAGCAAAACTAAAGTTAAATCAAACAGAAAAGGTGTTTTAGGTAAAGTCAAACGAAAAACAAAAGACATATGTAGTAAGCAGAAAGCTAAAGTAGTTAAATCGAAAGTTCTATCGAATAAAGATGTCAGTGGAGTGAAAGTTAAGAAAGGTAGCCGAAAAAGGAAGACAGAGTTTCAGGGACATTATTTGAGAAGGAAAGCGCCAACTGGTGGCATGGAGCTGTTTAAAGTGACAGTTTTGACATATGAGGAACAGGTGAGGTTTTACCATCTCTGCGTCATTAAATTAAATGTTTTTTACTTGGATAAAATAAACACGGGATATGAAACGTAAGAATTAATTAATATTTAGTTTTGTATTAAAAAAAAATGTAATGCATCAGCATAGTATTGATTTTGTTACTTGTACTTATGAGTTGTAAAAGAACTTATCACTGAAGTGCATGTGGTGTTTACCTATAAGTGGCTAATCATTTTATCTTAGTACCTAATATATTGTAAATTTTCTGATGATGTTTCAAATGATACGAGTATAAGCTGTTGGTAAACCAATTAAACGAAAATAAATAAATTATGAAATCACGTTTGACTAACTTTTGCGGGGCGAGGGAAGAGTGCCTTGTTATTTTTCTGTCCAATTAACAACGACAACACAATATCATAATTAATGGCGAAACTGCCACAGTACGCGGCTAGAGGGGTAAGGCGAATATGGCCGATATCACGCGTCCAGTGGTTAATTCGTCCATATTTTTTTTTCAAATATCCTATTTTAGAGCAGGCTATTTTATGCCATATCACCATGCACGAGAGCTTATATTGTTCTGAACATTTATTAATTGCTCTTCACAATATAGTTATTTTGTGAATTGTGTAGTTAATATAATTAATTAATATGAAAATGAAATGTAATATTATTTATTTAAACATTATCTGACCGCGACTATACATGAAGCTTTACGCCTTGGTATTTGTATATTGCAGATTGCAGATATCCAATGCAAAAAGGACACGCCTCTATACAAGAACTCAACATACAAATGCACATACTGCTTCAAAGGCTACCAGTACGAAGACGCGTATGAAGCCCATATGGAACAACACACGGACGTAAGTATAATCTATAAGAATATTATAAATGCGAAAGTTTGGATGGATGAATGGATGGATGGATGGATGTATGTATGTTTGTTACTCAATCATTCATGCCAGAACGCCTGAACGGATCTGGATGAACTTTGGCACAGAGATAGATTATGGTCTGAAATAACACATAGGCTACTTTTTATCCCGGATAATTAAAGAGTTCCAAAAACGCGCACAGCACGCGGACGAAGTCGCGGGCTTCAGCCAGTTAGATTAAAGATTAGTTATATTCATATAACATACGTTTTAAACATTTTTTTTATTTACAATACTTTTGCTCATAAAGGTACTTAATTGTTATTAATACTATAAAGATTTTCTCAACCACGGGTGATAAAAATATTACCGCAAATTTATTAACCTGCAACGCCGTGGATTTGTGTAAATTTTTGAACTAGTGCGGTTGTTTACCTAATGACCGCCATACAAACAAACAGCTGATTTGATGGCGCCATCTGTAAGCATCTGATCTGGCGGCCATAATATTAACACACTTGAGTGCGTGATATTTTTATCGCCCAAGGGTGGGGAAAGAACCAATTTTGAATAAACATATTTTTTGACTTTGTTTTATTTTTTATTCCACTACAAGTTAGCCCTTGACTGCGAACTCACCTGATGGTAAGTGATGATGCAGTGTAAGATGGTAGCGGGTTAACCTGTTAGGGGTATGGCAGTTATATTAATACCCCTAGTCGGTTTCTACACAGCACCGTACCGGAACTCTAAATCGCTTGGCGGTACGACTTTGCCGATAGGGTAACTAGCCACGGCCAAAACCTCCCAGACAAAATAATTAAAAATCGTTGTTTATTTTATGTTCTCGCAATCGAAGTGAAAGTGTTTACCTCGGGACTAAAAGCCATTCTACTTGATTCTATAGCATCTCCCGCTACGCTCGGGAGGATAAACATCTCGTATGAAATGGCTCGTTTTAGTCGTTTTTTGGTGAGATCGCAGTCAAAGGCTAACTTGTAATGGATGAAAAAATAAATTGACTTTGACTTCGAAGTATAGATGTAAGTTTCAGAAGTGTTATACAGAAATACGGGCAGTTCGAATGCGCAATCTGTGGTATACACACGTCGAGCCGACAGAAGCTGTTACACCATCTGAACATGACGCATATAGTGCGATACAGCTGTACCCTCTGTCCCTTCTACACTAGACACAGGTGAGATTATATTCTGTTTATAATATAATGTCCTCCCGACCGAATTTCGGTCACGGCGGCCAATCTCCAGAGAGATAAGCCATCTGCGCGGGAGATATTATAGTGCACAAGTGTGTGCGCAAACACAGGTGCACTCTTTGTTCCTCTACTGTCTACTCTCATAGCGAGATGGGACGGAAAATCCGACACGACCGGAGAGAGATCAGGCGTAGGACCGACGGCTTTACGTGCTCTCCGAGGCACGGGGGTGAAATACCGCCAACTGCCTAACTCCGGGCTAGTACTGAGAATTTCTAGTCAGAAAATCCCAATACTTAATTATTATGACCCGACCCGGGAATCGAACCCGAGACCTCGTCGGCTGCAGTCGAACATGCTAACCACTAGTATTTTGGTTCCCGCGGGGACTCTTTAATTTTCCGGGATAAAAAAGTAGCCTATGTACTATTCCAGACTATAATCTATATCTGTGCCAAATTTCAGCCAGATCCGTTCAGCCGTTGGGCCGTGATTAAGTAACAAACATCCATACATCCATATACAATATAGGTACATCCATCCAAACTTTCGCATTTATAATATTAGTAAGATTTGATTATTGACTAGGTAATACAAACATAGAAAAAGAAGAATATAAAACTCTCTATCTACTATAAGTTTTTTGGAATATAACCAAACCTTCTCAGCAGGAATGGCGTTCCGAACTAGTGTAAGTTTCACTCGACGATTCAAAAGCACTTTTAATAAGTTTATTTGAATTAAAAATGAATTCGAGTTTATTTTGTTATATTTTCCAGGAACACGGCGAAGTCGCACGGCCGCTGGCACAACGGCACCAAAACGAAATGTCCGCACTGCGACGACGCGGAGTTCAGGTGAGTGCGTGCCGAGGGATTTTCATATTAATGACTAGCAGATGCCCGCGACTTCGTCCGCGTGGATTTTTTGATCCTATGTCCTTCCCCGGGATACAATGTACTCCTGTGCCAAATTTCATCAAAATCGGTTGAGCAGATGGGCCGTGAAAGCGTAGCAGACAGACAGACAGACACAATTTCGCTTTTTATAATATTATAGTATGGCTTTTGTTTTTTAAGACAAGAGCAACTGCTGAGTTGCTTGCCGGCTTTTCTAGTAGAATCACTTTTTGAACCGGTGGTTTGACGTATCATAAGTGACACAAGTTGTCTTACGTGAAATAAATAAATCATTTATTCGTCTCTAACTATGCGTGTTATACCTCACGCTTGATTAGTTTTCCTCTCGCAGTAAGCTGACGTCGCTGATGTCGCACATCCGCAAAAAGCACCCGTCAGACTGCGTGTGCTGTCTGTGCGGGTTCTCCTTCATCGGCGAGCGCGGCCTGGCGCTGCACCTCAAGATGAAGCACCAGTTCGAAGACACCACGGTCAGTGTACACGATAAATATTGCGCTCGCTTCGCTTGTGCCTCTATTTTTTTAGTCATTTAGCTGCACCTCAAGATGAAGCACCAGTTTGAGGACACCATGGTCAGTGTACGCGACAAATTTTGCGCTCGCTTCGCTTGTGTCGCTATATTTTTTAGTCATTTTGCTGCACCTCAAGATGAAGCACCAGTTTGAAGACACCGCGGTCAGTGTACACGACAAATTTTGCGCTTGCTTCGCTTGAGCCGCTATTTGAAGTGAGACTTCTTTGGAATCGTTGTGATTTGAAAATTCGATGAAACGAAAAAGCGACACCAAAAAGAGACAAACATATTCAAAATAGGATTTAGCCTGCGAGAGAATGAGATAGAATACAAGTTACATTTATCTCATTCTCTCGTAGGCTACTTTTCTGAAGTTTCACTTCTACCGTGTGTGAATTGCACTCACACCCTTTTTTCAACCGACTTAAAAAAAAGGAGGAGGTTCTCAAATCGACTGTATTTTTTTTTATGTTTGTTACCTCAGAACTTTTGACTGGGTGGACCGATTTGGATGATTCTTTTTTTATTTTAAAGGGCATACTTCCCATGTGGTCCCGTATAAATTTTATCGAAATCGGTCGAGCGGTTTTTAAAATATCAACAATAAAATAAGTTCTTTGTATAGCGTGTGCTTGTTGTTGTAAAGTTGGCGCGGGAGTTTGAAGTCGGTTGTTTAAAAATAATTTTTTATTGTACCAAACAATTGTCTTTCTTCTGTCTACTCTATACTAATATTATAAATGCAAAAGTTTGGATGGATGGATGGATGTTTTTTACTCAATCACGCCAGAAATGCTGAACGGATCTGCATGAACTTTGGCACAGAGATAGAAGACCTCCGTGGTGCAGTGTTGAGCGCTGTGGTATTAACGTGCGGAAGTCCCGGGTTCGATCCCCGGCAGTCAATTTGGTGCGGCGGTGAATTTAAGGTGCTATTAAGTATACCGTGGCCATAGTTTAAGAAAGCTGTGAGGTCAGTATTTGAGGGTAGTTTGATGTTTCCAGGCGCCTCTGACGGGGCCGCTGTGTGTGGAATGCAACATAAGATTCGCTTCCGATACCGCGTACGAGCAACATCTAGCTGTCTCGCTCCGACACACCACTGAGGAGTAAGTTCCTAATAGAGTATAGAGATGATGGCAACTCAATCCAATCAGATACTCTTTATCAAACTTTTTAATCTGATTTATTTGGGGGCTTTTCTTTACAAAACACGGTTCCTTTAGAGGTCGTGCTATACAGAACTGGCAACAATCGGTTAGCTAAGTGACTAAATCCAGTGTGAGGGTCTAGATCCATACTAATATTATAAATGCGAAAGTGTGTCTGTCTGTCTGTCTGCTACGCTTTCACAGCCCATCTGTTCAACCGATTTTGATGAAATTTGGTACAGGGATAGGTTGTATCCCGGGGAAGGACATAGGCTACTTTTTATCCCGGAAAATTCAAAGGTTCCCGCGGGAATCAAAAAATTTATCTGTTCAACCGATTTTAATGAAATTTGGTACAGGGGTAGGTTGTATCCCGGGGAAGGACATAGGCTACTTTTTATCCCGGAAAATTTAAGAGTTCCCGCGGGAATCGAAAAAACTTGGTCCACGCGGACGAAGTCGCGGGTATCATCTAGTAATAATATATACTTTAAGGCCTTGGCGGAGGGTGAATTGCCCATACAAACGTAATACCAAATTAATTTGTGATTCGAGAATATTTTGCACCATATCATGCGACTTAGATTAAACTTGTTCTTATCTAGGTCCCTGGATAATAATGTTTTCAAAATACTTTCCCAAAATTAAATGTAAGCGCTTTGCATATTTATACGACATAAATGACATGTTTTCTCCTCATTTGATTCATATTAAAACCAACGATATCTCGCGTACTAATTGATCAGGAACATAGCCTATACTGTCAAGTTACATAATAACAACACGAAGTGAAAAACACAACTAGTTTTGATTCATCAATCAAGACCAAATGTATAACAAATTGTGGACGATAATATTGCTATCGCGCTTGCACGCGATCATCAGCCAAATAGAGATAGCAATATACCGGCAGATTTTTGTTCGCGCCTTGAATAGAAGTTGCGAGCCTCGATCGCCGGCCTCTTAAGCATGCCTATGCGTATGCGTATCAATTAAATGGGTTTGCTGAGAATAAGAAAAATAAAATTACGTCACACTTAACTCAATATGGCGCACGATTAAAGCTTGTTTTTGAAAATGTTTTTTTTAATGATTTAAGATTTAACAGTTGACAGGTATTTTTGGTGCTATCTCAATAGTATACTGTATTGTTTTGTAGCAAGCTGCAACGCAACGAGCCTACGCGGCGCAAAATAACCGGACCGCCGCGACGCCGAGGGGAGCTGACGGTCACTTGCGAACAGGTTAGTGCTGTAATATAGTAGTTAACAACGACCTCAATTTACACGGGCCCCCTGTCAAACAAATAATGTGGATTTATTTTACTAACGCCATCTAGTCTGAAAAGCGGGACAGCGCTATGGCGCGGACAAGGACAGGCTTTTACAGGTGAGGGGAGGGGCATGCACCACAAGTCGGACGCCCAACTTTTTTCTATGAAAGGGACAATCTAGTACCTACATATTATATATCGGTATAGTTTATGAAACGGTTGCATAATACGGGTTATTGAAACACGAGTGTGTGAAGCGTAGCGAAGTTTTAGAAAGTTCTACGACAAAAGATTTACAGTGTTTTGTATAAAAGCGTAGCCTAAAGAGGTCTATTTTTTTAGGGTTCCGAACCTCTAAGAGGAAAAAAGGAACCCTTATAGGATCACTTCGTTGTCAGTCTGTCTGTCAACCACCTTTTTCTCGGGAACGCATGTAGGTATCAAGTTGAAATTAATATCAAATACTTAGGACTACAGTCTCTTGGAGCTGTAAAAAAATTAACCTTCTAGGTCAAAGCAATCAAAAAATCCGGCCGTTTATGCCACTCGCCAATAAATCAAAACCACCAAAAAGTGACAAACATATTCATAATAGAATAAAGCCTGCGTGAGAATGAAATAGAATACAAGTTATATTTATCTCATTCTCTCGCAGTCTACTTTTTCGAAGTTTTACTTCTACCGTGTGTGAATTGCACTCATACACTTTTTTTGTTTTCTCGAATCTCTGTCCGCTTATACGAAGTATTAGGATAATAATTAGAAAATAAGATTATTTCCACACAACACAAGGTTTGAGGTAAGTCAGAGCCATCTATCGGTAATTTAGAAAAACTTTCTTGAGAAATTGTGTAAATTGTTTCCTCGCAAATTAGAGAAAAGTACTGTACAAGTAAGTCTCGTTTACTTAAAACTCGTATAAGGGTTCACATTATTGGCACTTTGTTTCCAGTGCGGGGTGAAGCTGAAAGGCTTCAAACACTACACGTATCACTTCAAGCGCCAACACCGCGGCCTGACGCGCACGCAGTTCGCGAACGCGCACGAGCGCTGTCTGTGTGAACAGTGCGGGCGAGTGTTCCAGGTACTAATACATCGTAGACAGGGATAAAATCCCTATAGCGTATGTCCTTCCCCGGGATGTAACCTATCTCTATGCCGAATTTCATCAAAATCAATTGACAGACAGAAAAACAAACCGCATTGTACTAATATTGTAAATGAGAAAGTTATTTGTTTATTAGTTTGTCCTTTAATCACGCCTCAACTAAGCAACGGATTGACGTGATTTTTTGCATGGGCATAGTTGAGGACCTAGAAAGAGGTCATAGGCGTTTTATCCCGGAAAATTAAGTAAGTACCCGTGGTAATTAAAAAAATTGATTCCAAGTGGGCGAAGTCCGATTTAGTGTTCTGGTACAGAGCCATACAGTAAATATATCTATAGCTTCTTTTTTTTCCAATGTTCGAGTAAGCAAAATCTTTCTTTACAGCATTCGAGCGCGCTTAAAAGTCACATGCTAGTGCACGCGGGCAAGAAAGACGTTCAATGCACGATATGCGACAAGAGATTCTACTACCAGCGACAGCTGACCATGCACATGGAGATCCACAGTGAGCCCAAGCGCACATTCGACTGTCCTGTGTGCGCGCGCAGCTTTACCAGCAAGTCTAACAAGAACAGGCATTTGTGGGTGAGTCGGTGCCCTCAATCAGGGCTACCGCGTGTAAATTCGCCGCTAGGGGCGCTAGTGTAGTGTGAGGTCCCCGAAATGTCAAATATCACTGGGCTTTTATCGCGGGTCTAATTATTTAATTAATGTTATGAATATTTAGCAATAACTGATTAATTATGGAAGATGTAAGATACGTGCCAAAGAATGCCAGTGCTCTGTGCTTTGAAAGCGTAGCTAAGAAAAATAGGTGCAAAATTAAGCGGATTCTTTCGAACAGCTAATTCATAGGTTAGTATTTCCCTGGTTCCTGTATGTTTACTATTTAAAAAAGAGTTCTTTTTTTCACAAATATGCTTGTTTACCGAATATACAGCTATACTTCAGGACCTTACTCGCAAGTGGCGCCAACTAGTGAGCATAAAAACGTCTATAAAAAAAAAATTGAAGTCACACACTCAAATGAGGGCTACCCTCATTTGAGTGTGTGACTTCAATTTCTTACCATCAATTATTGTACAATATTCTTTGCAAATTAATGATTATTTATTTATTTACTGACAACTTGTCAAATACCTTTTTCTTTCAAACGTCAAAAGGCGTGCTTAGTATGGGATTTTGTGACTGAATTGTGATTGTTGGAGCGTCTAAGGGGCGCTTAAAAGGACGTGGGCCCTGATTGGTCCACGTATCAAAATTGTCAATTTAAAATCGGTCCGCCATCTTGATGATTCGCCTGTCTTTCGAAATTCAATTATTAGCTGGTCATTCGCAATTCTTAATGTAACTCGCAATTTGCAATTTTTGTAAATTATTTTTAATCGCCTAATAAAAGTACAAAGGTATCTCGCTTTTCATTAAATCGAAGCGCAAACATAACTTCGTGGTCCTTCTTCGCCAAATATACGCACGGAACACGGCGACCTGTGGAATACATCCATCCGAATATCACGACGAATACAAGGGCGCGAACTGGTTTGGATCTGGAAGACTACCGACTCCGAGACGCGCAAGGTAGGTACGGTCAACCTATCCACGAATCACCCACCCTTATCTCGCTTGATTAATACTGTGCTGTGATTAAAAACGCATAAAGTAATTTTGCACTCCCACGATACAAAATGGCGAGTCGCGATAAATCCCCGCAACTAGGGTTAAGTGACGATAAATCAGAGTTATTAGTACGCGAACTCATCAAAAAACGCGGCACCCTCAAAGGTCGACTAACAAAATTCGGCACTTACATAAATAATTTCGATATAAAAGTAGCATCAGCACAAAATAAAATAGATTTGAAGCTACGCATTGAGGGTGTCACGAATTTATATCGCGAATTTAACAACATTCAGTCAAGGATCGAAGAATGTGTCAGCGAAGCTGATCTCGACGATCAGTTGACGCAAAGGGAGCAGTTTGAGGACTGTTACTACAGTACCTTGTCGCAGGCAGAGTTATTATTAAATAGCAGTGGTAGCAGCAGTAGTAAGGTCTCATCTGGTTCAAATACATGCGCAAGTAGTCATTTACGCTCTGTAAAACTACCTACCATAACATTGCCATCCTTCGATGGAGCATACGAGCACTGGCTGGAATTTCGGGATACATTTCAATCACTGGTGCACGATTCAGACGAAATAACCAGTATCCAGAAATTCCACTACCTAAAATCTTCGCTTAAGGGTAGTGCCGAGCTAGTCATCGACGCATTAGAGTTCACATCAGATAATTATACTGTCGCGTGGGACCTTTTACTCAATCGCTACAATAACAGCAGATTATTAGTGCATAATCACGTCAAAACTATATTTAATATTCAACCGTTGAGTAAGGAGTCCCCTGCTTCTATTCGAACACTAAGTGACACTATTCTTAAGAATTTACGCGCATTAAAGATCCTAGGGGAACCTGTAGACTCGTGGGATACGTTAATTATTTATACCATTGTGTCAAAACTCGATAAAATCACTGAACGCGAGTGGGAGCAGTATAAAGGCACTTTGATAACAAACAATGACGATTCCAAATCAAAGTTAAAGGTTGATGATTTAATTAACTTCCTCAAGAATCGAGCGGACATGCTAGAAACATTGCAGGGTTCACATAATAATTCACAACATAATAAAGAATCCAAAGACGCGAAGATCAACGCGAAGTCATCCACAAAATGCAATGTTTCTACCACTAAACCGCACGAACGTCACTTCACGCCTAAAAAGTGCATTAATTGCAACGGAGATCATCAATTGACAATTGTACGCTTGTTCGAAATTCATTAACTCTGATTTGGAATCGAAACTAAAATTTATTCGCGATAGGAAATTATGCGAAAATTGCATGAAAAGCAGCAACCACACAGCTGAAATTTGCAAATATGGTATTTGCCGCCGGTGTCTTCATAAGCATAATTCCCTAATCTGCCCTAAAAACGATTTAAATCATCCCGTGGATGATACAAAAACTATAGGTAGCACTAGCGGATCCCTAACGTTGCACTCGTCATTAGATAATCAGTTACTAATGAATGGCGCGCGCGCAGGTCCCGATGCATCGAGCACTGCACCGCTGCCCCTTTCCCCCGCTGATGCGATAAGCCTATATGCAAGTAATGCACACTCAAACGATAAACGCACACATCGTTATTTGCAACCTGTTTTATTGTCCACTGCGCTAATCGAGGTACGGACTCGACATAATGTTTACCTACTTGCAAATGCGCTCTTGGATAATGGAAGTGAACGCAGCTTCATAAGCGAACCCTTTAGTAAAAAACTAGGGATTGAATTCACGCAATCTACTCACGAGATTAGAGGTGTAGGTAACTCAGTGACGCAATGTACTAAATCATGCGACATCGAGATAAAATCGCGCATATCTACTTACACTACTAAACTACATTGTTTTGTATTGCCGCAAATTTCTTCTACGTTGCCCGCTGTACATTATGAACGCGCTAGGTTTCGTATACCTAATAGTATACAGCTGGCAGATCCGCATTTTCTTGATTCCCGAAATATCGATATTTTAATTGGTGCAGATACATTTTGGGAATTAATACACGACGGTAATTTAAGGTTACCTAACGGGCCTTATTTACAAAATACGCATTTAGGTTGGATAATATCGGGATCTATCGTATTGAATCCGCGCAACGATAGCATTATCCAATGTAATTTTACGCAATCTATCGATACGCAACTTCGACAGTTCTGGGAAGTGGAAGAGTTCCCTAGGGATCGCGATACACGCACGGATGCTGAGCGGGCTTGCGAGGAGCTGTTCACTCGTACTACGACACGCGATGACGAGGGACGGTTCGTCGTGAACATACCCCTTAAGGCATCACCCGACCTTCTGGGTGAATCATTTTCACAGGCTGAACGACGCTTCCTAGCGCTGGAAAAACGGTTGGAGCGCACACCCGCCTACAAAAAATTATACGCCGACTTTCTTCATGAATACGAGAATTTAGGTCATATGACTCGCGTTTCGACCTACTCAACCCCGCATTATTTCATGCCGCATCACGGTGTATTCCGCGAAAGCAGTTCAACAACGAAGCTTAGGGTCGTATACGATGCTGGGGCTGTTACAAGCTCTGGAGTCAGCTATAATGATCTACAGCTGGTAGGTCCGCCGATCCAAGGCGACCTCATCTCAATTATTTTACGCTTTAGGCAGTATCGGTATGTCGCTTGCGCAGACATCGAGAAGATGTACCGACAGTGCCTCGTCAATGAACAGCAGCGTGATCTTCAGCTGATTCTCTGGCGTGATGAACCCACGCAGCCACTCAGTGTCTATCGCCTCAACACGGTCACCTACGGAACCGCGTCCGCGCCGTTTCTAAGTTGTCGTTGTTTAAAACAACTCGCAATAGAATCTCCGAGTACAGAAGTGTCTCGTATAATTAATGAAGATTTCTACGTTGACGACATGATCACAGGTTCCGATAATAAAGAAGTTTTGTTAAATTTATGCGAAGAAACAACTAATGTATTGCAAGCTGGTTGTTTCCCAATTTCAATTTCAATTCAATTTCAATTTCGATTTTCAATTTTACATGCGAACCATCGGTGACGTCATCGACGTGCGCTTCTAAGCAAATAGTCGGCGAGAACGTAAATCATAAAACATTAGGTATAGGTTGGCATAATGACAGTGATGAATTTTATTTTAACACAGAATTTAAGTCTGATATTAGTCAACCTATTACTAAACGCATAATTCTATCATACGCATCTCAAATTTTCGATCCGTTGGGCATTTTAAGTCCGTACATTTTAACTGCAAAAATGTTATTGCAACAGCTGTGGCTATTAAAATTAGATTGGGACGACGTCGAACCTACTGAAATCGCACGTCAGTGGAACCGGTTTCTCGCTTCGCTAGCCGTCCTGAAAACAATACGCGTTCCTCGATGTTATGGATACTAATTGTATATCGACAGAGATGCATATTTTTACTGATGCCTCGCAAGCCGCGTACGGCGCGTGCGTTATATTCGAACTGTAAACGCTAATAATCATACGGCCAAAGTTCGATTGCTATGTTCTAAAGGAAAGGTCGCGCCGCTGAAAACCGTTAGTATCCCACGGTTAGAACTTTTAGGTGCCCTAATTGGCGCTAGGCTATATGATAAGGTTCGAAATTCGCTACGTTGCAATTTTGATCACATAATATTTTGGACAGACTCCACGATAGTCTTAGGTTGGCTGCGCATGCCAACCAAGATTATTAAAAACGTTCGTCCAAAATAGAACAATAGAAATTCACGAATTGACGAAGGAGCTTCCGTGGCGTCATGTAAGCGGGAAAGAGAACCCAGCTGACCTCGTTTCGCGTGGGGTTGTAAATCTCGAGGAGCTCTCTTCTTCCAATTTGTCTTGGGAAGGCCCAGCCTTCCTTCGCGACCGCACATTTGACTGTGAAATCGTACCTACCTCTTATCCGCAGCAAGGTCAGTCAATTGACTTACCTGAAACGAAAGGTAGTGACGTAACCGCGCTAGTTGCCCAGGATGGGTCAAACTCTGAAGATGGGTCTATTATCAAATTCGAACGATTCTCTCAGTTCAGCCGGCTAAGACGCTCAACTGCATACGTTTTACGGTTTTTATACAATACACGCAATAAATTAAATAAGTGTTCGGGTGTTCTTACCGTTGATGAACTGAGAGAAGCTGACAACTTGTTGATTAGGCTTTCTCAACTGGAATCCTTTCCAGTTAAATCGTTAACAAGTCAATAGTCAAAAATCGCGCGCTAAACAATAAACATAATTTAAGTAAATTAAATTTGTTTATTGATGACGATAAACTACTGCGAGTCGGTGGCAGGTTGGACTATTCTTCAGAGTTCGACTACAACAAAAAACATCCGATACTACTTTCAGGCAAACATTATTTCACGGTACTGCTTTTCCGCCACGAACACAAAACCTTGCTACACGCTGCTCCGCAGGCGCTTCTCTTTCATCTTCGTGAAACTTGGTGGCCACTTTCAGGCAGAAATCTCGCTAGAAAAATAGTTCACGACTGCGTCACGTGCAAGCGCCTGCGAGGTCAAACACTAACCCCTCTTATGGGAAATCTTCCCAGCGAGAGGATCACACCTACCTTTCCGTTCTATCGGTGCGGCGTTGACTATGCCGGCCCAGTGTTCATTTTAAATAGAAAAGGTAGGGGTGCTAAAACTACTAAGGCGTATATTTGTATATTTATATGTCTAGTTACGCGCGCTGTCCACTTAGAGCTGGTTAGTGACCTTACTACTGAGGCTTACCGTCTCACATTAAATCGATTCCTGTCGCGCAGGTCGAAACCGGCGGAAATCTGGTCCGATAATGGCCGGAATTTTGTAGGCCTTAAAAACGAATTCGCACAATTTTTAGAACGCTGCAGTTCTGATATAATTGAGTACGCTAACCAACAAAACATTAAATTTAAGTTCATGGTTCCTTATGGAAGTCACCTAGGTGGCCTGTGGGAATCGGGAGTCCGCTCCTGTAAATTTCATCTTCGCCGCGTGGTGGGTAACGCGCATCTCACCTACGAAGAGTTCAGCACCGTATTAGCTCAAGTTGAGGCCGTCCTTAACTCCCGACCTCTCAGCCCGATGTCATCCGATCCTAACGATTTCCTTCCTCTCAGTCCCGCTCACTTCCGTTGGCCGTACGCTCACAGCGCCTGCCTACGACAACCTGGTGGATACGCCCACGCACAGACTAGATCGGTACCAGAGGGTGGAGAAGATTCGACAACATTTTTGGAATCGCTGGTCGAAGGAATATATTTCTGAGCTGCAAAGGCGGACGAAGTGGAGACAGAACACGCAAGAACTCAAACCTAACACTTTGGTCATCATCAAAGAGGACAACTTCCCCCCGTTACGGTGGCATCTTGGACGAGTCGTCAGAAACATACCTGGGAAGGACGGTGTATCAAGGGTAGCTGAGGTGCAAACGTCGTCCGGGCTTATAAGGCGAACGTATGCGAGAATTTGCCCATTGGACGACCCGGAAGAAGCAAGTCTTGGAAGCTGAACGTTCCAAGGCCGGGGGCATGTTGGAGCGTCTAAGGGGCGCTTAAAAGGACGTGGGCCCTGATTGGTCCACGTATCAAAATTGTCAATTTAAAATCGGTCCGCCATCTTGATGATTCGCCTGTCTTTCGAAATTCAATTATTAGCTGGTCATTCGCAATTCTCAATGTAACTCGCAATTTGCAATTTTTGTAAATTATTTTTAATCGCCTAATAAAAGTACAAAGGTATCTCGCTTTTCATTAAATCGAAGCGCAAACAGTGATGTCATCAAAGTTCGACGCACTTGCACTTTAATCTATAGTTTAAAATCATTTAATTTAGATCCATCCAATTTATGTATGTGACCGCAATTTTAGTGTGCTGCTCTAACTTTAGTATGAGATTGCTTTGCTATAATATGTAACTTCAATTTGAGTATGTGACTTCAACTCGGTGTGCTAGTACTTGAGTTTGGCACTACAGTAAAATGATAATTATTTATTTATATCATGAGTTTCCCCACAAATTAATTTTTATTTTGTTCACAGACCCACACTCAAGTATCGAGGCCTTTCAAATGCCACGCGTGCCCTAAAACCTTCGTGTACCCATCAGAGAGGAAGATTCACATCAACCACGCGCATGCGAACCAGCCTTACCCCAAGAAAGTGAAGAATAAGGTCAGAAATAGTCGGCCCAAACACGTGAAAGAGGCCCCGTATGGACAAATTGGACCGCACGGTATTATCAGTGAAACCTCGTACTCGAGTGAAACCAGTGCGATACTTAATGAGTGAAAGTGAAACCTTAAATTAACTCTATGGTCTTTATTTCGTGTAGGACATAATATTGTACTTATGTTGAACTTTACCACAGGTTCAGAAAGGAGATTCTACTGAGAAGAGCCAGCAAGAAACTGCAGTTACTAGAATAAGCTAAAGAGCACACAATTTATGTATAACTAGTTGATGTCCGCGCCATCGTCCACGTAGATTGAGGTTTTCCTGGTTAACGCGGGAACTCTAAGTTTCCGGAATAAAAAGTAGCCTATGTGCTATTCTAGACTACAATTTCTCTGTGCCAAATTTCATCCAGATCCGTTCAGCCGTTCTGGCGTGATTTGCCGCTTCTTCATTGCACGGCCCGGCCCGGCACTGACAGTATTCAACGACACGGCACCGGCACCTACATTCTTCATTGACCGACACCGACGCCGACGCCGACACGGCGGCTATATAATATACCTATTTTATTTTACAGTAGGTCGTGAACTCGCGAACAAGAGCGATGGCAGCGTATAACAATTAATTATATTTGTTGTATCCATACTATTATTATAAATGCGAAAGTGTGTCTGTCTGTCTGCTACGGTTTAACGGCCCATCTTTTCAAACGAATTTGATGAAATTTGGTATAGGGGTAGGTTACATCCCGGGGAAGGACATATGCTATTTACTTTTTATCCTGGAAAATTAAAGAGTTCCTGCGGGAATCAAAAAACTTAATCCACGCGGACGAAGTCGCGGGCATCATCTAGTTTATTATATTTGAGACGCAAAAAAAGAAGTATCAGTAAACGGTTTAGGTGCATCTAGTTATAAAAGAAACATATTTAGATGGCGTGTATTACAATTTATGTGAAAAACTAACCGATGATACTAATACTAAAAACTAATAAACTGATAGTAATATTAAAAATAGGAAAGTGTCTGTCTGTCTGTCTGCTACGCTTTCACGGCCCAACTACTCAACCGATTTTGATGAAATTTGGTACAGAGATAGGTTACACCCCTGGGAAGGACATAGGCTGCTTTTTATGCCGGAAAATTGGAGAGTTCCCGCGGGAATCAAAAAAATGTATCTGTTCAAGCGATTTTCGTGAAATTTGGTACAGGGATAGGATGTATCCCGGGGAAGGATATAGGCTACTTTTTATCCCGGAAAATTATAAAGTTCCCGCGGGAATCAAAAAACATCAATCCACGCGGATGAAGTCGCGGGCATCATCTAGTTTATAATAGTAGTATGGATTAGTATGGATGCGTAAAGACAGCTTTGATTTTATTTACTAATGAACTGTATCGAAAAATGCAAATGAATTGTGTACTAGAAGCCTAGGGGGCGCGGGGCGGGATCTCTGATCACGCCACACACACAGTGAGACAGCGTGCCATACAACTTCATACAAATGAGCATCCACTGATGTCGGTGTCGGTGCCGGACCGTGCAATGAAGAAGCGCCCATTGAGTAAGAAACATCCATCCAAACTTTCGCATTTATAATATTAGTATAGACTGGGTGGAATAAGTTTTTTAAATCACATTCGCAACAGACCACAAATCCTGTGGTATCACAGATTTTGGAACGAAGTTCCTAATCGCGCGTTACGAACGACGGAAAAAATTAAGACCAAAAGTTGTAACGACACTTTTTGGTTGCTATGACTACTTGTGTTGTTGACTTCAAGTTGTTGAAAATAAAAAGACACTTTTTATGAAAAGATGATTTTGGTTGCTATGACTACTTGTGTTGACTTCAAGTTGTTGAAAATAAAAAGGCGAAATAATTTTAAAGAATCATGTTTTCAATAGTTACATAGGCTAATTAATTCCTTTTGATAAATTAGTGAAGGAATTGTAATAAAATTTACACAGAGAAACACGCGCACGCCGCACGGCTTACAACTATAGCAAAAAAGTGTCGTTACAACTTTTGGTACTTCGTTCCATCCGGGTGTCCCTTGACACCTCTCAAGTTTTTTTTATTTAGAAGTTGAATGGATATCATATCACTTATTTATAAAAGTGAAAAAATCCGCTCCAATTGTCAGCCAATTTTGTAAAATACATGTTTAGTTGTAATCACTCTGTTGATGTTTACACATTGTAAAAATTTAAATTCATTAATTGTAATTTGGCATTGTCTAGCGAGTAGTGCAAAGAACTTATAGCACCCCTCTTATTGCACTGGGGGTTAAAAATAAAAGAGCTATTTTATAAGAATGTAACTTATTTATGAATTTATTTTATCTTAAAAGTATGTACATAAATATACGAGTTTTAAAAGTATTAATTTTAATTAAATAAATCTTAAACTACATATTTACATAAATATATAGTGAGTATATAGCTGTTTTTTTTTTAGAACTACAAGCATTTTATGTTACTATACAAAATATAAAGCAGCCGGCACTCCATGGATGTTGGAATACACAATACAAAATGTTTATGCTTTTTTTTAAATACCTACTATAATTATTCTTGCCTGTCTATAAGGCTGATTTTGTACACAATCTCCAAACAACCAAAATGACAGCATTGTATCTATTGGATAGAATCAGGCGTTACTTTGCGGAAGTTCATGATTTAGCAAGAAAATAATACAATTATTTTGCTATAATCCGTCAACAGTTAGTTCTGTTGGGGATTATAGCAAAATAATTGTATTCTTATCTTGCTAAAGCATTATATCTATTGCTTACCCTTTCATTTTACTGCCTACAGAAAGGGACACACCCAGATTAAGAGCTGTCATTTTAATTTAGCTTTGAGAGTGGGGTCAATTCAGTGTAACACTAACTCAATGGAAGGCAACCTGGCTTGATATTAGAATTAGGGCATCGAGCCCGGGTTTACCCGGACCGAAAAAACCCGGGTTTTCCCGGTTCTGAGGATTACAAAAAACCCGGGTTTGATTTTTAAAACTCGGAGTTTTCGGGTTTTTTTTAAATATATTTGTTGTTGTCTCGGGTCTGGGTGTTGTGGTACCTTCGTTGTTTCTGATTTCCTTAACACAAGTGCATAAGCTACTTACAAAGGGATCGTCATCGGAGCAATGTATGTGATGTTGTCCACTATATATTTATTATTTAAGTTATTATTTTAGTTTTTGTTATTTGTTAAGTTTAAGCCACTTCGAAATTCAAATGCAATAACAATTAAATGGAGTAAAAACACGCTTTGATAAATTATTATTTATTACGTAAAAAGTATCTTCGTTGCTACGTTCCTACGAGTAATACAAGCCACGCAAGTTAAATGGAACGCGCGCGTCCATCTCAGGACATGAAGGGGGTGAAGTGTAGAGCAGTGGAGAGGGGAGGGTGTAGCGCGGGTGATGAATTTACCTCCGCCATTTTGATTAGTCAGTGTCAGTCCGCCATAAGTATTCGACGCGCCAGCGCGGGCGACGTGAACGTGAGGAGTGTTATATGTAGTGTTTGGTGACGCTCTTTATAGGTGAGTATCTACTAAATTAATTTTGTTAATCAATAAAACGTAACTTACAGTTTTAGCTTGTTGTTCTAGGATTCTAATGTTGGTTAATAACTAATCCAATTATTTGATATATTGACGTGATATCGTCCGCCACTCGTGGCGCTATTTTTATGGTGTTTTGTTAGATGTATTTGAACTTTTTTTTTGTATTTATATGCGATTTTTATTGCTAATATTTTAATGTAATAATAGCGGCAGCGCTAACTAACCACGAATAGGTATGGCCTCGCAGTTGTTGCCTGCAACTTGCAAGCATTAAATTATTATTTTTTCTGTGCATTAATTACATCGTGAAAAAATACGATTGCTATTATTATAATAAAACTAAGTTTCCTTTCAGATGAATCCCCTTCGTTGATCATATTCATAAATCAATGAGACATGGATTTTGGAGTAGTAACTAGTAAGGAGGGAGACAAGACATCTGTTTGGCACTATTTTCTCAGAAACAAAAACAAAAATGAAGCTAAATGTAAAATATGCCAAAAAGTATTGAAATCAGCCGGTGGTAGTACTAGCAGTCTGCTAAGACATTTAAAGAATATTCACACGGTTGACATAGAGGCTGCAAGGCATTCAACAATCGAAACAACAGCTCAAGGTAGTGCATCTTCTTCAAAAGAAATTCCCGAGGCGTCAAAATAGAAAACCAAGTTGACACACTATTTTAAAACTGATGCAAATCCAAGTATGCAGGTTATGGTGTCTCGTATGGCTGCAGTTGATGGAATTCCTCTTAGAACGTTCTCAAAATCTCAAGATTTAAGGTACCTTTTTGAAAAGACCGGCAACAAATTACCCACTACTGCTGATACCGTTCGTAACATAATTCTCAAAGACTTTGATAAAAGGAAGCTAGAAATAATCAACGAGATAAAAACTATATTGTCAGATGAAAAGAAGTTTTCGATATCATTCGATGAATGGACATCCAATAAAAATAGAAGATATATAGGGCTCACTTTACATTCACCAAATTTTGCAAGGGATAGCAGTTTTCGAAATTTAGGTCTCATACGCATTCACGGGTCCATGAATGCAGCCTCATGCGTACAATTGATTGAGGCCAAGTTGGACGAATATGGGGTATCTCTAACAAAATATGACATCGTCGCTCAAACCACAGACGGTTGCAGCCTAATGGTTGCATTAGGGAAGTCCCTTAAGTCATACCATCAGCTATGCATCGCTCATGCCGTTCAGCTGGCAATTGTGGACGTAATGTACAAACGCAATGCCAGCTCCGAGGAAAACGTCGCTCAGCTTGCCGAACTTGACGAGGATGAAGATTTGCCTTTATCGGTACTGGCTCAAAAACTGCGAACTGTAGAATTTAACGACGACACGAATTCTACAGACAATGACGAGGATGGTGTTGAATTTAATAATGAATCCTCGTTTATGGAGTCTTTCAGTTCACAGTCTTTTACATACAACGATCTGCTATCAAAAGTACGAAAAGTGGTAAAAATCTTCAAGAACTCTCCGACAAAAAAAAAAACGATGACATCCTTAAAAAACATGTCAAAGCTGATTTTGGACAGGAGTACTCCCTGTTGCTAGACTAGCATATCTATAGAGTAGCATATCTGCCATGCTAGGTCGGTTTCTGAAATTAAAAATATCTATTACAAAAGCTTTAATTGATTTAAAAACAGACATTGCATTTACTGATGATGACTGGAGAAAGATAGATGAGATCCATAAAATATTGGATGTTATTAAAACTGTAGTCGAGGCGCTATGTCGTCGAGATGCAACATTACTTACAGCTGATGTTTCCCTAAAATTTGCATTGAAGAAAACGGATGAAATGAAGACACAACTAAGTAACGAAATGGCAACTGCATTGAGCAAACGATACGCAAAAAGAAGACTAACTCAAGCAGCAACACTACAGTACTTGACTAATCCGGGTAAATATTTTGAGAACATTCAAAATGAAGATAAAACTATTTTTTATCGGCCTACAGGTGATGAAATGCTACACGAAATTGTTAATCTAATTAAACGCACAACCAAAAAACAAAATATATCTATTGAAAATTTGCCAGCGCCAGACCAAGACCTGCGAGAAATTGACATTCAGTTATCTACTTTGACAAATGAAGAGGAACTGAACAGACAGTTAAGTCAAGCTGTTGCAACTTGCAACTGATAATACTGCTCCTGAAACTGGATCAGCTTGTCTATCAGACGATTTGCTTACTACTGTGAGGGTAGAAATGGCACTCTTCGAGAATGGCGGTACGCGACAGCGGGGGCGTTACCTATCGCTGGTATATGAACATTTAAAAACTATTCCACCTACTAGCGTCGGGCCGGAGCGTATATTTTCTTCGGCTGGAATTGTTTGCAATAGATTGCGTTCTTCTTTGAGTGACAAAACTTTGGATGCCCTAATTTTTTTACGTTCATTTTACTTAAGTAAGAAGAAATTCTAATAATAAAGTTATGATTTCTGTTATTTTTATGTTAAATTGCGATATATCCAAAATTATTTTGTATGAATATCTCTTTTTTTCAAAAGTGGTCAGATGGCCATAGGGTATGTCTTAACTATGTTGTTTAAATAAGGTGTCAAATGCATATTCTACTTTTTACTTAGTACTTTAGTTAATTAGAGAGCTGATTATAAACCAAACGACTGCAATTTAAATTATATTAGAATAGAAGACAAGAACTATTAGTTACTTAATTGTTAATGCGAAGAAGAGTTTTATTAATGTTATAATTATTTGTGATACTACAAAAATGGTGCCAATTCAGACTGCATTTCTCTAAAGTTAGAATCGCTTAAATAAGACTTAGAGACGTATGCTATTCTGACAAACACCTTATGGGTATGTTAGGATTGAAGTTAAACAAACCCAATGTAATTTACGAATATTATATTATGAAAGTTGATTATTTATTTAGTTACAAAGTCTATTGATATATTATGATAAACGATTTATAACACTAATTACGGACTATGGACGTTACAACAAGTATAATAATTAATTGATTGAATTGAGTGAATTAGCCGGACATGAGATGCGTGTACGCGGCCTCCCGTCGTCGGGGTTCAGAATTCACTCATTCGAACGCCCGGGAGAATCCCGACCGAAAGCGAGTCGGAACGGAAATTCCCGAGGGTTCAGTAGGTCTCGTGGGACTTCGCCACATCAGCCCCCCCGGAGACCTTTAGGTCGATCATGACGAATAAAGAATTCGTTCTTTTACACAATTCGTTTCACTCGTTACAAAAGTAAGTATTATAATTAAAATTAAACATAAAACTTAATTAGATATTTAACTATTACATGTTTACAAAAAATAAACGATACAATGCAATATTAGAAGCTTACGTACAATATTAATAGCTAAACGTATTCTCTAAAAATTGTTTTACTTACTAATGACATGTGGATATACTCACATAAACCTACGAGGGAATCTTACCTGTCTGCCAGAGCGAGTTACTGTATCAAGCTTGGTGGCAGGCGGTTCTGAAGTAACAGGTGTAAGATACGTACGTGGTTTTGGACTAGAAACATCGCGATACACTTTGCATGCACTAGAGGCAGAAATACTCATTTTCTGTAAATCCAGCGAAGAAGAAGTGTGCAAAAGATGTCTCAACTCGGTGTCCGTCTCTTGTGAGAAAGGGAGTATATCTAAACTAATGCTATCAGTAACAGATTCAATCCGAGAGAACGCATCGGCAACGACGTTGTCCTCTCCGGAAATGTGTCGCACGTCGGTCGAGAATTGTGATACGAAATCGAAATATCGGAACTGACGTGGAGAGCATTTTTCAGACGCTTTACGAAACGCAGCAACAATAGGTTTGTGGTCTGTCCAGATCGTGAACGGCTTCAGCTCGACCATGAAACGAAAATATTTCACGGCTTCGTAAATGGCGAGTAGCTCTCGATCGAAAGGGCTATACTTACGTTGAGCTGAGGTCAGTTTCTTGGAGAAGAAAGCAATGGGTTGACAATTACCTTCAACTTTCTGCTGCAATACGGCGCCGATGGCGATATCGGACGCATCACAGACCAACATCAGATCCGCGTTAGGATCGGGATGAGCAAGCAGTGTTGCATCGACGAGGCTCTTTTTGCATTCGTTGAAAGCCTGTTCCAGCTCAAACGTCCAAGTGATTGAAGTGTTTGGCTTGATATCCGTGCCGCTAAGTAGTTGGTGTAAAGGTGCTTGGATTTTCGCAGCGTTCGGTAGGTACCTTCTATAAAAGTTAATCATACCGAGAAATCTCCTTAATTCTTTCAAGGTCTTGGGCTGCGTGAAGTTCTGGATGCTACTTACCTTTTCTGGCGTAGGACTCGTGCCGTTTGCCGTAACTAAGTAGCCGAGGAACTCGACTTCCGGAACACCAAATACGCTTTTAGCGGAGTTTAAAACAGCACCATGATCTCGAAGGCGCTCTAGAACCTGTTTGAGATGAAATTCGTGATCGTTGTGGTCGCGTGACGCAATCAATATGTCATCTATATACGGGAAAGCAAAATCCAGGTCCCTTAAGATTTCGTCCATGAACCGCTGAAACGATTGCGCGGCGTTCCTTAGACCAAAACTCATGAACGGAAACTCGAATAATCCGAACGGCGTAGTTATGGCAGTTTTGGGTACATCCGCAGGGTTGACTGGAATCAAATGGTAAGCACGTACCAAATCAATTTTGCTGAACACAGTACAGCCATGTAGATTATGGGAAAAATCTGCGATGTGGCGTACTGGGTATCGATCGGGTATTGTCCGAGCGTTGATACCTCTGTAGTCTCCGCAAGGTCGATCAGTACCGTCTTTTTTAGGTACTAGATGGAGAGGCGCTGCCCACGGACTATCGGATCTACGTGCAATACCTGCTCTTACCATATCCTCAAACTCACGCTTAGCTCGGCGGAGCCGGTCCGGTGCCAATCTGCGAGGTCGACTGTACACCGGCGGACCGGGCGTAGTGCGTATGTAGTGCAGCGTTTGATGCTTAACTTCGCGCACCATTGGCTCACCAGAGGGTCGCGTGACCTCAGGAAACTGTTTGAGTAACTGATGATAACGAGAATTACCTGTAACAGTCTTAATTTCGCACTCTAAGGAAGATAACACGGGTTTAGCATTTACAATGAGCGTAGTCGTATTATCAACTAATCTGTGGTTCCTTACATCTACGAGTAGGTTATAATATGATAAAAAATCTATGCCTATGATCGGTCGGGTTACGTCGGCTATTACAAAACGCCAGCGAAAATCTCGCCGCAACCCGAAGTTTAAATTTAAGTTTATTGTTCCATATGTATTAATCACTGTACCATTAGCGGCAAAAAGTTTATAGTCAGTCTTCTTAACAATTGTCTTATAAGAACTTACATTTCTAATAGGGAACACACACAAATCAGCACCAGTGTCTATTAAGAACTTAACGTTAGAGTGTTTGTCCGTTACAAATACGCGACTCGGTGTGACGTCACGACAGTCATCGTTAGCCGCCATCAATGACTGCGTTTTTCGTTTTCCGACGAGTAAGTGCACGGATTACGGCACTTTGTAGCCTTGCTCTGGAATTTGCGGTGATACCAGCAGTGGGCATCTGTCGCAGAATCATTGGATCGGCTACGGGAACGTCGGCGCCATCTCGTGCTGCTATTCGATCTCGAGCGGGATCGCGATGACGATGCTAGTGCGGCGACTTTGCGCGACAAATCAGCGATTGATTGTTTCAGTTCGCTGATCTCATTATTCGACGTCGACGCAGACAGCTGATGAACTTGCGGCGCGGTACCAATCACATCCTTAACTGTGTCCGCAAGTGTAGCCAACTCGTCGAGGCTACTCTTCGATTGCGACGCCAAGATTACTTGAATATGAGTAGGTAGTCGGCCCGTCCATAGGGTACGTATAAAGTCGTCGGGTACGCTTGGACCTGCTAAACCTTGTAAGTGTCGCAGGAATTGCGACGGCTTACGATCCCCAATGTCCCCTTGGGTTAATAATTGACGTACTCGTTGCTCCTGTGACGACGAAAGACGTTTCACCAGCTCTGTCTTAATCTTATTATATTTATCACTATCGGGAGGGTTTTTAATAACGTCTCTTATTTCGGTTATGTACTTATAATCCAAATTTGAAATTACGTAATTATACTTGGTCGTGTCTGCTGTTATATTTGTTAAAGCAAACTGCCCTTCTAGCTGTGCGAACCAAAGAGCTGGCTCGTCTGGCCAAAAAGGTGGGACTTTTACGCGCACAGTTTCTACCGCGGGAGATTTGTTGTCTTCAGCCATTGTTTAAAATAAAAAACTTTTATTACACTGAATCTATTTTCGGAATAAAACAGGTTCGTCACTATGCACACAAAGAATGTTCGAAATATGCAAGCACTTGAGAGTTCGGGACGCGTCGCCGGTTCACCACTTATGGGAACGTCGGGTGTCACCAGTTATGGGAATGTTAGGATTGAAGTTAAACAAACCCAATGTAATTTACGAATATTATATTATGAAAGTTGATTATTTATTTAGTTACAAAGTCTATTGATATATTATGATAAACGATTTATAACACTAATTACGGACTATGGACGTTACAACAAGTATAATAATTAATTGATTGAATTGAGTGAATTAGCCGGACATGAGATGCGTGTACGCGGCCTCCCGTCGTCGGGGTTCAGAATTCACTCATTCGAACGCCCGGGAGAATCCCGACCGAAAGCGAGTCGGAACGGAAATTCCCGAGGGTTCAGTAGGTCTCGTGGGACTTCGCCACAACCTATTTGACAGGTCTAACCTAAAATTAAATCTGACAGCTCTAACTATTCAATTTAGCGATGATTTAGCGAAATGCTATTCTAATCGACGTTCTAAACGTCAAAATTAAGAAACGTCAAACTAAAAATAGATAATTACCTCTAATTTTAGACAGGACCTCGGAAGGTGGCCGCTAAGTCTAGAGAAGCAAAATAAACACGAATTTTCACAAAAAGTTATTTCTTTTGATAGTTCAAGTGCAATTTCTATGCATTATTAGGTGCATTTGGATCGACTTTAGTGTTTAATGTTACAACAAATGGAAAAATAGAGTGCTGTGGTAGGTCTAACTATGAATACAGAGAAAACTAAATTGATGACAAATGGAGACCAAATTACTATAAAAGTTAATAACAAAGCAATAGAATATGTTGAAGAAGATGACTAAAGAAGTTAACCAAAGAATAATTCACATGAAACGATACCTACTGGTCTTTAAAGGAAATTATGAAAGTAAAGAACTTCCAGTAAGTGCAAATCAAAAAGTATTTGATACATGCATCCGTGTAGAACTTACGGATGCCAAACTTGGTCACTTACCAAAGCAAACGCACTGAAACTAGAAACTTGTCAAAATAGTATGGAGAGATTATATGATAAACATATAAAAGAAAGACAGAATAAACTTAAAAACTATAAAAAAACGCAGCAAAGTGAAGGATGTAACAGAGCATATAAGAAGGCTATAATGGCTTTGGACTGGAGTCATGATGAGAGACAGTGGTGGAAAATTGACTAAGGAAGTGACCGAGTGGTATCCTAGGGGTGGGAAAAGGTGTAAAGGAAGACAAAGGAAAAGATGGGAGGATGATTAAGAGTGGTGGCTTGTGCTACATGGCACAGAACAACATAGGAGAGGAAGATCTGGAAGGCTCTGGAGCAGGTCTATGACACAGGACAAGGTGATGTTCACTAAAAAAAAATTAAAAAAGAAAAACAACATACTTATTTGTAAAAATATTTATTCAGCAATGAAGGCTATGATTATAAGTGTTTAAAATTATAACAGCTATTAAAATGGAAGAATACGTTGTTGCAGCTCTGGTTATTATCGAGAGAAAGGTAAATTTTGTAATCTGAGTTAGTACCTAGTATTCATAGGGTAAATATAATAATATGCAATAATATATAATAAGTAAAATATGCAAATTGTGACCAGTCGGACATAGTTGCACCATAATATGGGTTGCTTTCCTACCGTTGAGGTACGCACACCCAATGGTCAGTAGCTCTGGAGTTTCATAAGAAAACCAAGATAAGCTAGGGAAGACGCCATACAGAGAGCCAGCTCATGCCGTTTGCCTTTTCTGTGGTAGGTATTAGGTAGTTGGAACCCATAGAGTAGAAAATAATACAAATCATAAGCTAATTCCTTTGTATTAGGTACTCAGCTATACAACATTACTTTAGTAAAGGTTAGGCAGAAGATAAATTTTTAAAATTATTTAGGTTGCTTTAACCCACTGCAACATAATATTATAAAATATGTTAATTTAGTAGGTATATTTCAGTATGTAGCACATAGTTTTTCAGTTATATCTAAAGAACAAGTGCAAATTCTCTCAAGTAGACTTGGAGACTGCTTCGCACGGTCAAATATGCATGTTTTCACTAAACTGACAAAATATACAAGTTGCAGTTTTTTTCAAGTAACTTTTCCCTTCCATAGAATAACAAATACAAAAATTCAGTGCATTTTGCAGATGGTGCTGATGAAAACTAATTAATTCAAGATGACTAAAATTTGAACTGACATGTATTCAATCTCAAACTCCACAATACAGCTGCAAGGGCTTTGCTGAGACTGCAGAAACATAATTACACATCATCTGTTACTACCATGCTGTGCTAATGCATGCTAATACGTTGTTGCAGCTCTGGTTGTTCCGAGAGAAAGGTAATTTTGTAATATTCATAATCTTAGGTAGAACTCTTAAGGTTAATAACATAATGCCGATTGTGACAGACATAGCTATACTATAAGGGTTGCTTTCCTACTGTTTAGGTACGCAAACCCAATGGTCTGTAGCTCTGTAGTAGAAACTAGAGAAGACATCATACAGGGAATCAGCTCATGCGGTTTGGTTCTTCTGTGGTAGGTCTAATACCTAGCATTAGTTGGAACCCATACAATAAAAGAATACAAACATAAGCTGATTCTATTTTGTATTAGGTACTTAGCTATACTTATATCTACCCAGTCCTATACCTAAGTGGTAGATGTACCTAACTTGTTTAGGAATATCTACCACTTTGGTATGGGTTAGACAGAAGAGTAATTTTTAAAATTATTTAGCTTGCCTAAATCAGGACCCCACCCACTGCAACATAATGCTATGTATAAATTACTTAGAATATTGTAAAAAATATTAATTAAGTAGGTATATTTAAGTATGCAGTCAATAGGAAACACATAGTATTTCAGTTATATCTACATAACAAGTGCAAATTCACTCAAGTAGACTTGGAGACTTAGCTTCATTGGTCAAATATGCATGTTATCACTGAACTGACAAAATAAACAAGTTGAAGTGTTTTCAAGTAACCCTTTCCTTCCATACAATACCAAATACAAAAATTCTGTGTACTTTGCAGCTATAGTGCTGATGAAAACCAATTAATTCATGGGGCAAATTAATCCAAGACTAACGGACAAGTTCTGGTTGAACAGACATGACATATTCAATCTCAAGCTCCAGAACAGCTGGAGAGGCTCTGCTGAGACGGCAAAAACACATAATTTACACATCATCTATTACTAGTGCCCTGCGCTAATGCACAAACATAGCCTTCACATAGTCTATCCAATAAGGCTAATAAGGATGTCCCGGCATAGAAGCTGCTACTGTTCTTGGCTGTAAGTGGTATTGGATCAAAGGCCTTGCATAGCTGTCTCTCCAAGAAGAAGAGAAAAATATATGGATTTCCTTGCATAAGCAAGAATAATTAGACAAGGATTTATTGATAGATACTTTAAATAATAAAAAGAAAATTAATTAAAATTTTATTTTTGTGTTATTCTTTCAACAAGGTACCCAAATAAAATTGAATAAATTTCAATACATAATTAACATTAGATACATAACAATGTTATGTATACATAGTTCTTTCATTTCAAATCAACATATTGGTATAATAAGATGATGCTTGTGAGCCCTTGGAAACTGATGCTTCAAGATAAAAAGTAATAATTCCAGGATGTAAGCCTACCTACCTATGTACTAAATTGGATCAAAATTGGTTAATTCGATGGTCCAATCATACAGACACATGTGAGATCCATAGAGTGTACTTTGACTTGGCTCAGACTTTACTAAGAGTTAAAAAGAGGTGGATTTATGGGAGTAACATAAATGTATCTCGTTTTAACTGTGTCTTAAGTCTGAGCAAAGTCAGAGTTCGCTCTATAGATCTCACACATAAAGGTACATCTTCTAAAACCTAAACATCAACTATAATATAGCTATTCCATGTAAAATCATCTATACTATAATCCATACTAATATTATAAATGCGAAAGTGTGTCTGTCTGTCTGTCTGTCTGCTACGCTTTCACGGCCCATCTGTTCAACCGATTTTGATGAAATTTGGTACAGGGGTAGGTTGTATCCCGGGGAAAGACATAGGCTACCTTTTATCCCGGAAAATTCAAGAGTTCCCGCGGGAATCAAAAAAAATTATCTCTTCAACCGATTTTGATGAAATTTAGTATAGGGATAGGCTGTATCCCGGGAAAGGACATAGGCTACTTTTTATCCCGGAAAATTCAAGAGTTCCCGCGGGAATCGAAAAAACTTAATCCTCGCGGACGAAGTCGCGGGAATCATCTAGTATATTATAAATGCGAAAGTTTGGATGGATGGATGTTTGTTACTCAATCACGCCCAAACGGCTGAACAGATTTGGGTGAAATTTGGCACAGAGATAGATTATAGTCTGCAATAACACATAGGCTACTTTTTATCCCGGAAAATTAAGGAGTTCTTGCAGCAGGAACCAAAAACCTCAATCCATGCGGACATAGTCGCGGGCTTCAGCTAGTTATTTATAATTATTGTAACAGTGCCTGGGGTCTAGGTAGACTTGACTTCAAGCACTTCGTTGTACATTCTCTGTGCAACCTGATCAGATAGGTTATGCAGGGTTTATTGTACCTATTAACGGTTCAAATAAAACTAATATGATTGTAAGCCACACAGGTTGTTTATTATCAATAAGTCTTGCACTGATAAAAGGTTCTTAAACTGTATTTGAGACACTAGATGCTAAAAGAGACAGATTCGCGCTTATTGTAGGTTAGGTTAGTTACTCTATTTCAGTAAATCTACTTTTATGTTCGCGACAATTAATCCGAGTGTCCTAGACTTGAAGAGATTCAGGCATCAATTAGGATATTATACGGTAGGTACATGGTTCACAAACACTGGACTTCACGTTTTATTTCGGAAACGGAACGGAAGATATGCGAACGCCGGTTATCCAACTCCCTAGATGTCTGTCGTTGCAGCAGCGATAATTTCCGATGCAGTACCAATTGCTTCCTTTAATAGCCTTTTACTTTCATAGGCTTGCCACCAATTTATTCACAGGGTAAGCGAGGACGTCGGAGACTTGTTGTTCTACGCTCTTTGTCCATAGGTTTTAACTTAATTTTTAGGATGGAATTTTACTACTAGAAGACATATTTGCTTTTAATTCTCTCTTTTACTGGCTTTATTCAATGATTTTTGTGCTCGCTAATATTTGGAAACTCGAAAATGGAAATGAAATTATGATATGAAAACAAACAACAGAGACAAGTAAACAACTTATGTACCAAAGACAACGGTCCACGATCGACAAGTGACAACTGATAGCCACAGATGAATTAACATAGAGGTAGTATGTTGTAGCATCATAGAACTAGGAATCTGCTTAAGTAGCATTGCCAAAATGTCTCTTTTTGGCAGTTTATTACGTTGTTGGTGCAAGGAACATCAAATTTATTAATATAAAATAAATTTTATTCATAAAAAAAGTCATTTAATTCGATTTTAGTCGCAAAAATTATTATTACGATTATTGTGCAAAAAACAAAGACAAATTGTGCAATTTTTGTTTCTGTTTATGGTATCACTCGCAATTCAACTTAGACTTCAGCTTTAGAGAGAGTTTTAGTGATTTTAAATTTAGATGGAGGCATATACAGAATAGCATAAGGAGATAGAGAAACCAAATAAGCGAGTTTAAAATTTAGTTTAGTTTAGAGATGTGACATTTGTGAATCGGTACCAATGTCTATTGCAGATATTATTTTTATTAGTTTTTAAATACAATAAGTACATGTTACCAAAATAATTCATTTAATGTTAAATCTAATCTCTGCAAGTCTGTGATTAAAAAGACTAGATTATTTACTAAGTTTTAAGATATTCTAAAGAAAAAATAAATCTTTAACACTTTTTTAAACATTAAAACTGGTTTTCATATTTGTAAAGTGATGTTTCATTTATTTAAATTCTTCCTCATCCTTTATATTTTATATTCATTGTAAGAAATCGATATATAAACGCCGATTAGTGTATTTAAAAAAATTACAATAAAAAGATCGAAATGCTCGAAAAAACCGGTCTACCCGGGTTTTGATTACTCTTAGACCCGAAACCCCGGGTTTTTAAAATTGAACCGAGTTTCGATGCCCTAATTAGAATGTCATTCTTCAACATAGGCAGACTGCTATATTCATAAAAAGGTATTAAATACTAATCTTTGCCTAAAAAATGCAAATATATTTAAATTAATTGCTCTAATGTAATGTAATGTATGCGAGACTAGCTGATGCCCATGACATCATCCGCATGGAATTTGTTTTTTCAATTCCCAGGGGAACTTTTATTTTCTGGGATAAATAGTAGCCTATGTGTTATTCTGGACTGTAATCTATCTCTGTGCCAAATTTAATTCAGATCTGTTCCGGCATGATTGAGTTACAAACATCCATCCATCCATCCATCCAAACTTTCTCCTTTAGTATAGACTAGCTGATGCCCGCGACTTCGTACACGTGGATTGAGGTTTTTTGGTTCCTGTGGGAACTCTTTTCATTTTCTGGGATAAAAAGTAGCCTATGTGCTATTCCAGACTATAATCTATCTCTGTGCCAAATTTCATCCAGATCCATTCAGCCGTTGGGGTGTGATTGAGTAACAAACATCCATACATCCATCCATCCAAACTTTCGCATTTATTATATAAGTAAGATTTGATATTTGATTGATTATTTGATTGTTGCAAGTTTTCACTTTGATCAACTTTTTTTTTTCACTGTAATCAACTTTTTTGCACTTTTATCAACACTTTCACTTTGATCAACTTTATTATCACTTTGATCAACTTTTTTGATCACTTTAGATGCACATTTGTCACTTTAGCGCTAGAGCGTCACTCGTCATAGCTGTCGTCCTTGGTCGAGGAGGGCGGGCGCGCGCGGTTGGGGCCGCGCTGTCGCTTGGGCCAGGGCACCTTCATGTGCACGTGTGACACATGGCAGTTGCGTTCAGATGCGTTACTGAACGCTTTCTCGCAGTATTCGCATTTGAACGACTTGCCTCGGTGGATCTGAAAACAAATATACATAAATAAAAATCAATTGCTGAATGTATGTAAGCGCATCACTTCAGAACGGCTGGAACGATTCTATACCGATACACTTAATATTATACACTAGCTGATGTCCGCGACTTCGTCCGCGTGGATTGAGGATTTTTGGCTCCCGCGGGATCTCTTCAATTTACCGCGATAAAAAGTAACTTATGTATTATTCTAGACTATAATGTATCTCTGTGCCAAATTTCATTCTGACCCGTTCAGCCGTTCTGGCGTGATTGAGTAAACAACATCCATCCATCCATCCATCCAAACTTTCGCATTTATAATATTAGTATAGAAGTGTACGAAGTTTGTTGTGGGCTATTCTCAGACCAGGGCGCGTTTGGAACCTTCGTAGCTTTTGTTTTAAGATACCGTAACCGAATATCACCATCACGTTTTATAAGTAAGTAATTTTTAACGTCAATAAGTGTACCTACAGTGTACCTATATTGAATAAATGATTTGATTGATTGATTGATTGAAGTATACATTAGAATGACGAATGTTATGCCCAGCTGAGGGACCATTTAAGTATAACGTAAGCACCTAAGGGGGGGATTTTCGTTTGAATTGGGTGGGGAGAGGGCAATAATCACTCACCCATACGTGTCTGTTCAGACTGGAGGGGCAGGTAAAGCCCTTGTCACACACGGCGCACGTGTACAGGCGCCGCGCGGATTTGTCCATGTGCGTTTCCTTGTGCTTGTCTAGGAACGCCTTAATGCGGAACCGGCGGTCGCAGACGTCACACCGGAAGTTCTTTTCACCAGTGTGCTTCGCCATGTGGTACTTGAGATGGTGTGGACTCTGGAAGAGAATAGCTGTTAGTCCTGTGGGATTACTACGATTGCTTAAAGCAGTATTATTTTAAAACTATCTGATGCTCGCGACTTAGTCCGGGAACTCTTTAATTATCCGGGATAAAATGGCCTACGTGTTATTCCTACCTCTGTACCAAATTTCATCAAAATCGGTTGAATAGATAAGCCGTGAAAGCGTAGCAGACAGACAGACAGACACACTTTCGCATTTATAATATTAGTATGGATATTATAAATGTGAAAGTGAGTCTGTCTGTCTGCTGTAATTTGGTACAGGGATAGATGGTATAGGACATAGGTTACTTTTTATCCAGGAAATTTCAAGAGTTCCCACGGGAATCAAAAAAATTATCTGTTCAATAATTGATTTTGATGAAATTTAGTACACGGATAGGTTGTATCCTGGGGAAGGACATGGGCCACTTTTTATTCCGGAAAATTCAAGAGTTCCCGCGGGAATCAATAATCCACGCGGACGAAGTCGCGGGCATCATCTAGTACCAGAATAAAATAAATAAAGTATATCTCTGTAGTCACCTGGAAGCTCTTTCCGCACAGTTCGCAGAGCACGGCGCGCTTGCTCGGCGCGTACTGGGTTCGATTCTTGTCGGGGTGCACTCGCTTGAAGTGGAACGAGTACCGCGAATAGTCCTTCAGCTTCATGCCGCACTGGTATACAAACATCACAATTATTGAAAGAAAGAAAAGTATTTTTAGGGTTCCGTACCCAAAGGGTAAAAACGGGACCCTATTACTAAGACTCCGCTGTCTGTCTGTCTGTCTGTCTGTCTGTCTGTCTGTCTGTCTGTCTGTCTGTCTGTCTGTCTCCAGGCTGTATCTCATAGACCGTGATAGCTAGAAAGCTGAAATTTTCACAAATGATGTATTTCCGTTGCCGCTATAACAACAAATACTAAAAATTAAAAAAATATAAATAAGGGGGGTCCCCATACAATAAACGTGTTTTTTTCGTATTTTTTTGCTCAATATTAAAAACGGTAACAGGTAGACGGTTCAAATTTTCACAGAATATTAACTTGTATATTACCTTTCAAAATAAATAATTAAATATCAATAAAGTAAATATTAAAGGGGGGCTCCCATACAACAAATGTAATTTTTTGATATTAACAGTAAACCTCTACAAACAAAGTTAGTTTTGCGGTTCATTAACAAAGGTAATTATACCTACTTCTTGAGTACGGAACCCTCGGTGCGCGAGTCCGACTCGCACTTGGCCGATTTTTTTTGTTTACAATCGATTTAGGAATTTTCGTGAATTTTACTGCCAAGATAAAAATAACATCACATTATAACGTTAAATTAAAGCTTTTGTTCGTTATAATTGCACTGTTAAATATCACTGCCAAGATAAACATAACATCACATTATAACGTTAGATAAAAATAGATAAAACCTTTTGTTCGATATAATTTCACTGTTAAATATCACTGCCAAGATAAAAATAGCATCTCATTATAACGTAGAATAAAAATAGCTATAGGCTTTAGTTTGTTATAATTTCACTGCAGAGATAAAAATAACATCACATTATAACGTTAAATAAATATAGCTATAATTTCAACTTCTACTATTCTGTGTCCAACCATTTATTTTACTTTTGGCAGCTCGAGTAAATGTTGTTCTAATACGTTAGTGATTCGATGATACAACATAGTTGTAAGAAGTTTTAATCGTACTGTTACTTACTAGATGAGTATACGTGTTACGAAATATCAGATAAAAGGGGAACGTCGCTTCACTATTGTAAAAAATTATCTGCGTCTATGAAGCATTGCATTTTTTGTCGATGGTTGCCTGTCAATAATTATGAAACTTCATAGGCGTGCTTATGTCAAAAGTAAACGAAATAGTTGGAAAGATATAGTCACCTGTTCGCACGTGACAGCGTCTTCGCCCAGCGGCTCGCCGGGCGCGCGCGTCTTCTGCGGCCACTTGCTGTAGCAGCGTCGCGGCACCGGCTGGTTCACTTCGCGCGTTCTGAACACACACACACACACACATTAATTACACCCATACTAATATTGTTAGTTAAATATTATCATTTCATATTCCTTTTTGGGGGTAAATAGTATAAATATATAGATAGCTAGGTCACTCACTCGGGCGTGCTGTGTTTGGGCGACACCCTCAGATGTCGCTCGTACGCCTCCGCCGTAACGAAGCGCACGTCACACTCCGCGCACTGCGGGCCCGCGGGGCTCTGCCGACGTACACACACAAACACTGTACACATTTTTTAATAACCGACTTCAAAAAAAAGGAGGTTATCAATAGGACACGTATTATGTATGTAATATTATTGGAACTGTAAAATAGTCACATATGATAATTAATCTATAAGGGCTGTCATCATCTAGTATACTATATGAGTTTGGAAAACTCATATAGTATACTAGATGATGACAGCCACTTCGTCGGCGTGGATAAAGGTTTTTTGATTGCCGCGGGAACTCTTGAATTTTCCGGGATTAAAAGTAGCCTATGTCCTTCCCCGAGATACAACCTATACCAATTTCATCAAAATCGGTTGAACAGATGGGCCGTGAAAGGTAGCAGACAGACACACTTTCGCATTTATTTTATTAGTATGGATGGATAAATATAGAGGTCTGAAGGGTGCTTTACAGATTTCAGTAGTGGTGACGTCACAAGGCCCTACCTCCACTTTGTCGGAGCGATGTATGCGTCGCAAGTGCGCGCGAAGGCCCATGTCGCTCAGATACGAGTAGCCGCACTGGTTGCAGATGTGGTCTGACGGGTGCTTTACGCGTAGGTGCGTCATGTATGACGTAGACTTTCTGAAATATTTGGAAATTAATCGATGTTGTAATAATAATCGAATGCAACCATAGATATTGTTTTTATTACATAGAAATAGAAATATAAAGAGGTCAGATTAAAATGAAAAAAAAAAAACAGTCAAGTGCGAGTCAGACTCGCGCACAAAGGGCTCCATGCCACCACATAATATATATATAATATATATATAGGAATTATCAAGAAATATATCATAGCAATACATCTAAACTGGTAGCGCCTGACAAACAATTCGACACCCTATGAGTACTGAACCCTAATTATTAATTTTCAGATTTTTTTCCTATACTTGTGCTGTGAAACCTTGCTTCTTGCTAAAAAAATTCTACGTCATTTCCACCAACCAAATACCTATACGGCCGGAAAACATACATATATGAAAATTCAACGTGCTAATCGGGCAGAAAAAGTGTATGTTAATTGTTTAATTTTTGGTAACATCAGTGCAGAAATTAATCTACAGTAAAAAGAATAACAAAGCAATAAGTAATAATAAATAGTTAATGAATAATAAAATACTGTTAAGATATTTAAATTAATTCTCGTATAAACTTTTATTAGGTAACTAGGTTAGTATTTACATGGGAACTAAAATATTCGTCTAGTAGTGATACTTATGTTTCAAAGTATTACCGCTAATTTTCCTCGCAGGTGAAAGTGTAAGATCGCTGGGGAGAAAGTACGATCGGGTGTATCATACTAATATTATAAATGCGAAAGTGTATTTGTTTGTTGGTTTATTGGTTTGTCCTTCAATCACGCCGCAACGGAGCAACGGATCGACGTGATTTTTGGCATGGGTATAGTTGAGGATTTGGAGAGTGACATAGGGACTTTTTATCCCGGAAAATTAGGGAGTTCCTGACGGAATCAAACAAAAACACACGGACGAAATCGAGGACATCAGTAGTTGATTATAAAACTACAACCTCGTTGGTAATCGGTCACTGTCTTCCCTCAGTGCACAATGGTTCACTGAGGGAAGAAAGTTGACGATTGAAAGAAGATTGACTATTGTCGCATAATACTTGTTGGCTTGAAATGTGATACTTACAGGAACTCGGCGTCGCAGTGTTGGCATTTGAACTTGGTGCCTTTGTGCCATTGCTCATGCATCCGCGCCGACTCGCTGCGACAGGCACAAGAGGGATAAGACATGAAATCTATACTTCTAATACTAATATTATAAATGCGAAAGTTTGGATGGATCGATGGATGTTTGTTACTCAATCACTCCAGAACGGCTGAACGAATCTGGATGAAATTTTTCGCAGAGATGGATTATAGTCTAGACTAACACATAGGCTACCTTTTATCCCGGAAAATTAAAGAGTTTCTGCGGGAACCAAAAAACCTCAATCCACGTGGACGAAGTCGCAGGCATCAGCTAGTCCATACTAATATTATAAATACGAAGGTATAGGCATAGTTTGTATCCCGGGGAAGGACATTTTTTATCTCCGAAAATTAAGGAGTTCCTGCGAGAATCTAAAAAATCTTAATCCACGCGGACGTAGTCGCGGGCATCGTCTAGTTAAAAAGTAAAAAAAAGTAAATAAATATGAAAAATTACTGAGTGAATGAGACAGAAGACTGTGGGAGATCTTCAGTATATTGACAAAACATTGACACATTGACGAATAACACTTAAGTTCCCTCCCATTCCAAGAAGTCTACAAAAGTGATTCAGCAAAATGCCTGTACAAATGTGAAATGACATGTTACTGTAAGCGGCTTTTCAAAATATTAGTACAGTATGTAAGAGGTATATAATATCACCGTAAGATTGCAAAAACCGTTAGATTGTAATCTAACTGGCGAAATTGTAAACTAAACCATCGACAGATTGTGAACCGTACAATGTTCTGAGTGTCAATTTTTGAAATATTCATTATATTTACGTTTTCTTGTCTCTTTCTTGTAGGTTAGGTCATCAGTACTATTATATTATTCTGTGGTTAGGTTAGGGTTCGACATAAATAATCAGGTAGTGCCCGGCCTGTAATAAACCTAACAGATTACAATCTACCGAAATATAATGCGTAAAATTGTAATCTGTCGACAGTTTACTATTTCGCTAGTTAGATTACAATATAACGGTTTTTGCAATCTTACGGTGACATATACATCAATATTTGAACATACGAGATACGGGTATACGGGCGCTCAATAAAAAGGATTTCCCTTACAAAACATTGTGTACTAGAACATCATATCGTACTAGTATTAAAATGTGTGTATGTGTGTCTGTCTGCTACGCTTTCACGGTCCATCTGTTCAACCGATTTTGAATGAAATTTGGTATAGGGGTAGGTTGAATTCCGGGAAAGGAAATAGACTAATTTTTATCCCGGAAAATTAAAGAGTTCCCACGGGAAACAAAATATCTTAATCCACGCGGACGAAGTCGCGGGCATCATCTAGTTCATCTAAATATTATAAAGAGGAAAGATTTGTTTGTTTGTAATGGATAAACTAAAAAACTACTCGACCGATTTTAAAAATTCTTTCACCTATACTATTTTTTGAAAATAAAATATAGCCTGCTAGCTGATACCCGCGACTTCGTCCGCGTGGATTGAGGAGTTTTAGTTCCCGCGGGAACTCTTTAATTTTCCGGGATAAAAACTACCCTATTATTTAATCCGGACTTCTAACTTTACGTCTGCAAAATTTTAAAGCAATCGGTTCAGTAGTTACGGCGTGAAAGCGGAACAAACATACAAACAAACTCACTTTCCCATTTAAAATATTAGTAAGGATAGGCTAGGTATATTTTATTTTCAAAAAATTAGAGATCCCTACGAAAATTGCAATAATAATTTGATTTCTTCAAATTCTTACACGTTAAACCTCTATTCGTCTCTTAATTTATATTTTATTAAATTCAAATTCTGACTGTCTTTTATAGGTATTATATTTGTCAATAGGCATGATGACAGTAACCAAGAATCAATGAAATTATGAATTTATCTAATTAAATAGGATTCGTAGATTATAAAAAACGTATTTATTTTTCTATTTCGAGTGAGATTGCTATTTATTTCGATAAAATAAAACTATAAAATACAGCAATCCGCCATAATGGATCAAACACCAAGAAGCGAATGACGTCACAATTGTTTGTTTTAGAGCTTTGACAATCACACTATTGCTTACTGCACACTTCACAGAGTACGTTGGTAATAACAATAATGACGTCACAACGACGCCATGACACCGCCGAACGTTTTGGCGTGAGTTTTACAATTTAAATTTCAAATGCCAATTTCATCTACCAAACCTTATTTTTCTGCTGAAATAAAATATTTTTTCGAAATAGTAGATACTTCCGAACATTATCTGACCATTTTTCAAAATCAGTCATCATGCCTATTGTAGGTATGTCATAATAAATACAAGAGAACTTACTAACATTTTTTTAAACATTTTAATATCTAACTGTTGTAGACAGACTGCGAAATGCCTAAAAGAGCCAGGTCTCAACTTAGTTGTTAGTTCTAAACAGGCGAGGGCAAAGAAAATACGTCGTATTGGAGACTCAAGTGCCAAGCGTTCACAGCGGTTTGCTGAACAAAATTTGAGAACGTATGGTGGAGTTGTTCGTCTCAGTGCCGACTGAGCATTATTGGGTATGGACTATTTTGATCAAGTGCTACCCGTGCGAAGCCGGGGCGGACCGCTAGTATTAAATCAATTGAAATGATTATGAAACTAGCGGGCCCGCCAGACGCTGTCCGCGTGTTTTTTTTTCCACTACAAGTTAGCCCTTGACTGCGATCTCCCCTGATGGTAAGTGATGATACAATCTAAGATGGTAGCGGGCTAACCTGTTAGGGGCATGGGAGTTATATTAAACCCCTACCCCTAACTGGTTTCTACTCGGCATCGTACCGGAACGCTAAGTCGTTTGGCGGTACGTCTTTGTCGGTACGGTGGTCTAGCTACGGCCGAAGCTTCCCACCAGGCCAATTCTGGTTTATTGGTTCCCGCGGAACTCTTTTCCGGGATAAAAAGGAGCCTATGTATTATTCCAGACCATAATCAATCTCTATGCAATACAAAAAATCGCGCCGAATTAAAAATATCATAATCACTATATTATGTAATCTGACGTCAAAAATAGCAACTTGATTTCTTATAAACTAAACTATCATATAGTTAACCTGCCGACTTATCAAAAGCTTGTCAAAAAAAGCGATCTGTCAGTTAAGTTGTGGATAAAAATGGCGCAGTATCAGCAACTCGTGAAACAGGCTAGTGCAATCTGGCACATTTAACGGTGCGTGTGGCGAAATACGAAACTAACAGTATGCAAGCTCTTCTTTGTTAATAAAGTTGATTTTTGCATAGACACGCCTCCGCCACAAGCAAAGATAATATTGCCTAGCGTACTTCGGCCCGCCATTTTGTTTGACACAGACGCGGCCGGCGTGCGTGCGTTGAGTTTTGTAATTAAAATTATTAATTTGCGAGGCATTAAGGAATTGATTGTAAGATCAAATTGTTTTTATTCGTACGCAAAATAGGTAAGTTATCAGTAATAATTATTGTATTTCTAATAACTAGTATAAGGTTATTATGTTCGGTTGGAAATTGAAAGCCATGACACGTGTACCTACATCAAGTTACACAAAATATAACATAAAATTGTTTCAGTAAAATTATAGGATTTAGCTGATGCCCGCGACTTAGTCCGCGTGGATTGAGGGTTTTTTTGTTTACTTTTCCGGGATAAAAAGTAGCCTATGTCTTCAGACGATCTATCTCGGTGCCAAATTTCATCCAGTTTCGTTCAGCCGTCCTGGCATGATTGAGTAATAAACATCCATCCATCCATCCAAACTTTCGAATTTATAATATTAGAATATAAATTATTTCGGTAAAATAGGTTTTAGTTGTTTTTAGTTCCTGCTTAATATTTATAGTGATTTTAACTTAATTATAAATGTTTATGTTGGGTACTGCATAAAATAGTGATTCAATGACATAGATCAGGTACCTACCTAAATAGTTACTCTGAGTTTTTTTTTTGCGCTACTGCTTATTATATTTGTACGTACCCACTTAATGTTTGACAGACTTAAAAATAATTTCTAGCTCCATGATTAAAACATGAAAATTATATAACAATGCTGCTGCCCAAAGTGGCTCAAAAATGGAGTGTAATGTTTTCAGGGTTTATGTATGTGAGTTTCAACTGATTTTGATGAAATTTTGTATAGTAATAGCAACGCATCTCGGAGAAGGAAAGTTCCCGCGTGAATAAACAACTGAAGTCGCGGGCATCATCTAGTTTGAGATAAAAATAAAGGAATACTTGTTTGTGACACTATTGACGAATTTCATTTTATTTATTTATTTCTTTCTTTCAGAGCTTTAAGAGATCCATACACAAACCAAGCAAGGATCAGCCAATACTTGTATTAACAACTACAACAACTTACAATAATATTATAATAATTGTTAATGCTGTAATAACGGTTAACGATGAATTTGAACGGGGGTAGACGTGCGCGAAGCTGCAATTTCACTCCCGAGGAGACGGAAAAACTCGTTTCACTAGTAGCGGAGTATAGGAATGTAATTGAAAACAAGACGAAAGACGCGGCGACATGGCAGGCTAAGCAAAACGCGTGGATTGCGTTAATGACAGAATATAATAAATCCGGAGGCACATTCCGAGATTTGGTGCACGTCAAAATGAAATATGAAGCCCTGAAACGGGACGCGAGAAAGAAATGTCAAATCCTTGAGGAGAGACAACAAGCCGGTGAGCGAATAGATAAAGCATTGTTGTTGACGCCATTAGAAAAGAAAGTGTTGAATATGGCGATGCCAACAGAACAGGGTGAAACTTCCAACGATTCTGAACAACCAGCTGAGTCTATTGTACAACTAGCTTCAGAAGGGGATGAAACCTCCAACTATTCTGAACAACCGGGTAAATCTCCTTCAATTTCAAACTCCTAATTTTTTTACTATTTTTTGATATGAAACATTTTTAGAATCTTTGTGATTTAAAAATTCAATGACGAAAAAGCGAGACCAAAAAGAGACATACATATTCATAATAGGATTTAGCCTAGGAGAGAATGAAATAGAATACAATTTATATTTATCTAATTCTCTCGCAGGCTACTTTTCTGAAGTTTCACTCCTGCCATGTATGAATTGCACCCACACATATTTTTTTCAAATATCCTTTCTTAGCGGATGCCTACGTCAGAAATGCTATCTGCATGCCAAATTTCAGCCCGATTCGTCCAGTGGCTTGATACATCAGTCAGTCACCTTTTCCTTTTACATATATTTAGACTACTTAAATGATGCCCGCGACTTCATCCGAGTGGATTTAGGTTTTTTTTGTGTTCCCGCGGGCACTGTTAAATTTTCTGGGATAAAAAGATATTCGGGTTCAATTTTCCGGGATAAAAAGTATTTTCCGGGTTCAATTTTCGGGGTGCCTTTTCCCATGATAAGCACAATCTATCTCTGTACCAAATTTCATCAAAATTGGTGAAAAAGATGGGCGTGGATGGATGGAAGATTAAAACGTAGCAGACAGACAGATCGAATATTATAATAAATGCGAAAGTGTGTGTCTGTCCCCCCCCCGCCTGTCTGTCTGTCCGTCTGCTACTCTTTAACGACTCATCTTTTCAACCGATTTTGATGAAATTTTATATAGACATGGGTTGCAATTTCACCTTACTCTCTTTCAAGGAAAGCTGTAAAAAATTCCTATTCGAGAGATTACAAGTGTTGTTCACTTTTCAGATTCCAATAATGTGAGTGAAGAAGTGGCAGAAAACCCACCAAAGAGAATCAAAGTGGAGCAAGAAATAGATGAAGACCCTCTAGCCAGCACTTCAGAACAAGTGGACCAAAATATCGCAGAGAGTCCAAATGAAGACGCCAAATGCGACCCTCAAGAACAAGCTCTTTCTTCTTTCTTTCTCTTTCAATCTGATGAACATACCGCCACATGTGAGTACAATCCCAAAAAGAAAACTGCCCCCCTAGACTTAGTCAAGTTAAACGTTTCTTGCACCTGTGTTTGCGCACACAATAGGGATGACGACAACTCAATCAAAACAGACACTCTGTGTCAAACTTAAAAACGCACTTTTAGTATGGAACTTGTATGAAATTCACAGTAGTTAGGTCATCAAATTTCAACACACTTTTTTCTTTAATCTAAGTATATTTTAAAATGATTATCAAACTTAAAACTAACCGAGGATGTGAATTTTGGGTCTTGAAAGACCCTCTATCTAATAATTAGTTACAAATAACTTATTTTTGATATAGGCATCATCCCTATTGTGCACTATAATCAGTGGCGTGCAGTTCATAGAGGCATAAAAGCACTGCTTCAAAAGGAAATACATCAATGCTCATTATTTCATCAAATTTCAACACACTTTTTTCTTTAATCTATATTTAAAATGGTTACCAAACTTAAAACTAACCGAGGATGTGAATTTTGGGTCTTTTGAAAGACCCTCTATCTAATAATTAGTTACAAATAATTTATTTTTGATATAGGCATCATCCCTATTGTGCACTATAATCAGTGGCGTGCAGTTCATAGAGGCATAAAAGCACTGCTTCAAATGGAAATACATCAATGCTCATTTTTTCATCAAAATAGCAACTGAATAGGATTCCTTACTAACCAATGCCTACCTTAGCTTCAAACCCTTGCACCCGTGGACGCCGCTCTATAGTATCTCCCACGCAGATGGCTATCTCTCAGGAGATAGGCCGCCGTGGCCGAAATTCGGTCGGGAGGATATTACTTGCTTGTATTAATGCCAGCTATTGATTAATACAGCCCTTTTAGCCAAGTAACATTTATGTTTCGTGTCTACTCTCCTTCTTTAATCGTTAACGCTTTAACGGATAGAAAAAAACAAGTCTATGGTTAGCGTTTTAAATCGCTTTCATTAAAACTTTAACGATTATAGAAAGTCCGAATTTATAATACGACTGCTCGAAAAAAGGAGTGTAATGTTTTCTGGGTTCATATATATGTACCTATGTGTATATGAGTTTCTTTATTGCACCATAATTTCTAAATGACTGGGCAGATTTGGATGTATGTGTGTGTATGCGAGTGACTTAACGATATTTTTTTTGAAAAAAAAAAACAAAATGGCGCGGCAAAACGGTACAAAACAATGCTAATGTTTATTTTTTTATTATGATCACGTGGTTTGTCTATATTTCAGCTGAGCCAATAGAACAAAATCCTATAGATACCCTCTCTGGTGAGAAGTTAGAAACAAGTATGTTACAAAAAACAATATTACAAGAAGAACTGCGGGCAAAAAGGTTGAAACGGCAGATGATGGAAGACGAAATGCAACATAAAAACGAGCTACACAAGTTGGCAAAAACAGAAATGCTTTTGAAAATTGAGATTTTAAAAACTGAACTAGAGAATAAAAAGAAGTGATAAAGTAACATAAGTCTTAAATAATAATTAAAAGAAAAAAATTAAAATAACAAGCTCTTATTGTAAGCATGAATTTAGTGTGACGTTATTCTATTTTTCGTATACTTCTCGGCAAACCCTTTTAATTATTGATACCCATATCATGGGGGTGCGTAAAAAATAACTAGTCCGCCATATTGGATTTAGAATGACGTCATTTAGCTAACCATTGGCATTCTAACTAAACATGTATGCAAAATATCAGCTCTATCGTTTGGATATAACTGTTTTAAAATTCAGTTGCAAGAATTGATCTAAAACAAACAGAGTTAAATAAAAGCTTGTAAAATATTCTTTTGTGTACTAGATGATTTAGGATTTTGAAATTCCCCCAGGATTTCAGTGATCTTCTGGAATAAAAAGAAGGGTTCCGTACCATTATTAATAAATAATTACCTTTGTTAATGAACCGCAAGACTAACTTTGTTTGTAGAGGTTTATTGTTAATATCAAAAAAACTGCTAGTTAGTGCATTGGCTATAATTTTCCTGTAAAAATACACGTAAATTCCTATTGACCATAATTATTTCAAATTTTTCGATTGGTAAACTCCGGAGATAATTGGGGACGGTATTTTTTTAGACATTTTCCCCGATAAATCAAAAACTATCATAACTAAAAATAATTAAAAATCTGTTTTAGAATGTACAAAGTAAACCCTTTCATATGATACCCCACACAGTACAGTTACTTCACTTTTAAATTTCAACCCTCAGATTTTCCCCCCTTTTTAAATAAGAACAAAAATAATTTCCAATTTTTTTTTATTCCAGTGTCTTTGGGCCACTAATATACACAATTATTCTAAATTTCATGTCGATAGCTTCGGTAGTTACTGAAATAATCGAGTGTGACGGACGGACAGACGGACAGACAGACGGAGAAAGTCGCACCATAAGGGTTCCATTTTACCATTTTGGTACGGAACCCTAAAAAGAACCTGAGGAAGCTTTACTTCCCTGAAAGAAGTTACTTCAATTGTGTATTTGACTACTAGTTAAATAAACTAGTTTTCAGATCCCCAAAAGTCGTAACATCCACGTCCCCTGTTAGTTTTATGTTGAATAACGATTTTAAACTATCAATTAAATTAAAGTAAAAAAGCATTTCATTCAACATCCCATACTAAGCGCGCGAGTAGTTATCAAATACTTAATTGCACCTAGAGAAGAACTCTTTGCATTTACCTGGTTATAGTCTGGCTAGGTAAGAAAAAAATGTGATTTTAAATTTATTTTTGTGATTGTTAGTAAATAAAAAGAACTTATAAAGTAACTAAACTGTTTTTATTCTAAACTAGATGATACCGGCAAAATATGGATTCAGTGTGGATTGAAATTTTTGGGAAATCCTGTGATTTTTGAATATTTGGATTCATAATTTCAGCCCAAACTAAATTGCACCAAACTCACGGGTATCCATGGAATTATTGGAAACGTTTCAAAACATAGTGAGTCAAACTCGGCTCATTCTCATGACACAACTGAACCACATCACATCACTGTTGCCTTTGATTTCTGGGATAAAAAGTAGCTTATGTGTTACTCCAGACTATAATCTATCTCTGCGCCAAATTTCATGCAGATCTATTCAGCCGTTCTGGCGTGATTAAGTAACAAACATCCATCCATCAATCCAAACTTTCGCATTTATGATATTAGTATAGAGATGGCAAATGTATGCTTCAGAATTATTACCTAAAGCTTAATTTACAATTTGACATTAGCTAATGCCAAACATATGGTATGATTAAAATTTCTAGTTTACGGACATTTTATATTACATTACAGAGTATTTATATTTTGATACAGATATTTTGATGGAATTTGATATTTTGACAGATGTTGCATTAAATTCTGTCAAAATTTCAAAATACGTTAAACGTTATACGTACGTAATACGTTTAACCGATATTTGGAGTTGGTGCAATCGACACTGAGTCTCACAAACTTATCTGAACCGGTAGTCAAAATTGGAAGAAATTTTTACCTGTTTAGTTTTTGTTTTTATGATTTTTTTACATATATTTTATATAAAAGCCACGTTTTCACTGACTCAGATAAGTTTGTATATTTAAGTTGTATAGAGAAGTATAACTTCTGTAACAGAAGCCACACTTCTCAGCACTGTATCTCACCTGATCATAGTCTGGAACTCGCACAGAGTGCAGCTGTAGCGTGTCTCGTGCGCTTTGCTGTGCTTGTGCAGAGCGTGCCTCTCTTTCACACACTGCTTGCACACCGGGCATACCAGTGAGCCGTTGACCTGCGCACAAAATATTCATCCACTATTTTATTTATTCTACTATCATCGGAAATATTACGTGCAAATCCTAGTCTTCCAGTTATCATAACTACTAGTCTAGGCAGTAAAGCTAGTGGACCCAAACAAGAATTCCTCAGGTGACGAAAATTTACATTGCAATGTTTTAACAGTTTACAATCTCGCGAGATAGATTATATTCTAAAAGTTTTTACAATTTTACTGTGACATATATACAAATCTTAGGAAATGTGATATACAATATAATTATTTTGTTAATTACCCATGACAACTATGGCACTTACATTTGAATGTTTCTCCATGTGTCGTGTATACGTAATTTCCGAAATAAATCCTCTGAAGCACATATCACACCGAAAACTGGAATTCTTATAATTACTTGTCTCCTTTCTCTTGTGAATCTCCTCTACCTGTTCCTCAAATGACAATTTAGTTGTTTCAAATATAGTAAGTCGCTCTCTAGACTTCCTTATGGTTTTTATAATACCAGGAATTACTTTGGGTGGACGTATTCTCTTTCGCTTAGGTTTTGGACCAACCTCTTTCTTAGTTACATTTCGTTTACGTGCTGGCGGTTTCTTACGAACAGTTTTATTTGCAGTTTTAACATTTGTAGTCTTTTCAACGACATTTTCAATAATTAAAGGTGATTCGTTGTCATTTTCAATTTTAGTTGCAACCTCAACTTTTTTGTCATTTGGATCATCATCATTATTAAAGAAGTCACCATCATTTTCATAATTTAAATGATCCACATCAACATCAATGTCACACTCAAAATCAGTTTTGATACCATGCATTCCTAATTCTGTAAAATCTTGTGATTCATTCAAGTATTTGTCTTTAGGTTCATATGGGATTAGAATTTCAACTTGCTTTTCTACTTTGACAATGGATTTCTTTTCCGCATCGTCTAATTCTATTTCTACAGATGAATCGTCTATGACACTTAGGTCACAGTGGTTGGGTTTGAATAACTTTTGGTTTATTTTAGATATCAGTCTATGTTCCAGGCGGTTTATCGTTTTTATTGATGGCACCGTTACCTGTAAAAAAAAGAACCTTTTAATATTTAAAGGCTACTATGGAAGAAACTGTATGTGATATTTTAGTAACTGTAGCGTGTGTGAGGGATGAGCGGCCTAGTTTTGACAACGCATATCAGTCGATCATGATTGTTAATCAACGTTGACCCAAGTCGGTAACTGGATTGGTGACCGAATTTGGAGGTACAAATTTGGCCTTTTCGTTGCCTCAGAGAGCACGTTAAGCCATCGGCCCAGTTATTATCACTAACATATTATGATAATAATCGTCACAAATAAAAGTAATCGCCTAAGAGTTTAAATACTCTTAGTCGAGTGATATGCGGATGCGAATTATCCCAAAAAAAAAACTCCTACCATTATTTGATTAATGGTCACGACCCTCAGTAATGCGGAATAAGACGCAGAGAGAGATAAGTTAGCCCTTGACTGCAATCTTACCTGATGGTAACTGCGTATTTCATGTGTATTTTTATGATATTTATTATGTCTTAACAAAAAGTTCTCTATTTTCTTGTTCATAAGTACCTACTCAGCTTTAACTATTTTTCACCATTCTCACATTCTAGGGCTGCTGGAAGAAATCTCTTCAAGACGTAAGTTGTCCTTGAACATGTCCTTTAAAGTTTTATGTTTAGTTTTTAAGTCTGATACTAAACATACTTATAAATAAAATAAAATAAGTGATGATGCAGTCTAAGATGGTAGCGGGCTAAGTCAGTGGCGTGCACAGGGTCTGGGCTTAGGGTAGGCATTACCTAATGTCATAGGTACATTAGGTACAAAATAAGAGGGGGTTGGCTATAGATATCCGGTACTCGCTTTCAGGGGTGGGGAGGGGTGGGGAGGGTGGGGAGGGGGGAGAGGGTGCCCCCCCTCTTTGTTCCCCCCACCGGAAAAGCATAGTTTTTTTTTATGAATTTTTAAAAATCTCATTTTGAGGTTATGTTTTCATACATTTACACCACAAAAATTGCGCTGCTTTATCAATTTTGGTTTTCGGATTTGATTATAGAATATTTATGGCGTCGAAATATTGAAAAATATAAAAAAGATGCTTTCGAAGAACTGATGAAGGCAATTAAACATGTTTATAAAATAACATAAAAAAATAATTATTTCAATAATTGTTTTATTTACATCATAACAGTCATAGAACCAAGTCCCCACATATCTTGAGTCATCATACGTGAGTAAAACCTAAAGGTAGGTTAGGTTAGGTTAGAACATAAATATAACTGGTGCCCGGCCGCAGGCCGGGCACTTAGGTTCTAATAATTGGAAGTTAAATTAGGTTGGGTTAGAACATAAATATTTTTACACACTTAGGTTCTTTGTAAATGTATGAAAATATAACCTCAAAATGAGATTTTTAAAAATTCATAAAAAAAAAATGTATTTCCGGTGGGGGGAAAAAAGATGGGGGACACCCGCCCCCCCTCCCCACCCATCCACCCCCTCCCCACCCCTGCACGCGTTGTAAATGTATGAAAACATAACCTCAAAATGAGATTTTTAAAAATTCATAAAAAAAAAACTATGCATTTCCGGTGGGGGGAAAGAAGAGGGGGGGCACCCTCTCTCCCCTCCCCACCCTCCCCACCCCTCCCCACCCCTGAAAGCGAGTACCGGATGTCTATATAATAGCCATAAGAGGCAAGAAAAACAAAACAAACTGTCAGTGTGAACACAGCCAGTTAAAAGAATCATACCTACTCTTTTTTTACTACTTTTTTTTGTGATAATATTGTAACAAAGATACACATTGTGAATAATACTTATCTAATTTTGCATTACAGGGAAAGGAAATAAATGTTTAGTACCTTTTACACACAGCGCCTCTAAAGATTTCGCACGAATAGGTACTCTTCCATTTTCCAAAGTGCGTTCTCTGAGTAAACCTTTACACAAACTTTCCAAGCACAAATCCGATTGGTTTTTTATTTACTTCACTAACTTATTCCCGCGAAAACATTATATTTCACAAATTAAATCAAAACATTGAACTGACACGAAAGTAAACAATACGTGCATAGACACACAGAACGACATATACTCAGCATAGACAACTGACAAGTATTAGTAATACGAGAATACAAATATGGCGTAAAAAAGTTACATTTGAGTCAAAAATCACTTTTAATAATTTTTTAAGATCTAAAACCGTACTTAAACTTACGGAAAAAATGTGGACAAATTAATTTAATTAAAATAAGTTTATAATTATAAGAAATCAAGCTATATATTTGGATTAAAGAAAATAAAAACATCGTATGTTTTAACTTTTAAACTTCGCGCGATTTTAAAAATTCTATTTAGACGGCAGATGCTTACGGCGGCTTGTGATTGGTCTAGGGTGAACCCTAGCGATTGACCAATCACAAGCCAATAAGCTCTGCCTCTTATGCGCGTCATTCCTTCATGATTCCGAGTAGAATTATGAATGAATGACGCGAATAGAGTAAAGATATCTGCCTACGATGACGCGCAAAAGAAGCAGAGAGCTCGTAAGCTTTTCGCCTTCGCGCGATCTCGTCTAGCGATAGATGGCGTTCGTTGGTTGTCGCTTGCCTGACGCGAGTTACGCGGTGCGGGAACTATAGTAGTTATTTGAAGGAGTGGGGCTTATAATGAATATTGAATGGCGTATTTTCAATATTTTGTAAGGGGTATGGGGTATAATTTACTAGGGTAAGCAGTGCATTTATGCCTCTATGACCAGCACGCCACTGGGGCTAACCTGTTAGGGGCATGGCATTTATATTAAACCAATACCCCTGGTTGCATTCTACACGGCATCGTAACGGAAGGCTAAATCGCTTGGCCGATAGGGTTGTAACTATTCTATCCAATATGCTCAACTTACCAATTCGTGTTGTTTGTACAGCTCCAACAGTAATATGTGTGACCTCAACGACTTGTGTCTGAAGTGGCTGCTATTGGTCAGCCGCTGAGCACATTCAGAACAAACCGCCGGTGTCAGGCATGGCACCGCTTGCTGCAGCTGAAACACAATGAGCATTGTTATATTCCACTACAAATTTTATAACATGTATAAATGACAAATATAGAAGTAGGTATTAATAAAACACTTTTAATATATTTGTCCTTGTTTGTTTGAAAATTGCACGAGTAAATGGTTAAACGTGTAGAGGTTCCACAAGAGATTTAATGTAATTAGATAAAAATTGGCTAAACTTAAAGAGAATATTCATTTGATCCAGCCACGATTTCTATCGTAAAGGACAGCACTCAATACTGCGCCATAGAGGTCATCAAAATTGAAATTGGTTTAGTCTAACAAACATGTTAATTTTTATATTTATTATATTTATTTTAGATGATCCCCGCGACTTCGTCCGCATGTATTAAGATTTTTGATTCTAAATCTTCAATTTTCTGGGATAAAAAGTAGCCCATGTCCTTCCCCGGAATACAATCTACCCCTGTACCAAATTTCATCAAAATCGGTTGAGCAGGTGGGCCGTGAAAGCGTAGCAGACAGACAGACACACTTTCGCATTTATAATACTACTAGATGATTCCCGCGACTTCATCCGCGTGGACCAAATATTTTCGATTCCTGCGGGAACTCTTACATTTTCCGGGATAAAAAGTAGCCTATGTCCTTCCCCGGGATACAACCTACCCCTGTACCAAATTTCATTAAAATCGGTTGAACAGATAAATTTTTGATTCCCACGGGAACCTTTGAATTTTCCGGGATAAAAAGTAGCCTATGTCCTTCCCCGGGATACAACCCATCCCTGTACCAAATTACATCAAAATCGGTTGAACAGATGGGCCGTGAAAGCGTAGCAGACAGACAGACAGACAGACAGACCGACACACTTTCGCATTTATAATATTAGTATGGAATAGTATGGATTAGTATGGATTTATTATGTAACACAAACTAATATAAACTAACCTGAAGTCCTGTCAATGATTCGTAAGCTTGCTCCAGATTATACTTGCTCAGTGGGTATAGTTTGCAATTTGTGTCCAGACATATCATGCAGACCTGGAATTAAAAAAAATGAACAAAAGTGATAATCAGATATCACAATAGGTAGTGCAATTTGGGGTGAATAACCTGAAACATTATCATTGGTATGGATACTGCGGGATTCCTGTATTGTGGGATTATGATCCTGCATTATGTACCTGCAAGCTGTCTGAATACATTTCCATGTTGTGTCTATAAGAACCCTACTAGGAAACCAGGGGTAATATTTAATGAGGATTTAATGGCATATCCATATTAAGATTACATCATAAAATCCTGCAACATTGCACTACCTATTCCGATCGTTGGTGATAAGCAATCAAAGGTGATCTTTACATTGTGACAATCATTTTAACATAATAACTAATAACACCGCTGGAGAGTGACAGTGAGAATTAGTTCCCCTTGAATTATTAAACTGCCTCGTTGGTCTAGTGGTTAGCACGTTCGACTGTGGCCGACTAGGCCCCGGTTTCGAGTCTATGAATTCTAAATTACCTGTACAAATGGCACTGCTCCCCGTTGCAGTACTCTGGAACCGTTCTTGCCACTATAAAAGTTGCAATCCTTGAAATGGAGGGAGCAGGCCACCAGAGCATCATTGGCTTCCCTCTCCTCTATGCCTAGCGCTGCAAACCAGGCGGCACGACAAAACTTTTCCTTGGGAAACCTAAAATTCAAATAATATCTCAATATGCTATAATGTCCCAAATTTGGAGGAAATATTTGTAACAATGAGAAACCCAGGTCCAAGAGGACACGATCGAAAGCTGCACCATCAATGGGGAGTGACACTACCAATTTGTACCGCTAGGTGTCATCTTCTTGCTGGTGTTGTTTACCTAATCAAACAGCATACATTTTTTATATGTTCTTTAAATATCCTTAGATTAATTAAATATTGTGCATTGCAATGTAATAATAAAGGCACACACCATTTTCCTACTGATGAGGAAGGAAGAAATCTGTGGGTCAAAGGGTTGCGCCTTAAAATTGTAAACCGGGATAATCGGCAAGGTTACATAACGCTCACCTTACGATTTTATGGCGAAACGACTTAATACTGGTTATTTTTCTTCCATTGTAAACTATTAATTAAATTGTTTTTAATATTGCAAATTAACCTGACAGTTACCAACGAGGGTGGCACCATCTAAGATTAGCTTTGGCAGTCCCTCCTCACTGGCATCATCAAATCCCTTTAAATACTTTTTGTGCAACTGAGTAGTGCAACTGCCCAAGGATGTTGTATGACCCATCTATTCAGCCAATTTTGATGAAATTTGTTACAGACATAGGTTGTGTCCCAGTCCCAGTAGACAATGCCATGGGCATCAGCTAGTAAAATGTATAAGAAGATTGCCTTGTGTTTAAGACCAGGAGTCTTAACCACAAGGCAATCTTCTTACAGACTAATGTTCTAGTTTTACAGTCATAACAGAGTAGGAAACCTGCATGTCCAAGAATTCATAATGATCTCAAATAATCTACTAATCAAAAAAAACCGGGCAAGTGCGAGTCGGACTCGCGCACGAAGGGTTCCGTACCATTATTAATAAATAATTACCTTTGTTAATGAACCGCAAGACTAACTTTGTTTGTAGAGGTTTATTGTTAATATCAAAAAAACTATGCTAGTTAGAGCATTGGCTATAGTTTTCCTGTAAAATATACGTAAATTCCTATTGACCATAATTATTTCAAATTTTTCGATTGGTAAACTCCTGAGATAAGGGGGGGGGAACGGTATTTTTTTAGACATTTTCCCCGATAAATCAAAAACTATCATAACTAAAAATAATTAAAAATCTGTTTTAGAATGTACAAAGTAAACCCTTTCATATGATACCCCACACAGTACAGTTATCTCACTTTTAAATTTCAACCCTCAGATTTTCCCCCCTTTTTAAATAAGAACAAAAATAATTTCCAATTTTTTTTAAATCCAGTGTCTTTGGGCCACTAATATACACAACTATTCCAAATTTCATGTCGATAGCTTCGGTAGTTACTGAAATAATCGAGTGTGACGGACGGACAGACGGACAGACAGACGGAGAAAGTCGCACCATAAGGGTTCCATTTTACCATTTTGGTACGGAACCCTAAAAAGCTAATCTGCACTTGCCTAGTGTTGAGTGTGGTGGTCGATGGCCAAACCCTACTACTTCTAAAAGGCAAATGTTTTTAAATAGTGGGTCAGAATTGTATGATGATGAATTACATGACACCTTTGCATGCTACCTGTATAGGTGTTATAACTGTAAAATATGCTTTAAATATTTGGTGTACAATGAAAATTTTTCATTCATTAATTCATATAATCGTCGAAATTCCAATTCCTCTATCGATGCATATCTGCGATGTTATAACGTCCTTGCATGCCAAACTTCAAGTTTATCCATGGATTAGGGATCTAGGGAATCAGGAATGTAGGTTGCCTGTCTCTCTGTCAGTCATCCTACAGTATACAAGATTATCGAAATATTTACACTGAATTTTGGCTATAAAGGGTGTGATCTAAGAAAACAGCACTTACTTGTGGAAGGTAACTTTTGGAGTGTTTTTCGAGCTATTACAGGAAGGCACACAGCACTTCATTTTTGGTTACACTAAGTTTTCACATCAATAGGTTTTTCTTAGTTCACATTAGATTTGTATTTTAAATTCAAGTTAATAAAAAAGTGAAGAACAATCAAATCATCCATGTTTTAGTAATACATGGAAATACTTTGAGTTTATTTTGCGGCTCAGTTCATTTACTTTGTACACAACTACACACCAGGGTCCAGGTCATATTTTCCTTCCACCAGGTACACACTCTTTGTTTTTGTTTCCTTTCGTTTCTTTTCTTTTGCAAATCTTTTGCATTTTGCAAACGCATAGAATAGAATGTGTAATGCAAAGTTTTTTTTTTAAATAGTTAAATAACCTCAGATCAATGACCTCTGAATGATAGGTTTTTAACTTAATTTGAGGCATAGACTATACGATGTACTCTGCTTTGATTAGGTATATAGGTACTCTGTGGCAAAGAATTGAAAAAAAAAATTGTTCTTTTTTTAATTTAATTTACGGCCCTGGCTACAAGTAAAAAATTTAGGCAGCCTAATTATGTGAGCAATAAACAGAAGTAGGCCTTTTGCGTAGCAGTCTGAAGTCTCTATCTCCTACAGGATATAGAGACGGCTATGCCTTATGCCATAAGGCCTTCATTTTTTTTGTTCTAGTTCTATGCTATATATACTTAGGTCTTTCATTATGTTCTGTGGTTCTTAAATTAAAAAGGAAAGAAAGAAAAAGGAAAGGAAAATATTATTTATACCTATGTAATCAAAGACTTAGGTACACTGAGTTCAACTTCAAACCAGCTTCAGACACTAACACAGAGTACAATCATACAATGATTGTATTCAAAATATGTATATGCTAAAAAGGATACAAATGGATAGTACCCAGCAGGTACCCAGTAATCCCATTCCCCAGTATATACGTATAGTCTATGGAGTATGGATGGTACTACAATCTCATGGAGGGAACTTTTTATCCTCATGAATCCAAGTTACTAATTGTTTCTGGATATAAAAAAGTACTCTGTGTTTCCTGTATGTGGACATGGACGTAAAAAAGTTTAACTTACAATACGACGTATTGTAAGTTAAATACGTCCATTTATTATAATATGGTGGAATGTGGATTGTAGTTAAGTAGTTTTTTTTCTGGTCGGTGGCAGTAGTTCCTCTTCCTTCCTCTGATTCCAGGTTTCTTCCGGTCCGGTGAATTCTTCCACCGACCAGGAAAAAAAGGTTTCTTCTCTCGAGACTCTCAGTGTTAAAAAGTGTGCTAAAATGGAGTTAGGGAATAGGAGGACATTACCAAAGAGTGCAGGGCCATCAAAAGCTCAGGTAGCGTAAATCGTTTAAAAGTAGCACTACTCACGTAGTGGTTAATAAGGTTATATTCTCTTTGAGCATATGTCAACGTGATGTCAACAACTAATGCAGAAGATCGTGTTCATAGATAATACACTATACCTGCTATTGTGTTTTTATGGGCTCAGCTATAGTATACTGGCCGCTGAGTTGGACGTTCATATTTTTTTTACAGAAAGACCTTGATGTGTTAAGCCTTGCACTAAAATATTTTACTGCGCATTCTAATACTTTTCGAGATTTAATTTTTTGAAAATTGCAAATTTTCACCACTTTTGACTATTTCAGGCATTTGCCATAGATTACACTTTACAGACTCTGGACTCATTGACGTTTAAGTTGGCGAACTAAAGTTTCGTTTTACGTATTTTAATCCTTTCCTAACATAAAAAGTATTATAAAATGTTAATAATCGAGTAATAATCATATTATATGTGTACCGATTATTGGAAAAACGGAACGCGTGCATTGGCGCCAAAATTCAAATCTATGAGTTATCGTTTTACGCGTTTTTCAATTTAAACTTTAAAGGTTATAAGGTTAAAAAAAACGTTTGACTACCTCCGTGGCACAGTGTGTAGCGCTGTTGCTTTAACGTGCGGAGGTCCCGGGTTCGATCCCCGGGAGGGTCAATTTGGGAATTTACAATTTCTGAATTTTCCCTGGTCTGGCCTGGTGGGAGGCTTCGGCCGTGGCTAGTTACCACCCTACCGGGAAAGACGTGCTGCCAAGCGTTTAAGCGTTCCGGTACGATGCCGTGTAGAAACCGAATAGGGGTATGGGTTTAATATAACTGCCATGCCCCTAACAGGTTAGCCCGATACCATCTTAGACTGCATCATCACTTACCATCAGGTGAGATCGCAGTCAAGGGCTAACTTGTAGTGGATAAAAAAAAAAAAAGAAAAAAAGTACGTTAACTAAACGACAATGAATCTGTAATCTATGGCAAATGTAGTCAAAAATAGTGAAAAGTGGTGAAAGAAAAAAAAAGCGCGGGAAACTTCTAATTTGGCGGACGGGTTTTTTCGGTTTCTGATTTATAATACTTGAAAAAGTGGATCAGTGGAGGTTTTTGGTGTTTAAGTAGTTAATTATTAGTTTCTAGACATTTATATTTTTATTTTAGTTAGTAAATAGTGTACATATTTTTGATTTGGTAAGTTTCCTTTAATTATTATGGGGGTTGATCCCCCGGATGACCCTGGACCTGCAGGAGGTCCAGGGCCATACCCTGGTCCCCCTGTAGGATATAATATTGTTATCGATGATTCTTCTATGGACACGGAGGATGGTCTTATTAATCTCTCGGACAGAAAACGCGCTAAACCCCACAAAAGATGCCGCCATTGCAAGACTAAGAGAAATCGGACTAAAGAAGGAAAATTACATCAAATATGTCAATGTGATGACTCTGATGAAAAATTGATCCCTATTGTTGTTGATAATGCTCAAGATGAAAAAAATGTTCCACCTGTTAATACTGGTGCCTCCTCTACACAACCCATTAGTTCGACAGGTCCCTCACTACCGCAAATAGCTAGAAAATATGTTAGCACTGATTCTGGACCTTTCACTGTTCACATCCAAAGAATAACCACAGCGCCTAATGATCCGGTTACTTTGCATCCAATACAGTTCGGCAAAGATTTGAAAAAGTTTAACATTAGTAATATTGTAAATGGCAGTCTCAAACGTATAGGCAGAAATAGAGTTTCGATGGATTTTAGCAATTATCAGGATGCCAATTTGTTTACAGAGAACCCACAAATAGCTAGTCTTTCATACAAAGTTTTTATTCCCAGTTTCACTGTTACACGAGTAGGTATAGTGAAAGGTGTGCCCCAAGACTGGTCTGATGAAGAAATTCAGGAAAACATCACTGTTCCTATGGGATGTGGTCAAATCATTAAGGTGAGGCGAATTAAAAGAAAAAATGTAACTGATGATACAGCTTTATTTTCTAACACTAACATGGTTGTATTGACGTTTGATGGTCAAATATTACCAAAAAGGGTGTACATGTGCTATACAGCTCTTTCTGTTGAATTATACATTTTTCCTACCATACAGTGCTATAATTGCCTCAAATTTGGGCACACAAAGTTACAATGCAGATCAAAGCCACGTTGCTTTAAATGTGGGGATGAACACCCCTCAGACACTTGTACCGTTGTTTCTGAAAACGCTCATTGTTTTCACTGCACTGGTCGCCACTTTGCCACTAGTAAGTTATGTCCAGAATTCGATAGACAGCAAAAAATTAAAATTTCAATGGCCCAGAGCTGCATATCATATGCAGAGGCAGCTAAAATCCACCCCCCATCTTCAAAACCTTATGCCGATGTAACAGCTTCCTCTCCTTCCCAATCTGGAAATAAAAATCATCCTACCTCAAACTCAAGTTCATATGTATCTCCTACACTAAACAGTTCTCATAGAAAAACTGTGTTTGTTCAACGTCGTGTTCCTCCTAAACAAACCGGAGGGTATGACCGCACTATGCATGAATCGATTAACAATGAATATAATAATTATAACTCCCAAATGCCTGATGGTTATGTATTGAAACATAGCTCAAATACAATCCCTCAAAAATCTATTGCAGAATTAATTTTAGAACTTATTAAATTACTTTCTAATTCTAGTAATTCATTTTCTAGTAATAACTCTTCACCGTCCAACGCCGCCAACTCATTATTGACAGCTTTAAACCAAATCTTTAATTATGGACCACAAAATCCTACAGTGGAACTGCAGGAGTGCCATAAGTAAAAAAACTGATATTATTTACTTACTAAATAAATATAAGCCTATGGCTATGTGTCTCTCTGAGACATGGCTGAAACCAGAGTTTCTTTTCAGGATATCTGGTTTCGTTACTGTGAGAAATGATAGACTGGATGGGTATGGTGGAGTGGCCATACTCATTAACAAAGCTTTCTCCTATAAGATTTTTTCACTCCCCTCTCTCAGTGATGGCATTAATGCCATTGCTGTGATTGTAAATAAAATTTGTATTATTTCTGTGTATATACCTCATCCTTCTTCTTCCTTATACAATGAGTTTAGTCAATTACTTACTACCCTGCCTAGCCCATTTATAGTACTTGGGGATTTCAACTGTCAAAATCAATCATGGGGCAGTTCTAGCACTAATTATTATGGTGAATTGATGACAGATATTTTAGACTCTCAAAACATATGTGTATTAAACAATGGCACTCCAACTCGACGCACTGGTCCTGGTGAAAGCCTTAGTGCTCCTGATTTGTCTCTTTGCTCTCCGAGTTTGGCATCTTTGATATCTTGGAGTGTACTTGACCATTCTTATGGCAGTGATCATATACCAGTTGTTCTTACTTTACCTATATCTTGCCCTCCTTCTAACCTACAACACAGTTCTAAATTAAAGCATAAACTGCCAGATGACTGGAGTACATTCAAACATTATGTTGAACAAAAACTATCTAGCCTTCCTATTGTTAATGGTGGTAATGAAACAATATGTGCAGAAGAGTTTACTAAAATTTTAATTGATGCTGCAAATGCTTTATTTCCATTAAGAAGTAATAGACAGGGTAAAATTCCGTTTCCTCCTTGGTGGGATCATGAGTGCACTATAGCCATCAAGCAACGGAAGGAGGCTGAGAAAAAATATTGTTCCATGATGACTGCAGAGAATTTCGAAATTTATACCCAAATAGCCCGTTCTACTCGCAAGCTCCTCAAAAAAAAGAAATTTGAGGGTTGGAGACGTTTTTGTGAGTCCTTAAATCCAGATATTTGCCCATCGGTAGTTTGGAAAAATATAAGAAGATTTAAATCAGCTTTCTATTCGTCTTCATCAGGTACATTCTCTATTGAACTAGCCGACCAATTTATGGATAAGTTGGCTCCTGCATCTGCTCCCGACTTTAATAATACCCAATGTTGTATTCCTTACTCGGTAGCTTGTAGTTATACAGACCTTAATGCTCCCTTTTCTTTTTCTGAACTAAAAGGCGTGTTGTCTTATGTAAAAGATTCATCTCCAGGCGAAGATGGCATTACATACTCTTTCTTGATAAACTGCAGTGACGCTTCTTTGAACTACTATTTGAATATTATTAATGCCATTATGTTGTCTGGTAATATTCCTTCTTCTTGGAAAACCCAAGCCATAATCCCTATACCAAAACCAAACAAACCAGCCTCCGATGTTTCTTCTTTTCGTCCAATAGCCCTATCCTCAGTCCTTGCCAAAATAGCTGAGCATCTTGTTAAAAACAGGTTAGAATTTTTCATTGAAAATAGTAACATTTTGACAGCCAATCAGCTGGGATTCAGAAAAGGCCGTAGCACCATAGACAATATTAGTATTTTTGTTTCGGATATTCGTTTAGCTTTCTCGACTAATAAGTCAGTTCTTGCGGCCTTTCTTGATATCAGCTCTGCGTATGATAATGTGCTGGTCTCAGTAATGCATAAAAAATTGCATGACCTTCATGTACCTCAATTATTAATTACATTTATCATTAATATGCTTTCTGAAAGATGTATTATATTAGACCTAAACAGTGGTACTCAACTATCAAGGCTCGTATGGAGAGGCCTGCCCCAGGGGTCGGTCCTTAGTCCATTATTGTACAATGTATATACCTATGATTTAGAGACCTCCTTGAACTCAGATGTAAATGTCTTGCAATATGCTGATGACCTTCTTATATACATCTCGGACATTTCTATAGAAAAAGCTAGTAGCTGCTTAACCACTACTCTTAATAAGCTAAATGATTGGTTAGATGTCAATGGACTGGAATTGTCTGTTAGTAAAAGCACCGTGGTTCTATTTTCTAGACGGAGAATTATACCTGATTTCAGTGTACTTTATAAGGATAATTCTATTCCTGTAAAGTCTGAAGCAAAATTCTTGGGAGTTATTTTAGATTCCAAACTTACTGGAGTACCTCACTGTGACTATATTGTAACTAAATGTGAAAGAAACTTAAACATGATCAGGTGTCTTACCGGTGTTTGGTGGGGTGCCCATCCTTCGACCCTGCGTCTTATTTATAACGCCCTCATTCGTAGCTTACTAGATTATGCCACTTTTATTCTAGAACCCTGTAATGCTGCTGCTCTTAACAAATTAGATGGTGTGCAGGCCAAAGCTTTAAGGATCATCCTTGGAGCCATGAAATCTAGTCCCATTAATGCTATGCAAATAGAGTGTGTTGAACCACCTCTAAGTTTAAGACGTCAATTTCTATCTGATAGGTATTTATTTAAAGCCATGCAATTTTCTCATCATCCTTTACGTGATAAACTTCAACTCCTTTTGACATTCATAGATACTTGTTCATACTGGTCTCGTAAATCTCCTCCCTGCCTTATTAAAAGCTATCGAATATTTTGCTCTATACAAGCGCCGATGTACCGTCAAATGCCCTAACTTTTCACGGATTTTCATATCATTGGACTTTATCATAAATAAAAACATTGAAATTTGCACGATTTGCACGTTGTATGCACTTTTTTGACTAAGAAATTCAAGAATTCTATAATTTACAGTTATTTTAGACAATTTGCGTATTTTTTATGCAAATTTTGATATATTTTAGGAATTAGGCAATGTTATGTCTGTTATTCCTAACATTGCCCGATGTGTTCACACCTAAATAAATTATTTGATTTTAATCGGGCACAATCTAAAATCTACCTTAATATCTAAATATTACAAACCAATTTCCAATGATAAATTTAAGGCGTGTTTTGGTAGGTAAAATTATTAAGGCAATGTTTGGACACAATTTTGTACAACCTTCATACATTGGCAATGAATGGGTAGGGTTGTCTCGTTAGTATAATGTATGAATAACACAAAATATTTATTTATGCAAGTATTTATATTTTAAACTCGCATGGTTTAACAGTTAATTATTAGTCATTGCGAGTAGTATTTATTAGGATAATAACAAATCAGACTTAAAAAAATTGTAAGTAGGTAACAATTAAGATTATCTTATAACATTATCATAGTAACTTTTTAATAATCCTATCTTAACTTCCATTTAACAAAAAATACAACATCACAACAATCAAGGTAAGATTGCAGCAATATAATGAATGATTTTATCGCTCAATAATAACTGTACATACCTACCCATTCAAAATAGAATAAATCAAAGGGTCACATAATGCAGTCTATGAAAGTTAATCTATAAAAAAAGGTTATTCTTTAAAGAAAACATATTTCAGAAACAATAAATCGTTACAATTTATCAATACAATCTTCTGCACTGCTTGTTCATCTTGATCGTCCTTCAAACAAAAAGAAATCTAGACTAAGTAGATAATAGTTAATTTTTTTAGGTTTGCTTTTTCAATCAAAAACATAAAGCAATATAATATTATTTTAATTGATACCCTGGGTGACATAGGGTGTCAACCCTAGCCTAGGCAATGTTTGTACACTTATTCAGAAAAAGTTGCTAAACTTTGCCTAATCCAACATTTCTCAGTAAATATACGTGTAATTCCATCGTTATCAATGACAAATGATCAAACTATCAACGTTTTATAGAATGAGTATAAAACAAGTTATGAATATACATATTTTAGTGACTTATGGGAAAAGTTTTTTCGCAACTCAGAATAGCCGCCTTGACGCAGTTTCGTTTGACACACATCAGTTGAAAATTATACATGTTACCAACATAACTTCACTAATTTTGTGTTGCCAGATAATAATTCTAAAAACTGACAAAGTTTCCATAGCTAGACTAGTAAATTGAAATAGATATTACCTTTTCTTTATTTTAGGCAAACATAGGACACCAGGCAAGATTAGGGCATTTGACGGTATAATACATTTTGTTATCCTATTTTTAATAGTAAATTTAAAGCATTAATAATCTCTCCGAATGTTAGGATCAATCCAGATATTCCAAGAAACCAATTGGAAGCTCCTCAATATGTGAACATATTGAAAGAAAATGAATTTACGGATTTTCATTACATATATAGCGATGCTTCTAAGCATGCACCAGATGGCACAGTCGGAGTGGGAGTTTTCCATTTTCAGTATAATATAGTCCAAAAAATAAAACTACCGCCTGAATCATCTGTATTTACTGGAGAATGTCTTGGTCTGTTTAAATCAGTTGAATATATACTTCTTGCCAAACTTAAGAAATCTATTATATTTACGGACTCTATGAGTGCTCTGCAAGCTTTATCTAGGTTTCCATTCAAATCTGCTCAGATTAACCATGTTGTTATTAAAATTAGAAACCTCCTAGTTACGTGTGAAGAAAGAGGCTGTACAGTGGTGTTTTCCTGGGTACCAGGTCACTCTGGCATTTCGGGAAACGAACGTGCTGATCAGCTTGCTAACGAGGCTATTTTATGCGGAGATATGGCATATGCAGACTATTGTAACTCTGCCTATGATTTGTGTACATTACCAAAACATTCCCTTCAAGAATCTTGGAGAGTGGCTTGGGCGACCTCTAGCCAGTCAAAAGGTAGAACATATGCTAGGATTCAAAACTTTATTCCGTCAAAGCCATGGTTCTCACGTTTGAGGTTGGGCAGGAGGGTGACGTGTATCTTGACGCGTATGCGTTTGGGTCACGTTTGTTCACCTGTTCAACTGGCGAAATTTGGATTTGTGGATAGTGATTTGTGTGAATGCGGTGCGGTGGGTGACTTGAACCATATATTTTTAACATGCCCAGTATATAACAGGGATGCATTTTACCAGGGTCTTATTCAGTGTCATATACCATTTCCGACTTCTGTTGACATCCTCTTGTCCTCTGATGAACCTTGTGTATATAAACTTTTTTCCTCATTTATCTTACTTAATGATATTAAACTGTAAATATATGTTGTTAGTACATAAGTATATTAAGTCTATTCCATTTTATATTATTTTGTACCCTTTTCTGATCCTTCCCAAAATTCCGTTTTTTTTTAAATTTTGATTTTACTATTTTAAAATAAGTTTCTCCGTTTTATTAAAAAAAAAAAAAAAAAAACTTGACTATGGCTCAAACGCTCGACGCGCGGAGCCAATAAACAAAAGAAGAAGAAGAAGAAAAGTGGTGAAAATTTGCGAATTTCGAAAAATTATTTCTCGAAAATTATTAGAATTCGGAGTAAAATATTTTAGTGCAAGGCTTACCACATCAAGGTCTTTCTGTAAAAAAAATATGAACTTCCAACTCCGCGGGCAGTATACTATAGCTTAGCCAGTCTGCACTTTGCCAGGGTGGTGGATTATGGCCAAACCCCTCTCAATCTGAGGTGGGGCATGTACTCAACAGTGAGCTGGTTTTAGGTTGAAACTTGCAATACAGTTCATATTGTACAGCGAAAATCAGCGTTGCGGCTTGGTAGGCAAACGCATATCATGCTGTGGCACAGGCTGAGGAGGCGGGCCCATTGACCACACAGTTCTAAATTAAGTAGTATTCATATCATGTACCAATAGAGTTAATTTGCTAAATTTTATCAGTTACTGTGTGGTTCAATAAAGATTAATTTATTTATTTATTTACAGCCTTATAAAGTACTACCTGATGCCTGCGACTTTGTCCGCGTAGATTGAGGTTTTACAGTTTCTGCTGGAACTCTTTAATTTCTGGAATTAAAAGTAGTCTATGTAAAGTAGTAGTATTCCAAAATCTATTTCTGTGCCAAATTTCATCCAGATCCGTTCAGCCGTTCTGCCGTGATTGAGTAACAAACATCCATACATCCATCCAAACTTTCGTATTTATAATATTAGTAAAGATGCATTGAATAGGCATGCACTGGTATATCTACTGCTTATATCTTGACAAAATCTTAATTTTCCAGTTCTGCATCATATGTCTGGACACCAGTGAGGCCTGTAAACTGTATCCAGCAAACGCATACAACCTGGACGTGGAATACAAACATTTGACTGGAATTTCAGTAAGTTATATAAGCTGTAATTTGTGAAAATGCATATCAGTCAATTGTGAGTGTTAAGCAATGTTGACCCAAGTCGGTAGCTGGATGTGTGACTGAATCTGGAGGTTCAAATTTGGCCTTTTTGTTTCTGCCGTGCCTCTGAGAGCATGTTAAGCCATCGGTCCCAGTTATTATCATTAAAATCTGATAATAATTGTTACAAAAACCTAAGAGGTTAAATACTCTTAGTCAAATTGTATGCAAAAGGACATGAACCCATAGTATTATTATCCCAGGAAAACTCCTACTAAACTCGCCGGCATATTTAGCGGAACATAAAAAAAGGTCCATAATAAAAAAAATATGGTTTTATTTTAAAATCTACTTACTACACTTCTTTTGTTATTTAAAGTTTCATTTGTTTTACTTAAAATGAGATCACATTATGAACAGATTTTGTGAGTAAAGGCTATTTGTGAAAAATGGTACATTTTTGAACTTTTCATGTAACCGGGAAAAGTGAAATTTAATATTAAAATAACAATTAATTAAATTAGAAAAATGGTAATTAATATCGCGTATTTCCTCCACGTGCTCTTATTAAAGTCTCTACCCGTCTAGGCATACTGAGAATGATGTTATCGATGGTCTCCTGGGATAGTCTCCGCCATTCCTCAACTACGGCGATTCGCAGTTCACCCACGTTGGCAGGAGCTGGAATTCTGGACTTAACTTTTCTTTTCAGCAAGTCCCAAACGTGCTCTATTGGGTTCAGGGCCCGTATTCTCTAACTCAGTGACTATCAAAAATGAAAGCCACTGACATATATGTAATATCCATTGAAGGTTTACTATGAAATGTTACTTTTTATTTCATAGTAAACCTTCAATGGATATTACATATATGTCAGTGGCTTTCATTTTTGATAGTCACTGAGTTAGAGAATACGGGCCCATATCCGGTGATCTCGCCGGCCACTCCATAACAGTGATATTCATATCATTAAGATAAGCTTGAGTTACCCGAGCGGTATGCGGCCGAGCATTATACTGCATAAAAACAAAATCCTCACCGATATATGGGGCAAACGGTACGACATTTTCTTCTAATACTTCTCTGATATAGCGGTCAGCAGTCAGACTCCCTCTGTCAATCACTACCAAGTCTGTGCGAGCTCCCAAACAAATGCCCGCCCAAACCATTATTGATCCACCACCGTATGCAACTGTAGTTTCAAAATTTGTCTGAATGTATCGTTCTCCTTTGCGTCTGTATATTCTTTGCCTGCCGTCAATTTGATTTGATAAATGATTTATTTATTTCACATAGGACAACTTGTGTCACTTATGATACGTCAAGACTCTACCACCGGTTCGGAAAGCTGGTTCTACTGAGAAGAGCCGGCAAGAAACTCAGCAGTTGCTCTTTTCTCAAAAAAAGAAAGAGGTTACAATATTTAAGCAATACAATACATACGCAACGTTACAAGTATTACACCGACTTGTGGGTCACTGGATTCGAGGCCGGTTGCTTCCATGCAACTTTGTCGTTAATAAAATCGTCGATAGTATAATAAGCTCGACTTAACAAATGCTGTTTGACACAGTCCTTAAATTTATGTAATGGCAAATCTATAAACTCTTTTGGAACCATGTTATAAAAACGTACACTCGACCCCACAAAGGATTTCTGCACCTTACGCACACGATATGACGCTGTTACTAGCTTATGGCGGTTTCTAGTACATAGATTGTGAGTATCAGATATTTGTTTATAATTATTAATGTTCTGCCTAACAAAGACTATATTATTGTATATATATTGTGAAGGCACCGTAAGAACACCAATCTCTTTAAATTTTTCACGAAGTGATTCGCGTGATCCGAGTTTATAAATAGAACGAATGGCTCTTTTCTGCAATATAAAAATTGATTGGATATCAGCGGCTCTGCCCCACAATAAAATGCCATACGACATAACACTGTGGAAGTAAGAAAAGTAGACAAGCCTAGCCGTTTCAATATCGGTAAACTGTCTTATTTTCCTAACAGCAAAGGCAGCCGAGCTAAGTTTTCCCGCTAGTGTATCTATATGAGCGCCCCATTGAAGCTTGTTGTCCAAGGTCACCCCCAAAAAAACTGTGGAGTTCTCCATTTTTAGTGTTTCTCCATTTATCATTATAGTTTTGTTAATATTCTTTACATTAGGTAGAACAAACTCTAAGCACTTGGTTTTCTTAGCATTCAATAATAAATTATTGATAGTAAACCAGTGTGATACGTGTGATATTGCATTGTTTACATCGTCAAAATTGTCCTTACTTCTATCCACTTTAAAAATAAGTGATGTGTCGTCAGCAAACAATACGATGTCACAGACATTATTGACATGGTATGGTAAGTCATTTATATACACCAAAAATAGAAATGGACCTAAGATCGAGCCTTGTGGGACACCCATTAATGCAGTTGAGCCCTCTGACTTCACGTGGTTTACGCATACCCTCTGAGTTCTATCATTTAGATAGGAAGCAATGAGATCGAGTGCAACATTTCTCATGCCATAGTGGCTTAATTTCAGCAATAAAGTTTTGTGCTCAACACAATCAAATGCCTTAGACAGATCACAGAAGATACCAATAGCATTCTGTGAACGCTCCCAGGCATCGTATATATGTTTTAATAGTTTTGCACCCGCATCAGTTGTATTACGACCCTTAGTGAAGCCGTACTGCTCGGGATGCAGTAAGCTGTTTGTGTTAAAGTGATTTAATAATTGGCTCAATATAATTTTTTCAAAAACCTTACTGAGAGTTGGTAAAATTGAAATAGGTCTGTAATTATTAAGATCGTTTTTATTTCCTGACTTAAATAAAGGAATGAGTTTACCATGTTTCATTAAACTCGGGAAGGTGCCTAAATCTACACATTCGTTAAAAATTACAGCTAAGTAAGGGGCAATGTCGCTTATTATGTTTGATATGACTTTCACAGACATACCCCATAGGTCACCAGTATTTTTTAATTTTAATAACTTAAAGTTTTTTATAATATCTATAGCAGTGATGTGTTTAAATTCAAAAGAAACATTGCACTCTTTTACATTTTCCCTCAATATACTCTGAGCTGCGGTGGGTGAGGAGTTTAGAGAGTCGGATTTAAGAGAATTCTGCACTCATCACTAAACAATACCTTACTCCATTGGTCCGCGTTCCAAAGTCGATGTTCCTGACCAAAAGTTAACCTGTTTCTACGATGATTTACCTCGAGCCTTGGAGCCTTGGCGGGCACAAATGAACCCAAACCAGCTTCTTCGAGCCTTCTTCGTACCGTACGCTCACTTACGGTTACACTTACACCCCGCACTGCTTCTAACTCATGTCGGGCTTGGACGGCCGTCAAACGGGGGTTCCTACTTCCTACATACACGAAGCCGAATGAAACGATCATCCCTACTCGAAGTGCGTCTTTTTCTGCCTTGTCCTGCTCTTCTCAGTATATGTACCGGTCTCCATGAACCGTTAGATACTGCGATGGATCGTTGAAACTGGTCGACGAAGATCTCTGGATATCACTCTGTAGGTTTGACCATTTCTTCGCATTTCGAGTGCCCTGGCATCTCCGTTGGGGCTAAGTCAGACATAATTCAGTCATCAACTCCAGAAAGATACGCGATTTAAAAAAACTAACAAAAAACAGTATTTCAATGAAATTTTAAATCAAACTCAGAAGGAAGAAATACTCGAAGTTCGCTCCAGATAAGGTGTATTTGAATAAAATTAAAACAATTGCATAAAATGTGATGTTCATTTGTTTTCTTAATTTGAAAATATTTCTTTTTAAATTAAATGACGTATAAGCCAGCCAGCCTTATATGATACTGATATCAAACCTTTTTTTTATGTTCCGCTAAATATGCCGGCGAGTGTATTATTTGATTAATGGAAGAAAGGGGTCACAACCCTCAATTGTAAGGTTCTGTACCCAGGTAGTAGACACCCTCAGACGTGCGATATTGGGTTTGTGTCTCACTCTGCAATCCAGGGTATCATCCTGTAATAAAGTCACCCATTGTTTAATATTGTGATAAAGCTTATTAACTTTAATTTGTTGTGTTACACAGTTAAGTTATAGTAAGTCTTTAATGCATATGCACAGCTTAAAACAGAGAAAAGTTAAAAACTAACACAGTGGATGAAAAGGCAGCCTTATCGCAATCTGCACCAGACAATTTTGGTGAATGAAAGTCTTTTGTAGGGTAGTATGGGCAATAATATAGTTATTTTTTTGTAGGTAATAAAAAAGTAAAATGAAAACAAGTTATGAAATATTAATAAAAATAGATGGTAGTAGATACTGTTTTAATCATTATTATCGTGGGCATCACAGACCCTTGTGGGCCCAGACCTGGTCCAGAAGATTTCTCCATCTCTCTCTGTCTGTCCTTTGTGCTCATTTTCCAATTTTTTTATGCCAAACTGCTTGGCATCTTGGTTAAGTCCATCTAACCTCCTAAGTTTTAATCATACTAATATGTATTATAAATGAGAAAGTGTGTTTGTTTGTTGGTTTATTGGTTTGTTGGTTTGTCCTTCAATCACGCCGAAACGGACGAATGGATCGACGTAATTTTTGGCAAGGGTTAAGTTGAGGCCCTGGAGAGTGACATAGGCTACTTTTTATCCCAGAAAATTAAGGAATTCCCGCGGGAATCAAAAAAACTTAAACAGTGGACGAAGTTCCGGGCATCAGCTAGTATTCAGTAGTTATAATAATTAACAAACTATCATGTTATTGCACCCTTCTCCAGAATGGACCAGCTGTCAGCTTCAGTTCGTCCTCCCAATGTCTTTGCTGCCGGCCCTTGTTTCTTTTCCCATCCCCTGGGTGCCATTGTGTTACCAGGGTTACTCCATTTTCCGTGGGGGTCTTGGAGCATGTGACCAGCTGGTCCATTCTGGAGAAGGGTGGCACTAAATCGTAAGCACTGGAGAGAGCTGGAGGAGGCCTTTGCCGCGAGGCACACAGAACTAAGGGACTTGTTGTGATTAATTTGTAAAAACTATAATTGTGAAAAAGTTCCATAATAAAAGGCTATTTTATTTATTTATGTTATTGCAGCTGCAGCGTGAGATGCTCTTTCTACCGCAGTTCTGCGTGGAATGCGCTCAGAGAATGAGTAACTGCACCAAACTCCGAAATAGAAGCTTGAGATCTTATTATTTACTGCTGGGACTGGTTAAAATAAAGAAATCAGTAAGTGTTTTCTATTTATAAAAACTTTAATGTAAGTACCTCTGATGACCTCACAGCCAAAAGGTATACTTATTCTTCTTGGTGATGTGACTATGCAGGACTGTAAAGAGACCTGGTATTCTGGTCAATACTACTTGCTGCTAGGAACATAAGCAGCTTGTTGGCTGGGATATTTTTTGCCTCCTCGGGATCCACTAGGTGCTTCCCTAGAAGGAGGCTATGTTTGTGCAATAAAGCTGGGCCAATAGCATAATGTGTAGTGTGCTGAAGTGCAGTGTTGACTTAATGTGCGGAGGTCCCGGGTTCGATTCCCGGTAGGGTCAACTTGGGAATTTAGAAACTTGGTCCGGCCTGGTGGCAGGTTTCGGCCGTGGCTAGTTACCGGCAACACGTGCCGCCAAGCGATGTAGCGTCCCTTTACGATGCCGTGTAGATGCCGATTAGGGGTATGGGTTTAATATAACTGCCATGCCCTTAACAGGTTATCCCGCCACCATCTTAGACTGCATTATACACTTACCATCTGGTTAGATCGCAGTCAAGGGATTACGTCTTGTAGTGGATAAAAAAATTTAATTAATATTAGTATGACTTTTCAGCTAACAATGCAAAACATAGAAACACTAAAGACATCAAACAATCTAACAGCCAGTATAGCCAAGAGATCTTTTCAACCTGACCACTGTGACCTATACCTTATACACAAACAACAGCCAGAAATACTAGAAGAATCACCAAAAAACAATAATAATCCAATAAATATGGAAGAATTGAATCCTACAAGTATAACCAACAACGAATGCAAGATAGAAAATGGTGAATATACTTAATTAATCTATATTTCTATACCAATATAACTAGATATTGCCTGCGACTGTGGATTAAAGTTTTTTGATTCCCGTTGGAACTCTTTAATGTCATCAAAATCAGCTGAATATATATTTTTTGACTACCGTGACCGGATCTGCATGACATACGGCACAGAGATAGATTATAATCTGGAATAACATGTAGGCTACTTTTTATCCCGGAAAATTAAAGATATCTCACGGGAACCAAAATGACCTCAATCTACGCAAGCGAAAGAACTGGCCTCAGTTGAATTTTTAAATTTTCTCTGTACAGATGAAAATGAAGTGGTAGAAGAAGAAAGTGTAACGGAAGCAATGGATTTCGATATAGATTTCTGTAATGATGAAAATGAAGTGGCAGAAGAAAAAAGCGTTACGGACGAAGTAGATTATTTCTGTAATTCTGAGTATCTCACTGATGATACTGATGATAATTTAACAAACAGTGATATTGAGTGCGATAAAGAAATCAAAGACGGCAAGGCAAGACAAGTCGAAGATTATAACTTTATGAATGTTGCAAGGAATGAAATAGATAATATCGATTGTGACGGTTTTGAGACCAGTGATAGCGAATCGGTAGCTGTCAATAATAAAGCAGTCACTAGAAATGTTGAAACAGCAAACATATTTAAAGAAACAAACGAAAGTGTGCTTAAAAAACAGACAAGAAAAAGACAGTATGTAAGAACAAAAACATTCTGTACAGATGAAAATGAAGTGGCAGAAGAAGAAAGTTTAATGGAGGAAATAGATTTCGATATAGATTTCTGTAATGAGGATCTGGATATTGATGATAATATAAGAAACAGTGGTATCGAGTGTAATAAAGAAAGCAAAGACGACAAGACAAGACAAGACGTAGATCCTAACTGTATGAATGTTGCAAGGAATGAAATACATATTGATTGCGACGGTTTTGACAGTGATAGTGAATCGGTAGCTGTCAATAAAGCAATAACTAGAAATGTTGAAACAGCAAAAAAATTTAGTGAAACAAATGAAAGTATGCTTAAACGATATGTAGAAAGAAAAAGACGAAAGTATGTAAGAAAAAAAACATCGAACAATTCCAAAAGCCTTGAGTATTTAAAGCACTACAAGATAACTGAATTGACTTATAAAGAACAAATAGCTGATATACAGAAGAGGAAAGAGAACGCCAATTTCAAAAATTCTCCATACAAATGTATGCTATGTTTCAAAGGATTTTTAAATGAAGACACCTATAAGTCTCATATGGAAAGACACACTGATGTGAGTACCAGCCTTCTGAAGTAATGTACTCGTAGCTTTTGTTGGTTTTATTAAATGACTAGCTGATGCCCGCGACTTGGTTGGATTGAGGTTTTTTGGTTCCCGCGGGAACTCCTTAATTTTCCGGGATAAAAAGTAGCCTATGTCACTCTCCAAGTCCTCAACTATACCCATGCCAAAAATTACAAAAATTACGTCTATCCGTTGCTTCGTTGCGGCGTGATTGAAGGACAAACCAACAAACAAACACACTTTCGCATTTATAATATTAGTATGATATGATGATACTTCGTTCTTGCCTTCGTCGGGCGCGCAGACAGCGTGGCGCGTGGAGATTACTCCACGTCAGCAGCCATTTTTTTTTTTGTATGAAAAATTAAGTTTGTTTTTACTTTAAAACTTTAAAATGAACTACCTAATAGTCGACGAGTTGACAACCTCCCTGGCGTTGTTACCTTAAAACGGTGGAGGTCACGGGTTCGATTCCCGGAAGGGTCAAGGAACTTATACTTAATTTCTGAATTTTCACTGGTCTGGTCTAGTGGGAGGCTTCGCCCGTGGCTAGTTACCGACCTACCGGCAAATACGTATCGACAAACAATTTAGCGTTCCGGGCCGTTGCCGTGTAGAAACCGACTAGGGGTATGGGTTTAATACAACTGCCATACCTTTAACAGGTTAGCCCGCTACCATCGTACCATCTTAGACTGCATCATCACTTATCATCAGGACAGATCGCAGTCAAGGGCTAACTTGTAGACTTGTAGTGGTATGAGAAAAACAATTGTATACATTAATAATAATTTATGCTTGAATTAACTACTAAACAATATAAAAGTTTTTTTTTTACATGTTTTTTTTTCTTCAGCAATATGGAAAGTTCGAGTGTCCGGCTTGCAAAATTCACTTTAAATCTGCATTTGTATTGATGAGTCACTACACTACATGTCACAGTCAAAGATACAGCTGTCTCAACTGTCCTCTGGTCACCAACTACAGGTGACAAGTTTAGTTATTACTAGTGATGTGCCGGATCGTCAAAAATGCATATCCGCGGATACGGATCCGGATACGGATATTTGGTGTCAAGATCCGCGGATACGGATACGGATACGGATCTTAGCTTTCATACTCATACAGTGAGAGTGCGCGTGACCTTAAAACGATAGTGGACGCCACTTGACGCTTTACGTAACAGGACAAGTTTCGACTTGCAATGCGCGGGTCTTTCTTATGTTTTGTTTATAGTTTAGTGTGACAATACTGGCAGCATAGCTGATAACATTTGTATTTGTAAATGAGTTAAAAAAAGTCTGCAAAGAAGTTTAGTAGTGTAAACTTTACACTTAAGTTAAGTACCTACTACTAGCTGATGCCCGCGCTTCGTCCGCGTGGATTGAGGTCTTTTGGTTCCCGCGGGAACTCTTTAATTTTCCGGGATAACATATACCCTATGTGTTATTCCTGACTATAATCTATGCCAGTGCCAAATTTCATCCAGATCCGTTCAGCTGTTCTGGTGTGATTAAGTAACAAACATCCATCCGTCCAAACTTTCGCATTAATAATATTATTGTAGATTGGTATGGTTGGTAACTCACTACTATAAATGTTTGCAATGTGAAAGTGCCAAATATTTGATTTTAAGAAATAATCTGAATGGAATTTAATAGAATTATTTGTTGCTATTTGCTACCTAATCAGTAATCACCTAATACATAGATAATTAGGTGATTACTGATTATGTAGCATCTACGTATTGAAAATTAATAAGGTAAAAGATCCGTCGAAAAAGTAACGGATACGGATATTTTTTTTCCCACGGATATCCGCGGATACGGATACGGATAATGTAATAACTAGTGATATCCGGCACATCACTAGTTATTACACATCGATATATAGATACAGTTCGTGCGCGAGCTCCGAGGAATCATAAGGAATGTTGACGTAATGAGAAATATGTATTAAATCGATAATACGTTATCGATACTAACACATCTTTTGTATCTGTGCGCGTGCATTGAATTCATTATGAAACAATAATTCTATGAGGATAGTATGTGCAATAAGGAAGAAAAAACAAATTGTATCATAAAATTTCATTACAATGAACTGTACAAAATGAACGTAAAATCTAATTAATCACCGTCGCAATGAGAATAATCAGTACTTCATGAAATTTAACAGCTATTTGCATACACAAAGAAACTTTTAAGAGTACTATTTATAGTACTAAACTAACACTGCTGTTGCAAAATTAAAAGCAGGTCTCGATAAAGCGTACTCTCGCGTCACGGTCGGCACTAGTATGGGAGTGTGCGGGGTATGAAGCGACGGTCGGGCGCTGGGCGCACCCGCCCGCTACCTCAGCCCCTGATTCCTCAGAGCTCGCGTGCGGACTAAAGGTACTAGTTGGGCCCTTTCATAGAAAAAAGTTGGGGTCTGACGAAAAAAAATTTTGAATTCAGTACCTACCTTAAACACGCCGAATAAACCCGAGCGAAAAATTAACATTGTGACGTCACAATGTCAATTTCTATTCATTGTGGCACACAGCTGATGCAGTGTTGACACTGTATCGTGAATCCCACCACCACCGCTACAGCCTATTAACGTCCCACTGCTGCAGGGCACAGGCCTCCACTCTCATAGGAGAGAGGGAATTAGAGCTTAGACCCACCACGCTGCTCCAATGCGGGTTGGCGGGCTTTAACGACTATTATCATGCTAGTGATAATGACCGGGACCGACGGCTTAACGTGCTCTCCGAGGCACGGGGGTGAAACACCACCAACTTCCAACTCCGGGCTGGCACTGAGAATTTCTTAATTGAAAAACCAATACCTAACAATTTTTATGCCCGACCGGGAATCGAACCCAGGACCTCGTGATCCGCAGTCGACTACGCTAACCACTAGACCAACGAGGCAGAGGCAGTATCGTGAATGCTTTAACATTATGACGTCACAAACATGGCGACCAATCGTGGCGCGTTCGTAGTCACATGGTTCTTTTTAAAATTTTATCCGTTTTTTTTTTTAAATTTAGAGTTTTTTGCAACGACTATTTATTCAACGCGTGTAAAAGTTTTAAAATAAGTACCTACATAAAAAAATAGTTTCTTTTTTTAAATTCAAAAACCAAATTGTCGATTTTCAGCATGACGGCAAAGAAGCATGCGGCCAGTCACAAAGGACTCGTCTACCAGTGTCCGCACTGCCCACAAAAATATCGGTCAGTATGAATGCAGTGACTGTCACAATGTTAATGTCACCGTAAAATTGCAAAAACCATTAGATTGTAATCTAACTAGCGAAATTGTAAACTGTCGACACACAATTACAATTTAACGCATTATTTTTCGGTAGATTGTAATCTGTTAGGTATATTAACCCGATAAAACGTAAGTGCTAAGTACCTGATTGGTTATGTCGACACCTAACCTAACCTACAAGAAAGCGACAAGAAAACGTTAATACAACGTATATTTCAAAAATTGACACTCATAATAACATCGAACGGTTCACAATCTGCCGACAGTTTACAATTTCGCTACAATGTAACGGTTTTTGCAATTTTACGGTGACATTAACACAAGAAATAAGAATAAAGAGGAAAGTCCGAAGGTCGTTCGTGGGAATGAGCATTTTATTTTTTAACAAAATTCCACCACCTATTTTAAACTTGCCTTTACACAAGTTTAAGAAATCCATTAAAAGTATGCTTCTGAAAAAAGCTTATTATACTGCTTATTGTACGAAGATTACGTAAACAAGAAAAGAGCATGGATTTGACTCGCTCCAGCAATGCTAAGGACATTGCTGGAGCATTTTTTTTTTAATGTTGTCGGTGTATATATGTATATCTCCGTGGTTTCTAACCGATTTGATTGTTTTTTCTATCAGTCGTTAGAGGAAGCTCTCGAGGTGGTCCCATAAAAAATTCTGACTCCAAATCCTCAACCCTGACACTAAAAAGGTAAAAATAAAAATTCTTTCCAAAAAAACCGACTTCCAACGCCACTGTAAGGTACAAAATAATTTTGATTTCTACCCACTATGTTGAAGTCGGGCGAATGAAGGAACCAGAAGTTTAATTCGCTATAATTCGCGACAAAAGGAATATCTATGTGGTACAGTGATTTTATATATATATTGATTATATATTTTATATATTTTTTGATTATATATCGTGAATTTATTTATATTTTATTAATTTATTTTATATTTATATTTATTTACCACACCACAGAATTCCCCCAAAAACTACCCTTTATATATTGATAAATATATATTGATTATATATAATATATTATATATATTATTATTTTATATATATATTTATATTTATTTAACGCACCACAGAATTCCCCCAAAAACTACCCTCAAGGCACGTTTCACTCCGATACCGTTGCGTTGAGGGTAGTTTTTGAATATTTAGAAGTCGGGCGAGTCTGATGCGTCAACTTTGCTTATCCTTGTTATACCCGCCCGAATTCAACATAGTGGGAAGAAATCAAAATTATTTTGTACTTTACAGTGGCGTTGGATGTCGGTTTTTTGGAAAGAATTTTTCTATCTATAAAAAACCCGGCTGAGTTTGTTGTGGTATCTTCTCAGACCAGGGCGCGTTTGGAACCCTCGTAGCTTTAGTTTCAGTATTGTTATCACCATCGAGTCTTATTCCTTGTAAACATGACGTTCAGAAGGTGTACTTTGTAGGTACCTATTTTGAATAAAAGATGTTTTGAGTTTGAGTTTTGAGTTTATCTTTCTATTTTGTATATCGCAGCTCCGAGTCTGGATACTTGTCGCACTTGCGTATATGGCACCCGTCAGATGTGGTGTGCCCTCTCTGCGGGTTTTCATTCCTCAACCGCAACGGCCTGCGGTACCACATCGCGATGAAACATCGCGGCCAATGTGTGCAGGTGACTTTCAAGTTTATACATCTTTCTTAGCGTCGTATTCCTCATTGCTGAGGCTCGTGACCCCTTTCCATTAATCAAATAATTGTACGAGTTTTCTTGGTAATAATGCGATGGGTTCCCACGTTCAATATTATAAATGCGGAAGTGTGTCTGTCTGCTACGATTTTGATGAAAATAGGTATAGTTTGTATCCCGGAGAAGGATATAGGCTTCTTTTTTACCCGCAAAATTAATTAGCTCCCGCAACAATAAAAAAAACTTGAGAGGGTGTCAAGGGACATCCGAATGGAACGAAGCACCAAAAGTTGTAACGACAGTTTTTGCTATAGTTGTAAGCCGTGCGGCGTGCGCGTGTTTCTCTGTGTAAATTTTATTACAATTCCTTCACTAATTAAACGGATGGAACGAAAACGAATAACTCGCCTATGTAACTATTGAAAACATAATTCTTTAAAATTATTTCGCCTTTTTATTTTCAACAACTTGAAGTCAACAACACAAGTAATTAGTCATAGCAACCAAAATCATCATAAAAAGTGTCGTTACAACTTTTGGTCTTAATTTTTTCCGTCTAGCCCCCTTTCGTAACGCGCGATAAGGAACTTCGTTCCAAAAACTTATTCTTTGCGGACGAAGTTGCGGGAATCAGCTAGATGTCTTATAACCTGGACTTTCGCCATTAGTGTGTTTCGTGCCTCGTCTGTAATTTTGTCTTAGCGCACTAGTAACGTAATCAAGTATTTCAGGATCTGGCAGGTCCTTCGTGTGAGCCGTGTAACGTCCGCTTCGCGTCTGCGGCCGCGTACGATCAGCACCTGGAGATCTCGCCGAGACATAACGACGGAAAGTGAGTGTGCATACTGATAATATATGTATAATTTATTTGAAGCGAAAACTTCTTTTTGGTAGTAAGTAAACTTGTGGATTCGCGTTATCGTCACCGACATGCTCGGGTTGTGACGAAGACAAAAGGTCTACATTCAAAGGACTACATTCGTAATTAAACTTTAATGCCTTAAGTTGATATTTAAGTTGAAATCGTTATTTTTTTAATTAAAAATAAATTAACATAATTTAAAAAAATATATATTCGAAGTCCCTGCCATGACTATGACTGCCTATGACATCCAATTTTTTTTTTTAATTATTTTCAATATTCGTTTTCACTTCTATCGGCAGTCCCTATGACTGCCAATTTTTTTTACTGGAAAAACTAATTATATTTATTTCTTTCTATGTGCGTCGTATTCCCCATTGCTGAGGGTCGTGCCCCCCTTTCCATTAATCACATAAAGGCAGGGGGGTTTCTTGGGATAATAATGCAGTGGGTTCCCACATCCTTCCACATTAAACAATACAGGGAAACGTTTGTTGTAAATAAAAGAATAGACATGACGGTCATCTGTCAACTTACAGAATCCTAATAAAACAAAAGAAATATGTGCCAGCGACAATTTCTTGCAATACTTTTTTACTACTGTTTATTTATTAATACGCCGTTGTTATGAACTTGTTTTCTGTATAACAACCATTTAGCTGGCAGACAGGGAATAATATCCATACTTTACTAATATTATAAATGCGAAAGTGTGTCTGTCTGTCTGTCTGCTACGCTTTCACGGCCTGTTCTGTTCAACCGATTTTGATGAAATTTGGTATAGGGATAGGTTGTATCCCGGGGAAGGACATAGGCTACTTTTTATCCCGGAAAATTAAAGAGTTCCCGCGGGAATCAAAAAACCTTTATCCACGTGGACGAAGTCGCGGGCATCATCTAGTTAATAATAATTATAATCTTTTACTCATATTATAAAAGCGTAAGTTTGGATTGATGGATGGAGGGATGTTTGTTACTCAATCGCGCCATAACGGCTTAACGGATCTGGATGAAATTTGGCTAGATAGATAATCTGGAATAACACATAGGTTATTTACTTTTTATCCCGGAAAATTAATGAGTTCCCACGGGAACCAAAAAAAAACATCAATCCACGAAGTCGCGGGCATCAGCTAGTGGGTTTAATATAACTGCCATGCCCCTAACAGGTTAGTCCGCAACCATCTTAGACTGCATCATCACTAACCATCAGGTGAGATTGCAGGCAAGGGCTAACTTGAAAAAAAAAAATGATTTCCAGGTGTCGCCAACGCAATGGACCGAAGCAAAGGAATGAGAGTCGGGAAAAGCGTTGCATCACATGTAAAGAGGTAGGTGACGGTATATACAGGGCGTCCCACGGCTATGCCGCATGGAGGGGAAGTACCTTAAATATCGTAGATGGAACATTTTACTGAAAAAGACTTCATTTTAATTTAAAATACAATTTAAACTGCATTTATAGATTTTTAAATAATTGCCTGGTTGAACCGGGATTCGAACCCGCTATACGAGAATAAATATTACAGTATACCGATGGAAACGCTTTATTATAAGGATTATTTTTTGCTCAATAACTTAGCATCAGAGATAAAAGGAAGACCATGACAGACAAATCGGTTTGGAAACCACAGAGATATGCGGTAATATACATTTGAAAACAAACGCGCCGAATTGAGAACCTCCTCCTTTTTTGGAAGTTGGTTAAAAATAAGAAATATTGTGTGTGTGTGAAGTAAAACTTCAGAAAATTAGCCTAAGAGAGAAATATGACTTGTATTCTATCTCATTCTCTTGTAGGCTAAATCCTATTATGAATATGTTTGTCTCTTTTTGGTGTCGCTTTTTCGTTTCATCGAATTTTCAAATCAAAACGATTCTAATGAAGTTTCACTTCAATAAAAACATAAACAAAACAGGCATAAAAATAGTTCCAACTAGCTGACTTCGTCCGCGTGAATTGAAATTTTTAGGTTAGGTTTCCGGGATAAAAAGTAGCAGTCCTTCCCCGGGATGTAACCATCAATTATACCAAATTTCATCCAAATCGGTTGAACAGATGGGCCGTGAAAGCGTAGCAGACAGACAGACATACTTTCGCATTTATAATATTAAGTATGGATGTTACCCGGACCATAATAACAAATCGATTGACACCTCATTCATCAAAATCGGCTCAGTATTTTAGGCGCTAAGTGGAACATACAAACATACATATTAAAATAAAATGGCGGAACGGTAGGTAGGTTATAGGCTAGGCTTCAATGCGAAAGTTTAATTTTTATTTGTTGTTTTGTCCTTCAATCACGCCGTAACAGAGCAACGGACCGACGTGTTTTTTGGCATGGGTATAGTTGAGGACCTGGAGAGTGACATAGGCTACTTTTTATCCCGGAAAATTAAAGAGTTGCCGCGAATTAAAAAAAAACTTAAACCACGCGGACGAAGTCGCGGGCATTAGCTAATACTAAAATATTCAACCCCGTTTCTAGTGTGGCGAGCAATTCGAAGGCCCCGCATCGTACAGTTGCCACGTCTGGACCTGGCATCCCGGCATGACTTGCGGACAAACCGCGACGAGACATCGCTCGCGACTGTGCGAACACTGCGGGAAATCGTTCAAAGTAAGTTTCATCCGGACCATCCATCCATCCAAAGTTTCGCATTTATAATATTACTAGCTGCCCGCCCGCGACTTTGTCCGCGTGGATTAAGGTTTTTGATTCCCGCGGGAACTCCTTAATTTTCCGGGGTACAAATCTACCTATATACCAGATGTCATCAAAATCGGTTGAAAGGATGGGTCGTGAAAGCGTAGCAGACAGACAGACAGACACACTTTTGCATTTATAATATTATGTATGGTATAGTATGGATTGTATAGATTTATGTATGTATGTTGTTATATTTACGAATGTACTGCCTCGTTTGTCTAGTGATTAAGATGATCGACTGCGGCCGATGAGGTCCCGGGTTCGAGTCCCAGGTCGGGCCACAATTAAGTACTTATTGGGGTTTCTGTCTAGAAATTCTAGGAAGTTGTTGGTGTTTCACCTCCGTGCCTCGGAGAGCATGTTAAGCCTTCGGTCCCGGTTATTATCACTAGCATGATAATAGTCCTCAAAGCCCGCCAACCCGCATTGGAGCAGCGTGGTGGGTCTAAGCTCTAATTCCCTCTTCGTTTCATCGAATTTTCAAATCACAACAATTTTAAAGAAGGTTCACTTCAATATTAAAAAAAAGAAAATGTTTCAGACGTACTACACTTTAAGGGACCACATAAAGCAGCACTCAGGAGAGCCACAGCTGCAGTGCGATGTATGTAAGAAGAAATTTTTCACCAGGAATGTACTGATCTTGCATATGAAAACGCATCGTGCAAACAAACCCGTGTACAAGTGTTCAGTATGCAAGATACACTGCTCTAACAAGTTTAATCTGAAGCGGCATATGTGGGTGAGTTGTGGTGAGGCATATTATGTGACAATAGGGATGGTGCCTATATCAAAAATAAATTATTTCTAACTGATTATTAAATAGAGGGTCTTCCAAAACACCTAAAATTCACATACTTTAAATTTGATAATCATTTAAAAATATTGATTAAAAAAAGGGCGTAAAAAAGTTGATGACGTCACAACTATGAATTTCATACAACTTTCTTAATAGAAGCGCCTTTTTAAGTTTGATAAAGAGTTGCTGATTTGATTGAGTTGTCATCATTCCTATTGGGTATTTGCCAACTAGTCAAATCAGCAACTTTTTTCAAGCGTCAAAACGCGTGCTTAGTATAGGCTTTTGTATGAAATACTAAATTGTTACGTCATCATAGTTCGACGCACTTTTTTACTTTAATAAATAGTTTAAAGTGGTTATTCAAGACAAAACTAGCATGGGACGTGGATATTACAACTTTAGGGCTCGATCCTTTATTTAATTATCACTAAAAATAATTTAATTTATTTCACTAGTAAAATACCCAATTCTTTTATATCCAATGCAATTTTAGCGGGCTAGCCTGTTAGGGGTATTGGCAGTTACATTAAACCCATACCCCTAGTTGGTTTCTACACGGCATCGTACCGGAACGCTAAATCGCTTTGCGGTACGTCTTTGCCGGTAGGAAGGTAACTAACCACGGCCGAAGCCTCCCACCATACCAGACCAGAGAAAATTCAGAAATTATAAATTCCCAAATTAACTCTACCGGGAATCGAACCCGGGACCTCCAACGTTAAGACAACAGCACTCAACACTGCGCTTAGGAGGTTGTCGAATTTTAGTTTAGTTCAGAGATTGTACTTACTACAAAAAAAAAACTCACTCTGCTGCTGATTCCCAGCCCCATTGAGTAAATATTCTTTTTAAATTAACCTTGTATATTTGTCAGACGCACGAGGCTGAAAAGCCGCACAAGTGTGACGCGTGCAGCAAAACGTTCGTGACACCGTCAGTGCTGCGCACGCACGTGGAACACGCGCACCACAAGAAACCGTACCCTAAGAGACGTCGCGGTGACAAGATGCGAGCGAGCCGCGGGAAACAAAGAACTGCCGAGATGAGAGACGCCTGAGTGCACTTTAACATATATATTTTACGGCCCTGGATACAAGTCCTTGAAGGCCTAATAATAATAAAACCTAAAAAAGTGAGAGAAAATAAAATCATTCAAATTCATTCATTTTCATTTTTATAAACCCTGACTGCACCAACTCCAAATTAAATTTAGCCTAGGAATTTTGACATATCCGTAAGATCATATCCGTCACCGTAAGATTGCAAAAACCGTTAGATTGTAATCTAACTAGCGAAATTGTAAACTAAACCATCGACAGATTGTGAACCGTTCAATGTTGTAAGTGTCAATTTTTGAAATATTCATTGTATTTACGTTTTCTTGTCTAATTCTTATAGGTTAGGTTAGGGTTCGACATAAATAATCAGGTAGTCCCGGCCAGGTTTTATCGGGTTCATATACCTAACAGATTAAAATATAACGGTTTTTGCAATCTTACGGTGACATGTACTAATAGTTACTATAAACGTGAAAGTTTGGATGGGATAGATGGATGTTTGTTACTCAATCACGCCAGAACGGCTGAATCGATAACATAGGCTACTTTTTATCCCAGAATATCCTGCGGGAACCAAAAAACCTCAATCCTCACGGACAAAGTCGAGGGCATCAGCTAGTTTGTCATGTCATTTAGTAATTTATTTCTAAACTAATTAATAAAACGGGAATACAGGAAACCGGCAAGCGGCGGAAGTATGCCTCTCTCATAGAGAGTTACATATTTGTTCCGTTTGCCGTGGAGACCCTGGGGCCATGGAGTCTTAGTGCCAAAAACTTTTTACGAGATATTTCACCGCGGTTAATTGCCTCATCTGGTGACACAAGGGCTGGCTCATTTTTTGCGCAAAGGATCAGCCTGGCTGTCCAGCGCGGAAATGCAGCCAGCATTCTTGCCACCATTCCACGCGGGCATGATTTATATAGTTATTAGGTTAGGCTAGCTAGCATTAAGTTCTATTGTATTATTTTCAATAAAAAAAAAAGGAATACTTTATCACAACATTTATTACGTGTCAAATGTATAATATGCTGCATAAATAATACACTATAGATATGCTGTGTTTGTTGCTCGTTTATGCCTCACTGTATACTACTAGCGCCATCTGTTGTCATATAATAGCGATGTTATATGAGAAGTCTGACCCTGATACCTCAGTACCATGGATGTAGGAATATCTCAGTACCACTTTCATGTGTCAGTCTTGACTGTTAGGTTAGGTCAGCATTTCATAGTATAGCCCACAAACTATCTGACCCGGTGGCCAAAACTAGAACCAATTTTTATGCCTGTTTAGTATTTCCTTTTATTCTATTTTTCATCGCAACCTAATTACAACGCTGTCCCCGGATCAGATAAGTGTGACGGACTATATTTACCTTAGAAGCATACATAATAATGTATGTCATCTATACTAATATCAGTCAGTCTTCGATCTTGGTCGTAAGCAAACGCGTACCGGGCTAAATCGTGAAATCGCTGACTCGGGCTGCGTGACCGCGCTGGTCGTACCGCGTGTGACATGATGACCCAGTTACCGCGATTCGGAGTGTAGTACACATCATTTAAAAATAAATATTAAATTGCAGCAATACTATTCGTATTCTGCAGCTATGGCTGAGCAACAAAATATTGTTATAAGGACGGAAACCGAGCGATTTCTATATGAGAAATATACCCAGGTAAAGACCGAAAGTGATAAGATACTCAAAGCCCTTACTAAAAAAGAGGCCGAAAATGAAAAGCTCAAAATCAGCTTACACTGACTGAGAAAATATCGGAGCTTGAAAATCAGATAAAACATTTATCTAGTGAGAAACCAATGGATACATCAGCTGGAAATAAGGAGAGTTCTGGTCCATCTGTCGATTATCACACAGACGAAGAAGAATTAGCTAAAGAAACAGAATGGATAAGAGCAAAAAGCAGGAAAAAAAGGAAAATAAGTACATCACCTCCCATTCAAACACAGAACAGAGAATCTGAAACGTCTTATAATGAGACAAAAAACACTTCAAAAACTAAAAAGATTCTTTCTCCACCCCCGATAATAGTTAGTGGAGTAACAGACTACCAGTCATTTTCCGATATGCTGTCTGAAAATCAAACAGAAGATTCCTTCAGGATTAAAATTATGAATGGAGAAAACGTTAAAATCAACGCGAAATGTGAAGAAACTTTTAGAGCAATAGTAAAGTTATTAACGACAAATAATTTACTCTGGCACTCTTACGAAAATAAACAAGAAAGACCCATTAGAGTCATGGCCAAAAAGTTACACTATACATACAAACCTGAGAGAATAATTGAAGATCTAAAAAATAAGGGTCTTAAAATACAAGACGTCGTAAATAAGCTAAGGTGGAAAAATAAAGAACCACTAAATATGTTTATGCTCACCTTTGAAAAGGGCGAGGATATAAATAAAATATATGAGATAAGTACTATTTTGTAAGGTGGAAATTCATCCACTCAAGACACCAAAGCTTATCCCCCAATGCAAGAGATGCCAAACATATGGGCATACTCAAAAATATTGCTCAAGAGAACCCAGGTGCGTTAAGTGTACTGGTAAACATCTTACCAGAGACTGTACCAAACCAGCTGATCAGAAACCTAAATGTGTGCATTGTGGTGAGCCCCATCCAGCAAACTACAGAGGATGCATTGTAGCTAAAGAGATACAAAACATCAAAAACAAAACGCAGAAAAAGATACCAACAGCTCAACAACCACAGGTACCTATAAATAAGCACGAGCATATCAGTACTACGATGCGACAGGCAGACAAAAAAGGAAATTCTTCTAAAAATGCTACGTATGCTCAAATAGCAGCTCACAGAACGTCAGCTAAAAATGTCAATCAAGGTGACTCTCTTGATTCAAAATTAGATAAAATTCTAAACCTCATTTCTTCATTTGATGAAAGACTGCAAAAACTAGAAAATGGCAACAGCAAAGCCATTCCTACGAAGAAAAAATGAATAACCAACTTAAGATCATGGCCTGGAACTCAAATGGACTGCTTAAACATCAGCAAGAGCTTCAAGTAGTCCTAGACATAGAAAACATTGATGTGTGTTTGATATCCGAGACTCACTTTACAAACGAATCACACATCAAATTTAAAGGATACCAGGTATATCGAGCATTACATCCTAACAATTCTGCAAGAGGTGGAAGCGCTGTTTTAATAAAAGAGCATATCAGCCATTTCGAAGAAAGCAGGTACGAGACACAGGAAATTCAAGCAGTAGCGGTGAATATTAAAACTCAGAATTATACTTTATCAGTAGTTGCTTTATACTGTCCACCTAGACATAGCTTGAAAAAATACCAATATCTCAGCCTCTTAAGACAATATGGAAATAGGTTTATTATTGGTGGTGATTTTAACGCGAAAAATACCTTCTGGGGCTCTAGACTAACAAATACAAAAGGTAGGGAGCTCTTGGGTGCTATTCAAGAAATGAACTGTGATGTGGTAAGTACAGGGTTGCCGACTTACTGGCCCACTGATCCATCAAAAATCCCCGACTTGATTGATTTCTTTATATGCAAGAATATTTCATTGAAATATGTAAGTGTAGAGCAAAAATATGATATGAGCTCTGATCACTCACCCATACTTTTGATATTAAATGAAAATATTAAATTCAAAGAAAATAACTAGATAAAAGTCTCATCTCTAGTTAATAAGAATACAGATTGGAATAGTTTTAAACTAGATTTAGAAGAAATAATAAACCTAAAAGTTCCATTAAAAACCCCGGAACAGCTAAATTTGGAACTAGAGAAATTCATAAAAAATATACAACAATCTGCTTTGGAAAATACTCCTCGCTTCAGAAAAACATGCCAGGGAACCATTTACCCAAAACATATAACTTCTCTTATTGCAAGAAAAAGGAAGCAGAGGAAAAAATGGCATCACACTAGATCACCACTTGATAAAAGGTTACTTAATAATTTATCCAAAAAAATCAAGAGAGCAATCAAGTCCCACAACGACAATTTAATGAACGATCATCTTCAAAAATTAACTGCTGATCGGAAAACCAATTATTCCCTTTGGAAGGCCACTAGAAACTTAAAAAGACCCACAACGCATATTCCTCCAATAAAGGAAGACAACGGAGAGTGGGCAATAAACAATGTTCAGAAAGCAAAAAGATTTGCTCAGCATTTAGAAAATATATTTCAGCCTAACGAAGGACATACAGATACCTTAAACACAAGCGAAGATTTAGAAAAGGATTTTGAAATAAAGCTTACTACCCCAAAAGAAGTGATGCGAACAATAAAGCTAGATCTAAGTAAAAAGAAATCACCAGGGTATGATCTTATTACTGCAGAAATTCTCATGAAGTTACCACGTAAAGCGATTGTAAAACTTACCACTATCATTAACGCTGCATTCAGGTTAAAGCATGTACCTGACTTGTGGAAAGTGGCAGAAGTCATCATGATTGCAAAACCTGGGAAGCCACCGGAAGAAACAACGTCATATAGGCCTATTTCCTTATTACCCATATTGTCCAAATTATTTGAAAAGCTGTTACTTAAGAGGCTGAAACCCATCATAGAAGATAAAAGACTAATTCCTGATCATCAGTTTGGTTTTAGAGAAAAACACTCGACCGTTGATCAAGTCCACAGAATTATCAATGTGATAGAGAAAACACTTGAGGAGAATAAAGTTTGTTCTACTGTTTTTCTTGACGTGGCGCAAGCTTTTGATAAAGTTTGGCATAAAGGTCTCATTCATAAGCTAAGACTTATGCTGCCTAAGGCACTAGCAGACATTCTTGAATCCTATATTACAAACAGAATGTTCAGAGTTAGACAAGACGAAGCTTATTCTGATCTGAAAGAAATCAAAGCTGGTGTACCTCAAGGAAGTGTCCTAGGTCCGGTCCTGTACCTACTATACACATCCGATATACCAGAGCTAGACAACAGTACTATTGCCACCTTTGCTGATGACACTGCTATTATGGCTGTGGGTGATTCTCATAAGGAAGCAGTAGAGAAATTGCAAAATGGAGTAAATAAAGTATACGATTGGACTAAGAGATGGAAAATAAGACTCAACGAAACGAAATCAACCCATGTAGATTTTACTAATAAGAAAATACAGTACTGTCCTGTTTTCTTGAATAAACACAAAATACCGTATGCTGACACTGCAAAGTATCTTGGTATGACGCTGGATGCTAAGCTACGTTGGAAGACCCACGTTAAAAAGAAAAGAGCAGAACTAGATCTTCGCTATAAAAACCTGCATTGGTTGCTAGGAAGACATTCCTCGCTATCAATTGACAATAAAGTTTTGCTTTATAAGCAAGTTTTAATGCCTATCTGGGCTTATGGCTGTCAGCTCTGGGGCTGCACCAAAAAGAGTAACACGCAAGTTATTCAAAGGTTTCAGAACAAAGTATTAAGGAACATTGTTAATGCACCTTGGTACATCCGAAACGACAATATTCACCGGGACCTTAAAGTTGAATATGTTGACAGAATAATTGCGAAGTTTGCTGAAGCCCACGAACATCGGCTTCACCATCACGTTAACGTTGAGGCGATTCAGCTGCTCGACGTTACGCAGTTAGTGAGGAGACTTAAAAGAACCAAACCCTTTGAGCTAGTGCTCAATAGTGAATAGTGCTTAGTGATAAGTGAATAGTGAAAGTGTAGAATAAGTGCTGCCTTAAAGAACACAAGAACAAAGTGTCTCTAAATTGATTAAATAAAGACTAAGATGCGTCGATGGACTACTTCTTAGTATATAAGATAATTAATAAGTTTAGGTTAAAGTAAAGTTACTCATTAGTCTAATTGTAAGGCTAGATTGTAATATTAGTGAGTATAGGTTGTATAAACTATATACTCATATTAATGGAAAAAAAAAAAATCTATACTAATATCATAAAAAGTTTGGATGGATGCGAAAGTTTGTTACACAACCACGCCATAACGGCTGAACGGATCTTGATGAAATTTGGCACAGAGATAGATAACAGTCTCGAATAACACATAGGCTCAACTCAATCCTCGCTGACAAAATCGCGGGCATCAGCTAATTTGTCATGTGTCAGTCACGAGTCCTGTGAGTCACTAGTGTACATGGCGTCTCGCGTGGGCCTTCGCCCTCGGGCCACGGTTGCGCTTGGGCCACGGCACCATCATATGCACGTGCGCGACGTGCAATGCGCGACGCGACGCTGGGGCTTTTATGGCTCACTGGATATTACCTAGCGCCATCTGTTGTCATATATAACGATGTATATGGCACGTCTGAGGTCCCTGGTCCTTAATTGCTTACTTGATACATACATAACCTCCTTTTTACCTATTATGTATAATAGGTAAAAAATAATAAAACGAGAATACTTTACCACTACATTTTTTTATTACGTGTCAAATGTACAAGCCGTATTTTTTTTGAATACCTCACTGTATACTACTAGCGCCATCTTTTGTCATGTATAGTCCCAAAAACTTATCTGGCCCGGTGGCCAAAATTGGAACTAATTTATATGCCCGTTTAAATAATTTGTTATTTTTTATATAATATAATATACTACCACTGTCACCGAATCAGTTATGTTAGACGGATTATACATATTTATAGTGATCTGACCCGGTGACAGCGTCGCTAGTATAGATTATGAACTTTTTATACGACTGCCTGAAAAAAGGAGTATAATTATTGTTATGTGAGTTTGTATATTCCACCATAACTTCTATACGTCTGAACCGAATTTGATAAATGAGGTATCGATAGAATTTCTAGCTTATTCCGGGTGACATAGGCTAGTAAAATTAAAAAAAAAATGATGGGGTGACCATGGTCCCGCATTAAAGACTAAGTTGAAAAAAAAAAATCGAAAATAAGATTAACTATATAATCATCATCTAGAAAATGATGAGTGGATTCCAAAAATATATAGGTATATAAAACTTTAGTTCAATATCCCGAGTGACACTGCCTATAAATTTTTGAAAAATTCAATTCGGGCTACGGCAGAGCAGTCGTATTTTTTAATAATTTTAATTCTTTCTTTCTTCTAACTAAAAATTAGTTCCAGTTTTGGCCACCAAGTCAGTTAAGTTTGTGGGCCTATAACTCTGAAGCATACATTATTTTGGCATGTGTCAGTCAGTCAGTCACGACTCACGAGTCCTGCGAGTCGCTGGTGTACATGGCGTGTCTCGCGTGGGGCTTCGCCCTCGGGCCGCGGTTGCGCTTCGGCCACGGCACCTTCATATGTACGTGCGCGACGTGCAATGCGCGCTGGGGCTCCGTGTTGAAGCTCTTGTCGCATATGTCGCATTTGAACTTGATCCCTTTATGCAACTGGAAAGAGATGATACAGTTTCACCACAGCATATTTAATTTAACGGGCCGTGCTATATAAATAAATAAATAATTAAATGAACGAAGTAGAACCTCGAAGTTTTGACGACCTCCGTGGCGCAGTGTGTAGCGCTGTTGTCTTAACGTGCGGAGGTCCCGGGTTCGATCCCCGGCAGGGTCAATTTGGGAATTTATGATTTCTGAATTTTCCCTGGTCTGGCCTGGTGGAAGGCTTCGGCCGTGGCTAGTTACCACCCTACCGGTAAAGACGTGCCGCCAAGCGATTTAGCGTTCCGGTACGATGCCGTGTAGAAACCGAATAGGGGTATGGGTTTAATATAACTGCCATGCCCCTAACAGGTTAGCCCGCTACCATCTTAGACTGCATCATCACTTACCATCAGGTGAGATCGCAGTCAAGGGCTAACTTGTAGTGGATACATAGAAAAACTAATTCGCTATAATCCGCCACAGTAGGTAAATTTATTTGGTACAGCGTGTAGCTTGCAATGCAATGTCAACATGTCCTAAAGATGCTCCGGTGTCGGAGTGAAACGTATGTTGAGAATAATTTGGAAGATTTGTGTGGTGTGAATATCGCAAGCTACAAGTGCAAGATACACACTGTACCACATAGATTTACCTACTGTGGCGGATTATAGCGAATTAAAGTTCTACTTCTTTCATTATCATGGACTTCAGCAAAGTAACGCCTGTAATTGGTTGGAGAAGTTCTTGCCACAGCTTACTACACTCGACTCTCGCATTTGAACTGCTTGACTGGCGGACCAATCGCGCCGCCGCAGCAATACTCACAAACATGTGCCTCCATCTATTCTGTTGATTGGAGAAGTTCTTGCCGCAGATACTACACTCGACCCTCGGGCGCGACGCGTCATGGATCACGACGTGGTTCATGAGATTCGCTTTAAAAGCGAATCTCTTGTCGCATATGTCGCATTTAAACTGCTTAGTTTCTGCATGGATCGGCATGTGGTAGCGGAGGTGGGCCATGCACTGTGAAAAAAAAATAAGTCTTAAATATTAAAAAATATTTTTTTAACATAAGATTTTAGCGTCAGTCATATTGAATTTAGTGTGACGTCATTATATTTTTCGTATTCTTCTCAGCAAACCCTTAAAGAGTTGATAGTTGATACTCATAGCATGGGGGTGCATAAAAAATACCTAGTCCGCTTGGGAGTCCGCCATATAGAATGACGTCACTTAGCTAACCACGCATTATGTCATATGCAAAATTTCAAATTACAAATATTGCAAGTTAAAATAAAAGCTGTTGAATTGAGAGAGAGAGAACCGCACGCCAGCAATTTCCAATAATTAGTCTCCGCAGGACGATAATAGAAATAGCTGGTCAGTCAAACACGACAATAATGTGCTATTATCTCACCGTAAATATCTTTCCGCACTGTTCGCACATAATCCTCGCCTTCGGGAACTTGGTGCGGTTTTTGTCCGGGTGGTACTTTCTGAAGTGCATCGCGTAGCTACGGGAGCCTTTTAACTTGATACCACACTGCGAAAAAGAAAATTAAAACTGGATAATTGACTTGAAACTGAATTATTGAAATCTGTTGCTCGAAAGCTATACCTATTACATATATTATATAATTGGGTATTTGTAAACCAGTCAAATCAGCAACTTTTTTCGAACGTCAAAACGTCGTCGCGCTCAGTATGGGGTTTTGTATGAAAAATTGAATAATGACGTCTTCCTCTATTTACTTTAATCGAAAGTTTAAAATGGTTATTCAACATAAAACTAAAAGGGGACGTGGATATTATGACTTTTGGGAGATCCTCTATTTCATAATTTCATCACTAAAAAAGTAATTATTTGAATAGTTGTCAAATACCCAATTCGCTATCCTACGAATATTTTGTCATGTGCAATTCACTCAACTCAACTCAAAGACGATTATTGGATGCCTTCGATATCGTGATTATCGTTGCTCGTTACTTGTAGCTTGCGATATTCACCACATCACACAAATCTTCCAAATTTGACGACCTCCGTGGCGCAGTGTTGAGCGCTGTTGTCTTAACGTGGGAGATCCTAGGTTCGATCCCCGGCAGGGTCAATTTGGGAGTTTATAATATCTGAATTTTCTCCGGTCGGGCCTGGTGGGAGATTTCGGCCGTGGCTAGTTACCACCCTACCGGCAAAGACGTGCCCGCCAAGCGATTAAGCGTTCCTGTAGGATGCCGTTTAGAGGTATGGGTTTAATATAACTGCCATACCCCTAACAGGTTAGCTCGCTACCATCTTAGACTGCATCATCACTTGGGATCTATATCCGGACTGACCTGTTCGCAATCGACGGGTCCCATAGTTTTAGGAGCGGGCCCGGCCTCTCTCTTCCGGCCGGGCTTAGCGGGCCGCGGTTGGTTGCGCCTGCATATCTTCCGCACTGGATAGTTGAGCTTGAAGGTGCTGCAAAATATTAACAACATTGTAATAAGTTGGTGATGCCTTCGCTCCGCCTCAAGAAAGTCTTTTGACGATACTTAATAAACGACTGAATATGCACGATTTTTGTTTAAATATATCACCTTTAAATAATATATATATATCTATTGCGTTTTTTACACGCAACAAATCACGTCGATCGGTTAATCCGTTGCGACGTGATTGAAGGACAAACCAACAAACAAACACACTTTAGCATTTATAATATTAGTATGATTTAAGGGACATCAAGGTACGTGACGTCAAACTGTAATTTAGAGTAATATTGCTTAAGTATTGCTTCAAGCGCAAGCAGTATGGCTGCAGTACTCACTCGGCGGTCGCGTGCTTGGGCGACACTTTCATATGCTGATGGTACGCCGTCTCTGAGGCGAAGCGAATATTACACTCTTCACATGTTGGACCCTCTGCGCTCTGAAACAAGTTAAAACACTAAATTTTATAATGTTATTACAGTGCTTGACACACGAGGATAGTTTCAGTAAGTTTAGAAGTTAAAACACTATACTATACTTTGTTATTATCATATATTTTTTTAAGTGCATGAACCACACAACTCCTAGACCTAGTGTCATCAGTTTTGTACGCATAATTTTCTACCTAAGCGTTAAGATGCAATAAAGACTTTTACTATATGGTGTAGGCGTTAGCGATTGGGCCCTGGCATTAATTTATTGGCTCAAGGTCTTTCGAGTTGCAGCAAATAACTCCTGTGAGTTTGAATTAGAGTACAAAATTATTAAGGGGGTATTAATCGGTGCCTATTTTTAGGGTTCCGTAGCCAAATTTGGCAAAAACGGAACCCTTATAGATTCGTCATGTCTGTCTGTCTGTCTGTCCGTCCGTATGTCACAGCCACTTTTTTCCGAAACTATAAGAGCTATACTGTTGAAACTTGGTAAGTAGATGTATTCTGTAAACCGCATTAAGATTTTCTTACAAAAATAGAAAAAAAACAATAAATTTTGGGGTTCCCCATACTTAGAACTGAAACTCAAAAATTTTTTTTTCATCTAACCCATAGGTTGGGGTATCTATGGATAGGTCTTCAAAAATGATATTGAGGTTTGTAATATCATTTTTTTCTAAACTGAATAGTTTGCGCGAGAGACACTTCCAAAGTGGTAAAATGTGTGTCCCCCCCCCCCCCCCCCCCCGTAACTTCTAAAATAAGAGAATGATAAAACTAAAAAAAATATATGTTGTACATTACCATGCAAACTACCACCGAAAATTGGTTTGAACGAGATCAAGTAAGTAGTTTTTTTTAATACGTCATTAATCGTAAATCGCAATTTACCTTTCATTCAATCAACTCAAATATTTAAAAAAAACATTTAATTTAAAACTTATTACAGGTTTGTACGGAACCCTCGGTGCGCGAGTCCGACTCGCACTTGGCCGGTTTTTTGAGATGATCCTTACATACTACTATCAAATCAAATAAATATTATAAATGCGAAAGTTTGGATGAATGGATGTATGGATGGATGTTTGTTACTCAATCACGCCCCAAGGGCTGAACGGATCTGGATGAAATTTGACACAGAGGTAGATTATAGTCAGGAATAGCGCATAGGCTTTTTATCCCGGAAAATTAAGGAGTTCCCGCGGGAACCAAAAAACCTCAAACCACGCAGACGAAGTCGCGGGCATTCGCTTAGGCCTCATTTACGGAGACGCGGGGCGTCGCGCGTCGCGTGAGGCGTGGCGTCTCGCGGCGCGTACGTCTTTTTTGTTTACGGTGCGGCGGCGCGTGAAGCGGCACTTATCATCGCACGCGTCATCACAAACATATGGCAATATACGATGTTGTTCATAGAGATGCGAGGCGGGAAGAGTGGCGGTGCCCGCCACTGTGCCCGCGGCGAATCCTTAAGCGTGTAGCGTTGCACGCGGCGGGCATCGCGGGGGGAGGGGTACTCAATCAACCCGGCTAGTTTTAGTTGGTTTTAACTTTTAGTTTTACGTTAGCGAGAGAAGGGAGCGTACGCGTCGCAACTTGCAGCATGAATGACGAAAAATTGGAACAAGTTATTTCTGCAATACAGGAGCGACCCCAGTTGTGGATGGCTTGTCATTCACAGCATAAAAATAGAGTGATAACCAAACGAAAGTGGACGGAAGTATCAGAAATTGTGGATATAGATGGTAAGTAGGTAGATCATAGGTAATTAGTAGGTATTCAAATGACATACTCAATATGATATATAGGTATATATTATATTTATTTTACTGTATGTTATTTATGTATGTCTATTATTATTGCGTCATGCGTGTTATGGTGCATCCACACCGCAGTTACCTTTTGTGGAGCAACGTTAATTTAGCATTAGCAATAATTAATCGTAATTAAATTTGAAATAGCATTTATATTATAACGTCGATGTACCTATAATGAACACACGCAATGTATGTATATATGTATAGCTATTGGTATATTATTAGAATAGCAATAATACTGTAAGTGTATAGCATGATGGAATTTCATTTCACTTGCTAATGAAATTATTTAAAATTAGCAATAATAATTGCCATCACTACATATAAGTAGGTATGTATTGGGAATTAATCAGGTACCTAAGTGAAGGTACCAACTGTGGTATGGATACACCATTAAGCATCTGTATAGATAACACATTATAGTGGATTTTCTGTGAAGTAAGCCATAAACATATTACGTGTGCTAATTGCATTCGATGTAGAAGAATTGTTTCTCCGATGACGATTTCTAGAAGTTTGCATCACTATTGGGCGATTATAGTCCTTGTCAGTGTGTCCATCTATGTCGATTATAATATTGTGGATGAGACATATGGCTTTAATTATAATACATGCATTTTGATAATTAGTTTCAATGGGTTTGTTTAAGATTCGCCATTTTGCATTCATTATTCCGAAGGCACATTCTATGCATTTCCTCGCACGACTGAGTCGTCTATTAAAATTATCTTTTTCTACAGTCAGATTTGCTGATGGAAATGGTCGTAATAAATGGGGTTTTAATGGATATGCTTCATCTCCTATCAGCACATACGGTAGAGTATATGAAGACCCTGGAACCCGACTTTCTGGCGGAATATTGTATTCGTCACTTTCGATTAGACTATTTATCACTGAATAGTGAAATGTTCCACCGTCACTTTGACGACCTCTCCCACCTACTTCCACTGCTATAAATCTTTTGTGAGCCTCCGCTATCCCTTGTAAAACCACAGAAAAGTATCCTTTATAATTGTGAAAGTTAGACCCAGTGTTAGAAGGGCACTTTATTCTACAATGCTTCCCATCTATAGATCCAATACAGTTAGGAAATCCCCATAGTTCAAAATAGTCTTTAGCAATCTTATCTTGATCTTGTACTGATAGTTTCGGCATGTGAATATTTACAAACTCAGTCCATATTGCTGAACATGTTTTAACTATTATGTTAGATACTGTTGCTGTACCTATGCGGTAATGATATGCTAATCTTCTATACGGTAATCCGCTGGCAAGGTAACTGAAACAAAATAAGATAAGTTTATTTTTAACCGAATTTAAAAAAGGAGGTTCTGTATTCGATCTGTATGTTATGGGAATTCTAAAAATACATTATATAGTATGTAGATGTGAATATATGTATGTATGATTATGTATCTTTAATTCTTTAGCATTCCAAAGAATTAGACAGAGATACTCATACATACCACTGCCTGAATGGTTTGACGAAGTCACATTTATTGTTTAATTTAATATTTTTATGTTGACGATTGTTTCAGTTACTGAAGTTAAAAAAAAATGGAAACACCTTCGCGATCAATACAGAAAGGAGTTGAAAAAGAAGCCCACACCACGGTCTGGCGCTGGAAGTGACGACATTGAATGGGTACCGCAGTGGAAATATTATAGTTTAATGAGATTTCTTGAAGGCGAAGTTTTGCCAGCACCAAGTTCTGGTAATTTGTCTCAAGATAGTACTGATAATACTGATATTGATGACGAAAGAACGACAGACTCAGGTCCATCAATTGATACGAATCTGTCGACGTGTGATAGTACACCTCGACGTTCACTTTCTGACCAGAGGAATGAAATGTTGAGATTGGAAAAGGAAAAACTTAAATTAATTAAAGCACGAATACAAGATAAGAAGGAAGAGGAACTAAAAAATGATGAGGATTACATGTTCTTTATGAGTATGCTGCCTCCGTTTAAAAGGTTAACAAACCTACAAAAACTTCGATTCCGTCACAAAGTAAGCGAAATGATACTGGAAATGACAACCCAGAACGAGTACGCTAATATGTTCGATAATAATACCCCTGTTGTGGGCGATTATGTTGTATCTCAACCCCAATACTTTACAACGGATTCACACAATAGTGGTGGTTCGTCGAGCATGGTACCACCTTGTGCCTCAAGACAAATACCAGTGCCTAGTATTTCTTTTCAAGATGAAATCAGGGCTCCTGCAGCGGCAGATGAAAATGAAAGTTCTTCACAGTGAACTTTAAGTTAATTATTTTTCCAAAAAATATTATTAAATATCTACATTTGTAAACTGTGAATTTTTAATAATTTAGAACCCTTAAATGGTAAATGTACTCATGAATACTAACAACTTTTAGTATGGGACCAATATTCCTACTCGATAACAAAAAAAAATTATGCTATCATATAAATTTTGGCTTGACCAAAATGTATGTAATAGCATTTTTTTTTTGTTAACAATATAGTTTTTTTTTTGTTTAGTACAAAAGTTGGTTTCATACAAAAAGTTGTTCGTATTCATGTGTACCTTCACCCCTTTAATCTAAATACATAATTCAAAATTAGTTAAAAAATAGTTGATTTCAAAAGGATTAGTAATGTTATTTAAAAGATCTAAAAAAAACGAAACTTTTTATTCTTACCTTAACGTCAGTAGTAACTTTTCTTCGGGGCATATGTTGCTGTTACAAGTAGTGATGCGGTGTTGTATTTTGTTTACCATATAATCAAAAGTTGTAGTAGACATCCGTGTATAACCATGAAATACATGATAACCTCTTTCTCTTATTGACCTATAAAGAGTTGCATATTCTCCAAATTTCTCATGTTCCGTTGCTGTAAACACTGGGCCACTTCTTATATTAAATAATTCACTTTTTAACATAGAATTTTCTTCTAATAAAAGGTCGATAATATCGTACTCCATTGCGACGATGACTACGACTGTGTTGTGCGATTTCCAAATAAAGACTGGCAGAAGGTTCCGCTGCGGGCATCGCTTCATCGAGAATTGCCGCTGCGTGCGCCGCCACGATAAACGCCGCGTGAGACGCGTCGATGCCATACGCGGGCTCAGCCGCATAAAACGCTCCATTTCAAACAAATGCGTGTAAAATTGCTTCTCCGTAAACGCACTCATACAATGCCATATGTTTAAATTCAGTGCGGGCCGCGCCGCCCATCGCAACGCGCGACGCCCCGCGTCTCTGTAAACGAGGCCTTATGTCCTCCCGACCGAATTTCGGCCACGATGGACAATCGCCATTTTGACGACCTCCCTGGCGCAGTATTGAGCGCTGTTGCCTTTGTTGAAATCCCGGGTCCGATTCCCGGCAGGGTCAATTTGGGAATTTATAATTTCTGAATTTTCTCTGGTCTGGCATGGAGGGAGGCTTCGGCCGTGGCTAGTTACCACCCTACCGGGAAACAAGTACCACACAAATCTTCCAAATTATTGCAAATTTATCTCATCAATCTTAAAAATTATTCCAAGATTTGTGTGGTGTGGTGAATATTGCAAGCTACAAGTGCAAGATACAAACTGTACCACATAGATTTACTTACTGTGGCGGATTAAATAGCGAATTAAACTTCTAGTTCCTTCATTGTCATGGACTTCCACAAAGTAATGCTTGCTTCTTTCTATCCAAATTTTTATGATTTGTTCCCATTTCTAGGAAAACAAGACTATACTTACTTCTGTGGTGTCGAAGCGATGCTTCATATTCATATGCATCTTCAGTCCCCTCTCTCCGATGAAGGAGAAACCGCACCGAGTGCACACGTAGTCTGAAGGGTGCTTTATTCGTACGTGAGACATGTATGAAGTGCTCTTACTGCAACAATATGTAAAGTTTTAGTCGATTTAGATTTTCTTAATCCACCACTATAGCCCTTTAATGTCCCACAGCTGGGCAAAGGCCTCTAGTCTTAAAGGACAGGGGGAATTACTACTTAGACTCACCACGCTGCTCCAATGCGGGTTGGCGGGCTTTCTTAATAGCAAAAGTTTTTCAGTATTATGGAGAGAAGTGGCCCTTAAGTCGCACTTAATTAATTTTTTATTCTCCTACTTGCTCCGAAATACAGTATTACGTTAAGAAGACGTTAATAATGTTTTTTCTTCAACTTGCTCCGATATCGTTGCATTATTTAACAAAAAACAATATGTATTGTCCATCAAATTTATATGGCCCGGTGGCTAAAATTGGAGCTAAGTTTTATGCCTTTTTAGTGTTTGTTATATTTTTCATATCACCGAGTACCAGCAACACTGTCACCGGGTCAGATAAGTTTGTGGGACTATACATTGACTCAAAAAAAACAGCAGTGTGATTGTGTAAGATCTGCATCAATCATTGTTACAGTCTCAATTGTTTTTATTGGCTGAATTTATGGTATTTTTGCTGCGTCAATGGATTTTGTCCAATAGTCGAAGAATATTACCCAATCAGTAGCTGTCATTTTTAGGGTATGTTCCGATAAACACTGCGAGCACTGTAAGGTTCTCAATTTAGTATACTGCTAAGTAATTCCTTTATAGTTAGCTATACTGGTTACTATTTAAAACGGTACGCAGTCAGCACTGAGAGCACCTCACCTCGAAAACGGCAGTGCTCACAGTAAAAACATGGTGACGATTTATGACGTCATATATTTCCCTAGGATACTGCGGCAGTATAATGTCAGTCCATAACGGAACGAATTTCTCCCCAGTAAGAGCACTGAACAGTGCTCGCAGTGTATATCAGAACATACCCTTAGACAATCGCCCTGCAGATAATTTTTACAACACAAGGTGTGAGTTGAGGTTAGTCAACGCCATCTATCGGAAAATTAAAGGAGTTCCCGCAAGAATAAAATATAAAACTAACTAAAGTAACTAAACTAAAGCCACGCGGACGAAATCGCTAGCTATAAAGCTAGTGGATAGATAAAGTCAAGAAAACATATTGTTTGTTGTACTCACATAAATTCCTCGTCACAGTGAGGGCATTTGTACTTTTTGCCATCGTGCCAGCGTTCGTGAGCTTTTGCTGAATTCCTGGAAATACATTTGAGAGTTGATTAAAAATTTCCATAAAAAATTCATAAGTCTCCCTCCCAGGCCAGAGACAGTTTAAAAATTAAAAAAAAGTGTGTGTGCATTTCACACACGGCAGAAGTGAAACTTCAGAAAAGTAGCCTACGAGAGAATGAGATAAATATGACATGTATTCTATCTCATTCTCTCGCAGGCTAAATCTTATTATTTTATTTTATTTTATTTTGTACAGAAAACTTACAGCTACAACAAAGATGGATAGATAAATAAAGAATAAGTATAACGCCAATTACAAGTTTTCACTGATGGAATTTACATGAGATAAAAATAGCTCGCAAAGGTGGAAAAATAAATATTAATACAAAGGAAGTAATTAGAAAATAAAAAGCTTATAGTTAAGAAGATGAATTAATAAGATTACCAGCCAGCAAACTACTTCAACTCAGGCTATGAGAGTCAAAGAATTCATTGGCTAGAATTCTACGCATGGACGTGGCCGTGGTGCAAAAGAGATTTAGCTTAGTATTCTTTTTCAACAGATTATTGAATGATAAAGAAGATCTTTTCTGACGAAATCTGGTATGCGCAGATGGTGGGCGGAGAATAGAATGGGCACAGGGATGGGTATTGGTAGGCACTTTGAGGGATAGCTTTTCTAGAAGCGGCGGACAATCGACTGAATTATTAGCAATATTGATGAGATATGTTATATCGCTGACATTTCTCCTAACGGATAAAGGCAGGCAGGTGTAAGTCATGTGATTATGAATATGTTTGTCTCTTTTTGGCTTCATATAATTTCCAAATCACAACGATTCCAAAGAAGTTTCACTTCAAAAAATAGTTATATTTACTCACCTACTTCTAGTGATAAATGTGCACAATGTACAGTTATACAGGGCTGCGTGTGTGCTGTTCAGATGCTTGTTGACTCTGTATGTGTTCTTTGTGTGAAGCCCGCATATGGGACACGCAAATAAGCCGAATTTCTGAAAAAAAAATAACGGTTGTCTGTAAAGTCGGTTTACGGACGATAGTTTTACGTGATAAGATAACTAGAAGTTCTCGAAGAAGCTCGCCTGGGCAGAACTATTGGAACTGCTAGCTCTGACGTCACGCGATCGTGCCTCTCTATCGCTTGTTCCGCGCTCTCACTTGCACGCTCAGGCTCAGGCGGAACGTGACACTTTTTGTGCGTGCAGCCGGTGTTCATCGATTTATAAGACGTTATCACGTCAAAAAAGCTTTTAGCTATGTATAAAGTATAGAAAAAATTTACGTTTTGTAAAGTTACCAGTACCCTCCACATTACTGTATATGATATGTTTCCAAATTATAATAATAATCAGTTGTACTGAATTTGTGACATATCGAATGCTTACATGACCAAAAGAATTAAATCTTAGAGTAAGGGTGTAGAAATAGATGATGCTATCATGATAAGAAATGATTAATTGATTTTATTTTAAACTTACTTAATTGATTTTATTTTGTCTCTACTTCCATCCGATGCTTCGCTTTCACGGCTCATCTATTCAACCGATTTTGATGAAATTCGGTACAGGGATAGGTTGTATCCTGGGGAAGGACATAGGCTACTTTTTATACTTAGGAAAGGACATAGAGTACTTTATATAGGGACATAGGGAATTAAAAAAAACTTAATCCACGCGGACGAAGTCGCGGTCATCATCTAGTTAATAATAACTCACGTTAGTATGTTTGTCCATGTGTCTGTTATAAGCGCTGGTATCACAGAATCCCTTGTAGCATGTGGTGCATTTGTAAGGCGAATTCTTATAGTTGGAAGTCTCCTTTCTCTTCTGTATTTCCGCCAATTGCTGCTCATGAGTTAATTCTGTCACTTTGAATAGCTTTAATTCTTCCGCAAAACCTGGAATCAATTAGGTATGAATTTGGCAAAAATTTGTTCTACTGGCTCTGATAGTTTTAGTCCTTAGTTTAAGATGATGTGTGAGATGGTGATAAGTAAAAAAAACACCCCGATTGAGTTGGTTGTGGGCTCTTCTAAGTTCTAAGACCAGGGCGCGTTTGGAACCCTCGTAGCTTTCGTTTTTAATTATCACCATCACGCCTTACAATTTGTACAATTATTGACGTTCAGAAAGTATCCACTACAGCCCATTAACGTCCCACTGCTGGGCACAGGCCTCCACTCTCGTAGGAGAGTGGGAATTAGAGCTTAGACCCACCACGCTGCTCCAATGCGGGTTGGCGGGCTTTAACGACTATTATCATGTTAGTGATAATAACCGGGACCGACGGCTTAACGTGCTCTCCGAGGCACGGGGGTGAAACACCTCCAACTTCCTAACTCCGGGCTAGTACTGAGAATTTCTAGTCAGAAAAACTCAATACTTAATTATGGCCCGACCCAGGACTCGAACCCAGGACCTCGTCGGCCGCAGGAGAACCTGCTAACGAGGCAGTTGGTTAATAAAATAAATATGTAAATGGTTAAAATAGAGTTAATTTTATATCAATTTTGAATAAATATTCTTTGATCTTTAATTATTATTCAACACGAAACTAACGAACGTGGATATTACGACTTTTGGGAGATCCTCTATTTAATAATTACTAAAAAAATATTTATGGCAACATCCTAATTGAGACAAATCCAAATTGATAAAATGTTAGTCAAGAGCCATACTGCCAACGCTTAAAGCCATATTGTTTCAATAATGACTTTCGTGTTTTCTAAACTGATATTATAAAGAGGAAAGATTTGTTTGTTTGTTTGTTTGTAATGGATAAACTGAAAAATTACTCGACCGATGTTAAAAATTCTTTCACCGATAGATAGCTACTTTATCAGCGAGTAACATAGGCTATATTTTATTTTCAAAAAATTAGAGATCCCTACGAATATTGCAATAATGTGAATAAAGTCTGAAAAATTCACCTTTTTACGTAAAACCTCTATTCGTCTATTAAGTCAGACTGTCTTTTATGTCATATTTGTCAAGACACTTTTATGTCATATTTGTCAAGACAAACATAATAAATACAAGAAAACTTACCAACATTTTTTTTAAACATTTTAATATCTAACTGCTGTAGACAGACTGCGAAAAGCCTAAAAAATCAAGGCCTCAACTTTCTAAACATTTCCCAGTTCCCAGGCGAAGGCAGTGAAAATACGTCGTATTGGAGAATCTTCATTTGAAAATGAAAATTGTCTTGCAAGTCAGAGAGAATACGTGACGCAATCGCGTGCCACCTGGGGATTAAAAACGGATACCGACGGGTGCCTCTAATTTAATAGAAATTATGTAACATTAACAATGTAAACCTCATCTGTAAATTGTTTACTTTGTTTCTTTTTCACGATAAAATTACAAATCTCAATTGCACCCGTGCGTAGCCGGGGCGGACCGCTAGAAGAATTATAATCCATTTAGGAACGTCAAGGTACGTGACGTCAAACTGACATTTAGAGTAGGAGAGAGCTTAGGCACAGTATTGGTACCGTGGCTTAGGTATTGCTTTAAGCGTTGGCAGTTTGGCCCCAGTCTCTTTCAAAAAGATTTCTATACCTGGTTTTCTTCCTGGTTTTCCTCTTTCTTTAACACCAGACTTGACTCGATTCTTCTTTTTAACTGTTTTATTTTTCAAACCAACTTCCTTAGTGGAAACTTTGTTTTTATTTACAATTTTCTTCATTTTACTATTGGAAACTTTATCATCAGTATCATTTACCAAATAATTATCACTATTCGAAAAATCAACTTCAGTGAAAACGTCATTGTTAATAAAATCATCAATATTATGCTTATCTATTTTAATAGTCTCTAGATTTATAGTATCTTTTCTTTTACTATTATCTATATCAAGATTTTTGTTACTACCAATGTTTTCCTTTAGTAATTCCGCTACATCTATATCGTCACTAGAATCAAAACCATTGCTGTCAAAATCACAATTAAAAGATTCATCTTTATTAAATTCATTTTCAATTTTGATTTCGGTTTTTTCAACAGTAACAACTATATTCTCTATGGGTATATGTATATCATTTTCTTTTTCTTCTAAATTGGTTATGTATAAGTCACAGTGATTTGGTTCGAATACTTTCATGGACATGTCCGATGTCAGCTGCTTTTCTATTCTGTTTATGGTTTTGATGTTTTGAGTTGTTACCTAAAAATATAAAAAAATGTTCGGATTGTGCACAAGTATGTTATGTTATACATAGGTGCATTCTTTATTCCCTCACTCTCATATCCCAATGGGACAGCACCTTGCTAGCGACTTTGACGACATTCCTAGAGCAATGGTAAGTGCTGTGGCCTTATTGTGGGAGGCCCAGGGTTTGATTACCGGCAGAGTCAATTTGGGACTTACCATTCCTTGAGTTTCAAGCACTTGCAGCAACAGGCTGTGGGCCCTCATGCTCTTGTCTCTGAACTTATTGCAGTTCAACAGCCTCTGAGTACATTCCATGCACAGTTTCGGTTGAAAGCCCAGCATGTGGTGCAACTGAAAGCAATATTATAATAGTAATACATGGACAGTCAATTTTATATGCCACAAAGCAGTGGACGTCAAAACCCAGACAAGTGCAAGTCAGACTCGTGCACAATGGGTTCTATACCACCACACAATATAAATTATTGTGATGATAATTAGTGTGTGAAGTCTCCCAATCCGCACAAGCTTGGTGGACTATGGCCAAATCCTTCTCATTCCGAGAGGAGACTTGTGCTCAGTAGTGAGTTAGCAAGAGTATAATTAGTATAAGATGTAGTGTTGTTTAAAAAAAACTTACTGATAATCCAGTCACATTATTATACGCCTCTGCCAAATGGTATTTGTCTAATGCATACAGCTTACTGCCAGTGCCTAAGCATATAGTGCAGAACTGAAAAAAATCCAATCTAAAGCAGGCAGTCATTTTTTGTGGGATGAAAAGTAGCTTCACATTATTAGCGGGCATCAGCTAGTAAGTTAATCAATTTAAATATTGTGATCAATTCTGTATAACACAATCCCTAAACTAAACTAAAATGACAGCTTTAAATCTAGTTCTGTGCCTTTCTGCAGAGAGTATTATGAAAAAGTAAGCAATATTTTTTATGCTAAAATGATAAGTTTAGTTTAGATTGTGTACAACAGAATCAGCCCCAATATATGTTAATATTTTGATACAAATGATTAGCAATGCATAGAATTTGAACAAACAAATAAAAATGTACCTGTGCAGTGTAAGGAATAGCTATACTCTTGAGTGTTTGCGTGCCACTCAGAAAATCATCACTTTGGAAATGTTGAGAGCACACCATTGCTCCTTCTGGCAAATGCTGTTCCTCCATATCAAGAGACACCAGCCATGAATTTCTAAGCCACTCTAATGTAGGAAACCTGCAATGTAGAACTCATAAACCATCTATACATGGCTGTATGGATGGATGTTTGTTACTCAATCACGCCAGAACGGATGAACGGATCTGGATGAAATTTTGAACAGAGATAGATTATAGTCTGAAATAACACATAGGCTACTTTTTATACCGGAAAATTAAAGAGTTCACTCAAGAGAACCAAAATATCTCAATACACCCAGACAAAGTTGCGCTTTCACTGCCTATCTTTTCAATTGATTTTGATAAAATTTTGTACACAGATATAATTGTACACTTGTGTCCCGGGAAAGGATTCCCATGCCAGAAAATTAAGGAATTCTTGCAGGAACTAAAGAGAATGAGCAAGTTGTTTCATAAATGTTTTTTTCCTAAAACTGTCCAGAGGTCTGAGGTGTGGAGAGCGGCGTGAGACGTGCAGAGCCCAGATAATAATATAATGCACAAGTTTATGCGAAAACTCAGATTCATGAGACAACTCTATTTTCTTACTCTCAGTCCTATAAGAGGACCTACCGTTATTTCGTTCATCATTGAAAGCATTGTACATTTTTTCTCTTTACCTGTCCACATACTAGGGGCTCTTGTCACAAACTAAACTCAAGATTCTTAGCCCACTGGTTTAAACTTTGAGCTGTGTAGACATTGATATATCAGTCAGTCAGTTTCTCTACATACTCTACTAATTTACAAATAGTGAAATAATTTCTTACACATGAAAAGTTATGTCCTGCGATTTCGAACATGTTTTAGAGAAAATGTTCTCTTTGGAGTTACCGCAGAAAGGCACACAGCACCACATTTCTAAGTTTTACTTTACTTTTTACAACTGCTGGTGGTAAAACATGATCACAATATAGAAATTTTAAATTCTGAGTTTTAAATACACAGGCAATTCTAAAGCAAATCTCCAAACAGGTTAAAATGGCACTGCAGTCTCTTTCGTTCGTTTAATTTTAAGCATAAGCTCATTCTGGAATAAGCAGCGATTATAAATAAACGTATCTCTTTTCTCAAACAGGAATGAACGTTTTCAAATCGCTATTTTCTTCGTAAACCCTTTTTTTCTGGTCGGAAATGAAAATGTTTAATTAATATTATTTACCAAACTTCCCCCCTGTATATTATTATACTCTTTGACCTTTTTAAGTTTTTTTTCTGGTCGGTGTCTTTGACCAAACTGATCTTTGACTGGTCCTTATATAAAAAACTAAGGTCTTTGGTTGTCATGTCTCTGATTGCTACTAAGTACAAATTTAAAGGTGTAGATCATAGAGGTAGCAGAAGGACTAGAAATTAGAATCCAATTCCAGAGTTCAAAGAGTATATAATCACTACCTACGTTTCCAGAGCCGCTATGCCAGTTATACCCCGTATATACGTATAGTCTATGATACAAATAAATAAATGATATGTTGTCTCTGGTTGTTGTGATTGGGAGTAAAAACTAAAATGCAAATACTAAATGTATTTTTGTATTTTGTCTAAAAAGGTTTTAAAATACAACTTGTATTCTATTAATATCAAAATATTCATTAATCAGTTTAAATCGATAAGTTACTTGTCTCTGATCGATACGTACAAAGTAAAATGTGTATTGTTACTTCGTAAAGAAGTCTGAAAAGTTAATCAAACCCATCGCTATATATTTTTCAAATTCCTGATTGATTTTACGAGAGATATCATGTCTTTATAGAGGCTGTGACATTATCATCATTTACGACAAATCAACGTTAACACCAGTTTAGACGTGCCTCGATCGTCATTCTCTATGCTGTAAGTTGTAAGTGTGACCCATTTCCATTATAAGTGGATAAGGATCTCTCCGTAATACGACTATAGTTATCCAACAAAGATATCGGACTCGGTGATAAAGTAGCTAGATATCTTTTGAATTCTGAGGTTATTCTGTAGGAAATTAAAAAAACTTTAGTTACAAAAATAGTTCCAATTTTGGCCACCGGGTCAGATAAGTTTGATGGGCTGGCATGCAGGATTTCCAATGTCGTGTTTAATTAATATGAGGCACCAGCAACCCACCCTGACTTTGCACAGATCTAATAAACAAAATTTTCACACGTTGTCACCAAAATTTTCACACGTTGTCACTAACCAATTTTAATGAAATTTGATTCAGAGATAGTTTGTAATCTGGGCACATGGCAAAATTTAAAATTAAAATAGCTGATGCCTGCAACATATTGGATTAAAGTTTTTGGGTTCCAGCGGGAACTGTTTAATTTTCCGGGATAAAAGTTTCCTATGTGTTATTTCAGACTATAATCTATCTCTGTGCCATATTTCATCTGATCTGGATGTTGTTGTGGGGGTGTGTGTGATTGAGTAACAAATATCCATCCATCCAAACTTTCGCATTTATAAGTCATACTCATAAGTCATAAATATTTATTCAATTTAGGTAGGTATACTACACTTATTGCCGTCCATAATGATAATCTGTTACAGTATCTTAAAACTAAAGCTACAAGGGTTTCAAACGCGCCCTGGTCTGAGAAGAGCCCACAACAAACTCAGCCAGGGGTTTTTTTTCATTATCACCATCTCACAAAACATCTTAACTAAAGAACTCTCAGAGCCATTAGAGCAGATTATTGCCAAGCTTCCTTGTCATTTAAGTAAACCTTCATATGGTAATAAGATTTTTCAATGAGTTTACATTTTACATGAACTTTGAACTTATTCAGAGACATCTTAAACATGTCTTCTGGGAGCTTATTGTAGAAGGGGATACTGCTTCAAACAAATGAATTGCTAGTTTTACTAAGCCTAGAAGCAGGCATTACAAGTTTATTTTTATTTCTTCAAATATATATTGGTTGTGCACTGTCATAATATTGATTTCTTTAAATTTATCACTTAGTGACTCTCTTGATCCCATATTATATACGGCTCGATCAGCCCTCTTCTGCAGCACAAAAACAGTATTAATATCAGCAGCATTACCCCATAATAATATACCATATGACATAATGCTGTGAATGTAATCAAAATAAACTAATCTCGCCGTTTCTATACCTGTCAACTGGCAAATCTTTTTAACTGTGTATGCAGCAGAACTAACCCTGTTTGATAAGTTATTTATATAATACTAATAATAATAATAATAATAATATACTCTTTATTTGTACCACCATAGAAAAAAAAAACAAAAGAAGAAAGAAAGAAAAAAAACAGACTGATACAAAAGGCGGCCTTATCGCTTACTAGCGATCTCTACCAGGCAACCTTAGGAATAGGAAAAAAAAAAAAAAGGAAAAAAGGACTGCAGGTGGTGTCATCCTATAACATACATACATTCGAATAGCTACATACTAATACATAAACTAATAATAACCATTAATAAGACAATATTAAACAATATATATATACATAAAAAATAAACTAATATATATACTATAATTCAGTTTAAATAAGAAAAATTGTTAATATAATTTTTAAAGATGTCTTCAGTTTGAAAGATAATAGTTTTTTACAGCATTTTTGAAAATGTCTAGTGATTTTGACTGGCGTATGGTCAGTGGAAGTGCATTCCAAAGCTCAGTAGCTTGCACAGCGAACGAGTTAGTATAAAACTTCGTTTTATGAGGAGGAATTTTCAGTGTTAAAGTTCGGCATGGTCTTAAGTCGGATTGCACTCCAAGAAAACTGAATTTCTCCTTGAGGTAGGAAGGAGTATTTAAGTGAAATAGCACACAGTACAGAAGAGAAAGTACATGCAAATCCCGGCGACGGCGAATAGGAAGCCACTTGAGCTTTTGACGAAATTCGGATACGTGGTCATATTTACGCAAACCAAATATAAACCGTATGGCAAGATTTTGGAGTCGCTCAAGCTTGTTAAGTTTGTCCTCAGTCAAGTTAAGATAGCTTGCGTCAGCATAATCGAGAATAGAGAGAAGGAGAGAATGAGCCAGCATAACTTTAGTTGGGATTGGCAAGACAGAGCGCAACCGTCGCAAAGAGTTCATCGTTGCAAATGTCCTCCTACTCAACTCTTTAACATGCACAGACCAGGACAGTTGTGAATCTAAAAATATACCAAGATCCTTAACAGAATCACAGTATGGAATGACAAAGCCATTAAAACAGACCGGGGATAGGCCTCGCAAGTCAAGTTTTGCAATGTATCCGGGACTGCCAAAGATAATTGCCTGTGATTTTGCTGGATTAATATAAAGCCCATACTGCTTACTCCATTCGGCAACTGCAGCTAGATCGTTATTAATGGCAGAAACAGCAGCATCAAGATCACCTAGGGCTGCAGAGCGATAAATTTGGATATCATCTGCATACATGTGGTAGAGAGAAGAAATGTACGGAGTAATAGAATTAATGAATATAGCAAACAGTAACGGAGACAACACACCACCCTGAGGTACCCCGGCCGTCACATCACACCATGTCGAAACAGTCTCGTCAATTTTAATGCGCTGATGACGACCTCTTAGGTAACTCCGAAACCAGTCAATCACTGATGGAGCTATGTTAATAGAACGTAACAGGCTCAATAAAATGTCGTAATCCACGGTATTAAACGCATTACTGAAGTCAAGCAAGGTTAAAATTGTGAGCTGTTTATTGTCCATCGCCCACCGAATATCATCGGTAACTTTTACTAACGCTGTAGCCGTACTATGACCGGGACGAAATCCAGACTGCAATGGACTGAGAAGTAAGTTCTTATTAAGGAATAAATTTAGCTGTTGATAGACCAACTTCTCAAGGATTTTTGAAAGGAATGGCAAAATAGAAATGGGACGAAAATCATTTAAAGAAGAAGGGTTAGACTTTTTAGGAAGAGGTACAACTTGGGCATTTTTCCAAGCTTCAGGGAATTTGCTAGTATTAATAGAATAATTCAGGATATGGGTTAGAATAGGAGTTACAATATCAATAATAGGGACGATCATGTTACGGCTGATACTGTCAGTACCTACCGCATTCGATGTTATGGACAATATGTTCTTCTTAACATCACATTCAGTGAAAGACTCGAAAGCAAACGGTAAAAAGTCCGGAGTTGAGGAGGATGAAAGAATATTAAGAGTTTGTTCTTTCTCGACACTATCCATTGCATCGGAAGTAGAAAAGTGATTGTTAAGGAGTTCAATATCAATATTAATAGAAGGTTTATGGGAAGATTTACCAACTCCGAGCGACTCAAGAAATTTCCAGGTTTTGGTTAATACTAGTGGTTCGCCCCGAACTGAGACCTCGCGGTATCCATAAAACGAATAAACTTTTACAGAGCCCCATCTATTGACATCATTGTGAAGTTCTGTTAAACTGACTGAATGCTGAAGCCCATTAAAAATTAAACAATTTCGTTTCCATATAATATTTATCTCTTAACATTAGCGCCATCTATTGACATCATTGTGAGGTTCTGTTAAATTTCGTTTCCTTATAATTTTATCTCATTTTAGTATTTGTTGTTCAAGTACAGGATATAATTCAAATAATTGAACAAGTTTCAGACCCTTTCAGAAAATATTGTAATAGTTAACTTTGACCATTAGCGCCATCTATTGACATCATTGTGAGGTTCTGTTAAAAATACTAAATCTCATTAAAAATTAAATAATTTCGTTTCCTTATAATATTTATCTAATTTTAGTATTTGTTGTTCAAGTACAGGATATAATTCAAATAATTGATCAAGTTTCAGTCTTAGCCTTTCAGAAAATTGAGAGTTCTGAGGTCAACTTTGGACGTTAGAAAATCACCACTTTGAAAGCCCCCCATTTCGTCAATTTTAGGGGAAAAATTTAAACAAAAATATTTTTAGACTCTATTCCTAATTATCTTTAAAATGATATACCGCAACCATATGTTACGCTATAAAAATCTTTTACTTCGCATTCGCTTCTATGAGAGCCCCCCTGAAATTTTATTTATTTTATAAATATATAAAATAAATAAATAACTTTTTAAGCCATATTTGGCGGGAGGCCATCGGTTTACATATTATATTTATATTTGAAGTAATTACGTTCAGTAATTCAGAAGTTATAAGGCTCTGACAGACAAACGGATAGGGTTGCTAACATTTCTTAAGCGAAATATAGTATTTTTCGGACTAAGCTATAAAAAATATAGTACACTTCACAAAAATAGTATTTTATGGAATATTTTTGCGTACTATGTGCTTCTTCAACAGTATATAGTACGCAGACCCGAAATACAGTACAATACCAATAATAATAGTATTATAATATGGTTGGCAACCCTAGGACGGACAAGTGCAAATTCACTCAAGTAGACTCAGAGACCTTCGCTTCGCTCAGTCAATTATATATATAGTATAGATTTGGCAATTGAATTTTTATGGCAACTGGCATTTAATCCCAGAATAAAATTATACACAATATGCACCATCTAGCATTAAAAATGAATTTTACATTACAGGTGAAGCAGCGCATTGTTTTCTGAAATGGTTCCTACAACGAGTGTTGATGACTAGATGGTGCACTAGTTGGCTTGCTACAAATCAACAGGATGGACTGTTTGATGAGTAATGATGACCTGAGTATAGGACAGAATAGTAGGGTACCTGCCCAGGTAAGAGTAATTAAATTTATTTTTGATACTTTTATTCAACAGTATAATAAGTTTTATTCAGGAGCATACTTATAGTGGATTTTTTGGAAGAATGATCATTACCGAATTAACAACCGGTAAAGCCTAGCATTTTAGTGTTTCGGTATGATGCCGTGTAGAAACCGATTAGGGGTACGGGCTTAATATAACTGCCATGCCCCTGACAGGTTAGCATGCTACCATCTTAAGCTGCATCTTCACTTACCATCAGGTGAGATCACAGTCAAAATTGTTGTGGGTTTAAAGAGAAAAGACAGTGTTCAGTCTACTCATTAAAGGGTTTTTTTCAGTTCTGCATGATATGTCTAGACACAAGAACAGGCTGTAAACTTTACCCCGTCAACAAATATGCCTTAGATATGGAATTTGAACATCTCACTGGTATTTCAGTAAGTATACTCATAGTTACTTCTATACTTCTTTACTAATGTACAAATTAGAAAGTTTGGATGGATGGATTGATGTTTGTTGCTCAATCAGGTCAGAAGGGCTGAATAGATCTGGATGAAATGTGGCACAGAAATAGATTATAGTCTGGAATAACACATAGGATACTTTTTATCCCAGAAAATTCAATAGTTCCCGTGAGAACCAAAAAACCTAATTCCACGCAGACATACGGCCGGTTTCTGAATTGAGAATTTCATGTTGAGTCTGTCTCAAACACTACTTAAGGACTAATTATGCAAATTTTTGTTTCGGAATTGATATTAGGGCGGTTTTTGAATTAAGCATTCAAGCAAAAACAGCAAGTTCCAACTCTCAAACCTTACACAACATCAATTCAGAAACAAAAATTTGCATAATTAGTCCTTAAGTAGTGTTTGAGACAGACTCAACATGAAATTCTCAATTCAGAAACCGGCCGATAGCCATCACGGGCATCAGCTAGCCATACTTATATTATAATAATCTATAATCTTCTATATAAATAAAAATGAATCCCTATTTCCCTTAGTCACGGCATCACGCGTGAACGGCTGGACCAATTTTGCTAATTCTTTTTTTGTTGTATAGGTGAGGACGTGGAGAGTGACATAGGCTACTTTTTATCCCGGAAAATTAAGGAGTTCCCGCGGGAATAACAAAAAACTTTAACCACGCGGACGAAGTCGCGGACATCGGCTTGTTATAATATAGTTTTTATTAGAGGCATTAAACCCATCATACCTCGGTTAAAATAGTTCTAGACAATACAAATAAGTATCAATCTACAACTACATACTTAAAATATAGGTACATTAAAAACTTACAGCTTACTGAAACGGTTAATAAACACATTTCAGATGGCACATTATAAATGCGAAAGTGTGTTTGTTTGTTGGTTTGTCGGTGATTTTTGACATGGGTATAGGTGGAGAGTGACATAGGCTTTTTATCCCGGAAAATTAACGAGTTCCCGTTAGAATTAAAAAACATATTCCACGCGGACGAAGTCGCAGGCATCAGCTAGTATTAAAATAAAATTTATTACTGTGTTTTTTTATTATTACTGTTAAATTTTATTACTGGGTTTACAGTTAGCATTTTAGTAAGGGGCCATGTTAAATTTGTTGTGATTATTGTACAGGGGGGTTACCATGAGCTCTTATACTCGTAGCAGGACAGATATTAAACTGCACTGAACTGGTAGGCAGACACTGCATTGAACTGTGCTGCACTTCAATTTCTGTCCTGCTTTAAGAGCTCATAGTAACCCCTCCAGGATTATCAACACAACTTTGATAATCCTATATATGTGCTTTATTGGACTATTGTGAATGCAAACCTTTTTTTTATATATTATAAATAGCTGATGCCCATGACTTCGTCCGCATGTATTAAGGTTTTTTTGGTTCCTGCGGGAACTTTTTAAGTTTCTGGGATAAAAAGTAGACTATGTGTTATTCCGGTCTATAATTTATCTCTGTGCCAAATTTCGTCCAAATCCGTTTAGCTGTTCCGGCGTGATTGCGTGACAAACATCCATCCATACATCCATCCATCCATCCTTCCATTCTTCCAAACTTACGCATTTATAATATTAGTATAGAAATACTAGCAACAGTTAGTACCCTATTAAGGTTACAATCTAGCGTATGAGTAAGTAAAGCTAATGGGCAAAAGTTTACTTATCTTAGTTTACTCCAAAGTTTACTATGGGACACTATGTTATTGTGTTCTTTGCATTGCACTTAGCTTTACATTTTCACTTCACTACACAAACTCGAAGGGCTTAGTCCCTTTAAGTCTACACATTAAATCTGTATTGTTGATGAGCTGAGTGGTGTCGACGTTTACATTATGATGGGAGTCCATTCTTGTGTGATTTCGCTTGTCTTCTTATCTGTGTATTTCGAATCACTAACACTATGATGTCGACACTGTTTCCTGTTTCCTCTTGCTTATCAATTACAATGCCAGTGTCCGTGTGTGTTATTTTTAACCGACTTCAAAATACAAGAAGGTTCTCAATTGGACGTTTTTTTTTCGTACTAATGGTACGCGATCCGCCAATTATGAATCAATTTTGATGATTCTTTTATTGTTTGGTAGATCACACTTCAGAGGTGGTCCCATAAATTTTTTATCGAAATTGATGTAGCGCTTTTTGAGAAAATCAACAAAAAACAAAATATTATATACCCACATTATGTTTTTTTTTAATTTTTAGGTTGGTACTTATACTCGTATGTATGGGGTTTTGTTTTAGATGAAAGCGAATAATTATTGATTAAACGTATACTAAAATTCTACATCAATGATTAAATAATCTGAACCGAGTCCAGTCTTTCCCTTCATTAACCCCCGACGTAAAAAGAGAGCGTGTTATAATTTTAACGTGTCTGTTTGTGTATCTGTTTGTGGTATCGTAGAGCCCAAACGGATGGACCGATTTTCGACCGATTTTCGTTTAGTTTTTTTTTGTGCCATAGATAATTTTATCCCGAGTGTTCTTAGCTATGTTTCATGAAAATCTGTTCAGCCGTTGGAGGACCATCAGCTCTTTAATAGTTAATGAGGGGATCTGACTACCTTCCATATGTCGTATCGATTCGAAATTTGGTACCGTATTACTTCAATTATACCTACTTTAAAAAAGACAAAATAAAAGTTAAATTTTAAATTTTAAAAACCCCCGACACAAAAAATTAACTCTAAAAACTAACAAATAATATTTTAAACCTACGAGATTATATTTATTATCGTCACATACATTATGTTAGTTCAAATATTTTTATTTTATCCCGAGTGTTTTAGCCATGTTTCATGAAAATCTGTTCATCCGCTTTTTTCTTAATCTGTTACTTCCATATTATGTCGGGAGTTGTTTTAAATTTATAATTTACTAGATGATTCCCGCGACTTCGTCCGCGTGAATTTGTTTTTTGATTCCCTCAGGAACTCTTCAATTTTCCGGGATAAAAAGTAGCCTATGTCAAAGCCAAAGGGCACAACAAAGTTGAGATGCAGTGGCTTGTATAAATATACACACAGATAGATGCGCAGACTCTGCACTAAGATAAAAACTTGTATTGCAGAAGTCTGCATTCCCTTCGGAGGATCAACTTCAGCCAAAAATTTACAAAAAGATAATAAGCTATAGTTTATGTATACCTATCTTTTAAAATACTTGTAATATTCTGTATGAACTCTGAGGAAGTATGTGTGTGAGTATGTGTAGGTGAGGAATGTGTGTAAGTGTGTGTGTGTGTGTTTGTGAGTTAGTATAATTATATTTTTAGTAGCTTCTCAGTTTCCTCATACCTCAATGTTTTTAGATAATCCGTAACTGCAACTTTGAATTCTCTACTTGTAAGCGATTTGAAATTTTTGATGTACTTACTAACTTTGTTGTAAATAAACGGACGAAGATACTTTGCATGATGTTGAGCTAGGCTAGTTTTTACCCTCGGGATGTCAAAACATTTGTCCTGTCGTCGCTTGGGTACTGGGTTAGATTCAACTAGTTGAGTTACTTTATCATGTTGAGCCATGATTGAGTTCAGAATATATAGCTGTCGTATAGTTAGTACCTTACATTCTTTATATAGATCTGCAGTTGTATATCTGAAAGTATAAAATTGCCAAAAATATTATTTGTATGTTTTAATCTTAATCAAGTTTTGTGAATGTGTTTTATATGTGTTGAATAAACAAATAATGTTAGTCGTATTGTATTCTCTCTATTAAAAAAAATGTATATCGCAGCTGCACGACGAGGAATCCTTCGTGCCCCAGTTCTGCACGGAATGCGCTCACAGATTGATCAGCAGCTGCAGATTCCGAGACAAGAGTCGGAGAGCTTACCATTTACTATCGGAATTAGTTGAGAAGCATAAATCGGTAAGAAACGGTTACTCTAGAGTCTAGACTACACCCATTTCAGACCTCTATTTTACCCCTTTAGGTGTTGAATTTTCAAAAATCCTTTCTTAGCGGATGCCTACGTCATAATAGCTATCTGCATGCCAAATTTCAGCCCGATACGTCTACAGTCTACATTACAGTGGTTTGAGCTGTGCGTTGATAGATCAGTCTGTCAGTCACCTTTTCTTTTTATATATTTAGATGCTAGATGATGCCCGCGACTTCCGCCGCGTGGATTAAGATTTTTTGATTCCCGCGGGCACTCTTTAATTTTCCGGGATAAAAGGTAGATACAACCTCCGGGATACAACCTATCCCTGTACCAAATTTCATCAAAATCAGTTGAACATATGGGCCGTGTAAGCGTAGCAGACAGACAGACCGACAGACACTCATTCGCATTTATAATATTAGTATGGATTATAATATCTTGCCTCTATCACTAATGATGCCCAAAAGTAGTATAGTCCCACAAACGTATGTGGCCAAAATTGGAACTAATATTTTTGCCTGTTTAGTTTTTATTTTATTTTTCATATATACTAGCGACGCTATCACCGGCAGGGCGACCGCGTATCTTTTGCATCAATCTTTGATGCATCGCAATCACCTCTGATTGGTATTCTTGCTGCGTCAATGGATTTCGTCCAATAGTGGAAGAGTGTTAACCAATCAGAGGTGATTGCGATGTATCAATGATTGATGCAAAAGTTACGCGGTCGCCCTGCGGGTCAGATAAGTTTGTGGAACTATATGACACTAGATGATGAACTCTTTGAAACTAGATAGCTTGGTAGTATGGGAATTGGGAACTCTTCAATTTTCCGGGATAAGAAGCCTATGTACTTCCCCGGAATGTAACCTATCTCTGTACCAAATTTCATCAAAATCGGTTGAGTAGTTGGGCCGTGAAAGCGTAGCAGACAGACAGACAGACAGACACACTTTCGCATTTATAATATTATAGTATATATATATATATATAGTATGGATTTTCAGTTAACTATACAAATTATAAATACAATAGACCGAAAAACCAACCAACTGGCATCTAATATATCGAAAAAAGTATACCAACCGGATCACTGCGATTTAATATTGAAAGATATCAAAGAAAATCATTATGTGCATGTAAAAAATGAACAAAATGATATAGAAAATGTAGACACTTTGAGTTGTGATGTTAAGTGCGAAGTTGAATTATTGAAAAATGACATTGATGATATGGTTTATTTAAAAAATGATATTAGTAATGAATTTGATGATGTTGGAAATGATAAAAGCCAAGAGTCAGATATGGAATCTTTGGATGATGATGATACTGAATTAATTAGTTATGTAGGGAATAATAAAAATGTTACGAATAAACGAAAAATAATAAGTAATCACAGAGCTCCGAGAAGAAACGTTCCACATAATCATGTTAGCCTGAGTAGTCTTCTTGTAGATAGAGAAAAACTTTCTAAATCAAAAAATCAAAATAATGTGAGACCAATAAATACGAAAAAACTTGTTAAACCCAAAATTGAAGTTGAAATCGATGAAGACGTTGCGATGGATGATGATGAGATCAGTATTAAGGATGAGTCAGCTAAACTTACTAAAACTGCGAGAAAAGGTACTAGAAGAAATGTGCCAATAAAAAGTAGGACTAATCTAGCTAACTTAAAAATGCGAAATAAAAGTAAAACTAATTTAAATAATGCTGTCAGGGATAGAAGAAAGCAAATCAAGTCAGAGACTCAAATTAGTGTTGAAAAAGGTTCCACAGAGGAAGGGACAAGAAAGATTGTGGTTAAAAAAGTTAAAAGGAAACGTGTTTATGTACCGACGGGGAATCCGCCAGGACCAAAGCCAGGTAAGAAATTACTACAAATTGGGTCTTTGACAACTAGTCAAATCAGCAACTTCTTTTCAAACTTCAAAACGCGTGCTTGGTATGGGATTTTGTATGAAATACTGAATTGTGACGTCATCAAAGTTAGACATACTTTTTAAGCTATTGCATAGCTTCTATCGCGGGCCTTGAGCGTGGAGACCGAATCCAGAAATTCCGTAACGAAAAAAAAATAACACTTTGGTTGCTATGACTACTTGTGTTGTTGACTTCAAGTTGTTGAAAATAAAAAGACTATTTTTATGAAAAGATGATTTTGGTTGCTATGACTACTTGTGTTGTTGACTTCAAGTTGTTGAAAATATAAAGGCGAAATAATTTTAAAGAATTATGTTTTCAATAGTCCGGGTGTCCAAGGGGAATCAAAAAGCCTTTATATTTTCAACAACTTGAAGTCAACAACACAAGTAGTCATAGCAAGTTGATAAAAAATGCTATGCAATAGCTTTACCGCGGCAGTCTCCGAGTGCCACACGTCTTTTTTTAGGGTTCCGTACCCAAAGGGTAAAAACGGGACCCTATTACTAAGACTCCGCTGTCTGTCTGTCTGTCTGTCTGTCTGTCTGTCTGTCTCCACGCTGTATCTCATAGACCGTGATAGCTAGAAAGCTGAAATTTTCACAAATGATGTATTTCCGTTGCCGCTATAACAACAAATACTAAAAATTAAAAAAATATATATATTAAGGGGGGTCCCCATACAATAAACGTGTTTTTTCCGTATTTTTTTGCTCAATATTAAAAACGGTAACAGGTATACGGTTCAAATTTTCACAGAATATTAACTTGTATATTACCTTTCAAAATAAATAATTAAATATCAATAAAGTAAATATTAAAGGGGGGCTCCCATACAACAAACGTAACTTTTTGATATTAACAGTAAACCTCTACAAACAAAGTTAGTTTTGCGGTTCATTAACAAAGGTAATTATACCTACTTCTTGAGTACGGAACCCTCGGTGCGCGAGTCCGACTCGCACTTGGCCGGTTTTTTTTTACTTAGTATGGGATTTTGTATAAAATACTGAATAGTGTCGTCATAAAGTTCGACGTACTTTTTTTACGTTAATCTATAGTTTAAAATTGTTATTCAACATAAATCAAACGGGGGACGGGACGGGAATATTACTACTTTTCTAATCCTCTATTTAAAAATCATTAAAAATAATTTAGTTTAATAGTTGTGAAACAACCAATTATTTCAAATTGGTTCTATTGCCGTCATATAATTTTCGTTATTTCTTTCAAGTGCCCCGTTGGTATAGTGGTTAGCATGTTCGACTGCGGCCGACGAGGTCCCGGGTTCGAGTCCCGGGTCGGGCCATAACAAGTATTGGATTTTTCTGGCAAGAAATTCTCAGTACTAGCCCGGAGTTAGGAAGTTGGCGGTCTTCAACCTCCGTGCCTCGGAGGGCATGTTAAGCCGTCGGTCCTACGCCTGACCTCTCACCGGTCGTGTCGGATTTTCCGTCCGCACGGGCTATGAGAGTAAAGGGACAGAGTGCACCTGTGTATGAGCAGTGAGCACACACTTGTGCACTATAATATCTCTCGCGCAGATGGCTAATTCCTCTGGAGATAGGCCGCCTTGGCTGAAATTCGGTCGGGAGGATATTATTATTATTATACATAATTTTCATTCTAATATTTTTGGAGATGAAAAAGGTGAAAGCATTATTTTTTCACTTTGAAGATCACTCGACCTAATTCCAGGTTTCAAATCGGAATTAAAGCATTTCGATACCACTGAGCTAACTCTAGAAGAGCAAATAGCCGAGGTGCAAGCTAGAAAGGAGACTGAGAGGTACCGGAATGCCTTGTTTAAATGTACCATCTGTTTCAAGGGATTTCGGGACGTGGATGCTTATAACGGACACCTGGACAGACATACTGATGTGAGGCCCTTTTATTTTATACTTATTTAATTTTATTTTGTTTTATAAGGTTCCATTATAAAACAAAGTAAAGTGTGTGTGTGCAATTCACACACGGCAAAAGTTAAACTTCAGAAAAGTAACCTACGAGATAATGAGATAAATATAACTTGTATTCTATTTCATTCTCTCGCAGGCTAAATCATACTAATATTATAATTCCTATATGTTTGTTTCTTTTTCGTTTCATCGAATTTTCATATCACAAAGATTCTAAAGAAGTATCACTTCAAAAAACTATTACGTTTCTTCCAGAAATACGGACTATTCGAATGCGCTCTATGCCACCTCCACTCCAAAAACAAACACGCACTCTGCAACCATATAGCCAACAATCACAACTACATATACAAGTGTAAGGAGTGTGAGTTTGTGACGAAACACAGACACGTGGCAGCCAACCACGAGCGGTGGCACGATGGCAAGACTTATAAGTGCCCACACTGTGGGGAGCAGTTCATGTGAGTATCTTTATCTATACTCTATACTTAATATAATAAATGCGAAAGTGTGTCTGTCTGTCTGTCTGCTACGCTTTCACGCTTTCATTTGTTCAAACGATTTGGATGAAATTTGGTATGGGAATAGTTTGTATCGCGGGGAAGGACAAAGGCTACTTTTTATGCCGAAAAGTTCCCGCGGGAATTGAAAAAACTTAATTCACGTGGACGAAGTCGCGGGCATCAGCTAGTCTTGCTGTAAAAAAACGCACACGCACACCAACAGACCCAATCAAACGCGCACACACACAGACACACACACACTTAAAGAACTTACTTTGTACATATTCATACTTAATACAACACATTGTTGTAGGAAGAGCACGTCAGTGATGTCTCACGTACGTATAAAGCACCCTTCAGACTACGTGTGCACTCAGTGCGGTTTCTCCTTCATCGGCGAGCGGGGACTGAATCTGCACATGAGCAAGAAACATAGACTCGAAGACACGCAGGTTAGAATCCGTTATAATCCTAAAATTACCCATGACAACCTCTGATTAGATTTACTTTCTGTGTTTGTAGTAATAATAATAATGTCCTCCGAACGAATTTCGGCCACGGCGGCCAATCTCCAGAGAGATTAGCCATCTGCGCGGGAGATATAATAGTGCACAAGAGTGTGATACACAAATGCACTCTGTTCCTTTACATTCTCATTTTCTTTAGTAGCCTAAAGAGAATGAGATAAATATACCCTTTTGAGCACAATGGAGTAGTAGCGCGACTCAATGTCATTCTCTCACGGGCTAAATCCTTTTTATTTATATACTAGATGATTCCCGCGACTTCGTCCGCGTGGACCAAGATTTTTCGATTCCCGGATAACTCCCGGAACTCTTGAATTTTCCGGGATAAAAAGTAGCCTATGTCCTTTCCCGGGATACAACCTACCCCTGTACCAAATTTCATCAAAATCGGTTGAACAGATGGGCCGTGAAAGCGTAGCAGACAGACAGACAGACAGACAGACACACTTTCGCATTTATAATATTAGTATGGATTTTTTTATCCACTACAAGTCAGCCCTTGACTGCGATCTCACCTGATGGTAAGTGATGATGTAGTCTAAGATGGTAGCGGGCTAACTTGTTAGGGGAAGTTATATTAATCCCAAACCCCTATTCGGTTTCTAAACGGCATCGTACCGGAACACTAAATCGCTTGGCGGCACGTCTTTACCGGTAGGGTTGTAACTAGCCACGGCCGAAGCCTCCCACCAGGGAGAATTTGTAATATGTTTGTCTCTTTTTGGTGTCGTGTTTTCGTTTACCTTTTCGTTTCATCGAATTTTCAAATCACAACGATTCTAAAGAAGTTTAACTTCAATAATCACATATTTACAGAACTTAACGGGTCCATTATGTGAACCCTGCAACATTCGCTTCGCTTCGGACACGGCGTACAAACAACACATGGAAGTGTCGCCCAAACACGCGCCCGCCAGCAAACTGAAGCCCAACTGTCCCATACAGAAGTACGCGTGGCATCTCATGAAGAAGAACAAAGACGGGGAAATGTCCATCGATTGTGAACAGGTAACACTGGTTAGGGACCTATATAAGGCATTTGCTGAAGCTCAACTGTCCCATACAGAAGTACGCGTGGCATCTCGTGAAGAAGAACAAAGACGGGGAAATGTCCATCGATTGTGAACAGGTAACACTGGTTTAGGGACCTATAAGGCATTTGCTGAAGCCCAACTGTCCCATACAGAAGTACGCGTGGCATCTCGTGAAGAAGAACAAATACGGGGAAATGTCCATCGATTGTGTACAGGTAACACTGGTTAGGGACCTATAAGGCATTTGCTGAAGCCCAACTGTCCCATACAGAAGTACGCGTGGCATCTCGTGAAGAAGAACAAAGACGGGGAAATGTCCATCGATTGTGTACAGGTAACACTGGTTAGGGACCTATAAGGCATTTGCTGAAGCCCAACTGTCCCATACAGAAGTACGCGTGGCATCTCGTGAAGAAGAACAAAGACGGGGAAATGTCCATCGAATGTGAACAGGTAACATTGGTTAGGGACCTATAGAAGGCATTTGCTGAAGCCCAACAGTCCTATACACACTGTACATATACATATATACTCGTACCTACTGTGGCAGTTTTTTTTTTCAAATTGTGAAATAGGCTTGCGCCTAACGACAATCATGCTTAGTGCAAAGCAATGATGAGGTATAGGTTGGAGCGCTTGCCTAGAAGATGAATATTCACTCTTGCCTTGAAGGCACCTAAGTTATACGTGGCAGGAAGCACGTGCCGCTTGGGAGGGTGTTTCACACCCTAGCGGTGCGTATCAGAAACGTCGAGCTTCGTGCGAGCAGATTGGACGTCAACCATATAAGGATATAGCCATAAGGAGCGAATTTTACTTCTAGTTCTTTCATATAACGTGTTGCATTGTTGGCAGTGTGGTCTCCACTTGAGCAACGCGCGCGCTTACACCATTCACTTCAGAAAACAGCACCCGGACAAGAATCGAACCCAGTTCCCCAAGGCCAAGGTGATGTGTGAACAGTGTGGGAAAGTTTTCAAGGTGAGAGCAAAGTTATGCGGAACATACTTCCACTACAGCCCATTAACGTCCCACTGCTGGGCACAGGCCTCCACTCTCATAGGAGAGAGGGAATTAGAGCTTAGACCCACCACGCTGCTCCAATGCGGGCTGGCTTTGACGACTATTAACATGTTAGTGATAATAACCGGGACCGACGGCTTAACGTGCTCTCCGAAGCACGGGGGTGAAACACCACTAACTTCCTAGCTCTGCGCTAGTACTGATAATTTCTGGTCAGAAAACCCCAATACTTTATTATGGCCCGACCCGAGACTCGAACCCTGGACCTCGTCGGCCGCAGTCTAACATACTAAACACTAGATCGACGAGGCAAGTTGTCCTAGTTTTTTTCACTTTTGTCCATCTGCGATCAGTCCTGGGACTATAAACGTCTAACGTCTGGGACTGGGACTATATCTGTGGTATTTATGATGCCCGCGACTTCGTCCGCGTTGATTAGGTTTTTGTATTTCCGCGGGAAATCCTTAATTTTCCGGGATAAAAATTAGCCTATGTCTTTCCCTGGGATATAACCTACATCTATACCAAATTTCATCAAAATCGGATGAATAGATGGGCCGTGAAAGGGTAGCAGACAGACCGACAGGCACACTTTCGCATTTATAATATTAGTATGGATAAACGTTTATTGACCACCTTAAACATAATATTCTTACCTATGTACCAATATTGTTACTAGTATATAGTATATTATAAGTAATGTGTATGTACTAATACAGGTTTTATAGTTGTCCTACGTGAAATAAATAAATCATTTATCATTTCATATAATTTACAGTGCATGACTGAGCTCAAGTACCACATGCCCCTCCACGCGGACAAAAAACAGTTCACCTGTGAAGTTTGCAACAAGAGCTTCGGGAGGATACTGAACCTGAAGATACACCTGCGCACGCACAGCGAGACCCGGCCTAAATATGAGTGCACAGTGTGCGGCAAGACTTACCTCAATTTGTGGGGGAAAATGCGTCACATGCGGGTGAGTTTTTGTAGGGGAAAATGCGTTACATGCGGGCGACTTATGTATAGGCATCTTCTAAGCGAGCACGTCCCATCTTGGGCCGCATCATCACTTCCCATCAGGTGTGAAGTCAGCCCATAATGAATAAAAAAAATAGATGATGCCCGCGACTTTGTCCGCGTATATTAAAGTTTTTTGATTCCCGCAGGAAATCCTTAAGTTTCCTGTATTAAAAATAGCCTATGTCCTTCCCTGGGATCCCACCTATCCCTGTTCCAAATGATGGTTGAAGTGATGACTCCATATCGAAAATCAGTCAGGAATTAGAATAACCTTATTTAGGAACCCCCCCCCCCCCCCCCCCCCTTTCATCCTGTTTTGATAAAAAAATCTTGGTTTCAGTCTCATCAGGACACCCGGCCGTACTATACTTGCGACGTGTGCGATAAAACGTTCACCAGCCCCCAGGGGAGGGACTCGCACGTGTTACACGTTCACAATAACGTGCCCCGGCCCAAGAGGGTCCGCGGGCCTCGCTCCACGCCGCGGCAACACGCGCGCTACACTAGCGACTCGCAACACTCCTGAGACATGCCGCGAGTCGCCCAGGACACGCGACACTATAGCCAAGATGAGTGAGATAAATGACCCCAGGACTGTGGACTCAAGTGAGACCAAGGATCCCAGAACTCCACACTCAAGTGGCAGGACTCGTGAGACATAGGACCCAGGGGCTCTACACTGAAATAGCAAGACTCGTGAGACATAGGATCCCAGGGCTCTACACTCAAGTGGCAAGACTTGTGAGACACAGGACCTCATGGCTTTAGACTCAAGTGATTACTCGTGAGACCAGGACTCGACATGTGATAAGACTTGTGAAAAAAAAGACGTGTGGCAGTCGGAGACTGCCTCGGTAAAGCTATTGCATATCATTTTTTATCAACTTGCTATGACTACTTGTGTTGTTGACTTCAAGTTGTTGAAAATATAAAGGCGAAATATTTTTATGAAAAGATGATTTTGGTTGCTATGACTACTTGTATTGTTGACTTCAAGTTGTTGAAAATATAAAGAATTGAGGTTTTTGATTCCCCTTGAACACCCGGACTATTGAAAACATAATTCTTTAAAATTATTTCGCCCTTATATTTTCAACAACTTGAAGTCAACAACACAAGTAGTCATAGCAACCAAAGTGTAGGTTTTTTTCGTTACGGAATTTCTGGATTCGGTCTCCACGCTCAAGGCCCACGATAGAAACTATGCAATAGCTTAAAATAAACTAAAATTGAGAAAAAATAAATTAAACCTTAATGTAAAATTGAATTGCTATTGGTTAGAAACGGTAGAAACTCAGAAACGGTTTGACCGATTTTGATGGAATTTCTTGTGTGTGTTTGAGTGGGGTCCCAGGATGGTTTATATTCTCAATTAGACCCGGTAGGTGGCGCTGCAATCGGGTTCTAGATTCAGAGCTAGACAACATCTGCTGGGCCAACTTGGTATAAATAAATCTCAAATGTAAATAAAAGTTTAATATTTCAAGCATGGCGCTACTCTTAATTAAAACGCAATGTGTAATTTTGTATAGATGACGACCGCCATTTCGTCCGCGTTCATTTCCCCTAATTACTACTTGCAGGAAAATCTAAATCTTTTCCCCGGGGCGTCATCTAGTCAATTAGGTATTTAATTAAATAATAACATTGTAAATAGTTTTATTATAATAAAATTTTAATAATTAATACATAAGTATTATGGAATAAAATGTTTAATAATTCAATGGTTGTTTAACTATTGAAACCAATTTAAAAATAAAATAGCATATTATTTATTTAACTAACTACAGTTTTATTTCATACAGATTGTGCAATCTCTAAACTTAAATGACAGCTTTAAATCTTCCGTGTCCCTTTCCGCAGGGTTTATAGCAACATTATTAATTTTTGTTAAATTGTTTAGAGATTGAGCACTACAGAATCAGCCCCAATGAAGCCCTATATCATATTGACGATGCCAGCGATGACGATCAGAAGGGCCATATTGCCAACGCTTAAAGCAATATTACTCAAAATGTCAGTTTGATGTCACGTACCTCGACGTCCCTAAAATAAGGATCATAATTCTAAAACACGAAAGCTAACAATAATGAAACAATATGGCTTTAAGCGTTGGCAGTATGGCCCCAGGAGAAGTCTCTTCCTCCTTGCAACGGGCACGTCTGGCTGCGCGTAGTCAGCGTGTCGCGTGAACTGAAAGACTGGTCGGGTTCGAAACTACGTCATATTCCGACAACACGTGAGCTGTCAAGCGCTGACATAGTGTTTAATAAGCAATAAAAAAAATAGGCAGTAGAATACGTCTTACTGGTGTATAGTCCCACAAACTTATCTAGCCCGGTGGCCAAAATTGGAACTTATTTTTATGCCTTATTATTTTTTGTTTTATTTTTCATAAATACTAGCGTCAGATTAGCTTGTGGGACTTTAAGGATGTTCATCCTAGGTTCCAAACTTAGATTATTAATATCAAGACGTATCTAGGTATTTGTTATATGGTCCCAACTAAATCAAGGTAAAATTTAAGATCAAATAATTGGGCAAAATAAAACGAAAATTTGACGTATATTTTTTTACTAGCTTTTGCCCGCGGATTTGCTAACGTTAGGTTATATTTTCATACAAATTCAAAGCCTCAAAGTTTACCTCCTTAGGGGTTTTATTTTCAAAAACCCTTTCTTAACGGATGTCTAAGTCATTTAAGCTATCTGTATGTAATCCGTCCAGTGGTTTAAGATGTGTGTTGATAGATCAGTCAGTCACCTTTCAAAATTCAAAAAAATAAACTGTCCCCTTTAACCCCTTGCAGAGACGGCAGGCAGCCCGCAGTCTTTCAGCTGCCGTGTCGCGCGAACAGGCTCATGAATTTTTCCGCACTTTTCCGACAAAACACGTGAGTTATTTATAGTAAGAAAAAAATTCCTTTTCCTTTTATGTATTTATATTAACTATTACTAGGGCTTTAAACTACAAACTATTTTCGCACTCTTCGTATTCTAACGCCTCACTTAAACTATCCACGGCCGTAATGGTCTCATTTGCGCCTATCTCTTGAGAATCACTATCATCGCCACTTTGACTCCGTGTCTTGGCTTTGTATGTGTTGGGACGGTGACGCTTGGGCCACGGTACGTTATGATGCACGTGGGAAACGTGAAGGTTCCGTCCACAGGCTGACGTGAAAAGTTTCTCGCATAAATCGCACTTGTAAAGCTGCCTCGACTCTTGATGACACTGTAAAAGAAAATCAATCAATATTTATTTACTCAAATTAGGTGCACTGCACACTTTCAGTATCTCGAGATATTTCTATCTTATTGACCGAGCGAAGCGAAGGTATCTGAGTCTACTTGAGTGAATTTGCACTTGTCCGTCCGTCCGTCTGTCAGAGCCTTATAACTTCTAAATTACTGAACGTAATTACTTCAAATTTAAATATTATGTATATAAACCGATGGCCTCCAGCCGAATATGGCTTAAACAGTAATAAAAATCTTTATTTCAGGGGGGCTCTCATAGAAGCGAATGCGAACGAAAATATTTTTTATAGTGTTACATAGGGTATCACTATAAAAAAAATGCGGTATATAATTTTAAAGATAATTAGGAATAGATTGTGTGCCTTACGGTTGAAAATGGAGTGGACAGCTATAAAAAAATAAAAAATAAAAAATACTCACTTCCATGTGTTTCTTTCGGCTGTACACATTCGATAACTCCTTGTGACACACGCCACATGTGTACTTAGGCGGGTTGTCACTGTGGTGGACCACCATGTGAGTCTTGTAGCCATATCGCTGCGAGAAACGCTTGTGACATATCTCACACTCGTGGGCCTTAAGGCGGTTGTGGACGAGCATGATGTGCTGTCGGACCCTGCCAGCCGACTGTAGACAAAACAATTTTTTACACGCGATATCGCGTTGATTTGACGTGATAAAGACTACACGGGGAAAACCAGAAATGACAGTAAAAATCAACACCCCTCGCAGCAGAGCTTTACGGCAGAGGATCTCCCAATAGTTTTAATATCCACGTCCCCTGTTAGTTTTGTGTTGAATAACCATTTTATAATATCGTTTAAAGTAAGAAAATTCGTCGAAATTTGATGTTACAAAATCCCATATTAACCCATTAAAGCCCGCCGCTCGCATTTTGACGTGTGAAAAAAAGTCCCTGATTTGAGTAATTGTCAAATGGGCGGTTTTCAAAAAAGATGCCTCTAGAGAAAAGTCAGTGTCCACCACTTTCACGATCAAATAGAGAATTTTATAAAGGTTTTTATCACATAATTTATTATTTATCGATAAAGTAACATCCAAACTTCTAGATTAATTAAAAATTAGTGAATTTATTATAAATCTAAAATAAAGTCAAAATACGGCCGAAATTTTTACTATGTCCTACACCACCCATGTCAAGTTTGGGGTAAAATTTTCAAGGGTCATGTTTTCATTTCTGAAACTTTTTAAATATTGTACTACTCAACTATGAACCAATATTACAATTTAAAACCTTAAAACACACTGGTTACAATTGGAAATTATAACTAAAACCTAATTTTGTATTGTCCTGCGAAATAGCGTATTATGGAATTTCCTCTACGCGACCGCATTATCGATTATTTCCGAGATAAATAATTATACTACTATGGAAATTTAGTTGATTTGGGTTGAAATAAGACACCCGAATAGTTAATTATCACTATATTCCACTTCTACAATTATTGAGTTTAAATGTTAACCATATTAGTAAGGCACAATAATCACTATCTCGATATTTGTAACTCGCGTTTGTCTCGCGGCGCGTAAAAGTAGTACAGGGCTACCGTGGGAGCGTTCGAATCGCGAATGGCGGGTGGCGAGTTTAAATTTATAGGCCGGCCACTGATTCGCTGTACCCGCGCATAACGGGATCCACGTCCCTCGCCGCGCGCCCCGCGCTCACATCCACCGGGTGCCTAGCGGCTTGCATCGCGCGTCGGGCCGCAGGCGCTCGAGAGGCAGTTAATTATAAAATATGTTATTTTTTATATTATGTGTTATAATATTATATATGTCGCCGCGGAGGCTAGGCGGGCTTTAACCTTTTTACCTTAATTCCTTATTTTTATTATAAACTTATTAGGTTTTAGTTATGCTTTGATTATTGTCGATGGTACTGTGTCAAAATAGTGAACAAACAGTTAATGTAATTTAAAATGACGCGTTCTTGATGTAAGTACTTGTTCGTTTCCTATTTATTTTTATGTTATGAATTTGCTGTCCAAATTGCTGGAAATTTAAGTTTAAAAATATTATCATGATTTAAGAAGTTATTTTAGTGTGTTTAAACCTTTACTAGCTTGTTTATTAATAAGTTAGTACTTTAATTATTTGTTACCATCCGAACGGGATAATGCCGTCCGACCAATAGGAGCGAAGTAGCTGTGATGTCATACAGCGCGAGCGGAGGGGCGCTGGCGGCATGGTCTCGTTCAAGATGGCGAATTTTGATCATTAATTTTCGAACGCTTGCTAGCGAAAGTTGATAAGGGGAAACCCTCGTAAATTTCATAGTTATCTAGGCTTCATTTTATAAGCGTAAACTTAGTCTAGTGTTACTAAATTGCTAATAACATTTGTGATTTTAAAGTTAAAGTTATACAAAATCATGTTTTAGAATTCCTGTTTCGTTTTCTTGCCGTGTTTGTTCGGTGTTATAATTATAACCTTACTTTCAAAAACTAGCACGTGCCGTTTCTTTTGTTTCATTTGAGGGTGATCAATAATAAATAATTTAGTGATAAATCTTTATTCTAGATTTGGCGATAGGTCTAAAATATTAATTTAACTTTGGTTTCTTAGTTGATTAGCTTTTGCTTTTGATATGGATAGTGATAGCAGAATCGGTGACCCACGTGAGGTCAGCGATTCTGCCGTTTTTAAAAACAGTGGCGAGCTCATTTCTCCGATATATACGTATGATATTGATTCCAATTTAGTTTTAATGTTACTACTATATCGAATGTACTGTGTATATTTCAAAATTATGTATTTTAATGGTATATATTTGTATGTATGATGTCTAATTTTTATATTTATGCATGTAAATAATATTAATTATATTGTATATATGTGCGTGTCACCTACACTACCAATTAGGGCACATATTCCCTATCATTGTAGCATTTTTAGTCTATGGAAGTCACCATATTTGTGTATTTGATAGTAGTTCGCCAGCAATACGCATCAAAAGTGGTCAGTCTCATCAGTCCCAAAATAATAGTTCCACCAACGTTACTGCCTTTCTCAAGAACCGTATTACTGGGTTTATTAAATTACTAGCAGATGCCCGCGACTTAGTCCGCGTGGTTTAAGTTCCCCACAGGTACTTCTTTATTTTCCGGTATAAAAAGTAGCTTATGTCTCTCTCCAAGTCCTCACCTGTATACTCATGCAAAAAGTCAAGTTGATCCGTTGCTCTGTTGCGGCGTGATTGAAGGACAAACTCTCTATTTAACATCCTTGGGGATAAAATGTTCAAAAACTGTGAATCACGTATTTCTTCATTTCAAACCGAAATTCTAAATACCAAGTTGTAACTTGAAAAATGACAGATTTTCATACAAAGTTTAAAAAACCCCCTATTTTAATCCTATAGAGGTAAAATTTTGAATAACTGTGACACACATACTTCTTTATTTTTTACTGAAAGCTAAAATACCAAGTTTCGTTGATATAACTTGAAAAATATCTTGAGAAATGCAGGACTTTCATACAAACTTTCGTCCCTTATTTCACCCCTTTGGGGGTAGAATATTCAAAAATGGTGAAACACGTACTTCTTCATATTTAACCGTAAGCTCAAATACAGAGTTCCATGGCTTTAACTTGAAAAATGAATGACTTTCATACCAACTTTCAACGCCTATTTTACCCGTTTGGGGGGTGGAATTTTGAAAAACTGTGACACACGCACTTCTTTATTTTGTACCAAAAGCCAAAATATCCAGTTTCGTTGATATAAATTGAATAATATCTTGAGAAATGAAGGACTTTTATACAATCTTTCATCCCCTTTTTCACCCCTTTGGGGGTTGAATTTTCAAAAATGGTGAAACACGTACCTCTTCATATTGAACCAAAAGCCCAAACGCTAAGTTTCATGGCTATAACTTGAGAAATGAAGGACTTTCATTTAAATTTTCAACCCCTATTTTACCCCTTTGGGAGTGGAATTTTGAAAAACTGTGACATACGTAGGTACTTCTTTAATTTTTAACGAGAACCAAAATACCGGGCTTCGATGATGTAACTTGAGAAATGAAGGACTTTTATACGAACTTTCATCCCCTATTTCACCACATAGGGGGTCAAATTTTCAAAAACTGTGAAACACATATTTCTTCATTTTTAACCCGCAGCACATATTTTAACCTAGTTTCATGGCTATAACCTGAGAAATGAAGGACTTTCGTATAATTTTCAACCCCTATTTCACCCCTTTAAGGGTGGAATTTTAAAAAAACTGTGACACATGTACTTCTTTATTTTTTACCCAAGTTTCATTGATATAACTTGAGAAATATCTTGAGAAATGAAGTACTTTAATACAAACTTTCATCCCCTATTTCACCCCTTCGAGGGTAGAATTTTCAGAAACTGTGAAAAACCGGTAGCTCATATACCATTTTGAAAAATCCTTCCTTAGTGAGCGCCTACGTCACAAAAGGAACCTACTGTCAAAATTTCTGTGCGTTGATATATAAGTCAGTCAGTCAGTCAGGACTTTGAATTTTATATATATAGATTTATTGTTCAGCTTGTTAAGTTATTGCTATTTTGAATGTTAAACTAAACTGATATTTAATTTATTTAATTTTAAAATTTAACTGGAATTATTACGTTACCTCCATTACGCTACAATCGCGTGAATGGAACTCAAAATTAATGGAATCCTAAAGGTCTTTTCACTATGCTGGTAATAATGTGGTGTGTTTTTACTTGAGATTTTTAAAAATGTGAAAAGCAATCATATTTGTACTTTTTTTTTAACCTTAATATAACCCTTTTGTAATAAAAAGGATGGTAAAATGTATGGTTTGCAAAAATTGGGTTGGTCTGTTATGTAGTGAAACTACCTTTTTTGATTACATATGTTCGATTTGTCATGAGAGTGATGATTAGTGTTTTTAAAGTTAAAATAATATTGTTTTTACTCGTTTAAATGTGTTTGTTTAAGTTAAGACTTACTGTTTATTATGTTCCTAAGTAGTAGTCCATTATTGATACCATATAGACGTTACTTTATAGTTCTTAAACGTTACTCCAAGTTCCATTATACGTCACTGTCCTATAATGGCATTGATTTAATTAAGGTAAATTAATGGAATTTAAAGAAATTTGAACTGTTTTTGTTTATTATAGTCTATCATTAATTTGTTATCTGGTATTATTAAACAATTATAAAAAATGTTTCTTATTTGTCGGTACAAAGAAATAGATGTAGCACAAAGTATCCAAAAGTAGCGTTATGTGATGTTTTTTGTTGACTCCTATATTGTTTTATTTTAATACGCTCTATTATCAATATTTTTAAAAGGCTGGTTTTGTTTAACATTAAGTAAATACATTTAAGAAATACTGAATTCATTGTAGTTCTTTAAAATCTAGTTAATAATTAGTAACGTAAAGGATTTTTTTGACCAGACTTGTATTAAAATCAAAGGCGGCTCGCTCAAAGGAGCGCTGGTGCAGTGAACTCCCACCAAATTTAAAAAAATACATAGGTACTAGGTAGGTATAATAATCAAATAAACTTTGCTATAAACGTTATAAATATTTTTATATTTAAATCTATTCCCATTGTCATTTTAATCATGAATATCCATAAGTACCTACCTACCTACTTTACTACTTATTTCATCAATCAACACAAATTTAATACATGGTATTTTTGTTAAGTGGAGCGCTTAGAACAACGCTCCTATAGACGAAAGTTTAGTACAACGTTCTTATTGAAATGTAATGAGAGTAAAAGAGAACATTCGATGCGAGCGGCGCGTGAGACAAAAGATTTGTATGAGACATTTGGTAAATATGGAGCGGCGCTCCTGACACGAAGTACGCATTCGCGATATTACCCGACTAAATGACATGGCCTGTTGTCACGAAGAAAGTTAAAACTCGCGAGTATTTTTTTTTTATTCGTATTATGCCGGTAAAATGTAAACAAAACACAAAATACGAAAGTAAATTTATTTTGATTTCTTCGCGAGTGCGTCGGATCATTGTACATTGGCTAGAAAATCTGTATTGTTGTTTTAAATAGTGTACATATTGTGTTGTGTATTTATGTGGAAAAGACTGTGATTTATGTAAATAGTGTAGGCGATTAAAATGGAACAATATAACGTAATGACCGCCGAATGGACTTCATTTACAAATAATTGGTAAGCATTTTCTTTTTTTTTAGTGAACTCCCAATATGATCTTTCACGAGCCGCCTCTTTTAAAATTGTAGTTATTCTCAAAATTAAAAATGATTTTAATCAAAAAAACGCTTTTTTACGAAGTTCATGCTTCATTCTATCGATTTATTACATTTCAATGATAAATTCTAAAATTCATAAATGTGGAATTCCATTTACGTTACCGGCAACTTTTTTGAAAACCGCCCAAATACCCAATTTCTGAATTTTCTCTGGTCAGGTCGAGTGGAAGGCTTCGGGTGTGGCTAGGTGTTAGTCTCATAGGTTTATACTTATGCCCTACTATTTAAGCCAATGAGTTCAATATATTATCGTTATTATTAAAGTACAATGTGAAACCAGTGGTGGTATTGTAAGTGTTTAGTTTAAGTTTGTTTATTTTTAAATTTCTAATGTAACATGCAGGAGTGCTCAAATAAAGATTTTTCTTTCGTCTTTCTTTCTATCTTTCTACTGTCATTCTCCTACTCCGAACCCTATAAGGGGTCATTCATAAAGTACGTTACACTAATTATGTAATTTTTTGACCCCTGTCCCGTCCTTGTCACAGTTCGTCACATTTGTGAGACCATTAATCATTTATTGAAAATAATACAATAGAACTTAAAGCTTAGACCATTTGTGTGACAATTTAAACCTTACAGATACAGATAGAGTTGGAAATATTTTTAAGTTTTTCGTTCGTCATTTACAGAGTTTTTAAAGCAGTGTTTTCATCAAACGGTGACATAAAATTCATATTTCTAAATCAAACACATTGATTAATTTGTATTGAACAGTAAATATTTATATTTTTACAAATTATTTATTCCATTTTTTTTGCGACATGCGCTTGCTCGATTTCACCCCCGCGCGCCTATATTTTGATCTCGTGAGCTCACAGCGCCTTATTAGTTCGAATTTGGCATTTTAACACTTATTTGTATAATATTTTGACATGTGACGTCACGAAACTCAGGACCCTTCCCACCCCTTGTCACACAATGCCCCCCCTCCCCCCTTAACGTGTGACGTAGTTTATGGATGACCCCTAACGATGCAGCTTACCGGAAAGCGCTTTCCACAAAGCTCGCACAGCGCATAGTTCGCGCTCGGTTTGTGCGGATACCTGCGCTGGGGCGGCCCGTGACGGATTTCGGGGTTGTTTGGCTTGCGCTCCCTGCAATGGAACCATAAAAGGTATAGTCAAAGTAAGTACTAATTAATTCCGGTAAAACCGAAACTGAACTAACAAAAGACTGCTTAACACAGGTTATTAGGAACAATAGTCAGCATTCGTTCTTCTTTCTTCTTGAATCAAATAATCTTCTTTCAGAAAACCAGTATGGGTTTAGAGCTTCCAGATCCACAGAAGATGCAGCCACGGAACTTACCGATTTTGTGGCAGCGAAGTTAGATCAAGGCAGCAAATATATTGGAGTCTTTCTAGACTTAGCGAAAGCGTTTGACACTTTGTCTAGGGAAATTTTGTTAAACAAACTGGAGGCTCTGGGAACACGTGGTATTGCACTGCAATGGTTTCAATCATATTTAACAGGCCGTATACAAAAAGTGACTGTCGGTGATTTATCAAGTGATCTAACAGAGGTTAATTTCGGAGTGCCCCAAGGCAGTGTGCTAGGCCCCACTCTATTCTTAGCCTATATAAATGACTTGTGCTCACTTAATGTCAATCAGGCTCAGTTCTTTACTTTCGCGGACGACACCGCGGTGGTGTTCTATAGTGATAGCTGGGATTCAGTACAATGCCTATGTCAACAGGGGCTCCAAGAAGTGTATTCTTGGCTCAGAAGCAATCTACTTACTATTAATACAAGTAAAACAAAATTTATAAGTTTTAAAATTTCTAGAAGAACTGACCCAACAGACAAACTATACATAAAACTACATAGATGAACAATCTACCCCAGTAACAATCTTTCTTGTGGGTGTCCTAAAATTGAACAGGTTAATGACTTGAAATATTTAGGCGTGGTGTTAGATGAATTCCTACGGTGGGACAGGCAAATACACACTCTGAGTATGTGTGTTGGGAAATGATCATTTGTTAAATGTTTTTTTGAAACATTAGTGAACCGCGGAAATCACTGTCCCACTTACAGTTGTAATTACTTCTGTACTTGTGATCTTTATCTGAATAAATCTGAAATGTTTAATCAGAATTTGTACCTACACAGTACATAAAAAATAACTATCCGCCATATTGGTTTTAAAATGACGTCACTTAGCTTACTCATGGTCATCTAAACGAAACGTGTTTGCAATCTTTCAGCTCAATCGGTTGGTATTAACCGTTTTAAATTCAGTTGCAAGATTTGACCTAAACAAACACACAAATATTTTAAGTTAAATAAAAGCTTGTAAAAGCTTATGACAAAAGATCATGGATTTGACTCGCTCCAGCAATGCTAAGGAGAGTGGTTACTTATGTATCTACACATTAACGAAATTGTAAATCAATTTTTCAGAAGAGCAACCACCGAGTTTCTTGCTGGTTCTTCTCGGTAAGAATATCATTCCGAACCAGTGTTCCATTTTTTGAATTTTAAAAATTTAAACTCACCCTACGGCGGCATGTTTGGGTGACACCTGCAAATGCTGCTGGTACGCAGCGTCTGACGCGAAGCGAATGTCGCACTCCTCACACAACGGGCCGGACAAGTTCTGAAATACGTTCTTACTTCTTACACTCACTTAAATAAAACGTGATTACGAAAAGAAGAACAGCAATAGGCACATAGGTACTGCATGTAATGAATTTGTTGTACAGTAAAAGCTCCTTATTCGCGCTTCCTTCATTCGCGTGTTCACTATTCGCGGATTAAAAAATTGCGACCCAATTCCTATATTCGCGGATCTAATCGGTACATCGGTACATACATATTAATATAATTTAATATAAAAAATACTTTTTAAACAACATACTTCAAACTCCCGCGCCAACTTTACAACAACAAGCACACGCTATATAAAGTACTCATTTTATTGTTGATATTTTAAAAAACTCGACCGATTTCGATAAAATTTATATGGGACTACATGGGAAGTATGCTCTTTCAAATAAAAAAAGAATCACCCAAATCGGTCCACCCAGTCAAAAGTTCTGAGCCTCCTCCTTTTTTTGAAGTCGGTTGAAAAAGGATTCTAATAGGTATCCAACCTAATATCCTTTGTAAACGCGTCGTTAAATGGAGTAATAAAATAGTAAAATACATAGACCTTATTACAACTATGCCTACAGTATATGTTGCTAATGGCACTGCAATTCAGACTGATATTCAGTCTGAATTGAAGAAAAACGGCTTTTAAAAACTGTCAAGCAAGAAAATATTACAAAATTATTTAAATCATTGCCTAAGCCTGAAGATAATATTAATCCATATGGTCAAACACTTCAATTAAATTGACTTTTTTATATATTATATTTGTTTTTTATTTTGTCACCGAGGAACGTATTCCCTATAATCCCATATAAATTAAAATAAATAAAATAAATAAATAAATTTTTATTGACCAACAGTTACATCAAATTAATCAGTAGTACAAAAAATTATTTACATGCAGTACTCATGTACTGTGTACATACTAAAAAGTAAATGTGGTCAACGGGCCACCTCCTCAGCTTGTGCCACAGCATGAACAACCACCAACCATGAGCGTGAATATGGAATTACCATTCCATATTCACGGTTTCTGTATTCGCGGCATATTTACGGAACGTATACCCTGCAAATAAAGAGCTTTTACTGTATGTACTACTGATTGATCTATATATATAAAATTCAAAGCCCTGACTGACTGACTGACTGACTGACTTATATATCAACGCACAGCCTAAACCGCTAGGGTTAGAGACTTGAAATTTTGATAGTAGCTTCCTTTTGTGACGTAGGCGCTCACTAAGGACGGATTTTTCAAAATTCCACCTCTAAGGGCATGAAATAGGGGTTGAAAGTTTGTATGAAAGTTCGTCATTTCTCAAGTTATTTCCATGAAACTTGGTATATGAACTGACGGTAAAAAATAAAGAAATACGTAATTCACAGTTTATGAAAATTCTACCCCCGAAGGGGTGAAATGGGGGAGGTAAGTTCATATGAAAATCCTTCATTTCTCAAAATATTTCTCAAGTTGTATCTACGAAACTTGGTATTTTGGCTTTAGGTAATAAAGAAGTACGTGTGGCACAGTTTTTCAAAATTCCACCCCCAAAGGGGTAAAATAGGGGTTGAAAGTTTATATAAAAGTCCTTCATTTCTCAAGTTACAGCCATGAAACTTAGCATTTGAGCTTTCAGTTAGATATTCAGAATTACGTGTTTCACCATTTTTGAAAATTCGACCCCCAAATGGGTGAAATAAGGGATGAATGTACTTCATTTATCAAGATATTTTTCAAGTTATAACAACGAAACTAGGTATTTTGGCTTTCGGTATAATATAAAGAAGTAGGTACGTTTGTAACAGTTTTTCAAAATTCTACCCCCCAAACGGGTAAAATAGGGGTTGTAAGTTGGTGTAAATGTTTTTCAAGTTAGAGCCATGAAACTTGATATTTGCTACCGGTTTAAATTATGAAATACATAATAAACAGTTTTTATAAATTCTATCCCAAAGGAAGTTAAATACTCCTTCAATCACGCCGTAACAGAGCAACGGATCGACGTGTTTGTTTTCATAGGTTCTTTTTATCCTGGAAAATTAAGGAATGCCTATGGGAATTAAAAAACTTATGCCAGGCGAACGAAGTCGCGGGTGTCCGCTAGTTTGATATAAACTGTTGGTCAATAAAAATTTATTTATTTATTCAATAATCTGTACTAATATTATAAACTGGATGATTCCCGCGACTTCTTGGACCAAGGTTTTTTGATTCCAGCGGGAACTCTTTTATTTTCCGGGATAAAAACCCTATGTCCTTCCCTGGGATATAATCTATCCCTGAACCAAATTTCATTCAAATCGGTTGAATAGGTGGGCCGTGAAAGCTTAGCAGACAGACAGACGTTTGTTTGTTGGTTTGTCTTTCAATCACGCCGCAACGGAGCAACAGATCGACGTGATTTTTGGCATGGGAATAGTTGAGGACATGGAGAGTGATATAGGCTACATTTTATCCCGGAGAATTAAGGAGTTCCCGCGGGAATAACAAAAAACTTAACCACGCGGACGAAGTCACGGGCATCAGCTAGTTATAATTAAACAAATTACTAAGTAAACCGTTACTACATGGTTCTAGACGTAGTTAAGATGGGGCGTGATTTTGATTTCTGGAAAATGAACAGTTCAAAAATAGACCTTATGGTGCGGTGCACCCGCATTTCCGCTTATGAACGGCTCGAAATTAGCCGAAACCGAAATTTCAGCTTCGGTTTATATCGGGCATACTCGTAAAATCTAGTTTTGGAAAAAGTTTCGGTTTCGGCCAAAAAAGTTCGTGTAAGGGATCATCCATGAAGTACGTCACACGTTAAGGGGGGTCCTAAGTTTCGTGACGTCACATTTAAAAATATTATATAAATATCTAATGTTAATTATGCCCAAATTATAACTATCGACGAAAAACTTAAAAATATTAGTTAGTTTTATTCCGCACATGAAAGATTATTTTGGATGTATCGTAATATCTACTCAATTTTATTAAAATCCAGTCAACAAAGATTAAGTCTAAATAAGCTTCGGTTTAGGTTTTGGTCGAAACTGAAAATCTCGCTGGTCTGACGACATCACCAGGCTTGCGGGGAAAACATGAAGGAGGCTTGCCCAACATCGGGAAGAGTAGCGTGCACATGAGGAGGCCTATGTCCAACAATGGATGAAGAAAGGCTCATAAAGAAGAAGAAAATCAGGCTAATGGTTCAATGTCGGTTTCGGCCAAATATCTTGTTTCGGTCGGACACACGTACTAACCTGTGTATCTTCGAAACGGTGCTTCAGTTTTATGTGCACTCTGACGCCCAACGGACTGACGAAGCTGTAACCGCACAGCGCGCACGCGTAGTCTGAAGGGTGCTTTAACCGCATATGCGAGAACAACGTCGATTCCCGCCTGCAAGAAAAAAAATGGGCAGTCATAGGGGCAGCCGATAGAAGTGAAAACGATTTTTTTTTTTTAAATTAATATATTAATAATAATAAACATATTCATAACTACATATTTAAAATATAAACCTTATGACTAAAGCATTAAAGTTTAATTACGAATGTACTATATTTATATTTAAGATCTTTTATCTTCGTAACAACGCGAGGTATTGATCACGCGTTTCCACATTTTTACCCCGAAAAGTTAATAGAAAAATTTAACATGGGCGAATGTAAGCCGGTTTCGACGCCGATGGAAACAGGTTTAAAATTGGAGAGAGTTTAAACCAAAGACAATATATAAACCAGGTTAAGACTGTTCACTTCATACATTCAATCAAAGCTCGCTAAATGCGCATTAAAGTCGCCGGTACCTTGTAGTTCTTCGCACAATCTGAGATGGCGTAACTGGGCAAGCTGAAAAATAACTAATAACGAACATAGCTATTGCCATCTAACGAGTAGTAGTTGAATCATCAACTCGATCAAATATTTCGGAACCCTGCATGTCGATAAATATATTATTATTAGCTAAATGGCTAAAGAATACCTAACAATTATTTTAGTGTATCGTCAGTTTGTGACGCCATCTATAGGAATGCAGCTTAACTGCATGGTCCACTAGCTGATTATAACATAAGAATACACAGAACTTGTTTCAAATCGAATTACTTCTAAAAGTTAATTTTGTTAAAATTAGTTGAATGTAAATTTGCTATTTGCTTAAGTGATTTTATCAAATTTTTGTATTTTGATAATTTTATATAAATAATTAATACAAATTGAACCAAGAAAATACGATATTTCACAGATTTTACTATAATCATTTGTCGAGCGAGCCTGGTAGCGCCACCTAACGATAGTATTAACCTAGAAAAAAATTTATAAGGGAGTTAGCAATCTATACTTGGTATTATAATTAATCTATGGTTTAAACAGAAGAAGAAATGAAGAACATACCATATCAGGCCTTGATTAGTTCTTTTGTGTATCTGGCTATAGCTACACGACCAGATATTATTGGAACGGAGTTCCTTATCGCGCGTTGCGAAAGGGGGCTAGACGGCCGTGCGGCGTGCGCGTGTTACTCTGTGTAAATTTTATTATAATTCCTTCACTAATTAATCGAAAGGAACTTCGTTCGGGTGTCCCTTGACACCTCTCAAGTTTTTTAAACATAAAATATTGCATAAAACTATCAGTGGACGTGGGTATTACGACTTTTGGGAGATCCTCTATTTATTAATCACAAAAAAAAAATGTGTGTGTCAGCTCCGACGCGACGAACGACTGGAGTTTACTCTTGACGAACGATTATAAAATATTTAGCTCAGTAAATGAGGGTAAATGAACGCATTATTGAACCCCCTACCAAAAAGTGCTCAACGCGCCTAAAGAAGTTTTCACTTGAAAAATAATTAAATATTCGTTTTCACTTCTTTCTTCGTTTTCTTCTTCTTGCGCCATTGATGATGCCACTAAATTACGGACTGTAAATCAAATTTCAGCTTTACCCACTTTTTTTATTTTTTATTGTGAGATAGGCTTCACCTGCTTGATCCTGCTTTTATCTTTAGTCAAGTCACTGATAGTGATGTGAAGAAAAGTATTCTTGAGGTCAACTCTGATGCCGTTGGTACTGATGGCATTAGTCGTAAAATGATCATTCCTATTGTCGATATACCTATTGACTCCTCTTATAAAGTCCATCTTTAATTTTTCGATTTCTACTGGAAATTTTCCCTCCTCGTGGAAAGAAGCTCAAATTACTCCTATTCCCAAAAAAGCAAATCCATCTGGTTTTTCCGAATTCCGTCCTATTTCCATACTTCCATTTTTATCGTAAGTCTTTGAGCGTATTGTTCATAGACAATTGAGCCTCTTTCTTTCTAGATGGAGCCTCTTTAATCCATTTCAGTCCGGTTTCCGGACTGGTCATAGCACGACTACTGCTTTAGTCAAGATTACTGAGGATATTCGTCTCGGTATGGATAACCAATGTGTAACAGTTTTGACCTTACTAGATTTTAGCAATGCATTCAACAATGTTGATTTCGATATCCTGTTAGCTATTTTAGCTTCTCTTAACATATCTCCTGAAGTGATTGACTGGTTTCATAGTTACTTGTTTGATCGCCGGCAGCGGACGCGAGTTGATGATTCATTATCTAACTGGTGATCGATCAATGCCGGTGTACCGCAAGGTGGCGTGTTGTCTCCTCTCCTGTTTTCGATTTTCATTAGTTCTATTACTCTCCAGTAATCTTCTCACTACCACCTGTATGCTGACGATCTCCAATTGTATACACAGGCTAAATTGGTGCAGTGGAGTGAGTCTTACGGTCTCAAGTTGAATCCATCAAAAACTCAATCTATAATACTAGGCAGTCAAAAATTGATCACACGAATAGATTTTCCTACATTGCCTAGTATTGTATTTGATGGAACATGCGTGCCATACAGTGACACTGTTAAAAATTTAGGTGTCACTTTTGATAAATTTTTATCTTGGTCTCCGCACGTGAGTGAGGTGAGTAGGAAGGTGTTTGCGTCTGTCGGGTCTCTCCGTAGGTTGGCCTATTTTCTACCCATACCAACTAAAATTACGCTTACACAGTCTTTTCTTTTACCGATTCTCGATTATACTGACTCTTGTTATGTCAATCTAAGTGAGGAGTTGCTTAATAAACTTGAGCGCATTCAAAATCTATGTATACGGTTCATATTTGGACGTAAGACCACGTATGAAATATTAAGAAGTATGACCACATTTCTGAATTTCGCGAAAAACTCAAGTGGCTTCCGATCCGCCTTCGCAGGGATACTCATATTCTTTATCTTTTATACTGTATTCTATTCAATCCTACTACTCCCCTTTACCTCAAAGAGCGGTTTGAGTTTCTTAGTGACACTCACTGTCGCTCTCTTCGCTCCAATGACAATCTTATCTTAAAAATTCCTCCTCATAATACTTCCTTCTATTCCAAATCCTTTTCTGTTGAAGCTGTTAGGCTCTGGAACTCCTTACCGCTTCATATTAGGCGTGCGCAATCTCTTGCATCATTCAAAAGACTCTTCTAAGCGCACTTTCTTCGTCCCTAAATTCCTAAATTATCTGTGTTCAACAATTTACTGTCTACGCTAAGTCTTGTGGCTTCTATTTTTAAGTATTTTTGTCGTATCTAGGTACATATATGATTTTATGTGAATGTGTATATTATATTATGATATTTATATCTATTGAACTTTTTATGTATATATTATGCATGTATATATTGTTATGTGTATGTATTATTTGTATGGTATTTATTTATATTTGTGTGTATATATAATATTGTTGTTAGTTAAGTGCTCGATTTTTTATTTCTATCTGTTATAGTTTTTGCAATTCACGAAGGCGAGAGAGATTTACTCGTGGTTGAACGTGTATATGTACGTTGCTGTAGTGTGCGTGAACGGTCACTTGTGCTTGTTGTTTCCACTACAAAACGCAAAGTTGTTCATAGCGAGATAAGGCATTTTTTATTTTGAATCGTTTCTTGATGAATTTTGAAGTAGTTAATTTACATTTTGATCTGTCAGAAAGAATAGACAGTAGATGTCATTTTGTAAGAAAAGATTTTTTGTCATGCAAGTGTTTTGAATATTTAATCGTATGTTTTATTATTTGTAGCATAGATTAATTATAAACCAAGTATAGATTGCTAACTCCCATATAAAAAAAATTCTAGGTTAATACTATCGATAGGTGGCGCTACCAGGCTCGCTCGACAAATGATTATAGTAAAATCGGTGAAATATCGTATTTTCTTGGTTCAGTTTGTATTAATTATTTATATAAAATTATCAAAATACAAAAATTTGATAAAATCACTTAAGCAAATAGCAAATTTACATTCAATTAATTTTAACAAAATTAACTTGCAGAAGTAATTCGATTTGAAACAAGTTCTGTGTATTCTTATGTTATAATCAGCTAGTGGACCATGCAGTTATGCTGCATTCCTATAGATGGCGTCACAAACTGACGATACACTAAAATAATTTTTTCCTCTTGTTTTGGTGCCGGCCAAAGACGATATACTTATAAACCGTTGGTACTTGGTATTATAATTAACTAGCTGATGCCCGCGACTTCGTATGCGTGGATCGAGGTTTTGTTGTTCCCGCGGGAACTCTTTAATTTTCCGGGATTAAAAGTAGCCTATGTGCTACCTATTCAAGACTATAATCTATTTCTGTGCCAAATTTCAGCCAGATACGTTATGCTGTTGGGGCGTGATTGAGTAACAAACATCCATACATCCATACATCCATCCAAACTTTCGCATTTATAATATTAGTAAGAGTAAGATCTATGGTGCCGGCTCAGTGAATTGTGCGTTTCTTGTGTTTTTAGGGTTCCGTACCTCAAAAGGAAAAAACGGAACCCTTATAGGATCACTTCGTTGTCCGTCCGTCTGTGTGTCAAGACCCTTTTTCTCAGGAACGTATGGAGGTATCAAGCTGAAATTCATATCAATCAGGTCTACGGTCCCTTATAGCTGTGAAAAAATCAAACTTAAAAGCCTACACAATCAAAAGATACAGCCGTTTATGCTGCAAATTTTCGATTTTTCTTGCACTCGCGAGGGAATCAAAACCTACAGGGTACTTCCCGTGAACTTAGAATCTTGAAACTTGGTACGAAGCAACGTCTTATAACACAGATATATAAGAAGAGTTGCGAAAAGCATAAATTTTTAGTTATATCATTTAATTAAAATATTTTTAATAATTAGGGTTCCGTACCTCAAAAGGAAAAAAACTGAACCCTAGGATCACTTTGTTGTCCGTCCGTCTGTGTGTCCAGACCCTTTTTCTCAGGAACACATGGAGGTAGGTACCAAGCTGGAATTCATATCAAATACCTACTCAGGTCTACTGTCCCTTGGAGCTGTGAAAAAATCAAACTTCTAAGCTAACACAATCAAAAGATCTACAGCCGTTTTTGCTTTGCCGTCTTTCTACACGTGCAGTCTGTGTATAGACTATACGCAGCGGACCTACAATGCTCTGCGTGTTCAATATAACAATGTGCTGAGGGCGGTGCTGAGGAGGCCTCGACACTGCAGCGCGTCGGCCATGTTCGCGGACGCTCGCGTGGATGATTTGTACGCGATCGTGCGCAAGCGTGCTGCGTCTATGATGTGCAGGTTAGTGAGCAGCACCAACACCCTCCTCAGTACGTTGGCTACTAAGCTGGACAGCCCTCTCTGTAGGCGCTGGAATGGTGCACACATTCTCATGAGGAGGCCTCAAAGAGACCTGTAAATGTGTCGAGTCTTAGGTTTGAGAGTAGGGTAGGTTAGTTTAGGTATTTTATGTTGTTTTTTTACTAACATAGGTTAAGTGATTGTTAGTAACAAGTTATGGGTGTTGAAGCCTGAAATAAAAAGTTATTATTATTATTATTATTATTTGCTGCAAATTTCGACACTCGCATGGGAATCAAATCCTACAGGGCACTTCACGTGAACCCAGAATCTTGAAATTTGGTACGAAGCAACGTCTTATAGCACAGATAAAGGAAAAATTGCGAAAAGCATAAATTTTTAGTTACATCCATACTTCCATACTATATCCATACTCCATACTATATAATATTATAAATGCGAAAGTGTGTCTGTCTGTCTGTCTGTCTATCTGCCTGTCTGTCTGCTACGCTTTCACGGCCCATCTGTTCAACCGATTTGGATAAAATTTGGTACAGAGATAGGTTACATCCCGGGGAAGGACATAGGCTTCCGCGTTCAAGAGTTCCCGCGGGAATAAAAAAAAAACATCAATCCACGCGGACGAAGTCGCGGGCATCATCTAGTCATATAAGAAAAAAAAAATTTTTAATAATTTTAAACTTACTTCCCCTTTCCGCATGAACGCGTAGAGGTATTAAATTGAAATTAAAATATTAGATAAGTTGAATAAAAATACTAGATATAACTTTTACTTATAGGATATACCTACATGTTTGTACGGAACCCTCGGTGCGCGAGTCCGACTCGCACTTAACCGGTTTTTTTTTTGTTTGTGACCGTGATAAGACTAATGGACTCCGAGATCCTGCTACTTAACTGCTGACCTACGCTTGTTCTGGACTCTGAGATTCTGCTTGAGGTTAAGTTTGGCAATTGTTAGGTATTCTTTAGCCATTTAGCTAATAATAATATATTTATCGACATGCAGGGTTCCGAAATATGTAAATAAATAAATATAATATAGATAATTATTTTATTTATAGCTAGCTAATTACAGTAGAAGTCTGGTTGATGGCGATATAATTTAGGTAGGTACTTAGGTAATAATCAAGAAAAAATATTTACAGTAGGTATTGTGTATTATTCAAGAAATACTTGATAAAAAAACTAAATTTACCATTACTCTAGAGTCTACCTACTTCAGAACTATAGGCACATGAGTTCTGATCTGCTTAGAGCCTTCGGTCATGGCTAGCTATAACCCTACCGGCGAAGCCAAGTGCTGCCAAGCGATTTAGCGTACCTAGAAATCGATTTGGGGTTTATTATAAGTACCAAGCCGTTATACCCCTTCTTATTAGCCCACTACTATCTTAGGCTACATCATCAAATACCATCAGGTTGAATCGCAGTCAAGGGAAAGAATCAAAAAACAAGAATAACTAACATATATAAGAAATACTTTAAAAAAACACAAAAACAAGTGATCAAGATTGTTTTTAAAAAAAATATATAATTAGACACGTTTACGTGCTCTCCGAGGCACGGGGTTGAAACACCGCCAACTTCCTAACTCCGGGCTAGTATTGAGAATTTCTTGCCAGAAAAACCCAATAGGTACTTGTTATGGCCCGACCCGGGACTCGAACCCGGGACCTCGTCGGTCGCAGTCAAAGACAATATATAAACCTGTATTATAATTAATCTATGGTCGCAGTCCAACATGCTAACCACTATACCAACGAGGCAGTCATGGATATATAACTATACGTTAGATGGCACTAGGTAAGTTTGATCGAGTTGATGATTCAACTACTACTCGTTAGATGGCAATAGCTATGTTCGTTATTAATTATTTTTCAGCTTGCACAGTTACGCCATCTCAGATAATGCGAAGAACTACAAGGTACCGGCGACTTTAATGCGCATTTAGCGAGCTTTGATTTAATGTATGAAGAGAACAGTCTTATACTGGTTTATATATTGTCTTTGTTTGTAGGGACGAGCAATTATCGCTAAAGTCTTTCACTTTCTTCAAGAAGAATATAATTTTATGAAAGTGAATAACAGTGACAATAGTTATTTGTTATACAAGAGTGAAAAGTTGATTTTTAACCGCGTGCTCAATTTTGATGACCGAGCAAGCGAAGGATTCTAAAATTGAAAAAAATTAGAATTCTGAGCGTTAGCGAGGGAATCAAAAGAGCACGAGGTGAAAAATCTTTTCACTCGAGTGCAACACGTAACTTTTCATCCCACCTCGGGTGGCACCTCGGAAAGAAAATGGTGCGCGCAAAGCAAATTAAAAAAGTACACCAAGAAGGTTACGAGTGTGAGTTTTTAACAAATTAAAAAAGGTTGTATGGAAATTCGGCACCATAGAGGTAAAAGTAAATAGGTTTTAATGATGTTTTGAATTCACAAACTTCATAGACGAGTGATATTTACTAACGTGCACACGATGTTCTAAATTCAATTTACTTTATCCTCAAGAGGATAATAACGGCTTTTGCATTCAGATATCGAAGATTAAAAATACTCTTTCCGAGATGGTGGGATGAAAATGTGATTTAAGTCCTTTGGCTAATGTACTTAAACGTACTGCAGAAGCAACTGGCGTCTCGGAGCGCACTTTCACTAGAATATTGAAGGAAGAAAAGGAGTTGCCGTCACCTTCCTCCAAGTTCACTTCACCCATGAAAAAACGACGTAAAAGAGACAGCAAATTCATGTTGGACAATATGAACAGAGAACTTATTTGAACTAGGTACAATACAAAATTTTCACATGGAACACAAACAAATACCAACTTTAGCAAAACTTCAGTCAGTTTTGAGAGAAAAAATTGGTTTTGACGGATGTTTGAACACTTTACGCTGTTTGCTCATAGAAATGGGTTACAAATGGAAAAAAATTGACAACAACCGCAAATCATTACAAGAAAGGCACGAAATACAATTATGGCGTTTTAATTTTTTGAAAAAAATTAATCAATATCGTTCAGAAGGCCGTCATATTGTATATACAGATGAAACATATGTACTTACTTCTCATGTACGACAAAACACCTGGTGTCTAAAAAACAAAGATCCAAGAAAAAAAGACACGTCTTTTTCAAAGAAGTTGAGTACGGGCAGCCGTTTCATTATAGTACATGCAGGCAACAGTAGTGGTTTTATTAAAGATGCTTCTTTAGTATACAAAACAGCATCCACAACTGGAGATTATCACTCCAACATGAATTTCGACAATTATGTCAAGTGGCTTAATGAAAAGCTTCTGCCAAATATTCCAGAAAAGTCAGTTGTTGTGATGGATAACGCATCTTATCACAACACCCGAAGCAGTAAAATACCTACATCAAATTCTTGTAAGAGTGACATGAAAAAGTGGCTGACGGAAAACAATATTCCGTTTGATGAAAAGTCGCGCAATATAGAACTGTATGATTTAATTTAGAAAAATAAAGAGCATTTTATAAAGTATAAAATTGACGAGATAATAAAAAGCAAGGGTTGCGAAATATTGCCATTGCTTCCCTATCATCCCGAGCTAAACGCGATCGAAAATATCTGGGGTATTTTAAAAAATCGCATTGCCTCTAAAAACATAGCACAAAACATGACTGAAGTACAAAATTTAATTTTAGAGGGCTTGAACAGCATTGACAGCAACACTTGGCTTAATACCTGCAATCATGTAGAAAAAATTGAAAAAGAATACATGAAGTACTTTGATTCTGACTTTGAGTTTGTTATTAATGTAGGCGAATCAAGTGACAGCGGTACTGATAGGTTTGAAAGTAACAGTGATAGTTTAAACGAAGATGATTGATTATCGAACTAAATTAACCTAGTAATTTTGTGATTTTATTATTTTTATTATTTGCAACAAAAAATATTGTACAATAAATTATAGGATTTTTTTTTCATTTTTTTATGCTTACCATACCCGCTTTCGATCTCACGCACACTGTTACACATATACAGATACGTGTTTACCACAAGTAAATCCCGCTCGCCTTCGTGAATTGCAAGAACTGTACTTTTACGTACACCCATAACCCTCTATCGCTGTTTATAATTCATATGCGAATTGGTTGCCTGGCAGAGATCGCTTAAAAGCGATAGGGCCGCCAATTGTACCGACAAGTATTTTTATTTTATTTTTGTTTATTGTTTCTGTTTATTTATGTTGTACTACAATATAGGGTATTTCATTCATGTACTTCTATCGGCATTTTTAGGGTTCCGTACCAAAATGGTAAAATGGAACCCTTATGGTGCGACTTTCTCCGTCTGTCTGTCCGTCTGTCCGTCCGTCACACTCGATTATTTCAGTAACTACCGAAGCTATCGACATGAAATTTGGAATAGTTCTGTATATTAGTGGCCCAAAGACACTGGAATTTAAAAAGTTGGAAATTATTTTTGTTCTTATTTAAAAAGGGGGGAAAATCGGAGGGTTGAAATTTAAAAGTGAGATAACTGTTCTGTGTGGGGTATCATATGAAAGGGTTTACTTTGTACATTCTAAAACAGATTTTTAATTATTTTTAGTCATGATAGTTTTTGATTTATCGGGGAAAAAGTCTAAAAAAATACCGTTCCCCCCCCCCCCCCCCTTATCTCCGGAGTTTACCAATCGAAAAATCTGAAATAATTATGGTCAATAGGAATTTATGTATATTTTACAGGAAAACTATAGCCAATGCTCTAACTAGCATAGTTTTTTTGATATTAACAGTAAACCTCGTACTCGTCGTCAAATAAACATATTGGTTTTTGCCTGATTGTTTTGCTTCAGTACCTACTTCTTGAGTACGGAACCCTCGGTGCGCGAGTCCGACTCGCACTTGGCCGGTTTTTTATATTTGTGATAGCATAATTGATACATACATTTATATATATTTTATCTACTCCAGCATCGAAAAGTTCCAATTTCGAATTTGACAACTATATCGAATTGAACCCTCTTTCGTGTTTGCTTCTCATAACGATACAGTTCGTTGTATGGGAGCTGTATCGTTATGAGTCGTAGCTGTATCGATATGGTTATCTTCATAAATAGGATACCTATAGCTTAGCGGGTCTGGGTTCTGGCACTTTTGGTTTTCATTAATTTATAAAGTAAAAAATTATAAAGAGGTCCTTGTCGTAGATAAAATCTTGTATGCAACTGTACTTAATTAGTCATTTTAATTCTCGTACTATCCTATTTTGATACTCGGCAAGCCTCGTATCAAAAAACAGCACTCGAATTAAAATGACCCTCATTACGATACAGTTGCATAAATAGCTATATTATATCTATTATCTATAGTTCTATACTAATATTATAAATGTGAAAGTTAAGATGGATGGATGTTTGTTACTCAATCACGCTCCAATGGCTGAACGGCTCTGGATGAAATTTGGCACAGAGATAGATTATAATCTGGAATAACACATAGGCTACTTTTTATCCCGGAAAACTAGGGAGATCCCGCGGGAATCAAAAAAAATTATCTCTTCAACCGATTTTGATGAAATTGGGTATAAGGATAGTTTGTATCCCGGGGAAGCACATAGGCAATTTTTTTCCCGGAAAATTCAAGAGTTCTCGTGGGAATCAAAAAAACTTAATCCACGCGGACGAAGTCGCGGGAATCATCTAGTCCATACTAATATTATAAATGCGAAAGTGTGTCTGTCTGCTACGCTTACACGGCCCATCTGTTCAACCGATTTTGTTGTAATTTGGTACAGGGATAGGTTGTATCGCGGGGAAGGACATAGGCTAATTTTTTTTCCCGGAAAATAAGAGTTCCCGCGGGAATCAAAAATCTTAATCCACGCGGACAAAGTCGCGGGCATCATCTAGTGTAAATATAAAATTGAAAGTTACTCGTATTCAACTCCGCATACATCGCACACGTATTTGTATCCGCTGTGCCAACGCTGGTGGTTTACCGCCGCTGACCTGTAACAGACCACAAAAATTAATGATTAAATGAGCTTACCTGTAAGTGAAATTCAATCATAATTATACGAAGTGCCTTGTCCAAAGAGATTAGCTGAAATAAAATGATTTTTATATTGTAGTAACACTTGTTAGTTACTACCACCAACACTGTGTTTAGAGATAATTGTTTTTTTTTTTTTTTGTTGGTATCACCTACATTTGTTCGTGGGTACTCAGTTGTCTGATCTCATTTATTTTAGAGTTAAGCGTATTTTCGGAACAATATCAGGGTATTTCCAGGGTGGGAGGGAGCTAATCTCTTCGGACAAGGCACTTCGTATAATTATGATTGAATTTCACTTACAGGTAAGCTCATTTAATCATTAATTATACTCGTGCCTTGTCCTCTTAGATTAGCTGAAATAAAATGATTTTTATATTGTAGACTTTTAGAGCATGTTCCGAAAATACGGCTATATAATGTCTTGCCTACACAAGACAATTTTCCTGAGTTACCAATAAAACTAGTCAAGTTTTATTCACATTACATTTTGTAATTTATTTACTAATCTAAAAACAAAAAATAAACGTATTATTATTAATTTATAATTAATTTTACATTTGAGTAAACCTCACAAATCAAAATACAAAACTGAAATTGTTAATCAATCGTTTCAGATTTAGTTTAAATTCGATTCTTCAAACTTAAATAGGATTAGGTACATTAATTTAATACACAACTTAATTACTTATTCTATAATTGCTCTGGCTATAGAAGTATTACCCTGATTACAAATATTTTTATTATAATATTTCCAAAAGGTATTAGAGCCATGACTCCAGCCAGCAGTTTTGCGAATAAGATCTATACTGATACCCGAATTATAGGCTTTTGAAGTTGCTGCGTGTCTGGTGCTGTGAGCAGAAAATATGGAGACATCTATGCCGCTCTCTTTTAGCGTGTTTTTTACCCAGCGACTTAATGTTTGGGTTGAAACTGGTTTATAAGGTTTCTTGTAACTAATAAATAAATAGTTTTGGGTACGTCGTGTACTAGTTACACTTAAATAAACCTTAATTGTCCGTGCTGGACATACAGCTGGTTTCTCAGGAAAGAAAGGTATTATGAGAACGGGTTGATTTGAGCCAGGTCTAGATGTTTTGATCAAATCGGGTATTTTTATGATTATTTGTGAAGACAAAACTTCTACATTATTTACTAGAATTTTTGATAATGTTTGAATTCTGTGTGTTGTTACTAGAGCTAACAAGGTTACACATTTCATTGACAGTTTTTCTAAGGATAAACCTTCATTAGGATAATAATTAGCCAAATGATCCAAAACACAAGAGGTATCCCATGTAATGTCATATCTGGGAAGAGGGGGTCTTAGTCTAAAGATCCCCTTAAAGAATCTTATAATTCTGTCGTCTTTAGATATATTTGAGCCCAATACTAAGGATAATGCAGCTCTATGGCTATTTAAAGATCCATATTGGGCTCCACCATTGAAAAGTAACGTTAGGAAATTTAATACATCTGGAACTGGTGCTTCAAATACGTCTATAGAATACTGAGTACAATGTTTAAACCATTTTTTCAAGCAAACGTCATACTGTTTGATGGAACTCTCCGCCAGGGATGCCAGCATTATGTCGACTGATGCTGGTGGGACGTCTCTCCGTAATAATGACCGCCGTATAAAATCCCGGCAACCAGGGTAAGCTGCGATTGTATATCGCGTATGCTAAAAGGAGAAATTTTAATATTTTCATGTGGGTTTAGAATTATCGTGTCGGAAATTAAAAGTTGTTGAAAAAGGGGGTACCAAGGTTGAGTTGGCCACCTAGGTACGACTATAATTCCTTTTGCTCTGTCAGAAATTATTTTCTGAAGAGTTTTTAATATGATTGAAAATGGAGGAAATGCATAAAAATAGAAGTTAGACCATCTAATTGTAAAAGCATTTATTGCGAAAGCATCGGGGTCTCTATGCCAGGACACGAATCTTTCGCACTTTTTATTGACGCGAGTAGCAAAAAGATCGATTTGAGGTTTACCAAAAACATTGGCAATTCGGGTGAATGCTGAATCGCTGAGTTCCCATTCAATGTCTGGGTGAGTACGCCTTGATTCAGCGTCGGCGATTGTATTTTCGGATGAGCGAATGTAATATGCGTAAATAAAAATGTTTCGAGATTCACACCATTGCCAAATATCCCTGGTCACCCCTGTTAAGTGTGGGTATTGGACGCCGCCCATGCGGTTAATATAACTGATGGCGGTAGTATTGTCAATGCGTAGAAGAATCTGACAGTGATGAAGGTCAGCAGCAAAAACTTTAAGTGCAAGAAAAGCAGCAAGTAGTTCTAGATAATTAATATGTTGGGTCGCTTCCCACTCGGACCATTGTCCGCCTGTAGACTCTGACCCACACGCTGCACCCCATCCCGTTGTTGAGGCGTCAGAGTATATCTCTGTTTTATAATCGTCACTTCTAATTTTACGCACAGAACTATCAATGTTCTTCAACCACCAAGAAAAATCTTCATTAAGAGAATCTGGGATATACATTGTCCTATTATAATCGCCATGGCTTAGCAAATTAAGGTATTTACATCGTTCAAATGCTTTTGTATACAGCCAGCCATACTCTATGGCTGTGCAAGCAGAAACTAAACAACCTATCAATTTTGCAAATGTTTGAATCTTACATCGGCGCATATTCCTAAGCTGTAGTAATTTTTCACGAATTTTTCTTCGTTTATCATCAGGTAAACAAACTTTTAAATTATGAGAATCAATTATAAACCCAAGGAACTTGCAAGAGAGGGATGGTGAAAGATTACTTTTATCGAAATTCACTATAAAGCCTAACGCTGTTAGAAGTTTAATAGTGATATTAATATTCTTGTTACATTCATTATATGATCTTCCGATCAGTAGTATATCGTCAAGATATATATTTGACATGAAGCCAGCTTGACGTAATAGTTTAATAACAGGTTTCATTATTTTTGTAAATATGTATGGAGCTGTATTTAACCCGAAGGGTAGGACATTAAATTCATATATTTTTCCATTGCATGAAAAACGAAGGTATTTTCTAGAATTAGGATGAATTTTTAACAAAAAATAAGCATCTTTTAAATCAAGAGTAGCCATGTATGAATTTCTAGTTATTAATTTTATAGCTGTGCGTAAATCTTCCAATTTAAAATGTTGTGTGTTTATATGTTTATTAAGATTTTTTAGATTTAATATAAAACGGTTTTTACCGTTAGGCTTTGGAATTAGGAATATGCTCGATAAGTATTGATCAACGCACGGTTCACATTCGGAAATTGCACCGATGTTAAGAAGATCCTTAATTGCCGTGTCATAAGCTGTCCTTTCTTCACCGGTATATTCAGAAACGCTGGGAGGACTTTGCTGTATAACTCTACGTGAAAATGTTAACTTATAACACAGAATCCACGAAATAACCGTTTGATCATTTGTGATTAATGCCCACTCTCGGGCAAACAGGGAAAGTCGACCGGCATATTTTACCTTGTTTAATCGCGACGTGGATTCCTGTACTGCTGCAGCTGTTGCCGCGACCTTCTCGATGAGTAATCGGGCTTCCGCGCTGGAGCAGGCGGGCGGCTCCTCGTTTGTGCCGGCTGCCTGCGCGCCGGTGGTGTCTTCCTTACTGCTGATCTGTCTTGAACCTTAATTATATCAACTTTTGATCTTGAAACCGCCTTTGCTGTTTTTATGGTATCCGCTACGTTTTCACCAAAGATGTATTTATCAATTTTTGTTTGAACAAGATGGTCGTTCACCTCTTTTTTGAGGCACAATGAGAGGAAATATCTCCTCCTCATAGAATCCGAGTATTGTATATCACAGAGCATACGAACGCCTTCCATTATTTGCTTTGTTAAATTGCTATCTCCATTATTGTTTATTTGCGTGTCTACGACACGAGCGAGGCAAGACATTACCGAAGCGATCTGTTTTTGCCTCGCCTCTATGCCTTTATCTCGTTTTAGTACGAGTTCTGGCAAGGCGGCCTTAATTTCTATGTTGAGTAACGGGGCGGCAACGCGCTCGCTATTGGCAGGAACCATATGTTTTTTGTATAAATCTTTTCGTATTTCTTTGTCCAGACCGTTCGTAGCGATGTGGTTTATTCGGTCGGCCAACTCCTTGCGAATTTCCGGTCCGTATTGTGAAGCGGGCGATGGGTCTTCCCCCAAAATCTCAATAATCTCATCCGGTAAGACGTTTTTATCTCCGGTGGAAACCTCGGTAGGTATCTCTGGTGGCGGTATGTCTGCCAGTGCTTCATTTCTTATTTCCGACGAGATGACTTCCACCTCCTCGGAAGGGCTGGGTGGCCTGGAGTATATCGTGAAATCCTCGCCTGAAAGCGGGTAGTTTGATTATAATTCCATTGGTTGGAAATTACATTAAAAGTTTTATGATGCAATTCCTGTGAATTGATCGTACTTTAGCGGGTAGTTTGATTATAATTCCATTAAATGGAAATAACATTAAAAGTTTTATGATGCAATTCCTGTGAATTGATCGTACTTTGTTTATTTTAAGTACAGTGAAAGACTCCGTTGAGTAATTCGATGTACATATATAATAAAGCCTTCGATAACTTCTCGCTAGGCTGTAACCATTAACAAGGTGAAGAGCTCCGTTGAGCAATTCGAGGATGTTGTAGGTTACTTTTAAGTATAATTAAACTTACCTGCATCGTTTTGCAAGTCCAGTGGTTCTGATGATGAAGAGGAGCTTGTAGATTCTTCACGTCTACGTGCCCGTTGTAATTTTTCTTCCAACTTTTTTAATTTTTTGCTTAAGTATTCAAAATCATTGTCGTTATTCTTTCTTTTAGGCATCTTAATTTTAAATAATTGAATATTAATTATAAACTATCTCAATATTTAAATATTTGAATGATACAGTGTTGAGTGGCAGAACACTAAAAAGCGAATGAGATCAGACAACTGAGTAGCCACGAACAAATGTAGGTGATACCAACAAAAAAAAAAAAAAAAACAATTATCTCTAAACACTGTTGGTGTTGGTGGTAGTAACTAACAAGTGTTACTACAATATAAAAATCATTTTATTTCAGCTAATCTAAGAGGACAAGGCACGAGTATAATAAGAAAAAAATGTGTGTAGTAAGCTGACAGCTCCGACGCACGACTGGAGTTTACTCTTTACGAACGATTATATTATAAAATTTATAAATTAGCAAATGAGGGTAAATCAACGTATTTTTTATATTACTGAATGCATGCTTGATACATTTATTTATTTTATTCTTCGAGTATGCCATTAAGATCGTCCAAACAGCAGCCAGGGCAAATGGATCAACAATTTAATAAGATTTTTTTTACAAAATTTACAAAATACTTAAAAAATTATAACAAACCATACTAATATTATAAATGCGAAAGTGTGTCTGTCTGTCTGTCCGTCTGTCTGTCTGTCTGCTACGCTTTCACGGCCCATCTGTTCAACCGATTTTGATGAAATTTGGTACAGGGATAGGTTGTATCCCGGAGAAGGACATAGGCTACTTTTTATCCCGGAAAATTCAAAGGTTCCCGCGGGAATCACAAAATGTATCTGTTCAACCGATTTTAATGAAATTTATTACAGGGGTAGGTTGTATCCCGGAGAAGGACATAGGCTACATTTTATCCCGGAAAATTCAAGTGTTCCCGCGGGAATCGAAAAACTTGGTCCACGCGGACGAAGTCGCGGGAATCATCTAGTATTAAATACAATACAATCTTAAAATACAATACATAGGTAAATACAATATAAAAACACTACTACGCTAGGGATTTTTATCTCGCTTCCCTATAGCGACGGAACAATATGCCCTCAGGGCAAAAGTCCGCACTAAAAATGTGTATTTTTGCACCAAGGTGGAATGTCAGTACATAGGAGTTAAAATAGGTCGTCCTACTCGACTTGAGCTCTTCCAGGTTCATCCGCACTTCTTCTGTTGGTCTTCCTCCTGCAGATGTACCATAGCGGTCTTCGTACGTATCCGTGATGTACTGCATGATGTCCCCCTTAGATCTTTTGGGGTTCACGCGCTAGACGTAAATCTTCACGTTAGGCATCGCCGCTTTCAACGTTGAATCAGCTGTAGGCGCTGTACCACGTTTATTTCGGTTATGCTTCGGTCTACGCCTTTTCTTTTCGACTAAGGTGAAGCCATCAGAGTCACCTTTCGTGTCCTCTAAGATCTTAATTGATGCAGAAAATGTAGACTTCGGCAGGACATTCCGCTTCCGAGAAACTTCAGCGTAAGTAGCAACAGTAAGTGCAGTCACAGGTCGGGCTACTGATTCCACGCACATTGACGTTTTATTAGGGCGGTCAATAACTTTAGGTGACTCCACGGACGATAATGTAGTACTGTAGTAATGTAGACGATAATGTGGAATATCTCTCACGATAGTTTAAACGTTAAAAAGTATGGGTTATTAGTATTTTGTAACTTGAGTATTAGAAACTTAGTATTAGTAATTAGTAACTTAAACTTTGCCCTGTTTGACATATCAAACTCGACTGCTTTGAGATTACGTTAGCGCGATACACACTTGCAAGTTGTAAGTTAAGTTAATTTAAATTTAATTTTTGGAACGGAGTTCCTTATCGCGCGTTGCGAAAGGGGCTAGACGGAAAAAATTAAGATCAAAAGTTGTAACGACACTTTTTATGAAAAGATGATTTTGGTTTCTATGACTACTTGTGTTGTTGACTTGAAGTTGTTGAAAATAAAAAGGGCGAAATAATTTTAAAGAATTATGTTTTCAATAGTTACATAGGCTAGTTATTTTATACGTGTTAAAGGTTATGGGTAGGGGGAGAAATGAGGTTGTCACAGACGAGCTATATCGAAAAGTTAATAGAAAAAGTTAACATGGGCGAATGTAAGCCGGTTTCAACGCCGATGGAAACAGTAGCTCAGGCTACTTATGCAAGCGTTGTATGGGAACCCTAAAATAAAAAATGTAAAGCTGATTTTTGGCACAAGTGTTCCTTGGGGTCTGAGAAGTACCTCTTAAAAATTCCCCCTCCCTAGGCCGCGGGCGTTCCCCCCCCCCCCCCCACCCCCCAAACGTCTCCCCAACCACAGTTTTTTGTAATTTTCTCAAAAAATATTAGTGCTAGAAAAAAACCATCTATGGCGAAAATATTCTACATTAAATAATCTACCAAATGGCATTTAAATCATTATGATAGGACAAATAGTTTTGGAAATATCCCGGCTTATTTTGCGTATTTTTTATTTTTTTGAAAAATTGTTTAATGTTCTTGTGATTTACACGAAAAGTATAAGAGCTAGGAAAAAAACCACAAGAACAAAATGAAACTATTTGTCCTATCAAAAAAAACTAAACACTATTTTGTAGGTAAATTAATAATCTTTGTACTAAGTCCTGACAGCTTTTTTTCCTAACGCTAATACTTTTTTTTTAAATTACAATAAACATTTACGGATTTTACAAAGGTTTAGTTTTTTATTCCAGTTAGGCAGCCATATTTCCGAAACTATTAGTTTTATCAAAATAAACTAAAACCTATTTTGAAGATAATTTAATGAAGTTTATTTTTGCTCCTTATGTTTTTTTCCTAGTTCTAGTAGTTTCTGTGAAAATTCAAAATATAACCACGGTTGTTGAAAACACAAAAAAACTTGGAATATAGGTTGCCTGGAAACCTATATTCCAAGTTTGCAAGTTGGCAACCGTTGCCATATTTCTCGAACTATGGGTCCTATCTAAATTCACCAAGAAACTTTTTTGTGGGTAATTTAGTGAAATTAATTATTCTTCCGAGGATTTTTTCCAGCTCTAATATTTTTTGTGGAAATTGCAAATAACATAGGATTCTAGCAATTTTTTTATTTTTTTTCGTACACTATACATGGATATATATTCCAAATTATTAGTCCTATCTTTATAAACTAATTTTTTTTAAATAAGTGGTTAAATGGTGTTTATTCCTTTTTCTGAGAGTTTTTTGCCTAGCCCTAATAGTTTTCTAGAAATTACAGAAAACATATAAAATTTTGAGCAATATTGCTTTCATGTTAACTATGACAGGCATATTTCCGAAATTATTAGTGCTATCAAAATGAACTACATACTATTTTGTAGGTAATTTAACTATGTTTCTTACTGTTTCAATCAGTTTTTCCTAACTCTGTAATTTTTTTTTTCGAAAATTGAAAACAACGCACACGGTATTTGCATATTATTTTCTTTCTCTTACACAATAGGTAGGCATATCTCCAAAACTATTACTCTTATCAAAATAAACTAAATATCATTTTATAGCTAATTTAATAGGCTTTCATTTGGCTTCAGACAACATTTTTGTAGCTCTGTCAGTTTTTATGGAAATCACAAGAAACTACATTACAAAAAGCCATACATGCAAATTATTTTCTTTTCATGCACAAAGGGTTAACATATCTCCGAAACTATTAGTCTTATCGAAATGAACTATAATATTATTTTGTAGATAATTTAATGAAGATAATTTTCGCCATAAAAAGTTTTTTTCTAGCACTAATATTTTTTGAGAAAATTACAAAAAACTGCGGTTGGGGAGACGTTTGGGGGGTGGGGGGGAACGCCCGCGGCCTAGGGGGAGGGAATTTTAAGAGGTACTTCCCAGACCCCAAGGAACACTTGTGCCAAAAATCAGCTTTACATTTTTTTTTGTAGGGTCAATGTTTATTAGTCCCGTACTACAGGGTTAAAATTGGAGAGTTTAAACAGAAGAAGAAATGAAGAACATACCGTATCAGGAGTTGATTGGTTCTTTGATGTATCTTGACACCTCTCAAGTTTTTTTTTAATTTTAAATATTTTATTTTTTTAACTTATAATTTGTACCAGTGATGGTCCGTAACGTTTCGGATCTTGGGCCCCTCCTGAAAATCTGCGTTGCAGTATTTCAGGTAGGTACATGCCTACCTTTCATGCTGTAGCACAAGCCCATTGACCACACTTAAGTTGCATACTAGTAGGTAAATAGGTACGATAAGTAATGACTTTGATAAAGGTCAATAATCGTTTATTTATTTATACTAATACTAACTTGTGCGTAGTGGTGAAATCGCACTGTTTACAGTTGTAGCGGTGCGAGTGGAACCTCGCGATGTGGTTCCTCAGTTGCCACTTCCTCTTTGCGTGAATGCCGCATATTCCGCACGAGAACTGACCTAATTTCTGCAAACGGGATAGATATAGAAAGATAAATTCTTTATTGCCCCACAAACATCTATCCTAATTAATGTATGGATGGATGGATGTTTCTTACTCAATCAAGGCGGAACGGCTGAACGGATCTGGATAAAATTTAGCACAGATATAAATAATAGTCTAGAATAACACATAGGCTACTTTTAAATAATTAAAGAGCTCCCGCGGGAAGCAAAAAACCTCAATCAACGCGGACGAAGTCACGGGCATCTACTAATAGCGAGAATAAAATTCGTGCGAATGTTGTTCGTAGTGCGATATACCTTAAGACATAAAAAGAAAAACCTGTAACCTATCTCTGTGCCAAATTTCATCAAAGTAAGCAGACACGCATTCGCATTTATATTAGTATGATATAATAGAAGTATGGATTACTTGTAGTGGAATAAAAAAAAAACATAGTATAGATATCTTACGGTAGTATGCATATCTAAATGCCGCTGGTACGCAAAGGGCTGCCAAAAGCCTTTATAGCAAGTCTCGCATTTAAAATCAGCCCTCTGATATTCCTCAGTATCTTTTCTCTTTAGGACTTCGGCAATTTGCTCTTCATGAGATAAACAGATCATTGTAAAAGATTTCAAGTCTTCCTGAATACAATCTTGAGTATTCGGGTTAGGATCATATTTTCTCGGAGGATCTTGATCCGAAAATCGTATCCTTTTCCCTAAAACACCGAGTCTTTCATTCACCGCATCGATTTTCGTAGAATTCAATTCTACCTCCTTCCTAGATTTATTTAGGTCTTTATTGGATTCAGTTTCGATTTGTGTTACTATTTTACCATCTTGGATATCCTTTAGCATACTAGGTGGTATATCGCCACGATTCAATACCACATAACATTTTCTTTCATTCATAACAATGTTATTTTCATATTGATTATCGATTTCTTCGTTATGTTCTATGTTATCGTTATTTGGTATTGCAGTTTGATTTCTTCGTGTTATTTTTTTTTGCATTGCTTGTTCATTGGTCATATGTCCACTATGTCCAGTAGTGGATGCATACAGGCTGATGGATGATGATGATGGATTTACTATTTTTAAATGATTATATAGATTTGTTGCGTCTATACTAGATATAGAATCTTTATGCTGTATTATAGGTCTGGGATCTTTTACAAATATAACATTATTTAGACTAACTTTATTCTCTGAAGTATTGCCACCTGACAATGCTTTATATATATTCTTGCCGTCGTCATCTAAAAGTTCATTGATATCATCATTTATATCAAAATCTAAATCCCTATCATCATTGATATCATCATCATGTGCAATGTCTTCATCAATATCATTATCATCATCATATATATCACTATCATAATGACGATCTCTATAGTTATCCAGAAATTCCACATCACTATCAACATCACAATTTGACATTGCTTCACTCGTGATATCTGCAGCAATAGAATCAGGATTAATTATATAAGAATCATCATATAACTTAAGTTTACTTATATTTTGATCAACGTTATTTGTTTTACAAGCTTTTATAATGTTATCATTATGTATTCTATCATCATTGATATCAATGTCATTTACTTCAACATTGATTGTATTTTCGTCAGTATTTTCATTAACATGAGCATCAAACTCCTGAATTTCATTGATATCTTTATTAAAAATATCATCTAATTCACTTAAGTACTCTATTTCATAACCAGTTGCATCCTTATCAGAATCATACATAGTTTTGTCAGATTTTTCACTTTTTACGTCAATATTTTCTTCAGTGGTACACATTATATCATCCTCCTGTTGTATATTATCGTTTTCTTCATTATGTACCAGGTGCAGGTCACAATGGTCGGGTGTAAAAGTGTGTTTTACTAAATTAGATGTTAGCGTGTTAGCCCATCTGTTAATTGATTTTAAACCTTGTGCTGTTATCTGTAAAAATGTTAAGTACATTATTACAACTGGGAAAATAATCCTACTAATATTATAAACTGACTAGTGGTCGCCCGCGACTTCGTCGGCGTACAATTTCTGATTTCCTATGAGATTATGAAATTTTCCCGCTGCAAGTAGTCTATGTAAAGAGGCTTTATATAGCTTATGCAGGTTTTTATTATTTAAAACTTATAACCGAAATGCTGAATTTTCATGTCTCTTTCTACTAAAACTTAGGGCTTTCATACAAATTTTCAGCCCCCATTTCACCCTTTGTAGGGTGGGTTTTCGTAAAATGGCTTACACAGGTTATTATTATTTAAAACTAATAATCCCGATTTTCAAGTAGCTATCTTCAAAAACGAAGTCGAAAGTTATGTCTAACGCTCATGTTCCGCTCCACCCAGTGATCGTTGAGAGCTCCGCACTCGAGACTGTAGACGAGTACGTGTACCTGGGACATACAGTGCAGCTGGGTAGGTCCAATTTCGAGAAGGAGGTCAACCGCCGAATCCAACTCGGCTGGGCTGCGTTCGGGAAGCTTCGAGATGTCTTCTCGTCCAAAATACCTCCGTGTCTGAAGACCAAAGTCTTCGAACAGTGCGTGTTGCCAGTGATGACTTACGGATCCGAGACATGGGAGCTGACTATGGGCCTGATAAGAAGGCACAGGGTCACTCAGCGGGCGATGGAGAGGGCTATGCTGGGAGTGTCCCTACGTGATCAAATCAGAAATGAAGAGATCCGTAGGAGAACCAAAGTCACCGATATAGCCCGAAGAGTTGCGAAGCTGAAGTGGCAATGGGCGGGGCACATAGTCCGGAGAACCGATGGACGTTGGGGTTCCAAAGTGCTGGAATGGCGACCCCGCACTGGAAGGCGTAGCGTCGGCAGACACGGTGGACGGACGACATCAAGAGAGTCGCAGGGAGTCGCTGGATCCAGGCGGCGCAAGACCGTGGCTTGTGGAGGATCCTACAAGAGACCTATGTCCAGCAGTGGACGTCCATCGGTTGACGACGTCCTTAAAAAACATAGAATTTTCATACAAACTTCCAACCCCCATTTCACCCTCCTTGGAGTAGATTTTCGGAAAATTGCTTATACAGGTTTTTAGGGTTCCGTAGCCAAATTTGGCGAAAACGGAACCCTTATAGATTCGTCATGTCTGTCTGTCTGTCTGTCTGTCCGTCCGTATGTCACAGCCACTTTTTTCCGAAACTATAAGAACTATACTGTTAAAACTTGGTAAGTAGATGTATTCTGTGAACCGCATTAAGATTTTCTTACAAAAATAGAAAAAAAACAATAAATTTTGGGGTTCCCCATACTTAGAACTGAAACTCAAAAATATTTTTTTCATCTAACCCATACGTGTGGGGTATCTATGGATAGGTCTTCAAAAATGATATTGAGGTTTGTGATATCATTTTTTTCTAAACTGAATAGTTTGCGCGAGAGACACTTCCAAAGTGGTAAAATGTGTGTCCCCCCCCCTGTAACTTCTAAAATAAGAGAATGATAAAACTAAAAAAAATATATGATGTACATTACCATGCAAACTTCCACCGAAAATTGGTTTGAACGAGATCTAGTAAGTAGTTTTTATAATAATTTAAAACTTACTACATGTTTGTACGGAACCCTCGGTGCGCGAGTCCGACTCGCACTTGGCCGGTTTTTAAAAATAATAACCTTCATCCCGATTTTCAAGACTCTAACTTCAAAAACTTAGAACCTTCATGCAACCTTCCAACCCCCATTTCACCCCATTTGGGGTGGATTTTCGTAAAACTGCTTATACAGATTTTATTTCCTGAATTATAGTTCCTGAGCTGATCTCGCGATGAATCAGTTCCCTTTCGGTTTTTAAAATATAGACTCATTATAACTTGAGGGACGAATGGCCTAGCTGTGACAACGCATATCAGTCGATAACGATTGTTAAGCAACATTAATAATAATAATAATAATAATAATAATAATAATAATTTAATCCTACCGACTGCGCCACTTACGATCGCGACAGCTGGGATGGGTTGATGGAAGGAAACGAAGACTTTTGACTACTACTAGTTTAATATAAAGTACTTAAACCTAGCTTACTTCTGTGTCGATTTTAGAGCACAGATCTAATGTGTCCATCTTACACTCAAATTCTAGCTTATATATCCCACTAATAATCTTATGCGTTGGTCGCTGGTTTCCACTGAGGTCACGTACGTCGACGTGAAGATATCTGCTTGTACATCGTCGCTGTACGCTTATGCATGCGAGGTTGCGCTCCTGATGCATCTATAGCTCTTTGGAGATACCATCACGTAGGGCTATGTAATTAGGGCAGCTTGTGGCGAGCTGTTGGGCAGTAGCGACCCGACGGACCTGATCGCTCCCGGGAGAAGTCTTGTTCCTCATCTCTGGCTTGCCTTTATTGGCCGGCTGGAGTGAACACTGACGAGGAACAGAACTCCCACCTCTTGCTTGCCTTCATTGGCCGGCTTGAGTGGAGATTCGCAAGAGCATCTGCAAAGACGCTCGGAGGAAGGAAGTATTCCAGTAAGATGCTTGTAGGGATCTTGAATGGACTACCAGGATTGTCCTGAGAGCCGTGGAATACCTCTCCACTCCTCAAGCACCTCAGGTTATGTTGCCCTCTTGCCGCTACGTCACTATGTGCTAATGGCCGTTTCCGGGGGCCCATTTACTGAGTGTGCGAGTCACCCCCTGCCATTTTATCCGTGTGAAATATAATTGGTCAGGCAGGGGCCATAGTTCTTCCATAGACCCAGATCACCAATCCATTTTAGCAACCCAAACCCGTAGACCCATACATATCATTTGCTTCCATGTTCTGCAATAGTCCTGCACTAACCGGGGATTGTCCTTGGATGCACTCGCATAGTGCGTATAGGGATATTCGTCGGTTGGTGTCACATTTCCTTTAGAGTAAAATTGTCTAACGGGCCTCTGCGAGTTGGTTTCGGCCCCTCGTACGCCTTCCAAAGGTCCGGGACCCCATGGTCCCGAGATGGAAGAGACAGACATAATAATTTATTTCACAAAATTTTACATACTAAGACTTAGGTCTACAAAGTGAATGGTCGGTCTCTGCGGCCTAATGTAGGATACCCTGTGGTTTAGGCTGCAGTGACTTTCCCTCATAGAAAAAGAATGACAAAAATAACAACATAATTTAGATTTAACATATTTTTATGCAACTTGTGAACTATTAAAGTATAAGTGTTGTGTGAGTGTGTATGTATGTGTGTGTGTGTGTGTGTGTGTGTGTAATGATAAATGATAAATGATTTATTTATTTCACATAGGACAACTTGTGTCACTTATGATACGTCAAGACTCTACCACCGGTTCGGAAAGCTGGTTCTACTGAGAAGAGCCGGCAAGAAACTCAGCAGTTGCTCTTTTCTCAAAAAAAGAAAGAGGTTACAATATTTAAGCAATACAATACATACGCAACGTTACAAGTATTACACCGACTTGTGGGTCACTGGATTCGAGGCCGGTTGCTTCCATGCAACTTTGTCGTTAATAAAATCGTCGATAGTATAATAAGCTCGACTTAACAAATGCTGCTTGACACAGTCCTTAAATTTATGTAATGGCAAATCTATAAACTCTTTTGGAACCATGTTATAAAAACGTACACTCGACCCCACAAAGGATTTCTGCACCTTACGCACACGATATGACGCTGTTACTAGCTTATGGCGGTTTCTAGTACATAGATTGTGAGTATCAGATATTTGTTTATAATTATTAATGTTCTGCCTAACAAAGACTATATTATTGTATATATATTGTGAAGGCACCGTAAGAACACCAATCTCTTTAAATTTTTCACGAAGTGATTCGCGTGATCCGAGTTTATAAATAGAACGAATGGCTCTTTTCTGCAATATAAAAATTGATTGGATATCAGCGGCTCTGCCCCACAATAAAATGCCATACGACATAACACTGTGGAAGTAAGAAAAGTAGACAAGCCTAGCCGTTTCAATATCGGTAAACTGTCTTATTTTCCTAACAGCAAAGGCAGCCGAGCTAAGTTTTCCCGCTAGTGTATCTATATGAGCGCCCCATTGAAGCTTGTTGTCCAAGGTCACCCCCAAAAAAACTGTGGAGTTCTCCATTTTTAGTGTTTCTCCATTTATCATTATAGTTTTGTTAATATTCTTTACATTAGGTAGAACAAACTCTAAGCACTTGGTTTTCTTAGCATTCAATAATAAATTATTGATAGTAAACCAGTGTGATACGTGTGATATTGCATTGTTTACATCGTCAAAATTGTCCTTACTTCTATCCACTTTAAAAATAAGTGATGTGTCGTCAGCAAACAATACAATGTCACAGACATTATTGACATGGTATGGTAAGTCATTTATATACACCAAAAATAGAAATGGACCTAAGATCGAGCCTTGTGGGACACCCATTAATGCAGTTGAGCCCTCTGACTTCACGTGGTTTACGCATACCCTCTGAGTTCTATCATTTAGATAGGAAGCAATGAGATCGAGTGCAACATTTCTCATGCCATAGTGGCTTAATTTCAGCAATAAAGTTTTGTGCTCAACACAATCAAATGCCTTAGACAGATCACAGAAGATACCAATAGCATTCTGTGAACGCTCCCAGGCATCGTATATATGTTTTAATAGTTTTGCACCCGCATCAGTTGTATTACGACCCTTAGTGAAGCCGTACTGCTCGGGATGCAGTAAGCTGTTTGTGTTAAAGTGATTTAATAATTGGCTCAATATAATTTTTTCAAAAACCTTACTGAGAGTTGGTAAAATTGAAATAGGTCTGTAATTATTAAGATCGTTTTTATTTCCTGACTTAAATAAAGGAATGAGTTTACCATGTTTCATTAAACTCGGGAAGGTGCCTAAATCTACACATTCGTTAAAAATTACAGCTAAGTAAGGGGCAATGTCGCTTATTATGTTTGATATGACTTTCACAGACATACCCCATAGGTCACCAGTATTTTTTAATTTTAATAACTTAAAGTTTTTTATAATATCTATAGCAGTGATGTGTTTAAATTCAAAAGAAACATTGCACTCTTTTACATTTTCCCTCAATATACTCTGAGCTGCGGTGGGTGAGGAGTTTAGAGAGTCGGTCAACAAAATAGGAACATCCTGGAAAAACTTTTCGAAGGTTTTTGCAACCTCTTTATCAGACGTTATTTTATTATTATCAATAACAATCTCGTAGTTGACATCACGAGATTTAGTTTTACCAGACTCGTCATTTACTATGTTCCAAGTGGTTTTTATTTTGTTATCCGACTTCACAATTCTCTCTTTAATATGTAGTGCCTTAGCATGAATACAAACATTTTTGAAAGTCTTTGAGTAAGTTTTCACGCGTTCAACAAAACTGGGAGACTGGTTGTATTGTTTTTCATCATATAACTCGTACAACTTGTCCCTACTTTTGTAAATGCCTACAGTAGCCCAATCACTGAACTTTAATTTCTCACTTTTTTCTATTTGCTTCAAATTGAATACCTTATTAAATTCATTGTCTATTGTCTTGAAGAGACTAGTATAGGTGCGGTCTGGGTGACCCTTTTTATAGGTGATTGCAGGAAGTTTGGCGGAAATTTGATCTTTAAACCGCGTCAATTTATTTTTAGTTATTGGTCTACACTTGATGATTTGTTTTCTTTTATTGGCACTACTTAAAACAGTTATCTGTTGCCCGCAATGATCCGACCTTAGCTTGTTTATAACAGCTTTTTCCAAAATTATATCGCCACTGTAAAAAATATTGTCTAAGCAAGTGGCTGAAGTTTCTGTTATCCGAGTAGGTTCACTAAAAGCATGTTTCATGTTAAAACATTTAAATAAGTTTAGCAACCTACCAGTAAAAGCATTTTCCATTAAAATATTTACATTAAAATCGCCGCATACTATAATCTTCTTAGTGGACACGCACAATCGCTTTAACACATCTTCCATTATATCCTCAAAATGGGTGAGATCACCTGAGGGGGGCCGGTAAACACAGACTACAATAAAACGCTCCAGCTCCACACAAGACAGTTCCGCAATGCGTTCAACAGATAGACCCACTATGTCTTTTCGTTCTTTACTATTAATGTCTTTATGGACCAGGATTAATGATCCACCATGAATAGCAGATTTTCTAGAGAACGCACTTGACATTGTAAAGTTATGTATCCTGGTTATTGGCAATTGTTCACTCTTAAGCCAGTGCTCAGTGAAACACAAGATATGTGTGTTGCATTTTTCCACAAATAATTCTATTTCTAATTCTTTGCCGGAGAGACTCTGTATGTTTTGATGTACAATGTTAATTTTACAGAGCTTCTCCGTTGTCTTGCTGCCTAGTTTAAACAAGCAGTGTTCCTGGTAGTACTACTACTGTAGCTTGAGTTATTTACTGACTTGGTAGTACCACCAGCACAGCTTGAGTCAGTGTTAACATAAATATTAGTACAATTTGTACAATTTGTATTTAATTTTTCATGATAACTTGTATCCAATTCCAAAATACTGGGATTGGTACTAATATTACTAGATAAATCAATATTATGGGTACAACATGTACCATTCACAGTTGCATCCAAGCTAAAAATAGCTGGGTCTTGTATATTACAAGCTACTAATGTAGCTATTTGTTTCTTATATCTATGTGGCAGATACATAGTACCTTTTGTCAGAGTAAATCGCTTAACAAACTTATTTGTGTCTAGTACATGGAAATGGTCTCTATGACCATAGCTTAAATTATGTAAAAGCATGTTAAGTTTATAAACATACCTATTTTGTGCTGAGGTCAAAGAGCATGAGTATGGAAACGCACAAAGTATAAATTTACATTCAGAATATTTTTGTACACTTTGTAGGTATGCAAAACTTCTGAGTATTTCTTTTTTGGTTATTTGCCGACTGTCACCTACTAACAATACTACTGTGCTGTATTTATCTAAACAACAGCCTTTAATATTTTCAATTATGTACTCATAGGGGGCCCCCGGGTTACATATGTTAAGGACCTGTTGGTGTAGTTCACTTTTTAGCAAATAACCATGTATGATAATATTATATAATTGTAATATAAAATTGACAGCTAACAACACTCATCACAGACTAATAAGCACAAGATCACAAGCTATAACGTCAAGTACCCACTAGTTAAATGTATAGGTACTGTTATTGAAATAATTTTATGATTCTAGTAACTTTGTATTTTTAGTGTTTTTTTTTATTAGTCCTTATATCCAATTTTATTTTGTCTGTGTTTGCATTTTAAGTAGGTGTAGTGACTCTAAAGGCTAATTAATATGTACTAAGTTAGTTTTGTAATTACATTATTTACTCAGTAATGTAAGTACTTACTCAGTAAATTACAACTTGTTAAAAATGCACAACTATTATGAAACTTATACACTGTTGGCAGGCGATTATTTATTTGTATTTTATTTATAACTTAGCTTATTATAATTACTTATATTGCAATTTTTATATTATTTTATACCTATATATTTATTTACCTATATTATTAATATGAATGATACAAATATATTTACAAATAATATTTCAGGTAGTGTTAATAATGATAGCTCTGATGATGACTATTTCTATTCTCCTGTGTGTTCGTCTGATGAGAGTTTCCATAGCACTTGCGTACATTTAAGCTCCCACCTAGTTTCTACATTTTCAGCATTCCCTAAAAATTTTAATGTAGTCCACCTAAATGCTCAAAGTATTCCAGCCCATTTCCCAGACTTCTTAGCCTCTTTTGAGGTCCATAACATTCATGCTATACTAGTTTCTGAGACATTTCTGAAGCCTTGCCTCCCCTCCACGTCTTACTCACTCCCAGGTTTCCACTTGATCCGTAACGACCGGGTGGGGAAGGGCGGTGGTGGAGTTGCAATTTATCTCCGTAGTAATTATCCCTTTTCCATTGTAAGTAAAATCTCCGTCTGCTTATACAGAATCATCTGAACACTTGTTAATTGAACTGCTTTTTGGTAGCCGCAAAGTGCTTTTAGGCGTGTTTTACAGTCCGTCGCTTCGTATAGATTACTTCCAGGAGTTTGATACCCTACTAGAAAATCATGTACCTAATGCAGATCATACCATCATTATGGGCGATTTTAATACTTGTCTCGTTAAAGATGACTCACGGGCACAAAAACTTAAACACATAATCAATAGCTCAAATTTGACACTGCTTCAAACGAGCCCAACTCACTACTTTCCAAACTGTACTCCTTCACAACTTGATCTTATGATCGTCTCTGCAGAGGAATATGTAGATTGCCATGGCCAGTTATCTGCTGAGGCGTTCTCATATCATGATTTAGTATATTTATCTTATAAATTGCGTCCACCTAAGATCAAGCCGACAGTTGTCATGCGACGCAGCTTTAAATACTTTAATAATGATATTTTTTTGCGTGATTTAAAAAACATAGACTGAGACTCTGTTTTAAATGCTCCTACTTTAGATGATAAAATTTCCATTTTCAATTCTCTTTTAACAGAACTGTTCGACATACATGCTCCATTTCGTCCGATAAAATTAAAACATTTACCTGCTCCCTGGCTTACTCACGATATAAAGTTGCTTATGAATAAACGAAATGCTACGAAATCAAAATATAAGCTTAAACCTACTGAATTGAATTTATCTAGGTATAAACGGCTGCGTAATCGGTGTAATAAGTTATGTAGAGACGCGCAACGCAATTACATACATTCGTCTGTGGATGGGAAAAGTACTTTAAAAGTATGGAAATTCTTAGAGTCACTAGGTATTGGAAGGAACCAAAAAGGCGTATCCCGTGATTTGGACATCGATGCCCTCAACTGCCACTTCACTAATGTCACTTCTGATATACCGGATAAATCCAATACGCTCTCTTTTATTAACTCACGACCAAGGCCCAGCTTCGCCTTATTCGACTTTAACTCTATCAGCCCTAGTGAAATCAACAAACACATAATTGCTGTAAAATCAGATGCCATGGGCAGTGATGGCATTAGTCGCAAGATGATACTGTTATGCTTAGACAATATCCTACACATCCTGTGTCACTTATTTAACTACTCCCTTACTTCTAATACTTTTCCAAGTTGCTGGCGCATTGCCCAGGTCATCCCTGTGCCTAAAATCTCGAACCCATATTTGTTTTCCCATTACCGTCCGATTTCCATCCTTCCCTTTTTATCCAAAGTCCTTGAGCGCATTATCCATTCACAACTCACAGTTTTCCTAAATAAAATAGTATACTAAGTCCTTTTCAGTCAGGGTTTCGCCGTGGGCATGGTACTGTTACGGCATTGACGAAGGTTTGTGACGACATACGGTTTGGAATTGATAACAAGCAGGTGACTATTTTAGCATTGCTCGATTTTTCTAACGCATTTAATACAGTTGACCTAGATATTCTCCTGGCAATCCTCGAATCCATTAATTTTTCCTCGGCTGCTGTTAGTTGGTTCCGGTCCTATTTATATGAGCGGTCGCAATGTATACGCGTTAAAGAAAAAGTGTCATCCTACTGCCGCCTCAGATCTGGTGTTCCTCAGGGTGGTGTCCTGTCTCCCTTACTTTTTTCCATCTTTATAAATACTGTTACTAATCTTCTTTCCTTGCCATATCATCTTTATGCTGATGATTTCCAATTATACGTATCCACTCCTGTTGAACAGATATCTGAGGCTGTTAAACGGTTAAATAATGAACTTGATGTTGTCTGCAGGTGGAGTGAGTCCTATGGCTTACTGGTGAATGCCAATAAGTCCCAGGTCACGGTTGTGGGTAACTCCAGACAAATGTCCAAACTTAACTTCTCAAATTTACCACCTGTAATCTTTGATGGTACTGCGCTAGCATATAGTCATACTGTGAAAAATCTTGGAGTTATCATTGACAGCAATCTATCATGGAATCCGCAGGTTTCACAGGTTAGTAGGAAAATCTTTGGCGCTTTTGGATCTATTAAAAGGTGGAAAAACTTACTACCAATTAAGACCAAGATCTTGCTAGCTAATGCACTTCTTCTTCCCATCCTTGATTACGCCGATGTCTGTTACCTTGACTTGACTGAAGATCTTTCAAAAAAACTCGAGCGTTTGCAAAACCTGTGCATTAGATTCATATTCGGTCTGAGGAAATATGATCATATTTCGGAATATCGCAGGAAACTTAACTGGCTCCCTATCCGGCAAAGGCGTAATCTTCATATCCTCTCTATCCTCTATGCCACTCTTTATCACCCATGGTCGCCCCCCTATCTAAAAGAACGCTTTCGGTTCCTAAGTTCCTATCCAATCCAGCATACCTTACGTTCTTCCAGGGATAATAAGCTAAAAATTAAGCCAAGAAACACCCAGAGCTACTTAGACTCATTCACCATAAGAGCAGCAATATTGTGGAACGCACTCCCAGCTGACATCAGACAGTCTCAATCTTTGGCAATCTTTAAAAAGCGTGTCAAAAAGCACTATCTGACAAACTGATTTTGTATGTATGTATGTATTTATATGTATATGTATGTGGATATGTATGATGTAATGTTTATGTATATATTGCTTATTTATATAATTATATATTTTATTTATATATTAATAGTGTGTACTTATTTGAATGTATATGTTTATGTATGCAGTTAAACTCTTAGTTATAAAACAATTTCCCGTCTCACAGTACTAATTGATTCATTAGTGTAGGTTGCCTGGCAGAGATCACTTTAGTGATAAGGTCACCTTTTGTCTGTACTTTTATTATATGTCCTTTGTCACTGTTTTTTTATATGCAATAAAGTTGTTTAATAATAATAATAATAATAAAATATGTAACCCATTATGTGACCCAAGTCGGTAACTGGTGACCGAATTTGAAGGTTCAAATTAGGCCTTTTCGTTACCTCCGTGCCTCGGAGAGCACGTTAAGCCATTGGTCCCGGTTATTATCATTATAGTCTATTTTTTAATCCCAGAGACTAAAATGACAGCTACAAATGTCAAACGTAAAAATAATGATACCAGCTCTATAATAATAGTGTTGTCTTCATGGTTCTGGTTCAGATAAAAATCGATAATAATTCGCGGGCATCAGCTAGTATTTTATAAAGATTCGCAATTTATATTTATATTTGACGAAATACGTAGGTAACGTTTAGTTTTCAATATACAGGTTTTTAAATATAATGTCAAATGCATAAAATTGTGAATTTATTACAATTTTTAATAATATGAAAAACATGAAATGAGAATCAGCTCATACATATAATTTGAATTGAAATAATATTTCCTACACATTTTGTTGTCTTATACACACCTGACATGAATACCTTCCTACAAATATTTATCGGTAAATAAGTATCGACTGCACCACATCACTATTTAAGAGCCATAAAAAACAGGCAACACAGGAAACGTCATTTTTGTCTCCGGGATTAAAAAATAGACTTTAAAATCTGATATTAAAATCTTTACAAAAACCTAAACGTTTCAATACTCTTATTCGAGTCTTACGCGGAAGGACGTGGGAGCCCACCGCATTATTATCCCAAGAAAACTCCTATCATTATTTGTTCAATGGAATGGGGTCACGACCATCATTTATGAGGAATACGACGCAGAGAAAGAGTTGGCACCAATCCAGATAAATTGGTGAGACTTTGATTTGATTTGATAATATCGGCTAGTCCAGTCCTCTAAACAAACACCTATCTATTCTAGGTATCACCAACAGCCCTCTATGCTGCGCCTGCATGGAGAGCGACGAGACACCGAAACACGTGCTGCTCGAGTGCAGCGGTGTTTCCATCCAACGAAGCCTACATTGGCTCCCCAGCAACCAGTGTTGCCAACCCAAATTTTAGAAAATTAGTAGATTATGTGCCAAATGTTGGTAGAAGTTGGTAGAATGTAAAATTCAAAATTAGTACATCTACCACCTCAATTTAGAAGATTTTTTAAGATTAAAAATCTATGAACTGTTCATAGAGGCATAAAAGCACTTCTTACCCAAGTGGAAATACGTCTATACTGATTTTTTATCAAGGCAATCAGTAAATAGGTATTCTGGCTTACCCTAGATTCAAACCCTATGCACGTCACTGGGAATGATCCAGCGGGGAGTCTCACCAGCGGTTTCATGCACAGCAGATGCCTGCGTCCAAGTGCGGAAAATAATCTTAGGACACACAGAAAAAGAAGATCGGCTAGTCCAGTGCAACATACTCACAATTGTATGTTTCTGAAGCAGTCGATGCAACACAGTATTAGCTCTCATCGTCTTGTCTTTAAAAGCATCGCAGTTGGTCAACCTTTGAGCACATTCTGGACACAGCTTTGGTACTGTGTTTATACTATTGCGGAGATCGCTTACCTGAAACGAGGATGAAAATAAATAAATAAAATAAATTCATACTAAAATTATAAATGCGAAAGTGTGTCTGTCTGTCTAGTGTCTGCTACGCTTTCACGGCTCATCCGTTCAACCGATTTTGTCGAAATTTGGTACTTTTTATCCCGGAAAATTAAGGAGTTCCTGCAGGAATTGAAAAATCCTAATCCATGCGGACGAAGTCGCAGGCATCATCTAGTATTATAATTGTGAAAGTGTGTGTGGCCCATCTTTTCAACCGATTTCGACGAAATTTGGTACAGAGGTAAGGTGTATCCCGGGAAAGGACATAGGCTACAATTTATCCCGGAAAATTAAGGAGTTCCCGCGGGAATCAAAAATTTTAACACACGCGGACGAAGTTGCGGGTATGTTCTAGTATTATATATGCGAAAGTGTTTATTTTTTGGTTTATTGGTTTGTCCTTTTATCACGCCGCAATAGAGCAACGGATGACGTGATATTTTTGCATGGGTATAGTTGAGGACCTGGAGAGTGACATATACTACTTTGTATCACGGAAAATTGAGGAGTTCCAGTAGGAATTTAAAAAAAAAACTTATTCGACGCGGACGAAGTCGCGGGCATCAGCAAGTTTATAATATTAGTATGGATTTCTAACACTGACAACTCACCGATAGTCCTGTAACGTTAGTGAAAGCGTACGCTAAACGATTCTTGTTCAATACATACAGCCTGTTGGCACCAGTGTCTAGGCAGATCACGCAGTACTGAAACCAAAAAGCAATGAAAAACAATGCAATTCACACACAACAGAAGTGAAACTTCAGAAAAGTAGCCTTTGAGAGAATGAGATAAATATAACTTGTATTCTCAGATCTCATTCTCTCGCAGTTTAAATCCTATTATGATTATATTTGTCGCTTTTTAACCAACTTCCAAAAAAGGAGGTGGTTCTCAATTTGGCACGTATCTTTTTTTTTAAATTAGTGACGCTATTTCGTTTCGTTTTTCGTTTTATCAACCAGAGGCGGATTAACAAAAAAAAAACCGGCCAAGTGCGAGTCGGACTCGCGCACCGAGGGTTCCGTACAAACCTGTAGTAAGTTTTAAATTATTAAAAATATTTTTATTATATGATGTAACTAAAAATTCATGCATTTCGCAATTTTTCCTTCAACTGTGCTATAAGACGTTCCTTCGTACCAAATTTATCTCATTTGAGTTGATTGGATGAAAGGTAAATTGCGGTTTACGATTTATGACGTACTTATTAAAAAAAAACTACTTACTAGATCTCGTTCAAACCAATTTTCGGTGGAAGTGTGCATGGTAATGTACATCACATATTTTTTTTAGTTTTATCATTCTCTTATTTTAGAAGTTACAGGGGGGGGGACACACATTTTACCACTTTGGAAGTGTCTCTCGCGCAAACTATTCAGTTTAGAAAAAAATGATATTACAAACCTCAATATCATTTTTGAAGACCTATCCATTGATAACCCACACGTATGGGTTAGATGAAAAAAAAATTTTTGAGTTTCAGTTCTAAGTATGGGGAACCCCCAAAATTTTTTGTTTTTTTTTCTATTTTTGTAAGAAAATCTTAATGCGGTTCACAGAATACATCTACTTACCAAGTTTCAACAGTATAGTTCTTATAGTTTCGGAAAAAAGTGGCTGTGACATACGGACGGACACACAGACAGACAGACAGACATGACGAATCTATAAGGGTTCCGTTTTTGGCAAATTTGGCTACGGAACCCTAACAATTAACAAATCAGACTTTCTACTGCTACATTTAAAGCATCAAACAGAAAATGAAAAAAAATGAAACGCTTTGTACACATACACGTCCGTCCAGTGGCACCACTTGTACTGTGGTGACAACATCCATTTTATCTAATTTTCAAATCACAACGATTTTAAAGAAACACTTTATTTAAAAAAAACCTTGGAAGTACCTTAAAAGTAGAAATATTAGAGTGTGATCCTTTGAACACAGACGGGACGCTGTTCCTCCTGAGCTGGACAGTGCCAGTCTTATACATGAAGAAGTCATCTGGCTTGAAGTGTTGTGAGCAGACCACAGCATCCTGCGGCAACCTGCACTCGCTTATACCAATGATAGACAGCCAGGACTTTCTGACCCAAAGCACATCTTGGCCAGGAAACCTGTAAGTAATCTGTAATGTATGTGGGTAGTCTATGGGCAGCTGTCATATTTTTGTGACGGTTCAGTTGTCGGACATTAAATAATTGAGTGCGAATACGTTATATTATTTTCTGCAGATATTTCAGTGGCGACGAGTGTCTTTTTAAAGAATTTCACGCGTGTGTTTGTTCAGAATACTGAGTTCGAACGAATGTCGATTGGTAAAATCGCCGAGTTTAAAGTGGAAAGTGACAATTGGCGATTGTACGTTGAGCGCCTCGAACAGTACTTCGTTGTGAATAAGATTCCACGCGAATTACAAGTACCAACGTTAATAACGGTTGTAGGGGCGAATTGCTATGAGTTATTAGTGAACTTGTGTACACTGGACAAACCTATCAACAAGTCATTTAAAGAGTTAACGGACATTCTCGGTAACCATTTATGTAACCATTTTGGTGCCTGGTTAGAGGAAAGTCTTCGCGACCAGTTGGTTTGCGGTCTATCAAGCGAGACTATAAGGCAACGGTTGTTCGCGGAAGTGGAATTAAATTTTGCTAAAGCGTATCAGCTGGCGAGCAGCATGGAGGCTGCTGAGAAGGACCGAACACAGCAGCCACACCAAGCGGAAGTGGCAGTGTGTCAGCGGATTGCCAGGCCATGGCGGGAGCATGGCGGGGCAAGGGTGCCGGCAGTCAAACCGGACTATCAAAGAACCGAGGACGCGGTCAAAGGCGGAGGGGGAGAGGCCCGTCGCGTACGCGTCGCGCTCCTTGTCGGCCGCGGAGCGGGCGTACTCACAGATAGACAGGGAAGCACTCGCCATAGTGTTCGGAATAAGGAAATTTCACCAATACTTGTACGGTAGGAAGTTTACACTTAGAACGGATCACAAGCCATTAACGTACATTTTCGGAAACAAAGTAGGCATTCCAGTTATGGCGGCTTCGCGGTTACAGAGATGGGCGGTTCTGCTGGCAGGTTATAGCTATGATATAGAATATATTGCGTCCGGAAAGAACTGTGCGGATGCTTTGTCCCGACTACCGTCACAAAGCGACGAAAACCACAGGCCTGTGAAGGAAATCACTTACGTGAATTTCGTGGAAGATTTTTTACCCATCACTCATGACGATATTAGGAAAAATACTTCGAAAGACAGAGTACTTAGTAGAGTAATGGCGTATATACAATCGGGTTGGCCTACTAGTTGCACGGATGAAGGGATGAAGCCCTATTATTTACGCCGTAATGAGTTATATTGTGAGCGGGGGTGTATCATGTGGGGGTACCGGTGGGTCGTTCCTCAGTATTTGCAAGAAGGAATTTTGAAACAATTGCATATCGGTCATATGGGCATTGTAAAAACAAAGGCGATAGCACGCGGTTATGTTTGGTGGCCTAATATAGATGCACAAGTAGAAGCCGCTTGTAAGAGATGCGAAACGTGTTCAATGGAGGCGGCAGCGCCGCCGCGGGCCCCTCCGGAACCCTGGCCTTATCATGTGCAACCGTGGTCAAGGTTGCACGAGCACGCGGTTATGTTTGGTGGCCTAATATAGATGCACAAGTAGAAGCCGCTTGTAAGAGATGCGAAACGTGTTCAATGGAGGCGGCAGCGCCGCCGCGGGCCCCTCCGGAAACCTGGCCTTATCGTGTGCAACCGTGGTCAAGGTTGCACGTAGACTTTTTAGGCCCTTTAAACGGCAAAATATTCTTATAGATTCTACCTCGAAATGGCTTGCGATTTTCGAAACGTCTAGGACAAATGCAGCGAACGTTATTAAAGTACTCAGGCATACATTTGCTAGATTTGGTCTGCCCTTGGAATTGGCCTCAGACCGGGGGCCACCCTTTTCTAGTGTTGCATTTAGAGACTTTTTGGCAAATAATGGGATACGCCAATCCTTTTCACCGGTTTATCACCCAGCGTCCAATGGGGCTGCTGAAAACGCAGTCAAGTTATGCAAACGCGCGATAAAAAAAACCGGCCAAGTGCGAGTCGGACTCGCGCACCGAGGGTTCCGTACAAACATGTAGTAAGTTTTAAATTATTAAAAAACACGTTTATTGTATGGGGACCCCCCTTAATATATATATTTTTTTAATTTTAAGTATTTGATGTTATAGCGGCAACGGAAATACATCATTTGTGAAAATTTCAGCTTTCTAGCTATCACGGTCTATGAGATACAGCCTGGAGACAGACAGACAGACAGACAGACAGACAGACAGACAGACAGACAGACAGCGGAGTCTTAGTAATAGGGTCCCGTTTTTACCCTTTGGGTACGGAACCCTAAAAAGCTCAAAGAGATAAGGTGGACCTGGACGCAGCGTTGCAGGCGTTCTTGATGGCATATAGGAACAGCGTCCATTGCACTACAGGTGAAAGTCCAGCCACCGTGCTACAACGTCGTTCATTGCGTTCGCGTCTGGACTTGCTGCGTAGTGATCGCGCGCGAGAGGAGCAGGTGCGTAACGCTCAGGAGCGTCAGACAGATTTAGCGGGCGGAAATTTGCGAATTTTAGCACCCGGTGAATCAGTGTGGGCGCGCGAATATGGTGCATATGAAAAATGGGCAAAGGATAACGATCGTGTTCTACGTAGGTACATAGATCAGATTAGGCGCAGATCACGCATGTCCGATGTACCTTGTCCAGAACCCAGTGACAAGCGAGACGAGTCTCGGAGTGAGGGTGTCGTCGCGCCTTCGGTAGCCGCGCGTAGTGAGGTCTCGGTTGAGGAGGCAAGTCCCCACAGGTCAGGTGCAGAAATTGTAGGGGAGGAAAATGGGAGTGACGGCCAAGATAGGGGCGAGAGTAGTGCTTCCTCACCCGAGGTTTTCACAACACCGCCATCAGTGAACCCGTCCAAACGAATTAGGAAACCGGTGGTCAGGTTTCAGCCTTAGCGATAAGTAATTCTGTATTTTTAAATAAGTGTAAGTCTTAGATTAGAATTGTGAGTGTGCTGTAGTTAAGATTTAGAATAATTATATTAGTATTTTACCGATTAAGCTAGTCATTAAGTTGGGAGGTGTAATGTATGTGGGTAGTCTATGGGCAGCTGTCATATTTTTGTGACGATTCAGTTGTCGGACATTAAATAATTGAGTGCGAATATGTTGTATTATTTTCTGCAGATATTTCATAATCCATATTAAGTAATAAGTGAATCAAAATAGTCATCTCTGTAGACAAAGAGGGGATACACAAAATCAACTTCTAGAAACCGGCATTAACTGTAATGCGGCATTACAGTTAATGCCGGTGCAGAAATCCTTTGTGGGTCGAGTATTAGCTTTTATAATATGGTTCCAAAAGAACTTTTGGATTTGCTGTTACACAAATTTAAAAAATCCGTATATGAACACTTGTTGAGTCGAAGCTATTATACAATTGCCGAGATTCTTAATGACAAAGTTGTATGGGCTTCCATACAACTTTGTCATTAAGAATCAACTTTGGGTCCAGCGCCTCACAGAATAGTCCTCATAACTTACATTATTGTCTTTAATTTATATACTTAGGTACCTACGTATTATATTTCTGCTGAGAAAATCGGCAGTTGCTCTTTTCTTTAAAAAAGGATTAAAGAAAAGAGCAACTGCCGATTTTCTCAGCAGAAACTGGTTTCCGAACCGATGGTAGAGTCAAAACATGACATAATATAAGAGACACCTCTATGTCCTACATGTTTAAAATAAATTGAGTTTGAGTTTATTGAGTTTAATTCTATAAATGCAAAAGTGTGTCTGACTGTCTGCTACACTTTCACGGGTCATCTGTTCAACCGATTTTGATGAAATTTGGTATTTAGTAGATTTTGATGTTTAGTGAGATGGTGATATTTAAAAATATTGAATAGAAGCAGGCGTTACTTTGCGATGGATGGGACAATGGATTGAGATGATTATAGCTCTTTTCAGACTACGCTATAATATTGTGATATATAGTATATCAAGTAAGGACCTAATGCTATACTATATAGCATGACGTTCACATTACGCGATATAATCGCAAGCATTTATAGTATATGGCAAGCTCAGTTGACGGGACGGCCGAGGGTGAGGGAGGAGGAAGAAGGCGCGCACGATATAGCATAGCATGAAACTCAGCGCATGCTCAATTTTATAGTGTATAGTAAGCCAATAATATATCGTACAGCGAAGTGTTAACGTGTCCATAATAATATATAATGTTGCGCGATATTGTTGTGCTGTGAACTATATGCTATATGCTATTATATTATAGCGTAGTCTGAAAAGGGCTTTTATACTAGCCATGAGTATGATGACTATAACAACTATGTTTGCTAGGTAGGTATACTAGTTAGACTATGTCTTGTTAACATCATAATAAAGTCCTAACTTCAACAATGCGTCAGGAAGGTGGTCAAGTTATAAAATAACAAAACATTATACTTACTCATAAAAAGTATACCATGATGAGCCTCGTATGTCTTGTCAATCATCATATTAAAGTCCTAACTTCAACACTGCGTCGGGAAGGTGGTCAACTTATAAACAAATAGCAAAAGTCAAAACATTATACTTACTCATGAAAAGTAACTCGCTCCTGATTAGGGAGAAAAGTAGGCGGGTCATTAGTACCCGTTACCCCACACGAAGCCACACAACACTTCATATTACTATGAATTTTATTCCGAGTTACAAAATTTTTGAGTTTGATCTAAACTGTTATCCGAAAATCAGACGACTACACACTTTTTAAAAAAAGTACTAAATCATTATGTTCGAGGTTTTTATTATAACATTAATCAAGAAAATCACTGAAATTTTAGGTAATTATTATGTATTTTGTTGTTTACTTTTTGTGCAAACAACCATTTACCATTATTTTATTTTTATACTGGTTTAACGGCTCTGGATTCTAGTCCAGAACAACAGCCACCAGACAGTAAACCACAGACAAGGAACAGAATTGCTCCCTGCATGGCGATTGTGAAAACCCGCATTAATCTAAAAAAATTTGATTGGCTGAATTTATGATATTTTTGTTTTGACAATGGATTTTGGCCAATAGCGGTAGAATTTTAACCAATCAGAGGTGATTATTGATTGCGAATGTTCCGAAATACACTGTGAGCACTGTAAGGTGTGACGTCAATTTAGTATACTACGAAACCGTTCCTTTATAGTTAGCTATACTTTAAAACGGAACGCAGCCAGCACTGAGAGCACCTTACCTCGAAAACGCCAGTACTCACAGTACAAAAATGGCGACGATTTATGACGTCATATATTTCTCTAGGATACTGCGGCACTATACTGTCACTCCATAGCGTTAGCGGAACGAATTTCTCCCCAGTAAGAGCACTGAACAGTGCTCTCAGTGTATATCGGAACTTATGGAATATCTGTCATTTTTAGGTTTAGCCATTTGTCATGCTGCAGGGCGACCGCGTATCTTTTGCATCAAACATTGATACATCGCAATCACCTCTGATTGGTTAACACTCTTTCACTATTGGACGAAATCCATTGACGCAGCAAGAATACCATAAATACAGCCAATCGGGGGTGATTGCGATGTATCAATGATTGATGCAAAAGATACGCGGTCCTGCCGGTCTCTGGTAGAGATGTGCCAACTTGGAAAAAACACTCAATTCAGGTAACTCGGAATTGAATTCGAGTTACAAGTTAACAGGAAGAAATAAATGATGAAATAGTATGATTTGTTACAAATTACTTTTTTACATATTGTTCTTCCATCTCACTCTCTGTTAGGACAATAATAACATTGCTAAACTTCGTAGGTAGGATTGAAATAAAAAGGGTTCCAAAGTAGGTACAGTGCGTTCAGCGTTATTTTGCCTCTGACAGCTGTTTCTGTTAGGTTGGCATTACCCGCCATTCTTGCTGACTAGTATATGAGTGATCTGTGTTGCTGATATCCTATATGTTACTTGTCTCTGGTCAAGGAACATAATATTTACTACGGGGAGAAGAATGACAACTCCATACAAAAAAAATGGCATTAAAAATAGCGCCACCTGTTGCCGACCCCCAGGAAACTGGCGAATGCGGGAAATTTAAAAACTAGCGGGAAATTCAAAATGAGCTTTTTTAAAAATATTCATTTGAAGGCTACCTGTCCACAAAAGCAGAACTGGGAAACATCAGTATGTTAATAATAATTATAAATTGCACATTAATTTATTATCCTTTAAATTAAATTATTGTGCAATTTCACTGATTACTATCCCAGCTCCGCTTTAGTGGACAAGTAGCCTTTTTTAATAGAAACAATAATAATTATTCTTACTAGTAATTAATAAAAAAAACGATATTTTGGCTCTTAGTTGGAATGTCTTTATTAATATAACAATTATAATAAGAGCAATAAAACAATCTTACGCATCTAATCTAATCTAATTGGCAGCTATTTTAAATTAAGCAGCTAACTAGGTGTAAGTATATTAAATGGTATGTATGTAAATGGGCAGAAATATTATTATTATTATTATTTATTACCAATTAGTCCGGTGAAAGTAGACATGTCAAAATGCGAAAATTCGCAAAGAGCTAAAAATTGGTACAAATGTTTGGAACACCATTATCAATGAAATGTATAAAGTATTCAAATCAAATAATGTTTTATTCAATTTAGGTAGACATACTGCACATATTGACGTCTACTTATTTATAGAATATAATGGTGATAATCAGTAACGGTATCTTACAACTAAATCTACTAGGGTTCCAAACGCGCCCTGGTCTGCGAAGAGCCCACTACAAACTCAGAATCCAAATAATGTTTCCAATAAATGAATTGTTAGTTTCACTAAGTCTAGAAGCAGGCATTACAAGTTTATTTTTATTTCTAGTATTGACATTATGACAATCATTTTTCTTGAATTTATCAATGTGTTTAAGCATGTATACTAAATTTTCAAATATAAATTGGTTGTGCACTGTCATAATATTGATTTCTTTAAATTTATCTCTTAGTGACTCTCGTGGTCCCATATTATATATGGCTCGAACAGCCCTCTTCTGCAGCACAAAAACAGAATTAATATCAGCAGCATTACCCCATAATAATATACCATTTATGACCTAATGCTGTGAAAGTAACCAAAATAAACTAATCTCGCCGTTTCTATGTCTGTCAACTGGCGAATCTTTTTAACCGCGTATGCAGCAGAACTAAGCCTGTTCGATAAGTCATTTATGTGATTGCCCCATTGGAGTTTAGCATCTAACGTTATTCCGAGAAAAACAGCGGTATCCACCAAATCTAGTCTCTGGTTGCTGACAAGTACCTTTAACACAGTGTGAAGGTCCCTGCGTTTTTCTTAATTTTATTTTATTTTAAACGTGTTAATCATGCCAAAAAGGATTCAAAGTAGCGGCAGAAAAATTGTATCCTCAGTTCGTAATTTTTGTGAACGGGAAAAAGCTAATGGAGGACCAATAATCCCATTTGAACATTCGTCAACGTGTAGCCGCCATGACTGGTAAGTAAATTAGTGTTACCTGCTATTCTTTGTTTACCGTTATTAGGGATCGAAAGTTATTTGTTTTGCTAATAGATTATTGTTTGTATGTAGGCACGATGTTTTAATTGTATGATACATTCCGTACATAGGTATATGCATAATAAATATATTTGTTTTAAAAACATAGTATTTGATTCTTATTGTATAAACTAGCTGCGCCCTGCGGTTTCACCCGCGCAAGTCCCGATCGATTTTTTTTCTTTAATACAAACCTTTGTTACATTATGTATTATTTAATAACAAGATTAATTTAAAAAATGTACAATATGCATGTTATTAATGTAATGTTTTGTATTTCAGGCGTTTCTGAGAGAACTGTCACCACTATTACCAAAGAGTGTGAGGTTGCTGCTTCCACATCTAAGAAAATATCTACTCCCAGGAAAAAACGCTGCCAATCGAATAAAATTCAGTAAGATGATTTTGAACTATGTGCAATCAGAACTAAAATACATCAAATGTACGTAGTCAGAAAGGAGGTGCCTACTTTGGGCAAGCTTTTGGCTGAATTAAAAATTTGATATTAACTTCAATGGAGGTCGTACCACACTATGGAAAATAATTTGGCAAATTGGATTTAGATTTAAAAAATGTGGTTCTAACTAAAAGAAGAATTTTAATGGAACGATATGACATTGTAGCCTGGAGGTACAGATACTTAAATATTTTAAGACAAAATCGAAATGAAGGCCGACCTATCGTATATCTTGATGAAACTTATATACACGCTTCATATTCTGTCAACAAATGTTGGCAGATGGAAAATGAACAAGGTGTTTTAAAAAGCGATTCAGTTGGTGCACGCTGGATCATCGTTCATGCAGGTGGTGAAATGGGGTTTATTCCAAATGCACAATTAATATTTAAATCGCAGTCGAAATCAGGAGATTACCATGATGACATGAACAGGACGAATTTCATGAAATGGTTAGAAGACTCAACTCATCCCCAATTTACCGCCTAATAGTTTAATTGTTATGGATAATGCGGCCTATCACACTGTAAAGGTGAACAAGGCACCAATAATGATCTCTACCAAAACTGATATGCAAAATTGGATCACAAATCCTTATTTGTGATCCAATTTTGCACAAATGCAAACTTGAGGTACATAATACTAATTCAAATACCTATCCTAATTATTTTACATAAGTATCGGCGCCGCGCCGGCGCCCTGCAGTTTTACCCGGATAAGTCCTGATCCCGTACCTATGAATATTGGGATAAAAATATACCCACATACCAAATCCAAAGATTACAAACTTAAATTCTAACATCCAAACTTACTTTAATTGAGAAATTTAACTACGAAAATATTTCTCAGTTTCATACCGGGTATCATACAAACCTTAAGCGGCAACACAGAGCTCAGGTTAGCCAACATGACAGCCAGCGGCAAAATAACGCTGAACGCACTGTACATTTAATAATCACAATGAAAATATTCATAACTCCTATACCGGCAGAGGTACCTTTGTCATCGTCGATGTCATTCGGTCGATGGAATCGCGGGAGTAAAGCGCGCATCCTAATGAATGAATGAATCGCGCATGAATCGCGCTCTCGCTTGATTCATTTACCGCCAACCACAGAGTACATTGAATATAGCCGCCAACCCAACCACGAGTGGAGAATTCAACTCGAGTTAACTCCACCTTAGCACAACGGAGTCAGAATGAGAAGGATTTGGACATAGCTCACCACACTGGCCAAATGCAGATTGGCAGACTTCACACATCTTTGAGAACATTATGGCATGCAGGTTTCCTCAAGATGTTTTCCTTCACTGTTAAAGCAAGTGATATTTTATTTCTTACAATGAATGCAGTATAGCTCTGAAAATTGAGAGGTGGAGGAAAAATAACTATAATATTTTGAAAGTGATAAAATAAAACAAACACCAAAGACCAAACCATCTTTTATTCCAATAAACATACTACAATATTAAATGATAAGTGATTTATTTATTTCACGAAGCATTCTGGCATTATGAGCTTAGGAAAAATTATGTGCCTTCCGTCTTCAAATCAAGCACTCACCTTCTACTTTTGAGGTAGGTAAATAAATATTGGGGCTCATTAGGGTATTTGAAAAATGGTCAAATCAGCAACTTTCTTTTAATTGTCAGAATGTGCTCTTTTATATTGCAATCATTGATTTTACTATTGACCTATGAAGTTTCATAATTATTGACAGGCAACCACCCCCTTTTTAAATATGTGGCAACCACTGACAAAAAAAGCCACATCAATACTCTAAGGCGCAGATTTTGTTTTTACAATAATGAAGTGCCGTGCCGTTTTATCTGATATTTCGTAACTCGTATACTCATCTAGTAATTATAAGTAACTCTTTCCTTTTCAAAATAGTCACGGAGCTTCAACTATCTTTCTTGATAGTCCTCTATCACCATACATCTTTGGCGATGGATATTTTCTATGACCTGACGGATTCATATTATGTACATTTACTTTACTGTTGTATAAAAATGATTTATTTTAACACATATGTTAAATACTTAGGTACTCATTTATATACTTAATGAAAAATGTTGAACAAGGAACAATATCAATGCTTTGATTAGGTATATAAATTGATTAAAACTTCTCCATAAAGAGAATCGATTATTATCAAAAATCGAATCAGTAATGTGGATCATAGATGTACAAATGTGGATCGAGCTGCCAAAAGTAAAATAAATGCATAAATGATTGGACAGAATCGTGCATAGTGTGGCAAAAATCGTGATTGTCAAGCGTTGACATACAGAATTTCTTCTTCTTCTTAGTTTGATTTATGGCAGTTTATTAGGCCATTAAAAATAATTAGGCAGTAGAATACTGGTGTATATTCCCACAAACTGGCCCCGACACAAACTGGTCTGGGCCCGTATTCTCTAACTCAGTGACTATCAAAAATGAAAGCAACTGACATATATGTAATATCCATTGAAGGTTTACTTTGAAATAAAAAGTAACATTTCATAGTAAACCTTCAATGGATATTACATATATGTCAGTGGCTTTCATTTTTGATAGTCACTGAGTTAGAGAATACGGGCCCTGGCCTGGTGGCCAAAATTGGAACAAATTTTTATGCCTTTATTTTTGTTTTATTTAATAATTGGGCAAAACAAAACGAAAGTGACGTATATTTTTTAATAGATTTTGTCCGCGGCTTCGCTTACGTTTGGTGCTATTTGTATACAAATTTCAAATCCCTATTTTACCTCTATAAGGGTTGAATTTTCAAAATTCCATTCTTAGCGGATGCCTAAATTGTCTGTATGTAAAAATTCGGCCTGATCCATCCAGTGGTTTGAGCTGTGCGTTGATAGATCAGTCAGTCACCTTTCAAAATAAAATAAAAATTAACGTTTTAGCTGTCCCCTCCAACCCCTTGCAAAGAGCTTTACGGCAGGCAGCCCGGCCCCGCAGTCTAAGTTGCCGCGTCGCGCGAATTGGTGGCTCAGCTATAGTATACTGCCCGCGGAGTTGGACGTTCATGTTTTTTTTACAGAAAGACCTTGATGTGGTAAGCCTTGCACTAAAATATTTTACTCCGAATTCTAATACTTTTCGAGAAATATTTTTTTGAAATTCGCAAATTTTCACCACTTTTCACTATCTATATTTTTTACGACATTTGCCATAGATTACAGACTCATTGACGTTAGTTGACGTACTTAAATTTCGTTTTACGTATTTTCCGTTCCAAACTTAAAAAGTATTTTAGATTAATGTTAATAATCATATAATATGTGTACCGATTATTGGAAAAACGGAACGCGTGCATTGGCGCCAGAATTCAAATCTATTAGTCATCGTTTTACGCGTATTTCAGTTCAAAGGTTATAAGGTTAAAAAAAAACGTTTATAGGGTATAGGTTTAATTATTTAACTAAAAAGGTATAAAGTTAGGTTATTATATGTATATTTAGGTACTTGAGCATATGATACACAAAACCGAATCGGCACAACCCGACTCCACGCAGTCTTGTCTGCCCTACCCCTACTAGAGTGTTTTTTTTAAGCGCGTAGCCAGAAGCTCGCGTAGGAGGCGACGAAGCGAGTCTTCTGGCGTAGCCCATTCTAATTAAGAAATTAACCTTTTCCACTACCTAAAACAAAAGGTAAGGTAGTTTAAAGTTGGTATAATTAATTAAAAGGTATAAAAGTAAAACCTAACCTCAAAATTTAAAAAAATTAATATCTCGAAAACTACTAAAATACGGAACGTCTTACTTGGAGTGGGGGGGGTATATCCCCTCCTCCCTCCCCCAACCCCTTCCCCCTCCGTCGCGGGCAGTATACTATAGCCCAACCGTTTATTCAAAGCATATTGTCAAATTTTTTACTCGGGGAGCCTGTGAGTCAACTCTGCGAAAAAGGCCATGGACACACTAAGAGTTCAATACAACAACGGCTTCAGGATGCTGTTGGGCTTGCCGCGGTTTTGTTCAGCGTCAGATATGTTTGCGAATGAGCGAAATGATGACTTCTATGCATCGATATTTCTGTAGGTACTAGATGGGCCCTTACATAGAAAAATGGCGGGCGACCGACTTTGAGAGCGCGTTCCTAACCTGTCATAAGCCTGTCTTTGTCCCCGTCGTAGCGCTGTCACGGTCGCTCATCGTGCAGATAATTTGATATTATTATGATAACATCTAAAGATTAATTAGTTTGGCACTGTATAATTAGAGTTCCGTACCTCAAAAGGAAAAAACGGAACCCTTATAGGATCACTTCGTTGTCCGTCCGTCTGTGTGTCAAGACCCTTTTTCTCAGGAAGGCATGAAGGTATCAAGCTGAAATTCATATCAAATACTCAAGTCTGCTGTCCCTTGGAGCTGTGAAAAAATCAAACTTCAAAGCCTACGCAATCAAAAGATACAGCCGTTTATGCTGCAAATTTTCGAATTACACTCCTTGCACTCGCAAGGGAATCAAAACCTACAAGGTACTTCCCGTGAACTCAGAATCTTGAAACTTGGTACGAAGTAACGTCTTATAGCACAGATATAGGAAAAATTGCGAAAAACATAAATTTTTAGTTACATCATATAATAAAAATATTTTTATGCAAATTTTCGACACTCGCAAGGGAATCAAAACCTACAGGGTACTTCCCGTGAACTCAGAATATTGAAACTTGGTACGAAACAAAGTCTTATAGCACATATATAGGAAGAATTGCGAAAAACATAATTTTTTTGTTACATCATATAATAAAAATATTTTTATGCAAATTTTCGACACTCGCATGGGAATCAAAACCTGCAGAGTACTTCCCGTGAACTCAGAATCTTGAAACTTGGTACGAAGCAACGTCTTATAGCACAGATATAGGAAGAATTGCGAAAAACATAAATTTTTAGTTACATGATATAATAAAAATATTTTTAATAATTTTAATTACTATCCCTTTTCACGTGAACGCGTGAGGTATTAAATTGAAATTAAAATAGATAAGTGGAATAAAAATACCATAACTTTTAACTATATACCTACTGGTTTGTACGGAACCCTCGGTGCGCGAGTCCGACTCGCACTTGGCCGGTTTTTTTAAATTTTAAGTTAAGTGTATCAATTCACAATTATACATTTCCAAAAAAACGTTATTTAATCTTCCTATTTAATATTTTTATCTATTACGCAATCATTTAATTTCCGCGGCAAACTGTATGATATTCTTTTTACAAACTGGCCTTACGGCTTCTATGGCTATGACCTATATTATCTATGACGGAGTCATACGTTTTCAAGCTTTTATTCAAGATGTTGCAAGCAAGTTCCCGCTTTTCAAACAAGATGGCGTTGATGGCGTTGCTAAAAATACGCCCACATTCTTTGTTCGACAGGGCCCATCTAAGTAAATTGCTTAAATGGGCCCTGCCCGTTGCTTCGGCGTCGATCGTCGTTATTCTATGCTATAATGCGGAAGAAATCATCATCACTGCTGACAAGGCTGCGCTCAGGTACCAACAGCATCCTGAACATGTTTGCGAGGAAGATGGACTCACCGATGCTTGAACACCTTATTCAGGTGTTGGTGATGCCACAAATATGATATTAATATATATATATATGCTTTAATAATAAATAATTATAATAAATTTGATAATCTGTCTTTTGTGTTAGTAACATTAGTTTTTAAGTTAATTGTAATGCTAACAAATTGAGTTGAGCCCCAGTTGCTTGAAAATTGAAATAAAGATTTATTTATTCAGTTATTCACAATCTAAACAAAAAAAAACAAAATTCCTTTTCCTTTTATATATTTAGATTAAATATTACTAGGGCTTAAAACTAAAAATTACTTTCGAACTCTTCGTACTCTAACGCCTCACTTAAACTATCCACGGCCGTAACGGTCTCATTTGCGCCTATGTTTTGCGAATCGCTATTATCTCCGGAGTCTGTCCTTGTCTTGGCTTTGTATGTGTTGGGGCGGTGACGCTTGGGCCGCGGTACGTTATGATGCACGTGGGAAACGTGAAGGTTCCGTCCACAGGCAGTTGTGAAAAGTTTCTCGCATAAATCACACTTGTAAAGCCGCCTCGACTCTTGATGACACTGTGAAAGAAATTTATAGATTAGCGATTGCCTGCAATCAGATTTGCTGGCAAGTAGTGATGCAGCCTAAGGTGGAGCGCGCTTGCCTAGAAGATGCCTATTCACTCTTTTTTAGGGTTCCGTACCTCAAAAGGAAAAAACGGAACCCTTATAGGATCACTTCGTTGTCCGTCCGTCTGTGTGTCAAGACCCTTTTTCTCAGGAACGCATGGAGGTATCAAGCTGAAATTCATATCAAATACTCAGGTCTACTGTGCCTTGGAGCTGTGAAAAAATCAAACTTCAAAGCCAACGCAATCAAAAGATACAGCCGTTTATGCTGCAAATTTTCGAATTTTCTTGCACTTGCAAGGGAATCCAAACCTACAGGGTACTTCCCGTGAACTTAGAATCTTGAAACTTGGTAAGAAGCAACGTCTTATAGCATAGATATAGGAAGAATTGCGAAAACCTAAATTTTTAGTTACATCATATAATAAAAATATTTTTATGCAAATTTTCGACACTCGCAAGGGAATAAAAACCTACAAGGTACTTTCCGTGAACTCAAAATCTTGAAATTTGGTACGAAGAAACGTCTTATAGCACAGATAAAGGAAAAATTGCGAAAAGCATAAATTTTTAGTTACATCATATAATAAAAATATTTTTAATAATTTTAAACTTACTACCCCTTTCCGCATGAACGCGTAGAGGTATTTAATTGAAATTAAAATAAAAGATAAGTGGAATAAAAATACTATAACTTTTACTTATATACCTACAGGTTTGCATGGAACCCTGGTGCGCGAGTCCGACTCGCACTTGGCCGGTTTTTTTAATTTTCATTTGGACAGCTATAAAAAAGAAACAACTCACCTTCATGTGTTTCTTTCAACTGTAAACGTCCGAGAACTCATTGTGACACACGCCACACGGGTACCGGGGCGGGTTGTCAGTGATGGACCACCATGTGACTCTTGTAGCTATTCCGCGACATTGGCAAAATATTTGTGCCTAGTGCACGAGTAAAGCCATTCACAAAAGAAGTGAAGTGAAGTGAAGCGTTTGTGACATATATGTCACGCTCCTGGACCTTCTCTTAATAGCAACTAACGCAACGCAGCATCGAAACTAACGCGATGCGGAATAAAAAAATCACTTACTGACATGTGTGTCTTTCGGTTGAAAATGGAGTGGGCAGCTATAAATAAAACAATTTCATAAAATTACTCTTCGCCATGTGTGTCTTCGGTTGGAAACGGGATAGACAGCTTTATAAAAAATAAATAAAAAATTTACTCACTGCCATGTGTGTCTTACGGTTGGAAACTCCTGGACAGCTATAAAAAAATAAATTCAAAACGATTTAAACTCTTATTACTCACCGCCATGTGTTTCTTTCGGCTGTTCACATTCGAGAACTCCTTGTGACACACACCACACGTGTACTTAGGCGGATTGTCACTGTGGTGGACCACCATATGAGTCTTGCAGTTGTACTGCTGCGAGAAACGTTTGTGACATATGTCACACTTGTAGGCCTTAACGCCGGTGTGGACGTGCATGTGCTCTTGGACCTTGGCAGCCGACTGTGGACCAAAAGTATTTTTTACACGCGATATCGCGTTGATTTGGCGCATCACGCGATAAAGAATACACAGGGAAAACCAGCAATGTCAGTTAAAATCAACACCCCTAGCAACCCCCGCGCATTACGGCAGGCAGCCCGCAATCGTTCAACTGCCACGTCACGCGAACAGGCTCCGTACAGGTTCTTGACTAGTCGGGCATTTTGCGACAAAACAGGTGATTTGCCGGCCGGTATTTATAGTTAAAATTATGACGATAGTTTAAACGTTTAAATCAGATAAATCCTAATTTGAGTATACCTTTCACCCTGATATAAGTTTTATCAACAACCGTCGCTGTCAGTGGCCATTACGATGAAATTTTTACTATTTATATTTTGCAGAAAATTAAGTTTTACTGAAACAATTATGTTAATATTCCCAACGCACATTTCACTCCAACACCGGAGCATCTTCAGGAGATGTTGACTCGACAATGCACGATAGTAATTATCTACGACGGAACGGATATATGCGTTTGCCCAAAGAGGTTGTGCGTTTGTTTGTTTGTGCTGCTTCTATCCATTATTTCAAACTTGGCGCTTAGCTGAAACTAGCATCTTCGTCTATGGCCGACGAGGTCCCGGGTTCGTGTCCCGGGTCGGGCAATAATTAAGTATTGGAGCTAGCCCGGAGTTAGGAAGTTGGCGGTGTGTGTTGCATACTTTGATAGCTCTAATGATATTTAAACCAATATAACGCACCCGCCACGTGCGATGTTTTTCGTTTTGGATAATTTAGTTAGGAAATATACCTCGTGCGTACTGGTTTTACTGTTTAGCATTTACACATCACTTTCACGTGTTTCCACAGGCCTTTTCTTCGCGGCTTTGCACTTATATGATGTATTTTAGTATTTTAATTTGGGAGCGAGCTCAGTACGGCTCCAGTGGTGTGAAGACAGACGCGCCGTGCAAGATGGCGACGAGCAAGTTGCGGCCGAAGGCAGCCGACGGTGCACGATGGTGCGTGGCGGGATAATTCAAACCAAAATCCAACAGTGTGTCACCCCCGTGCCTCGGAGAGAACATTACTCACTTACTCAACACACACTCACACACACTCACTCACACACACACACACACGCGCACGCGCACACACACACGCACGCACGCACGCACGCACACACACACACACAGACACACACACACACACACACACACACACACACACACACACACACACACACATAATACAAAACTTAGTATAGTTATGCTTCCGTTTTAGGTTTTAGTTTTGTTTTTAAGGGAAATCTCTAATACTGTTTCGGAGGTGGGCGTTGACGGCTGAAACGCAGTTTATACTTTTTTAGCCGTCACCGTTCATAGAAATAAGACCAAATGTTATAGTTTACAGAAAATAAATAAATTTCATTTCATTTCATTACAGCTCGCCAACCCGAATTGGAACAGCGTAGTGGCTCTAAGGACTATGCCCAACTGTGGGGCGTTAATGGGTTGTAGTGGTACTGATGTTGGCTCACCTGAAAGCGTTTTCCACAGAGGTCGCACAGCACACAGTAGCCCGGTTTGTGCGGTTTTCTGCGCTTGGGAGGCCCGCGCCTAACTTCGGGCGCGTTGCGTTTGCGCTTTCTGCAATGGAACCATAAAAGTCAAAGTTAAGTTAAGTTCAATGCCTGTTAAGCTTCCCGAAAATAGTCAATTTCAGACGAATACGTTCAGCGGGTAAAAAACGTTCATTCAGCGGGTAGAAAACCATCACTTTCTGACCTAGGGCAGAAACGACGTGATGGTGATAATTATGCCCGGGGACCCTACTGGTCTAACAGTTGCATTATTATTATTATCCGACGAAGCCTTGCCGAAGGTGACTGATGGTTTCAGTCGCTTATCAATTCTGTGATGTAAAAGTACCTCTACAAACGCCCTTTTTACACACGCACACGGCTCCGACAAAAACATTTTGATAGGGTATGTTCCGATACACACTGCGAGCACTGCTCAGTGCTCTTACTTGGGAGAAATTCGTTCCGTTATGGACTGACAGTATACTGCCCCAGTATCTTAGGGAAATATATGACGTCACAAATCGTCGCCATTTTTGTACTGTGAGCACTGCCGTTTTCGAGGTAAGGTGCTCTCAGTGCTTTGATCACGTGATCGACAACTGGACTGCGTTCCGTTTTAAACAGTCTACTAACTATAAAGGAACGTCAATAATTTAGTATACTGCGAAGTCACACCTTACAGTGCTCGCAGTGTATATTGGAACAATAAGCTTCTATCCTCCGCCATATTGAATTTAGTGTGACGTCATTTTATTTTTCGTATTCTTCTCAGCAAACCATTTTAATTGATATACCATATCATGGGAGTACATAAAAAACAATTAGTCCGCCATATTGTATTCAGAATGACGTCACTTAGATGCATGTCATCTAAACAACACGTGTATGCTCAATCAGTTGGTATAAACTGTTTTAAATTCAGTTGCAAGATTTGACCTAAACAAATACACAAACATTGTAAGTTAAATAAATGCACAAGAATAATAGAAACCTACCCTACGGCGGCATGTTTGAGTGACACCTGCAAATGCTGCTGGTACGCCGCGTCAGACGCGAAACGAATGTCACATTCCTCACACAATGGACCGGAGAGGTTCTGAAATACATAAATGATTTATTTATTTCACGTAGGACAACTTGTGTCACTTATGATACGTTAAGACTCTACCACCGGTTCGGAAAATTGTTCTACTGAGAAGAGCCGGCAAGAAACTCAACAGTTGCTCTTTTCTTGAAAATTACAATAAGTCAACAATACTACACATACGTTACGATACAAGTATTACACTGACTTGTGGGTCACTCGATGCGAGGCCGGGTGCTTCCATGCAACTCTGTCATTAATAAAATCTAGTAAAATAACCTCGACTTAACAAATGTTTAACACAGTCTTCAAATTTTTGTAATGGCAAATCTAGAAACTATTTTGGAACCATGTTATAAAAGCGGACACTCGACCCCATAAAGGATTTCTGCACCTTGTGCACACGATATGATGCTGTTACTAGCTTATGGCGGTTTCTAGTATATAGATTGTGAGTATCACTTATTTGCATAAAAAGATTAATGTTCTGCCTAACAAAGACTATATTATTGTATTTGTATTGTGAAGGCATCGTAAGAACAAAAATCTCTTTAAATTTTTCACGAAGTGATTCGCGTGATCCGAGTTTATAAATAGATCGGATGGCTCTCTTCGGCAATATAAAATTTGATTGGATGTCAGCTGCTCTGCAGCCATACTAAACCAACCTACCATAGCATATAATCGGTCATTAAATAAACTAGCGGTCGCCCGCGACTTCGTCCGCGTACAATTTCTGATTTCCTATGAGATTATGAAATTTTCCCGCTGCAAAATGTCTATCTAAAGAGGCTTTATATAGCTTATGCAGGTTTTTATTATTAAAAACTTATAAACGAAATGCTGAGTTTTCAAAAACTGTGAAACACATATTTCTTTGTTTTTAACCGGTAACTCACATACCAGAAGGCCTTTTATACCAACTTTCATCCCCTATTTGACGCCTTTGGGGGTCGAATTTTCAAAAACTGTGAAACACCCGTTTCTACATTTTTAACCCGCAGCTCATATACAAAGTTTTATCGCTATTACTTGAGAAATGAAGGACTTTCATACAAACTTTCCACCCCTATTTTACCCCTTTGGGGGTAGATTTTTGGAAAACTGTGAAACACGTATGTCTTTTTTTTTACCGGTAGTTCACATACCAAGCTTCTTAGCTCTAATTTGAGAAATTAAGTACTTTCGTACAATCTTCCAACCCCTATTTTACCCCTTTGGGGGTGGCATTTTGAAAAACTGTGACACACGTACTTCTTTATTTTTTACCGTTAGCCAAAATACTAAGTTTCGTTGATATAAATTGTAAAATATCTTGAGAAATGCAGGCCTTTCATACGAAATTTCCTCCCCTATTTCACCCCTTTGGGGGTCGAATTTTCAAAAACTGTGTATTACGTATTTCCTACTAAAACTAATAATCAAAATGTAGACGTAGAAGGAGAGAAGGAGGAGCGGCCAAAAAGGCAAACCAGAGATGCCTCAAGGACTCGAAGTCCTCTATTTCGAGTCCCAAGTTCTGTCGGTTCGGGGTCGGATTCAGAGGGCTCCTGAGCCTCTTCGAGGTCCGGCTCTGCAGCCAGCCGTGGCAGGTCACAGGCCAGAGGACGCGGCACTGGCACTGGCATTGCTAGTGCCCGAGCCAAGCTGCGGGAGGCTAAAGAAGAGGCTCGTGAGGTACAGTTCAATCAGTGCCTACGAGATCGGGTCTACCGCCGAGAGACGCCCACACCACTGTTGGACCCTGAAGAAGTGACTGAGGTCCAAAGCACCCAGGATCCAAGCTCTATGGATGCTGAGGAGCTGCGGGCCCTCGGTGGGCACAGTGTGGCGAACATTATCCAGGTTGCCAGCAAGTCGAGCAACCTCAAAGGCACCTGGATAAAACGACTGAAAGATGCAGCCAAAACGCTGCAGGAGGTAGTGGACACACTGGCAGCCAGGAGTGTAGCCGAAGAGACCCGTTGACTGAGGGCCGACAACGAACGCCTGCGCAACGAGGTTGAGGGCCTCAAAGCCGAGCTGAAGGCTCATCGGCGCGAGTTTAATGAGATGAGGACGTCTATGGCAACTAATGCAAGGGATGCTCCCGTACCCAGTCTGTGTGGCGACCTTATCGAGGAACTGAGGACCTCTATTGTTTCTTCGGTTGGTGGCATGTTGAATGCTCGGTTTGCCGGGATCGAGGAACGACTTTTGCCCGAAAAAGTGCATCGCCCACCCTTATCGTCGGACCGAAAAAGGAAAGCGGCACCGGTAACGCAGCCGGTTGATTCTACGGTGGTGGCCCCAACCACATCGGAGAACCGGAATACTACTGCGTCCCCATCATCTGCCGGAAGTCCGGAGGCTACTGCGGGCCCGAGTCGAACTCAGGCGACTACTGACGCGGACTGGGTGACAGTTGTGAAGATGGGAGGGAAAAGAAAGAAAACCTCTCCCCCTGCTGCCCCGACGGCCACTCTTGCGGCTACACGAGCTAGATCGACCAGGCCAAAACTAGCCTCCCGAGATACCGCCGCGGTCGGTTATGCGCGAGAGGTGACCTATGCGCAAGTCATAGAGCGGGCTGAGCTAAGCGTTCATTTGCAGGAGCTCGGCATAGGCGAGGGCATGAAGATTAGCCGATCTGCAACCGGTGCCAGATTGCTAGAGCTGCCCAAAAATCAGACGCAGGAGCAGGCCGAATCCTTGGCAGACAAGCTTCGGACGGCGCTGGACGGCGTAGCTGACGTCGTTCGACCCTTCCAATCCGCGACTCTGAGGGTTACCGGACTCGATGATTCGGTCACAAAAGAAAAGGTGGTCACGGCTGTCGCACGAGCGGGGAATTGTTCTACGTCGATAAGAGTTGGAGAAGTGCACCCTGGTCCTAGGGGGATGGGTGCAGCAATCGTGCATTGTCCCGTAGAGACAGCCAAAGTGCTGTCCAATGCCGGCAAACTCTTAGTCGGATGGAGCTCAGCACAGGTTCAGGTGCTTGAGCGACGTCCCCTCCGGTGCTTTAAGTGTCTTTGCATTGGGCATGTACTAAAGAGATGCGGTGCGCAGTATGCGCAGATGCAGGGGCCCCCGCTGGTCATATTATGGGAGGCAAAAACTGCCACCCTCCCAAGTTCCGGGATCCGGGGGTTCCAAGAGATCGGCCAACTGCCAGCGCTGGGCGTAGTCAGGCGCAAGAGGAGGCTACCATGAATCAGTTGCTCCATATCAGCTTCCTTCAGTCGAATCTGAATCATTCGGCAGGCGCCCAGGACCTCCTGGTGCAGTCCATGACGGAGTGGAATACAGACGTGGCCGTGGCTTGCGAGCCTTACTACATTCCTCCAAATTCCCACTGGGTAGGGGACCTGGATGGCTCGGTCGCAGTCCTGACGGGCAACAGTGACGGCCCCTCGCTCTTAGCTCTAGAAAGAAGCTCAGGATTTGTGGTTGCGAGATGGGGGGAATTAGTCATTGTGGGCATCTACTTCTCGCCCAACCGCAGCCTGGCGGAGTTTAAAACCTTCCTTGACTCCGTTAGGGAAGCCATCATCAGGCAGTCGAAAATTGGACACGCCATCGTCTTGGGCGATTTTAACGCTAAGTCTCGGGCGTGGGGGAACCCCAACACCAACGAGAGGGGGAGGGCTGTGCAGGTCTCGGGTTGATATACCTAACAGATTACAATCTACCGAAAAATAGTGCGTTAAATTGTAATCTGTCGACAGTTTACAATATCACTAGTTAGATTACAATCCAACGGCCTTTGCAATCTTACGGTGATATATAGATTGGATAAATTAGATAAATAGAAGAGATATTTAACTAAATATAACTGCAACCAAAGTTTCAGCTTCGGCTAATTTCGGCCAAAAATCTAGTTTTGGAAAGTTTCGGTTTCGGTGTGTTGTTGTACATAAAAGATTAGGTATTTGGGGCGTACCGTAGTATATCTGTTCTATAAAACAAACATGAAACGGTAAAAAATGCAAATCGAACGAAACCGAATCACGCGTGGAAAACTACAAAGAGGAGCCACTCTCACTCAAGACTAGATTTGGAAGAAAGGATTGTTGACAAGAGAGGCGCCAATTGCGCAAAGGCACAAGTAGTTAGTCGATATACATAGATTAGCTACCAAAAGCTAAAAGAAAAAGAAAGCGTTTTGAAGAAGGCACAAGGTGATGATGAAACTGAGAGCCAGGCCAAAGGTTCATTTTCGGTTTCGACCAAAATTCTTGTTTCGGTCGGACACATGTACTAACCTGTGTGTCTTCGAAACGGTGCCTCAGATTCATGTGGAATACGACGCCCTTTGGACTGACGAAGCTGTAACCGCACAGCGCGCACGCGTAGTCTGAAGGGTGCTTTAACCGCATATGCGAGAACCATGTGGATTTACGCCTGCAAGAAAAAAGAAATATAGGACAAAGTCAATTTAAATTTCATGATCTATGGTGCCAATTCAGACTGCATTTCTCTAAAGTTAGAATCGCTTAAATAAGACTTAGAGACGTATGCTATTCTGACAAACACCTATTTGACAGGTCTAACCTAAAATTAAATCTGACAGCTCTAACTATTCAATTTAGCGATGATTTAGCGAAATGCTATTCTAATCGACGTTCTAAACGTCAAAATTAAGAAACGTCAAACTAAAAATAGATAATTATCTCTAATTTTAGACAGGACCTCGGAAGGTGGCCGCTAAGTCTAGAGAAGCAAAATAAACACGAATTTTCACAAAAAGTTATTTCTTTTGATAGTTCAAGTGCAATTTCTATGCATTATTAGGTGCATTTGGATCGACTTTAGTGTTTAATGTTACAACAAATGGAAAAATAGTGCTGTGGTAGGTCTAACTATGAATACAGAGAAAACTAAATTGATGACAAATGGAGACCAAATTACTATAAAAGTTAATAACAAAGCAATAGAATATGTTGAAGAAGATGACTAAAGAAGTTAACCAAAGAATAATTCACATGAAACGATACCTACTGGTCTTTAAAGGAAATTATGAAAAGTAAAGAACTTCCAGTAAGTGCAAATCAAAAAGTATTTGATACATGCATCCGTGTAGAACTTACGGATGCCAAACTTGGTCACTTACCAAAGCAAACGCACTGAAACTAGAAACTTGTCAAAATAGTATGGAGAGATTATATGATAAACATATAAAAGAAAGACAGAATAAACTTAAAAACTATAAAAAAACGCAGCAAAGTGAAGGATGTAACAGAGCATATAAGAAGGCTATAATGGCTTTGGACTGGAGTCATGATGAGAGACAGTGGTGGAAAATTGACTAAGGAAGTGACCGAGTGGTATCCTAGGGGTGGGAAAAGGTATAAAGGAAGACAAAGGAAAAGATGGGAGGATGATTAAGAGTGGTGGCTTGTGCTACATGGCACAGAACAACATAGGAGAGGAAGATCTGGAAGGCTCTGGAGCAGGTCTATGACACAGGACAAGGTGATGTTCACTAAAAAAAATTAAAAAAGAAAAACAACATACTTACTTATTTGTAAAAATATTTATTCAGCAATGAAGGCTATGATTATAAGTGTTTAAAATTATAACAGCTATTAAAATGGAAGAATACGTTGTTGCAGCTCTGGTTATTATCGAGAGAAAGGTAAATTTTGTAATCTGAGTTAGTACCTAGTATTCATAGGGTAAATATAATAATATGCAATAATATATAATAAGTAAAATATGCAAATTGTGACCAGTCGGACATAGTTGCACCATAATATGGGTTGCTTTCCTACCGTTGAGGTACGCACACCCAATGGTCAGTAGCTCTGGAGTTTCATAAGAAAACCAAGATAAGCTAGGGAAGACGCCATACAGAGAGCCAGCTCATGCCGTTTGCCTTTTCTGTGGTAGGTATTAGGTAGTTGGAACCCATAGAGTAGAAAATAATACAAATCATAAGCTAATTCCTTTGTATTAGGTACTCAGCTATACAACATTACTTTAGTAAAGGTTAGGCAGAAGATAAATTTTTAAAATTATTTAGGTTGCTTTAACCCACTGCAACATAATATTATAAAATATGTTAATTTAGTAGGTATATTTCAGTATGTAGCACATAGTTTTTCAGTTATATCTAAAGAACAAGTGCAAATTCTCTCAAGTAGACTTGGAGACTGCTTCGCACGGTCAAATATGCATGTTTTCACTAAACTGACAAAATATACAAGTTGCAGTTTTTTTCAAGTAACTTTTCCCTTCCATAGAATAACAAATACAAAAATTCAGTGCATTTTGCAGATGGTGCTGATGAAAACTAATTAATTCAAGATGACTAAAATTTGAACTGACATGTATTCAATCTCAAACTCCACAATACAGCTGCAAGGGCTTTGCTGAGACTGCAGAAACATAATTACACATCATCTGTTACTACCATGCTGTGCTAATGCATGCTAATACGTTGTTGCAGCTCTGGTTGTTCCGAGAGAAAGGTAATTTTGTAATATTCATAATCTTAGGTAGAACTCTTAAGGTTAATAACATAATGCAGATTGTGACAGACATAGCTATACTATAAGGGTTGCTTTCCTACTGTTTAGGTACGCAAACCCAATGGTCTGTAGCTCTGTAGTAGAAACTAGAGAAGACATCATACAGGGAATCAGCTCATGCGGTTTGGTTCTTCTGTGGTAGGTCTAATACCTAGCATTAGTTGGAACCCATACAATAAAAGAATACAAACATAAGCTGATTCTATTTTGTATTAGGTACTTAGCTATACTTATATCTACCCAGTCCTATACCTAAGTGGTAGATGTACCTAACTTGTTTAGGAATATCTACCACTTTGGTATGGGTTAGACAGAAGAGTAATTTTTAAAATTATTTAGATTGCCTAAATCAGGACCCCACCCACTGCAACATAATGCTATGTATAAATTACTTAGGATATTGTAAAAAATATTAATTAAGTAGGTATATTTAAGTATGCAGTCAATAGGAAACACATAGTATTTCAGTTATATCTACATAACAAGTGCAAATTCACTCAAGTAGACTTGGAGACTTAGCTTCATTGGTCAAATATGCATGTTATCACTGAACTGACAAAATAAACAAGTTGAAGTGTTTTCAAGTAACCCTTTCCTTCCATACAATACCAAATACAAAAATTCTGTGTACTTTGCAGCTATAGTGCTGATGAAAACCAATTCATTCATGGGGCAAATTAATCCAAGACTAACGGACAAGTTCTGGTTGAACAGACATGACATATTCAATCTCAAGCTCCAGAACAGCTGGAGAGGCTCTGCTGAGACGGCAAAAACACATAATTTACACATCATCTATTACTAGTGCCCTGCGCTAATGCACAAACATAGCCTTCACATAGTCTATCCAATAAGGCTAATAAGGATGTCCCGGCATAGAAGCTGCTACTGTTCTTGGCTGTAAGTGGTATTGGATCAAAGGCCTTGCATAGCTGTCTCTCCAAGAAGAAGAGAAAAATATATGGATTTCCTTGCATAAGCAAGAATAATTAGACAAGGATTTATTGATAGATACTTTAAATAATAAAAAGAAAATTAATTAAAATTTTATTTTTGTGTTATTCTTTCATCAAGGTACCCAAATAAAATTGAATAAATTTCAATACATAATTAACATTAGATACATAACAATGTTATGTATACATAGTTCTTTCATTTCAAATCAACATATTGGTATAATAAGATGATGCTTGTGAGCCCTTGGAAACTGATGCTTCAAGATAAAAAGTAATAATTCCAGGATGTAAGCCTACCTACCTATGTACTAAATTGGATCAAAATTGGTTAATTCGATGGTCCAATCATACAGACACATGTGAGATCCATAGAGTGTACTTTGACTTGGCTCAGACTTTACTAAGAGTTAAAAAGAGGTGGATTTATGGGAGTAACATAAATGTATCTCGTTTTAACTGTGTCTTAAGTCTGAGCAAAGTCAGAGTTCGCTCTATAGATCTCACACATAAAGGTACATCTTCTAAAACCTAAACATCAACTATAATATAGCTATTCCATGTAAAATCATCTATACTATAATATATTATAAATGCGAAAGTTTGGATGGATGGATGTTTGTTACTCAATCACGCCCAAACGGCTGAACAGATTTGGGTGAAATTTGGCACAGAGATAGATTATAGTCTGCAATAACACATAGGCTACTTTTTATCCTGGAAAATTAAGGAGTTCTTGCAGCAGGAACCAAAAACCTCAATCCATGCGGACATAGTCGCGGGCTTCAGCTAGTTATTTATAATTATTGTAACAGTGCCTGGGGTCTAGGTAGACTTGACTTCAAGCACTTCGTTGTACATTCTCTCTGCAACCTGATCAGATAGGTTATGCAGGGTTTATTGTACCTATTAACGGTTCAAATAAAACTAATATGATTGTAAGCCACACAGGTTGTTTATTATCAATAAGTCTTGCACTGATAAAAGGTTCTTAAACTGTATTTGAGACACTAGATGCTAAAAGAGACAGATTCGCGCTTATTGTAGGTTAGGTTAGTTACTCTATTTCAGTAAATCTACTTTTATGTTCGCGACAATTAATCCGAGTGTCCTAGACTTGAAGAGATTCAGGCATCAATTAGGATATTATACGGTAGGTACATGGTTCACAAACACTGGACTTCACGTTTTATTTCGGAAACGGAACGGAAGATATGCGAACGCCGGTTATCCAACTCCCTAGATGTCTGTCGTTGCAGCAGCGATAATTTCCGATGCAGTACCAATTGCTTCCTTTAATAGCCTTTTACTTTCATAGGCTTGCCACCAATTTATTCACAGGGTAAGCGAGGACGTCGGAGACTTGTTGTTCTACGCTCTTTGTCCATAGGTTTTAACTTAATTTTTAGGATGGAATTTTACTACTAGAAGACATATTTGCTTTTAATTCTCTCTTTTACTGGCTTTATTCAAAGATTTTTGTGCTCGCTAATATTTGGAAACTCGAAAATGGAAATTAAATTATGATATGAAAACAAACAACAGAGACAAGTAAACAACTTATGTACCAAAGACAACGGTCCACGATCGACAAGTGACAACTGATAGCCACAGATGAATTAACATAGAGGTAGTATGTTGTAGCATCATAGAACTAGGAATCTGCTTAAGTAGCATTGCCAAAATGTCTCTTTTTGGCAGTTTATTACGTTGTTGGTGCAAGGAACATCAAATTTATTAATATAAAATAAATTTTATTCATAAAAAAAGTCATTTAATTCGATTTTAGTCGCAAAAATTATTATTACGATTATTGTGCAAAAAACAAAGACAAATTGTGCAATTTTTGTTTCTGTATATGGTAACACTCGCAATTCAACTTAGACTTCAGCTTTAGAGAGAGTTTTAGTGATTTTAAATTTAGATGGAGGCATATACAGAATAGCATAAGGAGATAGAGAAACCAAATAAGCGAGTTTAAAATTTAGTTTAGTTTAGAGATGTGACATTTGTGAATCGGTACCTATATCTAATATTTTAAATGCGACAGTTTGGATGGATGGATGGACGTTTGTTACTCAATCACGCCGGAACGGCTGAACGGATCGGGATGGAATTTGGCACAGAGATAGATTCCAGAACTCTAGAATAACATGTACGCTACTTTTTATCCCGGAAAATTTAACAGTTACCGCGGGAAATAAAAAACATCAATCCACGCGGGCGAAGTTGCGGGCATAAGCTAGTTATAAATCTATACTAATATTATAAATGCGAAAGTTTGCATGGATGGATAGATGTTTGTTACTCAAGCACGCCGCTGAACGGATTTGGATGAAGTTTGGCACAGAGATAGATTATAGTCTGGAATAACACATCGACTTTTTATCCCGGAAAATAAAAGAGTTCCCGCGGGAACCAAAAAACCTTAATCCACGCGGACGAAGTCGCGGGCATCAGCTAGAAATAAATAAAATAGTATGGATCCTTTGGGTGCATTTTTTTGTTGTTGTTTGTACTCTATCTGCAATCAGTTCCAACTTTAACTATAAGCAGATGTTTTTGGGTGCGTCGAGGGTTCAGGCATCCATACTATAATATTATAAATGCGAAAGTGTTTCTGTCTGTCTTTCTGCTACGCTTTCACGGCCCATCTGTTCGACCTATTTTGATAAAATCTCGTATAGGGCTAGTTTGTATCCCGGGGAAGGACATAGGCGTCTTTTTGTCCCGGAAAATATAAGAGTTCCTGCGGGAATCAAAAAATCTTAATCCACTCGGACGAAGTCGCGGGCATCATCTAGTGTAAATATAAAATTGATAGTTACTCGTATTCAGCTCCGCATACATCGCACACGTATTTGTATCCGCTGTGCCAACGCTGGTGGTTTATCGCCGCTGTCCTGTAACCAACGAACTCAATTTACATAGGTGGGCCCTGTCAAACAAAGAATGTGGACTAAATTTACCAACGCCATCTAGTTGAACTAAATAAAAATGCTAAATGAATTTTTTTATGGGTCATAAACTTAGTTATTTATAAAAATGTAGATGAAAAATAGATGGACTACGCCATAAGACTCGTTTTTTGCCCCTTCATTCAGCTTCACCTACTCGGCCTCGTAAGTTCGTTTCATTCAGGACCTCCTTCGCGAGCTTCCTGGCTTCGCGCTTAACAAAAACACTCAAGGGGTAGGGCAGACAAGAATACGTGTAGTCGGATTGTGCTGTGTCGGTTTTGGGAGAGATCCGCATTTTGGTATAATATTGTGACCCTTTTGTGACATTCACCATAATATACCGCAGTAAACGCTCCCAAACTCCCGCGCTGCACAGCGTTGTCGGCTTTATATTACATAGTTCCTTATATTGAACACAAGTTTGAAAAGAGAGTTAGCACATTCTATTGAACACGCAAACGGAAATACGCAGTCAGGCCTGCTAATACTAACTTGTGCATAGTGACGAAATCGCACTGTTTACAGTTATAGCGGTGCGAGTGGAAAGCCGCGATGTGTTTCCTCAAATGCTTTTTCGTTCTGGTGTGAATGCCGCATATTTTGCACGAGAACTGACCGAATTTCTGCGAACAAGATAGAGAGATAGATAGATAAATTATTTATTGCAACACAAACATCTATACTTAATATTCCAACCAAAAAACTTCAATCCACGCGGTCGAAGTCGCGGGCATCGGGCGGGCGGGAAGAAGTGTGGTTTTTTGGCTCCCGCGGGAACTCTTCAATTTTCCAGGCTAAAAAGTAGCCTAGATGTGTTATTTCAGACTACAATCTATCTTTGTACCAAATATCATGTATGTCGTAATTATGTTACACTTAGTTTCTTAAAATTTCTTTAAACTCACTCTCACTTATCTGTTAGATAGAGAAAATCTGTTATTGGCCATATTGATCCGGTTTTTTAGTGTTTAAGCATTATTGTTCAGAATCGCTGTTGATTTTCCTCCGATAGTAAAATAAAATAAAATCATAAAGATCCGTTCAACCACTCCGGCATGATTGAGTAACAAACATCCATCCATCCAAACTTTCACATTTATACAATTAGAATATTTTTGACGACCTCCCTGACGCAGTGATGAGGGCTGTGGTCTTATAAGGAGGTCCCGGGGTTCGCCCCCCGCCAGGGTCAATTTGGGAATTTATAATTTCTGATTTTCTCTGGTCTAGCCAGGTGGGAGGCTTTGGCTGTGGCTAGTTACCACCAGAGAGAATGTAATCACTACATTTGTTACCACAGCCAAAGCCGGCAAAGACGTACCGCCAAGCGATTTAGCGTTCCGGTACGATACCGTGTAGAAACCGTTTAATATAACTTACCAACAGGTGAGACCGCAGTCAAGGGTTACTTGTAGTGGAATAAAAAAGTATGAATCACTTACAGTAGTATGCCTATCCAAATGCCGCTGGTAAGCAAAGGGCTGCCAAAACGGTTTGTAGCAAGTCTCGCATTTCAAATCAGCCCTCTGATATTCCTCAGTATCTTTTCTCTTTTGGACCTCCGCCATTTGCTCTTCATGAGATAACCAGGTCATTGTAAAAGACTTCAAGTCTTCCTGAACACAATCTTGAGTTTTCGGTCTAGGATCATGTTTTGTCGGAAGATCTTGACCCCAAAATCGTATCCTTTTCCCTAAAACATCGAGTCTTTCATTCACGGCATCGATTTTCGTAGAATTCAATTGTACCTCCTTCCTAGATTTATTTCGATCTTTATCGGATTCCGTTTCGATTTGTATTACTATTTTACCATCTTGGATGTTCTTTAACACACTAGGTGGTATATCGTCACTATTCAATACCACATAACCTTTTTTTTCATTCATAACAATGTTATTTTCATACTGATTATCAATCTCTTCGTTATGTTCTATTATATTATCGTTATTTAGCATTGCAGTTTGATTCGTTTGTGTTAATTTTTTTTGCATTGCTTGTTCATTGGTCATATGTCCACTATGTCCAGCGGTGGACGCATACAGGCTGATGGATGATGATGATGGATTTACTCTTTTTAAATGATTATATAGATTTGTTGTGTCTATACTAGGTATAGAATCTTTATACTGTATAATAGGTCTGGGATCTTTTACAAATATAACATTATTTAGACTAACTTTATTCTCTGAAGTATTGCCACCTGACAATTCTTTATATATATTCTTGCCGTCGTCATCTAAAAGTTCATTGATATCATCATTTATATCAAAATCGAAATCCCTATCATCATGTGCAATGTCTTCATCAATATCATTATCATCATCATATATGTCACTATCATAATGACGATCTCTATAGTTATCTAGAAATTCCACATCACTATCAACATCACAATTTAACATTGCTTCACCCTTGATATCTGCAGCAATAGAATCCGGATTAATTATATTAGAATTATCATATAACTCAAGTTCACTTATATTTTTACAAACGTTATTTGTTTTACAATCTTTTTTAATGTTATCATTATGTATTCTATCATCATTGATATCAATATCATTTATTTCAAGTTTGATTGTATTTTCGTCAATATTTTTAGTAACATGAGCATTAAAATTCTGAATTTCATTCATATCTTTATTAAAAGTAACATCTAATTCACTTAAGTACTCTATTTCATAATCAGTTGCATTATTATTAGGTTCATACATAATTTCGTCAGATTTTTCACTTTTCACGTCAATATTATTTTCAGAGTTACACATTATATCACCCTCAGGTTGTATATTATCGTTTTCTTCATTATGTACCAGGTGCAGGTCACAGTGGTCGGGTGTAAATGTGTTTATTTCGTCAGATTTTTCACTTTTCACGTCAATATTATCTTCAGAGTTACACATTATATCATCCTCATGTTGTATATTATCGTTTTCTTCATTATGTACCAGGTGCAGATCGCAGTGGTTGGGTGTAAAAGTGTGTTTTACTAAATTAGATGTAAGCGTGTTAGCCCATCTGTTAATTGATTTTAAATCTTGTGCTGTTATCTGTAAAAACGTTACAATATTACAACGGGGAAAATAATCCTACTAATATTATAAACTTATTATAAACTTGAGGGACGAATGGCCTAGCTGTGACATCGCATATCAATCGATAGGGATTGTTAAGCAACGTTAACCCAAGTCGGATTGACCCAAGTGGATGGGTGACCGAATTGGGGCGTTCAAATTTGGCCTTTTCGTTTCCTCCGTGCCTCTGAGAGCACGTTAAGCCGTCGATCCCGGTTATTATGGCTAACATCTGATAATTATCGTTACAAAAACCTAAAAGTTTTAATACTCTTAGTCGAGTCGTACGCGAAACGCGAATAAGACGCAGGGAAAGTTGGCACCAATCCAGATAAATTGGTGAGACTTTACTTTGATTTGATTTGATAATATCGGCTAGTCCAGTCCTCTAAACAAACACCTATCTATTCTAGGTATCACCAACAACCCTCTATGCTGAGCCTGCATGGAGAGCGACGAGACACAGAAACACGTGCTGCTCGAGTGCAGCGGTGTTTCCACCCAACAAAGCCTACATTGGCTCCCCAGCAACACTACCGGAAACCTTCGCCGACCTGGGTGGCCTACTTGGATTCTGGAGTGAGCTCGGCTGGTTGGAATGATCAGTGGCGTGCTGTTCATAGAGACATACAAGCACTGCTTACCAAAATGGAAATACGTCTATGCTCATTTTTTATCAAGGCAGTCAGTAAATAGGTATTCTGACTTACTCTAGATTGAAACCCTATGCACGCCACTGGGAATGATCCAGCGGGGAGTCCCACCAGCGGTTTCACGCACAGCGGACACCTGCGTCCAAGTGCGGAAAATAATCCCAGGACACACAGAAGAAGAAGATCGGCTAGTCCAGTGCAAAATACTCACAATTGTATGTTTCTGAAGCAGTTGATGCAACACAGTATTAGCTCTCATCATCTTGTCTTTAAAAGCATCGCAGTTGGTCAACCTTTGAGCACATTCTGGACACAGCTTTGGTACTGTGTTTATACTATCGCGGAGATCGCTTACCTGAAACGAGGATGACAATAAATAAATAAAATAAATTCATACTAAAATTATAAATGCGAAAGTGTGTCTGTCTGTCTAGTTTCTGCTATGCTTTCACGACTCATCCGTTCATCCGATTTTGATGAAATTTGGTACAGAGGTAGGGTCAAGGGTGTATCCCGGGAAAGAACATAGGCTACAATTTATCCCGGAAAATTAAGGAGTTCCCGCGGGAATCAAAAATTTTAACACACGCGGACGAAGTTGCGGGTATCTTCTAGTATTATATATGCGAAAGTGTTTATTTTTTGGTTTATTGGTTTGTCCTTTTATCACGCCGCAACAGAGCAACGGATGACGTGATATTTTTGCCATGGGTATAGTTGAGGACCTGGAGAGTGACATATACTCCTTTTTATCACGGAAAATTGAGGAGTTCCAGTAGGAATTTTTAAAAAACTTATTCGACGCGGACGAAGTCGCGGGCATCAGCAAGTTTGTAATATTAGTATGGATTTCTGACATTGACAACTCACCGATAGTCCTGTAACGTTAGTGAAAGCGTACGCTAAACGATTCTTGTTCAATACATACAGCCTGTTGGCACCAGTGTCTAGGCAGATCACGCAGTACTGAAACCAATAAGCAATGTAAAAAAATGCAATTCACACACAACAGAAGTGGAACTTCAGAAAACTAGCCTATGAGAGAATGAGATAAATATAACTTGTATTCTTAGATCTCATTCTCTTGCAGTCTAAATCCTATTATGATTGTTTGTCGCTTTTTAGTGTCGCTATTTCGTTTCGTTTTTCGTTTTATCAACAAGAGGCGGATTAACAAAAAAAAACCGGGCAAGTGCGAGTCGGACTCGCGCACGAAGGGTTCCGTACCATTATTAATAAATAATTACCTTTGTTTTCAAGTTGGTGTCCTCCTCGCACGAAATTTCTACCCATAAATTGATTACATAGACTAAGAACGTCAAAAAATTCCTACTGTGTCCTTGTTTAACCTATTAGCTTCTACCAAAGTTTGCAAAGGATCGAGATAGTAAAAAATATGAAAATAATACCAAAACCCGGACATCTGGCACGGCTTTTCGCCATAGACACGACGCCTTTAGACTGTCGCTCCGCAGTTTCTAGGTAAAAACGATCGACAGTCTAAAGGCGTCGGCTCAGTCGAGGGGTATGATCTGCAAGACTAACTTTGTTTGTAGAGGTTTATTGTTAATATCAAAAAAACTATGCTAGTTAGAGCATTGGCTATAGTTTTCCTGTAAAATATACGTAAATTCCTATTGACCATAATTATTTCAAATTTTTCGATTGGTAAACTCCGGAGATAAGGGGGGGGAACAGTATTTTTTTAGACATTTTCCCCGATAAATCAAAAACTATCATAACTAAAAATAATTAAAAATCTGTTTTAGAATGTACAAAGTAAACCCTTTCATATGATACCCCACACAGTACAGTTATCTCACTTTTAAATTTCAACCCTCAGATTTTCCCCCCTTTTTAAATAAGAACAAAAATAATTTCCAATTTTTTTTAATTCCAGTGTCTTTGGGCCACTAATATACACAACTATTCCAAATGTCATGTCGATAGCTTTGGTAGTTACTGAAATAATCGAGTGTGATGGACGGACAGACGGACAGACAGACGGAGAAAGTCGCACCATAAGGGTTCCATTTTACCATTTTGGTACGGAACCCTAACAATTAACAAACCAGACTTTCTACTGCTACATTTAAAGCATCAAACAGAAAATGAAACGCTTTGTACACACATACACGTCCGTCCAGTGGCACAACTTGTACTGTGGTGACAACATCCATTTCATCTAATTTTCAAATCACAATGATTCTAAAGAAACACTTTATTAAAAAAAAAAATCCTTGGAAGTACCTTAAAAGTAGAAATATTAGAGTGTGATCCTTTGAACACAGAAGGGACACTGTTCCTCCTGAGCTGGACAGTGCCAGTCTTATACACGAAGAAGTCATCTGGCTTGAAGTGTTGTGAGCAGACCACAGCATCCTGGGGCAACCTGCACTCGCTTATACCAATCATAGACAGCCAGGACTTTCTGAGCCAAAGCACATCTGGACCAGGAAACCTGTAAGTAATCCATACTAAGTAATAAGTGAATAGTATAATAACTTACATTTGTCTTTAATTTATATACTTAGGTACCTACGTATTGTAATATCTTGCTTTCTAAAAAAAAGAGCAACTGCCGATTTTCTTGCCAGCTTTTCTCAGTAGAATCTGGTTTCCGAACGGGTGGTAGAGTCAAAACATGACGTAACATAAGAGACACCTGTATGTCCTACATGTTTTAAATAAATTGAGTTTGAGTTTATTGAGTTTATAATATTATAAATGCAAAAGTGTGTCTGTCTGTCTGCTACACTTTCACGGGCCATCTGTTCAACCAATTTTGATGAAATTTGGTATTTAGTGGATTTTGATGTTTAGTGAGATGGTGATATTTAAAAATATTGAATAGAAGCAGGCTTTACTTTGCAGAAGTCATGATAATGAACGATCTAGAAGTTTAATTCTCTATAATCCGCTATAGTAGACAAATCTGTGTAGTACAGTGCGTGTACCACTGTGGTCTTTCACCTGTAGCATGCGACACCTACCACCCAGCAATTCGCACAGGCACAGCACCACACCACACAAATCCTCCAAATCACTCTCAACGTATGTTTCACTCCGACACCTGAGTATCTTCAGGAGATGTTGACTCGACAATGCATGATTGTGAAGTATCACACTGTACTACACAGATTTGTCTACTGTAGCGGATTATAGCAAATTAAACTTCTAGATCATTCGATATTTAAAAACTCAGCTGAGTTTTGTGTGGGCTCTTCTCAGACCAGGGCACGTATGGAAAACTCATAGCTTTAGTTTTAAGATACCCTAGTTAGTTAATTATCTCTACCACGTCACATATTTTGTTGACGTTCAAAAAGTGTAGTTTTAAATAATGAATTGAGATGGATGGGACAATGGATTGAGATGATGATCATACTAGGTATACTAAGATGACTATGACAACTATGTTTACTCAACGACTTCAATTTATATAGAATCAGTCAAACAAATAATGTGGACTTATTAACAACGCCATCTAGTCTGAAAAGCGGGACCTTGCTTGCAATATGCGCCATTGCTGAATGACATCTGGAAAACATATATGACTCGGCCATAGATTAGTACAGATGCGCTTGTTGAAAATAATATCGACATCAGTATACTCTCTGGGGTACACGATAAATGTTAGTAATAGTATGATGTTGTTATTTTTACCACTTTTTTGTTAAAACTTTCCTGTAAAACTATTGGACCGATTATAATGCAATTTTTTTGCATTAGATATTATGTATAGCTTGTGAGAAGTATATTTTAAGGACAAAGTCCACACAATGGGGTGTTGCAGTACGTCGTAGGTCTTTTAAATTTTATTATTTGTTAGTTGTTGATACCAAAGTTATGTTGAAAAATTGACAGAAATAAAGTCATTTTTAGGGTTGCGTACCAAAATGATAAGAAAACAACTCTTGTGGCGCGACATGCCCGTCCGTCACACTTTGCATAATTCAGTAACTACTAATGCTAAAAACTTGAATTATTATTGTATTATGATAATATTTATTATTGACGTGAGTTTAATTTTTAATATTAATGCCTATTGTCCATTCTGCCCGTCTTTTTTGTAGCATTTTTTTTATCGTACTGGGCTGACTATTCTACAGCTGGAACCCAAAGCCCAAAGGTTTTACAAACTGGCCAGTTAGTAAAATAAATATCATTCAGTTTGCAGCGGAAATTAAATGATTGCGTAATGGATAAATATTAAATAGGAAGTTTAAATAACGTTTTTTTTGGAAAGTATAATAGTGAATTGAAACACTTACCTTAAAATAAAAATTGTACAATGCCAAACTAATAAGACTTTAGATGTTAACCTAAGAATAACAAATTATCTACACGACGAGCGACCGTGACAGCGCTACGATGGGGACAAAGACAGGATAGGAACGCATTCTCATAGTCGGTCGCCCAACCTTTTTCTATGAAAGGGCCCATCTAGTACCTACATATATATCGATGGGAATAGCACATAAGCTATTTTAGAAAAAAGTAAGGAGTAAAAATTATACAGTGCCCAACTAGACTTTAGATGTTAACTTAACATTATCAAATTATCTCCACGACGAGCGATCGTGACAGCGGTAGGACGGGCACAAAGACAGGCTTATGACAGGTGCGGAACGTGTTCAGCATGTTGGACGCCCGCCTTTTTTCTATGAAAGGGCCAATCTAGTACACAGAACATAATACTCTCTACCGAGAGTGATCTAGTACCTACATATATATCGATGTGTTTACTAGGTAGGTAATATACTAGGTACACTTTAAAGAATATGTCTTGTCAATATCACAATAAAGACTAAAGTCCTAACTTTAACACTGCGTAGGGAAGGTGGTCAAGTTAAAAAATAAAAAAAACATTATACTTACTCATAAAAAGTAACTCGCTCCTGATTAGGGAGAAAAGTAGGCGGGTAATTAGTACCCGTTAACCCACACGAATCCACACAGCACTTCATATTTCTATGAATTTTATTCACAGTTAAAAAAAAATTGAGGTTATCTAGATCAAACTGTTATCCGAAAATCAGACGACTACACCCTTTTTTTTAAATACTAATAACTAAATCATTATGTTCGAGGTTTTTTAAAACAACATTATTCAAAAAAATCACTGAAAATCTTAGGAAAATATTATGTATTTTGCTGTTTACTTTTTGTGCAAACAAGTAACAACCATAGACTATATACGTATGTTGACCAGTTACATAATGTACTCTGTGCCAGTTACGTATGTTACCAGTATATATTATAATGTAGTCTGTGATGTTGACGTATTTAACAACCACCGACCAGAAAAAGAAGCAAACAACCAGAGCAAAGTTAACCAGAGAACTCAAAGTGAAATTCAGTACAATTTTCTTTCCCTGTTTTTAACAGATTAAAAATGACTATGGTTATGTTAGCTTTTTGTGGCATAGAATGTCACTTTTTTGAGCAAGTGGTACGAAATAGTAGATTATTAACAAAGGGGATAAAGCAGTGTCTTCTGTCGCGGGTGACGATTTAAATCGCGAGCGTAACGAAGGACTCGAGGTTTACTCCCGAGCGTAGCGAGGGTGTTATAAACTTAAATCACGAGCGAAGCGAGGGATTTAAGACGAGTCCTGAGTGTAGCGAGGGAATTAAGTTCACCCAAGACTAAGACAGCTTTATCACAGGAAAATACTCTACTTTTCGTACCATTTGCGAAAAAATTAACACAATAATAATATGAGATATGAACCGGGTTACAATTAGTGCTGAAGATGTAAGTTGTGCAATCCGTTCGGCTGCAAACTGGAAATGTCCGGGGCCGGATGGGTTGCACAACTTTTGGCTAAAATGGTTTCGTAGCGCACATACAGTCTTAGCAACGCAATTCCAGAACGCCATTGATTCTGGATCGTTACCGACACTAATGACAACAGGTGTCACGTTCCTAATATACAAGTCCGGTAGTACCGCAGATCCAAAAAACTATCGCCCGATAACGTGCTTACCTACCATCTATAAGCTACTTACATCCATTCTAACTACAAAAATAACTATACATATCAATTCAAATAATATTTTGGCTCAAGTTCAGAATGGGTGTAAGGCTAGGACACGCGGTACTAAGGAACTCCTTCTCATAGACACCACTATTTGCCAACAGGTACGGCGAAACAAAAAAAATCTAGTTGCTGCTTGGATTGATTATAGGAAGGCCTATGATTCAGTGCCTCACACGTGGCTCATGGAGATCATGAAGTTGTATAAGGTCGATGCAACTCTATGTTCCTTTCTCGACTCATGTATGAGACAATGGATGACAGTTCTTCGTCAACCAGGGAGTGCTAGATCTTTTGAATCAGCTGAACCGATAAGGATTAAGCGAGGAATTTTCCAAGGTGATAGTTTGAGCCCTTTATGGTTTTGCTTGGCACTTAATCCACTCTGTACACTACTGAAGGATTCAGGGCTAGGCTTTCGTATTCGCAGGGGGGGTGAGGTCATATCTCACTTACTGTATATGGATGACCTCAAGCTGTATGCATCAAAACGACCAGACCTCTTGAAGTTGCTAAAGATAACTCAAAACTTTAGCAATGACATTGGAATGGAATTTGGTGTCGACAAGTTTGCGGTTATCAATATAGAGCGAGGTAGAGTTGTGAACTCTGAGAATCTAGTTCTTTCAGATACGTTGATTCTCAAATCACTCTGTGAAGGTGAAACATATAAATACCTTGGGATGTCAGAGGCGCTTGGTATTGAGACAAGGACTATGAAACAACTAGTTGAGGAGCGTTTCTTTAGCCGCCTGAAAAAAGTCCTTAATAGTCTTTTATCGGGTGGTAATAAGGTGCGTGCCTTTAATGGTTGGGTCATGCCTTTACTCATATACACCTTTGGCATCCTAAAGTGGACTCAAACTGAACTGGATACCCTGGATCGAAAGGTTCGAAAACTGTTGACCACATCTCGTATGCATCATCCGCGCTCATCTGTTATGAGATTGTACATCCCACGCAAGTATGGAGGACTTGGTTTTTTGAATATCAAGAACATCCATAATCGTGAGATTTGCAAACTCAGAGATTATTTTCTCAAGGTGAACGTGGGTATACATAGGGATGTGGTTGCAGTTGATAAGGGTTTCACCCCGCTTTCCTTAGGCAAAGAGAACTGGCGCAAACCAATAGTACTTAGTGCTTCGGATCGCATGGCGGTATGGGAGAGCAAGGAGTTGCCTGGTAGATTCTACAAGGCCCTAACCAGGGCGGATGTAGATCCAATAGCATCTATATTTTGGTTACAGTTCGGTGACCTCTTTGGGGAAACCGAAGGTTTTGTGTGTGCAATTATGGATGAAGTTATCAAGACGAATAACTATCGGAGACATATTATGAAAGATGGCACTGTTGACATATGCCGTGCGTGTCATCTTCCTGGGGAGTCCCTCAGACATATTGTCTCCGGTTGTTCTCATCTTGCTAATGGAGAGTACTTGCACAGCCATAATCAAGTAGCCAAAATAATCCATCAACAACTGGCTCTCCAGTACGGTCTTGTTGAGACTGAGGTACCATATTATAGGTATGACCCAATGTCAGTTCTCGAAAATAGTGGTGCCTTGCTCTACTGGGATCGGTCGGTTATCACTGATAGGTTTATTGTTGCCAATAGACCTGACATTGTGTTAGTCGACCGCTCAGCGCGCCGAGCAATAATTGTTGATGTTACTATTCCACATGATGATAACCTAGTGAAAGCAGAAAAGGAAAAAGTATCGAAATACTTGGACCTTGCTCACGAGATTACCGCCATGTGGAGTGTTGACTCGACGATAATTGTTCCGATGGTTATATCAGTTAACGGTCTTATTGCGAAAAGCTTCGATCAACACCTTAGTATGCTTTCGCTTGGTTGTTGGATCAAGGGTCGGATACAGAAGGCGGTTATCCTTGAGACGGCGCGAATTGTGAGGAAGTTCCTCTCTCTGGAACCCTGACTACCGGCTGCTTGGGTCTTTAAGGCCCCGCAGTGGGTGGAAGTTTTATAGAATTATTTTTAAATGTGTTTTGTGTAGTATTTTTATATATTTATGTAAAACGTGTTTAGAAATAATTTTATAAATATCTGTACAAATATATGAGATAAGCATTTATTAAAAACTAGCTGATGCCCGCGACTTTCATACCTCATACTTTCATACTTTTTTCATACCTCCACGCGACTCCGTCCGCGTGGAGGTATGAAAAATAGATGTTGGCCGATTCTCAGACCTACTCAATATGCTCACAAAATTTCATGAGAATCGGTCAATCCGTTTCGGAGGAGTATGAGAACGAAAATTGTGACACGAGAATTTTATATATAAGAATAATGACAATTAAAAGTAAAAGTTAACATTCGAAACATTGGTCCAATTATTGATAGAGAGAGTTACATTTTTGTTTGGTACATTTATTGTTGATGAGTTGATTTGAGTATTTCTCTGTTCTTGCGTCTGAGGAACTGTTTAGAACATTAACTTATTTATAAAAATAAATTAAAATAAACTTAACGTTTATGTATTTGATAAATCAAAAGTCAATGTTCGTTTTAATGCTTTATTCCTCACGCTATTATAGTATTCTAAACACCCTAGAATGCGACGTTGCCGATCTTCCGCCGGCGGGAGATGCGCGCGCGGAGGACGGAACAGACGCAAGTGCGAGCGGTCCGCTGACTAAACATGGGTAACTCTGAGTTACGCCGCTCAATTGAGTTAACTCACTTTACTGAGTTGGGTGCTCTGACTCCTTTTGCAAAAGAGTCATGGCGCACGACTCAGTGGTAGCGCAGCTTAGCGCTGCCGGGCGCTGTGCAATGTAGCAAGCGCTGAGTTACAAATTGTTAATTGAGCTGACTGCTGAGCGCTATAAAGAAAAGTACTCTGACTCTGTCTCTGTGGAGTCTGTGGTTTGGCTGGGCCGGGCGTCTGCGCTGGGTAGGTACTTTATTCGGACTCTGTGTCTTAATAAACATCTCAATTATGTTCATATTGTGAAGATCATTTTGTTTTTTAGTAAAGATAAGAAAATATTTATTTATATTTACCTAGGCACTTACTTAAAAAGTATCATCAAGACTCAAGTCTTAGCCGGCACAATGCACCATATTTCTATTGATTTAGAGCTCAATTTCGATTCAATTCGATGCGATTCCAAATAAAAGCCGGTTGTCCTTGAAGTTTTGGCTATTGGGTCTGTTTTAGTATTTTGCTTTTGAATTTGACGCCAATGTGATCGAATACTAACTAAACGATCCGATGGATCGTATTTAAAGTTATAACTATTAGATTCTACTAGTTCTTCTTCTTCTTTTCCTTTTGAGGTTTCAGTCCCTTGTGTCCTATATCACTGCGACCGTTTCCGATCTATTGTGATATGACCTCCATTTTTAAATTTCCTCGCCAATGTCTGCTTCAGTCAGGAACAGCAGCATTTTCTTGACTGGAATACGGGAAGCATCCTCTGGGTTAATAATATGTTTGCCCAGATGGATGCTTCGTTTATGCATTAGAGCGGGACATTGGCAGATAATATGCATCGGAGTCTCACAGGATTCCTGGCATAGTCTGCAGATATCCGTGTCCCTAAGCTTAAGGTTAAACATGTGTCTGTTAAGACCGCAGTGACCTGTTAAAGCTCGTGCTAAAATGCGTAGGTTTTTCCTGCTGAGCGCTAGCGCCTCGGAGGCGGCCTTCTTATTGAAGGTTCTGACTAGCGCCTTTGAATGGTTTAGACCACGTAAGTTTCTCCACCGAGTGAGTGTTTCATAGAAGCAGTAGGTTAGCAGGGTGAGCTGCACCAGGCTTTTAGGTATACCGCAGACCGGCTCTGGTCCGATCTGCCTTACCTTAGCGCCCGTTTTAGCCAGGGTATCGGCGTTTTCATTTCCGGCTATACCCATATGCCCTGGAACCCAGCGAAGAACCACCTTGTTGCTACGGGCCAGGGTGGTTAGTTTGTCCCTGCAGCAGTCAACCAGTCTGGAGGTAATTACCTCTGACGATAAGGCTGATAGAGCTGCCTGGCTATCCGAGTGGATGTAAATAGTTTTGTTGCCGTAGTTCTCCTGCAGGATAGTTTCCGCACAAATTATTATGGCGTAAACCTCCGCTTGGAATATGGATGAGTAGACTCCCAGGTTACGGTAGAGCTTAGCCCGGGGTTTCTCTCCATAAATTCCACAACCTACGTCCTTGCCCGACTTCGAGCCATCGGTGTACCATTTGATGCTGCCCGATGGCCAAGTGATTCTGTTGTTTAGCCAGTCATCCCTATCCGGAATTTCTACCTTATAGGGCCTTTGGAAGTAGTGTTTAGGGGCCATCATATCGGATGGCATTCCTAAAATCGGGATCTCAAGCAACGAGTTATGAAAGTCCCTCAGTGCCCGGGAGATCCAGTTTTCCTTCCTTTGGCAGGTGATCCTGTATAAACTCATTCTCGCCTCCTTCCTCAGAAATATGTGGAGAGGAGGTAAATTTAGAAGAGCTTCCAGGGCTGCTCCTGGCGATGTGTTCATAGCTCCAGTAATAAGCAGGCAGGCGGTTCTTTGAAGGCTGCCAAGCTTATTCTGGGTAGTAATCTGTGTCGTTTTGCTACACCAGACTGCTGAGGCGTAGGTTACTACTAGTTATAACTTTAAGTACGATCCATCGGATCGTTTGTAGAATAAACTGTAGGTATTTTCGAGACCCGCGTACTCGTAAGTCGTAGTGTAGGTAGGTAGGTGAGTACTATGTAGTATGTAATCCTACGACTTCGCAGTTCGCTCGCGCTGATTGATGATAGTTTCTTACTTAGGAACCTGTTCAAAATTGAAACGTGGCTAGGTACTAGGTAGGTGATGGGTTAGCGCCATCTATAAGCCAAAATCCAAATCTCTGGCCTCTTCTTAAATGGGCACATCCACATTGCACACTCGCGCAATACGCAATTACGTAGTATTACTGCGTAATTGCGTATTGCGCGAGTTACTGCGGCAGTAACATTTACCAACTGCCAACTAGCTGCCAACTCAGTAGGTACGCAGTACGCACTGAGTGACGAGTCACGAGTGTGCGCTGTGCGGCTATGCGCTATGCTGCTCGGTGCGCCATGGCGCAATATTGCGCTAACTCAGTGAGTTGACTCAGTGAGCTGACTCCGTGCGCTGAGTTAGAGTTACTGAGTCAGCGCACGAATTTTTGGTGAGTTACCCATGGTTACCGCTGACGGAGCGACCGATCTTCCGCGTAGTGTGTCCGTTATTAGTCAATAATATGCAATTAAAAGTACTGACGTTCCGTGGCGGACGATCCGCGACGGGATTTCCGCGTAATGTAGCGCTGGCCTTAGAGTACCTAATTCACAGAACACTTATACTACCTAATTTAATTATCCTGAAATCTTTTCATCATCCGTTTTATTTTTGTCCTTCGCGCTCAATTGGCGGGAAGCGCCCTCATTGGCCCTCAGAATTCCCTCTTTTTTTAATTATTTTATTTTGCGGCCCTGGATTCATGTCCTTTATGGCCTTATATTTATTGCGAATGTCGTACCACAGAATATAAAACTAGAAAATCATGACATGTATTTGAAGAAAACAAAAAACGCAGCAAATTCCTAGACTAATATTTTTTTGTCGGAAAAGCAAAGGCATCAAGCTCATACGGCCTCGTCGGTTTTCGTTATTTTATTTATTAATCATAACTGCATAATAAATGCGTATTCCTTTTTCAAAAAGATGTTCTTTATATACAAACTCAATGGTGTAAACACAGATGTAGTTCAGAAGGTTCAGTATACATTTCGTTGTGTATTCCAAATTCACATTCTCCCCCTAGAGGATGAATGAAATTCAGTACAATTTTCTTTCCCTGTTTTTAACAGATTAAAAATGACTATTGTTATGTTCGCTTTTTGTGGCATAGAATGTCACTTTTTTGAGCAAGTGGTACGAAAATATTATTCTTATTCTTATTTTCAAAGAATTTAATTCTTTGTTACTTTTATAATAAAAACGTCACAGAATCAAACTTATTTTTATCTTATAACTAGCTGATGCCCGCGACTTCGTACGCGTGGATCGAGGTTTTGTTGTTCCCGCGGGAACTCTTTGAGTAAGTAACAAACATCCATTTGAGGTTTTTTGGTTCCCGCGGGAACTCTTGAATTTTCCGGGATAAAAAGTAGCCTATGTGCTATTCCAGACTATAATCTATCTCTGTGCCAAATTTCAGCCAGATCCGTTCAGCTGTTGGGGCGTGATTGAGTAACAAACATCCATACATCCATACATCCATCCAAACATTCGCATTTATAATATTTATTTGATTTCGCATTAAAACACAGATTTGCACAGATTTTTTTTTTACATATTTAATGTAATCGGTTTACATTGGATATATCAATAATATTATATTTATTATAAACGATCGATCATTAAAAACATCGATATTTATTATAAACAAGCGGATGCCCGCGACTTCGTCCGCGTCGAATAAGTTTTTATTCATTGTCTTAAAAAAGGATCCATACTTCCATACTAATTTTTGAAAAACGAAGGTTGCTTGTCAGTCTGCTACGCTTTCCCGGCCCATCTTTTCAATCAATTTTGACGAAATTTGGTATAGAGGTAGGTTGCATCCCGGGAAAGGACATAGGCTACTTATACATTATACACCATCGATATATATGTAAGTACTAGATGGGCCCTTTCATAGAAAAATGGCGGGCGACCAACTATGAGAGCGCGCTCCTATAACCTGTCATAAGCGATCGTATCGCCGACGTACCGCGATCACGGTCGCTCATCGTGTAGATAATTTGTTTTTAAGTTAACATCTAAAGTCTTATTAGTTTGGCACTGTATTATTTTTATTTTAAGGTAAGTGTTTCAATTCACAATTATACATTTTCAAGAAAACGTTATTTAGTCTTCCTATTTAATATTTTTATCCATTTCGCAATCATTTAATTTCCGCGGCAAACTGTATGATATTTTTTTACTAACTGGCCTTACGGCTTTGGGTTCCAGCCCTAGAATAGTCCAGTCCAGTACGATAAAAAAAATGCAACCAAGATTAGTTAATGCATAGATGGGCATAACGGACAGTAGGCATTAATACCTTCCGAGACGCAATATTATGCTATTGTAATAATATGACAAAATTAGTTATTGACGTGAGTTTAATGTTTAACCAACTTCAATAAATAAAGGGTTTTTATTTATTAAAGTTGATAATTTTTATTTTGTACTAGCGAATGCCCGCGACTTCGTCTGCGTGGTTTGAGGATTTTTGATTCCCGCGGGAACTCCTTAATTTTCCGGGATAAAAAGTAGCCTATGTGCTATTCCAGACTATAATCTATCTCTGTGCCAAAGGACATGGCCAGCCGAACTATGGGAGCTTGCCTAGATATCAAAAATCAATGCGCAGCAATGATTTCTTTATTATTGTAATTGTTATATTTTATAGTTTTCAGATAAAATAGTTTCAGGAGTCTGAAGGTTCGGAAAACTGAGAAAATAAATAAAAATGTTTCACCAAATAACTGCTTTCCCAGACTAGATGGCGCTAGTTGTTATGGTTAGCGAGTCTAAAAAAAAATATTTTCAAGTATTGCTAACCACGTTTCTCAGGAAAATAATTAAGCTTCGTTTATTATATGAATTATTTGAACATGGATGAGGATAATACAGGAATAATAAAACTATATTTGCAAGAATTATGTAATTCCTTTAAAAATCACGCTACATTGTACTGCTGCCACACTAGATGGCGCTAAACGTTTTAGTTACCGAGTCTTTTCAACTATTCGACGACAGATGGCGATAAACGCTTTGGTTAGCGAGTTTTTCAACTACTCGGACACAGATGGCAGACAGATGCAATGCCAGAGGGAGTTCCGTTCCTTTAACCGCAATGGTTATTTGAGAATGCTTTCTTTGATCAATTACACGTTTCATTGAGGCTTGTCAACTAACAAAAATAAATATGAACAAAACATACATTTCCTTTTCATAACTGTTTAATTGATCAAAAATAAATCACTCATAATATAGTGACTAAGGTACTTTAATGGTATTCATGTAGAGTTGCAAGATTATTATTAGGCATGGATAAAACGGAACGTGGAGTAGAACAAAATGGAGTAGTGCCTAAAAGAGGAAATCGGATGCTCAAGATTTAAACAATAAACGTATTTAGACATTTTAACCCTGACCTTATTCGGAATAATAAATCCATAGTAATTTCGGTTTTAATTTTTAAACCTTACTGCAAAAACGGAAATCCTGCGCATTGTCCCAAATCGGAGGGCAGTTACTGCTCATGTCATTTCAGCCCGATCCGTTCAGCCGTTGGGGCGTGATTGAGTAACAAACATCCATACATCCAAACTTTCGCATTTATAATATTTATATTATATATTATTATTTTTGATTTGATTGATTGGTATTTGATGAAAAATAAATAGTTAATTCAAAATTCAGAATTTTACTATTTCGTTGAACAAAAGTTGTTCAGTACCTATTATGTACAGCTACCTACTTACAAGTGTTTATTACTTAATCGTATTTTTAAATGCACACTGTGTAAGTGATTTATCTCAAAATAACTTTTAATATTTCTTTTGATGGCAAGTACCATACTTAGAAATGTATAAAATAAAATAATTTCAAATGAAGTATTTTTCTGTGACTCGATCCACCTCTCCTATTCCAACCCCTTTTTATTATAATAGTACTAATGATTATTTTTGAATTCTTTCATTTGCAATAAGGTTTGGCGAGGATTATTTTAAACTGTTTTAGCTGTTATTATTTTAAATTTCAAGTTTTTTGCATTAGTAGTTACCGAATTATGCTAAGTGTGACGGACAGTCATGTCGCACCACAAGGGTTGTTTTCTTATCATTTTGGTACGCAACCCTAAAAATGACTTTATTTCTGTCAATTTTTCGACAAAACTTCAGTATCAACAATTAACAAATAATTAAATTAAAAAAACTCACGACGAACTGCAGCGCCCCATTGTGTGGACTTTGACCTTTAAATATATCTAAGAACCTTCTCACAAGCTATATATATATAATGCAAAAAACCGCATAATAATCGGTTCAACGGTTTTCCAGGAAACTGGTAACAAAAAAGTGGTAAAAATAACAACGTCATACTAACATTTATCGTTTACCTCAGAGAGTACACTCATGTAGGTATTATTTTCGACAAGCGCGTCTGTACTAATCTATGACCGAGTCATACGTTTTCAAGATGGCGCATATGTTGCAAGTTCCCGCTTTTCAGACTAGATGGCGTTGTTAAACATAAGTCCACATTCTTTGTTCGACAGGGCCCGTCTATGTAAATTGAGGTCGTTGTTATACACATTATACATTATCATCATCATCATCCTCAACCGATAGACGTCCACGGCTGGACATAGGCCTCTTGCAAGGATTTCCACACGCCAGCCCAGCGGCTCCCTGCGACTCTCCTGATGTCGTCTGTCCAGCGAGTAGAGGGTCTGCCAACACTGCGCTTTCCCGTGCGTGGTCGCCACTCCAGCACTTATACATTATATTATTATTATAAATTTATTCCGGAAAATGAAAGAGTTCAATATATTGAAGATCTCCCACAGTCTGATTCACTCACGCACTTTTCATATTATGAAATTTAAAACGATTTTTTTTTTACAAACCTTGTCCTGACAACGAACACAAAAATAAAGTATTATTAAGTCAATGTATTAAGTATCCAATTTTGTGCAGTCGTTCGGAATGCGTGTACATTTCAGCGATTTTCATATTTATTTATGTAGACTAGCTGATGCCCGCGACTTCGTCCGCGTGGAATAAGTCATTTTAATTTCCACGGAACCTCTTTAACCCATGCAAAAAATCAGGTCGTTTCGTTGTTGTATCGAGGCGTGATTGTGACAAACCAACAAACAAACACACTTTCGCATTTATAATATTAGTATGATAGGGTACATAGACATACATACACAACAATAGGTACCGTACCGTTCAGATGTATTTTATCGACATTGCATTTGCAGCGCACTATTGCCCATCCCTATTTGTTACGTGTCAAAAAATATAACTATAGTCTATTCGCCGAATGAACCAAGCACTGAGAATTTGGACTTCCACGTGATTGGTTGGTTGGTTGGTTGGCAGATAGGGACGCTTAGGCCGTGATCACAATGCAAGTTATAAATTATTAGTCTGTCGTTACACTTTCTTATTTATACAAAGTACTCTGTGCGTTACACTCCGTACCGTTCAGACGTCTCCCGCGTACCTGCTTCGTTGCGAATTGCGATCATATCTATTTATCTTTGTTGTTTTGTGTTTGTGCTTATTGTGTGAACTTGGCTTGTCTACTGGATTCCGTTTGATTGCTTACCCAACGACTTGGCGAGTTTATTGGTTGTTCTGAATATGGCGGAAGGAAGAGTGCAAAAAAGGCTTAAACGGAACGGCTTATTCGTGGAAGGAGCCTTGCACGTGTTCGAGTCAAAAAATCAAGGCGACTATCACCAGGAAATGAATGCCGAAAATTTTGAAAACTGGTTTTTTAAAACAATTGACATACTTCCCGAAAATGAGGTAATTGTAATGGATAACGCCTCTTATCATTCAAGGAAAGTTGAAAAAATTCCCACTGCCAACAGTAAAAAACAATATATAATTGACTGGTTAAAAGAAAAAAGAATAGAATTTGAAGAAAACTTATTGAAACGAGAACTTCTTGCTATCGTCAAGGAGCACAGAAAACGACATGAGGCGTATGTTATTGATGAAATCGCGAAAACCAAAAACAAAACAGTGCTTCGCCTTCCGCCATATAACTGCGAACTTAACCCGATTGAATGAATATGGGCTCAAATAAAAGGAGACGTCGCTTCCCGTAACACGACCTTTAAAATGGTTGATCTAAAAAAAATATTTTATTCAGCTGTTCAAAAAATTACAACTGAAAAATGGAAAAAATGTGTGCAGCACGTAGAAAAAGTAATAGAACCAAAAATGAACGAAATGGATCATAACTTTGAAGGGTTAAGTGAAAGATTTATTATTAATGTAGGAAATGACAGTGATACGTTGGAAAGTGAAAGCGAATGAATAATTTATATTATTTTTTAATTTATATTGCTTTAATGTTGATTTTATTTTATTACAAATAAAGACCAAATCACATGGTAGCTCTTATTTCATTTATAAAAAAAATCTGTTTCAAATTACTTATCAATAATAGGTATAAAAATTCCTTACTAAAGCATTAACAATATGAACGCGCCCTATGATTTCAAACGGGTCGCAAGCGCGTTTTCTGTCTTTATCAATTTGTAAATGTGGGACAGAGAAAGCGCTTTGCTTGGTTCACTCCGTGAATAGAGTATAGCTATAGTTCACCTGCCTACGCTGCGCACTCTATGACACTGGAGTGAACGAGTACCTTAGATAAAATAGGCTCTGATTTGTGTCAGAGGGAGAAGTTAACAAAAAAAAATACATACTAACAAATTGAGTTGAGCCCCAGTTGCTTGAAATAACTATTTATTTATTCATTTAACAGGTAGTTATTTACAGTCAAAACAAAGAAAACAAACTTCCTTTTCCTTTAATATATTTAGATTAACTATTACAAGGCTTAAAACTAAAAACTATTATCGAACTCTTCGTATTCTAACGCCTCACTTAAACTATCCACGGCCGTAACGGTCTCATTTGCGCCTATGTTTTGCGAATCGCTATTATCTCCGGAGTCTGTCCTTGTCTTGGCTTTGTATGTGTTGGGGCGGTGACGCTTGGGCCGCGGTACGTTATGATGCACGTGGGAAACGTGAAGGTTCCGTCCACAGGCAGTTGTGAAAAGTTTCTCGCATAAATCACACTTGTAAAACCGCCTCGACTCTTGATGACACTGAAAGAAATTTATAGATTAGCGATTGCCTGCAATCAGATTTGCTGGCAAGTAGTGATGCAGCCTAAGGTGGAGCGCGCTTGCCTAGAAGATGCCTATTCACTCTTTTTTTAAATTTTCATTTGGACAGCTATAAAATAAGAAATTTGTGCCTTTCGGTTCGACAGCTATAAAAAAGAAACAACTCACCTTCATGTGTTTCTTTCAACTGTAAACGTCCGAGAACTCATTGTGACACACGCCACACGGGTACCGGGGCGGGTTGTCAGTGATGGACCACCATGTGACTCTTGTAGCTGTTCAGAAGCGTTTGTGACATATATGTCACGCTCCTGGACCTTCTCTTAATAGCAACTAACGCAACGCAGCATCGAAACTAACGCGATGCGGAATTAAAAAATCACTTACTGACATGTGTGTCTTTCGGTTGAAAATGGAGTGGGCAGCTATAAATAAAACAATTTCATAAAATTACTCTCCGCCATGTGTGTCTTCGGTTGGAAACGGGATGGACAGCTTTATAAAAAATAAATAAAAAATTTACTCACTGTCATGTGTGTCTTTCGGTTGGAAACTCATGGACAGCTATAAAAAAATAAATTCAAAACAATTTACTCACTGCCAGGTGATTCTTTCGGTTAGAAACGGGTTCGACAGCTATAAAGAAAGAAATTTAAACAAATTTACTCACCGCCATGTGTTTCGTTCGGCTGTTCAAATTCGAGAACTCCTTGAAACACACACCACACGTGTACTTAGGCGGATTTTCAGTGTGGTGGACCACCATATGAGTCTTGTAGTTGTACTGCTGCGCGAAATGCTTGTGACATATGTCACACTTATAGGCCTTAACCCCGGTGTGGACGTGCATGTGCTCTCGGACCTTCGCAGCCGACTGTGGACCAAAACTATTTTTTACACGCGATATAGCGTTGATAAAGAATACACGGGGAAAACCAGGAATGTCAGTTAAAATCAACACCCCTCGCAACCCCCGCGCATATTACGGCAGGCAGCCCGCAGTCGTTCAGCTGCCACGTCACGCGAACAGGCTCCGGACGGGTTCGACACTAGTCGGGCATTTTGCGACAAAACAGGTGATTTGCCGGCCGGTATTTATATTTAAAATGAATATGACGATAGTTTAAACGTTAAAATCAGTTAAAATCTTAATTTGAGTATACCTTTCACCCTGAAATAAGTTTTATCAACCACTGTCGCTGTCAGTGGCTATTACGATTAAATTTTTACAATTTATAATTTGCAGAAAATTAAGTTTTACTCAAACAATTATGTTAATATTCCCAACGCTCGTTTCACTCCAACACCGGAGCATCTTCAGGAGATGTTGACTCGACAATGCACGATAGTAATTATCTACGACGGAACGGATATATGCGTTTGCCCGAAGAGGTTGTGCGTTTGTTTGTTTGTGCTGCTTCTATCCATTATTTGAAGCTTGGCGCTTAGCTGAAACTAGCATCTTCGTCTGTGGCCGACGAGGTCCCGGGTTCGTGTCCCGGGTCGGGCCATAATTAAGTATTGGAGCTAGCCCGGAGTTAGGAAGTTGGCGGTGTGTGTTGCATACTTTGATAGCTCTAATGATATTTAAACCAATATAACTCACCCGCCACGTGCGATGTTTTTCGTTTTGGATAATTTAGTTAGGAAATATAACTCGTGCGTACTGGTTTTACGGTTTAGCATTTACACATCACTTTCACGTGTTTCCACAGGCCTTTTCTTCGCGGCTTTGCACTTATATGATGTATTTTAGTATTTTAATTTGGGAGCGAGCTCAGTACGGCTCCAGTGGTGTGAAGACAGACGCGCCGTGCAAGATGGCGACGAGCAAGTTGCGGCCGAAGGCAGCCGACGGTGCACGATGGTGCGTGGCGGGATAATTCAAACCAAAATCCATCAGTGTGTCACCTCCGTGCCTCGGAGAGAACATTACAGCTCGCCAACCCGAATTGGAGCAGCGTAGTGGGTGTAAGCTCTAAGGACTATGCCCAACTGTGGGGCGTTAATGGGTTGTAGTGGTGCTGATGTTGGCTCACCTGAAAGCGTTTTCCACAGAGGTCGCACAGCACACAGTAGCCCGGTTTGTGCGGTTTTCTGCGCTTGGGAGGCCCGTAACGCCTAACTTCGGGCGCGTTGCGTTTGCGCTTTCTGCAATGGAACCATAAAAGTCAAAGTTAAGTTAAGTTCAATGCCTGTTAAGCTTCCCGAAAATAGTCAATTTCAGACGAATACGTTCAGCGGGTAAAAACCGTTCATTCAGCGGGTAGAAAACCATCACTTTCTGACCTAGGGCAGAAACGACGTGATGGTGATAATTATGCCCGGGGACCCTACTGGTCTAACAGTTGCATTATTATTATTATCCGACGAAGCCTTGCCGAAGGTGACTGATGGTTTCAGTCGCTTATCAATTCTGTGATGTAAAAGTACCTCTACAAACGCCCTTTTTACACACGCACACGGCTCCGACAAAAACATTTTTATAGGGTATGTTCCGATACACACTGCTCAGTGCTCTTACTTGGGAGAAATTCGTTCCGTTATGGACTGACACTATACTGCCCCAGTATCTTAGGGAAATATATGACGTCACAAATCGTCGCCATTTTTGTACTGTGAGCACTGCCGTTTTCGAGGTAAGGTGCTCTCAGTGCTTTGATCACGTGATCGACAACTGGACTGCGTTCCGTTTTAAACAGTCTACTAACTATAAAGGAACGTCAATAATTTAGTATACTGCGAAGTCACACCTTACAGTGCTCGCAGTGTATATTGGAACAATAAGCTTCTATCCTCCGCCATATTGAATTTAGTGTGACGTCATTTTATTTTTCGTATTCTTCTCAGCAAACCATTTTAATTGATATACCATATCATGGGAGTACATAAAAAACAATTAGTCCGCCATATTGTATTCAGAATGACGTCACTTAGATGCATGTCATCTAAACAACACGTGTATGCTCAATCAGTTGGTATAAACTGTTTTAAATTCAGTTGCAAGATTTGACCTAAACAAATACACAAACATTGTAAGTTAAATAAATGCACAAGAATAATAGAAACCTACCCTACGGCGGCATGTTTGAGTGACACCTGCAAATGCTGCTGGTACGCCGCGTCAGACGCGAAACGAATGTCACATTCCTCACACAATGGACCGGAGAGGTTCTGAAATACATAAATGATTTATTTATTTCACGTAGGACAACTTGTGTCACTTATGATACGTTAAGACTCTACCACCGGTTCGGAAAATTGTTCTACTGAGAAGAGCCGGCAAGAAACTCAACAGTTGCTCTTTTCTTGAAAATTACAATAAGTCAACAATACTACACATACGTTACGATACAAGTATTACACTGACTTGTGGGTCACTCGATGCGAGGCCGGGTGCTTCCATGCAACTCTGTCATTAATAAAATCTAGTAAAATAACCTCGACTTAACAAATGTTTAACACAGTCTTCAAATTTTTGTAATGGCAAATCTAGAAACTATTTTGGAACCATGTTATAAAAGCGGACACTCGACCCCATAAAGGATTTCTGCACCTTGTGCACACGATATGATGCTGTTACTAGCTTATGGCGGTTTCTAGTATATAGATTGTGAGTATCACTTATTTGCATAAAAAGATTAATGTTCTGCCTAACAAAGACTATATTATTGTATTTGTATTGTGAAGGCATCGTAAGAACAAAAATCTCTTTAAATTTTTCACGAAGTGATTCGCGTGATCCGAGTTTATAAATAGATCGGATGGCTCTCTTCGGCAATATAAAATTTGATTGGATGTCAGCTGCTCTGCAGCCATACTAAACCAACCTACCATAGCATATAATCGGTCATTAAATAAACTAGCGGTCGCCCGCGACTTCGTCCGCGTACAATTTCTGATTTCCTATGAGATTATGAAATTTTCCCGCTGCAAAATGTCTATCTAAAGAGGCTTTATATAGCTTATGCAGGTTTTTATTATTAAAAACTTATAAACGAAATGCTGAGTTTTCAAAAACTGTGAAACACATATTTCTTTGTTTTTAACCGGTAACTCACATACCAGAAGGCCTTTTATACCAACTTTCATCCCCTATTTCACGCCTTTGGGGGTCGAATTTTCAAAAACTGTGAAACACCCGTTTCTACATTTTTAACCCGCAGCTCATATACAAAGTTTTATCGCTATTACTTGAGAAATGAAGGACTTTCATACAAACTTTCCACCCCTATTTTACCCCTTTGGGGGTAGATTTTTGGAAAACTGTGAAACACGTATGTCTTTTTTTTTACCGGTAGTTCACATACCAAGCTTCTTAGCTCTAATTTGAGAAATGAAGTACTTTCGTACAATCTTCCAACCCCTATTTTACCCCTTTGGGGGTGGAATTTTGAAAAACTGTGACACACGTACTTCTTTATTTTTTACCGTTAGCCAAAATACCAAGTTTCGTTGATATAAATTGTAAAATATCTTGAGAAATGCAGGCCTTTCATACGAAATTTCCTCCCCTATTTCACCCCTTTGGGGGTCGAATTTTCAAAAACTGTGTAATACGTATTTCCTACTAAAACTAATAATCAGAATGTAGACGTAGAAGGAGAGAAGGAGGAGCGGCCAAAAAGGCAAACCAGAGATGCCTCAAGGACTCGAAGTCCTCTATTTCGAGTCCCAAGTTCTGTCGGTTCTGGGTCGGATTCAGAGGGCTCCTGAGCCTCTTCGAGGTCCGGCTCTGCAGCCAGCCGTGGCAGGTCACAGGCCAGAGGACGCGGCACTGGCACTGGCATTGCTAGTGCCCGAGCCAAGCTGCGGGAGGCTAAAGAAGAGGCTCGTGAGGTACAGTTCAATCAGTGCCTACGAGATCGGGTCTACCGCCGAGAGACGCCCACACCACTGTTGGACCCTGAAGAAGTGACTGAGGTCCAAAGCACCCAGGATCCAAGCTCTATGGATGCTGAGGAGCTGCGGGTCCTCGGTGGGCACAATGTGGCGAACATTATCCAGGTTGCCAGCAAGTCGGGCAACCTCAAAGGCACCTGGATAAAACGACTGAAAGATGCAGCCAAAACGCTGCAGGAGGTAGTGGACACACTGGCAGCCAGGAGCGTAGCCGAAGAGACGCGTCGACTGAGGGCCGACAACGAACGCCTGCGCAACGAGGTTGAGGGCCTCAAAGCCGAGCTGAAGGCTCATCGGCGCGAGTTTAATGAGATGAGGACGTCTATGGCAACTAATGCAAGGGACGCTCCCGCACCCAGTCTGAGTGGCGACCTTATCGAGGAACTGAGGGCCTCTATTGTTTCTTCGGTTGGTGGCATGTTGAATGCTCGGTTTGCCGGGATCTAAGAAGCGACTTTTGCCCGAAAAAGTGCATCGCCCACCCTTATCGTCGGACCGAAAAAGGAAAGCGGCACCGGTAACGCAGCCGGTTGATTCTACGGTGGTGGCCCCAATCGCATCGGAGAACCGGAACACTACTGCGTCCCCATCATCTGCCGGAAGTCCGGGGTTATTGCGGGCCCGAGCCGAACTCAGGCGACTACTGACGCGGACTGGGTGACAGTTGTGAAGATGGGAGGGAAAAGAAAGAAGAAAGCCTCTCCCCCTGCTGCCCCGACGGCCACTTTTGCGGCTACACGAGCTAGATCGACCAGGCCAAAACTAGTCTCCCGAGATACCGCCGCGGTCATAATTACGTTACAGCCGGACGCGGCAGCGAGAGGTGTTACCTATGCGCAAGTCATAGAGCGGGCTGAGCTAAGCGTTAATTTGCAGGAGCTCGGCATAGGCGAGGGCATGAAGATTAGCCGATCTGCAACCGGTGCCAGATTGCTAGAGCTGCCCAAAAATCAGACGCAGGAGCAGGCCGAATCGTTGGCAGACAAGCTTCGGACGGCGCTGGACGGCGTAGCTGACGTCGTTTGACCCTTCCAATCCGCGACTCTGAGGATTACCGGACTCGATGATTCGGTCACAAAAGAAAAGGTGGTCACGGCTGTCGCACGAGCGGGGAATTGTTCTACGTCGATAAGAGTTGGAGAAGTGCACCCTTTTTTTTTTTTTTTTTGCTGGAAAAATGCATTTACGCATCCCGCACAGGGCGGGTATGTGGGACTCACAGATGGAAGCAGAATACCCACTAAAAAAACCAGCAGCACAGTCCGCGTCTAGAAAGAGTGGTCTCAGGATCCCAAGACAAGATTCGACTGAGACGTCTCGACGCTGAACCGACCATAGGGTCCTGGACACCTATATTACGGCGGGAGAAGGTGAGCGAAGCGTCGCCTTCTTCCCCCCTGTCGTCTTCTGCGGATCAGTGGAGCATTAGTATCCAGCTCTCGATCCCGTTCCGCAGCCTCCTTCAGCTCCATAACATTTTCGCAGAAGGAGTTCATCACTTTCCAGCACGTCTCGCTGCCAATCATATCTTGGATGATGCTCGGCAGCGAGAGGCCCCCCCCTTAATATCGACGATAGAATGTGTCGCTGAGGTCCCCACGCTGCACACTCCACCAGGGTATGGTGCGCTGTGTCCTCTGGAGCACCACACTCATGACAAATGGCTGTTTCCTCCCGCTTCGCAATCTGGTGCAAGTACTTACCGAAACAGCCGTGTCCCGTAAGTACCTGCACCAGCCGATACGTCAATACTCCATGCTTCCTTTGAAGCCAATGTTCGAGATGAGGTCGGATCGCCTCCACCGTCCAGATACCAGCAGCGGGGGACTCCAGGTCCTCTCTCCATCTATGGACCAGCGCTGTATTAGCAATGGTTCTCAAGCTAGCTACTTCCTCTGGTCGCAGTCGTTCGCCTCGGGCCCTCATGTCAGCTCGGTAGCGGTACGCTTCAGTGAGTACTTCGGCCTGAAGTTCCCAAGGTGGATCACCCGCCAGAAGAGTTGCAGCTGTCCAAGATACCGTGCGGTACCCACGGATTGCTCGGACCGCGATTATTCTTTGTGGTCTCCGCAAAAGGATCTTATTTTGCGGAGTCATGGCATGTACCCAAATGGGTGCTCCATATAGTGCCATGCTTCTCACAATCCCCGCGTACAGTCGTCGGCAAGTAGACTGTGGTCCTCCAATATTAGGGAGCAGTCTCCCCAAGGCGGCGGCGGCGTTAACGAGTCTAGTGCCCAGTTGCTCAAAATGCGATTTAAAACTCCATCGCCCGTCCAGGATGAGGCCCAAATATTTCATGTGGGCCTTCACCGCTATTGTTGTGTTCTGGACGGTGATATGCGCACCCCGGGGCGGGCCTTTGCGAGGGCCATGAAAGAGGAGGGCCTCGGTTTTTGAAATTGAGACGCTCAGGCCCAGCATCTGAATTCTATCTACGACCAATGACGCACCAATCTCTGCCAGGCGGGCTGCTTCTTCATACGTCCTTCCACGAGCCGTGACGAGGGTATCATCTGCATAGCAGAGGATGCTCATTCCTGCGAGCAATGGAGCCCGCAGAAGCCAGTCAAATCCAACGTTCCAGAGCACAGGGCCCAGAACTGATCCCTGCGGAACTCCACTGCTGACACAACGTCGAAATATTTGTCCATTGCTTCCCTCCCACATCACTTCCCTGTTTTGTAGGTACGACTCCAGCAATCTACGGAGGTATAGTGGGACCCCATAATAGCAAAGTGCCTCCAACAAAGTCTCGAAGGGATGACTATTAAAGGCATTTGCAACATCGAGTGAGACCGCAAGGACTACGTTCCCATTATCCACCGCCTCCATAGTCAGGTTCTTCAGGGCATCCAGGGCATCCAGCGTTGAGCGGCCTATCCTAAATCCATATTGTGCTTCGGACAGACCCGGACCCACCATCTCGAGGTGTTCGGTGAGACGGCCAGCCAGAATTTTTTCAAAGAGTTTGCCCGTCTCACTGAGTAGAACTATTGGCCTATACGCTGAAGGAGAATCTAGCGGGCGACCTTCTTTGCGCAGCAGGCATAACTTCCCGTCTTTCCATAATTTAGGGAACTGTCCAGTGCGTAGACAGCTGTTCGCGCCACCTATGTATTAGTTGTCTGTGGTCGCTGTGACAGATGAATACTTTGTGAACGAAGCTAGCTTGCCGCGCTTTTCGATAAAATCTTTGGTTTCGACAGTTCGACAGAGTTCAAGATTGGTTTTTGCTAGCGGCCGCGCCTCGAATTGTTGATTGTAAAAAATAAGTTTTTCTTTGTAATCCGTATTGTTAGAACCTCGCTATAGCTTAAGGTTCCCGCGAGAAATTAGCTTCTAGTTATTTCGGTACTAAATAAAGACTTACTTGTTGTACTGAGTGACAATCTGTTGTGTGCCACGTTGACGCCACTGCTGGCCGTGCAATTATATACTTAAGTAAATAGTTAACCTAAGCAGCTTTTGGACTAACTTTGAGCGCTGTGCTGTGTGTGTTGTGTGTTAGTGCCGTCTTGAAGCAAGAAGCTACGGCCGAACAGCAAGTACCTTCTCATTCCTGACCTTTCCTACCCTTTAACCCACATTCTTCCTTATCGAGGAGCCGTGGTCACCTTGGACTCTGTAAGTGCATAGCATAAGTTAAATCTATCAATAATTTAGTTATCTAAGTTAAGCCGGAACAGTTCTGTCCGCATTAGGCCCTGAGCCAATGGTCTAAGAGGCTCGAATCCAGCTGATGGGCCCCTGGAACAGCGTCTTAGGGTTGTAGCATTGGACCAGGTTGAAGCCCCAACAACAGCTGTCGAACAATTCCCGAAATTTGTCCCCCAGGTATTTCAGCGCAATGTAAACAACTTTGCCTGGAACACCATCGGGTCCTGGTGCCGTCTTCCTGGCCCGCAAGCGATCAAGGGCGATGTCCATCTCTTGCTCAGTTATTAGGGGAATACTGGTTATATCCTCTCTCCCAGCGGGAAATGACATCGCCGGAGGGGCGTGTCTCTGGGGGTCAGGGAACAGTTCTTCCACTATCCGTAGTAAGAGGTCCGGCTGCAAGGTCTCTGTGATTGGGGCGCCCTGGGTACGAAGTTTATTTCGCGCACTGCGATAGGGGCGTCCCCATGGGTCCCTATTTAGCGCCTCGAGCATCTCTTCACGGGCTGACTGCTTACCTTTACTTATGGCTAGCTGCAACGTCTTTTTTGCCAGTCGATAGGCTCTACGCAGCTGGTCTTCTAAATCCGGATCAATTCCATTTCGCCTGCGGCTCCGAACATACAATCTGCGAGCTCTGTTGCAGAGCGCTCGGAGATTTGCGATTTCAGGAGACCACCAGTAGACGCAACGACGGGCAGACCGTCGCCGGGCCCGTGGCATGGCTGCATCACAGATGTCCTTCAGGGCATTGCTCAACCTGCCAGCAAGTTCCTCTGCGGTCGCATCGCCCCTGAATGAAGACCACCGCTGTACAATCGCAGCCTCTTTGGCCAGCTCGCGGTCCAGTAGGCTCAGACTCCAGCGCGGAAATCGACTTTGACCTCTTGAAGGGTTTGGAAGCACCGGAAGGGGGGAGATCTCAAAACGAATATAATTGTGATCCGAAAGAGTCTCCACCTCTTCTTCCACTCTCCAATTGACCACTCTAGTAGCAACCGTGGGGGTGGCAAAAGAAAGATCCACTACTGAACCCCCCTGCTGCCGCACACAGGTATGTGCTGTCCCTCTATTGAGGAGGCATAAGCCCGAGAGAAGAGCCCAGATTTGCACCGCCCTTCCCCTTGCGTTAGTGGCGGGATTTCCCCACGCCTGGGACTTCGCGTTAAAATCGCCAAGAACGATAATGTGCCCCCCCTGGTGTCTACTTAAAGCTGATCTTACCGAGTCCAGATAGACCTCAAATTCCGCCAGGCTGCGGTTGGGCGAGAAATATATACCTAAAATTACGTATTCCCTGCATTTCGCCATCACATATCCGGAACCTCTTTCTAGCGCCGTGAGTGCGTTGTTATTGTTCCCAGTCAGGATCATCACTGAACTATCCAAGTCTCCCACCCAGTGAGATTGGGGAGGGACGTAGTAGGGCTCGCAGGCCACTGCCAGGTCTATTCCCCATTCCATCATTGACTGCACTAAGAGGTCCTGGGCCGCTGCACAGTGGTTAATGTTCGACTGTAGGAAACTGAAATTATGAACCTGACTCATTATGACATTTCAGTTTCCTCTTGCACTTGACCGCTGGCGGCGGCCTGGGTTAGTGGGTCCGTTCTGCCCTTCATTGGAGAAGGGTTACAGCTCCTTCCTCCCATAAAATGCTCCGAGGGCAGACCTGTATCTGCGCACACTGCGCATCGTAACGGAGCTATGCATCCAGATGATTTGTGGCCACTGCCGCTGCATCGGAAGCACATATCACCCCGGTCCACTAGTGATGGACATACAGGCCTTGTGTGCCCGATAGCAAGGCACCTGAAGCAGCGCAAGGGGCGTTGCGATAGCAGCCGGACCTCTGCAGAGCTCCATCCAACCCGGAGTCTCCCAGCATCGGACAGGACTATAGCTACCTCGATGGGACAGTGCACAGTAGCTGTGCCCACCCCCCTAGGACCAGACCGCACCTCTCCGACTTTTACCGACTCTAAAGGGCAATTTCCAGCTCGAGCGACAGCGGTGATTATTTTTGTTACTGAGTCATCGAGGCCGGTGACCCTAAGAGACGCTGTTTTAGTAGGCCGGACCACGCTAGCCACGCCATCTAATGCGGTGCGGAGCCTACTTGCAAGCAGTTCGGCCTGCTGCGGGGTCTGACCCTTAGGTAGTTCCAAAACTCTGGCCCCAGTGACCGCCCCCCGAATTTTGATACCCTCGTCGATCCCAAGATCTTCCAGATTTATGCACTGCTCGGCCCGCTCAAGGATTTGAGCATAGGTCACCCCCTTCTCTGCCGCCTCCGGTTGCAAGGTCAACACAACTGCCGCGGTTTTGGGGGACGTGGGTTTTGATGCAACCGGCTGTGCTTGTCTGGCAGTGGGAGCAGCCGTTGGGGCGGCCGTGTTATTATTTGTAGACGAAGCGGCTTTTTTCCCCCTTTTCCCTTTCCTCACGACCGTGGCCCAATCGGCAGTCTCCGTCGTGCTTGTTTGGCTAAAGCCAACAGCCTCAGGTATCCCGGAAGAATTTGAGGTTGCTGTGACGCTCCTAGTCACCGGACCAGAGCGAGAGGTCGGGGGAGCAGTAGCCGATTGGGTTACCGGTCTCCCTTGCCCACTTTTATCTGATGCTAAGGGTGGGCGGTGCACCTTCTCGGGCAGCAGTCTCTCCTCAATTCCCGCAAATCGGGCGTCCAGCATGACGCCAACTGAGGCAACAATGGCGGCTTTCATGTCCTCAATAACGCCGCCGCTTAAAGTAACAGCGGGAGCAGTATTCGCTGCCGCCGTTTTCATCTCCGAGAATTCCCGCCGGGAGAAGTGCACCCTGGTCCTAGGGGGATGGGTGCAGCAATCGTGCATTGTCCCGTAGAGACAGCCAAAGTGCTGTCCAATGCCGGCAAACTCTTAGTCGGATGGAGCTCAGCACAGGTTCAGGTGCTTGAGCGACGTCCCCTCCGGTGCTTTAAGTGTCTTTGCATTGGGCACACAAGGCCTGTTTGCCCTTCCACAGTAGATAGGGGTATTCTATGCTTCAGATGCGGAGGCAATGGCCACAAATCGGCAGGATGTACTAAAGAGATGCGGTGCGCAGTATGCGCAGATGCAGGGGCGCCCGCTGGTCATATTATGGGAGGCAAAAACTGCCACCCTCCCAAGTTCCGGGATCCGGGGGTTCCAAGAGATCGGCCAACTGCCAGCGCTGGGCGTAGTCAGGCGCAAGAGGAGGCTACCATGAATCAGTTGCTCGATATCAGCTTCCTTCAGTCGAACCTGAATCATTCGGCAGGCGCCCAGGACCTCCTGGTGCAGTCCATGACGGAGTGGAATACAGACGTGGCCGTGGCTTGCGAGCCTTACTACATTCCTCCAAATTCCCACTGGGTAGGGGACCTGGATGGCTCGGTCGCAGTCCTGACGGGCAACAGTGACGGCCCCTCGCTCTTAGCTTTAGAAAGAAGCTCAGGATTTGTGGTTGCGAGATGGGGGGAATTAGTCATTGTGGGCATCTACTTCTCGCCCAACCGCAGCCTGGCGGAGTTTAAAACCTTCCTTGACTCCGTTAGGGAAGCCATCATCAGGCAGTCGAAAATTGGACACGCCATCGTCTTGGGCGATTTTAACGCTAAGTCTCGGGCGTGGGGGAACCCCAACACCAACGAGAGGGGGAGGGCTGTGCAGGTCTCGGGTTGATATACCTAACAGATTACAATCTACCGAAAAATAGTGCGTTAAATTGTAATCTGTCGACAGTTTACAATATCGCTAGTTAGATTACAATCCAACGGCCTTTGCAATCTTACGGTGATATATAGATTGGATAAATTAGATAAATAGAAGAGATATTTAACTAAATATAACTGCAACCAAAGTTTCAGCTTCGGCTAATTTCGGCCAAAAATCTAGTTTTGGAAAGTTTCGGTTTCGGTGTGTTGTTGTACATAAAATATTAGGTATTTGGGACGTACCGTAGTATATCTGTTCTATAAAACAAACATGAAACGGTAAAAAATGCAAATCGAACGAAACCGAATCACGCGTGGAAAACTACAAAGAGGAGCCACTGTCACTCAAGACTAGATTTGGAAGAAAGGATTGTTGGCAAGAGAGGCGCCAATTGCGCAAAGGCACAAGTAGTTAGTCGATATACATAGATTAGCTACCAAAAGCTAAAAGAAAAAGAAAGCGTTTTGAAGAAGGCACAAGGTGATGATGAACCTGAGAGCCAGGCCAAAGGTTCATTTTCGGTTTCGACCAAAATTCTTGTTTCGGTCGGACACATGTACTAACCTGTGTGTCTTCGAAACGGTGCCTCAGATTCATGTGGAATACGACGCCCTTTGGACTGACGAAGCTGTAACCGCACAGCGCGCACGCGTAGTCTGAAGGGTGCTTTAACCGCATATGCGAGAACCATGTGGATTTACGCCTGCAAGAAAAAGAAATATAGGGCAATGTCAATTTAAATTTCATGATCTATATCTAATATTTTAAATGCGACAGTTTGGATGGATGGATGGACGTTTGTTACTCAATCACGCCGGAACGGCTGAACGGATCTGGATGGAATTTGGCACAGAGATAGATTCCAGAACTCTAGAATAACATGTACGCTACTTTTTATCCCGGAAAATTTAACAGTTACCGCGGGATATAAAAAACATCAATCCACGCGGGCGAAGTTGCGGGCATAAGCTAGTTATAAATCTATACTAATATTATAAATGCGAAAGTTTGCATGGATGGATAGATGTTTGTTACTCAAGCACGGCGCTGAACGGATTTGGATGAAGTTTGGCACAGAGATAGATTCCAGAACTCTTCTAAACGTGTACGCTACTTTTTATCCCGGAAAATTTAACAGTTACCGCGGGAAATAAAAACATCAATCCACGTGGGCGAAGTTGCGGGCATAAGCTAGTTATAAATCTATACTAATATTATAAATGCGAAAGTTTGCATGGATGGATAGATGTTTGTTACTCAAGCACGCGGCTGAACGGATTTGGATGAAGTTTGGCACAGAGATAGATTATAGTCTGGAATAACACATCGACTTTTTATCCCGGAAAATAAAAGAGTTCCCGCGGGAACCAAAAAAACCTTAATCCACGCGGACAAAGTCGCGGGCATCAGCTAGAAATAAATAAAATAGTATGGATCCTTTGGGTGAATTTTTTTGTTGTTGTTTGTACTCTATCTGCAATCAGTTCCAACTTTAACTATAAGCAGATGTTTTTGGGTGCGTCGAGGGTTCAGGCATACATACTATAATATTATAAATGCGATAGTGTTTCTGTCTGTTTGTCTGCTACGCTTTCACGGCCCATCTGTTCGACCGATTTTGATAAAATTTCGTATAGGGCTAGTTTGTATCCCGGGGAAGGACATAGGCGTCTTTTTGTGCCGGAAAATATAAGAGTTCCTGCGGGAATCAAAAAATCTTAATCCACTCGGACGAAGTCGCGGGCATCATCTAGTGTAAATATAAAATTGATAGTTACTGGTATTCAGCTCCGCATACATCGCACACGTATTTGTATCCGCTGTGCCAACGCTGGTGGTTTGTCGCCGCTGCCCTGTAACCAACGAACTCAATTTACATAGGTGGGCCCTGTCAAACAAAGAATGTGGACTTAATTTACCAACGCCATCTAGTTGAACTAAATAAAAGTGTTAAATGAATTTTTTTATGGGTTATAAACTCAGTTATTTATAAAAATATAGATGAAAAATAGATGGACTACGCCATTAAGACTCGTTTTTTGCCCCTTCATTCAGCTTCACCTACTCGGCCTCGTATGTTTGATTCATTCAGGACCTCCTTCGAGAGCTTCCTGGCTTTGCGCTTTACAAAAACACTCTAGGGGTAGGACAAACAAGAATACGTGTAGTCGGATTGTGCTGAGTCGGTTTTGGGAGAGATCCGCATTTTTGTATAATATTGTGACCCTTTTGTGACATTCACCATAATATACCGCCGTAAACGCTCCCAAACTCCCGCGCTGCACAGCGTTGTCGGCTTTATATTACATAGTTCCTTATTGAACACAAGTTTGAAAAGAGAGTTAGCACATCAAACCCGTGCCGGGGTCGAGGAAATACTGCCTTCTATTGAACACGCAAACGGAAATACGCAGTCAGGCCTGCTAATACTAACTTGTGCATAGTGACGAAATCGCACTGTTTACAGTTATAGCGGTGCGAGTGGAAAGCCGCGATGTGTTTCCTCAAATGCCTTTTCGTTCTGGTGTGAATGCCGCATATTGCGCACGAGAACTGACCGAATTTCTGCGAACAAGATAGACAGATAGAAACATAAATTCTTTATTGCCACACAAACATCTATACTAGCTTAATCCAACCAAAAAACAACCAAAAAATCCACGCGGACCAAGTCGCGGGCATCGGGCGGGCGGGAAGTGGAGTTTGAGGTTTTTTGGTTCCCGCGGAGACTCTTTAATTTTCCAGGCTAAAAAGTAGCCGATGTGTTATTTCAGACTGTAATCTATCTTTGTGCCAAATATCATGAAGATCCGTTCAACCATTCCGGCGTGATCGAGTAACAAACATCCATCCACCCTAACTTCAACATTTATACTATTAGTATTTTTGACGATCCCCCTGGCGCAGTGATGACGGCTGTGGTCTTATAAGGAGAAGGTCCCGGGGTTCGCCCACCGGCAGGTCAATTTGGGAATTTATAATTTCTGATTTTCACTGGTCTAGCCAGGAGGCTTTGGCTGTGGCTAGTTGCCACCCTACCGGCAAAGACGTACCCCGCCAAGCGTTTTAGCGTTCCGGCACGATACCGTGTAGAAACCGATTGGGGGTACGGGTTTAATATAATTTACCAACAGGTCAGACCGCAATCAAGGGCTAACTTGAAGTTGTATAAAAAAAGTATACATCACTTACAGTAGTATGCCTATCCAAATGCCGCTGGTAAGCAAAGAGCTGCCAAAACGGTTTGTAGCAAGTCTCGCATTTCAAATCAGCCCTCTGATATTCCTCGGTATCTTTTCTCTTTTGGACCTCCGCCATTTGCTCTTCATGAGATAACCAGGTCATTGTAAAAGACTTCAAGTCTTCCTGAACACAATCTTGAGTTTTCGGTCTAGGATCATGTTTTGTCGGAAGATCTTGACCCCAAAATCGTATCCTTTTCCCTAAAACACCGAGTCTTTCATTCACGGCATCGATTTGCGTAGAATTCAATTGTACCTCCTGCCTAGATTTATTTCGGTCTTTATCGGATTCCGTTTCGATTTGTATTACTATTTTACCATCTTGGATGTCCTTTAACACACTAGGTGGTATATCGTCACTGTTCAATACCACATAACCTTTTCTTTCATTCATTACAATGTTATTTTCATATTGATTATCAATGTCTTCGTTATGTTCTATTATATTATCGTTATTTAGCATTGCAGTTTGATTCGTTTGTGTTAATTTTTTTTGCATTGCTTGTTCATTGGTCATATGTCCACTATGCCCAGCGGTGGACGCATACAGGCTGATGGATGATGATGATGGATTTACTCTATTTAAATGATTATATAAATTTGTTGTGTCTATACTAGGTATAGAATCTTTATGCTGTATTACAGGTCTGGGATCTTTTACAAATATAACATTATTTAGACTAACTTTATTCTCTGAAGTATTTCCACCTGACAATGCTTTATATATATTCTTGCCTTCGTCATCTAAAAGTTCATTGATATCATCATTTATATCAAAATCAAAATCCCTATCATCATTGATATCGTCATCATGTGCAATTTCTTCATCAATATCATTATCATCATCACTATCATTATGACGATCACTATAGTTATCCAGAAATTCCACTTCACTATCAACATCACAATGTAACATTTCATCACCCTTGATATCTGCAGCAATAGAATCATGATTAATTATATTAGAATCATCATTTAACTCAAGTTTACTAATATTTTGATCAACGTTATTTATTTTACAAGCTTTTCTAATGTTATCGTAATATATTCTACCATGGTTGATATCAATGTCATTTACTCTAAGTTTGATTGTATTTTCGTCGGTATTTTCATTAATATGAGCATCAAACTCCTGATTTTCATTGATATCTTTATTAAAAATATCATCTAATTCACTTAAGTACTCTATTTCATAACCAGTTGCATCCTTATCAGATTCATACATAGTTTCGTCAGATTTTTCACTTTTTACGTCAATATTTTCTTCAGTGCTACACATTATATCACCCTCTTGTCGTATATTATCGTTTTCATCATTATGTACCAGGTGCAGGTCACAATGGTCGGGTGTAAAAGTGTGTTTTACTAAATTAGATGTTAGTGTGTTAGCCCGTCTGTTAATTGATTTTAAACCTTGCGCTGTTATCTGTAAAAATATTGAGTAAGTACATGACTACTACTGGGAAAATAATCCTACTAATATTATAAACTTATTATAACTTGAGGGACGAATGGAGCTGTGACAACGCATATCAGTCGATTACGATTGTTAAGCAACATTGACCCAAGTCGGTAACTGGATGGGTGACCGAATTTGGAGGTTCTAATTTGACTTTTTCGTTTCCTCCTTGCCTCGGAGAGCACGTCAAGCCGTCGGTCCCGGTTATTATCACTAACATCTGATAATAATCGTTACTAAAACCTAAAAGTTTTAATACTCTTAGTCGAGTCGCATGCGGAAGGACGTGGGGACCCACCGCATTATTATCCCAAGAAAACTTCTACCATTATTTGATTAATGGAAAGGGGTGTCACAACCATCAGTTATGAGGAATACGACCGAGAGAAAGAGAGAGTTGGCCACCGACCTAGATAAGTTGGTGAGACTTTACTTTGATTTGATTTGATAATGTTGGCTAGTCCAGTCCTCTAAACCATTGATTCCCAAAGTGGTCCAGGTAGACCCCCACGAGAGACTCGGCGGGGGAATACGTTGGCATGACAAAAAAATGGGGGTTCACAATTCGTAAGCGGGGGTCTGCATCTAGTTTCGATAGTGAAGAACTAAAATGTTGGCTTTACTTCACCTATCAATGTAGGCAGATAATATTTTAAGAAGCTCAGTGACTGTTACTTGTAAAAACTTGCATATTTAAATTATATATTAACATAATATATATCTTTACTTTTATGACATCCACTCACAGCACAATCAATGGAGAAGTTTCATGATGTTGTAAATATCATATTTAACACAACGGAAGTAAAATATACGATGCGTAAACACGTGTATGGAAAATGGTAGTTTTCCTGCGTCCCTTAAAATAGCCAAAGTGACCCCTATATATAAGTCTGGAACAAAATCTGATCCTGGCAACTATCGCCCTATTTCCGTGCTCCCGGTAATGTCAAAAATTTTCGAGAAAATTATATACAATCGTCTAGAATCTTACTTGACATCTATTAACTATCTGTATCCTAAGCAATATGGATTTAGGGCTATGTCTAATACATTATCTGCCACTGTTGACCTAGTAACCAAATTAAAAAATAATATAGATGAAAAAAAGATAGCGCTTGGTATATTTATAGATCTTAAAAAAGCATTTGACACGGTCAGCCATCAAATTCTTCTGAACAAATTAAGGGACATAGGCATCACTGATACAGCCTACAAAATTTTTGAATCATATTTGAGTGATCGCTCTCAAGTTGTAAAGATTGGGTCATACCAAAGTTCTCAAAGACTTATAAATTATGGAGTTTCTCAAGGCTCTATCCTTGGATCTATATTGTTTTTGATATATATTAATGATATAAGTAAACTAGAACTTAAAGGCGAATTGTTACTTTACGCTGATGACACCACTCTTTTTTACTACGGCAATAAAATTGAAAACTTAATCCACGATGCACAAAATGACTTAAATTTACTTAATGTCTGGTTTCAATGTAACCTTCTAACTCTTAATGTCAGCAAGACTCATTATGTCACATTCGCGGCCAAAAATAAATTCGCGGCCATATTAAAAATATAAAAAAGAAATTAACATCTCTTACTGGAGTCCTCCGATCCATAGTACGGTGCTTGCCCCGTAAAGTTCGCTACATAATCTACAACTCACTTGTCAAGCCACATATAGATTACCTAATTCAAGTCTGGGGCTCAGCAGCTAAAACTAACCTTAAAATGTTGCAAATCGCACAAAATAAATTAATAAAAGTATTATTTAATTACGACTTTTTAACTCCAACAGAGAAAATATATAAAGAAACAAAATTAATGGACATAACGAATACTTACAAATACTACACATGCATTTTAATACGAAAAATTTTGTCAAAAGAAATACATACAAGCATTACCTTCAAAACTAAAAATAAATACCCACAATTAAAACGCTTAAGAAGTGCAAACAACATAATATTAAGACCACCAAGAACTAATTATGGTTTAAGAAATATTACATTTGAAAGTGCACAGCTATATAACAAACTTCCTAAAAATATTAAAGAATGTAAAAGCATGCACACTTTCAAAAAATTACTTAAAACTCACTTATCCAACAAAACTTAAATAAAAATCTAATTTAATAATCTCTTCCTCAAGACACTTCTAGTTAAGATATATCTATGTTCACACAGCTCCGTGGCAAACTATCGGTGTATGCGTTGGTATGTTTTTGTCCAGGTCGTAAGACTACCCTCACTATAAATTAAGTATAGAAGGAAATTAATATTTTGCATCGAATTGTCCGTTATATAATCTTATTCTTGTACGCTCTAAATGCTTAATCTCGTTAGCCTGTAAGTTTCATATAAGTGAATTGTTAATTCTTAAATGAAACAATAAATATCTTAAACCACAAAATATAGATTAAAACTAATAAATCTGTTTTTTTTTTTTAAATCCATCAATAAATGACTGAGAAATGACGATTTAAAAGTTTAATTATTTAATGTACACCGATTGCTGTATCTTACTCGAGTGAGACATTTTGTGAGTGAGTTATAATACCTAGCCGAGATTTAATACTTCAAAATTATCTTCACACACAAATTTAGTGCTTTTAATTCAATTAAGTCACGTTAGGTCCATTTATTTCTTTTATTCGGCTTTATAAAGTCGGTTGATAGGGAATTATGACGTCACGTCTCCCGTCTTGCAAGCGCAACTTTAAATTTCCATAACTTTTTCATTTGTTGAGATATTTTAATGATTCTTTCATATTTTTGTTTTATTTTGTCTTAATTTTCATAATTAATTTAAAAAAAAATGCTAAACTTCTCCATTAATTAATTAACCAATCCATTATCACTTTTTTTTTTTCTAAAACTGATAATTTGTGGTTGGAACTTACCATAGCAATGCAAATTTCCATTGTTAGATCTAATCTTCACATTTTTTGCCGACTGGGAATATGGTAGAAATGTAGCTGCAGGGGGAACCAACCAACAAAATCTTGAAAGTGGTCTATGAGGAAAAAAAGTTTGGGAACCTCTGCTCTAAACGAACACCTATCTATTCTGACGAGACACGAAACACGTGCTGCTCGAGTGCAGCGGTGTTTCCATCCAACGAGAAGTCTACATTGGTTCCCCAGCAACACTACCGGAAGCCCTCGCCGACCTGGGCAGCCGCCTGCTTGGATTCTGGATTGAGCTCGGCTGGCTGGAGTGATCCAGCGGCGAGTCGCACCAGCGTTTTCACGCACAGCGGACGCTTGCGTCCAAGTGCGGAAAATAATCCCAGGATACAAAGAAGAAGAAGAAGAAGATGCCGATCTTCTTCTTCTTCTTCTTTTAGTCCAGTGCAAAATACTCACAATTGTATGTTTTTGAAGAAGTCGAAACAACACAGTATGAGCTCTCATCGCCTTGTCTTTGAGCGCGTAGCAATTGGTCAACCGTTGAGCACATTCTGGACACAGCTTCGGTACAGTGTTTATACGATCGCGAAGAACGCTTACCTGAAACAAGGATGAAATTTTATATTTATTTTATTTACCAGATGATGCCCGCGACTTCGCCCGCCGGATCTCCTTAATTTTCCGGGATAAAAAGTAGGCTGTGTCCTTCCCCGGGATACAACCTACCTATATACAAAATTTCAGCAAAATCTGTTGAAAAGATGGGCCGGGAAAGCGTAGCAGACAGACAGACGGACACACATCCGCATTTTTAGGGTTCCGTACCAAAATGGTAAAATGGAACCCTTATGGTGCGACTTTCTCCGTCTGTCTGTCCGTCCGTCACACTCGATTATTTCAGTAACTACCGAAGCTATCGACATGAAATTTGGAATAGTTGTGTATATTAGTGGCCCAAAGACACTGGAATAAAAAAAATTGGAAATTATTTTTGTTCTTATTTAAAAAGGGGGGAAAATCTGAGGGTTGAAATTTAAAAGTGAGATAACTGTACTGTGTGGGGTATCATATGAAAGGGTTTACTTTGTACATTCTAAAACAGATTTTTAAATATTTTTAGTTATGATAGTTTTGGATTTATCGGGGAAAATGTCTAAAAAAATACCGTTCCCCCCCCCTTATCTCCGGAGTTTACCAATCGAAAAATTTGAAATAGTTATGGTCAATAGGAATTTACGTATACTTTACAGGAAAACTATAGCCAATGCTCTAACTAGCATAGTTTTTTTTGATATTAACAATAAACCTCTACAAACAAAGTTAGTCTTGCGGTTCATTAACAAAGGTAATTATTTATTAATAATGGTACGGAACCCTTCGTGCGCGAGTCCGACTCGCACTTGCCCGGTTTTTTAATATTAGTATGGATTTGGCAACCAAAACAGATTACAATAAAAACTGATCTAACCTAAAGTCTTAACTAATAACATTTTAATCTTATTGTAATCCTCCAGGGTCGCACTACAAGGTTCTTTAGCAAAAGGACTTGTCCAAGATTGGGCCTTGAACATGAACCAAGATGATTTTAATACACGTGAATAGAGATCCTAAAATATGGCTTATAGAATAATTTACACATTTTCAAAGGACCCCATTTTGGAGAAAAATATTATTTTATTTTGTGGCTTTTTTAGATCTTTGCCTGAATCTTATCAACAATTTTAAAAAAAACTTGATTGTCTTTGTCACGTATGTTGTATGTTTACACCTCTTCTCAGTCATCTTTTGATAATAGGGGTTAAAGTATGAAATTGCCGTTTTATTGGTACTTCGAATTGACATAGAACCTTCATGGTTTGAGATTTTTGAGTGAAACTTTTTTCACATGGTACCTATGTAGTTCTTCTTTTAAAAAATGTGCAACATTCGATTATAGACTTTCAGTTGTTTTTTTATTCAGCTTAAACAAGAAAGATGGATACTTCGAAAATTCGAGTGATTTTTGAATACGAGTTCCGACGCGGAACTAACGCGGCAGAAACAGCTCTCAATATCAATGTTACGTTTGGAGAGGGGACTGCTAATGAACGCACCGTGCGATTTTGGTTTAAACGCTTTCGTGATGGAAACTTTGATTTGAAGAACGAACCACGTGGAAGACCGCAAACACAGGTGAATAACAATGAATTGAAAGAGATGGTGGAAGCCGATCCGAGCCAAACTACCCAGGAATTAGGGGCATGGTTTAACGTTACCTTACCAACAATATTGACCCATTTGCGTCAAATCAATAAAATACAAAATATGAAAAATGGGTGCCTCATGATTTGACTGATCTGCAGGTAGAAACGCGTGTTGAAACTTGTGTTGCCTTGTTGAATTGATACAGAAATGAAGGAATATTGGATCGAATTGTGACATGTGATGAAAAGTGGATTCTTTACAATAACTGTAAGCGAAAAATGCAATGGCTGACCCCAGGTCAAACGCCGAAACAGTGTCCTAAAGCAAAGCTTACCAATAAAAAGGTAATGGTAACTGTTTGGTGGTTTCAGCATGGTGTTATTCACTATAGCTTTCTCCAATCTGGTCAAGCATTAACGGCAGATGTATACTCTGCCAAACTCCGAACAATGAAAGCAAAACTAGCAGTGAAACAGTCCCGACTCATGAATCGATCTTCACCATTACTGCTCTATGATAACGCGAGACCTCATACAGCACGAAAAACCGTTTTAACTCTACAGGAACTGCCATTAGAAACCATTCGTCACCCTCCGTATTCGCCAGACCTTGCTCCAACGGACTACCATTTTTTTCGTGATTTGGATAATTTTCTACGTGATAAAAAGTTTTCTTCTCAGGAGGCATGTTGGTGAGGATTTTATTGAAGTGTAATAAACAAATATGTCACACACATATTTTTAAATACGTTCATTCTAAATATGAACATAGGAATACAAATTAATAAAGAGTTTCTATGTCTTCCTAATACACGCCCTTAATTTGTATTCACATATGAATACAGTATTCCTAACACACACAAAAGACATTACAAAAGTCCTAAATTTTTTGTAAATTAATTATACTTTTCTTTAGGCAATGGTTTCATTAAAATATCCGCGATCATTATGTGTGTTGACAGATATTTTAATTCTATTTGTCCATTTCTAACAACATCTCTTACAAGTAATAAAATTAAAAATTTTAAAAGAACCCACGATGAACTGCAGAGCTCCATTATACCTTTGACCTGTATAACTTTGAAACAACAATTAGAATTTAGCAAACGTATATATTACATAATATCTAAAACACAAAACTGCATCTTTGACGGCTCAGTAGTTTTTTTGACCAGCGTGGTGGACTATGGCCAAACCCTTCTCTTTCAGAGGCGCGCTTGTCACGACAAATCAAAAGAGTCCAAATATGACGGGTTTACGATGAGTTCCTATGACCACCTCCTGGCTCCATCATGAGACCCTGGGCAGCATCTAGGTACAAAGTTCTTATCAAGACAAACCTTGATGAGAATTTAAGGAGTTCCCATGATCGCCTCCTGACTCCATCATGAGACCCTGGACAGCATCTAATAATCAAATAAATATTATAAATGCGAAAGTTTGGATGGATGGATGTATGGATGGATGTTTGTTAGGTACTCAATCACGCCCCAACGGCTGAACGGATCTGGATGAAATTTGCCACAGAGATATATTATAGTCTGGAATAGCACATAGGCTACTTTTTATCCCGGAAAATGAAAGAGTTCCCGCGGGAACCAAGAAACCTCAATCCACGCGTACGAAGTCGCGGGCATCATATAGTATTAAGTATAAATAATAAATGTATTATAATTGATTTATTTAATATTTTCTATTTGTGTTGTTGTAGAACTAACCACTAACTCAGGCTGAACGCTAGCAAATGCGAGACAAGTTCACTGGTTTCTCCAGTACTCTCCTTTAACGCGACATTGGCAAAATATTTGTGCCTAGTGCACGAGTAAAGCCATTCACATAAGAAGTGAAGTGAAGTGATAAATCTTTACATCTAGGGTGCGTTCCACTAAGCGTTCACAACGACCGCGGCCGCCCGCAGTTTTTCCCGTTCTTCTTTCGTTACTGTCGTAAACTCAAGTGGTATGGATTATCATTATAGAGCGTTTTGAGCGTGGTTGAGGTAAATAATACAAATGGCGAGTTAGTAAGAAGAAGCTTAAAGATTTTTGTTTAAATCGATTTATATTGAAAAAAAATTATAAGTAATTTAATTTTTTCAAAAAGAAAACTAACTTAAAGAAGGCTAACTTAATTTTCATTTCTAAAGTTAGTTTATATTATTGGCAATCGAGGAACAATGTAGATGTAACCGTAAGATTGTAAAAACCGTTAGATTAAAATCTAACTCGCGAAATTGTAAACTGTCGAATGATTACAATATAACGGATTATTTTTCGGTAGATTGTAATCTGTTTGGTTTATTAACCCGATAGAACCTAAGTGCCCGGCCTGCGGCCGAGCACTACTTGATTATTTATGTCGAACCCTAATCTAACCTACAAGAAAAAGACAAAAAAACGTAAATACAATGAATATTTCAAAAATTGACACTTAAAACTTTGAACGGTTCACAATCTTTCGACTGTTTACAATCTATCGAAAAAAAAGCGTTAGATTACAATCTTACGGTTTTAACAATCTTACGGTGACATATACATTAATTATAAACTGCAATTAATTTTTCTAAACTTGTTTTAAATAGTTAATAGGGAATATGCATAAAATTTAAATTTGTCTCAAATATTTTTTTCTAGATTCTTTATTGTCTTTACATTATACTTAAAAGGTATTTTTTTAATTTAGTTATTATTTAAACCCAGAAAATATAAAATAGAAAGTGAAAAATAAGGGAGGCAAATTCAAACTTGCAAAACGCGTCACCATTGGTCGAAACGAAATGTGACGGAAATGGTCACGTCAGTGGATTTATCGGCGTCGATATTCATACTGTGTTAGTAGTGTTGGTGAGAAAAAATTGTTTAAAAATGTATTCCTGTGTGATTACTTGTTTATATATATTTGTAGTCAATCTAGGACGATGACAGAAACTGGTTTTGTCAAAGCACACTCAGATAATCTACCGAAAATAGATGCATTTATGATGTTAGCATATTTTGCATCAAATCTCGATTTTACGAGCGCAGAGATCAAAGGAGTGAAAGCTGCAAGGTAATTATTATGTTATATGGTATATTTGAATCCATAACATAGATTTTAATGCATAAATATTTAAATAATACTTACAACTAAACATAACTTATACATAACCATTTGTCATTAAAATTGTTCCTAAACTCCTAATTTACGGGAGTGTCCTCGCCGAGACGAGCTAAGCGAAGCGAAAGGGCACAACCTAGGTACCTTTCCTCGGAGCGCTTCTTCGTTTTTTTGAACCCTCCATAACTTGGGTTTGGATTATAGTTTATACCAGACTAGCTTATGCTCGCGACTTCGTCCGCGTGGACTACACAAATTTCAAACCCCAATTTCACCCCCTTGGGGGTTGGATTTCCAAAAATCTTTTCATCTAGCTATCTGCATGCCAAATTTCAGCCCGATTTGTCCAGTAGTTTGAGCTGAGCGTTGATAGATCAGTCAGTCAGTCACCTTTTTCTTTTATATATATTTAGATAAACAATATTCTCGGGATATGATGTGAATAGTGGACTTATTAAACATGTAAAGTGGGATTATAATTTACACATAATATTATATTGTTGAAGCTCACTATTACAAACTAAAGCTAAAGCTATAGCTATTACAAACACGGGACATAACCAATGACGTCATCAAAAGCGCGCGATTAATGGTGGCGTTTGAACGGCTCAAAGGACTTGTCCAAGATTGGGCTTTGAACATGAACCAAGATGATTTTAATACACGTGAATAGAGATCCTAAAATATGGCTTATTGAATAATTTACACATTTTTAAAGGACCCCATTTTGGAGAAAAATATTATTTTATTTTGTGGCTTTTTTAGATCTTTGCCTGAATCTTATCAACAGTAAAATAAAAAAAACTTGTTTGTCTTTGTCACGTATGTCACAGAATGATTGTCAAATGTCAATGTCAGTTTTGTATGACATTAAAGTGACAGTAACAGGTGTCAGATTTGATAGAGCTATACATCTAGGGTGCGTTCCACTAAGCGTTCACAACGATCACGCTCACGACCGCAGTTTTTCCCGTTCTTCTTGCGTTACTGTCGTAAACTCAAGTGGTATGGATTGTAGAGCGTTTTGAGCGTGGAGGTAAATAATACAAACGGCGAGTTAGTAAAAAGAAAGCAAAAGCTTTAAGAGGTTAGGTTATAATCTGTATAAGCCTTGAAAATAAACTGAAATAATTATTGTTTCAATCGATTTATATTGAAAAAAATTATAATTTAATTTTTTCAATCAAACTTATTTTTCATTTCTAAAGTTAGTTTATATTATTGGCAATCAAGGAAAAATGTATACATGTATATTAATTACAAACTGCAATTATTTTTCTTAACTATATTTACCTGTGGAGGCACGTTGAGCATCAGCTGCAGAAACATTCACTTCTACTAAAATATCTCTTTCCGCATGAAATAACGTAAGTTTCACGGTCGCCATCTTTGACGCTTTGAGTTTTGAAAATGCAGCTAATTTTCTCAACGATCACGACGACCCACCTTTTTACCCGACTGCGGAACGCACAGGGTTATGTGTTCATCAGTCTATATATGTTTGTATGTTCCTTGCAAGACAGCTACAGCCTAAACGCGTGGACCGATTTTGATGATTCTTGCACCAGTTTGTGCCGAATATATCATTAGAGTGTCAATGTGGAAGCCAAATTTCAGAAAAAACAAAATGGCGCCCTCTAGAAGCCATGATGTACCAAATTAAAAAATAAAAGTCGATGAACTATGGCAAGTGGGGTATCGATGAAAAGGTCTTGCAAAATCATAGTTAGGTTTCTTTGATCATTTTCTCATTTTAACGATCATTTAGGATTTACGAGGTTTCTTGTAAAAGTTGTATTCCTTTGTGACACATTACAGAAAAAACGGCTGAACCGATTTTGATAGTAATTGCTTTAATAGATTTGTTTTAGTCTTCCGAGTGTCACAACGGAGGCCGAATTTGAGAAAAACAAAATGGCGTCGACTAGAAGCCAATTAATAAATGTAAGTCGATAGGCTATAAGCAAGTGGGGTATCGTTAGATAGGTCTTTTAAAATCATACCTAGGTTCCTCAAACCATTTTTCCATTTAAATGATAATTTAGGATTTACGAGGTTTCAAAGAAATGTTTAAAGTTCCCACTCATATCATCTATAGGTATCTATCAAACTAGGTGGATTATCTCAAAAACTACTCAACCTATTTTAAAACTTATATCATTTATAGAAAGCTACATTATTAACAAGTAAAATAGGCTATATTTTATTTCCAAACAAATTAGAGATCCTTACGAAAATTGCAATAATGTTAGTAAAGTCGGAAAAAATCATATCATCTGAAGGCTTACGTGGCGTGCGCTGCCTAAATCGTTAAAGTTACACGACAACAATGTATGGTGGAAACGTTCCTCTCAAAAAGTTCTAAAAAAAAGTCCGCGATAGCATATAACTATCTTTTAAGGTTGACTCACAATAACCATTTTTATGATTTTCAAATTTGGTCTAAACAGTGCTTTACTTGCGAAGGTGTTTTTACCAATATTGTATTAATCGTTAATTCCTTATCTAAATAAATATCTTACTCATCTCAAGTATTTAATTTAGACAAAAATTGTCCTCAACACCATTCAATTTAGATGAATATCTTATGTGATGATATCGTAGAAATACAGTAACCTTCAACAGAAAATGACGCGGCCGGCAGCGGTTAGGTAGGGGTGAAGGTGGGGCTCTCACATATTACGGTAGTAACATATCATAGTAATACCAAAGCCATAACAAGTCTCAAAAAACTTGATAATTTTTACTTCTTCAATTGATCAATCAATAAATTCATCAATGCCACATGCAGCGCATATTCGACTAACACAACTTCCGACTGTCATTTTTAATGTCTATTAAAATTCATTGCTTATGTCTCGTGACGTCGATGCGATAGGACTCTCAAAAATTAATGAGCTCATTTTTAGGAAAAATAGCAGATATACAAACTTTACCAAATTAATATTAGCATTATAACATATGCAAATTTGATGATGGTTATGGTGATCACCGCTCGTCATTACGAATAAATTAATCCGCTGCTTATTACTACTTCTTTTACAAAATACTTATTAGTACATTTGGTGCTACCACATAATAGATAATAGACGCTACTTCGAGCAGATAAAACGTCGCCTGTTTACGATAAATGCTTAACTAAAAAGTTTGAAATAAAAAAGTAATTTAAAAAGAACAAAAAACCCGACTGCTTGGATACCAAAAAGTATAAAACAAGACATGAATTGAAGTATTTCATTATTATCAATTTAAATCGTATAATATTAATAAAAATCAAGGCGCAGTCGCACGTTAAGGTTAGCTATTGAACGTGCGACTGCGCCTTGATAAATTTTATTAATATTATACGATTTAAATTGATAATAATGAAATACTTCAATTCATGTCTTGTTTTATACTTTTTGGTATCCAAGCAGTCGGGTTTTTTGTTCTTTTTAAATTACTTTTTTATTAGATTTTTTAGAGCTTAAGTCATGACGTCATAAGTGACGTTTTCGCCGCGACCACAACGACCGCGGTCGTTATGTGGAACGACTAAAGAAGCATTTTGATCGTTGTGGGCGCTTAGTGGAACGCACTGAAGAAAAAGTGTTAGTGTTGCCATCCATCGAAAAATATTTTCTACAAACGATATTTTTCATAATTAATTTAAAAAAAAACAGGGTTTTCTAAAATTATTATTTAAAGGGAGTTTAATGTTATATTTTTTTCTCTTTCACGTGATGGCAGTTTGGTTCTGGTTCATTAACACTCAAAACCACCCTCCATACTGAACTGTCAATTATGTTACATCCTGGGGAAGAACATAGGCTACTTTTTATCCCGGAAAATAGAAGAGTTCCGTGGAAATAAAAAAACCAATCCACGCGGACGAAGTCGCAGGCATCATCTAGTATTTTATAATATAACGTACCGCCAAGCGATTTAGGATTCCGTTACAATGCCATGTAGAAACCGACTAGGGGTATTGGTTTAATACTACCATACCACTAACAGGTTAGCCCGCTTCCATCTTAGACTGCATCATCATTTACCATCAGGTGAGATAGCAGTCAAGGGCTAACTTGTAGTGGCGTAAAAAAAAAATATGGACAACTCACCGATAGCCCTGTAACGTTAGTGAAAGCGTATGCTAAACGATTATTGTTCAACACATACAGCCTACTGGCACCAGTATCCAGGCAGATCGTGCAGAACTGAAAACAAAAAGCAATGTAAAAAAAACGATCAAATGCGAGTAAGACTCCCGCACAAAGGATTCCATTCTTTTTTATATATCCACTACAAGTTAGCCCTTGACTGCGATCTCACCTGATGGTAAGTGATGATGCGGTCCAAGATGAGAGTGGGTTAACCTGTTAGGGGCATGGCACTTATATATAACCCATACCCTGAATTGGTTTCTACCCGACGGTACCAGAATGCTAAATATTTGCTTTCAATTTGGGAATTAATAAATTCAGAATTTTCTCTGGTCTATTCTGGTGGGAGGTTTCGGCCGTGGCTAGTTACCACCCTACCGGCACAGACGTACCTCCAAGCGATTTAGCGTTCCGGTACCATGCCGTGTAGAAACCGAATATGACACACTATAAGAATCTGTCTGTTTTATTATTATTGATAAATAGATGGATGTTTGTTAGTTAATCATGCTAGAACGGCTGGACAGATCTGGATGAAATTTGGCACAGAGGTATACTATAGTCTGGAACAACACATAGGATAAATTTTGTATCAGCTATTATATTTAGTACGGGACTAATAAACATTGACCCTAAAATAAAAAATGTAAAGCTGATTTTTGGCACAAGTGTTCCTTGGGGTCTGAGAAGTACCTCTTAAAAATTCCCCCCTTCTAGGCCGCGGGCTATCCCTCCCCCTAAAATGTCTCCCTGAGCGCGGTATTTTATAATTTTCACAAAAAATATTAGAGCAAGAAAAAAACTTTCTATGGGGAAAATTATCTTCACTAAATTATCTACAAAATAATATCTTAGTTAATTTCGATAAGACTAAAAGTTTAGGAGATATGTTAGCTGTATGGCTTTTTGTAATGTAGTTTCTTGTTATTTCCATAAAAACTGATAGAGCTACGTAAAATGTTGTCTAAAGCAAAATTAAAGGTTATTAAATTAGCTATAAAATAATATTTAGTTTATTTTGATAAGAGTAATAGTTTTGGAGATATGCCTACCTATTGTGTACTGTAAAGTAATATGTAAAATAATATGTAATTACTGTGTATGTTGTTTTTAATTTCCGAAAAAAAAACAGAGTTAGGTAAAACTGGTTGAAGCAGTAAGAAACATTGTTAAATTACCTACAAAATAGTATTTAGTTCATTTTAATAGCACTAATAATTTCGAAAATATACCTGTCATAGTTAACATGAAAACAATATTTTTCAAAATTTTATATGTTTTCTGTAATTTCTAGAAAACTATTAGAGCTAGGTAAAATACTCCCAGAAGTGAAAATAAACACCATTGAACCACTTAAAAAAGTTTAGTTCATAAAGATAGGACTAATAATTTCGAATACACATCCATGTATAATGTACGAAAAGAAATAAAAAAATTGCTAGAATCCTGTGTTATTTGCAATTTCCACAACAACTATTAAAGCTGGAAAAAAAACCTTGGCAGAGTAATTAATTTCACTAAATTACCTACAAAAAAAGTCTTATGGTGAATTCAGATAGGACCAATAGTTCAAGAAATATGGCAACCTATATTTAAAATTTTTTTTTCCCAACAACCGATGATATGTTTTAGAATTTTCATACTATACTATACATTTTCAACTATTAAAACTGGGAAAAAATATTTTTCGAAATATACCTTGCTGTTGTGTAAGAACCGGTGGTAGTCATGTAGATTTAGCATAATGCTACGGAATAAATAGAAATTAACACAAATAAAATATAACATATTTTTGTAACAACCCCCGTCCCACCTTCCACAACCTCCCTACCACATCCCACACCCCCCTGCCTACCCTCCACAACCCCCGCCCTCCACCGCCCACAACCCAACTCCTCCCTCCCACAACCCCCTCCCCCCTCCCACAACCCCCTCCCCCCATTATTATCGAAGTGTTATGTAGATAGATAAATAAAGATATAATGATTAATATTATTATTTTATTGTATTATTGCATCAATGATTTTCAAATAAAATGTCATGCACATTTTCGATCATAATATTTCCGAAAGTATTAGGTCTATTGAAATGAAATAAAAAGCATTTTGTAGATGATTTTATGAACTTTCATTTTGTTTCTGTCGTTTTTTTCCTAGTTCTTATACTTTTCGTGTAAATCACAAGAAACATAAACATTTTTCAAAAAAATACGCAAAATAAGCCAGCATATTTCCAAAACTATTTGTCCTATCATAATGATTTAAATGCTATTTGGTAGATTATTTAATGTAGAATATTTTCGCCATAGATGTTTTTTTTCAAGCTGTAATAGTTTTTGAGAAAATTATAAAATACCGCTCTCAGGGAGACATTTTAGGGGGGGGATAGGAAAGCCCGCGGCCTAGGAGGGGGGAATTTTTAAGAGGTACTTCTCAGACCCCAAGGAACACTTGTGCCAAAAATCAGCTTTACATTTTTTTATTTTACGGTACACATACAAAGCTTGCATAAGTAGCCTGAGCTAATTACAAAGTCCTCCCGAGCGAATTTCCGCAAAGAGCCCTATCCCCATAGAAATGTGGGGTAAAAAAAGGTGCACTCTCATAGCCCCCCATAGCTGCCAAGGGATTTACTGTTCCGGTATGATGCAGTGTAGAAACTGATAAGGGTTAGGTTAGACTGCATCGTCACTTACCATCAGGCAAGTCCGCAGTCAAGGGCTAACTTGTAGTAAATAAAAAATTCTACATTAAAACCTTTGAAGTACCTTAAAAGTAGAAGTATTAGAGTGTGATCCTTTGAACACAGATGGGACGCTGTTCTTCCTGAGCTGGACAGTGCCAGTCTTATACACGAAGAAGTCATCCGGCCTGAAGTGTTGCGAGCAGACCACAGCACCCTGCGGCAACCTGCACTCACTTATACCGACCATCGACAGCCAGTACTTTCTGAGCCAAAGCACATCATGGCCAGGAAACCTGGAAGTAATCCACACTAATATTATAAATGCAAAAGTGTGTCTGTCTGTCTGCTACACTTTCACGGGCCATTTGTTCAACCAATTTTGATGAAATTTGGTATTTAGTGGATTTTGATGTTTAGTGAGATGGTGATATTTAAAAACTGGGCTGAGTTTGTTGTGGGCTCTTCTCAAACCAGGGCGCGTTTGGAACACTCGTAGCTTTAGTTTTAAGATAACGTAGTTAATTAATTATCACAATCACGTCTCATATTTTATTGACGTTAGAAAAGTGTACAGTTTTAAATAATGAATTGAGATGGATGGACAATGGATTGAGATGATTATCATACTACGTATACAATGATGAGCCTCGTATGTCTTGTCATCGTTATATTAGAGTCCTAACTTCAACACTGCGTCGGGACTCGGGAAGGTGGTCAACTTATGAATAAATAACTAAAGTCAAACATTATACTTACTCATGAAAAGTAACTCGCTCCTGATTAGGGAGAAAAGTAGGCGGGTAATTAGTACCCGTTATCCCACACGAAGCCACACAGCACTTCATTTTACTTGGTACTATGATTGAGTTTTATTCCGAGTAACAGAATTTTTGAGGTTATCTAGATCAAACTGTTATCCGAAAATCGGACGACTTAACACTTTTTGTTATGCTAAATCATTATGTTCTAGGTTTTTATTACAACATTAGTCAAGAAAATCACTGAAAATCTTAGGAAAATATGTAATTATTTATTTTACTTTTGGCAGTTGGAGTCAATGATGTTCTGGCGCGTTACTGATTCGATTTTTGATACCAGTCGAGTCGACTTCGGAAGTTCGGACTTTCTTTATGAAGAACTTTTAATCGATTTGACACATTGATCTTTGAGATTGGTTGATCTTTGCTCAACATTTTTTTTGTTTTTTATACCCAAGCGTTCAAATGACTAAGTATATTAAAGTGTGTATTAACAATAAATCATTTACATCAGTTCACTAAATGTACATGTATCCGTCAGGTCATAAAAAAAAAACCATCCATGACTTATAACAAAGTACTCTGTGATCCATGATCCATCGCCAAAGATATGGTGCTTAAATGACTATCAAGAAAGCTAGTGTTGAAGCTCCGTGACTATTTTGAAAAGGAAAGTCGTACTTGTAATTAAGTTAGATGAGTATACGAGTTACGAAATATCGGATAAAAGGGCACGTCGCTTCACTATTGGAAAAACCGAATGCTTCTATGGAGTTAATTGACCGAGCGAAGCGAAGGTCTCTGAGTCTAGTTGAGTGAATTTGCACTTGTCCGTCTGTCCGTCCGTCCGTCATTCAGAGCCTTATAACTTCTGAATAACTGAACGTAATTACTTCAAATTTAAATATTATGCATATAAACCGTTGGCCTCCAGCCGAATATGGCTTAAAAAGTAATAAAAATCTTTATTTCAGGGGGGCTCTCATAGAAGCGAATATGAAGAAAAAATATTTTTATAGCGTTACATAGAGTTGCGGTATATCATTTTAAAGATAATTAGGAATAGAGTCCAAAAATATTTTTCTTTTAATTTTTCCCCTAAAATTGACGAAATGGGGGGCTTTCAAAGTGGAGATTTTCTAACGTCCAAAGAAGACCTCAGAACTCAAAATTTTCTGAAATGATGAGCCTGAAACTTGATCAATTATTTGAATTATATCCTGTACTTGAACAACAAATACTAAAATTAGATAAATATTATATGGAAACGAAATTATTTAACTTTTAATGAGCCTTAGTATTTACAACAGAACTTCACAATGATGTCAATAGATGGCGCCGCGAGGTCTCAGTTCGGGGCGAACTTGCGAACCACTAGTATTTTTTTTGTCGATGGTTGCCTGTCAATAATGTCACGTGCTTAGGCCAAAAGTAAAATAAATGGTTGGACACGGCATAGAGCTGTTTACTCAAAGCATCTGGTTAACTTGTCTCTGGCCAGGTCTGCACTCTGCAGTCTGCAGCTCACTTGTCTCTGCTGCAGCTAGTCTGCAGAGACAAGTAACGTATAGGATACTAGTCTGGTATGGTCATGGATGTAATAAGTAGTTACTTACGTTATTATAAAAAATCTTTGGGTATGGTCTGGTTGTTGGATCATATATTAAGGTAAGGACAAACTGAGCCCACGTATGCAACGTATATTGTGCAACGTGGAAGAGGTGGTGTGCACACTTGTCCCGCGTACACAACGCATATTGACGTCAGACTCTTAAGTTATTTCTTTAGGTGCTGTAGTCACGCTGTAGTGTACAATGTTTTCCGATACTGAGAGTGAATTTGATGATGATTTATAATGTTTGTTATTTTTAAATGAATATTTAAAAATATATAGCTTTAAGTATTATAAACTAGCTGATGCCCGCGACTTCGTCCGCGTGGTCTAAGTTTTTTGTTATTCCCGCGGGAACTCCTTAATTTTCTGGGATAAAAAGTAGCCTATGTCACTCTTCAGGTCCTCAACTATACCCATGCCAAAAATCACGTCAATCCGTTGCTCCGTTGCGGCGTGATTGAAGGACAAACCAACAAACCAACAAACAAAGTTACTTATTCGCATTTATAATATTAGTATGATGGCTTCATATCGCCTAACAAAATCAATGAGTTGTTCGTCTCCCATTTTCGAATCGAACCATAGGTAGTAGGTATGTTCCCAACGTCTATTCGTGACTGACGCGCTGCGAACGTAAGTTATGCGTAAGTTCTAGAAACACACTGGGATGGCGTATGATATCCCCTCCACCTTCCCACGCCGATCTGGATTTACAGATCTAACGTTGCGTGGGACGCGTGTGATAGCGTTGCGTATGATATGTATGTTTCTGATTCAACTGTTTTCATACAAATTCCAGAGTCTAGATGTCATAATGCGTTGCATACGTGGGCTCAGTTTGTCCTTACCTTTACTTTAAAGTGTTGGATTCCGTAGTGATCACATTCTCTCTGGTTGGATTTTGTCATAGACAGAAAATTTTTTCGCTACCTAAGCCCTCTGCCTAAGCCTTTGTACGTATTTATCTATGGCCTATGGATTTTGTTTGAAAATGTTTGCAAGTATTGTATTCAAGAGTTTTACATATTTATGTTCCATTTTTAACCCTTTAAATGGCGAAGGAAACATCATGATGAAACCTGCATACCTGAGAGTTCTTCATAATGTTCTCAAAGGTGTGTGTGTAGTCTAACAAGACTTTAGCTCAGTTGTGAGCTGGCAATGAGTTCAAATTTCCATGACACGGCCACCATCCATTCATGACACGGCCGCATCTTCCCACACCCCACTAGTAAAACCAATAAAAAGTTAAAAACTTCCATCCTACACCGGATATCGAACCTTCCCCTTAAATTACCGGTTGTCACTGCATTATGGAGACGTTTAACAATGTTACAAAAAAATACGCGCCAAATTCAGAACCTCAAGAAGTCTGTTAAAACCAAAACAAAATATAATACTTACTCTTGAAAAGTGTATCGCTCGTGTTCACAGAGTACAGAAGATGGGTATTTTCTATTTGTCAGCCCACATGAAGGTACACAACACTTCATTTTTCATAATAGAAAGATCCAAGTTTCAAAATATTTGAGGTTATGTGTAGTTTTTAGAAGGTATATTATCTCAATGTCTCCAACTTCCTTCCCATGCGTATTTTATTGCCCTGAATTATTAAAATGAAAGAGTATACTATTAAATGATAAAAGATTTATTTATTTCACATAGGACAGCTTGTGCAGTTTGGAAGGCTGGGCTATAGTATACTGCCCGCCATCGATAATACATATAGTGCTGCCCGCGACGGAGGGGGAAGCGGTTGGGGGAGGGGGGAGGGGGGGAGGGGATATACCCCCCTCTAAGTAAGACGTTCCGAATTTTAGTAGTTTCCGAGATATTAATTTTTTAAAATTTTGAGGTTAGGTTTTACTTTTATACCTTTTAATTAATTATACCAACTTTAACCTTTTGTTTTAGGTAGTGGAAAAGGTTAATTTCTTAACTAGAATGGGCTACGCCAGAAGACTCGCTTCGTCGCCCCTGACCTCCTACGCGAGCTTCTGGCTACGCGCTTAAAAAAAACACTCTAGGGGTAGGGCAGACAAAACTGCGTGGAGTCGAGGTGTGCCGATTCGGTTTTGTGTATCATATGCTCAAGTACCTAAATATACATATAATAACCTACCTTTATACCTTTTTAGTTAAATAATTAAACCTATAACCCTTTAAACGTTTTTTTTTTTACCTTATAACCTTTTAACTGAAATACGCGTAAAACGATGACTCATAGATTTGAATTTTGGCGCCAATGCACGCATTCCGTTTTTCCAATAATCGGTACACATAATATTATATGATTATTAACATTTTGTAATACTTTTTATGTTTGGAACGGATTAAAATACGTAAAACGAAACTTTACCACGCCAACTAAACGTCAATGAGTCTGTACTCTGTAATCTATGGCAAATGTCGTAAGAAATAGTCAAAAGTGGTGAAAATTTGCAATTTTCAAAAAATTATATATCGAAAAGTATTAGAATTCGGAGTAAAATATTTTAGTGCAAGGCTTAACACATCAAGGTCTTTCTGTAAAAAAAATATGAACGTCCATCTCAGCGGGCAGTATACTATAGCTGAGCCACACTATACCTATTTTAATATAATACTGTGCTTTTCTGCTTCATTTTAATATTATTTAATAGTGAATAGGCATCTTCTAGGCAAGCGCGCTCCACCTTAGGCTGCATCACCACTTGCAAGCAAGTCTGATTGCAGCCAAGCGCTAACCTATTTAATTAAAAAAAAAAAAAAAAAAACCATTAATCGATATTAAACTGAGTCTCGCCTTCATTGATATACAGGTAAGAAGATGGTTACACTAGTTTGAAAGAGACGGACCAAGATTTATGACCTCTTTCTCGGTGCGTTTTTCGATACACAGCACAGAGTACATTATATATACACAGTAAGCCTTCCAGTTGTACGAAGTACTTACTACTTCTTCTTATTTTGGTATATGGCTTTTATGAAGTACTTACTAATTCCATGTCTATGAGAGACAGGCCATCAACTTTGTCTATCTGTGATTATGCCACAGACATAATAAAGAAATTATGCCAACGGTTTGACAGATTTTGTGTTTGTCTGTGGTTTGTCTCTGAACTTAGGGTATGTTCCGATATACACTGCGAGCACTGTAAGGTGTGACGTCAATTTACTATACTGCGAAGCCGTTCCTTTATAGTTAGCTATACTGGTTACTGTTTAAAACGCAGTCAGCTGTCAGCACTGAGAGCACCTTACCTCGAAAACGCCAGTACTCACAGTACAAAAATGGCGACGATTTATGACGTCATATATTTCCCTAGGATACTGCGGCAGTATACAGTCAGTCCATAACGGAACGAATTTCTCCTCAGTAAGAGCACTGAACAGTGAACAGTGTTATAGGAACGGTGCTCGCCATACCACAGAGTACATTGTTATAATTTGAGAGCCATACTTGTCTCTGGTGCTCGCAGTGTATATCGGAACATACCCTTATTGTTTTTCAAAGGTTTTTCTCAGGATTTTCTTTTTTAATTTTCTAGATTTCCAGCGATTTTCTAGATAATCGTAAATCACAACGATGTAGCGTTAAAATGGAGCTACATGTTCAGCAAATAAAATTCTAATCAAAATGAAGTGTTGTGTGCCCTTTTGTGGGGCGACAAGTGATAATTACCCGTGTACTGTGGACGAAACTAATTTTCATGAGTAAGTAAACAAGTAATGCCCAATGCGTTTGTTTTGTTTAATTTATGATGCATGACACATTTTTTTGTTTTGTTTTGTATAACTTTCTGGCGCAGTGGTAGTTTTTTTTATTTTATTGTTCAAGATAAACATACAATTTAACTAAGTGATGTAGGAACGTCCGTTTATTCGATTCCGGCTGAAGTTTGTAATTTCTAAATGATTAATCACCATCAACCCATTGCCTGCTCACTACTGAGCACAAGTCTACTCTCAGAATGAGAAGGGTACGGCCATACTCCACTACAATGTTGACGCAATGTTGCTAACTCTGAGCTGAACTTTTTGAAGCCTACCCACTATATTTTAAGTTTGTAGCATGATTGTTAATTTTTTATATGTATATAAGTACTTATTTGTCTTATATATTACCATCATATTAACATGGTGCACAGTTTTTGTGGCACTGTATGTTACATAATTTTATGTCCATTTTACAATATAAATTATAATAAATAAAATAAATGCCAGAGTGTAATTCGTCAGACTTCAAACACCTTCGAGAACGTTATAGAGATTACTCGGGCATGCAGGTTTCCTAACGATGTTTTCCTTGAAATTGGGGCTTAACAGACCTTAACACCAGACTTAAATAACAGCATTAAAAATATTGTTCACTTTCATAATACTCTCATAATCCGAATCATAAAAATATTTATTTGCTGATTGCAGGTTATTACATAGGAAGTTCTTATAATAAAGTTATAGTATCAATCCACAATCTACCAATTATATGGTGTGCAAATTATCATACAATACAATTATTCATAAGTACTTAATAAATTTAATACAATTTACTACAATAATTTATCTATTCTCTCATCAGGAAGGGAAAGAAATAGATTTACATGTGTCATTTAATTTCAGTTTAAAGATTGATAACGCAATCAAATAAAAGAAGTTTCTGAGGGCAAATCTTCCTCCCCTCAGTAGGGCAAATCTTTCTGTTTCAGGGAAACAACCACTGAAATGACACATTGTATGTCATAACTCACACATATTTATATTACAGGTTTCCAACTATACCCTCGCTCAGAAAGTCCTGGCTGGCGAAGATAGGTATAAAAGAAAGCTACTTGCCGCAAGGTGCAGTAGTTTGCTCCCAACATTTTGCAAGAGATGATTTCTATTGGGCTGGTAGTAGTGGAACTGGCAAAAGAAAGTTTAAGAAGACCGCAATACCTTCCATACTCCCAGTATCAAACTCTGAATCTCCAACTTTTGAGGTAAGTTGATTGATATCAAGATTTTATTCAAATTACGTACACTGTACACTTTTTAAACATCAAATTAAAATATAAAACGTCTTAGTGATAATCAATTACAATGACTACTACTACTAAAATAGATGGGTAGTTAAAGGGTGCCTCTGAGAGCATGTTAAGCCGTCGGCCCGAGTTATTATCACTTACATCTGATAATAATCGTTACAAAAACCTAAGAGTAAAATACTCTTAGTGGAGTGGTGTGCGTGGAAACCCACCGCAATATTATCTCAAGAAAACTCCTACCATTATTTGATTAATGGAAACGGGTCATGACCCTCAGTAATGAGGATGATGAGTTATGGTAAGATTATGTAATGGGACAGTAACTTGGTTTTTCCAGTTCTGCCTTATATGCCTTGATCCTGACACCAGCAAGTTGTTTCCTCTGGAGAATAATCATTTATCGCGGGCTTACACTACCTTAACAGGGCTTGCGGTAAGTTCAATTCAATGCAATTTTTGATTTTATGGCTTGCGTTTGTACCAAGTGGGTACAATATACCTCGCCATTGACGCGCAAAATGGAGGAGACACTCTTTAGAGATTTTTATTTTTATTTTTTATTTATTGATCAAAACAAACTTTACAATTTACAAATCTTAATATCGGAGCCATCCTCTAAAAAAACTTGGCGTTTATGGTGAGGATGGCGAGTTCGCCTTAATAAACTAATACATATTAATAAGAATATTTGGATGTACTTACCAGTTACACAGACAAATAATGTACATTATGTTCTATATTAGGTTATTGAATTAGTTAGTAAGTATTATCATTATTTACCTAATAAATATCTTTTACACTTTCTTATGTAAATATGTTTTTTTTCTTTGCTATTATCTTGTAGAAACGATGGAAGATCTTCGAGAATTTTAGGAAGCATATATTTATAATTTCTTTTGCCGTATATATTATTTGTTTTCGGTAGGGTGAACTTTGCATAATTCGCTAATTTGCGTAAATTACTGCCTCGTTCTTTACGTCTTAGATATTGTAAATTATTAAATTCCTCCTTAAGTATGGCTAATTTTACTTTACTTTGCACTGGCAACACATTGCAGTATGTAAATAATTTGTGATAGTCCTCACAATATTTTAATTTAATTTTGATAAAGATAGTTTTTTGTATCTACAAGTTAGCCCTTGACTGCGATCTCGCCTGAAGGTGAGTGATGATGCAGTCTAAGATGGTAGCAGGCTAACCTGTTAGGGGCATGGCAGTTATAATTAACCCATACCCTTAATCAGTTTTTACAAGACATCGTACCGAAACGCTGTATCGCTTCGCAGAACGTCTTTGTCGGTAGAGTGGTAACTAGCCACGGCCGCAGCCTCCCACCAGGCCAGACCAGGGAAAATTCAGATATTATAAATTCCCAAATTGACCCTGCCGGGGATCGAACTTGGGTCCTCCACTCGCTAAGAAAACAACGCTCAAGACTGCGCCATAGGTTGAAGATGATTTCTTTATCATCTTCGCTTATACAAATAATGAAATACGTTCAAAATATATGTACAGTTGTGGCCATATAATTAAGAACAATTTGAAGTTCCAGATTTTTTAATCTAAATCATGTCATATTTATGTGTTCCTTCTTATAAGTAACTACATAGTTATGTTATGAAATAGCAACATGAATAGAGCAAACGGAATTAGGAATATAGAATAAAATCGCTAACTATTTTTCCTACAAATTTTATTTATTCTCTATTGTAAGAAATTTAAATACCTAGTAATGAAGCTGGACAAATGATTAAGAACGATTTATTAAACTGATCGAGAGTTCTTTTATTTATATGAAACTTAGATTAAATAAATCACATTAATGTTAAGGGCGTTTAGCAAAAGCAATTTAATACAATTTAAACTAAAATTAATAGTTAGTAGCATATCCACGGCTTTTAATTACAGCTTTACACCGGCAGGGCATTGACCCTATCAATTTTTGACATTTCGCAAGAGAGATAGAGTTCCATTCTTCTAAGAAAACGTCGTACAGCTCTCTTAAATTGCTACACTGTCGATTTGAAACCTTTTTCTTGACTTTGCACCAAAGATGCTCTATTGAGTTTAGATCTGCGCTGTTAGCTGGCCAATCTAAGACAGAAACTGAATGCAATATGAGAAATTCCTTAACGGTGCGTGCAGTATGCTTTGGATCATTGTCATGCTGGAATGTCCAAATAACCGGAAGCACGTCTTCAGCATAAGGTAATATTATTTCTTCAAGTATATTTTTGTATTGGAATTGATCCATGTTTCCTTCTATCAGCTTAACAGGTCCAACACCATGTCCAGAAAAGCACCCCCTTTTCACATTTCCCCCACCATGCTTTAATGTTACTTTTGTGTACTTGGGTTCGAATGCTTTATTCGGTGGGCGTCGCATATCGTTCTATCGTTTTCCATCAGAACATACCCATATTTTTTTCATCCCACCATCTCGGAAAGAGTATTTTTAATCTTCGATATCTGAATGCAAAAGCCGTTATTATCCTCTTGAGGATAAAGTAAATTGAATTTAGAACATCGTGTGCACGTTAGTAAATATCACTCGTCTATGAAGTTTGTGAATTCAAAACATCATTAAAACCTATTTACTTCTACCTCTATGGTGCCGAATTTCCATACAACCTTTTTAATTTGTTAAAAACTCACACTCGTAACCTTCTTGGTGAACTTTTTTAATTTGCTTTGCGCGCACCATTTTCTTTCACGTCATGTCATTTCCTTGCTGAGGTGGGATGAAAAGTTACGTGTTGCACTCGAGTGAAAAGATTTTTCACCTCGTGCTCTTTTGATTCCCTCGCTGACGCTCAGGATTCTAATTCAATTTTAGAATCCTTCGCTTGCTCGGTCATCAAAATTGAGCACGCGGTTAAAAAACAACTTTTCACTCTTGTTTATCAAATAACTATTGCTCGTCAGAAAAAAGAACATTTTTCCACTGTCGAACTGTCCAATTTTCGTACCTTCTTGCAAATGCAAGCCGGGCTTGCCTGTGGCACCGTTTCAACATGGGCGTTTCACCTTCCTTGCTATCCTTCCGTGCAACTTTTTTTTTTCTACCAAACGCCTTCGAATAGTGCGTGCCGAGATTGCTGAAGGGTTGTTTACACCAAAATATTCTTTTCTCAGCTCATTAGACCCTTTAAAAGGATTTTGTTTTGCCAAACGAACGATATTTCGATCATCTCGACGAGATGACTTTCTCTGTTTAGGTACACGCGGAACATTTGAAGTAGTTTGATACATAGCAAAATGCTTCACATCGTGGAAAAATGACTTTCTCTGTTTAGGTACACGCGGAACATTTGAAGTAGTTTGATACATAGCAAAATGCTTCACAGCGTGGAAAACCATCGTTTTGAGCATTGCAGATGGTCGGCTATCTTTATATACGACCAATTCCTCTCGCGAAGTTTTATTATTATTTCCCTTGTAGATTTATCACAACTTTTATTTTTCCCCATTGTTTTCGTATGAAACAATCACCTTCAAGACTTTTACAGCACTAAATGGCGCCAAAATTATACGAATAGTGACCTACAACCACAGAGCCACAGTGTTCTATTAAATTTGAATAAAAAAATGAACTTTTCAGCGTTCTTAATTATGTGACCAGCCAGTAAGTAGTAATACTAGGTTCAGATCTAATGTATAAAGTTTATCTATTTATTTTTTAGCCAATCATGTGTATCAACGAATGTACCGCTAGTATTTAAAAGATTTGCGATACCGAGAGAAAAAAAAATACATGCAATTAAATTAGTTATACTAGTAAGTTAGAAAAAATCTTTCCTTTAAATAAGCGTTCCTAATTATATGACCACCACTGTATATACAAACAAATATAAATATTGATAATAAATAAGTTCAAATATTAATCCATACTAATATTATAAATGCGAAAGTGTGTCTGTCTGTCTGTCTGTCTGCTACGCTTTCACGGCCCATCTGTTCAACCGATTTTGATGCAATCAGGGCTACCGCGTTTAAATTCGCCGCTAGGGGCGCAGGCGCGGTCGCAGCCAGAAATTTTGGAGGGGGTCACTCACTACACTAATAAAAAACCGGCCAAGTGCGAGTCGGACTCGCGCACCAAGGGTTCCGTACAAACATGTAGTAAGTTTTAAATTATTAAAAAAACTACTTACTAGATCTCGTTCAAACCAATTTTCGGTGGAAGTCTGCATGGTAATGTACACCAAATATTTTTTTTAGTTTTATCATTCCCTTATTTTGGAAGTTACAGGGGGGGGGGGGGGGGGGCACATTTTACCACTTTGGAAGTGCAACTATTCAGCAATTCGCAAACTATTCAGTTTAGAAAAAAAATTATATTACAAACCTCAATATCATTTTTGAAGACCTATCCATAGATAACCCACACGTATGGGTTAGATGAAAAAAAAATTTTTGAGTTTCAGTTCTAAGTATGCCCCCAAAATTTATTGTTTTTTTTCTATTTTTGTAAGAAAATCTTAATGCGGTTCACATAATACATCTACTTACCAAGTTTCAACAGTATAGTTCTTATAGTTTCGGAAAAAATTGGCTGTGACATACGGACGGACAGACAGACAGACATACATGACGAATCTATAAGGGTTCCGTTTTTGCCAAATTTGGCTGCGGAACCCTAAAAATAGGTATCTGGAATAAAATAAACATTATTACACAAGACACAATTTTATTTTATACATAACCTATAAAACAAATGGAAGTCGTCTTTTTACATTTGCGAATCGGGTGATAATATTTGAGACGTCTGGTACTATTTCCGGGTGAATGTTTAGATTGTAGCATATTCGCAATCGTGTGGTTATCCTCGCTATTTACTTTCATGGAATTATCGAATCAAATTTCGTTACTGATAAATCAATATTTATCTCTTTTAGCACAAAACACATAATTCTACTAAATTATGCATGAAGAAAATGCACTTAACCACTCTATATACAATATACATATCGTCTTCCGACGCTCGGGGAATACGACCGTTGCCGAACAGTGACGAAGATTTCTATGCGCATTATCACTTTGGGTTGGGAGCACTGTAGTTCGGTTCCTTGTTTCTAGACTCTAAGTCATTTCCAAGTTATTTTGGCCATCGTACGTAGTTCATAAAAAACACCACTAGATGTCAGCAAACTAAATTTATTACTGTTAGGGGATAGCTAGAAATTTCCTTTTATTATTTGGCAAATTTTTGAGATTTTTCAATTTGACCTTAGATTTTGGGGGGGGTCATGTCCCCTGTGACCCCCCCCTTCGGACCGCGCCTGTTAAGGGGCGCTAGTGTAGTGTGAGGTCCCCGAAATGTCAAATATCACTGGGCTTTTATCGCGGGTCTAATTATTTAATTAATGTTATGAATATTTAGCAATAACCGATTAATTATGGAAGATGTAAGATACGTGCCAAAGAATGCCAGTGCTCTGTGCTTTGAAAGCGTAGCTAAGAAAAATAGGTGCAAAATTAAGCGGATTCTTTCGAACAGCTAATTCATAGGTTAGTATTTCCCTGGTTCCTGTATGTTTACTATTTAAAAAAGAGTTCTTTTTTTCAGAAATATGCTTGTTTACCGAATATACAGCTTTTTTTTTCTTTTTTTTTTCCTCTTGGGGGGGAGGAAAAAATCCCTCCGGACTTCTGCCTGTCGGCAGGGCATGTCCGACTTGCACGGACTAAAACAACCTCCCCCCGCGTCCAGGTGTCAGCACGGAACCACATAGTATTACTTCGTGCTGACCCTCTATGCCTTACTTTTGCTTCTTTTTTTCCTCTCTTTCCTTCTCTTCTCTTCGCATCATTATTGCCCTGAGCATTTGCCTATAGCGTTGCCATGCTTCCTCGCTCGACAGCATCCGTGCTATGAGGTTTTGGGCGTTGACAGCATCGCTCGTTCCCTGCGCCTCTGATCGTAGGTCTGCGCAGCCAGAGCAATCAAAGATTGCATGTCTCGGGGTGTCTTCCTCTCCGCAAAAGTAGCAGTTCTCTGTTGGTGATTTTCCTATTGCGAAGAGATATGTGTTGAACACCCCGTGACCGCTCAGCGCCTGCGTCAGCCACCTGTCTACCTCCCCGTGCTTTCTTTTGTGCCACTTCTTCAGGTCCTTGATTAGTTCTCTCGTCCAGGTACCTTTTCCGACTCCCGACCACTCATTTTCCCACTCGGTTAGAATTCTCTCACGCACTTCAATTGCCGTTTGTTCCTTGTTCCTGAAGAGCTCGGCGCGTTCTTTTACCATCATGTGAATGGGAATGAGTCCTGCAATCACTAGCACCGCGTCGGTGGAGATAGTACGGTACGCTCCACTGATGCCTATCGCCATTCGCCTTTGTACTGCTTCTAACTTCTTCCGGTAAAGTGCCACCGTCATAGCGCTTTCGAATATCGGTGCCCCATACAGGATGACAGAGTGGGCCACAGCTGACAATACCCTTCTTCTGCTTGCTCTGGGGCCTCCCCTGGTCGGCATTAATCGATTTAGTGCCTCAGTCAGCTTTTGTGCTTTTTTAGCTACCTCCTCCACGTGTTTTTTGTAGTTCAAGCTTTTGTCTAACCATACCCCCAGGTATTTGATATGCTCCTTTGGAGTAACTGGTGCGCCTTCCACTACGAATTTAACGGGGTCCAACTTACGCTTTCCGCTAAAGACTACCGCCTCTGTCTTCTCTGGCGCTAGTGCAAGATTTTTCCCTTTCATCCACCCGTTGATTAGGTTAAGCGCCTTATTTGCCTTTGTCATGAGGCTCCTCTCTGTTTTGGCTACAACTACCAGTGCCAGGTCATCGGCAAAACCCACTAACTCGACGCCCTCTTCTTGTTTTAGCTGGAACACCCCGTCGTATAGAATATTCCAGAGAGTTGGGCCAAGAATTGAGCCTTGCGGCACTCCGCTGGTGACTTTTAGCATTTCTTCCTGCCCTTTATTGTCCTTCACCTTGATGAATCTGTCCTCCAGATAGCTACTAACCAGGTTTTGCACATAAGCCGGGAAACGTCTCTTCCGCAATTCCAGAATTATCTCGCGCCAGGGGGCAGAGTTGAATGCGTTCCTGACGTCGAGACAGATCAGGGCGCATATTTTCCGGGTTTTGCGTGTACCCCGTCTAGCCGCCGCGGCAGTATCCACCACATTCTTGATCGCCATTAAAGTGGAACGGCCCTTCCTGAAACCGTATTGGTGGTTAGAGAGACCCCCGTGATCCGGCAGGAGCTTCTCAATTCTATTAAGGAGGACTTTTTCCAGCAGTTTTCCATAGCTGTCTAGCAAGCAGACGGGTCTGTATCCCCTCGGGTCATCTACTGGCTTGTTTGCTTTCTTGAGCAGCACCAGGCTGGCTATTTTCCAAGCCGATGGGAATGTTCCTGATGTAAAGACCGCATCCATGATGTTTTTTATCTTCTTCGGGATAGCTTGAGCTAAGATTTTGACGACCTCCGGGTATAAGAGGTCGGGTCCCGGAGCCTTTTTTGGCTTCAGGCTTTCTGCTGCTATCTGAATCTCTTCTACCGTTACTTCCGTCTTTTGCGATGCATCTGCCAAGATCCGACAGAAATCGTCGTGGGATGGAAATAGCACGTCAACCACGGATATGATGAGGTCCATGTCAAGGCTAGGGGGACTTCTCTGCAGTTTTTCCGTTACTATTCTATACCCCAAGCCCCATGTATCTCTATCCACTTCCTCACAGAGCCCTCTCCATTTCACTTCTTTTGACTTTATAATTTCCAATTGCAAGGCTAGTTTGGCGGCTTTATATTCCTCTTTTAAGTTATTAATTTTATCATCTTCCTCTTCTCCCTTTGAGTCTCGCTTTTTTCTTCTCTTCCGAGAATATTTTCGGCGGCATTTAGTGCACAGCTCTCTTTTCTCTCTTATTTGATCGTTCCACCAATAGACTGGGACTTTTTTGCGAACTCCTTTCCTTGGCATCGCTTTGTCGCAGGCTTTTTTAGTCTCCTCTACTAACTCCTCTGGTGTATTAACCTCCCTTTCCATGAGAGCGCTTACCAACACGTTTCTGTCTATCTTGTCTAATCTCCATCCCGCTGGTGTCTGTGTCGGTGGTTTTATTTCGTTTTTAAGCACATGGAATTTTATGTATCGATGTCCACTTAAGCTGTCATCTTCCAGGACTTTCCAATCTGATATTTTCTGTGCCAGACTGCAGCTAACAAAAGTGATATCTGGGGTGGAATTTTTAGCGCCTCTTTGGAATGTGGGTGCGAGTCCCACATTCACCACAACCATATCCAAACTTGCAAGCAGCTCCATGATCAGGCGTCCTCTGGCGTTTTCCTCCTTTGCTGACCAAACGCTTGATGCCGCGTTGAAGTCACCGGCCACTAAAATATCTCCGCGTTGTGACTCAATACTTTCAAAGAGTTCGCTTAGATCTTGTTCAAACTCTTCGAGACTATAGTCTGGGGAAAAATAGCAGCTATATACGGTGAGTCCAGACATGCCCATGGCAATGAAACCGTTTCCCTGGGCTACTAGTTTGGTACGGATTCCTCTGTTGAGCGTGACTATAGAGGCATCTCCTCTCCGGTCCATCAGCCATTCTCGAGCTTCAGCTATTTTCCTATTTGGTTCGGCCACGATAACCAAGTCTATGTCGTGCTCTTTTGCTGTCACCTGGAGCAGGTCGTGGGCGGCTCGCGTTCTATCGAGGTTTATTTGTAACACCCTAATGTGCGAACCCAGCGCTTCACTACCTGCTTCTACCCCCCGTTTTTTGGCTTCGTATTCCTTTTTCCGGGCACCTTTTCCTTCCATGATGGGCAGCTCTTGGAGCCGATCCGGTGGTTGGTGTTCCCTAAACCTTTATCCATGCATATACCACATACCGTCTCGTTCTCGCAGTCTTTGGCCCTGTGCCCGTCTTTTCCGCAGTTGTAACATTTTCTGCTTCGATCCTGGCCTGGACACTCTGCAGAGATGTGCCCGTATTCAAGACATCTGAAGCATCTTTTCTTCTCCGCTAAAAGACCCACTGTGACCCTCATCCATCCAATCTTAATTTTTCCCTCGTTTACTAGTTTTGAGGCCTCGTCCTTTGGTAACTCCACTACCGCTGTTTTATTGCCGTAACCGTTTTCCCAAAAACTTCTAATACGAAAATCATTAGTTTTTTGTTTTAGGGCTTCCTCAACTTCCTCCTTTTCTGCTGTGGCATCTAACCCTCGTATTATAACGTTGGCCGACTCCTTCAGTGCTCTCAGCGTTAAACTAGGGAAGAGTCCTCCCACTTTCTTTTTTAGTTGGGAGACGCCTCCATCCTGTCCTTTTTCAAGCTCAAGAAGTATGTCGCCTCTCTTGGTTTTCCGTACTTTGGATAAAACGACTTCTTCATTCGTCAGTCCCGATTTAACCTCCCTCAGCACACTGGCATAATCTCGTTCTTTAACTTCAACGAGCAGTGCTTCCGGCCTTGCCATACGTGTTTTCCTGCTTTTGCCCTTCCGATTATATACTATTGGTTTATCCAGGTTATTTTTCTTTCCTCCTGGTATTTCCTTCTCTACATGTTTTCCAAACACTTTCTTCTTTGCTCCTCGGTCCTCCTTCTCGGGATTTTCTTCTGGTTCTTCAGCTTTTTTCTTTTCCTTTCGTTGTCGCCGCTTCCCTTTCACTTTTACTTTCTTCCATTCGCTTTCCGTCCCCAAATCGTCATCCCATTCTAGTCCTTCCATTTCACCTCCGGTTGATGTGTTTGTGCCTCTTTCTTCTACCGCCACTGCTTTTCTAGCTCTCTTCGGGGTGCTCTCCTGTTTCTCATCCTTTTTATCTGCTCTCATTCTTCGAACATCCAAAACTCGTCCACATAGTTTCTGCAGTTCACGCAGTCTTACTTTGATCTCAGTGGCCGTATTTTTAAAAGGCCCTTGCCTGTCTACGAGTGAATGTAACGAAACTATATTTTCGAACAGTCCATTTATTAAACGCTCTTCCTTGTCTTTCAGGGTTTCCGCCTCTTTACTGGCTGGTGACTTTTTCCTCTTCCATTCTCCTCTATTCTTCGGTGTACTCGCCATTGGCGAGAAAAAAGTCAAGGGGCTTGCGTAGTGTGTTCGTCCGCCTTGTAACCCTTCATCTCCAGTAGATACTCCGTCATCCGTCTCTGTTAGCTCAGTTTCAGTCCGTGTCCATGCCCTAGTCGTTGTTTTAGGTGGCGTGCGTTGTAGCAAACCAGACCTAGCAAATGGCTTATCACACTCAAGCAAAACGTTGCCCCCCCCAGAATACGAGGGGCAGCCCCTGTCAGCCGAGACTGTCAGGGGGCGGGATTCCCCGGCACCGGTGGAGCCGGAACCCGCCTGGGGTAGTTTCTCTTTTTGTTGTGCTTTCATGTTACTTTTATATCTTCCTCCTCTCTCTCCCTTACACCTCACTTCCTCCTCTCCCTTTCTTCTTCCTCTCCCTATCCTCCTCCTCTCCTACTCACATCTTCCGGAAAAACAGCCGCCCAATGTGGGACAGACGCTGACCAGACAGCCGCTCGCTCCGAGTACAGACGCTGCCTGGATTTTGTTTGCTTGCTTTTGGTCCGCGCTGAGTATTTTATTTCCCCAGTACCCGCCAGATAGCACTGGTGGGGGAATTCCCCAATCCGCCACCTGGGGACGCGTCCGATGGGAGAGCAAGCCAACTCCACACGGACCCCCCCCCCCCCCCCCCCACCGAATATACAGCTATACTTCAGGACCTTACTCACAAGTGGCGCCAACTAGTGAGCATAAAAACGGTAGCCCTCATTTGGTACGGGGATAGGTTATATCCCGGGGAAGGACATAGGCTACTTTTTATCCCGGAAAATTCAAAGGTTCCCGCGGGAGTCAAAAAATTTATCTATTCAACCGATTTTAATGAAATTTAGTGCAGGGGTAGGTTGTATCCCGGGGAAGGCTACTTTTTATCCCGGAAAATTCAAGAGTTCCCGCGGGAATCGAAAAAACTTGGTCCACGCGGACGAAGTCACGGGAATTATCTAGTCTAATATATATATATATATAATCGTTAAGGGAACAGCCTAAACCGCTGGGGTTAGAAACTTGAAATTTTGAGAGCAGGTTCCTTTTGTAACGTAGGCGCTCACTAAGGAAGGATTTTTCAAAAATTCCAACCCTAAGGAGGTGAAATAGGGGGTGAAAGTTTGTACGAAAGTCCGTCATTTCTCAAGTTATATCCATGAAACTTGGTATACGAGCTACTGGTTGAAAATGAAGAAATAGGTATTTCACAGTTTTAAAAATTCTACCCCTGAGGGGGTGAAATAGGGGATGAGAGTTTGCATGAAAGTCCTTCATTTCTCAAGATATTCTCAAGTTATATAAACGAAACTTGGTATTTCGGCTTACGGTAAAAAAAAAAAGAATTACGTGTGTCACACTTTTTCAAAATTCAACCCCATAAAGTGTTAAAATAGGGGTTGATTTTTTTTATGAAAGATATAGCCATGAAACTTGATATATGAGCTGCAAGTTGAAAATTAAGAAATACGTATTTCAAAGTTTTTGAAAATTCAACCCCCAAAGAGGTGAAATGGGGGATGAAAGTTGGTATCACAGGCCTTCATTTCTCAAGGTATTTTACAAGTTATATCATCGAAACTTGGTATTTTGGCTAACGAAAAAAAAAAAGAGTCACGTGTGTCACCGTTTTTCGAAATTCTACCCCCAAAGGGGTAAAATAGGGGTTGGAAGTTTGTATGAAAGTCCTTCAATTTCAAGTTATAGCCATGAAACTTGGTATATGAGCTGCGGGTTGAAAATGACGAAGTACGTGTTTCACAGTTTTTCAAAATTCCACCCCCAAAGGGGTAAAATAGGTGTTGAAAGTTTGTATGAAAGTACTTCATTTCTCAAGTTATGGCCATGAAACTTGGTATATGAGCTGCGGGTTGAAAATGACGAAATACATGTTTCACAGTTTTAGAAAATTCGACCCCCAAAGGGGTGAAATAGGGGATGAAAGTTGGTATAAAAGCCTTCATTTCTCAAGATATTTTACAAGTTATTTCAACGAAACTTGGTATTTTGGCTTTCGGTAAAAAAAAAGAAGTACCTATGTTTGTCACAGTTTTTCAAAATTCCACCCACAAAGGGGTAAAATAGGGAGTTGGTCCTTCAATCACGCCGAAACAGAGCAACGGGTATTTTGCACGGGTAGTCGAAGACCTGGAGAGTGATATAGGCTACTTTTTATCCCGGAAAATTAAGAGTGCCTGTGGGAAAACAAACTTATACCACGCGAACGAAGTCGCGGGCATCCGCTAGTAGATATATAAATATATTGTTTGATTGATGACACTTGTTTCAGATAAATGTTCTTCGTGATCATATAAACACTGTACCAAAGTTGTGTCCGGAATGTGCTCAACGGTTGACCAACTGCGATGCGTTTAAAGACAAGACGATGAGAGCACATTTCATCTTGATACAGCTGCTCCAAAAAAACAAAACTGTGAGTTTATTTTTTTCTTACCATAAAGTCCCCATAAAGATTATCTATGTGATTATAGTTTACACTGCGGTAACCGCTATAATAATATGTATTATAAATGTGAAAGTTTGGATAGACGGATGTTTGTTACTCAACCACGCGGCACAAAAATGACAGAATGGATCCGGATGAAATTTGGCACAGAGATAGATTATAGTCTGGAATATCGCAGGCTACTTTTTATTCCGGAAATTTAAAGAGTTCCCACAGGAACCACCACTCATCACTGCACCAGCGAGGTCGACTATATATTAAACTAGCTGGTGCCCGCGACTTCGTTTGCGTGGTTTACGTTTTTTGAATTCCGGCGGGAATTTTCCGGGATATTAAGTAGCCTATGTCGCTCTCCAGGCCCTCAACTATACCCATGCAAAAAATCGAGTCGATCCGTTGCAGCTTTGCAACGTGACTGAAGGACAAACCAACAAACACACTTTTGTATTGCGAATATTAGCATGATTCCTTACAAATACTAAAATTTGTAATAAAAAAACTTTGTTTCAGATCACAACACAGAGTTTAAAATCAGTTGATAGAGTGGGAAATGTACTAACATCTAATATAGTAAAACATATGTTTACACCAAACCACTGTGACCTTTATCTAGTACACAATTATGAAGACGATAATAAACACACAAAACAGGAGAAAAACATTATATATGAGTTGGAAGATAATATTGATGAAAGCAGTGAAAAATCTGACGAAACTGTGTATGAATCTGATATGGATGCAAATGATTTTGAAATACATAGCGAAGAAGACGATCATAAACACACAAAACAAGAGGAAAATATTATATATGAGTTGGAAGATAATATTTACGGAAAATATGAAAAATCTGACAAAACTATATGTGAATCTGACAAGGGTGCAAATGATTATAATGAAATTAATCCTGATTTAACTTGTACTTATGAAGCGGAGTTTTTGGATTCTGATAGTGATCATTCCTCAAAATGTGATGATGAAATGGATTTTGACATTGATATAAGTGATCATATTGATGAATATTTAAATGAAAACTGCAGAGGTGATAAATTTTTAAAAGCATTGAAAGTTGGTACACAGTCTGTGAATAAAGTTAGTCTAAATAATGTTATATTTGTAAAAGATCCTAAGCCCATAATACAACATAAAGATGCTATACCTAGAACAGACAACGATCATCCTAATCAAAATAATAGAAAAAATAATGATACAAAATGCAAAAGTAAAACCAATGAACAAGAAATCAACAAAGTTTTAACACAAAGGAAAGAGAACGCCAAGCCAATTAACAATAATATAACAGTAAAACATAACAAGAAATCCAACATAAATAGTATCATGAATGAAAAGAAACGCGATATGATATTAAAAAATAATACCAACAAACCTAGTGTTTCTATAAATATTGCAAATGGTGAAATAGTGATAAAGCCTACAAAAAGGACTAATTCTAAAAATAATATGAAAGTAATAAGCGATACGCAATTGATGAAAACGAAATTTTTGATTATAAATTCGCCAAAACGTAGGATTGCGGCGACGAAAACTGTACCAACGACAAAAAAACGCACACGTGCCAGACAATTACCAGCTGATAAATATATACCTAGACCAAAAACTCAAGACTGTAGAAAAATGGGATTAAAGTCGTTTACAAGAACCTGGTTGACGCATGAGGAACAGTTATCGGAAATGCAGAAAAGGAGAGATTCCAACGAGTATAAGAGCTCTGTGTATAAATGTGAGATGTGTTATAAAGTTTTCTGTACACCTGCTACTCAAAAGGCGCATATGGATAAACATACTCATGTGAGTTTTTCGTTGTTATTTACTAGATGATGCCCACGATTTCGTCCGCGTATATTAGGTTTTTTAATTTCCGTGGGAACCTTCATATTCCGGAATAAAAAGTCATGCCTTGTCCTTCCCCGGTATGTGAAATGTTCTAGCAAATAAACGACGTTTAAGACTCACAGCTGTGTATTCGCTGAATGGCCGCACAATGCAATCATCTCGAGGGCCTACCCACATAGGGTAAACGGTGTACACTACACTACAGTATGTAACTTACAGATATACCAAATTTCATCAAAATCGTTTGAATAGAAAGCGTAGCACACAGACAGACACACTTTCGCATTTATAGTATTAAGTATGGATTACTAGTTGACGCAGTGCCCTTTTCCGTGCTTTACTGGTGGACTCTGGTTTCTTGTTATGAGTGTCATTTTTGGGTGAATTTAAAATTACTAGACGGTCGTACTTAATTATCGCTCTATTGCCCTTTTGTTTTTCTTGTTCTAACTGTTTTTGTAGTTCTTTCCTTTTTTCCAAGACTTTGGGAGGATAGTCTTCTTTTATATAGAAGCCCGAATTCAATAAAAGGTTTTTGTTTCTTAAAATCTGTATTTTTTTACCCAGAGTAGTTAGAGTAACCACTATTGGTCGTGCTCTATCGCCTTTTTTTCCTATTCTGTGTAGGCTTTCGAGTTCTGTCCGATTGCAGTGTACATTTAAGGTTTGGTTTATTGTCTGTAAGACTGTGTCTTCTAGGTTTTCGTAACTTTTCTCTTCTTCCTTAATGCCGAAGAAAACTAAATTTCTTTTCCTCAAGTTTCTCTCGATGATGTCAATGCGATCGTTTTGCTCCTTTACTGCTTCTTTAAGTTTTCGATTTTCTTGCTCTAGATATTGGAACTTGTCATCAATTTTTTGGGTGATTTTGGTGGCTATTTCTTCGCCAATTATTTTTAACCCTTCCTTCTGTGCTTCTAGATCGGCTTGCATTTTAAGCATCAGGGTTTTCAGTTCTTCCATTTTGTATCGAATTTGAATTTGAATATGCGCGGTCTAAATGCGAGTGCTGGCTGTGTGGTCAAACGTGGAGTGGAAAATATAAATAAAAGTAAATTGAGTGACCTGCACAGTAGGTCGGCGAATTGCTATAAGCGCCACCTGTGGACAGATAGTGGAAAAAAAATATTATATGCCGTTTCCGCTGGGCACTAGATGGCGCTGGTTACGTATGCTCAGTCCTTGTTCGTTTATTTATTTTATTTACTAGTTGACGCAAACATTTGAATTTTGAATGATTAACGTTCTCGAAGGTGTGTGAAGTCTGCCAAGCCTCGCTTTGCCAGCCCTGTGGACGATGGCCTAACGATGATGTTTTGTTTTTTACAGAAGTACGGTAAACTGGAGTGTGATATATGCGGTCTGCACTTCAAGACGCGGCCCGATCTCACCCGCCATATTTTGGTACACGGCAACATTTATAATTGCAAACTGTGCTCATTCAATACTCACAGCAGGTGAGTTATTTATACTATACTAATATTATTAATGCAAAAGTGTGTCTGTCTGTCTGTCTGCTACGCTTTCACCGCCCATCTGTTCAAACGATTTTGGTGAAATTTGGTGCAGGGGTCGGTTGCTTTCCGGGGAAGGACATAGGCTACTTTTATCCCGGGAAATTATATAGTTCCCGTGGGAATCGACACGCGGACGATGTCGCGGGCATCAGCTAGAATGTATATAAAAGGAAAAGGTAAGTGACTGACAGATGTATCAACGCGCAGCTCAAACCACTGGACGGATCGAGCTGAAATTTGGCATACAGATATCTATTATCATATCAACTAAGAAAGGATTTTTGAAAATTCAACCCCAACAGATTATAATATCATCCCGAGTGACACTGGCTATAATTTTTTGAAAAATTTTGTTGTTTTAAAAATCAATTATAACTGGTTGTTTAACACTTTATAAACACACTAGATGATGCCCGCGACTTCGTCCGCGTTAATAAAGATTTTTGATTCCCGCGGGAACTCTTGAATTTTCCGGGATAAAAAATAGCCTACATGTTATTCCGGACTATAATTTGTCTGTGTGCCTTTCATCCAGATCCGTTCAGCCGTTCTGGCGTGATTGAGTAACAAACATCCATCCATCCAAACTTTCGCATTTATAATATTAGTATAGAATCATACTAACGTTATAAATCCGAAAGTGTGTGTGTTTGTGGTGTGTCCGTTGTGGCGCAACGGAGTAACGGATCGACGTGATTTTTGGTATATCTATAGTTGACTGGAGAGTGACATAGGCTACTTTTTTCCCGGAAAATTAAGGAGTTCCCGCGGGAATCAATTAAAACTTAAACCACGTGGACGAAGTCGCGGGCAGCAGATAGTTAATTATAACTTGTTGTTTAATTAGAACTAGCTAATGCCCGCGACTACGTCCGCGTGGATTGATGTTTTTTGGTTCCCGCGGGAACTCCTTAATTTTCCGGGATAAAAATTAAAAAGTAGCCTATGTGCTATTCCAGACTATAATCTATCTCTGTGCCAAATTTCATCCAGATCCGTTCAGCCGTTGCGGCGTGATTGAGTAATAAACATCCATCCATACATCCATCCATCCAAACTTTCGCATTTATAATATTTATTATTATTATTTGATTAATTATAGCTTGTTGTTAAACACTTTATAAACATATTTCAGTAAAATTGAAATCGCAAACATGTGAATTATGCGTGTGTTACAGGACAATCGCTATGAATCACCAGCGTTTCCACGACGGCAAAACGTACAAATGTCGACTGTGTGACGCTGAATTCAGGTATACATCACCCAAATATATCTCTCTGCGTCGTATTCCTCATTACTGAGGGTCGTGACCCCTTTCCATTAATCAAATAATGGTAGGAGTTTTCTTAGAATAATAATGTGGTGGGTTCCCACGTCTTTTCGCATCTAAATATAATATATAGTTTCACAAATTTTATTTGACCCGGTGACAGCGTCGCTACTCGCTAGTAAATATCTAAATATTTAAAAGAATAAATATTCTTTCCAAAAAACCGACTTCCAAAGCGACTGTAGTTAGAAAGTTTTGATGGTGAATTCATATAGTAGGTATCAAGTCACGAGTATACGATTCAACTCTGAGTCCCAACTCCTCAACCCTGATGCTGCAGGGTACAGAACTCCTTAAAAATAGCGATTTAGGTTTTTTATGGTGAATTCATATTGTAGGTGTCAAGCAACGATTTCATACTCAAACCTAAGTCCCAACTCCTCAACTCTGATGCTGCATGGTACTGCATTTCTAAGCTGTGGGGATTAAGAGTACACTAAAAAGTTAAAAATAAAAATTCTTTCCAAAAAACCGACTTCCAAAGCCACTGTAAAGTACAAAATAATTTTGATTTCTTCACACTATGTTGAAGTCGGGCGAGTATAACAAAGATTTAATTATTATTATTTTAAGTATGATTTTTTATTGTGCCTATTTGCAGGAAACCCACCTCATACTGCTCGCATATGCGTATTAAGCACCCTTCAGACTACGCGTGCGCGCTGTGCGGTTACAGCTTCGTCAGTCCAAAGGGCGTCAGAGTGCATATCAAACTGAAGCACCCTTTCGACGATGTAAAGGTACATACCATCACGCGATATCGCGTGACGACGATTTCTTGCCGCCTTCAACTGATAGACGTCTGCTGCAATGGTCTTTAGCAGGAACTTCTATACGCCGCCTGAATCCGGCAGCTCCCTGTGACTTGCTTTAAAGGAGGACAACTGTCAAACTGACAGTTGTTTGCTCTCTCATCTAGTTGCATACACACTTGTAGATTTTATACATTTATTTGAATAAGTAAGTAGGAATCTATTTCAGGAGGTGTCCGGTCCGTCGTGCGTTGATTGTGACGTTCGCTTCGCGTCCGAGACCGCGTACCAGCAACATTTGCAGGTGTCTCCCAAACACGCTATTTTCGGGTAAGTGTCTGATCAATCACTGAACCTTTAGTGCCCTATGTGTTTCTTCGCCCAATGGGTACGAAACCCTAATTATCGATTTTCGGATTTTTCCCTATACTTAAATAGGAAAATATCCGAAAATCCTTATGCAGCTTATATCCGTATCTTTCCGTATCTTTTGATTGCGTTGACTTACAAGCTTGATTACAGATCTAAGGGACCATAGACCTAAGTATTTGATATTAATTACAACTTGATACCTCCAGTAACCTCCACTCCAACGAATTGATCCTATAAGGGTTCCTTTTTTCTCTTGAGGTTCCGTACCTCGAGTACTTTAATAAATTTAATCATTTTATATTCATTCATGATATAAAGTTGATTGTGAGCCGTGCTGATTGATTACAATCCATTGGTATTCCTTAGTTTTCCGGGATAAAAAGCCTAAGTCACTCTCCAGGTCCTCAACTTAACCAACAAACAAACACACTTTCGCATTTATAATATTAGTATTAAGTATTATTGATTACATACATTATGTTTATAATTGTTAATGTTTGTCAACAGTAATGTGAAGCGTAACGAGCCGCAGCGGACTCTCTCATACTGTCGCGCAAAATCCCACGCCTGGAACGCGGTGAGGAGGGCAAAAGAGGACGAATTGCGCAAGAAGACGCGTGCGAAGCCACGCGACAAGATACTGTGCGAATTGTGCGGCAAGGCCTTCTATGTGAGAACCTGTCCTATTTTAATTTAACATTATCATTTTTGATTAAAAAAAGATTAACTATAATAGAATGTTGAATTGAACAAAACATTTTGACATAACTTAATGTCAAATTGTAAAATAATGATGCCATATTTAAGGTAATTCAGGTATTCCTCGTTGCTGAGAGTCGTGATGTGACCCCTTTCCATCATTCTTATATTGGCAGGGGTTTTCTTGGGATAATAATGCGGGGGGTTACCAGGTCCTTCCGCATATGACTCGACTAAGAGTACTATTTCAACTCTCAAGTTAGTAACGATTATTATCAGATGTTAGTGATAATAACCGAGACCGACGGCTTATCGTGCTCTCCGAGGCACGGAGGGAACGAAATGAACAAATTCGGTCACCCATACAGTTACCGACATCGGTCAACGTTGCTTAGCAATTGCAATCGGCTGATATGCGTTGTCGCTACTAAGCCACTCGTCTCCCCAAAATCTAAACTAATTTGAGAGTTCTAAATCTAGTTCTGTCCCTTTCTACAGGGAGTTTTATGCAAGGGATAGCAGTATATTTACTGTTGCCATTGTAGTTTAGAGATGGTGAATAAAATAAACACAATAAGCTACTAACTTGTCTACGAGATATTATAACGCGATATCGCGTGATCCACAAAGTTTTTCTACGCGACATCGCGTTTTGAAAATAATCTACTTTCATGTCTACAGGCGCCGATCTCGCTCAAAGAGCACATGTGCAAACACACCGGCGAGAGGCTATACAAGTGTGAGATATGTCACAAGCAGTTCATATACAACGTGTCGTATAAAGCGCACGTGCTGAGACACAGCAACAAAACGCGCTACACTTGTGGTGTGTGTCTCAAGACGTTCTCGAGCGTTTCCAATCGGACGAAACACATGCGGGTGAGTGGTCATCCCTTCGTAGCTTTAGTTTTAAGATACCGTAACTGATTATCACCATCATGTTTTATAAGTAGGTACTTGTCGTCAATAAGTGTACAGTGTACCTAATTTGAATAAATGAATATTGATTTGATTTGATTTTACTTCTCACTAACGGAACGCTTAATCGCTTGGCTGTACGTCTTAACCAAGCTAGACCAGAGAAAATTATAAATTCCCTAATTGACCATGCCGGGGATCGAATCCCGAAGGACAAACCAACACACTTTCACATTTATAATATTAAATATAACTTCTAAATGTCTGGAGATTTAGATGTATCGGGTATCTATCCTTAGAATCCTTGCATCATCCCGAGTGACACTGTCTATAATAAAAAAAAAAAAACAATATGGCGACTGTATGGCGCCAATTTCAACACGGCACCGTACAATACCAACGCACTCGTGTTTTTTATTTTTTTTGTAATGTTTTTTTATAGAGTCATCTAACCTCGAGGCCGATGTACAAGTGCAAGTTATGCAACAAATCGTACACGGAACCCGCTGGCTTGGATCAACATAGGTCGCACGTGCATCTGAAGGTGCCGTGGCCCAAGCGCAACCGCCGCGACAGATACAGGCCCAAGGCTAAGAGGCCCAGGCTCGGGAGCGACTCGCGTGACACAGTGGAGGAGGAACCTTGAAATATTGTAGTTGGTGGAACTCAGTTTAAGGCGAAATAACAACTGTACGTTTTTAAACTTAAGTTATCGCGAGTACGTTGCTTGCGTAACTGTTTTATTATCAAAAACGTCTAATTTTTACGAAAGTCGAATGTTATCAAAAATTGAATCGGTAACGCATTAGAACATCATTGACTCGAGCTGCCAAAAGTTAGATAATTAATTGGACAGAGAATAAATGTATTGCTAACCCTTTCATGATACTCCCTGCGGGACGGAACGGAACTAGATTTAGAGCTGTTAGTTTACTTCGGAGATTAAGTTAGACTTATATTTTACTTGAGAACCTGTATTTTCTAGACACTATGTTGAAGTCGGGCGGGTATAACAAAGACAAGCGAAGTTGATTCGCAATCAAAATTATTTTTACCCACGACGGAACGGAGACGGTATATGCGTTTGCCCTAAGAGGTTGTGTGTTTGTTTGTGCACTTTTTTTGTTACCATTTTCCTGAAAAACTACTGGACCGATTAATATGCGGTTTTTTGCATTAGATAAGCATAACTTCTGGCAAGGTTCTTAGATATGTTTTAGGACCATAGACAACCTATCTGAGCTGTAGCCAATCATTTTTATTTTTCAATATTTTACCATTTTTCTCAAAAAGTACTATGCCGATTGAGATGCGGTTTTTTGCATTAGATATGTATAGCTTGTGAGAAGGTTCTTACTTAGATATATTTTAAGACCATAGACAACCAAGCTGAGCTGAAATTGTGATTTGGTAAGTGGTAATAGGAACTCCTCAAGTTCTCATCGTAAACCCGTCGTGTATACTCTATTGATTTGTCTTGACTAGGACTTTGTACCTAGATGCTGCCCAGGGTCTCATGATGGAGCCAGGAGGTGATCATAGGATCTCCTTAAGTTCTCATTGTAAACCCGTCATGTTTAGACTCTTTTGATTTGTCTACTACTACTACTACTACTACTAGCACTTTAAACCTAGATGCTGCTCAGGGACTCATGATACAGCACAATTATTATTTAGGAAAATAAAAGTGCACTTTTTGTTACCATTTTCCTGGTTAGCTTTAGATATAATGTATAACTTCCGAAATGTTCTTATTAATGTTTCAAAGTAATAAGACAAAAGGGAGCTCTACAATTCGTCGTAGGTTTTTTAAAAATTTTAATTTTATTACTTGTTTACTTTACAGTGGCTTTGGAAGTCGGTTTTTTGGAAAGAATTTTTATATCCACTACAAGTTACGTTGACTACGATGTCACCCGTTACCTCACCCCCTCACAACCTGTTGGGGGCATAGCAGTTACTTATATTAAACCCATACCTCTATTCGGTTTCTACACGGCATCGTACCGGAACGCTCAATCGCTTGGCGGCACGTCTTTGCCGGTAGGATGGTAACTAGCCACGGCAGAAACCTCCCACCAGGCCAGACTAGGGAAAATTCAGAAATTTTCGTAAATTGACTCTGCTGGTGATCGAACCCTCCGCACGTTAAGAAAAGAGCGCTCAACACTGCCCCACAGAGGTCGTCGAGGCTAATGCGGGCGTAGGTGTTTCAATAGAAAGATCAAAGAAATAAAACTGCTATAATTTATAAGTTTCTTTTATTATTTATCAGCAGCTTTGTGATGTACAATTAATAAATGTAATTCATATCTTATTGTATACAATAAATAAATGATTTTAAAATTGATTACATAATTATATTGTAACCTTAGCTTAGTGCATATAATTATTATACAGTGTATGTACATTGAGTGCATAATCATTAGTCGTATGAAAAATAATAAATAATATATTAATTTTAATAAATTAATTTACATAAATAGCCTACCATTAAAATTAATATCTACAATATTTGCTGTCCAAATTCAATAGACTCACCAAGCCAAATCGAATCGAATTCGGTACCTATCACCGAGTAGTAAACCTATTGAGAGCTACTAGCCACATTTTCGCTTTGAAACACATCTCACCACTTTCAGGCGGGGGACGAGGTAATAATAGCATTTCTTATTGGCTGGCTCAAGGTCAACTTTACACAGTAGTATATGTTACCGTGGCACTTGGGCTGCCCGCTGCGCGTCAAAAATATATCGATTTAAATTACCGGTACCTATTTAAAAATCAATACAAATAATTTTATTCAAACAGCAAAATACAACCACATGTATGATTATAAATAATTATCTGATATATAATTGTTTTTTAAATTACCCAAGTGTCCAAGTTCTATACTAAAAAACTTAAGTTTTCAACAACAACTTTTAATCAAATAAATAATAAACCTTTACGTAACCTGTTCTTCTACTTCAGAATTGTTAGGAATTTAATGAAATAAAAGTTTTTACTCATTAAATTAATTTATTGGCATTCAAGTAGTCTCAAGGCTATCGATATAATTTAACGATAGTTGCACGGGCTACACTGGGCTATGCGTGGAAGAGACGGAGATATGTAGAACTACATGTGAAAGACAAAGAAATACTGAAAGACATCAACGGGTTCCTTTTCATTTTGTAAATATTTTTATTTTTTTGCGTATTGATGATTTTTATTTATTACTAGCAAACCCGGCGAACTCCGTTTCGCCACCAGATGGCTTTCCCGCTAAAAAGACTTTCCCGCTTTTCTGTTGAATTTTTTCCTGAATTTTCTTTGCTATAAACCTCACGGAGCCCGAGACCTTTCCAACGAATGCAAAACCGTGGAAATCGGTTCGTGCGTTCTGGAGTTATAGCGTCAGGAAGGAAAACCCGACTTATTTTTATATAGTAGATTATTTATTATTACAAAATTACACTTTCTTATGAAATGTTATCCCATCCATTACATAGCTGGAGGTATTGCTTCTCTTTCCACGCCATTTCATGCTACAGAGAGGCCTATTTTTCGTTTTTTACTCGATCAATTTCCGAGCACGGTCGAATACGGACTGAGGGCGGCTATAGGCACAAAACGTAGCGTTAGTACTGATACTGCTAACGTTTGGCTGGTGAGGGGTACACGCTATGCTCAGTCAATTGGTTGTATGGTCTGTGGTACCTATACATTGCTATTCCTATTGAGGGACAAGTGGCCTAGTTGTGACAGCGCATATCAGTCGATTGCAATTGTTAAGCAACGTTGACCCAAGTCGTCGGCAAGTGGGTGGCCGAATTTGGCCTTTTCGTTTCCTCCGTGCCTCGGAGAGCACGTTAAGCCGTCTGTCCGGGTTATCATCACAATCTGATAATAATCGTTAGTAACCTAAGAGTTGGAATAGAGTCGTATGCGGAAGGACCTGGGAACCCACCAGATTACTATCCCACGAAAACCCCTGCCATTAGTTGATTAATGGAAAGGTGTCACGACCCTCAGCAATGAGGAATACGACGCAGAGTGACATTGCTATTACTATGATGGTGCGCCGATTCGGCTGCAGTGAATTTCTTGCCCAACACAGATAACTCTGGTTTATCACAGCTGTCAGCTGATGAAATGAAAATATGATTTATTTATTTCACATAGAATTTCACACTCATTACATGGGCCATGATAAGTCGTAAGAATCTACCACCGGTTCGGAACGCTGATTCGATACTTTTGCCTCCCTAGTCACGTTCCATATGTTTCGTGTTCTATAATAGTTAAAGCTTTAACGAAAGCGATTAAAAACGCTAACCATAGACTATTCACTTATTTTTATACACTTTATTTTCTCTTGTAGCCGTAAAGCGTTAACAATTATAGACGGATAATAGACACGAAACGTATTTAACTTGGCTAGGGGAGGGAGCTGATCCATAACGCGACATCGCGTGTCCACACTAATAAGTCTGATTTATTACGTTACATCGCGTATCCACTTTAATATTGAAATCGTTCGCGCAACGGTCTTAACTGTATTGCCGAGTCTAATCTTGCGAGTCGCTCACATATTCGTGGGTATCGATACTGAATTTCCTTGCATTGACCCTGGTCCGTTTTCCGCGCACCCTCTTAGGCCACGGCACGTTGAGATGAACGTGTGCCACGTGGAGATCTCTGCCGGGGATGCTGGTGTAGGATTTGCCGCAGTAATCGCATTTATAATACGGCCTTACCGCTTGATGAGACTGAAAAAAAAAAAACATCTGGTTATAGTCGTGATTGGTGTGCGGTATGTTCGACTGCGGGCGACGAGGTCCCGGGTTCGAGTCCCGGGTCGGGCCATAATTATGTGTTGGGTTTTTCTGACTAGAAATTCTAATAAATAACCCGGAGTTAGGAAGTTGGCGGTGCTTCACCCCCGTGCCTCGGAGAGCACGTCGGTCCCGATAATTTCACCCCTTTTGGGGTGGGTTTTCGTTAAATTGCTTACACAGGTTATTATTATTTAAAGCTAAATAACCTAAATCCCGATTTTCAAGTCTCTAACTTCAGAAACATAGGACTTTTATACAAACTTACAATCCCCATTTCACCCTCTGTGGGGTAGATTTTCCTAAAATTGCTTATACAGTTTATTATAACTTAAAACTAATAACCTAAATCCCGATTTTCAAGTCTCTTACTTCAAAAACTTGGAACCCTAAGGTAGGCTTCCAACCCCCATTTCACACCTATTGAGATACATTTTCGTAAAATTGCTTGCTTCATGTCTCTAACTTCAAAAACAAAGGACTTTCATACAAACTTCCAACCCCTATTTTAACCCCTTAGGTGTGGATTTTCTCAAAACCCTTACTTAGCTGGCGTCTACACCATAGGTCTACCTTCCAAATTTCAAGTCTGCACGCTTTATAGTTCCTGAGATATCGTGATAAGTCAGTGAATGAGTGGTATTTCGCTTATATATATATATATATATATATATATATATATATATATATATATATATATATATTAATAAAGAAGAAGATTAAGTATGATTCCAAAGGGATCTCTTTAATTTTCCGGGAAGGTAAATATGATGAATGACCACTCACCACCATGTGTCGCTGCAGATTGGCCGCGTTCGAGAAAGGCTTGTGGCACACTTCACACGCTAGATTGTCGCTGTGCCTGTGGATGTGGTTGGTCAGTGTGCTCTTGGACATAAAACTCTTGTCGCAAATGTCGCATTTGTAGAGTTTGACGCCGGTGTGCTTTTGCATGTGGTCCCGGAGATATACGGGCGCCTGTGGGCATGTGGGGTAATAAGAGAAAATAGCCTTTTATTACAGAGATTTTGCAGTAAGTAAATTAAAAGTAGAATACACTTTATTGTACACCATACAAAAATAAATACAATAAAAATAATAATCTAATGGATACGGCAAAACAGGCGGCCTTATCGCTTAAATAGCGATCTCTTCCAGGACACCTTAGGGCAAAGGACATACGTAGAGTTATACGTTACATAAGAGACACCTGTATGTCCTACATGTTATAAATAAATTGAGTTTTTATTGATTGATAGATGTTCAGTTTTATCCATCACGCGAAATCGCGTGAAGTTATAATTTTTTATACTAATAAGAATGGCCTCACCGTGAAGGTCTTGCCGCACTTTTCACACATCACGTTGCTCTCGAGCCCAGCCTTGTCTTTCACGAACTGTGTCCGCACCTTATCGGGGTGTTCGGCTTTGAAATGCAGGGTGTATTGGCGAATGCTTTCCAATTTGACGCCGCACTGGAAAAAAGCGTGAAAAAAAAAAAAAAGTAAATTCAAAATTGTGTTTTATTTCAATAATTCTGCTAAAAGTTTTTAACCTATTTGAAGACTTTGAAATAGTGTACATAATGAATGAACTAGAAATTTAATTTGCTAATCCGCCACTCGACAATTTCATATTCAGAGAAAACTTCGTAATCGCGGCCTGCGTACGTAAAAATGCAGCCTGCGTACTTAAACAGCGCCATCTGTTGTCATATTATTAATTATTTATTATATTTTTTTATTTACTATTATTAATTTTTTTTTTCAAAAGAGCAACCACTGGTTTTATTGCTGGTTCTTCTCGGTAGGAAGGGCATTCCGAACCAGTGGAAGATTCATTCGACTATTCATAATCACTTGTAAAAATTATATTTGAATAAAAAACATTTGAATTTGAATATGTGGTAGATCTAACAGCGCCATCCGTTGGAGTACAGCACCGCCATCTGTTGGTGTACAGTAGCGCCACCTGTTGGAGTACAGTACCGCCATCTGTTGGAGTACAGTAGCGCCATCCGTTGGAGTACAGCAGCGCCATCTGTTGGAGTACATTAGCGCCATCTGGTGGTGTACAGTAGCGCCATCCGTTGAAGTACAGTAGCGTCATCCGTTGGAGTACAATAGCGCCATCTGTTGGAGTACAGTAGCGCCATCCGTTGGAGTACAGTAGCGCCATCTGTTGGAGTACAGCAGCGCCATCTGTTGGTGTACAGTAGCGCCTTTTGTTGGAGTACAGTAGTGCCATCTGTTGGAGTACAGTAGCGCCAACTGTTGATGTACAGTAGCGCCAACTGTTGATGTACAATACCGCCATCTGTTGATGTACAATAGCGCCATCTGTTGGTGTACAATAGCGCCATCTGTTGGTGTACAATAGCGCTATCTGTTGGTGTACAGTAGCGCTATCTGTTATCATATGTGGTGGTGAACGATATTCTCACCTGTTCGCAAGTGACGGTCATCTTCTTGTACATTTTCTTCTGCAACGGGCAGTTGGGTCGCAGTTGGCCGGCGGGCGCGTGTTTGGGCGAAGCCTGCATATGCTGAAAGTACGCTTCCCCGGATGCGAACCGGATGTTACATGGCTCGCACAACGGACCGGACAAGTTCTGAAATAGTTATAACGTTCGCTCTATATTACCACCATTACGTTTATATTGTTTTTTCAAAGGATAGTAATAACTTACACTACTGTATCCATACTAATATTATAAATGCGAAAGTGTGTCTGTCTGTCTGTCCGATTTTGATGAAATTTGGTACAGGGATAGGTTACATCCCGGGGAAGGACATAGGCTACTTTTTATCCCGGAAAATTCAAGAGTTCCCGCGGGAATCGAAAAAACTTGGTCCACGCGGACGAAGTCGCGGGAATCTTCTAGTATTATATATACATATTAATTGTAATATTTTGTTTTTTAAAAAGAGCAACTGCTGATTTTCTTGCCCGCTCTTCTCAGCAGAACCTGTTTTCCGAATCGGTGGTAGAGTCAAATCATAACGTAACACACCTTTATATCCTACATGTTATGAATAAATTGAGTTTAATAATTTAAATATCGCAATATTAACTCACCTGCGTGTCGACAAAGCTGTGTTTCTTTCTCATATGCAGATGCAATCCCCTCTCTCCGATGAAGGAGAAACCGCACTGAGTGCAAACGAAGTCTGAAGGGTGCTTTATACGAATGTGCGACATCAACGATGTACATTTACTGCAAAATATCAACAATATACTTAAATGAGGAAAAGAAAAGGGCCTAAAATTTTATCCTGTGGGAACCACTGCTTTAAAAACAATGATAACAAATATTTCCATTTACGTCTATTTTCTAACATTTTGTTAGGAACTAGCCGATGTCCGCAACTTCGTCCGCGTGGAATAAGATTTTTTAATTCCAATGGGAACTCCTTAACTTTCCGGGATAAAAAGTAGCACTATGACATTCTCCAGGTCCTCAACTAAACCCATGCAAAACATCACGTCGATCCGTTGCTCTGTTGCGGCGTAATTGAAGGACAAACCAACACACAAATATAATTTCGCATTTATAATAATAGTATGATATATCAACTTCAGTGCTACACCCGTAATTCCATAACGATGCAGTTAACCTACTAACTTAATATGACAACCTTGGATAAATCACAAAAAACACATTTGGCCGACCTCCTAGGCGCAGTAGTGAGCGCTGTAGTCTTAACGAGGTCCCGTGTTTCATCCCCGGCTTTATTACCAAATCAAGGGAAAGAAAAGGATACTCACGAAAATTTCTCTTCACAATGCGTACACTTGTATACCTTTCCGTCGTGCCATCTCTCGTGATGTACCACCGCAGTTCTGTGGTTGGAGACAAACTGACATTTTGTACACTTGTATATAACACGGTGGTTGTACATGTGCTTTTTGAGAGTGAACTTGCTTTTGAAGCGGAGATGGCATATGTCGCATTCAAAAAGGCCGAATTTCTGAAACAGATCCATATTATAATAAACTATAATAACATAATAATCCATACTAATATTATAAACAGGAAAGTAGACACACTTTCCCGTCTGTCTATCTGCTAAGCTTTCACGGCCCATCCTTTCAACCGATTTTGATGAAATTTGATACAGAAATAGGTTGTATTCCAGACAGGGATCCTCAATCCACGCGTACGAAGTAGCGGGCATCAGCTTGTAATATATACAGATGATATAATAAAAATGACTAACATCCGTATGTCTGTCCATATGCGAGTTATAAGCTTCCGCATGGTAATACCCTTTGTAACAAATACTACATTTGTGCATTGAATTCTTATAGTTATCTGATTCTTGTCTCTTTACGATCTCGGCAACTTGTTGTTCCTGTGTTAATTCTATTTCCTCTATTAATTTCAAATCTAATTTAGTTTTTGGAATTCTTTTAGTACCGGGCGGAAGTTTCTTGTTTCTTACACACTTTTTTTCTGTTTTAATTGCAATATCTCGACCTTTACTTTCATTTTTAAAAGTTTTCTTTTTCAAAGTCCGATTGTTTGTTTTGATTTGCTTCTTCGTACCTTTATTAAAATTTGTTTTAGTTTTACTATATTTTGTTACTTGTGTCTTATTATTACTTCTCTCTTTTAAATAATCAGTATCGTCACATACATCAATATCAATGTCATAATCTACAAATTCTACATCATTTTTCAAATCATTTACACTCTTCTTTTCTTCATTGTCACTATCATCTTTAGAAATAATAATGGCATTATTGCACGTGTCATTATTAAATATTTCTACTTCACACTTTACACTAACTACTTCAGGATCTTCAAAAAGTATTCTTTCTATTTTCACATCTTTCTTTTGATTTTTTATATCTATCAAGTGTAGGTCACAATGGTCTGGCTTGTATACTTTCTTGGTTATATCAGGTTCTAGTTGTTTTCGGTCTATAGACCTGATGTTTTCTATTTTTAACTGAAAATGTAATAGAAATGTTAATATAATATACAATTTATACAGCTTCGTGTACTCTGCATATATTTTGACTTTTGATATAGAGTTGCTGATTTTGTGAGGTGTCAAATACTCAATTTGATACTGGACTAATTTTATAATTTGCTGCGGCTTGGAGCTTTAAATAAAATTTAAAATAAACTGTCGTCAAGCCCCAGCCTATCTTGTAATATAAAAAAAACTATAACTGTTCACTCACTTTTAAAGTTTGAATTTTAGCACTGCGTTGTTTAGTTTGATTAATTGAAATAATTATCACACTCTCTCTCTGCGTCGTATTCCCCCTTTCCATTAATCAAATAATGGTAGGTGTTTTCTTGGGATAATTAATGTGGTGGGTTCCCACTTCTCTCCGCATATGACTCGTCTAAGAGTATTTAAACTCTTAGGTTTTTGTAACGATTATCATCAGATGTTAGTGATAATAACCAGGACCGACGGCTTAACGTGCTCTCTGAGGCACGGTGAAGTCTTAAAGAGGAGGAAAGACAGCATCTTAGTGTTGCCACTTGTTATTATTAGATTATGTTTTCAAATTATTTAGTCCATTGTTTTGTTAACAATAGCCTTGAAGTATATAAGTTCTCTTACGGTTTCATGCTTCCGAACTAATCCCTGCAAGAGATGGTAAGCTGTCAGACACTTGTTACGGAATTTACTGCAGTTGCTTAACCTCTGAGCGCATTCCGTACAGAACTGCGGCACGAAATGCACCTCTCCTTGAAGGGGGAGCTATTAAAATAGTAAAAAAACTACCATCAAGATTAAAAAAAAATAAAAATCTAAATGTTCTTTATTCAAATAACAAGTGCTTTTGTAACGTTAAATGAATAATTATTAGTATGGATATGGATGCCTAGTTTGGATTGCCATTCCTACCGAGAGGAACCAGCAAGAACCTTGGTGTTTTTTTTAAAAGTTTAACAAAATTAAAATACACACGTGTATATAGTCCCCTCCCTAAACTTATCTAACCTGGTGACAGCGTCGCTAGTTTATGTATTAAAATAACAATAAAAACAAAAACTAAACAGGCACTGCATTTAAATTTTAGCCACCGGATCTAAAAGTAAGCTTAAAGTACTAGTGGAATTAGCTTACTGAAATTCCAGTCAGTTTTTGGAATTCCAAATTCAAGTTATACTTGTTGACTGGATACAGCTTACAGTCCTCACTGCTGTCCAGACATATCATGCAGAACTGGAAAAAACGAAATCAGGTTTTCAGGACAAATAATTAGCGTGACCAACTTAATGGCTATCAAATCAAACTCAAACTGGGTTGAAATGAGGAGACAGAATAAAATTATGAAAACAGTGCCCCCTTGTTGATCAGCGTGGTGGACTATGGCTGTAAAAAATATCTAAGAACCTTCTCAGAAGCTAAACATATCTAAAGCAAAAAACCACATCTTAATCACCACAGTAGTTTTTCAGAAAAATTTTAAGAACAAAAAAATTAAAATCACAATAATTGCAGCACAACATGGTGGACTTTGACCATGCACAACTTATGCAAAAAACCGCATATTAATCGGTCCAGTAGTTTTCCAGAAAAATGGTCACAAAAGAGTGCACAAACAAATGTACAACCTCTTAGCGCAAACACATATGCGGTCTCCAAACCATTGTGGGTAAAAATATAAGACATGACACGGTATAGTATTCCAAGCGCGCCCTGGTCCACAGGGCAGCCCACAAAAAACTCAGCCAGGGTTTTTTTTTATTATCATCACCATCTTACAAATATTGTAAATTAATAAGATTTATAATTGTAACAATTACATGATTAGCCACATTATATCGTTAAAATAATCCTTTACATTGGAATAGGATTTTTCAATTAGTTTCAAGTGAGTCTACCACTGGTTTTGAATGTTTATTCCTACTTCGAAGAGCCAGCAAGAAACTCTGTGGTTGCTCTTTTTAAAAATTCAATACAGTAACTGAGGATCACTAAATCCCTTGGCGGCATATCTTTGCCAGTAGGATTAAAGATGGTAACCAGTCACAGCTAAAACCACCAGGACCAGACCAGAGCTGAGAGAATTCTGAATTTTTTAAAATACTGAATTGAGAAGATTGTTTTTGGAAGCCTCAAAAGAAATAGAATACTAACCTGTACTGGTAATGGTACAGCAGGGCTCAGTAAGCCACTGTCTATATAAAATTCCATCTTACTGCCTTGTTATTTGCCAGCTATACTAGAATGAAAGCCATCATCTCTGATTGAAGCTCTCACTATTGGCAGTAATGCATTGTCGCAGCAAGAGTACCACAAATTCAGCCAATCACAATTGAGAATGCAGCCTGACATATTCACACCATACTAATTTTACCCATCATAGTACAACATTGACATGTTCACTTTAGATTTTAAGTTACTGCATCAATGGAAACCTGTAATTAAAAAGGGTCATTCACAAAATGAAATACAGTCATGCATTAGGGTCTTTTTCTTTTTACTCCACCACATGTTAGCCCTTGCCTGCAATGTCACCTGATGGCAAGTGATAGATAGATAAATTTTTTATTGCCACACATAACATAGAAATAACCTAATTATAAACAGAAAATAAACGCGTGCGCAAGGGCAGTCTAATCACTAAAAGTGATCACCTCCAGACAACCAATTTCTTAAGGAACTTTAAAAAGAAGCATGAACATGCAATAATAATATACTGCTTAAACTATACATGCTAATAAAAAATTAAAAATAAATAACTAAATATAAATAAATAAGTCATGATAATGAGCAAATCTGTTGGGTATGGTAGTTATATATTTAGCCCATACCCCTAATTGGTTTCTACATGGCATCGTACCAGAACGCTAAATTGCTTGGCGGCACGTCTTTGCCGGTAGGGTAGTAACTAGCCACGGCCGGAGCCAGCGAGACTAGAGAAAATTCAGAAATTATAAATACCCAAAATGACCCTGCCAGGGATCGAACCCGGGGCACGTTAAGCCAACAGCGCTCAACAGTGCGTCAGGAGGGTCGTCACTCGGTACACTTACACTTTATGTTACCTAAACCTATATAGTATTTACTCCGATAAATCACGGTTAGATCCACATAAATATTTTACGGTCGGCTATCGACCTATTTTAGTTGTTGTATTACACTCGGTCTGGTCTGGTCCAACCATCATACTTCACTTTTATGACTACGGTAATAAGAAGACAAGACAAAGTTATGATAAAAGATTTAGCACATGTGAAAATTAAATAATTGTTAATTCTCGTTTCTCAAATCACAAAACTTGAAAACAGAGACTTGAGACTTGACATGGAGCACCGACCAGAAAAAAAAGACATGGAGGTAATGTCCAGTGTTGCCAACTCGGATTTTTAAAAGGAGTCATATTATCTGAAAAAAAGAAGAGAGCTAGATTTTTTTAGAAAAAAGAGCTAAATTATTTTATGTACTTTTTATTGAAAATCAATATGAACAATATTCAGTAACTCAGTTACTTAAAGCACGGAGAAAGAAGTAATTATAATACAAAAATATTGTCTTCTTCGTCAAAATCAATAGTATTCGACTCCGGCGGCCCTTGTGCTTGTAGGCCACTACTGGAACCAGCTCCATCGTCACTATTTTGTTTGTAGGTTAAAACGGTCCCAATTTTGTTAAGTACTTCTTTTGGAAGTTTGTATTCGTGGCAGCATTTTTTAAGTCTTTTTAATCCAGACCTGATTGCCAAAATCGCATTAGTCATGGCTACGCTTAATCTATTTCTTGATTTATTTTTAACTAAATTTAACTGGCTGAAGACTCTTTCCACTTCACCGTTGGACCATGGCAATGAAAGTATAGATACGGCAAAGGAACTAATTTCATCAAAGGGATTTTCGTCAGCAGCGTTTCGATAGTTCAGTACCTCTGCCCAGAACATCAATGTGTTAGTTTTATTTTCCCAGGGTATTAATGTTATACTTTGCCACTGGATTTCTACCTTAGCAGCAAATTCTGCTTGGTGCCCCATGCCAACAACTAGTGAAGTGATTTGAAATGTATGTACATTTTGGCTATAGAAACAAGTATGTTGCTTGGGCTAAAAATGATACAAAAGGATTTATTCATAGTGTACACGGAAAAAAGCTAAAATTGTAGAAGAAACAAAGCTAAAGAGCTAGACCCACTTTTTTAAAGCTAACCAAGCGGATTTAGAGCTAAATCTAGCTCTAAAAACTCCGTGTTGGCAACACTGAATGTCTCTGCTGTCTCAGATGTTTTCAAGCAGAGACAAGTTCTCAAGTCTCAAGTCTCATGGAGGTAATCTGCTTGAAAACATCTGAGACAGCAGAGACAACAAGTTAACCAGGGATGAGACAGAGACAACTGACAAGTTAACCAGAGAGACAAGTTAACCAGAGATAATCAAAGGGAACTTGTCTTTGAACCACTTGAACTTGTCTCCTCTGCAGGGCGACCGCGTAACTTTTGCATCAATCATTGATACATCGCAATCACCTCCGATTGGCTGAATTTATGGTATTCTTGCTGCGTCAATGGATTTCGTCCAATAGTGGAAGAGTGTTAACCAATCAGAGGTGATTGCGATGTATCAATGATTGATGCAAAAGTTACGCGGTCGCCCTGCTGCTTGTCTAGGTGACAAATTCAAAGAGTAATTTATGCCGTCGACACATCCAACTGTATAGTGCTCGCGTTACGAACTGAGGGGTTGGGCCATAAATGTCAATAACAATAGGAATGTACAACGCTTTGCGCCTTATCGATAAAGTACTCAGGTAGGTAGGCGGCGCAAAGGCGCTGCTCGCTACCTGAGTCCGCCTTATCGCGGCGGACAAAACTTCCTAAGTTCCTTCATTAAAGTTTTACTTGTGTACGTTTAGTATCTAAGGGTAACAAGGATAAGTATACACATTCAGTCTGTACATTTTTTCATTTCTATTTCTCACTTCGATCTCGATAGTTTTGAAGTTCTCCTGCATAGAGCAATAGAAAACGTTACCGGGGAAAACTGGGTTAAATGTGTGAAGCATACAGACCTCCAGGAAACTGATTTGGAAAAAACTTTGATTATAAATTTACAGGAAGACGATAGTGACACAGATGACTCAGATGAAGAAGATAACTTAAGTCTGTAGTATAAAATAATATAATTTAATAAACATATATACGTACATATATATATATATACGCGTTATCCCACTTGCAGGCGTCCTCCATGACAGCGGGGGCGGCGGCCACTAATGCAGAAAGAGCCAAGAGGCGCAAGTATGAAATTATTGAAAATAATTTCATTTTTGCGCCTTTTGGTGTTGAAACCCTGGGGTCGTGGGGCGAAGATGCTAGATCCTTTTTTAAGGATCTATCTTCTCGTCTCACAGAGTCCACAGGTGACCGGAGGGCTGGCAGTTACCTCGGCCAACATATAAGTTTGGCTATTCAGCGGGGTAACGCAGCCAGCGTTCTGGGCACACTGCCTCATTGCAGCGGGATAGATGATATTTTTAATGTTTAGTTTTTAGTTTTTAATTTAGGTTTAATTTAGAATTTAATGATTTGTATTTTTAATAATTACAAAAATGCTATATTAAAATAATATTTAAAATTATAGATACCTATCTCAATATAAGACTAATCAGCCGTAAGGGTATAGGCTAGTTAAATAAACACAAATTATAAAGTATGGATGGATAATAAAATATTAACTATATAAACATATATATAGGTATATAAATAATATAATAAAATATTTGTTAAATGTATGTTGTCGATAAATGTTTTCGATATCAACTACCTGCTGACGCACCTCAATATGATGCTCCATAAGCCCAATGAGTGCGAGCGATAGACTGATTAGAATGATTTATGGCCCAACCCCTCAGTTCTTAACGCGAGCACTATAATAGTGATAGACTATGTGCTAAAGCATATTCCCTCCGCGGAGGTGGTGATCCTAGGGGACTTCAACGCCCACCATGTGGAATGACTAGGATCGCGTATCACCGATCACGCGGGAAGGGCTGCTCACAACTTCGTCCTGGCATATGACCTCACTCAACTAGTCTCTGTACCAACTAGGATACCCGATATCGCTGATCACACTCCATCAATTTTGGATCTTTTCCTCACCACTCATCCTACCGGCTACCAAGTGGTCGTCGACGCTCCCTTGGGATCCTGATCACTGCTTGGTACAGACATCCGTGCAACTTCCATCCACCGTTCGCACCCCTGTGGCCGGTACCCGTCGAATGTGGCACTATAAATCAGCGGATTGGGATGGACTACGTGAGTTTATCGCCTCGTATCCCTGGGCGCAGCTTTGCTTTTCGGATGACGACACTAGCACCTGTGCTGAAGCCGTGGCCGACTTTATACTCCAGGGTATGGAATGTTACATTCCCAACTCATTAATACCCATTGGAGAACGTGCTAAGAAGTGGTTCAATGGGATGTGCAACAAGACTAATAGCCGAAAACTCAGTTCCTACCAATCTTGGTCTTCAGCACAAAGAAATAATGATCCTAACACAGTTAATCTGAAGAAAAGTTATAATGCTGCCTGCAGACCATATAAAAATGCCTGCCAGGGCAAAGGTTCAATGGGATGTGCAACAAGGCTAATAGCCGAAAACTCAGTTCCTACCAATCTTGGTATTCAGCACAAAGAAAATATAATGAACCTAACACAGTTAATCTGAAGAAAAGTTATAATGCTGCCTGCAGATCATATAAAAATGCTATTGCCAGGGCAAAGTTCCTGCACATCGACAGAATTGGGCACAGACTTGTCGCATTGCCTTCTGGCACCCGTGCATTCTGGTCCCTATCCGAAGCCATACAGGGTAATTTCTGCCGCTCAAGCTTTCCACCTCTACGAAAACCGGACGATACGCTGGCCCACACCTCCAAGGAGAAAGCAGATATCTTGGGCTCTCTCTTCGCTGGTAGGTAACTCGACACTTGATGACGGAGGGAGAACACCGCCAACCATCCCGTTCACTCAGTGACATTCGCTTCACTCAGAGTGCTGTGCGTTAAACACTTCTTTCTCTCGACGTCGACAAGGCGAGCGGGCCTGTCGGTATCCCTGCCGTAGTGTTTAAAATGTGTGCTCCCGAGTTGACTCCGGTCTTCGTGGAAGACTGCCTTAGTCCACCCCATTCCAAAGAAGGGCGATCATTCAGACCCATCGAACTACAGGCCTATTGCGATTACCTCCCTGCTCTCTAAAGTTATGGAGTATATACTTAATTAACTCCCAAATTCTTAGGTACCTGGAAGAGCACCAGCTGGTTAGTGATCGTCAGTATGGCTTTCGCCACTATCGATCAGCTGGTGATCTTTACTAGCTTACTTTACTCACCACTGGGCGGAGGCAATCGATAGCATGGGAGAAGCTTTGCCGGTCAGCCTGGATATTGCAAAGGCCTTCGATCGGGTTTGGCATAAGGCACTTCTGTCGAAATTACCTTCTTACGGACTCCCCGAGAAGCTGTGCGATTGGATCGCCAGTTTTTTGAACAGGCGCAGCATCAAAGTCGCAGTTGACGGTTTTTGCTCTGAATTGAAGCCCATCAATGCTGGCGTTCCGCAAGGATTTGTGCTTTCACCCACGCTGTTCATACTGCATATCAATGACATGTTACATAATAACAATGTTCATTGCTACGCGGACGACAGTACGGGTGATGCCTTACATAATGGTCGTGCTCAGCTTTCTCGCGCTCAGCTGGAGGAGTGTAGAAGTATGCTTGTGTCGAACATCGAGTCTTGTCTCGACCAAGTATCACAGTGGGGCTCACAAAATACTGTGCACTTCAACCCCACCAAGACACAAGTATGCGCGTTTTCGGCGAAAAAGACCCCCTTTACAATCTCTATTCAAATTCAAATTCAAATTCAAATGATTTTGATTCAAATAGACTTTTACAAGTACTTTTGAATCGTCGAGTGAATCTACCACTGGTTCGGAATGCCATTCCTACCGAGAAGAACCAGCAAGAAACTCGGCTATTCTCTTCCAGAATACTCCCCTGACTCCATCTAACAGCATTGGGATACTCGGTGTTAGTATATCGAACGAAGTCCAGTTCCGCGAACATCTGGAAGGTAAAGCCAAACTAGCCTCCAAAAATTTCGGGGTGCTCAACAGAGCGAAAAGATACTTTGCGCCTAAGCACAGGCTTCTGCATTATAAAGCGCAAGTTCGGCCCCACATGGAGTACTGCTCTCACCTATGGGCCGGAGCACCCCAGTAGAGCTCCTTCCATTTGACCGGATACAAAACCGGGCAGTTTGACTCGTTGACAATCCCAAAATTACCAGCACGCTGGAGTCCCTAGAGCACCGAAGAGGCATTAGTTCTCTTTGTGTGTTATATCGTCTCTACTATGGGGAGTGCTCTGAGGAGTTATTCAATCTAATACCACCTTCCGTGTTTTCCAGTCGCACCCTACGTCGCAGAAACAAATTTCATCCTCATCACCTGGATGCCTGGTCCTCTTCCACCACCCGTTATTCCAGGTCATTTCTGCCACGTACCCGCAAATTGTGGAACCAGCTTCCATCTTCTGTGTTCCCACATGATTATAATATGGGGCTCTTCAAAGGGCGGATAAACAAATATCTCAAAAGCCAGCAGCGCATTGGCGGTTCCTCTGGTGCTGCAAATGTTCATGGGCGGCGGTAATCACTTACCATCAGTCAGGTGACCCGCCTGCTCGTTTGCTCGCTATAAATATTTAAAAAAAAAAACTTTTTTGTTGTGTTTGTTTGGATCCCGTGATGGTTTATATTCACAATAATTGGACCCGGGAGCTCTCAAATCAGGTTCGCTTTATTTTGTCTGTGGGTTCGAGGTTCCACTAGTTAGTATATTTTGTTTATGGTCAAGACCAAGAGCATGTTCTATGCTTTGATTAAATCTGATTTAGATTTTAGACGTTCTAATTTCTATGGACATGTCATCAGCATGTCATGACTTGAGCGATCAACCACCATTTTGTAATTTGCGAGAAATACAAACTAAATAATTGTAAGTTTAAAATGAATTATTTTAATGTTTGTAATTTGCTGTACCACCATAAAATATATTCCTAATTCCTATTACTATTAAATATATAATGTACTCTGTGCTAGTAATCTGTGTGTGGCAGAGACCAGAATCCAGATAAGTGTGTGGTGTGACTTTGATTAGGTACTTTATACCTAATCAAAGTGGTGTGAGGTGTCTGTGATTTTCTTACCTCCATGTACAAAGCGACTCTTTGAGGATTCTTTGCAATGTTTGGTATTGACTCAGAAATTCAGAATTTGAATTTCCCTTCCCATTTCCTTCAATGAAAATAAAAGTTTTTTTCTTTTTATTAATTGGTAATTGACACCACTGTGTGTCCCTACATTAGTCTACCGAGGGGTTGAGCCTAGCCTCGCTCAATGTGAAGGAGCTACCTATTTAGTTATTATTTATACTCTTTGCCTAGTGTTATTATTGACGTGTAAACTGTGGCAAGGACGCCGTGTAAGTAAAACCATACAGTGACCTATTGCCCAAGGGCTTTGCTCCATTTATATTTGAGAAGTTGGCTCAACTATAGTATACTACCCGTGGAGTTGGATGTTCATATTTTTTTTACAGAAAGACCTTGATGTGGTAAGCCTTGCACTAAAATATTTTACTTCGATTTCAAATACTTTTCGAGAAATAATTTTTTGAAAATCGCAAAATTTCACCACTTTTCACTATTTCTTACGACATTTGCCATAGATTACAGACTCATTGACGTTTAGTTGGCGTACTAAAGTTTCATTTTACGTATTATAATCCGTTCCAAACATAAAAAGTATTATAAAATGTTTATAATCGTAAAACATCGAGTTTTATGACGTGTACCGATTATTGGAAAAACGGAACGCGTGCCTTGGCGCCAAAGTGTCCAAATGATATTATTGAATTCAAATCTATGAGTCATCGTTTTACACGCTTTTTAGTGTAAAGGTTAAAAAAAACTTAAAGGTTATAGATATAATTAACTGAAAAGGTATAAAGGTAGGTTGTTATTTATGTATAATTAGGTACTTGAGCATATAATACGCAAAACCGAATCGGCTCACCCCGACTCCACGCAGTCTTGTCTGCCCTACCCCTAGAGTGTTTTTTTTAAGCGCGAAGCCAGAAGCTCGCGTAGGAGGTCCTGAATGAAGCGAGTCTACGAGGCCGAGTGGAGCGATGGGGGGAGGTGGCGAGCGAAGCGAGCCGGCGACCTCCGCAGCGAAACGAAGGTCGAGTAGGCGAAGCTTCATTCAGGGGCGACGAAGCGAGTCTTCTGGCGTAGCCCATTCCAATTAAGAAATTAACCTATCCCACTACCTACCTAAAACACAAGGTATAAAGGTTATCAGAGTTAAGCAGGAATTTTGGTAAAACTAACCTCAAAATTTTAAAAAATTAATATCTCGGAAACTACTAAAATTCGAAACGTTTTACTTGGAGGGGGGGTATATCCCTCCCTCCCCCCTCCCCTCCCCCCATCCCCTTCCCCCCCCGTCGCGGGTAGTATACTATAGTTTAACCGAGAAGTTTGTGTATCTGTTCGCACAAATCTCAGAAATTAAGTTATGGACAGTCTTATGTGATCATCAATGTGTGAATGCTTTGTTTTCTACCAGTAATCCGACGTTTAGGTCGGTCCTGGGTTCTATTCCTGGGTTTGACCATTAATAAGCATTCTTTCCTGGAATACAACCCAGATACAATGATATCTCTGTACTAAATTTCATCAAAATCAGTTGAAAAGTTGGGCCTTTAAAGCGTAGCAGACAGACAGTCGCACTTTCACATTTATAATTTTGCAGGTACAGCAATATGGAGTTTAAAAGTGAGCAGAGTGATGATTCTGAATATCCACAGGTGAGACTATAAATAGGCAGTTCATTTTATGGTTAGGCTACTAAAGGCAGTGTTATGAATTGCTTGTTTTTTTTTATAGTATAGTGGGCTGAAAAGTGTTTACCAGTTTTCCAGTTAGGCTCTTTATAACACTGCATGCAGAAAGGTCTAAAACACCTTTTTACACCTATTTTTCCACTTTTTAAAAAAAATTTGTTCATAAAGATAGGACTAATAATTTCAAATATACAGTGGATTTCAGGTATAACGACGATGAAGGGACCACTCTATTTTCGTTGTTATATCCGAAAGTCGTTACAGGCAATGGTAAAGAATATCACTTTGTAACTGAACCATAAATTTAACTCCGAAACCTACACGCTTCCCTACCTACTTAGCTGATATCTATAAACAAAAGGTAAAGGTCTCCACACTTGCTGACCATCTGTGTGGATGTAAACAAAAGATAAGAAATGTTTGTGAAAGAAAGAAATCTTTGTGTCTTTGGCGGCCGCCTCTGGTAACAGTATCTGCATGGGATTTCTAGGAATTTGTTACAAATGATTCATTAAAAACAGTCGCTACACCCCAAATCGGCGTTACATCCAAAGTCGCTATAGCCACTTAAATTTTGTACTAAAGTATGCTTTAAATTCAAGGGACTTAGATTTAACGTCGCTATAGGTAAATGGTTGCTACAACCAAGGTCGTAATAAATGAAATCCACTGTATATCCATGTATAGTGTACGAAAAAAAAAAAAAAAATTGCTAGAATCCTATGTTATTTGCAATTTCCACAAAAACTATTAGAGCTGGAAAAAATCCTTGGAAGAGTAAATAATTTCACTAAATTACCCACAAAAAAGTCTTATGGTGAATTTAGATAGGACCAATAGTTCGAGAAATATGGCAACCTATATTCCAAGTTTTTTTTTTTAACAACCATGGATATATTTTTGAATTTTCACAGAAACTACTAGAACTAGGAAAAAAAACATAAGAAACAAAAATGAACTTCATTAAATTATCTTATTATATTATTCAAAATAGTTTTTAGTTTATTTTGATAGAACTAATAGTTTCGGATATATGGCTGCCTAACTGGAATAAAAAACTAAACCTTTATAAAATCTGTAAATGTTTATTGTAATTTCATGAAAAAGTATTAGAGTTAGGAAAAAAGCTGTCAGGACTTAGTACAAAGATTATTAACCCTTAATTTGACAATGTATGCCCTGACATACATGAAATTTGAAAAAATATTTTGTTCAAAAAATTGCAAAAATAACGCGGTTTAATAATTTTGTCTACTTGCAACACTATTTATTTTTAGAAGAAAATATAAAACAGATGTCTGAAAACACTAGTTTTGACATTAGTCGACAAAAATGGAGACCCGGCGGCTGTCAGCTGTGCTATCCAAGGTAAATAAATTTAAATTGTATTTATTTCGCGGTTTAGGGCATGTATTATTACTAAATTCTATGCATGACATTATGATACTATAATTTTGGTAATAATTTTGAATCTTTACTCACATAAAATGGTTCTATTTGGGGTACTAACATTATGTATGCGGTGACATACATTGCCAAGTTCATAAGAAATGACCCTTTATTTCATTTGTATGTCATGGCATACATTGCCAAATTAGGGGGTTTACTTTGCTTATTTTGTGTTTTAGCATTTTTTTCTTTGTCGGCAGCAAAAGCTTCAAACACGTGGTGGTAGAATTTTAGCGCTTATTCCTATTCAGAATGCACCTTCTGACGATAGTGAACGTTCAGATATTGAAGACGAGATAATATGTATGCGCCCTTCGCTTTCTTTGTCAAGTTCCTCTGCACCCTCTATTGATAGCTCTTTAGAAAGGCTAAACCTATTAGACGATGACAAGACCCTGCTATCGAAAACGTTTGCCTTACGCCAATTTTCCAAACTGTTTATTCAAGTCCATCTCTAGAACCAAATTGCAATACAGTACCGGTATTAAGTGACATTATATCATTACCCGCAACACCTGCAACTCCCACAACTCCTACACCTCTTGCACCCCCTGCACCTGGTTTGGCAACACCACGCATAACGACCAATGCTTCCTCTGCATCAAGTTCCAGGAAACTCCGGTCACAACGTCCCACGCTTTATTTTTCTAAACGAAGGCGAGTTCGAAAATTCACTCTAACTTATCGCTGGAAAAAAGCTGTATTTCGACATAATATGGCAACCACGGAAGAGGAAGCAGATCCTACAGGCGGTGTTCAAATCCTGTTTCCACTGGAGTATTTCTACAAGTTTTTTTCTGGACGTACTATTGGTTTGACTGAAGACGAATTGCGAGATTTTTTAGCCATACATATAATAATGGGTGTTGTGACCATGCCTTCTTACACTGATTATTGGAGTTTGCGATATAGATACAAACTGGTGGCCGATTTGATGCCTCTAAAACGATATCAACAAATCCGTCGTTATTTACATTTCGTTGACAACAACATTCAAGACTCCGACAGATATTATAAAGTTAGGCCGCTAGTATAAAAAATTAGGGACAGTTGTTTAGCACAAGATAATGGAAAAAGATTTCGTTTTTCATTTAAAGTTTTACTTATTTTTTTTAAGTATAATTATTGTACTAATATTAAATTGTAAGTGTAAAAATCGTGTCTTTTATTTCATATTTAGTTCGTAAAGTTATTGGCAATGTATGTCCCAGCATACAACAAATCAATAAGATGTAATATTGAGAAATTGGCAGTGTATGTTGTGGCATACATAAGTTTTCAGGAAAACTAAGCTTTTCAGATTTTTTTTATTATTTTTCTATAATAGTTTTATATGTATCAATTACAATTACAACAAAAAAAAAACCGGCCAAGTGCGAGTCGGACTCGCGCACCGAGGGTTCCGTACAAACCTGTAAAAAGTTTTAAATTAAATGTTTTTTTTACAAATTTGAGTTGATTGAATGAAAGGTAAATTGCGATTTACGATTAATGACGTATTAAAAAAAAACTACTTACTTGATCTCGTTCAAACCAATTTTCGGTGGTAGTTTGCATGATAATGTACAACATATATTTTTTTTAGTTTTATCATTCTCTTATTTTAGAAGTTACGGGGGGGGGGACACACATTTTACCACTTTGGAAGTGTCTCTCGCGCAAACTATTCAGTTTAGAAAAAAATGATATTACAAACCTCAATATCATTTTTGAAGACCTATCCATAGATACCCCTACACCTATGGGTTAGATGAAAAAAAAAATTTTTGAGTTTCAGTTCTAAGTATGGGGAACCCCAAAATTTATTGTTTTTTTTCTATTTTTGTAAGAAAATCTTAATGCGGTTTACAGAATACATCTACTTACCAAGTTTCAACAGTATAGCTCTTATAGTTTCGGAAAAAAGTGGCTGTGACATACGGACGGACAGACAGACAGACATGACGAATCTATAAGGGTTCCGTTTTTGCCAAATTTGGCTACGGAACCCTAAAAACGGTTTTTAGTGCATTTTATACTTTGCCAAATTAAGGGTTAATTTACCTATAAAATAGTGTTTAGTTTATTTTGATAGGACAAATAGTTTTCGAAATATACCTTGCTGTTGTGTAAGAACCGGTGGTAGTCATGTAGACTTAGCATAATACTACATAATAAATAGAAATTAACCCATAAATGTAACATTTTTATAACATCCCCTCCCCCATTCCACAACCCCCCTCCACCTCCCACAGACCCCTCCCACCCTCCACAACCCCTTGCCCTCCATCACCCACAACCCCCTCCTCCCTCCCACAACCCCCCTCCCCCCATTATTTACGAAGTGTGGACTGTGGTGTTGTTTTGTAGATAGATAGATAAAGATATCATGATTAATACTATTACTTTATTGTATTATAGCATCGATGAATTTCAAATAAAATGTCATGCACATTTTCGATCGTAATATTTCCGAAAGTATTAGGTCTATTGAAATGAAATAAAAAACATTTTGTAGACGATTTAAAAAAAAAATATTAAAATACGCAAAATAAGCCGGCATATTTCCAAAACTATTTGTCCTATCATAATGATTTAATTGCCATTTGGTAGATTATTTAATGTAGAATATTTTCGCCATAGATGGTTTTTTTATAGCTGTAATAGTATTTGAGAAATTTATAAAATACCGCGCTCAGGGAGACATTTTAGGGGGGGGGGGGGGGGGATAGGAAAGCCCGCGGCCTAGGAGGGGGGAATTTTTAAGAGGTACTTCTCAGACCCATATGGAACACTTGTGCCAAAACTCAGCTTTACATTTTTTATTTTAGGGTTCCCATACAAAGCTCGCATAAGTAGCCTGAGCTATAATAGTAGATTGTATTATAGGGGAGCAAAATAATATTTTTACGGCGAGGGCGCTTTTTTGAATCCTGAACGTAGCGAGGGATTCAAAGTACGTCGCCCGAGCCAAAAATAAATGCGCCCGAATGATACACTCTACTTTTCATCACCCTCTATGAGAAAACAAACTACAAATCTATCAGACATCCTCTTCAGATGAATTTCAAATATGTGTCCAGTTTTACGTCGTTATTAGATCTGACTGTTGATTTTAGCATTGAGTAGGTACTCCAAAGAGTGGAAGGTTGTTTAGTTTTGGCTAAGTACTGGAAGTAGGCCAAAACACAGATTCTGCACAATTCTTGGCGCCTCTTGCATTTCTCCGTTCAATAAAATTACCATAGGCTTTCATATATTTCTCCCGGGATTTTGCAAGTAAAAGATTAATCATCACATTTCGTGCGTCAGTCCTAATACTTTCTTAATTCTATACTTTCACTGTCACTTTAAAGAACATTTTTCAAAATAAAACCATGAATTTTTAACAATCCGCGAAAACGCGGGCTTGTAGTTCGCGCGTTTTTAATTTGATTTCTTTTTTAGGGTTCCGTACCAAAATGGTAAAATGGAACCCTTATGGTGCGACTTTCTCCGTCTGTCTGTCCGTCCGTCACACTCGATTATTTCAGTAACTACCGATGCTATCGACATGAAATTTGGAATAGTTGTGTATATTAGTGGCCCAAAGACACTGGAATTAAAAAAAAATGGAAATTATTTTTGTTCTTATTTAAAAAGGGGGGAAAATGTGAGGGTTGAAATTTAAAAGTGAGATAACTGTACTGTGTGGGCAATTCATGTGAAAGGGTTTACTTTGTACATTCTAAAACAGATTTTTAATTATTTTTAGTTATGATAGTTTTTCATTTATCGGGGAAAATGCCTGAAAAAATACGTCCCCCCCCCCCCCCCCCCCCTTATCTCCGGAGTTTACCAATCGAAAAATTTGAAATAATTATGGTCAATAGGAATTTACGTATATTTTACAGGAAAACTATAGCCAATGCTCTAACTAGCATAGTTTTTTTGATATTAACAATAAACCTCTACAAACAAAGTTAGTCTTGCGGTTCATTAACAAAGGTAATTGTTTATTAATAATGGTACGGAACCCTTCGTGCGCGAGTCCGACTCGCACTTGCCCGGTTTTATTTTTCATTCAGCCGGGCGGCGCTACTATGGGCCGTCGTACCAGCCAGTCTTTATTCAAACAATATTTGCGTTCGATTTCTTTAGCGCTGAACAATGAGATGTTCCGAATTCAAAAAGTGCGCGGCAATAGTAGATTGTATTATAAGGGAGCAAAATAATATTTTTACGGCGAGGGCGCTTTTTTGAATCCAGAGCGAAGTGAGGGATTACGCTCGGTATTCAAAGTACGTCGCCCGAGCCTAAAAATATTTTGCGCCCGAATGATACACTCTACTTTTCATCACCCTCTATGAGAAAACAAAACTACAAATCCATCAGACATCCTCTTCAGATTAATTTCAAATATGTGTCCAGTTTTACGTCGTTATTAGATCTGACTGTTGATTTTAGCATTGAGTAGGTACTCCAAGGAGTGGAAGGTTGTTTAGTTTTGGCTAAGTACTGGAAGTAGGCCAAAACACAGATTCTGAACAATTCTTGGCTCCTCTTGCATTTCTCCATTCAATAAAATTACCATAGGCTTTCATATATTTCTCCCGGGATTTTGCAAGTAATAGATCACATTTCTTGCGTCAGTTCTAATACTTTCAGGAGTTAGTTCTATACTTTCACTGTCGTTTGAAGAACTCATTTTTCAAAATAAAACCATGAATTTTTAACAATCCGTGAAAATTTACGAAAACGCGGCCTGTAGTTAAAAAAAAAGGAAACCAAATTAAAGCCGGCGGCGCGACTATGGGCCGTCGTACCATTCAGTATCTATTCAAACAATATTTGCGTTCGATTTATTTGGCGCTGAACACTAAAGATGTTCCAAATTCAAAAAGTACGCGGAAAAGATAATTGCGGCGCACTTGTTGAAATAAAGAGGATTAAAAGCTCATTTCTGCCCGCTAAAAGTTCCTTATGGAAAACACCACCTTTGGGGGCACTTAAAGGCGAACCAAGTCGTCCTTTTCGAATAGATGGGATAAAAAATCTTTTTTATTCTTGTACTAGCTGATGCCCGCGACTTCTTCCGCGTGGTTTAAGTTTTTTTTTGTTCCCGCGGGAACTCCTTAATTTTCCGGGATAAAAAGTAACCTATGTCACTCTCAAGATCCTCAACTATACCCACACCAAAAATCACGTCAATCCGTTACTCCGTTGCGGCGTGATTAGAGGATAAACCAACAAACCAACAAACAAACACACTTTCGCATTTATAATATTAGTATGATGCCAATTCTTGTTCTTGATGTAGGCTGATATTTAAAAATAAAATTATTTTAACTTATTTTCTTTTCAGTTCTGCATGATATGTCTCGACACGAGTGAGGACTGTAAACTGTACCCAGCAAATGCATACAGTTTGGATTTGGAATTTGAACATTTGACTGGAATTTCGGTATGCTGTGAATTTAATTTAATTGTAATAATTTAACCTCCCTGGCACAGTGGTCTTATCCCTGGCCGGTAATTTATAATTTCTGAATTATCTCCGGTCTGGTGGGAGGCATAGTCAATGATTATATTACCAATCAACCGGAAAAGACGTACTACCAAGACAGTAAGTACATCTTCTGATTGTATGTACATGTACAATCTAGTTCTCACAGTGGTAACATCTGCACAGCCATATGTTCGCATCACACTATTTATTAATATTATAAATGCGAAAGTGTGTTTGTTTGTTGGTTTGTCCTACAATTACACTTCTACAGAGCAACGGGTCAACGTAATTTTTTGCATGGCTAAAGTTGAGGACCTGGAGAGTGACATAAGCTACTTTTTACCTGGAAGATTAAAAGAATTTATTGGAACGAATGTTCCTTATCGCGCGTTGCGTAAGGGGGCTAGACGGAAAAAATTAAGACCAAAAGTTGTAACTAGCCTCTCCAAAAGTTGTAACGACAATTTTTACCATTTTTTGATTGAGAAAATATATTGAAATTTTTGAAAAAAAAAATTATATATCAGATAATTATCTATAATCATACATATGGTTGTATTTTGCTCTTTGAATAAAATTATTTGTATTGATTTTCCAATAGGTACTGGTAATTTTTATCGATACAGTTTTGTCGCGCAGCGGGCAGCCCAAGTGCCGCGGTAACATATACTTTGTACTTATAACTCTGTAAAGTTAACCTTGAGCCAGCCAATAAGAAATGCTTTTAATACCTCGTCCCCCACCTGAAAGTGGTGAGTTGTGTTTCAACTTTCAAAGCGAAAATGTGCCTATTAGTTCTCAAATGTTTACTACTCGGTGTGTGCTGGGGCCAAACGGCTCGCACAGGGGAACTGTGCGAGCCGTTTTGGCCAAAAATATTTTCGGAGCCGTGTGGCGTGCGCGTGTTTCTCTGTCTAAATTTTATTACAATTCCTTCACTAATTAATCGAAAGAAACTTCGTTCCCGGGACACCCGGCCCTTGACACCTCTCAAGTTTTTTATAATTATTTATAATAGACTAGGCAAGTGTCGCTGATGCGCCTATATCAAATCTTGTGCTTTGTCTTTAAGTGCTTATACAGTCTGTTCTTGAACTGAGTTAAAGAGGTTGACATCACCACATCCTTACCGTTAACATCAGTTGCCATAGGAATTTACGTAACTAATTCCACGCAGGTCTACTAACTCACTAAGTCGCGAGCATCAGCTAGTTTTTTGAGAATAATTTCGACGATTAGTGTGGTGTGGTAAATATATATATAGCTCGTTAAAAGTGCAAGATACACACTGTACTACATAGATTTACCTACTGTGCGATATTTTTTTTATCAACTACAAGTTAGCCCTTGACTGCGATCTCACTTGATGGTAAGTGATGATACAGTCTAAAGGGCTAACCACACATTTCCGGGAACTCGTCCCGGCCGTGTTCCGTCAGGGACGGGGAAAAAATCGGTTACGTACAAATTGTATGAACTTGTTCACACAGCTCCGTGTCAGGCGTCAGTGTCCCGGAGCACGCTCGGTCGCACGGACGCTCTGACAGTGCTATCCGATTTTTGTTAAAGTTGACGATTTATCTGCAAGTGCAGCAACATGAACACAGAAAGGTTGATAGAACTTGTACGGCAGAATGCTATACTTTACGATCTTTCTAATCCACATTATTTGAATTCTAAGAAGAAAAATATCATATGGGATAATATAGGAAAAGAATTAAAGTGTGAAGGTAGGTTTTAAACATTTTTATTATATGTTTTGTATTCTGTAGACATTTAGGTTCTTATTGTTTATTTAGCCTTTATTGCTGATATACAGGTTGTTTATGAATATTTTAAATACAGGATGGTTTGAACGATGGTGGGTAGTACTCATCAAAATGAATAACTTTTTCTTTGGGGATCCATGTCAAATCACGAAAAAAAATACAGCTATTTCATACATTTTGATCCGTTATTTACCACTTTGTATGAAATAGTTGATTTTTTTGCCACTTTTATTGAGGGACAATAACTTAAATTCTATTGTTTTGCCAAGGCACTGCGCCAGCCGGAGAAATAAAATAAGATTTGAACGTATCCCTTACATGAAAAGCCTCTCTTGAAGCATTTAAACCGACAGCTGGTAAATCGTCGTATGCTGCAAGAGTTTCGTTTGTGCTTGCAACTTCTGCAAACAAATTTGTTTCTTTGTCATATTTTTTTATAAAATTATGAAGAATACACGTAGAAAGTATTATATTATCAACATTTTTTGGTAAAGCTTGGATGCGTCTATTATAAATTCGGAATTTTGATGTCAACTGTCCAAATGTGTTTTCAACTACCCTCCTTGCACGAGATAAACGAAAGTTGAAAATTCGCTTATCGGTGCTCAAATTGGTCCCTGGATACGGTCGCATTAAATAAGTTTTAAGAGGGAAAGCTTCATCTCCTACAAGAACATATGGAGCTGTTGTTGAACTGCCTGGTAGATACGAAGCTTCAGGCAAAGACAAGTTGTTTCTTTGAAGTTCTTTTCCCAGATTAGAGTTAGCAAAAATTCCTCCATCACTATTCTTTCCATAAGAACCAACATTGACAATTGTAAAATTATAATTGGCATCAACTAACGCCATAAGCACAACTGAGAATGTTTTTTTATAGTTGAAGTATAGTGATCCACTGTTAGGCGGTGACTGGATGTTAAAATGTTTTCCATCAAGAGCTCCGATGCAATTTGGAAAATTCCAAAGTGTATTGAAGTCGTCCGCTATTGATTTCCACGTCTCATTTGTTGGCCTAGGTAGCATTTCACTCATCATTGTGTCAACTATACATTTACAAGTTTTCTTTACAATTTCTTGCACAGTACTAAACCCCATTCGATAGCTGAACGCAATTGTTTTAAATGAATCTCCTGTTGTCAGGAATCTGTAACAAACAAAAATGTTAAATTATCTGTTTTATTATCTTTCCAGCAACGGTGTGCAAATCGCGGTGGAATAATATTCGGGATCAATACCGTAAATCCATAAAGAATACAGCAACGAGAAGTGGCCAAAGACGTGAATCACAAAAACATTATAAATATCACGAGCAGTTGTCATTTCTTCGGCCGTATTTTCAAGAAAGAGAAACAATTAGCAATATAAGTGTTCAAAGTGAAGATAGTACATTAGATATGGATTTGAACAGTGGTTCTCCACACTCTGCACAGTCTCCATCAGTTTTGAGGGACGAAGAAGTGATAATATCTACTCCATCGCCAAATCATACATCCCATCGAACAGGATCACTTTCACCAGCAGCATCTTCAAGTTCTCTTGCATCTGCTCAGGAAACAACTGACAAACCAAAGTCTGCTGCTGCTACTTTGTTGGAGTATGTATTAAAGAAAAATCAAAACACTACAGAGGAACATCCTATTGACAAGTTTCTGCATGGTATTGCTCCCACTCTTAAAAATCTTACACCGTATTACCAAAACTTAGCTAAGACTGACATATTTAATATTGTACAAAACTATGAAATAAAAATGTTTGAGCGACATATGGAAGTACAAAATGTTGAAAATGATGTACAAATAATTTTTGAGACAAGTACCCCATCTGCCGGCACAGGACGTAATTTACATGTGCAAGAAGAATTACCAGAAATTACACATTCAAGTCCATCTACATCTACAAGTGCCCCAACGAGTATGCAAGGAGAATCAGCAGAGACTGAAACTTTATCCGAGAGTATTCTGAATCCTACAAATAATCAAAATTCTTCTAAGGATACTGAAAACAAAAATGAACATGAAGATGACACCTTAGCACAGTACATTTCCGAATTTCAAGCCTAATTAAGTAATTACATATACTTTTTAAATATAATTTGATGTGTAAAACCCCTTTGATCAGTAACTAAAAATAAATACATTTAAAATAAAATTATTTTATTTTTACACTTACCTTAACGTAACAGCCAGTCTTTCCATTGGCGATATAGATTGTCTCCAGTAAGTATCTTTTTTTCTCAAACCATCTTGTAGCTTTTGTAGTAGCAAGTGAAAAGTAGATTGTGACATTTTGAAGTAATCATAATAATATTTAGGGTGTCTCGTGAGTTTCTGGCATAATGTGTGATATTCTCCTGCAGTTTCTCTATCTTCCCACAGCTCACATACCCAAATACGTTTTTTTGCCTGCTGATAGTCTTCTTGGTCATCTGCTTCTTCTTCATCTAGCGCTATTGCAATCATTGCTAACTCTTCTTGGTTAAACAAAGACATCGTGAAGTGTGCGTATCAGAAAGAAACAGATTACACTGATACCGATTTTTCTGATATGTGTGAACACGGGTGACTGATGGCACGTCCATGACGGGAATACTGAAACGGACAACTCGGAACACGGATAGCCCTGACCCGGAAATGTGTGGATAGCGCTTAAGATGGTAGCGAGTTAACCGGTTAGGGGCATGGCAGTTATAATTAACCCATACCCCTTATCAGTTTAGCTACACGACATCGTACCGGAACGCTATATCGCTTGGCGGCAGGGTGGTTGGTAACTAGCCACGGCCGAAGCCTCCCACCAGGCCAGACCAAGGAAAATTCAGAAATTATGAATTCCGAAATTTGCCCTGCCGGGGATCGAACGTGCGGGACAACAGCGCTCAACACTGCGCCACGGAGGTCGTCAACTTCTAGTTCTAGTTCTAGGAACTTCTAGTTCCTTCATGTCAGTTGTTTAATATTTTACAATGGATTTCAGTTGCAAGATGAGGTACACTTTGTGCCCCAGTTCTGCACGCAATGCGCTCAGAGGCTCAGCAACGTCAGCAAGCTGCGAGACAGGTGTCTGAGAGCATATCACTCACTACTGGGCCTGGTGCAGAATCATAATGTGGTAAGACAATTGGGTATTTGACATGTGGCGGTCTTCCCAGTCCGCACATAATCCAATAGATGGCATTAATAGTAGCACACTATGAACACGAAGAGCCCAGCTCACGATTACAAAGTGTTATTTGAATTACGCTATACTATACGACCTCCAAAGATAAACGATCGGACCAGTGGTCCCCGAGCACAATATTACGGTCATTTGTTACGGTCGAGCCATATCACCTGCTCCCGTACAGACAAATAGTCAAACCAGCAACTTTTTATACGACTGCCTGAAAAAAGGAGTATATTGTTTTCAGGGTTCATGTATGTATGTATGTATGTATGTATGTATGTGAGTTTGTATATTCCACCATAACTTCTATACGCCTGAACCGATTTTGATAAATGAGGTATTGTTAGAATCCCTAGCTTATTCCGGGTGACTTCTTCTTCTTCTTGTTTGCTGAGGCTCCAGTTCCGTACGACCTGTATCACTGCGAACGTTTCCGATCTATTGTGATCACCTCTAGTTCAAATTTCCTCGCCAATACTTGTTTCCGCCAGGAATAGCAGCGTTTTCTTGACTGGAATACGGGAAGCGTCCTTTAGGTCGATAATATAAAATATTCCGGGTGACATAGGCTAGTAAAATTTTAAAAAAATTGATGGGATGACCATGGTCCCGCATTAAAGACCAAAGTTGTTTTTTTATTTCGAAAATTAGATTAAGTATAGAAAATGATTAGTAGATTCCAAAAAAATATAACTATAAATATATATATATAATATATACTTATATAAATGTTCAATATCCAGTGATTCCCAAAAAAATATCATTTAATAAGATTCCATAGGTAATTAATGACTGTGGTATTGTTACGACTTACGTAGTAGATAGTTACGGCCTACGGGTTACGGCAGAGCAGTCGTATTTATTAAAAAATTTAATTATATTCACTTGTTTTCATACGTGAAAACGGGTCCTAAGTATGGGATTTAATTATGAAATTCTGAAATGTGACGTCATTAAAGTTCGATGCACTTTTTTACTTTAATCGATTGATTAAAATGGTAATTCAACATAAAACTATAGGAGGATGTGGATATTGCGACTTTTAGCAGATCCTCTATTTAATAATTGCTAAAAAAATAATTTATTTGAATAGAAGTCAAATACCCAATTATTAGAACTCAAGTCCTTATGGCAGGATAAAGGGTCCCTGGGCTGAAAAAATAGGGATGATGACAACTGAATCAAATCAGCAACTCTTTATCAAACATAAAATTGCACTTCCAGTATGGAAGTTTGTCTACAATACATAGTTATGACGTTATCAAATTTTAACACACCTTTTCTCAAATCGATAGTTTAAAATGATTATCAAACCTGAAGATTAGAAGATGTGAATTTTAGATCTTTTGGAGGACACTCACTATAGATAGGTGACAGAAAAGCGTTACTTACTTGTACAGTACTATCACTTCAGAATTTGATAGCGCAGAAAAGCAACCTAATGTGGCCTCGTGTGAATCTACCACTAGTTCGGAATGCCATTGAACCGACCGAGAAGAACCAGCAAGAAACTCGGTGGATGCTCTTTTTTAACAACAGAGACTCGTGTCTATTTTTGTCTCTTTCATAGATGGCTATGAAAGAGTCAAAAAAATTAAAGCTAAATCACGTCATCTTAATTCCAATAAGGCGTACTCGCAAAGATAGCAAGCTAGTTAAAGTAAGTTTAATTATAATCGATATTATTCGATCGTATCATATCAATTTTGAACGAACAAGAAAGGGTTTGGTGAGACGAATATAGAAAATAAAATCACGTCACATTAAATTACTCTTAAATCAGGACTATAAAAGCTTGTTAGGGTTCCGTACCCAAAGGGTAAAAACGGGACCCTATTACTAAGACTCCGCTGTCTGTCTGTCTGTCTGTCTGTCTGTCTGTCTGTCTCCAGGCTGTATCTCATACACCGTGATAGCTAGAAAGCTGAAATTTTCACAAATGATGTATTTCCGTTGCCGCTATAACAACAAATACTAAAAATTAAAAAAATATATATATTAAGGGGGGTCCCCATACAATAAACGTGTTTTTTCGTATTTTTTTGCTCAATATTAAAAACGGTAACAGGTAGACGGTTCAAATTTTCACAGAATATTAACTTGTATATTACCTTTCAAAATAAATAATTAAATATCAATGAAGTAAATATTAAAGGGGGGCTCCCATACAACAAACGTAATTTTTTGATATTAACAGTAAACCTCTACAAACAAAGTTAGTTTTGCGGTTCATTAACAAAGGTAATTATACCTACTTCTTGAGTACGGAACCCTCGGTGCGCGAGTCCGACTCGCCCTTGGCCGGTTTTTTTTAAGAATGTTTTTTAATGATTTAATTTTAAAGATTATATTAACCTTGTATTAATTATAATGATTGTTTTTAGATAACACTTGAGAATGTTATGACAGTAGACCGTACTTACGACCGACTAATAACTAACATGACCAAGAAATCATTCAAGTCTGACCATTGCGATGTACATGTGATAGAAACACAAGAAAACGATCCTAAAACAAGAAATATAGTTGATAAAAACACAAAGCATGTCATAGGTGTTGAATATTATCCTGGATCTTTTAAAAGTGATGATTTTAAAGAGGACTTTGATAGTAATGTTGAATATTTGGATGATGACTTTGATGATGAAGTATTTGCTGTCAAAAATGCAGGCCAAAACTCGGAGGAAAGTTCAGCTGAGTACATTATAGGAAGTTCAAACTATGACTCTGATAATATTAATTATGATACTGGAACATTGAAAATTAAAATGGAAAACGACAACAATATTGATTTAATTATTGATGATAAAGCAAGGAAAAATAAATTCAATTCAAGACATGAAACGCTAAGTAACACTCGCGTTACGTCGGGGGAAACTCATTCGCGAAATCTGAAAGCTGTCAGAGAATTTGGAGCCAATAGGAAATCACGCATAGATACGTCCATCGATTGCGAACATGTAAGTCATTTTACTTTAATTTAACTTTTGCCTCGTTGCTCTAGAGCGTAGTTGACATATTCGACTGCGGCTGACGAGGTCCCGGGGTCTGGCCATAATTGAGTATTGGGTTTTTCTGACTAGAAATTCTCAGTACCATCCCGGAGTTAGGAAGTTGGCGGTGTTTCACCCCCTTGCCTCTAAGAGCACGTTAAGCCGTCGGTCCCGGTTATTGTCACTAACATGATAATGCATTGGAGCAGCATGGTGGGTCTAAGCTCTAAATCCCTCTCTCCTATGAGAGTGGAGGCCTGTGCCCAGCTGTGGGACGTTAATGGGCTGTAGTGGAAGTCATTCTAATAGTTTACGACGTATTACTTAAAACACTTTACAGGCATGGACGAGCTTACCTCAAGCAAGCATGTCCTCTCGACCGAATTTCGGCCACGGCGGCCTATCTCCAGAGATATTAACCATCTGCACTGATATCTGACTACGGGTGATGCCAGACCCTCGTCTGAAATCCTCGTTCCCCCCCCCTAGGCACACAATACTATTGTTACTAACTATTAAATTAGTTTATATATATATATATATATATGCGTGGTTTTGTATGGGCTAGATATGGTTGAAATAATTATTATTGTAATTTTTACAATCGTGCATTGTCGGGTCAACATCTCCTGAAGATGCTCCGGTGTCGGAGTGAAACGTACGTTGAGAGTGATTTGGAGGATTTGTGTGGTGTGGTGCTGTGCCGAATTACTGGGTGGTAAAAGACACCCACTGTTCCACATAGATTTGTCTGCTGTGGTGGATTATATCGAATTAAACTTCTAGTTCATTCATAATCATGGACTTCCGCAAAGTAACGCCTGCTTCTATTCAGTATAAGGATTATTATTTTTATTCAATACTTACTGCTTGTTTCAGTGCGGAGTCAAATTGTCAGATGACCGGCACTACGCTGAGCATATGAAGACGCAGCATCCGGGCAAGAGGAGAGCGAAACGGAAGGGGAACACCAAGTGTGAAGAATGCGGTCGAGTGTTTAGGGTGAGATAGATAGATAAATTGTTTATTGCCACACAAACAAAGATATAAAGTAAACAAGTATAGAAAACAAAGTACCCAAGGGAGGTCATATCACTGAAAGTGATCTTCTCCAGACATTTTTTTTAATGGCGGCAATTACATTGCAGCACTAGTGCGTAAATGAATGTTTTACCATAAAATGTATTTAAATTGTCCACAGGCGCCCATATTGCTTCGAGAGCATATGCATCAACACACTGGGGTCAAAATGTACCATTGCGATATATGCGGTGTCGGGTTCTCCCAGAATATCTCTAGGAAGCTTCACATTCAACGACACCATGGCAACAAAAAGATCTACCCGTGTGAAGTGTGTCACAGGCCCTTTTCCAACCCGGCTAACCTGAAGCGACACATGCCGGTGAGTGGTCATCTATCTATATGTCACCGTAAGATTGCAAAAACCGTTACATTGTAATCTAACGCTTTTTATATCGTTAGATTGTAAACTGTCGAAATATTGTGAACTGTTCAATGTTCTGAATGTAAATTTTTGAAATATTCATTGTATTTACGTTTTCTTGTCTCTTTCTTGTAAGTTAGGTTAGGGTTCGACATAAATAACCAGGTAGTGCCAGGGCAGTCAGGTTCTATCGGGTCAATATACCTAACAGATTACAATCTACCGAAAAATAATGCGTTATATTGTAATCTTTCGACAGTTTACAATTTCGCGAGTTAGATTATAATCTAACGGTTTTTACAATCTTACGGTGACATAAGTTTTTATGTAAACTTACTAGCTAGTGCCTGCGACTTCGCCCGCGTAGATTGAGGTTTTTTTGGTTTCCTTGGGAACTCTTTAATTTTCCGGGATAAAAAGTAGCCTATGTGCTATTCCAGAGTCCAGACTATAATCTCTGTGCCAAACACCAGATCCGATCACTCGTTCTGGCGTGTTTGAGTAACATACATATCCATCCATACATTAATCCATCCATCCAAACTTTCGCATTAATATACAAAGAAATATTTAATTTCATTTCATTTATTATTATTACTTTCATGTACAATGGTCATAATATAATTACAGAGACATGACTCCCCGTCAGGGCATTGCAATATGTATTAGAAAAATATTAGTATGGTGTATAGATATTTTTTTTATCTTGTAGCTTTATCTGTCTAGTTTTTACCACCAAAATGTATTTTTCAGTTGCATGAACCAGTGCGGCAGTCGTATACGTGTCAGAATTGCAGTAAATCCTTTACGAGCAAACCCGGGCTCGACCAGCATATAGCCCACGTGCATAACAAGGTGCCGTGGCCTAGGAAGATCAACCGCAGACGAGTCCCGCAAAGACACAGTACGGATTCGTCGGACACAGAGTCGGCGAGACCCAAATGAGTGTTGCGGCGACAGTGAATAGAGTTTTATTCAAATAAAGTTTTATAAGTGTTTTCGAATCGTGTAGTGTAACATTTTATTTCTTTTCACTCGAATCTGTCACTGGTGCAAAATGCCAGCGAAGAATCCCCGACAAGTAAAAAGTTAGTGGCCAAGCCTGGCGCTACACTGGTAATTTTCAATTCCTGTGGCTCTGGGGCGGTAAAATTAATCAAATATAAAGACAAATTTTATTACAAGACGTGACAAAAAAATAAAAGAATTTATTTTAAATGAAAGTTTTTATGCTGTCTTTTAGTTGGTCCTTACTCATAGGTTGCGGCGAATAGCTAATGGAAATTTTGGTATCTAAAGTTTTATGATGCAAGTATATTATTATATGACCACCATTATGATTGCACTATTCCGTCCCTTTTTATTGACTAAACCTAAAGAAACGGATCGTATGGATGAGATCACATGTAGTTATAAAATATTTAAGTAACTAAATAGTAAATACAAACAATATAAATAACTTTTATATTGTTTGTATTTATGTGTTTTGAGTGAATTATTTCCGCACGGCTGTATGCTCATAACTGTGGTAATATTTTTATAGCCCAAGGGATGTAAAAGTGTACTTTACAGTTTTAAAAGCTTCATCGCTTTTAAAACTGTAAAATACACTTTTATTAATACACTTGTAAGATGAAGTAAGATCCATTTTACTAGCAATAGCAGTAATATGTGATTAATTATTAGTAATTGTGTCCACATGTGCCCTTCCAGAGCGCATAATAATATGAAGAAAAAAAATGTTCTTCATAGTTTAAGTTGTGTAGTCTACCGAGAACACATGCACAACATACTGGAGTCAAAAATTTGTTGTTGCGTAAACAGCAACAGGCAATATAATGTAGTTGCAATAAAAAACGTTTTTGTTTTGTGTGATGGCCATGACATTACCTCAATAGTGCGAAAATAAATATTATCATACGGCTGTGTTCTCATAACTGTGCGGTAATATTTTTTTTCGCCCAAGCGATGTAAAAGTGTACTTTACAGTTTTAATAGTGGTCAAGAACCACTGGAGTGAAGTAGTATAAAATGTGATTAATTGTCCACAGGTATTACTTCGAGAGCACATAATATGCGGAAACACACTGGGGTCAAAATGTACAAGTGCTATACTGTATATGTGGCATGGACTTCGATCAGAAATGCACTTTGAAGCTTCACGTTATAGGACATAGAATGGGTTTTGTATGGCGGCCATTACATTACCGCATAAGGCCAAAACTAAATATTACCGCACGGCTGTAGGAAACTTTGTGCAATTAATTTTACCGCCCTAGTGTGTAAAAGTATACTGGGGTCAAAATGGTTTTATTTTTAATGGCGCTAAATTACATTACATCAATAAATAAATTACTTTACAGAAATAATTAACAGTAAATTAATATTACCATACAATGTTTTTGATCGTAATTTGATTTAATAACCCTAAGTTGGCTGAGTTTGTTGTGGGCGCTTCTTAGACCAGGGCTCATTTAGAGATCTCGTAGCTTTAGTTTTAATATACCGTAACTGATTATCATGATATCATGTTTTATAAGTTATTGGACGTGTACAGTGTCTTAGGTAATTTGATTAAATAAATATTGATTGATTGAGTGTGAATTATTACCGCACGGCTGTATGCTCATAACTGTGCGGTAATATTTTTATAGCCCAAGGGATGTAAATGTGTACTTTACAGTTTTAAAAGCGATGAAGTAAGGGCCGTTTTAGTAGCACTAGTAGTGTAATATCTGATTAATTGTCCACAGTCGCCCGTATTACTTCCAGAGCACATATAAAGAAACACACTGGGGTCAAAATATGTGGTGTCGGGTTTTCCCAGAAATTCCCTCTGAGGCTTCACATTCAACGACACCATGGCAACAAACAGGGCTACCTGTGTAAAGTCTGTCACAGGCAATTTGCCAACTCGGGTAACCTGAAGCGACACATGCCGGTGAGTGGGCATTTATTATCACACATAAATCTATACTATACTATATATACTATACTAGATGATGCCCGCGACGATTAAGGTTTTTGATTCCCGCGGGAACTCGTGAATTTTCCGGAAAAGCCTATGTCATTTCCCGGGCTACAACCTATCCCTGTACCAAATTTCATCAAAATCAGTTGAACAGATGAGCCATGAAAGCGTAGCAGACAGACACACTTTCGTATTAATAATATTAGTATGGATATACTATCAAATACCTGTTAAGTAAATTGTATCTTCGATTGAAGCGACTCATATAATTATGATAGAACTTCATTTTGTAAGTTCGTTTAATCATTAATTATAAATGCGAAAGTTTGGATGGATGGATGTTTGTTACTCAATCACACCACAACGGCTGAACGGATCTGGATGATTATAGTCTGGAATAGCACATAGGCTACTTTTTATCCCGAAAAGTTAGAGTTCCCGCGGGAGCCAAAAAACCTCAACCCGGCGGGACGAAGTCGCGGGCATCAGCTAGTATAAATAAATAGCTGATGTCCGCGTGTTACTACTCTAACTCCCGCGGGAAATCCTTAATTTTTTGGGTTATAAGGTAGCTATGTCATACCCTGGGATGCAAGATATCCCAATACCAAATCTTATTAAAATCGTTAAAGCGAGTGCTTTTTATTTATCAAGCAATAATTTTTAGGTAATATTTTTTTTTCAGACTCATGAAGCAGTGCGGCAGACGTATAGATGTCAGGAATGCGGTAAATCCTTTACGAGCAAACCCGGGTGTGACCAGCATATAGCTCACGTGCATGAAAAGTTGCCGTGGCCTAAGAGGAACCGCAGGCGAATCCCGCAAAGACGCAGTACAGAAATACACAGTCTAGATACGTCGGACACAGAGTGAGCGAGACAACGTACACTTGCGGCGACACTGAAATCCATACTAATATTATTAATGCGAAAGTGTGTGTCTGCTACGCTTTCACGACCCATCTGCTCAACCGATTTTGATGAAATTTGACATAGGCTACTTTCCATCCCGGAAAGTTTAAAAGAGTTCCCGCGGGAATCAAAAAATCTTAATCCACGCGAACGAAGTCGCGGGAATCGTCTAGTAAATAAATAAATCATTTATTTCACAAGTAATAAAATTAAAAATTTAAAAAAAACCCACGACGAACTGCAGAGCTCCATTATACCTTTGACCTTTATAACTTTGAAACAACAATTAGAACTTAGCATATACTTTTATATATTACATAATATCTAAAACACAAAACTGCATCTTTGACAGCTCAGTAGTTTTTTTGACCAGTGTGGTGGGACATGGCCAAACCCTTTTCTTTCCGAGGCGCTTGTCACGACAAATCAAAAGAGTCCAAACGCGACGGGTATACGATGAGAATTTAAGGAGTTCCCATGATCGCCTCCTGACTCCATCATGATACCCTGGGCAGCATCTAGGTACAAGCTATATCTAAAACAAAAAGCCCGCATCTAAATCAGCACAGTAGTTTTTGAGAAAAATGGTAACGTATTGAAAAAATAAAATCATAGACTACAGCTCAGCTTTGTTGTCTATGGTCCTAAAATATATCTAAGAACCTTCTCACGAGCTATACACATCTTATGAAAAAAACCGCATTTCAATCAGCCCAGTATTTTTTGGGAAAATTTTTAACACATAGAAAAATTAAAATCATAGACTACAGCTCAGCTTAGTTATCTATGGTCCTAAAATATGTCTAAGAACCTTCTCTCAAGCTATATATATCTAATGCTAAAAACCGCATCTCAATCGGCTCAGTAGTTTTTGTGAAAAATGGTAACATGTTGAAATATTAAAATCATAGACTACAGCTCAGCTTGGTTGTCTATGGTCCTAAAATATATCTAAAAACCTTCTCACAAGCTATACGTATCTAATGCAAAAAACCGCATCTCAATCGGCCCAGTACTTTTTGAGAAAAATGGTAACAAAAAAGTGCACAAACAAACAAACAAACACACAACCTCTTAGGGCAAACACATATACCGTCTCCGCTTCGTCGAGGGTAAAAAGATTATTTCAAAAGAATAACATGAAAAAATAATTACATACATATATTTTCTAAAATAGGGTTGAACAAGTTATTTCAATGTTCTATGATAGTATATTTCAAAAATATAAATAGTATAGTCTAGTAAATAAATACTTATACTAATAAATAATACTGAAATAAAATAAAAAAATGAAACCATATAGTAAATAATACTGAAATAGTATAGTTATTAGTAAGTAAATTAAGTAAAGTTAGTAGTATATAAATTAGTACCTACTAGCTGATACCCGCGACTTCGTCCGCGTGGATTGAGGACTCGTTTTCCGGGATAAAAAGTAGCCTATGTGTTAATTCTAGACTCTTATCTATCTTTGTAATGATTGAGTGAACCATTGACAAAAAAATGCAATACTCCATGCATGCATATCGTTCAATATTAATTGAATAGATTTAATTTTAAGATAGATTATATTGTAAGTGCGATTTTAGTAACACTATATTTTATTAGGAGTAAATAAAAATATTTTCATGGTTATTTTGGTGTTTATTGCTAACCTAATGGCGTAGTCTAATATTTTTAACACTAGATTGCCATTCTAATCAAGAGGTACCAGAAAGAAAATGTTAATATAATAAGTATACTTACAATAAACTGTTGATAAATATGCATCTTTCTTTTTAGGGTTCCGTACCCAAAGGGTAAAAACGGGACCCTATTACTAAGACTCCGCTGTCTGTCTGTCTGTCTCCAGGCTGTATCTCATAGACCGTGATAGCTAGAAAGCTGAAATTTTCACAAATGATGTATTTCCGTTGCCGCTATAACAACAAATACTAAAAATTAAAAAAATATATATATTAAGGGGGGTCCCCATACAATAAACGTGTTTTTTTCGTATTTTTTTGCTCAATATTAAAAACGGTAACAGGTAGACGGTTCAAATTTTCACAGAATATTAACTTGTATATTACCTTTCAAAATAAACAATTAAATATCAATAAAGTAAATATTAAAGGGGGGCTCCCATACAACAAACGTAATTTTTTGATATTAACAGTAAACCTCTACAAACAAAGTTAGTTTTGCGGTTCATTAACAAAGGTAATTATACCTACTTCTTGAGTACGGAACCCTCGGTGCGCGAGTCCGACTCGCACTTGGCCTTTTGTTGTTGCGTTGTTACTACTTAATATCTTTTTTGGGAGCCCTTGACTGCGATCTTATCTGATGTTAAGTGATGATACAGTCTAAGATGGTAGCGGGCTAACCTGTTTGGGGTACCACCACCACCACTACAGCCCATTAACGTCCCACTGCTGGGCACAGGCCTCCACTCGGGACACTTTTATTATAGGGACCTCGTCGGCTGCAGTCAAACATGCTCACAGCTGCGAGCAAAATCTATTATGCTTGAAATAAAAAACAAAATTGTATTTAAATATACATTTATTTACTCAGCCAATTAAGAAACAAACTGAAAATTTCAACTTCTATCCACTAGCAATAATTTCGCAAGCCAGCTTTAGAAAGTTGCTAGAAATATAAGTCTCTCTTGCAAGTAAATATTCGCAGCAAGTCAATAGTCATCATCATCATCATCACTGCAGCCTATTAACGTCCCACTGCTGGGCACAGGCCTCCACTCTCATAGGAGAGTGGGGATTAGAGCTTAGACCCACCACGCTGCTCCAATGCGGGTTGGCGGGCTTTAACGACTATTATCATTTTAGTGATAATAACCGGGACCGACGGCTTAACGTGCTCTCCGAGGCACGGGGGTGAAACACCGCCAACTTCCAACTCAGGGCTGGAACTGAGAATTTCTTAATTGAAAAACCCAATACCTAACTTTTATGCCCGACCGGGAATCGAACCCAGGACCTCGTGATCCGCAGTCGACTATGCTAACCACTAGACCAACGAGGCAGTTCAATAGTAGGCAGTTTCATAGTAGGCAGTGAAAAGTCAATAGTAAGCAAGTAAAACTTGCAGAAATTGGGTATTTCACAACTATTCAAATAAATTATTTTTTGATTTTTTCGCTGTCGTCGCCGTCGCCGCAGCTGAGGGGATAAAAGCTTTCTGCAAGCATATTGCTAGTAGATTTATGTAGTTACAGTCAAAAAAATAAGATTGATGATTTTTGTCAAAAAAGACCATTCTAAATATGAAAAATATCATTTTTAAGTCAGTTGCACACTTAATATATTAACTACCGGTTGCACCATAGAATGTTATTGTTATACTTGGCCACCAAAGAGCTAGCAAAGGATTTTTTTTATTGCGTGATAGGCTTGCGCTTGACGACACTCATGCTTAGTGCAAAGCAATGATGAGGTCTAGGTTGGAGCGCGTTTTTCTAGAAGATGCCTATTCACTCTTGCCTTGAAGGTACTTATATGTGGCAGGAAACACGTACACTGGGAAGGCGTTCCACACCCTAGCGGTTCGTTGAAACGTCGAGCAAAAACGCTTCGTGCGAGCAGTATTTAGTATTCTTGCAAATACACTTGAAAGTTCCACTCAAGAAACTTACATTTGCAAATGATAGAACACTACATTTGCTAATTTATCATAATTTGCTTCGGCCCCAATCACATTTATAAGTTTTACTCAGATTTACTGACCTAATCTAACTTGGAGTCTTGGTTACATATTACGACGTGGTCTTATACGTAAGTAGCGTATCGTTTACAATATAAGTAAGTTATGCAAGATAATTAACTACGTAAGCTACTTATGTAAAAATTACATTTTGCAATTGTGGCCTAACGTGAATTAAACTGACAATTGACAACACATATTTTATTAATTTCGGCCATTAATATTAAATTAAAAAAAAACACTTGATATGTCAAAACACTTGATATAACAAAAAAAATGAAATTAAATGCATACCTTTAGCAACATAAATAACAACAAAAAAAGATACACGCCGAATTTAGGACCTTTTTTGGAAGTCGGTTAATACACATCTGCAAAGGATTTCAGAAATTTAAACCCAAGCAAAGCCGCCCGACTCCTGATCACCTATATAGTAGTTTACAAATAGGTATACCACTAACTTATCTGGCCCAATGGCCAAAATTGGAACTAATTTTTAACGCCTGTTTAGTTTTCTTTTTAATATATTATATACCTACTAGCGACACTGTCGCCGGGTCAGATAAGTTTGTGGGATAAGATCGCATAGAGCAGTATTAATTTAAAATTGACGTTTTATATGACATTCCGTGACGTCGCTAGAAAATATTAAAATAATACTGCTATAGTGATATATATACTCATCTGACCCGGAGAAAGCATCGCTAGTATATTAAAAATAAATTAAAAACAAAAACTAAACAGGCATAAGAATTAGTTCTCATTTTGGCCACCGGACCAGCAGCCCTAATGTAACTACAGCAGCTATCAAAAAATGAAAGCTACTGACATAATTTTCTTATCCGTTGAAGGTTTGCTATGAAATTAAAAATAACATTTTCATAGCAAATCGTCAATGGATAAAAAATATAATATGTCAGTGGCTTTCTTTTTTTGATAGCCACTGAGTTACAGAACAAGGGGGCAGATAAGTTGGTGGAACTACACAAAAAATAATCAACACTTATTTACCATCGCCCACATTCGCACGGACGCTTTTTAGTGCACCAAAGAACCGTCCGTGAGAACCAAGAACGTTACGATTTTTTTATTTAATTTACGAAAGTTTAATCTAACAGATCAAAATTAGTTTTATATACAAAATAGATCACGCCATGAAAGTTGAAAACAACCCTACTTATCAATAGAGAGTACTATGTCAAAATAGTTACTTGTTCAAACCTTTGTTTATATGTAAACTTGTATGTATTGTGTGATACATATAACTTTTCACCTTTAACATCTGATAATAATCGTTACACATAGAGTTTCTTTTCAGCTAGTAATTAATATTATAAATGTGAGACACACTTTCGCATTTATAATATTAAGTACTAGCTGATGCCTGCGACTTCGTCGGCGTGGATTGAGAGTTTTTGGTTGCGGGAACTCCTTAATTTTCTGGGGTAAAATGTAAAATGTGTTATTCCAGACCATAATCTAGGTTATGCCAAATTTCATCCGGATTCGTTCAGACATTCTGGCGTGATTGAGTAGCAAGCGTTCATCCATCCATCCAAACTTTCGCATTTATAATATTAGTAAAGATGGACTATGTAAGTACGGATAATTATGCATAGGCATGTGGTCATGAAGAAACCCTACCTTCCTCCATAATTAACATCTTGACTTCACCTGTTGGTAAAAACCAATTGTTGGGCATGTTTGCCCCCTCTTTAAATTCCACGGCCCCACATATTCAACTTTCATGACGCGTAAGTATTAGTATATTACATTATATATAACCTTATTCTACCGGCGGCCTGTATGTCTGTATGCCTTGCATACGCGCTTTCCTGCGCTCGGATGGGGTCGCCCCTTTAATCTTGTTGATAATATGGGGTCCCTTCTTGGCGGGGTCCGGGACGTATGATGATGCATTGGTCTGAAAAAAAATTGCATGGTATCCTTAATAAGAAATTCTATCACGGAAATGAAGCTTAATTATATCATAAATGCTAAAGCGTGCTTGTTTGTTGGTTTATTGGTTAATCACGCTGCAACAGAGCAACGGATCGACGTGATATTTGGCATGGATATAGTTGAGGAGCTGGAGAGGCTACTTTTAATCCCGGAAATTAAGGAGCTCCCGCGGTAGTCAAAAAACTTAAACCACGCGGACGAAGTTGCGGGCGTCAGCTAGTTCGCTATAATCTGAAGATGAGGCTGCTCCGGTGTCGGAGTGTAACATATGTTGAGAACAATTTTGAAGATTTGTGTGGTGTGATGTTGTGCCGGTGCAAATTGCTGGCTTACTGGGCGGTGAATATTGCAAGCTACACGCTGTACCACATAGATTTGCCTACGTTGGCGGATTATAGCAAATTTAACTAAAAGTTCTTTCATTATCATGGACTTCCGCAAAGTAACGCCTGCTTCTATCCAAAATAAGAAATTCTATGTTCAATTCTATTTTCTATGTTCAACAACCTATCTAAGGAGATTGCGCCTGAACAGGCGGGCTTTGTTAAGGGGAAAGGTACCAGGGAGCAGATACTCATAGTGCGACAGATCATCGAGAAATCTTGTGAGTTTAATAGGGCAACGTACATTTGCTTTGTGGACTTCTCAAAGGCTTTCGATTCTGTCAAATGGCCCAAACTTTGGGATACTCTGCTGAAGATGGGAACACCGAAGCACCTGGTTCATTTGCTTAGGTGTTTGTACGAAGGTAGTGCATCCGTAAAAACAGATGACAAGCTATCAGCACACTTTCATCCTAGTGTAGAAGTACCCTTGAGGACTGGACGGATGGAATTACAATAGGGGGTCTGAAAATCTCAAACTTACGATACGCGGACGATACCACCCTATTCGCGACTAGTATTAGCCATATGGAAGAACTTCTTCAAAAGATGGAAAGCGTCAGTCTTGAGTTTGGCCTCAAAATCAACCGGACTAAGACTAAAGTTATGATTGTCGATCGCATAAACAAGAACTCGCCAGAAGTCACACATATAGCGAACTGTCAAATGGTCCAATCATACGTCTATTTAGGAGCGTTGATTTCGAATAATGGTGGCTGCATTGATGAAATCAAGCGACGCATGGCTATATCTAGGTCTGCCATGGACAAGTTGCGGAAGATATGGAGGAACCGAAACATCACCAAGGCCACTAAGATCCGCCTTGTCAGAGCACTTGTATTCTCCATATTCCTCTACGCTTCGGAGACGTGGACCCTGCGGGAAAGTAAGAAGAAGAGGATAGACGCTCTTGAGATGTGGTGCTGGAGAAGAATGTTGAGAGTGTCTTGGACTGAATTTCAAACAAACAAGTCCATTCTTGAAGAACTCGGCATCAAGCAGCGTCTCTCCTCTATTGTACAGGCTCGTATTCTCACTTTCTTTGGTCATGTAACTAGACGCGACGATAACATCTCCATTGAGCGGTTGGTTGTTCAAGGAAGAGTGGAGGGCACCGGGGCACGTGGCAGATCACCCATGAGGTGGACAGATCAAGTGAGGGCTGCGGTGGACGTCCCCTTACACGAATGTACTCGCAAGGCTGCTACCAGGGAAGAGTGGAGACGGATCGATAAGCGTGCCACAACACCAAAGTGACGACCACGACCACTCTGACAAGAGCGATACGACGGAGAAGATGTTCAACAGTGGACGTCTAATGGTTGAATACGATGACGATAGAAATTCAAACTTCTATACTGTTTTTAGGGTTCCATACCTCAAAAGGAAAAAACGGAACCCTTATAGGATCACTTTTTATTTTTTTTTTATTTTTATTATTTTTGTACAAAATATTGTCTTAAACCTAATTTTAAAAAAGTGGACAAAGGTAAAGCTTATCTCTAAAAAGAAATCTCTTCCAGCCTTCCTTGAAAGTGAGTAAGGTGAAATTGTTAAGTGGTATAGGTACAAAAATAAAATATATTGGAATTTAAAAAAATAGAAAATGTACAGTATTTACTTCAAAAATTTATATACTTACTATAAAAGTTAATATAAGTATGTAGTTATACTACTTACACTTACAAAAAACATAATATATACAATACATAAACATATAAATACAAAATAAATAAATTAATATAATATTTATAATATATAATATATACTTGTCACTTTGTTGTCCGTCCGTCTGTGTGTCAAGACCCTTTTTCTCAGGAATGCATGGAGGTATCAAGCTGAAATTCATATCAAATACTCAGGTCTACTGTCCCTTGGAGCTGTGAAAAAATCAAACTTCTAAGCCAACGCAATCAAAAGCTCCAAGGGCCGGCCACCACATCGTAGACGGCCTACCACGTCACAGTTTGTACGGAACCCTCGGTGCGAGAGTCCTACTCGCACTTGGCCGGTATTTTTAGGGTTCCGTACCTCAAAAGGAAAAAACGGCCTTATAGGATCACTTTGTTGTCTGTCCGTCTGTGTGTCTAGACCCTTTTTCTCAGGAACACATACTCGAATCTACTGTCCCTTGGAGCTGTGAAATAATCAAACTTCTAAGCCAACGCAATCAAAAGATACAGCCGTTTATGCTGCAAATTTTCGACACTCGCAAGGGGTGCAAGGGAATCAAAACCTACAGGGTACTTCCCGTGAACTCAGAATCTTGAAATTTTGTACGAAGCAACTTTTTATAGCACAGATAAAGGAAAAATTGCGAAAAGCATAAATTTTTAGCTACATCATACAAAAAAATATTTTTATGCAAATTTTCGACACTCGCAAGGGAATCAAAACCTACAGGGTACTTCCCGTGAACTCAAAATCTTGAAATTTGGTACGAAGCAGCGTCTTATAGCACAGATATAGGAAGAATTGCGAAAAGCATAAATTTTTAGTTACATCATACAAAAAAATATTTTTATGCAAATTTTCGACACTCGCAAGGGAATCAAAACCTACACGGTACTTCCCGTGAACTCAGAATCTTGAAACTTGGTACGAAGCAACGTCTTATAGCACAGACAAAGGAAAAATTGCGAAAAGCATAAATTTTTGGTTACATCATATAATAAAAATGTTTTTATGCAAATTTTCGACACTCGCAAGGGAATCAAAACCTACAAGGTACTTTCCGTGAACTCAAAATCTTGAAATTTGGTACGAAGAAACGTCTTATAGCACAGATAAAGAAAAATTGCGAAAAGCATAAATTTTTAGTTACATCATATAGTAAAAATATTTTTAATAATTTTAAACTTACTACCCCTTTCCGCATGAACGCGTAGAGGTATTTAATTGAAATTAAAATAGATAAGTGGAATATAAATACCATAACTTTTACTCATATACCTACAGGTTTGTACGGAAACCTCGGTGCGCGAGTCCGACTCGCACTTGGCCGGTTTTTTTATACTAGTTAGCCCTTGATTGCAAACTCGACTGATGGTGGTAATTCATGATGCAGTCTAAGATAGTAGCAGACTGAATTGTTAGGGGTGGGCAGTTATATCAAACCCTTAAATAGCTAGTTACTAAGTTAAATTATTTATAGGCAAGTTCCGGTATAATGCCGTGTAGAAACTGATTAGGGGTATATGATTTTAATAGAACTGCTATGCCCCAGGTTAGCCCGCTACCATCTTAAACTACATCATCACTGACCCATCAGGTGAGATCGGAGTCAAGGGTTAACTTGTAGAGAATTTAAAAAAAAAGATGTTTCAGTATACCTACATCTGCCATGTTGTTTGTTAGTAAAAATTCCACATCGAATTTGGCTATAGTCAGTGGCGAGCAATGCTTATAGTCGTCACAGCAATGCCTACCCTGTAATTATGGTATATAAAAAAAGCGTTCAGAATGAAAAATAACCTGTTGCTTATTTTTCATTCTGACCGTTCAGTAAATAGGTTAGTACTGAGATGAGTACCCTGGCGTCAAACCATTTGCACGTCACTGGCTATAGTATAGTATCTCCATAGGCTGAAGTAAAACTAAGGTATAAGGCAACTCACAGACTCCCAGTCCTCTTCGCACTCCACAGCAGTAGGCGGGGCCTTCACCTCCACTACTGGACGGTAATCGTTGTCCAGCACATACAGCTGATTGTCCAACATTATTCGCTTTGAACACGATGCCACGTGGAACTGGAACAAAAGAATATATTAGAAGACTAGCGGTCCATCCCGGCTTCGCACTTGTAGCACAAATCATCATAGTAGTCCATACGCAATAATAGCCAGCCGACATTGGGCAGCACCTCAGGTTTTATATTAGCACTGCAATATCTCCGCACTGAAATGAGCAACCATTTTATTCAAGTTTTATCAAGCGCCACGGTGTTCATTTTGTCGTAATAAATTTCATGCGAAAAAGCGATACACCCACCCGTCCACGAGTGCGTCTCAGCGCGTACTGAGCGCCAAATGCCAAGCGCCGCGGTCTGCTTCTTTCGATAGAAAAATGTATGAAGAAATTTTTTGTGAGATAAATGACAAAATATTTATTTGTATGCTTAATGTTCCAGCATTTGGGTAGAGGACTATATAAGCTCCACCAATATGTAGCTGATCTAACTTTATGAGTTCCTATCCGGTCCCCATTTTTCGATATATTCAGCGGTTCTTGCGTTGGTATTAACGTATTTATCCCGAAAATTTGTATAGGAGTGTGCCTTTTTATATGGTCCAACTAGAGATGAATACATGGCCTTTAATTTAATACCATGATATCCCATTCCCATTGATTGACAGCTGTTATTCCATTTATCTTTAAATGGTACCGGGAAAAGCATCATATCTGTATTAGGCCCCTTAGTAAAATTTCAGGAAAAATACCTTCAAAAGTAAAGCTTTGTTTTAGACCAAATTTGAAATTCATAAAAATGGTTATTGTGAGACAACCTTAGAAGATAGATATATATGTTGTCGTAGACTTTTTTTAGAAGTTTTTGAGAGAAACAATCCATACAAGATTCCACCATACATTGTTTTCGTGTAACTTTTACTATTCACGAAGCGCACGCCACTGAAGCTCTCCGATGGCACGATTTTTCCTGACTTCATTGATATTATTGCAATTTTCGTAGGAATCTCTAATATTATACGACTGTCTGAAAAAAGGAGTATATTGTTTTCAGGGTTCATGTATGTATGTATGTATGTATGTATGTATGTATATATGTATGTATGTATGTATGTATGTATGTATATATGTATGTATGGATGTATGTGAGTTTGTATATTCCACCATAACTTCTATACGCCTGAACCGATTTTGATAAATGAGGTATTCCGGGTGACATAGGCTAGTAAAATTTTTAAAAAATTGATGGGGTGACCATGGTCCCGCATTAAAGACTAAAGTTGAATTTTTAAGCTATTGCATAGCTTCTAGCGCGGGCCTTGAGCGTGAAGACCAAATCCAGAAATTCCGTAACGAAAAAAAACCTAACACTTTGGTTGCTATGACTACTTGTGTTGTTGACTTCAAGTTGTTGAAAATAAAAAGACTATTTTTATGAAAAGATGATTTTGGTTGCTATGACTACTTGTGTTGTTGACTTCAAGTTGTTGAAAATATAAAGGCGTAATAATTTTAAAGAATTATGTTTTCAATAGTCCGGGTGTCCAAGGGGAATCAAAAAAACTGGCCAAGTGCGAGTCGGACTCGCGCACCAAGGGTTCCGTACAAACATGTAGTAAGTTTTAAATTATTAAAAAAACTACTTACTAGATCTCGTTCAAACCAATTTTCGGTGGAAGTTTGCATGGTAATGTACATCATATATTTTTTTTAGTTTTATCATTCTCTTATTTTAGAAGTTACAGGGGGGGACACACACATTTTACCACTTTGGAAGTGTCTCTCGCGCAAACTATTCAGTTTAGAAAAAAATGATATTACAAACCTCAATATCATTTTTGAAGACCTATCCAAAGACATAACACGTATAACACGTATGGGTTAGATGAAAAAATTTTTTTGAGTTTCAGTTCTAAGTGGGGGAACCCCCAAAATTTATTGTTTTTTTTCCATTTTTGTAAGAAAATCTTAATGCGGTTCACAGAATACATCTATTTACCAAGTTTCAACAGTATAGTTCTTATAGTTTCGGAAAAAAGTGGCTGTGACATACGGACGGACAGACAGACAGACAGACAGACAGACAGACATGACATCTATAAGGGTTCCGTTTTTGCCAAATTTGGCTACGGAACCCTAAAAACCTCTTTTTGAGGTTTTTTGATTGCCCTATTGAAAGCATAATTCTTTAAAATTATTTCGCCTTTATATTTTCAACAACTTGAAGTCAACAACACAAGTAGTCATAGCAAGTTGATAAAAAATGCTATGCAATAGCTTTACCGCGGCAGTCTCCGAGTGCCACACGTCTTTTTTTTTTTGAAAATATGATTAACTATAATATAATCATCATCTAGAAAATGATGAGTAGATTCCAAAAATATATAACACTATAGTTCATTATCCAGTGATTCCCAAAAAAATATCATTTAATAACAAGTGAATATAATTAAAATTATTAAAAAATACGACTGCTCTGCCATAGACACACATACATACACGAACCCTGAAAACATACCACTCCTTATTTGGGCAGTCGTGTAATAAAAAATCCGACTCGAATGGAAGTACGGCTACCACTGTTGGAACCTTTGGACCTACTACCTTTGGAATCTTATTCACATTTTTATTAAATGATATATTTTTTTTAAATATTGAACTATAGTGTTGTATATTTTTGGAATCTACTCATCATTTTCTAGATGATGATTATATAGTTAACCTTATTTTCGAATTATTTCTTTCAACTTTATTCTTTAATGCGGAACCATGGTCACCCCATCAATTTTTTTCAAATTTTACTAGCCTATGTCACCTGGAATATGCTAGGGATTCTAACGATACCTCATTTATCAAAATCGGTTCAAGCGTATAGAAGTTATGGTGGAATATACAAACTCACATACATACATACATAAGTACATGAACCTTGAAAACAATATATGTACTCCTTTTTCCAGGCAGCTGTATAAAAATGTGAATAAGATTCCATAGGTAATTAATGACTGTGTTATCATTACGTAGTAGATAGTTACGGGCTACGGCAGAGCAGTCGTATTTATTAATAATTTTAATTATATTCACTTGTTTGAATATTTAAATTAATAATTAGTTTATTGATAAATTTAAATATTCAAAAAATTTGAACTTATAAAGTTTAATTTTACTCCCCATAAATTTTCGTACCCCGTTCTTATATATTGCAAATCGATTCTAAAGGAGGTAAACTCCAACAAAAATGCAATGCATAATATACGTACATCCAGCTCAACCTCATTAACTATGTGCGTCGAGTCAAAAGGGCACGTGACTTTGTTGCAGTTTTGGTGTTGCTTGCGGCACTTCTGAAGATGGATGTGCATCCGGTAGTGCTCAACCTGGTGAGCCTTGTTGTATGGACAGGTCATCAGCTGGTTCGGTGCCGGCTCTGCCATTGCTGTTAACAAAAATAAGTATAAAATGAAATAACTTGAAGTTTAATCCTCTATAATCCGTCCTTGCCTGTGTTTTGCCCTTAAACCTTGCTTATTCACATATTCTAAATATATAAAAAGAAAAGGTGTCTGACTTATCTATCAACTCACAGCTCAAACCACAGGAGGGATCCGGCTGAAATTCAGCATACAGATAACTACTATGATGTAGACATCCACTAAGGTGTAGGGACAATCCAGAAGTAGGTATTTATGAGACACTTTTAATATATTTGTACTCTCATTTGGAACTTGCACGAATAAATGGTTAAACGTGTAGAGGTTCCTCGAGAGATTTAATGTAATTAGATATTAGTTGGCTAAACTTACAGATAATATTCATTTGATCCGGCCACGATTGCTATCGTTAAGCTCTAAATCAAAATGCGATCTAAGCACAAGAGTATTCAATAATCGCTGAGTCTGCCGGCAGGAAACTGAACTACCCTCGTCAAAACACTCGCATTTAACCGATTCGTTGCTGATGGCACGACAGGCGTGTCATCAATGGTTTTAACTAGTGGCTTATGACACGATAGGCGTGTCATTTTTTCATCGATTGTAACACCCTCAGATTAAGTTTTAGAAGGGTCTGCCCAGAACAAAACTATCAAGATTTTCCACGTAGATTAAGCCTGTTGTCTTAGCCTCTCGATATTGCGTGAATGCAACAGTTCCAGGGATTGACAACCTTTATAAATTGCATTGAATTTACATTTGAACTAGGTACACGAAAGGCGTGTCTATTTGAATTGATTGTTACAAAGGGACCATAAAATAGGTCGATATAAAGGATGTATGTACTTAGAACAAAATCATCGTGTTTTTTTTATTCATTTAATATAACAAATACAACGTGTTTTTTTCATTAATGATTTTGATATGCAAGTAACATTTTAGTTTTATCAAAAAATGCATAGGTATTCTGTTATCTTGTAAGCAACTTTCTGGAGCGTCTCAACATTCCTGCGCATCCGCCATTGTATTATTTTTTTCTAAATTGGATAAAATAACATCATAAATTTGTTAAAATATAAGTTGGCCGACTTAATAATAATAAATTACTTAAGGACGGATGTACTGTAATAGGGGGAAACATCCTTTTCTGTTCCGACATTCTAGTATAGCAAAAATTAAAATTTCATTATCGAATAAATACCATTCGCTACTCATTGAGATATAGTATGATGTAATTAAAAAAAGTGGTCAAAAAATCGTATAGTAACGGCAAAAAATTATTGGGAAATTCATGGAAATCTCAAAAAAGGTCTTATCGCGTTCCGACTATTGTGATTTAATTTGAGACATTATTTAGACAAAAGTTATTTTAAATTGATCGTAAAAGATCAAAAAACACTTTAAATAAATAATATTTTCAATAAAACTTATAGTTTTTTTACAATCTGGTTCCAAACATCCCTCATTTTTACAGCACGAATTTTTCATACAAATTTAGTACGGGCGCGCGCATCACAAAATTTCGTTATATATTCATGAAATACGGCAGTCATTTCCCATACGCCTGCGGGCTCTCAAGGCGTGAGGTTGCGTCCCGTTGCTCCTGAACTGACGTTTGTCACTGTTAGTATCCGTACACAAACGTCAATGCATCCACTACCATTGAACAAAACTAATCATCGATATTTATACGTATAAAAAAAATGTAACTGGACGATTTCTGTATATAAAATATTTATTTTGAAAATTTAATTGGTGGTTATTTTATTATTCACTGAGCCCAAAACGGTATTTTATTCTCTGTCTTATTTTGCCTGTTTTGTGCACGAACTCCACTAAAACTAACTTTGAATGGGTATTTTGGTTCTTAAAGCTCAGTCTAAGTAGATTTTTTTCTTTTATAACAGTCGTCCGAAGGGGGAAACTGGCGAAATATCAATTTCGGGTCTATGGGGTACCTCATGCTGATGTTCATTCTGTTTTGGTCTCGCAGAAAAGGGCTGTTCGTGCCATATACAAAACTAAATTCAAAGAAGTTGAAATTATGACGGTCCACGACCAATACATAATTGAAAACTGGATGATGCCCGCGACTTCGTCCGCTTGGATTTTTGATTCCCGCGGGAACTCTTTAATTTTCCAGGATAAAAAGTACCCTTTATCCTTCCCCGGGTACCCTATGTGTTATTCCAGACTATAACCTATCCCTGTACCAAATTACATCAAAATCGGTTGAACAGATGGGCCGTGAAAGCGTAGCAGACAGACATACAGACACACTTTCGCATTTATAATATTAGTATAGTATGGACTGAATGATGCTAGCGACTTCGTCTGCGTGGATTCATATTTTTGGATTCCCGCGGGAACTCTTCAATTTTCCGGGATAAAAAGTAGCCTATGTCCTTCCCCGGGATACAAACTATCCTTGTACCAAATTTCATCTAAATCGGTTGAACAGATAAATTTTTTTGATTCCCGCGGGAACTCTTCAATTTTCCGGGATGAAAAGTAGCCTATGTCCTTCACTGGGATGTAACCTATCTCTGTACCAAATTTCATCAAAATCGGTTGAGTAGTTGGGCCGTGAAAGCGTAGCAGACAGACAGACAGACACACTTTCGCATTTATAATATTAGTATGGATATGGATATTTTTATATACTTAGGTACTGCTACAAAGTTAGCCCTAGTTTCCGATCTCACCTGATGGTAAGTGATGATGCAGTCTTAGATTGTAGCGGGTTACTACACGGCATGTTAACTGAATGCTAAATCATTTGGCGTTACATCTTTCCCGGTAGGGTGGCAACTAACGACGGCCGAAGCCTCCCACTAGACCAGGCCAGGGTGAATTCAGATATTATAAATTCCTAAATTGACCCTGCTAGGAAACTAACCTGGGTGCTCCCACTAGAAGACTATAGCGCTAACCACTGCGTCATGGAAGTCATCGAAAATTTGATGAAAAAGTCGCTGGAATCATCTAGTTCTATATAAATATTTTTGGGGTCTGTATACATAATAAACATTACTCCAAAGATTTATCATAAGTACCTATATAGATAGATAGAATGAAACATAACTTAAACAAAACAAAAGTCCTCATAAAGGCACAATTTTTCCAATCCTCTCTATTGTTTTGTATAAAACAAAGAAACGTGCGCACGCCGCCTAGCTTCATCCAATATTTTACTGAACGCGCAGAACTTGCTTCGCAGTTTTCAGTCGCACGTAGGCTGTCAAAATAGCTTCGTCTGATCTGAAGTGATAATCTTGCTTTCAGTCGAGTACAAAAACAATTTACTTCTGCAGTGTATGACTATTGTAAAAAAGTAAGTATAATTTGTTTTATTAGTTACCTACAGTAATAGTCAGTGTGATTATTTGTAACTAGATGATACCCGCGACTTCGTCCGCGTGGATTGTATTTTTTATTCCCGCGGGAACTTTTGTATTTTCCGGGATAAAAAGCAACCTATGTCCTTGCCCGGGGTACAACCTCTCCCTGTACCAAATTTCATCAAAATCGGTTGAACATTTGTTTGATTCCCGCGGGAAGTCTCAAATTTTCCGGGATAAAATGTAGCCTATGTCCTTCCCCGGGATGTAACCTATCTCTGTACCAAATTTCATCAAAATCGGTTGAGTAGTTGGACCGTGAAAGCGTAGCAGACAGACAGACAGACAGACAGACAGACGGACAGACAGACAGACACACTTTCGCATTTATAATATTAGTATGGATATTTGAAATAAAAGATCCCTTCAAAAAAAAATTAATATGGTGTCGGCCGCGGTGATTTTCGTATTGTTGCGCTGATTGTTGGGTTTTGTATCATTGTGTGATTTCAAATTTGACGTTTGTTGAAGTAAAACTTTTACAGACACGTCACCACGTACTTTTACAGCCAGCGCATGATATAATGGAGAGTGCAACGCCAGTAAAACCCATGTACCGACACTTTAATTTTTTGACATAATGACGTAAACATACCTGAGGCTTTTATCAAAGCTCAGCAAAGTTCATCAGTCCATATATTTTTTAAATTATCTAGACATGATCTAGAATGATTTATTGTGATTCATTATTTTTGCAGATGGGAAAACATAAAAGAAGGTCTGCCTATTATAAAAAAGAAAATAAGCCGTTGCATTGGAAAAAAACAAACAAAAAGTAAACTCTTATTTCCTGAAATCTTGAAAGCTGTCATCCCATATCACTTCTACATAATATCACATGCAGATTGCAGAGAAGAAGCAAATAAATGCATTAGTTACCTACATAATTTCTGTACAAGTTTCGCGCTTTATCGCAAAATGCAATTATTCGTTTCTCAATACAAATCAACTAAATTTTCATTTCATTGTACCTAAAACACTTTTCCGCTAATTATCATAGCATCAGAGTTATACCATTTCATGTACCTACTCTCACCATAGTCTGTACACTAGTAAAAAATATTAATTTATAATTAGTAGACTATACCAACAAAAGACATTCATCTTTCCTATCTAAACATTTTGGTTATTTACGTATTGCAGCTTTGAAATTCTAAACGATGATCAAGTTATAGAATATAAATTGGAGAGCTCTGAACAGCAAGGTAAAAAGCATTCGGCAAAAATAACTAAAAGGTAGGTAAATTACAAAACTAGGTATAAATCCTTATCCTTACTAATATTATAAACGCGAAAGCTTGTGAGTATGGATGAGTGGATGTATGCATGTATGTATGTATGTTTGTTACTCTTTCACGCCTGAACGGCTGAACGGATCTGGATGAAATTTGGCACAGAGATAGATTATAGTCTGGAATAACACATACTACTTACTACTTAATAAAACAGCTACTTTTTATCCCGGAAAATTAAGGGAACCAAAAAACCTCATTTTTTGTTGTTGTTTCCAAATTATACCTGTCGGTTTAGTTGATGGGTAAAATTACAATTATAAAGGTTTGAAATAAATAAAAGAGTACCTTTTATTTATTTCAAACTAGCTGCACTATTGGTTACTATCGCCAGGAAGGCTGATTCAGTATTAGGTAGGTGTAGGCTCTCTTATGACGATAGTGAAGGACTGCCCGCATGCTGATGGGGTCTGACTACTTATCGCCTCTCAAAGATGTCTTATGGTTGCCTAAAATTAACAATGACTAGGAAGGCTAACACATCTTTGAGCGGCCATGTCTAGTGAACGGCCCGATGAATAGCGTCAGTTCTTATACTGTTTACATAGGTACTGCGCATACTTTAATACTGTACAAGAATCAGCCTTCCTAGTTATGGTTCAGTTTTGGTAACCATAGTACGTGTTTGAGCGGCCATATCTAAAGAAAGGCTGATCTGCATGCAGGCAGACCTTCACTATCGTCATCAGTGGAGAGCCCTACACCCACCTAATACTGAATCAGCCTTCCTGGCGATAGTTACCAAAAGTGCAGCTATCTCATAGTCAGTACCTACATGATATTATAAACGTTTTTTTGCTGTCATAAAACTTCGGTTTGTTAAAATGTGACAAGGATAATTTTTATTTATATCAATTATATTAGGTACTTTATACTAATAACCTTTATATTGTAGTAATAAATTGCGGTTTTATTTTCCATTTCAAAGTGCTATAAAAGTTTCACATCAAAAACTAAATAAATAATGGAAATAGGTTTTTAGGATGAGTTGTGTCATTTATGATGAATCAACGGGACTTTACCCAGCTTGAAAAGGAGATTCTACTGAGGAGAGATGACAATAACTCAGCAGTTTATAAAAAGAAAAAAAATTGCAATAATGTACCTAGAAAATAATACACAATATATAGGGAGCTACATAAATATATGTACATACATAATGTATCAAGTATTACTCTGATTTAGTGGGCTGTTAGTGGATAGTTTCCATGCAACATTAGGAAAATCATCAATTGATGCTACGTTAGTTGTTACGGATATGTCTCAAACCCACCAGCATCAATTGATTTTCATAGCTTAGCTTTAGGGGAAAGGGGTTCAATTAAGCAACGAAGTTTTTCACATTATGAGGAAAGGAAACACGTCCTTCTAAGTATTTATTACGAGAGAGGGAATGACAGCATGACAGTCACGCAGCTTACTTACGTTCATAATGTTCCCTACATTACACATTATACTAGTTGAAGTATGGAACACAGAAGCTGACTAGTTACTTCTCAAACCACTTCATCTACATCGCACATCTCAGATGGAAATGGAATCTCCTAGTGCTGTCTTACACCGTTTTTAGGGTTCCGTAGCCAAATTTGTTATACTATTCATGCAGAACTACTACTAATACTAAGCGCCATTATTAATTTAATTTATTTTTCTACCTAAGCATACAGCCTTTATCAAATAAACACCTATCTTTACCTATACCTACTCATAGTTATAAATCAGTTAGCAGGAATCAGCCGGTTGGTATATTATCAAGAAGCACCTCTACAATCCATACTATGATATTAAAAATGCTAAAGACGTGTAATTGAAGGCCCATTATTTCTCAACCAAGTTGGTATAGAGTAAGGTTACATCCCGAGGAAGGACATAAGTTACCTTTATCCCGAAAAATTAAGAAATTCCCGCAGAAATAAAAAAAAAATAACGAACGCAGACGAAGCCGTAAGTATTATCTAGCTATCAATCAATAAATAATATTATTTGTGCCATAGTGAGATAGTTGATCGCATATTGTGTGCTCCCGTGGTAGGGGCTGAATCCTTCTATGTGTGCCTGCGTAGACTGTGGTTGTATGTGTATAGAAACAATTGACAGCGGCTGACAGCTACGCCTAGATGTCGGCCAAGGGTAGGACCCTTAAAATGAATACTGAGTACCATAAACTAGCTTAAGACACCAAGCACATGAGAGATTTCGAAGAGTGCCGCCGGTCACTGTCAAACAATAGCCGGCTTTTTATGATACACGCCTTTATGCAATAGGCATGATGACAGTAACCAAGAATCAATGAAATTATGAATTTATTTAATGAAATAGGATGCATGGATTATAAAAAACGTATTTATTTTTCTATTTATTTTGATTGAATAAAAATATAAAATACAGCAATCCGCCATATTGGATAAAACACCAAGAAGCGAATGACGTCACAATTGTTTGTTTTCAAGCTTTGACAATCGCACTATTGTTTACTGCACACTGCACAGAGTACATTGGTAAAAACAATAGTGACGTCACAAACGACGCCATGACACCGCAGAACGTTTTGACGTGAATTTTAAAATTTAAATTTCATATGCCAATTTTATCTACTAAAACTTATTTTTCTGCTGAAATAAGATATTTTTTCGAAATAGTAGATACTTCCGAACATAATCTGACCATTTTTCAAAATCAGTCATCATGCCTATTATAAACCTTACTTCAATAATCATACGGATAATATTATCTTATCTAAATGCTTTTACAAATAAAATAATACCTCTCATAACCCTAGCTTTTAAATGTTATATGTAGGTACCTATTTATTACCTTATACAAATATAGTATATATTACACACATTAGACATTAGTTTCCTTGAGCAATTACGTGAATACACCGAAAATTAATAAACAAACAATATCAAAAAAGGTTTGAAACATCTGAAAAAGTAAAGTCACTTACCTTCCATTTCAGGAATAACACGTAGTTTACCTCTGCAAAACCAATGTAATTAACGTATCGTGCCGTACACTCCCGTAGTTTGATTCCAACTAAACTTGAATCAAGTCTAAACCAGTAAAAAAGTAAAAAAAACCATGTAGTTTTATACACATGGCTGATGGCACACTAGGCGTGCCATAGACTTCTATGGCGCTTGACACGCCAGTCGTGTCATAGAAAATTTGTTCCCAGCCATGGCGAAAAGTTTTCCAAAATGGGTGCCGCAACGAATCGGTTAAACTAACCATTTTCAACATGTCGTCCGTATTAAATCGAATGACATGAAACGAGTCAAATTGTCAGACATTATACCTACTGTTTCATGAGGTATTATGACAAACAGTAACAATGCTAACAAAGGATTTTTGAAAATTTAACCCCTAAGTGGTTAAAATAAGGGTTTGAAGTTTGTGCTGTCCACGCAGACGAAGACGCAAACAAAAGCTAGTAATGTATATAGGGTAAGTGTAGTAATTTTGGGCTCCCTCAATCATTGTCCTTCCCAATTTAAAATTAATTTAGTAAGTGTTTTCATTGAGCACAAGGTATAAAAAATGTTTAATTTTTTTTATGTTGACAACACTGAAATAAAATTGGCAGTTTTTAAAATTATCAGCTACTAACACTTTAAACAATGTTTAGAAGTAGGTATTAAGATCATAATTTAGAGCACAGATTCACAAACTATTTTGGCAAGAGACCCCTTTTCCAAAATGAACTGATACCTCAGGCCCCCATAGCCAAATTACTTTAAAAATCTCTAGTCTTTTTTCTTATTGATACAAAATAGTTACCAATTTAAATACTTTGTGGTTGGTCAAACGAGTAAACTTGACATCATTTTCTCATCAAAATTTAACAAAATAAATAGACATAAAATTCAGTGTAATTAATAGTGAATACAAATTACGTAAAAATACTTAAGTAGGTAACGATTTTTAGGCGCGGGACATATAGAAGTGGCGCGCAAACGGCGAGACTGTGACGTAGCAGTGGGACGTATTTGGGGCATACTAGTGTTTCTCATCCATACTATAATATAAACTAGATGATTCCTGCGACTTCGTCCGCGTGGATCGCGTTTATAATATTAGTATAGATGCGAAAGTGTGTCTGCATGTCTGCCTGTCTGCTACGATTTCAAGGCCCATCTATTCAAACAATTTTGATTAAAAATTTGGTACAGTGGTAAGTTACGTCTCGGAGAAGGACATAGGCTACTTTTTATCCCGGAAAATTGCTATTAATTGTATGTATTATTCCAGACTATAATTCCAACACACCCGGAATGGGTGTACAGCTCAGGTTTGCATTAAACCTACAAACTAAAAAAAACTAGTCGTAAAGTTCTAGGTGCTTTTCCACTAACTGGCAAAATCGATATTAAATTCCCTATCGTCGTGCATATTCAATCCGGCCCTGTGCGTTTCGAGCGGCGTGCCACTGGCGAACGGGCGCGCTGAGTGGCGAGTAGCCGTCGCCCCGCCACAACCGCGCCGCGCCTCTTGTGTATACGCGGCGCCACGCCGCTTGCATACATTTTGTATGAAATAGATAGAAGCGGCGGCGCCCGCTCGCCGCTACCGCGCCACTCGCCACGCCGGTCGCCTCTTCTATATGTCCCGCGCCTTAGACCTTGTTGTCCTCCAAAATCAGTTTTCGGTGTGTCAACCCCTGGGAAACCAATATCGACCCCTTGGGGTCAATATTGATCACTTTGAGAATCCCTGATTTAGAGTAATACTAGCTGATACCCGCGACTTCGTCCGCGTGGATTGAGGAGTTTTAGTTCCCGCGGGAACTCTTTAATTTTCCGGGATAAAAAGTACCCTATTATTTAATCTGGACTTCTAACTTTACGTCTGCAAAATTTCAAAGCAATCGGTTCAGTAGTTACGGCGTGAAAGCGGAACAAACATACAAACAAACTCACTTTCCCATTTATAATATTAGTAAGGAAATATTAGTAAGGATTTTGACACTATAAATTCTTGTTCTTCAGTCTCTTCCTATTACAATAAGGGCTTGACAAAGACACTGGACATTTTGTTTACTTTTACAATCTTAATAGCCTTTGACCACTTCTGGCGTATTAATTATACTGCGTTAAAGTATAAACCTACCAGTTAAAATTGTTGTAAGGAGTTCCTGCAGAAACCAAAAAACAATCTACGCAGACAAAGTCACGGGCGAGAGTGTCAGAATAAGTGTTAAAATGATGGTTACAGCAGGAAAAGCAGCATATCCAGTCAGGCAACCCTGATGCACAAATTTTGGTGTAGATAAATATTTACCTAAGAACGCATTTGCAAATCCCTTAAAATATTGGAGTTTTCAGTACATTTTGTGACTAAGTCAAGCAAAATAGGATAGAACTAAAAATTGCTATACAAAGATCGATCCTATATCTCCAATTTTTGGTAATAACATTGTAAAAAATCTTTATTTTTAATACTATAAAAATGATTTTCCCTCACCTCTTCACTCAAAATTAACGATTTAGGGGTGACTTTAGGTACATTTTTTACTGTAAATATGCCGTTTTTTTGTCATTAAAAAATACCATCTATTAGAAGATATGTTCACCTACAAATTTTGGTAATAAAAATATTAAAAATAGGACAAATAGTATACGAAATGAAATAAAAATTGCTTGTATTTTTTTCCATTTTGATTTTACTCGGTCTCTGGTTTGATTTCAAATTATCAATTAGTCTGCCGTCGTGAGTGGACCCTGCGTCGGTTGCGAGCAGTCGCTGGTGTCGAAAAGATCGCTAGTGGTAAGATCTCATCATAACTAACAAAACGAGCCCAAATTCGATTTACCTAGCTCTACGCGTCTAGGAGTTCCAGTAGTGGATGTCGAAGTATACCTTCAGGTCACTCCACCAAGTTCTGTGGTAAGATCTCATCATAACTAACAAAACGAGCCCAAATTTGATACACCTAGCTCTACGCGTCTAGGAATTCCAGTAGTGGATGTCGAAGTATACCTTCAGGTCACTCCACCAAGTTCTGTGGTAAGATCTCATTATAACTAACAAAACGAGCCCAAACTTGATACACCTAGCTCTACGCGTCTAGGAGTTCCAGTAGTGGATGTCGAAGTATACCTTCAGGTCACTCCACCAAGTTCTGTGGTAAGATCTCATCATAACTAACAAAACGAGCCCAAATTTGATACACCTAGCTCTACGCGTCTAGGAGTTCCAGTAGTGGATGTCGAAGTATACCTTCAGGTCACTCCACCAAGTTCTGTGGTAAGATCTCATTATAACTAACAAAACGAGCTCAAATTCGATACAGCTAGCTCTACGCGTCTAGGAGTTCCAGTAGTAGATGTCGAAGTATACCTTCAGGTCACTCCACCAAGTTCTGTGGTAAGATCTCATCATAACTAACAAAACGAGCCCAAATTCGAAACACCTAGCTTTACGCGTCTAGGAGTTCCAGTAGTGGTCATCGAAGTGTACCTTCAGTTCACACCACCAAGTCTTGAGGTAAGATCTCATCATAACTAACAAAACGAGCCCAAATTTGATACACCTAGCTCTACGCGTCTAGGAGTTCCAGTAGTAGATGTCGAAGTATACCTTCAGGTCACTCCACCAAGTTCTGTGGTAAGATCTCATCATAACTTACAAAACGAGCCCAAATTCGAAACACCTAGCTTTACGCGTCTAGGAGTACCAGTAGTGGTCGTTGAAGTGTACCTTCAGGTCACTCCACCAAGTCTTGAGGTAAGATCTCATCATAACTATCAAATTGAGTCCAAATTCGATACACCTAGCTCTACGCGTCTAGGAGTTCCAGTAGTGGTCATCGAAGTGTACCTTCAGGTCATTTTACCAAGTCTTGCGCTAAGATCTCATTATAACTAGCAAACCAAGCCTAAACTCGTCACCAATAAATAATAATATATCGAAGTTATCATATCGTCGCTGATAGTGCAATACTGCGTAACTAACAGTGGATGATACCGCGGAAGTACAAAAGTAGCAAATTTGAAATTTCGCGGCTACGACATACGAATAGCGATTGGCTACGGACCACATTGACAGTTCGGTACGTCGATCGTTCAAAAGCGTCCAATCACAGCGAGTTGAAACCGCGAGAGTGTACACTCAAGTAATTGGACCAATACCGCGTAAGTTTGCAGTAATAACAGGGTGACGAGTTGTTTTTGTGAGGAGTTCCGAAAAATAAAAGTATTTCAATAGTAATACAAAACCAATTGGTAAGTTTCTAATACTGTTTTAATGCTTGTTAATCAAACAATAATATGTACATATTAGAATATGTAAATTCACATAAAGTCTGAGTTAAATTTGCACTTATTATTATGATGTTAGTTACGCGGCTTTAAATTTTTATTTTCTTGATGTGTTAAGTAGTTACGCGGATTTATCGATTTTGTTTTTAGGCAACCATGGAGGATCAGGCGGGTGCTGAAGTGTCATCAGTATTGAGTGGCGACATCAGGAGCGATGTTGTCACTCTACGAGATCTTCAAAAACGACGAGAAGCACTTATTCAAAAAAGGAATAAAATTTTGGAACAAATGCGAGCAGGTAACATAGTAAGTTTACTTCCAAAACCAATCGAACATATTTCACGTGTAGCTATGAACGAAGAAAGCTCAGTTGCTGATAATGAAACCTTGACCACTGTCTTTGAACCTGTTCCTAGCTCGACAGATATTCCAAATGTTGTTACTGAATCACAAGCTGTTCCTAGCTTGTCAGATAATATTCCGAAAGCTGTTACTGAATTAGAACCTATTCCTAGCTCGTCAGATATTCCGAACGTTGTTACTGAGTCACTTGGATTTTTCATCTGATGACTCAGTTCTTGATCCGGATTATGTTCCATTATCTGAAATCAATAATGTACAGCCAATCGAATCATCTGATCGTATTGATTGGTTTCCTGAAAGAGAAATTGAGATAGAAGTTGGGAGACAGTCAAGATCGAGAAAAAGGAAAGCTGACCGGTTGTCATGGAAAAGGGAACAAAGTAAAATAAATAGAATGTTGGGTAAAGAATATCTTGGATACAAAAAGATTGATAGTAAATTCCTTCAAATAGAATCCAAACCTGAAAGAACCATAGGACCGCCATGTAATTCAAAATTTTGTGCTCGCAGCGAAGTGCTGTTTTGTTCGAATCTAACGCAAGAGATAAGGCAGGCCATTTTCGATAAGTTCTGAAGTATGTCATGGCCAGAAAAAAAAATGTTTGTGTCTTCTATGGTTGATAAAATTGAGATTCGGAGGAAAACTAAAGGAAGGGATTCCAGACGTTCAACTTCCAAAGTGTATTATTTTCAAATAGATGGCAAAAGGGAAAGAGTCTGCTTGATAACGTTTTTGAATACGCTAGGTGTGAAAGAATGGACTATTCGCTATTGGCTTGGTGATAAGGTTAGTAAAGAAAACCATACAACAGTGAGTATGTCTTCGTTAGAAGGCACTGAGAGTAAGCGAGATTCTATTAAAAGCTATTTAACAGCATTGCCTAAGTTGCCATCGCATTATTGCCGCAAATCGAGTACAAAGCAATATTTGGAGCCTTTAATTCAGTCCAAGTCACAACTTTACAATTTATATGTGGAATTTGCAACCTCGTCGTCAAGACCTGTTGCTTCAAGGAAGTTGTTTTGTGACGTTTTAGCAGACGAAAACATAAGCTTATTCCAGCCAAAAAAAGACGCTTGTGATCTTTGCTGCGCGTATAAAGCAGGCAATGTTTTAGAAGAAGATTATCAGCGTCACATTGAAATGAAGGACATGGCGCGAGATGAAAAAACCAAAGATAAACAGCTTGCAAAAGGTGGAACCATCCACACCGTGACTGCTGATTTGCAAGGAGTAAAGTTATGTCCTTCTTTGTCAGCCAGTGCGCTTTATTTCAAAACAAAGCTAACGGTGCATAATTTCACTGTATACAACCTCGGGACAGATGATGTCACATGCTATTGGTTTGACGAGACCACCTGTGACTTAAAAGCCACAACTTACGCCTCTTTGTATGTGCATTATATAACTAATTTATTAGCTGAGGATGTAAAAGATGTTGTGATATGGACAGACGGCTGTACAGCCCAAAATAGAAACAGTATCGTTTCTAATGCACTTCTTAGGTTGGCAAAGGATAAAAATATAACGATTACCCAAAAATATCTCGAAAAGGGACACACTCAAATGGAAGTAGATTCCGTCCATTCTGTAATCGAGAGAAAGTTAAAAAATGTTGAAATATTTTTACCATCTCAATACGCATCTTTAACTAAACAAGCAAGAAAGAAACCCTTTCCATATAGGGTCATTCAACCTGATCATACCTTCTTTAAAGATTATGGGATGAAAGAATATCAAGTTTATGACTCTATACGGCCTGGCCGTTCTTCTGGTGATGATTGTGTGGTAGATTTGCGGGTATTAAAATATAATTCTGACGGAACTATCCAGTATAAAAAACATTTCAAAGATGACTTCACCGTATTGCCACAAAGACCACGTAATATCTCAACACTTACAAATAGTGTCCCATTGCTATTCCCATCTCGAGTCGCAATATTAGAAAGCAAATATCAGCATTTGCAGCAATTAAAAACCGTTATTCCCGGAGATTGTCACCAGTATTATGATGACCTACCTTTTAAAAAAAAATAATGTTACTAGTCTGTTTAAACTCACAAAATATAATTATGGATCTCTCTAAGATTTAGCTTTTTGATGTTCCTATTATTTGTAAAAGTATTTGGTTAAAATATAGCAATACTTCTTTTATTTTTTGAATGACTATTGAAAGGTCTTAAGTTATTTGATTTGTTACTCTTTTTTTAGTTATGTTTGTGATTTGTTAGTCTTTATATCTGATATATGAAAGATGTATACTTAATTATATAGCTAGTAGCTACTAAAGTGAAAATGATGAGACTGTGATTAACTGAGATAATATAACTTCATTTTAACGATTTAATATTGTTTTATTCTTCCTCCAATTCTGCGTAAATGTCATAAAAGTTCGATTGATAAACATCTTATAAGATGTAAAACAGCGTAAGTGTTTTTTTCTGGATAATATTGATTGGATCAAATTGGAAATCATTGCATTAGGTAAACAATGCACTTATCTAATAATCATAGAGTTCAGTTACGTATTAAATGAGTGTAAGAGAAAATATTTGGTTTTTTGGCTCTCCTGTAAAGTTTGTCATACCTAAGTTACGCGGTATTGTCTGTTGTTAGTTACGCACTATCAGCGACGATATAAGTTGATTCGACGCATTGATGTAGAATTTTAGATCAATGACCTCGCAGCTTATCCGTGCATGTGTGTGGGAATTAACCATGTGTAGTAGTGCGATTTCATACCTATCCATTTCGGAAATGCGTCCTTAAATAACATAGGTAGTTCTAGTATTAATGGGTAGAACATGATTGATATAGATTTTACGATACACTAGGTCTACACTAGGCCTAGGTGATCTTAATGTTAAAAAGCAATGACATGTTGGCAAGTAAACATGTTACAATCCTCGTATCTCATGATTTATAGGCATCTTCTAGACAAGCGCAGCCCATCTTAGGCCGCATTATCACTTCCCTTCAGGCGTGATTATGGTCAAGCTTAAGCATTTAATGAATTTTGAAAAAAAACGCATATAAATCCACTGCTGGACATACGTCTCTTGTAGACACCTGTATGTGTATCTAGTGGCTACTGGCTCCCCGCCACTCGCTTGATGACTGATGTCGTCCGTAACGCTAGTGGGTGTAGCCTCTACGTGAAGATATTGAAATTCGCAAATAGAACAATTTCTGTTGTTAATTCCATTTCTAATTCTGAAAGAACGCATATCCAACGCGAAACAAAAAGAGATCAGACGTAGAAAAACGGCGGAAAGACGAGAAAGATTAATCGTCGAGATAATTCGTCTTTGTCCGTAGTTTAAAAAATACTTTTCGAAAACAAACTAACACGACACACGTGCATTTAAAGATTATAGATGAGTTAATTTTAGAAATGATTGTGCAAAAGATACTTTACCTGGTAAATTTCCTAATTATGTTTCCACCAAACTACTTGTTTGCAAAATTCAACGATTTTTCGCAATGGCGAATTGCACTAAAAAAATAAAAATAAAAATTAAACTAAAATTCAAAACTGACACGATGTGACGATTGACACAACCAGCAGCAGGCGACCGCGTATCTCATAGACAGAGAGAGAGGTGGCGTATCTTTTTTGCATCAATCATTGCTATATCGCAATCACCTCTGATTGGTTAACAGTCTTCCACTATTGGACGAAATCCATTGACGCAACAAGAATACCATAAATTCAGCCAATCGGAGGTGATTGCGATGTATCAATGATTGATGCAAAAGATACGCGATCGCCATGCCACAGACATAATAAAGAAAGCCCTGCTGATATATAAACCAGAGACAAGTAACATATAGGATACATAATAACAATGGAAAATGAAAAACTTTAAAAAAAATCAGTGCTGCCAACCACTATGGAGCGTCCCACCCTAGCAGCAGCTTGAAATCCCCCTGTTGACCCCTAAAATTTACTTGAAATCCCCTAGCTTTCGCTAAAATAACCCTAGTCCCAAATAGGCACCTTTTTTGAGCGGTATATTGAAATGGATAAAAAATACACTTACAAAATGAAATGGACGTTTATTTCCGTTGGACATCATATTATAGTAACTTATAATCTAAAGAAACGAGTCTTAATTTCATCGACGTCAGGATAATACTTAACAATGATTTCGTCTAAGACATAATCTTTCTATCAAGTTGCGTTTTACTATTGCCTATATTTTTAAAGTCATACCTAAATATTGACGTTCAATAATTTGAGCATACGGTCGGAAGGAACTAATTTGACACATGAACCGCAGTCCTTTTGTGAAGTAAATCTCACCATCATAATACTTAAGAGTACTTCAAGGGACAACTTATTCCGTTATTTATTGAAGTGAAAACTTCTTTAGTCGCGTTGAGCAATTTTTGGTTGGGGGTAAAATGAGGAATGTGTGAACGGTCTTCTTAAATAAGAGGTCTTAAGTATAATTATAGTACATAAGCAAATGCCCGCGACTACGTCCGCGTGGATTGAGGTTTTTTGGTTCCCGCGGGAACTTCTTAACTTTCCGTGATAAAAATTAGCCCATGTGTTATTCCAGACTATAATCTATCTCTGTGCCAAATTTCATTTAGATCCATTCAGCCGTTGGGGCGTGATTGACTAACAAACGTCCATCCATACATCCATCCATTTAAACTTTTGTATTTATAATAATACTAGCTAATGCCCGCGACTTCGTACGCGTGGATTGAGGTTTTGTGGATCCCGCGGGAACTCTTTAATTTTCCGGGATAAAAAGTAGCCCATGTGTTATTCCAGACTATAATCTATCTCTGTGCCAAATTTCATTTAGATCCATTCAGCCGTTGGGGCGTGATTGACTAACAAACGTCCATCCATACATCCATCCATTTAAACTTTTGTATTTATAATAATACTAGCTAATGCCCGCGACTTCGTACGCGTGGATTGAGGTTTTGTGGATCCTGCGGGAACTCTTTAATTTTCCGGGATAAAAAGTAGCCTATGTGTTAGTCCAGACTATAATCTATCTCTGTGTCAAGTTTCATCCAGATCCGTTCAGCCATTCTGGCGTGATTGAGTAACAAACATCCATTTGAGGTTATTTTGGTTCCCGTGGGAACTTCTTTATTTGCCCCTAATTTAGGGGGAAAACTCCCCAGTTGGCAACACTGCAAAAATTCTGACGACTGACGTAATTTTTAGGGTTCCGTAGCCAAATTTGGCAAAAACGGAACCCTTATAGATTCGTCATGTCTGTCTGTCTGTCTGTCTGTCTGTCTGTCTGTCTGTCTGTCTGTCTGTCCGTCCGTATGTCACAGCCACTTTTTTCCGAAACTATAAGAGCTATACTGTTGAAACTTGGTAAGTAGATGTATTCTGTAAACCGCATTAAGATTTTCTTACAAAAATAGAAAAAAAACAATAAATTTTGGGGTTCCCCATACTTAGAACTGAAACCCAAAAATTTTTTTTTCATCTAACCCATAGGTGTGGGGTATCTATGGATAGGTCTTCAAAAATGATATTGAGGTTTGTAATATCATTTTTTTCTAAACTGAATAGTTTGCGCGAGAGACACTTCCAAAGTGGTAAAATGTGTCCCCCCCCCCCCCCCCCCGTAACTTCTAAAATAAGAGAATGATAAAACTAAAAAAAATATATGTTGTACATTACCATGCAAACTACCACCGAAAATTGGTTTGAACGAGATCAAGTAAGTAGTTTTTTTTTAATACGTCATTAATCGTAAATCGCAATTTACCTTTCATTCAATCAACTCAAATATTTAAAAAAAACATTTAATTTAAAAATTACTACAGGTTTGTACGGAACCCTCGGTGCGCGAGTTCGACTCGCACTTGGCCGGTTTTTTTAATCACAGACCGCTCAGTCCACAGATTTATAAAGGGGAGCAGATTCAATATAATGAAAAAAAATTGCGTGGCAATTTCAAACACACGGAAACATTACTCACACATAGACAAAACTCAGGGCCGCACCTTGTTGCTGCTTAAAACATTATATTAATCTTTGATTAGGTATAAGAGGATGTGTTACATTTTACTCAATTATAGTTATACGATGCATTTTGTTAATAAAACATGTACTACTATGTTTTGACTATTCTTACTTAATGAAAGCTACGTTTTTAGAATGAGACAGGTGTATTATGTTATTGCGTGAACGTGTCAGGCAATTGTCATATGACGTCATCAAATTTTGCTATTGAAGCCAATTTTTTTGGACCTTTATATGGCGTCTGTATTGCTTCCGGTGTTTTGGTTGTGGCTAATTACCAGTTTTGTGAATATTTGCATAATATTTTTATGTGTTTTTGCTTAGTTTTGTGCAGTTTTGTGTAATCAACAATGGTGAAGTGCTCAGTTGTGGGGTGTTGTAATAATAGTATTGTAAAACGCCCAGGAATTTCATTTCATAAGTGAGTAACATAGTTGTTTTTATTTTTCTTTTTGTGGCGAGTATTTTAAGTTATTTCAACTAATTATACCTTAGTTTCTTCTTTACTGAATCCAAAACACGTAAATTTTTGCGCTATCCCCGAAAATTTGGATTATTTCATTAGTTTTTGTTTGAGTGTTTATATAGTGTGGGGAATTATGAAGGCCGGGAGGTGGAGGTTAAAGAAAATCCGAAATTTTCTTATAATTAAAATTTAATGAATAGTTTTACAATTAAAATTCTTATAGGTAATTACTTATGTACGTGCGAACTAGTCCGAAGTAAGGAAAATAGTCGTCCGTGAGAATACTTAATCTAACACTTTCACTTGCTGTAACCCTACGCGCTGATGAAGCGCAAACGTAATCTAAAAGACGTAGGGCTGGCGCTGTCTTAGAGTTCCAGGGTTATCACTTTAACACTTCCCCTCGCAGATCTGCAACTATTTCAGCACTTTTAGGGAAAAAGTTGCAGGATGAGATGGATGGATGGATGTTTCAGCTGCAGTTGGTATTTTTCGATAGATCTTCACCTCCGGTGGCTGGCTGTGTTACGACTAGGCTGCGTCTCTTCATATAGCGGCGAATGAGAATGATTACTGTGAGTATAATTAAACTCAGAAGAAGTACATATAAGGGGATGGTTGTATGATAGACGGCGTCAGAGTGGCCGGTAATAGGAATCAGTGTTTGCAGCTCTACATTTTTTTGAATATCATGAAGATAGTGGAGATTGATTGAATTAATCTTAACTTGCGGTAATTTTAAGGTTGAGTCGATAGATGAGCTGTTTACCGAAGTTAGTAAAATCTTCATTGGGTGGCCGCGAAGTTCATCGTCTGCATTGACCAAAGTGAATTCATCGGTGCGTAAGAGACAGTTGTGTGGTATAGTAGCTAGATAACTGCCATTCAAAGTTATGTAATCGTTTCTTCCGCATTTAAGGCTTACTTTTGTTGCGTTTGGGAATGTAATCGAATAATGTTGGTCGTCTAATTTTTCCATGCCTTCTTTTGACAGCGATACTGTGGTTATTTTACACGACTTGTCTATGAGTTGGCTTGTGATGAGCGTCGAAATGCAGTCTGGTGTAGTGCGGACCCGATGGTTGAGGCTTGCTTTACAAAGATATCGGGCAGTATTACCAAGCTTCGGGCATTCAGCCTCTATGTACACATGCATATACCCATTGGTTGCAATGAACGGAAATGGAGGGATAAGGATTTGATTTTGACTATTAGGTAATATGGATAATTTGTAAAGATTGAAATTTTGGGGAGCTACTATCGGGAATCTTAGAACTATAACTATTCTTTTTTCTGAATAATATGACCCTGAACGTATAATGTTATAATATTCGCGAAGTTCTAAATCTAATAATTGATTCTTACTATATATTGTACCTAATCTACTTATCATTACTCTTAAAATATCAATCCCTATCATTATATGGTGTGCGGTAGCTGTACGCGTAAACGCTAATATGTCTTCAATTTTTCGAAGAGTAAGTAAAACTTCATCTATGTTATCGTTTAAAATATCTAAAAGTTGAGCAAATTTCGCAAATCTAAGAGTAACCAACTTGGTATCGGTCTCTACATTCATTAAGTATAGGATAGTTTTATTAATCTCTATCTGGTTATGAGCTAACTTATCTACTACTTGGGAGTACTCTGCCATCCAGTCCTTACTAAGACTTATATGCTGATTAGTTTCTAAAATTATTTTATCTTGGTTAAATTCCAGAGTTTTTAATGCGCTATTATATCTAATTGCATCATTATAATCTAAGTTGCCTGTTATGGCTTTGATTATAGATCCTAATCCATTTATCAGACCCCTTTTGACACGACCCGGTTCAAAACTTTTAAGGTAATATGAGGCTTTATCTAATTTTTGAATCAAATATTGGACACGAGATTCATAAAGTGAAAATGTATAATCATCGAAATGATTTTCTATATCGGTTATTTGATCTCTTACGTTGTTAATTTTAATTTCTATATCATTTATTTCTATATACTGCAGAAAGGTGTGGTAGTGAGTAATGAGGTTCATGCATCCAAGATTAAATGGTAATAGCCCAGGACCATCCTTCATACTTTCAAGTTTTATCTCTTGACTCGCCGCTAGTTGGGTTGTCATTACGAGCAGCAGCAGTATCCTGTAACAAGTTTGCACTTTTTGGAACTCGTTTCAGACGTGATTTTGCGACGGGCTGACGTTTTCTAGAGGTATAGATATGTATAGGTAAATTAGTTACTACAGTGTCCTGCGTAAAACGGGGAGCTAATTTTTGTCTAGAAGCTTGCGGATTATTAATAAAGATTTGTTGCTGGGGTGCTAAATCAACTACAGGTTCTCTATCTCTATTCCGATGATCTATAATTTGTGTTCGATCAGCAAGAGAGGCTTCATTAACAATATTATATACCTTTTTCATTTGTTCTTTATGGTTTTGGATGTATAACTGGAATAATTGTTCAGATAAATTAAAGTCTAACGGGTCCCGTGGGTCAGTATGTCCAATAATTAAATCATATGGTCTACATTTAGTAAAGCTATGGATGGAGCTGTTATAAGCTAGCAAAGCATATGGCATAAGATTGGTCACTGGTTCATCGCGCTTTTGTAATCTAAGGATTCTTAAATGTTCCAATATGGTAGAGTGAAATCTTTCGATATTACCGTTTTCATTAGGAGCATGAGCCGAAGTCTTATGGTGAGCAATCTTATGTAGTTTGCAAAATTCTACAAATAATTGGTTGGTAAATTCGGTTCCCTGATCAGTTACTATTCTGAAAGGAAGCCGGTGATGCGTGCTGTAATTCAGTAGAGCCTGTATAACACTAATTGCAGTTCCGTTGACGAATTGGGTGTTAAAGCAGTTTCAGTTGAAGAACCACGAATAAATACGGGTGATGGAGCAGTTTCAGTGGAAGAACTATGAGCTGGTGACGGTGATCTCTCTGTTGGGTTGACAATCATTGAATCGGATTCCTCGTTATAAATTTCAACTCTAGATAAAGCATCAGCGTTCGTGTTGCTTTTGCCTTTCTTATAAATCACTGTGTAATCAAATTCACTAAGCTTTAAACGCCAACGGGTAAGGCGAGAGTTGGGCTCTTTCAAGTTCATAACCCACTGTAAGGGCTTATGATCAGTGAGGATTTTAAATTTGCGACCAAACAGGTAAGGCCGAAAATACTTCGTTGCCCAAACGATGGCTAGTAACTCTTTTTCAATCGTGCTATAATTTAATTCGCTACTATTTAGTGTACGAGAAGCGTAAGAGATAGGTTTATCCGAACCAATCGGCCCTTGCGATAAAATAGCACCCAGCGCGACATTTGATGCATCTGTGGTGAGTATGAACTCTTTTTCAAAATCGGGGTATTGCAATATCGGGTCATTGGATAATAGCAATTTGCATTTCTCGAAGCAATTTATATATTCGGAATTCAACACTATTTTAATTCCCTTTTTTAAGCATCGAGTAAAAGGTTTTGTTATCCGTGCAAAATCTGGAATAAACTTACGGTAATATCCAAGTAAGCCTAAAAATTGTTTGATCTGCTTTGGAGTTTTGGGTATAGGATACTTCTCAATTGCAGATATTTTATCAGGATTCGGTTTTATTCCATCTTTACTAATAATATGTCCTAAGTATGCAGTTTCTAACTTCAAAAATTCCGATTTGTCCATCTGAATTTTGAAATTTGATTCGCGAAGGCGCTGAAACACTTTTTCTAGATTTATAATATGTTCCTGAAGGCTTGTGCTAAAGACTATTATATCGTCCAAATAGACAAGACAAATAACGTTTTGTAACCCGCGCAAGACATTATCCATCACTCGCTGGAAAGTGGATGGAGAATTCTTAAGACCCATGGGCATCCGTAAGAATTCGAAGTGCCCGTGTTCTACATTAAAAGCTGTTTTAGGGGTATCATTAGGGTCCATCTCTACTTGGTAGAACCCACTGGCCAAATCGAGTGTGGTAAAATACTGACATTTGCCTAATTTATCTAATACGTCAGCTATATTAGGAATAGGATACTTGTCGTTTATGGTCTTCTCGTTCAATTTGCGAAAGTCAACGACTAGTCTCCATTTCTGTTTGCCAGAAGCATCTGACTTTTTGGGCACGACCCAAATAGGAGAGCTCCATGCTGAATCCGATGGTTTAATTATCCCTTGACTTAACATCCTTTCTATTTGGTCTCTAACTTCTTCGCGATGCACATGTGGATAACGGTAGCTTTTCGTATAAATTGGAATTTCATCAGTTGTTCTAATACAATGTTTGATTTTATTAGTGAAAGTAAGAGTTTCTCCCTCTATATAAAAAATATCTGCATACTTAGCGCATAAAATTTCCAGATTAGTTCGTTCTTCAGGATTTAAATGATTTGTACGTAGTCGTGCAAGAACTTCCTTCGTGCGAACTGGTAATGTTATTTTATCAAAGCTTTCGATGTTATTAATTTCGGTATTAATCGATCTATCCATTGAAAAGATAGTGTCATTTTGAGTCGGGTTCAATACTTCTAAGATACCGCGATTTTTCTTTACAGATGTTAAACAGCTAGGTATTATGCAATTCGAAATTTTTTGTTCGGGAACTAGGACATCGCCATCTTTACTATTAATCGGTACCCTAACCAGTTTAGAACTGTTGGCTGGAATTATATCTTCGTAAAGGTTAACATTTTTGGAGTCATACATTACTATGGGATTAATAGCAAATTTAGTAATGAGGAATTTATCTTTCAAGTCTATTTTAGCTTCCCATTTGTTAAGTAGGTCTAGTCCAATTAAGCCATCGAAATAATTGTGGAATTTGTATACGAATAGAGTAATATCATCGGAGTCACCGAGTTCTTCGAAACATGGCAAGGTTATTGAATAATCACTTTTTGTAGTTGCGTGCACATTAGTAACCTCGAATGGATCGTAGTTTAACGGGATATTAGAAAAATAATTTTCAACCACTTCGGGACTAATAAACGATTGATTGGCACCTGTGTCTAAAAGAAATTTAAGGGGTGGCTCACTGATTTGGATAAAACAGAGTTGCCGCTGAATCTGAAAATTAATCTCTATGTTGGCTTTTTTGGTTCCGTTGCTAACCGAAAATTTTCATCATTAGAACCTTCTGTTTTTTTTTCATTTTCTTCCAATACAGGATTCGTAGAGCAAGGGTAGAGTTCATAATTATTATAATTATAATTATCTGGATATTGGTCATAGGTGTGATCTTGGCTATAGTTATCGCTCTCATAGTAATTATAATTTTGATCATAATCATAATCGTAATCGAATTCATTGAAATTAACTTCACGCGCCTTCATGTAATTTGTAGGGGGCGGATTGCCAAATCTGCGCCAGTCATGACCTGATGGAGGCAATGGCTTAGTGTCAAAACGATTTACGCCACTCATAGGTGTCGATCCGTTCGATGCTCGATTAAGATTAGGATTTCGTGGGGGCAGTCTAAATAGGTTACTATTAGGGTTATAATTAGGCGGAAGGGCACGAAACATTTGTTGCGTACGGTTAGGCATTCTATTAAATTGTGGCCGATTATTATAATTATTATAGATAGGCATAGGCATTCTATGGGGTTGGGGCATATTCATCTTAAATTGCTGTGGCTGTGGAATATTTGCAAACGGTTTCTGCCAATTAGTTTGCATGGTAGGTATATGAGGCACACTAGAATTAGATAACCCTTTAGGTAGACTGTCGTTTCTTTGTTGAAGGTATAGCGTATTCTGTTCTTCCTGAACATACTCTAATGCTTTTTCAATAGTTTCTGGTCTCATGCACCTAACACGAGAACCCAGGGGTTCCTTAAGTCCGCGAAGAAAAGCTTGCATCGTTAACTTTTTGTATAAATCGCGCTTTGCCTCAATAGTCGTTTGCACGGACTCATGCAAGGTGACATAGGTCATTACGGTGCTAAAAAGGGTCTGACAACGTTCGTAGTACTCCATAGGAGTACTATTTCCCTGAACCTGTATAGCTATATCATTGTAGAGGGCGGATTCGTCTCTCTGGTCGGCAAAGTTATTAATAAGAGCACTTCTAATACCCTGCCAATTTTCAGCGATGCCATTGGAATTAATAAAACGGGCTGCAGGCCCTGTGATTTTATTGAGTATACCACTAAGCAGAGATATATTACAAAGTTCAAAACCTGGCTCGTCTTTTATATATGCGATAACTAGTTGGTCACAAAGTCGTATAAATCTAGTGAGGACATGAGGGTTGCCATCGAACTCGGGCAGGACCCTCAAAGCCTTATGAATTGTGTCGGGATTATAACTCATATCTAAATCTATATTAATATCTATATTTCTGTTGCTATCTAAATTGGCCCTACGAGACTGCCTTGGAGATGCAGCTCTAGGGTATCCTTTTCTGGGATGGAAAATTTTGTATGAGATACTTAGGCACTAGGATATGAAGCAACACAATGGGTAATTTCGTGTACTTACATTTTTTTCGGATATCTTTTTTTTCTTGTCTCGAAGTCTGGAGACGCTCCACCTGCGACTCTTCAAGGTTCTTGAACAATATATTCGACGAAGGCTTAAAAGCCAACCAGCCTCGCGGGGCTAGATTTTCCGGAAATTTTCCGGAAATTTTCCGAATTTCTCGCGCCGCGGACTGTCCCGAATATCCTACTACACCTGCGCCAATTATGAAGGCCGGGAGGTGGAGGTTAAAGAAAATCCGAAATTTTCTTATAATTAAAATTTAATGAATAGTTTTACAATTAAAATTCTTATAGGTAATTACTTATGTACGTGCGAACTAGTCCGAAGTAAGGAAAATAGTCGTCCGTGAGAATACTTAATCTAACACTTTCACTTGCTGTAACCCTACGCGCTGATGAAGCGCAAACGTAATCTAAAAGACGTAGGGCTGGCGCTGTCTTAGAGTTCCAGGGTTATCACTTTAACAGGGGATTGTATTGTTTACAAATAAATTGAGTATCGATAAAATTAAATTTCATATCACTTTTTTTTTTTTTTACTCCTCTACAAGTTAGACCTTGACTGCGATCTCACCTGATGGTAAGTGATGATGCGTTTCACTCTAACTGTTTCTCACTCAGAGGGGTAGAGAGATGAAATTGAACAGTCAGCTTCTACTTATAATATTGCCAAACTCATTTTAGGCTGTAGCGATGATAACCTTGTGATTAAGACACCCGATCTCCGGGATGGTGTCTCGTATTCGAAAATTACAGTGTCTATTCAAGTGGTTTTTGGTCCCTTCATTGCAGTTATTGTGTATCATTTTAACTAATTACTATTTTTGACTGCCTCGTTAGTCTAGTGGTTAGCAAAGTCGACTGCGGATCACGAGGTCCTGGGTTCCATTCCCGGTCGGGCATAAAAGTTAGGTATTGGGTTTTTCAATTAAGAAATTCTCAGTGCCAACCCGGAGTTTCATACAAAATTTCACCCCCTATTTCACCCCCGTAGGAGTGGAATTTTGAAAAATCTTTCCTTAGTGAGCGCCTACGTCACAAAAGGAACCTACTGACAAAATTTCAAGTTGCTAACCCCAGCGGTTTAGGCTGTGCGTTGATCCCTTAACGATTTAGTATAGGTACTTTCACTCCACTCTTCCAATTAGTATAGGTACTTTCTGAAATAAACACCTCCATATAATTTTTCTCCGAAAAATTATGGAGAGTTCTTCTTTAAAAACAAATTTTGAAATGGAACCGCACCCGCCCGCGTACACCGCGCGGCCCACTGTCTACTTACTTGCTCTCCTTCTATCCTAGTGTTTACTGCCTACGTGTTCTGAAGTAAACAACCCACTGCTATGCTAGCGAGCACAGTGAAATCGCCAGAGCGCCACGCATCCGACAGACGTAAAAAAAATTCTCATAAGAAAACATAAAACAGAGACCCCTTAAATATCTAAAAGGGCCTTTTAATGTAAATAAACTTTCCAGACATGCATACAGTGTAAGAGACCGTTGAAGTAAAAACACAAAGAAACCTTCCTTAGTTGATTAATATCAATATCATACCTACATAACAAAGAATAAGACGAGCGATATGTCTAGTATCGCAAATTATAGGCCAATATCGTTGGGGACAATTGCGGGAAAGGTGCTTGAGCGGCTGCTGCACCCTGAACTGATGAAGAATGTACAGATTAGGGATGCACAGTTTGGTTTTCGTCCCGATCTCTCAACCGACTCGGCAATTCTGTGTCTGAAACACGCCGTAAATTACTATAAAAGTCGTGAAACATCCGTGTATGCCTGTTTTCTGGATCTGAGTCGCGCTTTTGATCTTGTTAATTATAATATATTATGGAGAAAAATGCGCGACTCAAACATCCACAGCGGTATTGTCGAGCTAATGAGATATTGGTACGAAAACCAAACGAACACTGTGCGTTGGGGCGACACAGCGTCTAGTGTTTTTAGACTAGAGTGCGGTGTACGTCAGGGGGGGCTGACCTCTCCAGACCTGTTTAATCTTTATATAAACGATCTCATTGGGGAGCTAAGTGGCACAGGCATCGGTTGCCACATTGACGGAGTTTGTTTTAATAACTTAAGCTACGCCGATGATATGGTGCTACTTAGCCCCTCAATAAACGGTCTTCGCAGATTAGTAGCGATTTGCGAAAATTATGCATTAAGACATGGGTTGCAATACAATGTGCGAAAATCAGAGATGTTAATTTTTAGAGAGGGTAAAGGTCCGGAGAGTATTCCGCCAGTTTTGTTGGATGGATCTCCAGTTCAGGTTGTGCAGCAGTTCAGGTATCTCGGGCATATGTTAACGGGATCCCTGAGCGACGATCTGGATATAGAACGGGAGCGTAGGTCACTGGCAATACGGTGCAACATGCTCGCTCGCTGTTTTGCTCGGTGCTCTGAGGATGTTAAAGTTACGTTGTTTAAGCTTATTGCATGAGTTTTTATACATCACAACTATGGATCAAATACACTAAAAGATCCTTTAACATCCTCAGGGTACAGTATAACGATGCCCTTCGTATTTTATTAAAAATGCCGAGGTATTGTAGTGCGTCGGGCATGTTCGCCGACGCTGGTGTCCCAGACTACTATGCCATTATTAGAAGTAGAATTGGCGGTTTCTGGGAAACCGTCAGTGATTCTACTAATAAGCTGATTAAAGTCGTCGCTCAGGCATCCCCTGACAACGTGTTTTATAAGCACTGGCTAAGGGTACACCAGACCCCGAACGTAAAATGATTTTTCATTTTAAACTTATTTTATCTTAATCTATTTATACATATTCATTATATTTAATTATTGTATTTTTTTTTATTTTTTTACTGTATACGTGTTTTTATATGGGTGCAATAAAATGATTTATTATTTATTATTATTATTATACCACTGACGATCGGGTACCTTTGGGTGCCATTGAACTTCGCCATCTTGGCTTTCCTAACAGCAAACCGACAATTCTTCCATACAGAACAAATCTTGTAAAAAAACCGCATCAAAGTCTTGCATAGTTCTACACTTGTAAGCCTCTTCAATACTACATTTTCTACGGAAAAATAAATTCCGCCATCTTGAATTTTTTCCTGTTCATCAAGTAGACCTTCATGTCCTGATCATCTTTTGCCAAGAAACCACTCGTCCATCTTTTATACTCTCCGAGATAGACACCGACGAAATTTGTATGGTGGCCATCTTAAATCCGCCATTTTGAATTTTTTTTCAGCACACTGTCAATTGGATGAAGTTTCGAGTGACATTTGGTGGAGCACACCCCACCTATCTTGAATACCCTGGCTGTGCTCTTCATCCGTCTTCGAAATCCTCAATCATCAGCTCTCTCCGTATTTTTCCTCCGAATGAATTTTTGTCTTATTATGAAACGATGAGTAAAAAAATTTTTTTTTATACAAAATTTTTTCATACAAAAAACCTCAATTCACCCGGACGGGGTCGCGGGCATCAGTTTGTTCATTATAAAATACGAATACTAGTGTATTTCAAAAATTATGTTTAATTATTTATTAATTATATTTTGATAATTTTATATCGTGTATATTATAAGTATCGACATAATAAAAGGTATCGATAATTTCAGCCCTAATCCCCGCATTAAGCTCCGCCCATGCGCCATTTTAAGGATAAAGGAAGCTTCAATTTAAATATGTTAGGGCACATCCTCTCTATATACCTAATCAAAGATATTAATATGTAGGGTTAAGTCGTGTGAAAAAAAACGACCTAAACGTTACTTATCTTTTGGAAGCTATATTTTGTAAGGGTTTTAAAATATATATATTATGTACTTTTTATGACTTTTTTCATCACAAGCGATCACAACTGCAATGTAGTAACAAAATTTAAAATTGTAATTTCATATAACTTTTGCCCGCAGCTTCGCTTACGTTAAATTCAATTTTCATACAAATTTCAAATCCCTGTTTTACGTGGGAATGGATTTTCAAAAATACTTTCTCAGCATCCGCTCCTACCTCTTAACCATTTGTAGTTGACTAAAGCCTGCCTCGATAGGATAGAGGCCTGTGCTAGATGTCTATTCCGGGCTTGGGTCCGCAATGGTAATCACCACCATGTGATGGGAATATTATTTAAAGAAAGTTCCTACTGACATTAATTTCTTGGCAGTAAGCCAAATAAATGTTGTAAAATACGTCGAAGTCCAGGAATCAATAGCGCCATCTACTGCGATGTTGACGAACGAGTGTTAGGACACTGGTCGTCGCACGACCGGCGTAGAGAGTATTTAGTTGTGTTTCTCCAATATCTAGCTTGCGCGAGCATTGTGACGTTAATTTAGTTTACTTTGCCTTTTAGGTTTTCGTTCATATTTAATTAGGGCCCGATATTTAGTGCAGTGTATTAGCATCAATTAGCATCGACCAAGCTAGCAGCCACGCCCACCCCAACCAGCAGAGCAAGTATGCATATGACACTTGTCTCTGGATACTAGTAGTAACCACAGATTTATAAAATGTCTGTGGTATGCTGTGGTACATGTTAAACTCATAAACCCAAAGCCCTCTAAAACAAGTTTAATAAAAAAAAAAATCATAACGACCTTCTTTACTTTTTCTGGTCGGTGACCCGGGCCTCGGTCCAGTAGAGATGGACATTTAAAATATACATCGATGTTTTTTCCGATGTAATGCATCGATCGGTTGCATCGATGTTAATACGATGTATTGATAAATACATCGATGTTTCTAAAACATCGATTGTTTTCGTACTTACATGTTTAGACCTTAAAGAAAACTAGGTAAGTACAAGAAAAAATATTTATTAAAATGCACAATTACACAGCCAAGTGCCAACACAATCTTTACATATTCCAATATTTTTATTGAATACTATGTTAAAACAAATGTTCAGACTTCAGTGTTACCAACACTCGAAAATATTTGTCCCTAAAACTCAAGACAAAAAGCCCTAAAAAGTCCCAATTTTTTTTTTGCCGTACTTTCAAAATTAAGATTCATATTGAATGATTTATATTTTTGCTGAAGAAAATCTTAATTTTGGAATAACGGCTTTCTTATTGGTCGTAAGACTACAGTATTTTCTTTCAGTAAGCATAGACAACGTAACCACGGACCACCATTCACCACATTCACCAGTCTCCATAGTTGTAATATAACGCGTCCTATGTTTATGTATATGGTAAACACTATGGTGACTTGTTATTCATTCAACTACGCATTCTTAGTAATAAGAATTGTAAATACATGATAGATCTAAGAATTAATAAAAAATAGGTAAAAAATATAAGAAGACAAAAATCCCTAAAAATATGAGGGCCCTAAAAGAAGCCCTTCGTCTTTGTTTAAGCCCTAAATTTGGGACCAAAAGACCCTAAGTTGGCAACCATGTTTTGGTTATAATTTTGCTATGCCGGCTCCGCGGCAAAGGAAACAACCTATTCAGAAACCGATAAATCATTGGCGTGTTATATTGGCAGAACTGATTATAACGTTCCGTTTAACGAAACGTCGTGAAAGTCACTGCAGTTGTCACTTGTCACTTGTCAGTTGAGTATTCGATGCATCGAATGAAAAACATCGATATATATTCGATGCTGAAGTATTAACAATACATCGGTTCAATACGATGCATCGTTACTATACATCGAGTGTTTAAAATACATCGATGTATATCGTCCATCCCTACGGTCCAGAGACAAGTTAACCAGAGACCTCGTTCGACCAGAAGAAAAATAATTTAAAACTAAAACAAAAAGATAATTTTTTCTTTTATAATTTGAAAATTCGTTTTTTTCCTTTCACTAATATGATTACCTTGTACAATATTTTTAGCAACTAAGTACTAAGCAGTTTTTGTTACTTTTATCCTTTGCGGTCAATTCGCGGGAAGTCTTCCTTTTTTCCAGCACCGCCCTATATAATTTTTATAATGGAAGAGATATTTAAGGAGCCAGTGCAATTATCCAAAGGGATAAATATAAAGTAAGTGTACTTATGGTACTTTTATGGCCCATTACTGCCCAGGCCGAAAATAAAGTAGTTCATGGCTGAGTATTAAAACTAGTATGTTCTGAAGGAAACTGCACCATAAAAAACAGTTCCATAAAAATATTTTTTCACCACATTAACTCAAAAGGAGCATTAGAGCTTTTTTGATTAAAATCAATGAAGAAATTCCATTTTTTTACTACTACAGTTTAGTCAAAATACAAATATTAATTAAAAAATCAATAGTTATTAAAAAAAACAATAAAAAAATTGCATAGGTTAAAAAACAGATTTCTGAACGTTTCGTGAGTCAATGAGATAGAAATGCCAAGCCACAGTGTTCTAAATTCATGCACAATTTTTTTTCCCTCTGAGTGATCAAAAATGACTTTTTCACTGGTTTTAAGCAATAAAAGTGCTCTTATTGAGCTAATATGCATAAGATACAAGTTTTAAACTTAGCGGAACAGTGGCATGTACCAAAAAATATATATAATAGTCACTGTGTTGTTTATAGTGTCACCAATACTGGTATCCCGGTATTAGATATTTCAATACCGGTATTGAAAACGGACGAAAAAAGTCTGGGATCCCGGTACTAGCCAATACCGGGATCCCAGACTTTTTTGTCCGTTCCCAGTATTGGAAGCCCTAGTACATACTTATTGTTTTTTTGAAGTGAAACTTTTTAGAATCATTGTGATTTGAAAATTCGATGAAACCAAAAAGCGACACTAAAAAGAGAAAAACATATTCATAATAGGATTTAGCCTGCGAGAGAATGAGATAGTAGACAAGTTATATTTGTCTCATAAGATAGAATAGTGCTGTATCCACTCAACATGAAGCCTACATTGGCTCCCCAGCAACACTCCCGGAAGTCCTCGCCGACCTGGGCTGCCTGCTTGGATTTTGGAGTGAGCTCGGCTGGCTGGAGCGAGTCGCACCAGAGGTCTCACGCAAAACGGGCACCCATTCTTAAGTGCGGAAAAGCCCAGAGAGAGAAGAAGAAGATAGAATACAAGTTATATTTGTCTCATTCTCTCGCAGGCTACTTTTCTGAAGTTTCACTTCTCACTTCTTCACTTAAAAAATATTTTGTCTATTGTAGGGAGCTAATAGGCGGACAGTCCGAGTTCCACATTGACCTAGATTTTCAGAAGAAGGGCATGGGGATGATGGGGGCATGTGATGATGATTTATTTCCTGATATGGACGATGACAGGTATTGTAGCTAATTAGTTACATGTTGATCTGCCCCCCAATTATGTAAGAATTGTCGATCAAATCGTATAAGCTCGGCTTCAAAGTAAAATAAACCATAACAACAGCAACAGCATTGAAGTAGAGCTCAATTTCGTGTATCAATTCTCATACGTTTAGGTATGTACGATACCCTAAACGTATAAGAATGGATACACGAAATTGAGCTCTAATACAATGATGTTATGGTTAGTTTTACTTTGAAGCCGAACTTATAAGATTTGATCGGCAATCCTTACATGATTGCACCTCTGGTGGGCGGTTGTGTTTTCGTGTATGACTTAAGAACTTTCAAAGCATGAGTGAATAGCCTCGTTGGTCTAGTGGTTAGCATGTTCAACTGCGGCCGACGAGGTCCCGGGTTTGAGTCCCGGTCGGACCTTAATTAACTATTGGATTTTTCTGACTAGAAATTCTCAGTACTAGCCCGGAGTTAGGAAGTGGGCGGTGTTTCACCCCCGTGCTTCGGAGAGCATGTTAAGCTGTTGGTCCCAGTTATTATCACTAACATGATAATAGTCGTTAAAGCACGCCGACCCGCATTGGAGCAGCGTGGTGGGCGTAAGCTCTATTTCCCTCTCTCCTATGAGAGTGGAGGCCTGTGCTCAGCGAAGTTAATGGGGTGTAGTAGTGGTAGTGGATGAGTAAATAGGCATATTCTAGGCAAGTACGTTCCAACCTAGACTTGCTTGCTCATCTTTGCTTTTCATAAGCATGATTGTCGTCAAGCACAAGTTTCTGGGTTAATATATAGCCTATGACACTCACAAATAATGTGGCTTTCTATTAGTACCGATTAGATTACTTCAACAGTAATCATAGAGCACTCAGGGCCAAACTAGCAATGAATACAAACAAACGTAGACCGTTTAAAGTGAAAACGAAGAGTGAGCACACATTTGTAGACGCTAAAGAACTAAAGGATAAAACTGAAAACTTTATTGAAAACACCAAAGACCTTAACACACAAGAAAAATATAATATATTGCTAGAGCTGTTGACTGCAAAAAATACTAAGAAGACAGCCATGAGAGGAGACTCTAGATTACTTTGGTTATCCGACAAAACAAAAACTCTTTTAGAAGACAGAATCAAACTTATTAATACACCAAATAAAACCAAAAGTATAAGAAGGTGTATAACTCAGATTAGCAAAGAAATAAACATAAATATACGTAAAGACAGAGAAGAATACAGATTAGAAAAGCTACAACAATGTATACAAAAAACAGGGGGTACCAAAAAAGCAGTCAAACAACTGGTCGAAAAACGAGATTGGATACCAAAAATGAAAGCCACATGTGGCAAAAATTTGACCCAACGCCCAGACATAAGAGCATTAGCTACAAACTTTTTTAAGAACTTATATTCGAGCTGTAGCACTTTAACTTCCATAGATCTAACAGGAGAGGACACAATTCCAGAAATAATGTTGACAGAAGTAGAAAAGGCAATAAAATCTCAAAAAAAGGACAAAGCTCCAGGCTCAGACTGCATAACAAACGAGTTTCTTCTAGGAAATATAAATACCTTAGCACCCATCCTGACACATATATTTAATGATGTTATTAAGAATGAATTCATTCCAAGCCAGTGGACAACCTCAACCATAGTTCTATTGCATAAGAAAGGCAGCAAAGATGATATAAACAATTATAGACCTATTAGTCTAATTTCTAATATATACAAAATCTTTGCTAAAATAATTCTTAGCCGGATAAGCAAGGTACTGGATGAGAACCAACCAGTGGAGCAGGCAGGATTTAGAAGTGGTTACTCAACCTTAGATCACATCTATGTAGTCAAACAACTTTTCGAAAAGAGCAAGGAATACAATATAACCTTTTACTGCTGCTTTGTGGACTTTAGTAAGGCATTCGACTCACTCGAACATGAGGTGATCTGGCGAGCACTTAAGAACCAGGGGGTCGAACAAAAATATGTCAGAATATTGAAGAACATCTACAGAAACAGTAAAGCAAAGATAAAACTAGAGAAAGAAGGAAACGAAATAAGGATAGAAAGAGGTGTCCGCCAGGGCGATCCAGTGTCACCGAAGCTATTCACTGCAGTTCTGGAGGAGATCGTTCGCCAAATAAATTGGGAGCATAGTGGTATAAAAATAAATGGGGAAAGCCTGTCTCATTTAAGATTCGCAGATGACATCATTATTTTCTCCCCAACACACGATAGTCTCGAGAGAATGCTTAATGAACTAGCTGAAGAAAGTCTGAAAGCAGGATTAGTTATGAACACACAAAAAACCAAGGCCATCACAAATGGAACAAAAGTACCTATATACCTTGGGAACAACATAATTGAATATGTAGAAGAATATATATATCTAGGCCAGACAATATCACTAAAAGACCAAGCAACAAAGGAAATAGAAAGACGCATAGGGAACGCATGGAAGAGGTTCTGGAGTCTCAAAGAAATTTTCAAAAATAGAGATATAAATATGACCATAAAAAGAAAACTTTTTAATACCTGTATCTTACCAGTACTTACATATGGCTGTCAAACATGGTCCCTGACTAAAGCACAGATGAAAAAAATTGCATCTTGTCAGAACGCTATGAACAGGGGTATGATGGGGAAAAGGTTGACAGACAGAATAAAAACAACTACTATAAAGGAATATACAAAAACAAAAGATGTTACTGTTACAATCAAGAGCCTTAAGTGGAAGTGGGCGGGGCACACAATTAGGGGTCAGGATAAATGGAGCAAAAAAGTAATGAACTGGTACACGGGTCATTTAAAGAGGAAAAGGGGTAGACCAATGAAAAGATGGGTCGATGATATTCAAGTAGTGGCAGGTGGCGTATGGTCCCGAACGGCGAGAGATAGAGAGGTGTGGAAGATATTGGGGGAGGCCTTTGCCATTAGGCAAACGGACAGGGTTGTCGAGGCAGTACTAAATAAGACTTAGTTAAGATTAAGAATTATTGTCTGAATAAAGGCTTTATTTATTTATTTATTTATATTAGTACCAGAATTTTCAAAATCTGTTGAGTAGATCCAGAGATTACTTCCTACAACGTCACAAACTTTACCACTTTTTACCCTCGACGAAGCGGAGACGGTATATGTGTTTGCCCTAAGAGGTTGTGTGTTTGTTTGTTTGTTTGTTTGTTTGTTTATTTGTTTGTTTGTTTGTTTGTTTGTTTGTTTGTTTGTGCACTTTTTTGTCACCATTTTTCTCAAAAAGTACTGGGCCGATTGAGATGCGGTTTTTTGCATTAGATACGTATAGCTTGTGAGAAGGTTTTTAGATATATTTTAGGACCATAGACAACCAAGCTGAGCTGTAGTCTATGATTTTAATATTTCAACATGTTACCATTTTTCACAAAAACTACTGTGCTGATTTAGATGCGGGCTTTTTGTTTTAGATATATTTAGCTTGTACCTAGATGCTGCCCAGGGTATCATGATGGAGTCAGGAGGCGATCATGGGAACTCTTTAAATTCTCATCGTATACCCGTCGCGTTTGGACTCTTTTGATTTGTCCATTTGAAAAGGGTTTGGCCATAGTCCACCACACTGGTCAAAAAAACTACTGAGCTGTCAAAGATGCAGTTTTGTGTTTTAGATATTATGTAATATATACGTTTGCTACGTTCTAATTGTTGTTTCAAAGTTATAAAGGTCAAAGGTATAATGGAGCTCTGCAGTTCGTCGTGGGTTTTTTTAAATTTTTTTATTTTATTACTTGTTATAATATGAAGTATGGATTTAGCTCTGGTGAAAATATACAGATAGCTTAGCTATAAGCTCCCTAGCTTATTTATATCAGTATTCAGTAGCCTCTTGGCCAAAAGTAGCTAGCCATGGCCGAAACCTTTTTTTTATTGCAAGACTAGATGATGCCCGAGACTTCGTTCGCGTGGACTAAGATTTTTCGATTCCCGAAAACTGCTCAATTTTCCGGGATAAATAGTAGTCTATGCCCTTCCCCGGGATACAACCTATCTCTGTACCAAATTTCATCAAAATCGGTGGAGTAGTTGAGCCGTGAAAGCGTAGCAGACAGACAGACAGACACAATTTCTCATTTATAATATTAGCATGCCAGTAGTACTAAATTTTTACTGTAATGATAATATGAATATTTCTTGTTCCTACTGTAAATTTTGCACACCATTATTTGGCAGATTGTGATATGTTCCATCTTTATATAACATCTTTTTATGTAACTTACAATCATGCAATAAATGAATGAATAAATAAATGGATATCAGCGGCGAAACTGTAGGTAATTACTATTTGTTTCATAAAGATTTTCTTGATGAAATCTTACAGTGACAGTGATGACGTTTTCAAAACCATTGAGCTGGCAGCAGAGAAGATGCTGCTGTCATGCCCTGAGTACCATTCATTTAAAGACCTGGCTTCAAAGATGGTGGACTGCGTACCAACAGGTGAAGTCAAGATGTTGATCATGGAGGAAGGTAGGGTTTCTTCATGACCACATGCCTAGATATGCATTATCCGTACTTACATTGTCCATCTTTACTAATATTATAAATGCGAAAGTTTGGATGGATGGATGGATGTTTGTTACTCAATCACGCCAGAACGGCTGAACGAATCCGGATGAAATTTGGCACAGACATAGATTATAGTGTGGAATAACACCCAGGCTACATTTTACCCCAGAAAATTAAGGAGTTCCCGCGGGAACAAAAAACTCGCAATCCACGCCGACGAAGTCGCAGGCATCAACTATTACTTAATATTATAAATGCAAAACTGTGTCTCTCTGTCTGTCTGACTGCTACACTTTAACAGCCTATAGTTAGGTTATCCCGGGGAAGGACAGACCATATTTCGGCAAATCACCCAATATTGATTCGATCTATGCCACTTTTCACTATATTTTATTTTAAGGTGATGGCCCACTAGTCCCAGTTGATGCAATGGTCACCATCCACTACGCGGCATATTACGAAAAAGCGAAGATACCCTTTGATTCCACACTCACCAGGAGTATGAATAACCAAGCTCCGTTGGTAATTTTTTTTTTTTTTAATACATTAGCTAACGCTTGGCTGCAATCAGACTTGCTTGCAAGTGGTGATGCAGCCTAAGGTGGAGCGCGCTTGCCTAGATGATGCCTATTCACTCTTAATTTGAAGGTACCTATATTAAAAGAGGAGGGGAAAACGGAAGCCGGGAGGGCATTCCATATCCTAGTGGTTCGAATTAGAAACGAGGAAGCAAATCGCTTCGTACGAGCCCGCGGAATATCGACTGCGTAAGAGTGCAGACCTTGTCGATGCCTTGCGGTCCGATAATAAATCACTCAATTAGTGATGTGCTGGATATCCATCTACGCAGATATCCGAGGGAGATGAAAGATCTTTATCCATTACTATTTTGATGGATCTTTTACCTTTTTAACTATCAATACATAGATGAAATTCTATAATATATAGGCGATTAGGTAGCAATGAAACACTATTAAATTCCATTCAGGTTATTTTTTATTTCTTAAAATCAAATATTTGGCACCTTTATATTGCATACATTTATCGTAGTCAGTTTCAAGGTCACGCGCACCAACACCGATTGAATAAGAAAGTTAAAATCCGTAGTATAGTAGTAGTATATATAGTATAATACTAGTAAGTAAGTATCCGTATCAGCAGATCTTGACACCAAATATCTGTTTTGAATCCGTATCCGCGAAGTCGCCCTCGGCCTCGGCCTCGCCCTCGCCCTCAACCTCGCAGTCGCCCTCGCCGTTGCCCTTGCCGTCGCCCTCGCCCTCGCCCTCGCCTTCGCCCTCACCCTCGGCCTCGACGTCGCCCTCGCCCTCGCCCTTCGCAGTCGCCCTCGCCGTCGCCCTCGCGCGCCGTCACCCTCGCCCTTGCCCTCGCCGTCGCCCTCGTCTTCCCCTCGCCGTCTCCCTCGCCTTCGCCCTCGCCCTCGTCTTCGCTCTCACCCTCGGCCTCGCCGTCGCCTTCGCCGTTGCCCTCGCCGTTGCCCTCGCCGTCGCCCTCGCCTTCGCCGTCACCCTCACCCTCTTTTTCGCCCTCGATGTCGCCCTCGCCGTCCCGATAATTTTGTGCTGTTACTATACGATTTTTTGACCACTTTTTCAATTATGTCATACTTCATTTAACTGAGTAGCGAATGGTATTTATTTGGTAATTAAATTTTAATTTTTGCTATCCTAAAACGTCGGAACAGAAAAGGATGTTTTGGGTATATTGACCCTTAACAGCGGTTAAAGGTCCTAAGGCGTGATTTTACCTGGTACCGGACCTTAAGATTATATACCTTTATCCTATTATTATCTACTTTACGCACTAGTAACATAAATAACTTTTATTTGCAGCGCATGCGGCTAGGTTCTGGGAGGTTCATACCAGGTCTAGAAATAGGCTTGACAGCGGTCAAAGGTCCCACAGCGAGGTTCCACCTGCTACTGGAACCCAGTATGGCGTGGGGTCGTGGGGTTTTCCCCCGCATCCGAAATGAGCCAGTGCTCTTCGTGATTGTGTTGTACAAAGTTGAGGACACCCAGGCGGCCGCTAGGTGAGAGAAAATTGTATATTTATGTTTAAAGGCTGTCTGGAAGAGATTGCTTTAGCAACTTATTGTTAAAATAATGTCAATTATGTTCATTCAAAACTAGCTGATGCCCGCGACTCCGTCCGCGTGGTTTAAGTTTTTTGATTCCCGCGGGGACTCCTTAATTTTCCGGGATAAAAAGTGGCCTATGTCACTCTCCATGTACTCAACTATACCCATGGCAAAAATTATATCGATCCGTTGCTCCGTTGCGGCGTGATCAAAGGGCAAACCAACAAACAAACACACTTTCGCATTAATAATATTAAGTATGATTGGTACCTACACATTACACTTTATGAACGTCAAGTATACATACAAAGTATAAGTCGTGATGGTGATAGTGAACGACGGTATCTTAAAACTAAAGCTGTCCTTCCAATCGCGCCCTGGTCTGAGAAGAGCCCACAACAAACTCGGCCGGGGCTTCTTTTTAGGGTTCCGTAGCCAAATTTGGCAAAAACGGAACCCTTATAGATTCGTCATGTCGGTCTGTCTGTCTGTCTGTCCGTCCGTAAGTCACAGCCACTTTTTTCCGAAACTATAAGAACTATACTGTTGAAACTTGGTAAGTAGATGTATTCTGTGAACCGCATTAAGATTTTCTTACAAAAATAGTAAAAAAACAATAAATTTTGGGGGTTCCCCATACTTAGAACTGAAACTCAAAATTTTTTTTTTCATCTAACCCATACGTGTGGGGGGGTATCTATGGATAGGTCTTCAAAAATGATATTGAGGTTTGTAATATCATTTTTTTCTAAACTGAATAGTTTGCGCGAGAGACACTTCCAAAGTGGTAAAATGTGTAACTTCTAAAATAAGAGAATGATAAAACTAAAAAAATATATGATGTACATTACTATGCAAACTTCCACCGAAAATTGGTTTGAACAAGATCTAGTAAGTAGTTTTTTTTAATACGTCATAAATCGTAAACCGCAATTTACCTTTCATTCAATCAACTCAAATATTTAAAATAAAAATATTTTTAATAATTTAAAACTTACTACAGGTTTGTACGGAACCCTCGGTGCGCGAGTCCGACTCGCACTTGGCCGGTTTTTACTATCACTATCTCACACCACCGTAAATTAATTACATATTATAGTCCGCGCGCCAGCTCTGAGGAACTCTCTCGGGTGCGCCCCGCGCCCGACCGTCGCTTCATACCCCGCACACTCCAATTACTAGTGCTGACCGTGACGCGAGAGTACGCTTTATCGAGTCCTGTTTTAAATTTTGCATTAGCAGTGTTATATTGTACTATAAATAGTACAATACTTAAAAATTTCTATGTCTGTGCAAATAGCTGTTTAATTTTTGAATTCCTTAAAGTACTGATTATTCTGATAGCGACAGACTAATTAGATTTTACGTTCATTTTGTACAGTTCATAATAATTAAATTTTATGATACAATTTGTTTTTTCTTCCTTGTTGCACTTAAGATCCTCATAGAATTATTATTTCATAATTAATTCGATGCACGCGCACAGACACTAGAGATGTGTTAGTGTCGATAGCGTAATATCGACTAAATCACAACACTATCTCATTACGTCAACATTCCTTATGATTCCTCGGACCTCGCGCGCGTAGATATATGATTATCAGGGTGATTCCGTCCGTTCGTTCAATTCGCATAAAACTCTTAATAACATTTTTTGGTTTTTATTTATTAGAACTATTTGTTTTTAAGAATGTGCATAATTATAAACAGTATAAGGGTCCAACATAAGAGCTAGATTTTTTTTTTAATTTTTTTATTTATTTGAAAAAAACTTGGCTAAAATTCATTCCACTCCGCTGAAAATATCGCAAAAGCAACTTGCGTAACAAATATCTATTTTATTATACCTTCAACAGAAAAATGGTCTTATACCATTTACAGTATAATTATTTGACTTTATAATAAACCATAAAAATAAATAATAATAATCTAAACAAATTAGAAAAAAAATTGTTAGTGTTTTCCCGGATTTAGTTCATTACCTGCGCCAATTGCGTTAAAGAACATCTTTCAGCAGGTACGCTTGTGTTTGAACTTTGTGAATCAAATTTGCATTATTTTTCTATCAGTTGAGCGCGTGCCATACTATGTGAAGGTCGTGGACGGTTTATTTAATTTTTATGTGGATTTTTCCGAGCAAAATACAGTTTGGTTCAAACTTTCGTTCATCACCATCCATCATAAATAACCGTAAGTTTTAATACAAAACGCTTAATTTATATGAAAGATTGTGTATTAATAATTAAGTAACCTAAATATATAGTCTGATTACGATTGATATATTATTTTTAGATATTTTTGATGAAAATGTCTCTGTATTTCATTCATCTCCATTTCATTACCTTCTTTTCTTTCCAAATTTATGACGGAAGGTAATGATACAAAATGGATCGGAATGATTTTTTCAATCATATTTTTAAATTAGAATTTCACTAATGGTATAAAGGCGAAAGTTTGTGTGTAAGTGTGTGTGTGTGTGTTACTCCTTCAAGTACTGGCTGTACTGTACCGGTTTGGCTGAAATTTGGAACATAGATAGCTTAATAACCTGGATTTAAACATAGGCTATTATATATAATATTTAATACGTGGGCAAAAGCTAGTTTTAAAATTAACGCATCCGTTCATAATGCGTGTCATTTAAATAGCAAAATTATATAACAAGTTCAATTTCATAGTTATATTTCATTCATTTTCACCTAATTGTTTACAGAAAAATGTCCAAAACTAAAAAGAAATTAACCAAAGAAGAAAAATTAGCTAAAGATAGGTTACGTAAAAAAGAAAAATATGAAATGATTAAAAATGACCCACAATTATATGCTATTCAAAAAGAAAAAGAAAGAAAGCGTTACCTCATTCGGAAACAACAAATGAAAATTACAAGTATTAAAAATATGACACCTCGGGCGCAAAGAGATCAAAGAAAAAGATGGCGCAAAAATAGTAGACAGTATTTAAAGAACAAAGAAGAAAAAAATAGGTTTGAAAGAGTTACCATTGAAAATTCAGCACCAGACAGTGAAATCGGAAACAGTTTAGGGATAAATAATCAAAATGTGTCAATTCAAGATCCGTTAGAAAAAGAAAGTGCTAGAAGTAGTCCTCAGAATACACAACCCTCGCTGATTAAGAAGGGAATTATGCGTAAAATGCAGTATAAATATCAGAAAACGATTAAAGACTTGAAAAATGAAATAGAAAGAATAAAAAGAGAAAATTATAAAATGAAACGTCAGTACCCTATTGATAACATTGTAAATGATTCTATACAAAAGAAGTTTAACGAAATAGTTAAGGATATAAAAGGTGAAAGAGTAGAAGAAGTAAAGAAGAAATTAATTTTTGGAGAGACAGTATCTTCAACTTTAAAGAAGAATTATACAAATTTAAGCAAGAAAGATAAAAGAATTTTTGCGGAAACCTTTATTAAAGATGACAAAAAAAGATTTAAGAAATATGGAGTCCTTAAAAAGTTACCATTTTCCTTAAGGTCAAAGACAGTCACCAGAGATAGCGTATCTAAAGAAATTTCTGACAAAATTACAAACTTCTTTGAAGAAGACAGTAATACTAGAATGGCTTCTGGCAAAAAAGAATTCATTACAAGAAATGGGATCAAAAAACAGAAGAGGTATCTCAATGATAGTATGAAAAATTTGCATTTAAAGTTCATTGCCGAGAAATGTAATATAAGCTATTCTACGTTTTGTAAATACCGTCCGTTTTGGGTGTCGTCCCCAAATTCAAGGGATACTTGCCTCTGCAAATTACATTCGAATATGGAATTATTAGTTTCAGCTCTTAAAAGAGCTAATGTTATCAATGAAATCTCAACTTCTGAGGTTATTAAAAGCATTTGCTGTAATGCAAGCAATGAGCAGTGCTTAGACAGATCTAGCCCAAATTGCACTAACAAACTATTGAAGTATAAAGAATTTCGAAATGATAAAATCTATTACTACGAATGGGTTGCAGAAAAAATATCATATCAGAGCAAAAGTGGCTCAAAAGAAGCAAACATAACAACGAAGAAAAAGCAATATGACTTTATTCGCAATATTATCCTAAAATTAGAAAATATGTTGCCTAAATTTGTGAAACACATTGGCAACATAGTAATGCAATTTGAAGCCATTAAACAATTAAAATTTAATTTAAAGGAGGACGAAATTTTGATCCACGTGGATTTTAGTGAAAATTACAGCTTAAAATATAACGAAGAGATACAGTCATTCCACTTTGGTGGTAGCAGAGGGCAAGTGTCTCTGCATACAGGTGTTATATACTACTATGACGCACTTAAAAATTGTGTTGAAGTTAAATCTTTTTGTACAATTAGCCAATGCTTGAACCATGACGCTGCGGCAGTTTGGGCTCATTTAAAACCTATTTTAAATATAGCGAAGGATTTAGTGAAAATAAGGGCTATCCATTTTCTTTCGGACTCTCCAACAAGTCAATACAGAAACAAATATATATTCTATATTCTCTCGAAATTAAAAGAGCAGCTGACAGATGTTGAGTATATTACCTGGAATTATCAAGAAGCAGGGCATGGCAAGGGTGCCCCAGATGGTATAGGTGCAGTTATCAAACGGACCGCCGATAATTTTGTGAAAAATGGTGGAGATGTTGGCTCCTTTGAGGCTTTTCTAGATGTTATCACACACAATGTGAAAAATGTTATCATTGATGTCATACCAGAAGATCAGATCACGCGTGTAAAATTTCCGGAAAATATTCCTACGTTTAAAGGGACAATGAATGTACATCAGGTATGTATTCTATATTATTTTATATATGTTTCATTACAATAAAATATTGGTTATCTATGTAAAATATTTCTTTTTAGGTTATTTGGGCTACGTCCTTACCATTCAGTGTTGCTTTGCGAAGTCGCAGCTGCTTCATTTGTAAAGATAGCTACGTGCCTTGCAGCCATGGAAAGCATTTGGGAGTTTTAAGTATTGGGATTAAAAGTTCATCTACCACCTGTCTTTCATGTGCTCCCGTTGAAGAAACAAAACGTCGAGATGTTACGGACTTTGAAACTTATAATTCAGATGTTGCAGCATTAAATAATCTTGCACAAAGTAACAAAACTATTTCAGACCTTAATATTGACTCTCCTACAATTTGCAACAATATTAATATAAGCAATGTTACCGATGATATTCTACTTAATGAAATTGACGATAATTTATTTTTAAACTGTCAATGACACATGTGTCACAGGGACACAGGATACCCCTAAAGTGCAGATACTATCGAATGTACCTTTTAATTGGCAGAGTTACACTTTTTACAAGAATCAAACGAAATCTTTTAATCCTAATGATCAGCAAGAATTTGGAAAATTTATCAGTGATATAAATATCACAAATATGGAAAGCATCAATGACAACAAATCAACAGAAAATGAGATAGACCATATAGATATCACTAATATCAAGAAAGAATTTGGTACAAAGTCTAAGAAAGAAAAAAATAAAGAAAACCATATTATTTACAATATAGGTGACTGGGTTGCCGTTCAGTATCAAATTAAGTCAAAAATTTATGCATATATTGGTAAAATTAGAGAAATAGACGAAGATTCTTACACTATTTTGTTTTTAAGAAAAGGCAAACTTAATAAGTTTTCTTGGCCTATTGTGGATGACGAAGACGTTGTTTCAAAATCACGAATTTTGTGTTCACTAGCCTCACCTGAAATTGACAGACGTGGGCAATTTATATTCAACAACCTACCTAATTTATGTTTTAAATAAATGAATACTATCATATTTTTTATTTTATTTATACGCAGTTTTTACAGAACTGTTCATCAAATCATCATGTATCTCTATTTATAAATCTTTTTTTACTTTTTTTTAGGTCAATTATTTTTAAGATTGCATTTCTAATAATTACAAAAAAACCTTAATTGATCTCATTTTGTATGCCTAAGAATTCTTCGTAAATTGATTATTCGTTTTAGTGTTCTTCTACTTCTTTGATAGTAATTATACTTATTAATGTTACTCACTTAGTTTATAAGGATAAATAATTTGAAAATGTCTAAAATTTATAATGACTGTTTTGATATAATACCTCTTTTCATTATTAAACTCTTGATTGATCTCATTGTAATTCTAATAGGTTATGGTTAATTGGATAACTTTAAGAATTGAAGATCTCTCATATTTAGTGCATAAAGACAAATGCTTTGATAATTTTTCTTTAGATTTTTAAGTATGTTATTATGTTTCAAGTTCTTTTTGTTAAAATTTATGATTACATTTCCTAATTAATAAATTTTGATTATAATATATTTCATTTTTTTCATTACCTTCCACACCTAATATTACCATCCAGGTCATTATCATTGCCATCCATTCATAATTCATTACCATCTAGACGAATTTCATTACCTTCCATGGCTTCATGACATTCCATCAAATATTGTTCTTAATTTCAAAAATATTTTGTTCCCTTTAACTATAATCTATTTATAAGTTAGTGTATAACATAAAAATAAATTTTGAGCGCTTTATATTAATAAAAAAAAAAAACCGCCGAAAACCACCGAATTGAACGAACGGACGGAATCAACCATCAATTAGATTAATTAGCCATTGGAACAATTCATTCCCATGCTTTTTATCATTCAAATAATCCTCTTCTTATTGCTAAACCAATTTGTATTTGCAGTTTGCACCCTTCTGATTATCTTCTTGCCTTTTGTGTATGTTTTCAATAAAAATAGTGTGGCAATAAAGATTTAATCTATCTATTTCATGAGCTCGGAAATTTCGAAACTGCAGTTGCTTAGTATGGCGGCGATTATATTACCACACTAGTGCGAAAATTAATTTTAGGTACTGTGCGGTAATATTTTTATCGCCCATGGGTGGGAAGTCTGCATTGAAGTATTAAAATAGGCCAAATAAGAATAAACTTACAAGCGAATAAATTAATTTACAGTACATTTATAGTCCAACTCAGTGCTGGATTTACACATTTGCCGCCCCAAGGCTATAAAATTTTTGCCGCTCCTACTGACTTCTAAAATTAGATACCTACACTGTTCACAATAAAGTTAATTCCTTTTTTTTAGGAAATAATCTAGTTTCTAGATTATTTTGACAACTTTTTTACCAAATTTGTTTATGGGCCAATTTTGCCGCCCGAAGCTTTAGCTTTGTCAGCTTCTATGGTAAATCCGGCACTGGTCCAACTAGCTGATATCCGCGACTTCGTCGGTGTGGTTTAAGTTTTTATTACAAGCTAGGTCCCCAACTATCCTATATCCATGCAAAAAAACACGTCAATCCGTTACTCTGTTGCGGCGTGATTGAAGGGCAAACAAATAAACACACTTCCGCATTTATATTAATATATTATGATAACTAGTGGGCCCGGCAGACTTTGTCCTGCCCTGAACCTCGAACCCGATTGCAGCGCTCCCTATCGGGTCCAATTGTGTATAAACACCATCCCGGGGTCCAAACAATCACAACAAAAAAAGAATTAGCGAAATTAGTCCAGCCATTCACGCGTGATGCCGTGACCAAGGGAAATAGGGATTCATTTTTATATATATATACTAGCTGATGCCCGCGACTTCGTCCGCGTGGTTTAAGTTTTTTGTTATTCCCGCGGGAATTCCTTAATTTTCCGGGATAAAAAGTAGCCTATGTCACTCTCCAAGTCCTCACCTATACAACAAAAAAAGAATAAGCGAAATTGGTCCAGCCGTTCACGCGTGATGCCGTGACCAAGGGAAATAGGGATTCATTTTTAACCGACTTCCAAAAAAGGAGGAGGTTCTCAATTCGGCGCGTATATTTTTTTTTTTTTTTTTTTTTTTTTTTTTTTTAATGTATGTTACCGCATATCTCCGTGGATTCCAAACCGATTTGTAAAATTTTTTTTTCAGTGGTTAGAGGAAGCTCGCGAGATGGTCCCATAAAAAAATCTGACTCCAAATCCTCAATCCTGATGCTGTAGGTATACCTACGACTCAAAACTAGGGAGTTAGGCAGTTTTGATGGTGAATTCATATAGTAGGTATCAAGTCACGTGTTTACGATTCAACTCTGAGTCCCACCTCCTCAACCCTGATGCTGCAGGGTACAGAACTCCTTAAAAATAGCGATTTAGGATTTTTTTATGGGAAATTCATATTGTAGGTGTCAAGCAACGACTTCATACCTAAACCCAAGTCCCAACTCCTCAACCCTGATGCTGCAGGGTACAGAACTCCTTAAAAATAGCGATTTAGGATTTTTTTATGGTGAATTCATATTGTAGGTGTCAAGCCACGACTTCATACTTAAACCCAAGTTCCAAGTCCCAACTCCTCAACTCTAATGCTGCAGGGTACTGCACTGCTAAGCCGTGGGAATTATGAGTACACTAAAAAGTTAAAAATAAAAATTCTTTCCAAAAAACCGACTTCCAAAGCCACTGTAAAGTAAAAAATAATTTTGATTTCTACACACTATGTTGAAGTCGGGCGAGTATAACAAAGATAGGCAAAGTTGAGGCGTCAGGCTCGCCCGACTTCAACATAGTGTGTAGAAATCAAAATTATTATATATAGAGATATATAATATAGATAGAAGATTTGAAATGCAATTTTTTTCCAGATTTAACGACCTACCCTCCGAAGAGCAGAAGAAATTCGAAGTGACAATGACAACTGTGACGTCACTACACTCCCATGCCAAAGATCTCTTTGCAAAAAGAAAATACGCTTCAGCCATAAAGGATTACCAGCAAGCCATATCAATATTGAACATATCACAGACAAATAGTGAACAAGAACAAAATGAAGTGAAAAAATTAAAAGTAAACTCTTACGTCAATTTGTGTGTGTGCTACTACAAATTAAATAAGCCCAAATACATAATAAATATGTGCGAAAACCTAGACTTTATCATTGACATTGAGAAACATTGTAAAACTTTGTTTTACTACGGTAGAGCGTATGAAATGTTAGGGAAACACGATGACGCCGTCAAATATTATAAGAAAGCGCTAAAATTGGAGCCGAAAAACAAGGAAATTGGCAATGCATTGGCAAATATAGACAAATACAATTTAAAATCAGCGGAAGTCGAAAAGGAACTGTGGCAGAATGCATTTCAATCTTCGCCTGAGGAAAAAAAAGTTGTCTATGACGTGGACGAGGATTTCCAAAATGGCGTCCTAGAGATGTGTCAAAGTTTGGCGGGAAGGAAAGAGTATTCGAAATTTGATTTGCCTAATGGTCTGACGACGAATGAGGTGCATTGTATTAAGGATTTGTGTTCCAAATTCGATGGTTTGGCGGTTTTAGAAGATGGGGAGGGTAGGAAGAAAAAAATTTCTATTGTTAAGAAATTATTGGGTTAAACCTGATTTTTATATTATGTTGACGACAATATTACCTTTTATATTTTTGGATTGTCCGATGTACCTGCGCAGAAATCTTATTTTTGAATGACGCGAAAATATCTCAGCCAATCATAACGCGCGTCCGTCCGCTATTGGTTGTTGCCTACGCGCCATGTTCGGAGACCGAGGGCGAGTACGATAGGTTAATAGCACGAGTCTCTGTTGTTCTTGTGTAAAAAATCTTAACGTCAAGCAATAAGGTCTGTATTTCATTGGTGTTCGGCGTCATTCGGTGTCAGTCGGCGCTAGGTCGCTATTTTGTGCAAACGAATTTTGCTTAAGCGACTTATAAAACTAAAAGTTATCCGGAGAGTCTCTGCCATCGATTGGATGCAAAAAGCTACAATCACAACGGCTGATGATGATGATGACTTATAAAAGTGATATACCTGTATGCACCATTTATGTAAATAGGATAATGCTGGCTGACCTGCAGGGCGATTTTCTAAAAATGATAGCTACAGTGTAGCGATCGCAATCACCTCTGATTGGTCAACATTCTTCCACTATTGGACAAAATCCATTGACGCAGCAAGAATACTATAAATTCTGCCAATCACAACAATTGAGACTGTAACAATGATTGATGCAGGTTTTGCACAATCACCCTGCTGTGGCCAAGTTATTTGACGTAAGTCGCGATACGTGAGTGTCGCCCATGAAGACCATGATTCATCAAGGGGATCAAATCTCGTTCTAAAAGCAATTTTTGAAGTGAAACTTCATTAGAATCGTTGTGATTTGAAAATTCGATGAAACGAAAAAGCAGCACTAAAAAGAGACAAACATATTAATAATAGGATTTAGCCTGCAAGAGAATGAGATAGAATACAAGTTATATTTATCTCAATCTCTCATAGGCATAGACTTATTATATTACTAGCGTACTCATAGGCTACTTTTCTGAAGTTTCACTTCTGCCGTGTGTGAATTGCACACTCACTTTTTTTTAAAATTTAAAATCTTTTCGATACAAATATTAAATTTGACAGATAGGTCATATAATTTACCGTCAGTGGCGGGCTTTAAGTTTGCGAGTCATTTTTGTTATTGGATTGACTTTACAATCGTGAATTGTCGAGTCAACATCTCCTGAAGATGCTCCGGTTTTGGAATGAAACGTACGTTGAGAATAGTTTGGAGGATTTGTGTGGTCTGGTGAATATCGCGGGCTTTAAGTGCGGGCACAGAATAATATGATAGTACTGCTGTACCACATAGATCCTATTGTCGCGGATTATAGCGAATTAAACTTCTACCTCCTTCATTACCATTTTTGTTGAAATCTCAAGATCTTGCCGACCAGCCGCACCTCATACCTAATTTTATATCATGAAACGCGTTAAGTTTATAAACTGAGCGGTGCTTTTCTATACTATGTATAAGTTTCTATCATTAAGTGCTATGATAATTTAGGTTAGGTATAAAAAAAAAGTAATTATATGTACTGAGTACTTAACTCAAAAAGTCACTATGTTAATCATTAAGCATAAAACCATGTGATTATTAAAACGGGTTGAATATGATGAAACCCTTAAATGTTTCAATTTACTGTAGGGAAGATATTTTTGGCCTTGTTTAAACCATCACCAAATTATCTGGCTTGGTGGCCAAAATTGGAACAACTTTTTATGTCTGTTTAGTTTTATTTTTAACATAGGTATAATATGTATAATATGTACTAGAGACGCATTCACCGGGCCAGATAAGTTTTTAACCTTGTTTAAAGTCCCACCAACTTATATGGCTCGGTGGCCAAAATTGGAACAAATCTTTATGCTTGTTCAGTTTATTGGAACGAATTTTCCTTATCGCGCGTTGCGAAAGGGGGCTAGACGGAAAAAATTAGGACCAAAAGTTGTAACGACCCTCTCCAAAAGTTGTAACGACACGTTTTACCATTTTTCTATTGAGAAAATATTATATTGAAATTTTGAGCAGTCTGCATATCGCCTCCGTGGCGCAATGGGCTGCGCGTTCGACTGTTAACCGAAAGGTTGGTGGTTCGAGCCCACCAGGGGGCGCAACAACGTTTTAGTTTTTTAAAGAAATAGGAACCAGACCTGAAGCTCGTGGAAACCAGAAACCAGGTGAGCACGAGGGAACTCCTTACCCACCCGCTCCAAACTACCCGTGCTTGGGCTCATTCTACTCAGCTCGCCCGGCACTTACCAACCCCAACCCCCGGGAAAACTACCCCACACCCCCCTCCAACCCCTGCACCCCCCACTGCCCCCTGAAGCAACTGAGTTTACGTGGGCTCTGTTGACAGAAGGGTAGTCCCCCTTTATAACCCATTAGAAACCAAAACCTTGGACGAACCAGCACCTTCCCCCCCCCCCCCGCAACCCCCGAAAAACTTCAACCACCGGAATCGCCTCCCCACGGGACTGCCCCCGGACCCCCCCCCCCTTCTGATATCATAAATCGTCACCCCACGAACCCCCCCCCCCCCACTTTTAGTGCCAAAACCCCCGCGGGCTATAACTCGGGAACTATTACACCTAGCCTCCCGAGTTTAGGTTCATTCGACGCGCCAGGGAAAAAGGAAACTTTTGGCCCCAGCACATTTCCAAAATTTCCCCTGTGCGAGCCGTTTTGGCTAAAAATATTTTCGGAGCCGTACGGCGTGCGCGTGTTTCTCTGTGTGAATTTTATTACAATTCCTTCACTAATTAATCGAAAGGAACTTCGTTCCATGCGGGTGTCCCTTGACACCTCTCAAGTTTTTTTTAGAATATAATGTAGCTATGTGTACTAGAGACGGGTCAGATAAATTTGTGGGACTAATATATTATATTATAATGGAAGATTTTTAAACGATAAGTCTTAGGGCCTGTTTCTCAATCTTCGAGTAACGTTTGGCTGACTAATTTTGATGACTTAACAGATGTTGTCAAAACTCAAATTCATTGTCACGTTTGGTTGCGGTTTACACAGGCCATTAATTTATAATTTTAACTGATTATAAAAACTAAGTAGATTCGCTAGGTTTGATAACAGGGTTTGGAAAACGAATCAACATTGTTAAACGTAAAATATTATAATTTAATTTTAAATTAAGATTAGAAGCAATCTCCATGGTTGTTACATAAATGTGTGTGATAAGTCGTGTGACCTAAGTCGTTTGACTTAAGTCACACGACTTGTCGTCTATGGCGAGCTTCAGAAGAGCTTACTTATGGAACTATGATGTAAGACTAGAGTTTTATTTTTGTTAATGAAATATTATATTTTAAACTTTTGTACGAGTTTTTTTAATGTAAATCATTTAAGTTACAGTTTTTTTTTATTGCGCGTTAAGCTTGCGCTTGACAATCATGCTTAGTGCAAAGCAATGATTAGGTCTAGGTTGGAACGCGCTTGCCTAGAAGATGCCTATTCACTTTTGCCTTGAAGGTACTTAGAGTATTTTATGTCCAGTGAAAGTGGATTATTTAACCTTTTTGAAATACTAGTAACACGCTTTTTTCAATCCATTGTCGGCTTACTACTAAGCACAAGTTTGCTCTCGGAATGAGAAGGATTTGGCCATAGTCCAGCACGTTGGCTCAGTGCGAATTGGCAGACTTCACTCACCTTCTAGAACATTATGAAGAACTCTCGGGCGTGCAGGTTTCCTCATGATGTTTTACTTCACCTTTCGAAGCAATATTTAATTTCTTAAAACTCAAATAACTTTGAAGAGTTGGAGGTGCGTGCCAGGGGATTAAACCCGCGACCGCGTACAGGAGGTTAGGTTTCATAAACACTGGGCTAATTTTATGATTGTTATGTTAAATTATGAATTATATACATAAGTTACAGCTTTTGAGATTGGGAAGTTTTAAAGATTTTTGGTGACTGCGCCACCTCAAATTAGGCATAACTTTACCCAAGTTTTCAGCAATTTTCGGCTTAAAGCCATCAGTTTACCTAATATATTTAAATTTTAAGGCTCTAACAGACGGACGGATGGACAGTCAAGTGCAAAGGACTTGACCAGTGCCACTATGGGAGTGTCAAAAATCAATTATTGTAATTGTAATAGGTATTTTATAGCTTTCGGATAAAAAAGGTTCAGGAGTCTGAAGGCTCTGAAAACTCGAGTACACTCGGAGACGCCCCTTCGCGCGGTCAATTATTTTATATCATATCGTGTCGACTCAATATATGTATAACGAGAAACATTTCTAAAGTTACCCACCGCCACTGCACTTCCTGACGACACATGTACACTGCAAGTGACTGCAAGTTTCCGAACGAAAACTCTTTAAACTCTTTAATTTAAAGTCTTTAAAGTGACATTGACATCTCGAAGTGACGTGTTTCGAAAGGGAAACTTGTTTTTTGAAAACGTACGCAGAAACTAAAAAGCGATTTTGCTTACATTAATTTTTGTCAATATTCAATACTGATTCGATAAAGTGCTTTATCGCGTCCACGTTGTGAATTAACAAATCAATTATTCACACGTTTCGTTAGTGATTTAATTACAAAGCCATCGTAGCCACTGATAAAAACATAATGTAAGTTTATGAAAGTGTAAAGTTAAAACTTTTGATAAATTGAGTAAAAGTACTTAATTATTTAAGCAGAAAAAAACTGCGATAAGTTAAATAGAGGTTAATTTAGTTGCTTTAACTTGTTTACAGAGAAAAATGTATCGGCTAATAATATTAGCGGCGGCTTTCCAATTTACGATATGCCAGCAATATCAGCAGAAAGTAGCACCTGGGGTTCCCCCACAGACTTATCAGGTAAGGATTGCTTACATGTATCCGTAGTACTACACTAGCGGCACGCTATGATGGCCGGTTTGACACCCGGTTTAATAAATAAATTTTGAGTCCTAAACCTAAAACTACATTCGATAAAATTTATGAATCTCTGCACATCACTATCGTCAATAAAGTAATACAATTATTTCCTTCAAAGTCGTTAGTCGTTTTCAATTAATACGGAACTTCATGAGCGGACAAACGTCAAACCGGCCATCATAGCGTGCCGCTAGTGTAATAAGTGCCTGTGCGTCGCGCGGGCGCCAGTCGTCCAGAAGGTTGCGTAAGGGTATGACACGCAAACTCACGCAATCGGTTGCTCCCGCGTAACTATTACCGCTATCGTATGAGAACATGAGTTTTCAGTGTTTACGAACGTGCAACACACGGAAATGGTGCAACCATTGATGGTATGTGGTGACAATGTGTCCGCGATAAGAGTTTGAGGTGTCCATGCTTGCCGTTCATACAACGCCTAAGGGAAAATGGTCAGTTCCGTCCTCTAACCGCCGTCTTGTACGTTACTGTGTACTGTGTAAATACTTAATTAATGAAGTGTAATAGTGTAATTGTGATAATGACCATTGTCTCTCTTACAAACACACATGCGCTGTACTTACCTGCTACCTACCACGCGGCACAGTGGCGGAACGCGTCACAGCGCGCGCCGTCTTGACGACGCGTTTTGGGTGACCATGATTTAGCGAGGACAATGACTCAACTCAACAAGCTTATAACTTCGTTAGTTTTCAATAAAAAAAAATTGAAATTTTGTATAAATATTCCTTAAGTGAAAATATTCGACACGTGTTTCGGTTTTTGCTTAAACTAAAACTAACGTTGTATAGGTTAAATATAATGTTAGCATTGCAATATGCTTAATGAGAACCAATGAGGAGTTCAAGGTTGGAGGGCAATTACCTAGAAGATGCCTATAGCCTAGAACGCTACCTCCTCCTCAAGATGAACCTCTTCAAGCAATTGATGTAGACCTATTAATTATTTATCATTAACCTGTTCAATTAATCGATGCAGACCCATTTATAATTATTATTAACCTGTTCAATAAATTGATGCAGACCTATTGATTGAATGTACCTTGTCTGTTTGCCCCAGCAGCAACAACAATACCAACAGCCGCCGCCTCCCCCCCAACAACAATACCAACCTCCCCCTCAACAACAACAACAACAACAACAACAATACCAACAACAGCCTCCACAGCAGTTCCAACAACAGCAACCACAGCAGTTCCAACAACAGCCACCGCAGCAGCAATACCAGCAGCAAGTGCCCGTGCAGCAAATACCTGTGCACCAAACTCCTCAGGAGCACGGCCATCATGGCAATGGTAAGAGTAACTTTGTTCAACACCCAACAACAGCTAACAACAACCAACAACAACTGCTGCAGCAGCTGTACCAGCAGCAAGTGCCCATGCAGCAAATATTTGTGAGAGACAGATATTAAAAAAAACCGGCCAAGTGCGAGTCGGACTCGCGAACCCTCGGTGCGCGAGTCCGACTATAAATAACTCGCGAGTCCTAAAATATTTTTAATAATTTTAAAAGTTTCATAAAAATATTAAAAATATTTTTATTATATGACTAGCTGATGCCCGCGACTTTATCCGCGTGGTTTAAGTTTTTTGTTATTCCCCTGGGAACTCCTTTATTTTCCGGGATAAAAAGTAGCCTATGTCACTCTACAGGTCCTCACCTATACAACAAAAAAAGAATTAGCGAAATTGGTCCAGCCGTTCACGCGTGATGCCGTGACCAAGGGAAATAGGGATTCATTTTTATATATATAGATGTGACTAAAAATTTATGCTGTTCGCAATTTTTTCTTTATCTGTGCTATAAGACGTTGCTTCGTACAAAATTTCAAGATTCTGAGTTCACGGGAAGTACCCTGTAGGTTTTGATTCCATTGCGAGTGTCGAAAATTTGATTGCGTTGGCTTAGAAGTTGGATTTATTCACAGCTCCAAGGGACAGTAGACCTGAGTATTTGATATGAATTTCAGCTTGATACCTCCATGCGTTCCTGAGAAAAAGGGTCTTGACACACAGACGGACGGACAACATAGCGATCCTATAAGGGTACCGTTTTTTCCTTTTGAGGTATGGAACCCTAAAAGTATGGAAATTCAAATTTAAATTAATATCAATTGGGTATTTGAAAACTAGTCAAATCAGCAACTCTTTATCAAACGCTACAAAGGCGCCCTTATATTATGGACAGTTGTATGAAATACTTTGTGAAGTAAAATTCTGTTTAATAGGGACAGTTGTATGAAATACTTTGTGAAGTAAAATTCTGTTTAATAGTTATATTGTGTGCCTAGGGGTGAAACAAGACAATTTCAGACGAGGGGGAAGAAGTCCATTTTCCTTTGGTCATTTTCTGTTAGATAAAAGACATATCTACACTAATATTATAAAGAGGAAAGATTTGTATTTTTGTATTTTTGTATGTAACGAATAAACTCAAAAAGTACTGGACCGATTTTAATAATTCTTTTTTCATTAGAAAGCTACATTATCACTGAGTAACATAGGCTATATTTAGTACTAGATTACTATAGAAATCTTTAGAAATTCCTATTAAAACCAACCGAAGGTGTAAAAAAATTAGCCATAAAATGTCTTTCATCGCATACGCTGCGAAGAGTATTAATGATAGGACAAAAAAATGTTCGACAATATTATAGAATATATCAATATCTACAAAAAACTTCGCGAGACCATGTGTCTAGCTATTGTAGTTACGTCACTATAACTACTTTTTTACATTTAACAAATTGATAGAAATGCCGATCAAAATCAGACCGTGCTATCCATACCATTTATAAATTTTCATCCAAATAAATAATTTAATATTCAAGACTGTCTCAATACCTGATGATTACTTTTTGAATTATTGAAATCGGACATTCCATTCAAAAGATATCATGAAATTAAAATAAAAATACATGCCGGCGGCGGCCGCCACGCAGCGCATCGAGTACCCCTATATTCAATGTACTCTGTGGCATCGAGTAACTAACTCTTCGTGAGAGGGGCAGTGCGGGAGAAGGGGGTGCACCATTACGAAAAATATCTGTACCTATTTATGTCTACCCGTGCGAAGCCGGGACGGGCCGCTAGTAATTAATAAAGAATTAAATCGTAATTTGTTTTTTTTTCAGATCCTCACATATTAGATGCGGCCAATATTGCCCATGAAAGAGAGTAAGCATTATTTTTTTTTTTTAGCAATTATTTTTAAATTATAACAAGCTTAAATTCCATGGAAATATTATAAATCTGTAACGTTTGTCTGGTCAAGATTTTTTGTAGTTTCTAACTTCTTTGAAGTGTTGAAAGCCTGGTTTTAGACAACCGACTTCCTATACAGGGTCGCAGGTTCGATCCCGGGCGTGCACATCTAATTTTTCCGAGCTATGTGTGTTTTTGAAAATTAAATATCACTTGCTTCAAACGGTGAAGGAAAACATCGCGAGAAGTTTTTTCACACGCACGAGATTTCTTAATAATATTCTCGAAGATTTGTGAAGGCTGCCAATCCGCACTTGGCCAGTTATGTGGCACTTGGTGGTTATGGGCAAACACTTCTCATTCCGAGAGGAGTCTCACGCTTAGCAGTGAGCCGGCAATGGATTGAATTGATGAACCTTTTATTCTTATTTTTTCATTCTCTGTATCTGTTTGAAGCTAAATTACTTGTTAAATGAAATGAAATTTATTTATTTGTGAGAATATACAAGATGATAAAACTTAAAATTTAAACCGCATATTCAGTCAGCAAACCCTGTGAATAGCTCAACAAAGTGTATATTCTAACAAAAAATCCTAAGATACGTCATTGCAATTTCTTAGGATATATGATAATTTATAAGCTTAGGTTATAGTTAAACTTATTAGCCAAATAGTCTGGCTAGATTGTAATTATATTAAGCACCTTTCATTGGTTCTCAATAATAGGGAAAATAAAAAAGCTAACCCTGACATACTAGTTTTCTTTGAGTTACACCACTGCAGCCCACTGCTGGGCACAGGCCTCCACTCTCATAGGAGAGAGGGAATTAAAGTTTAGACCCACCCCGCCGCTCCAATGCGGGGGGTTGGCGGGCTTTAACGACTATTATCATATTAGTGATAATAACCGGGACCGACGGCTTAACGTGCTCTCCGCGGCACGGGGAAACGCCGCCAACTTCCTAACTCCGGGCTAGTACTGAGAATTTCTAGTCAGAAAACCCCAATACTTAATTATGGCCCGCCCCTTGACTCGAACCTGGGACCTCGTCGGCCGCAGTCGAACGCAGTCGAACACTGGACCAACGAGGCAGTGAGTGAGTGAGTTACACAATGAGTTACATCTATCAATTTATTTATTTATAGACACATCCAAGAGCACATGGAGGTGCCCATAGACACGTCAAAGATGTCTGAACAAGAGCTGCAGTTCCACTACTTCAAGATGCACGACGCAGACAACAACAACAAACTGGATGGATGCGAGCTGATCAAGTCCCTCATACACTGGCACGGTGAGAGACTCTTAAATAAAAAAAAGGTGTTTTAACGTTTAAACTATCCTGAGTGATATTCATTTTATTATTTTATTAAATATACGTAATTACCGGATAAACTCACGATGCAATCTACAAAGGAACCGGACACGGTCAGCTCGGCATGTTTAAATTACAATGATGAAGATCAGCAGGAGTCGTTGGGAGAGGACGTATTACAATTTACAAACTCCACCTCAACACCCCTCGCAGAAAGCTGTACGGTACGCGGCCCGCAGTCAGCGACCGCGTCGCGTGAACAGACTAATGAATAAGGGCCCCGAAAAGGTTCGAAACTAGTCGGGCATTTTCCGACATAACACGTGAGTTTATCTGGTCATTATGTATATTTAATGGTGTTTTTGAATATTTTGGCCTACCAACCGTTGCGCCATATTTATTTTTTCTCAAAACAGTCGCCACGCATATAACTTGTGTTAATCAATAGCTGGCATTACCACAACCAATTATTATATGAGACAAAATCTTCTAAAGCGTCAGGTTTCCAAGATATAATCTATACGGACGGGACGCCAAGCGATTGAGCGTTCCGGTACGATGCCGTGTATAAACCGATTAGGGGTATGGATTTAATATAACTGCCGTACTTATAGGTTAGCCCTGTAAATTGTAATGTAGTGGAATAAAAAATACACTAAAACAGAAAAATCTATGTTGTGCAGAATGCGATTTTCTGATTTGCTTTATATTATGGGACCTGGGACATTTGTTAATAAATTGTGTGATGTCATAAGGAGAGTAAAATTAGTACCCCTTTACCACAAAAATGTTAATGGCGTTAAAGTGATTACTAAATGAATGTTTACAATCATTATTGTGTGGGAAAGTCAGGTTTAAGGCTTAAGGCTTGTTTAAATTCTTGTGGTAAGGCCAGAAATATTAAAAAAAAAGCTTTATACTATGTTAATGGGGCTTTCATCACTCCATGATTTTTATTTATAATTTTACAACATAATTATTTATAAAAATCATAAAATATATTAAATATATTTTACTCAATCATCTTGTCTTGTCTCCCATTTCTATATGTCATCCATCAACCGTGGTCCTCATGGAAACCGTCCGCCATTTTGGTTCGCAACCACAGAGCAAGGACACAAGCAACAACCGCAACCAGGCACTCCACCAGCTGAAGAAAAAATCTTCAAAGACGATGAATTAATCAACTTAATTGATCCAATTTTAAACATGGACGATCATAATCGGGACGGATATATAGACTATCCCGAATTTATTAGGGCGCAACAGAAAAATCAAAACAAAGACGGATAACCCTATAGACTGATAGAGATTAATTTTTCTAACATTCTGGTAGGATTTTCTTTGGTGTGGCAACACTGGAAATATGTTTTAACGATAATTTATTCAGACTAAGATGTTATTAAAAGACACTTTAAGAATTATATTTAGGGACTGAGTAAATACAATAAACGCACATTAATTAAAATATATTCTTATACAACGTTTTTTAGTACGAAAATACTCAATTAAGTTAAATAACCTTTTTGTAAGGTAAGTGTATTTTACTTTTGTATTTAATATTATCACTATTCAATATAAGTAGATAAAATTAAAATAAAGTGTAAATACCGATCAAGTCGGTAAAAAAGAAAAAGAAAATTGAGCTAGAAAAATATATAAAACAAACTGCCTGAATTTTATTTTTGTATTGACATAATAATATTGTCTTTTGTTTCTAACTTAGTCGTATGGTATACTATTATTTTCTTACCTTCAAATGTGCCAAGACTTTTATACTTACTTTTATTTATAATAAAAATAGCAAAAAAAGAGAGCCAGTATAATGAGATTAATGCTAATATTATAATTAATATTTATTTTAAAATATATAACTTATTTATTTCAGTGTTGCCATATCAAAGAAAAAATTTAATAACATTCCATATTTAGAGATTTGAGTGTAGCTTTTTGTAAAATATGCAATAGTGACGTCATCAAAGTTCGACACATCATTTTTTACTTAAATCGATAGTATTAAATAGTTATTCAACATAAAACTACCAGGGGACGTGGATATTACGACTTTGGGAGATCCTTTATTTAATAATCGCCAAAAAATTATTTATTTGAATAGTTGTCAAATACCCATTTGTTTTGATTGGTTGAATTTATGGTATTCTTGCTGCGTCAATGGATTTTGGCCAATAATGGAAGAATGTTAACCAATCAGAGTGATCGTTTCACAGTAATTGTCATTTTTAGCCAATGGGGGAGCCTGGGTTCTCATAAAAAATATAGATATAAAGAAAAGTAATAAATCTTAAAATTATACTCAAGTCTCTGAATAACTGACTTATTAAGTATAAGTATGGAAAGATCAATACTAATACTGTAAATACGAAAGTCTGACAATATACTCTTTTATCGACTTTACCACTGAACCGATTTTGACGAAATTTTGATCTTTTTATCCCGGAATAGCTGATGCCCGCGACCTCGTCTGCGTGGATTAAGGTTTTTGATTCCAGCGGGAACTTCTTCATTTTCCGGGATAAAAAGTATACAGCTTATGTCCTTCCCCGGAATCAGCCTGCCTCTGTACCAAATTTCATCAAAATCGGTTGAAAAGGTGGCCGGGAAAGCGTAGCAGACAGACACACTTTCACATTTATAATATTAGGATAGATTGAATGAATGCTCGAATTTTTTCTTCCTCTCTCCACTTTAAACTGCGAATATTTTACCTTTTTTTCTTTTCTTAATTTTAGTTAAACTTAAGAGTTATTAGTTTAATCTTTAAACCATCGATGTATATTTATTTATATTTTCATTTTTATTTAGGGAACAAAGAGATCAGTACAGATCTATTTAAAATTTCTTTTTTCAACCCATTTTTTTCGAATACCTTTTCGTTAAAATATTTGATTTGCATGATTAAAATAAAATAAAAAAAACTGCTTCATTCGTGAATAATAACGACTTTAAGAGTTTTGAATACTTTTTATTCATAAAATTTTTGGTCACATAAACAGAATTTTAATGTGGTGTAATAATACATAAATAGTCCTACAAATTTATTTGACCGGGTGACAGCGTCGCTAGTATCTATGAAAAATAAAACAAAACAAAAAAACTGAACATGAGTTCTAATTTTGGCCATCAGGTCAGATAAGTTTGTGTACAAGACTATAAGAATGGTGTACATTTTTTTATCATTGCTTGGGCAATTGATGTTTTTTTGTGATTTGTAACAAAGTTGGGACATTTAAAACGTTAAAAGTTAAACAGACTACAGAAAAATACAGATGGAGCTCTTGCGAGCAAACAATTTTATAAATGGTGTTGTAAGACCTGCCATACACGGACAGCTTGAAGCAGTCAGGACGGACTGCTTCACGCTGCGACTGCATAGTTAACTACAGTTTTCTACGTACACACATACATGGAATCGCTTGAGCAGTTGCAACTGCTTCGGGCGGTTGGCAGCAGTTATCAATGGTAGCTTCAAGCAGTTGACTATGACTGCTCGAGCAGTTCGTGTATGGACGGCCTAATGGTTTAAATCAGTCTATATTTTTTTCTGTGGTCTGTGTTGAAATAAAACCATATTTTTTTAAAAAATATATGTATATACTCGTACATTGTAAATGTATGTTTTTATGTTGTCAATATATTTTTTTATGGGTTGTGTGTTTGTTGGAAATAAAATGTTGTAAAATAATTTGTGCTGGTATTTGTGTGTTTTATTTTTGTCTTGAGCTTATGAACCTGCATGCCTGAGAGTACTTCATAATGTTCTTAAAGGCGTGTAGTGTCTGTCAATCCGCACTTGGCCAGCGTGGTGGTCATGTCTACTCATGCCTTAGTAAACGGCTTAAGTAATAAGTTAAGAGGTGATGCCATCAACAGGAAACTGAGAATATTATTACGAAAATCTCGTTACTATAGGCGCCTAAGAGCTTTTATCTAGCATACGCTGCTTTTATTTAACGTTCGTTAGTGACGAACATAGGCTAAAGACTTACGGGCTTAAGACTTATTATATTTATTTTATAAATGCGAAAGTGTATTTTAATTGTTTTTCCTTCAATCATGTTGCAACAGATGTACGTGATTTTTTGGATGGGTATAGTGAGGACCTGGAGAGTGACATAGGCTGCTTTTTGACCCGGAAAATTAAGAAGTTCCTGATTCCTGAGGGAATTAAAAAATACTTATTCCATCTAGTAGACATATATTTCTATATTTATGGTGACGAACATACATAAACCGCAACTGCATTTGCATTTGCGCATTTTATACATTCTAAAGAGAAAATATATGGATTGTGGAGTTGTTCCTTTTAGTTTCAAACCCGTGAAAAGCCGGGCTGCCAGCCCCATATGAAAATGGATTCTGTGTAAACCTACATTATACATAGTAGGCTATTTTCGTGTATTGTGAATTTTGTGTGATTTATAATAATAAATAAGTACATACTTCTATATTTATTATAAATGGGGTAAGTATTAATTTTTAAGTACTCTGTCTACTAGACTCTTTGTTTACTGTATCTACTCATCATTCCGAGTAATTTTCCATATCTGTCTACGACTCATCCATACTGATAGTAATAATGTATGCGAAAGTGTGTGTCTGTCTGCTACGCTTTCACGGTCTATCTGTTCAACCGATTTGGATGAAATTCAGTCGAAATAGGTTACATCCCAGGGGAGGGCATAGGGCATACCTTTTTGTCCCGGAATCTGAGTTTACGGGAAGTACCCTGTAGGCTTTGATTCCCTTGCGAGTGTCGAAAATTTGCAGCATAAACGTTGGCTTAGAAGCTTAATTTTGTCACAGCTCCAAGGGCCGGCCACCACATCGTAGACGGCCTACCACGTCACAGATTGTACGGAACCCTCGGTGCGCGAGTTCGACTCGCACTAAGCCGGTTTTTTTTTAAGTGAAACTTCTTTAGAGTCGTAGAGTAATATTTATCACATTCTCTCGTAGGCTGCTTTTCTGAAGTTTCCCTTCTGCCGTGAGTGAATTACACTTTTTTTTTTAGCATTTTAAATGAAGTTAAAAGGAAATCTATCTTAGCTAAGTAGACTTTACAAGCTTACGAGTAATAGTCGACCAACTTGAAATGTCCGCATATTGTGACGGGCAACCACGGAACCCTATAACATTGCGCGACACGCACTTGGCCGGTTTTTTAATGAGATTTTGAATTCACACCAGCTGCGCTCGCGTTGATGTCTTTTATATACAACTTTTCCGTCTGCACGAATTGAAGATTTTTGGTTCCCGGTTTTGGGTTTGGGAACTCTTTAAAATTCTCTCTCTTTTTTTTCTCTTTCCGGAATAAAAAGTAGCCTATGTGTTATTTCAGTCTATAATCTCATTGCCAAATTTCATCCAGATCCGTTCAGCCGTTCTTGAGTAACAAACATCCATCCATCCCTCCATCCATATAAACTTTTGTATTTATAATATTAGCATAGATAATATTATGTTATAGGTATCTGAATAGATAATTATATCTATTCAGATACCTGATAACATATTATCTACGCTATATATATCTATATATATAAGATTCAAAGTCCTGACTGACTGACTGATTGACTGACTTATAATATATCAACGCACAGCCTAAACCGCTAGGGTTAGAGACTTGAAATTTTGACAGTAGCTTCCTTTTGTAACGTAGGCGCTCACTAAGGAAGGATTTTTGAAAATTCCACCCCTAAGGGGGTGAAATAGGGGTTGAAAGTTTGTATGAAAGCCCGTCATTTCACAAGTTATATCCATGAAACTTAGTATATGAGATATCGGTAATAAATAAAGAAGTACGTGTGGCACAGTTTTTCAAAATTCCACCCCTAAAGGGGTAAAATAGGGGTTGAAAGTTTGTATGAAAGTCCTTCATTTCTCAAGTTATAGTGATGAAACTTAGCATTTGGGCTTTCAGTTAGATATGCAGAAGTACGTGTTTCACCATTTTTTGAAAATTTGACCCCCAAAGGGGTGAAATAGGGGATGAATGTCCTTCATTTATCAACATATTTTTCAAGTTATATAACAAAGAAACTTGGTATTTTGGGTTTCGGTATAATATAAAGAAGTACGTGTGTAACAGTTTTTCTAAATTCCACCCCCAAACGGGTAAAATGGGGGTTGTAAGTTGGTGTAAAAGGCCGGCGTTTTTCAAGTTAAATAGCCGTGAAACTTGATATTTGGGCCACCGGTTTAAATTATGAAATACATAATTCACAGTTTTTATAAATTCTATCCCAAAGGACGTTATATAGTCCTTCAATCACGCCGCAACAGAGCTTCGGATCGACGGGTTTTTTTTAATGGGTTCTTCCCGGAAAATTAACGAATGCCTATGGGAATTAAAAAACTTATGCCACGCGAACGAAGTCGCGGGCGTCCGCTAGTATTAATATATATACAGAAGTGAAAGAAGAATAAAAAATGTAGTTATCTAAGTCATATTTAGACGACTAATACTTAGTTTTATAGAGATAAACCTTTTTTTTCCAGGTGAAATGGACGCAAAGCACCCAGTCTACACCGACGCTCAAATAGCAGCAACTCTGGATCTCGCTTTAAACCGTACAGACATAAACAACGACGGTTATATAGATTATATGGAATACTCATTTAGTATGCATAGAAGTAAGCTAAATGCCACTAAAATTGCACGCGGGCAGAAATAGGGGTTAATAATATGACATTTGCTTTTGCCGGCGTATGTCCGACAGATTTTAAACTTTATTTATTTATTTATCTATGTCACTAAAGTGTGTGATAAGTCAGCTAACTTAACTATTATTGTATATCCGACATATTTTTAAACTTGGGTGGGGTTCTTTGTCTTAAGCACGGTAGGAACGGCATTCCGAACCAGTGGTAGATTCATTTGCCTATTCATAAGAACTTGTAAAAAGTCTATTTGAATAAAAATAATTTGATTTTGATTTTGATTTTGATTTTAAGGTTGACAGTTGACACGATGCGAACACCGCTGTTTGTTGAAACTAGTTGAGCATACGTCGATACTAGTTGCATAAATCCTGCCTGCTTTTCAATTTTGGACCTCAATGAACCACACAGACGTAACTAACGATAATTTGTATAATAAAGATAATACAGAGTACCTATTCATTAAGTATGCATAGAGCTATAAGGGTAGAGCTTTTGTATCTATGCAATTAATACCATTAGAATAGCTACGTGGGGAGAAAACCCCCGAAAAACAGTTATTAAAGTGTTTAAAAAAACCGCATATCTAATGTCGGTGTATATCCGACAGATATTCAGTCAGTTACGTTCCTTAGCTTGGCCTGACGCAGCCGGCGTCGAATTATGGTATTTTATAGGTCTTGTAATCTTGTTGGCAATACACCGACACCAGATGCGCAAAGTAATATTGCAATGTAAAGTATTAGATTTTTGTACAAAAAAATATTAATAATTATTCTCAATAAACTTTTTTACAATTAAAATGGCTCTTTAATATCATACCTACTAACCCGGTCACAACCATTCGTCATTTTAACCCACTGTTGGCTCATCACTGTGCACGAGCCTCCACTCAGACCGAGAGGGGTTAGGCCATAGTCCATCACCCTGGCCAAATTGCGGATTGGCAGACTTGAGAACGCAGGCATTCAACTTCCCTCACGGTGTTTCCGTTCACCGCTAAAACAAGTGATTTGTAATTGCTTTAGCACGCCTATTGTTCAGCTTCTTCCCATAATGTATGTTTCTATTTTCTTCTGTTTTTTATCTGGTTTGTTGTGCAATAAATTGTATTTTTCATCTCATTTGCGGAGGTCCGATCCCTGGCAGGATAAATTTGGGAATTTATAATTTCTGAATATTCCCTGGTCTTGCTTGGTGGGAGGCTTCGGTCGTGGCTAGTTACCACCCTACCTAAGACGTGCTGGCAAGTGATTTAGCGTTCCGATACGATGCCGTGCAGAAACCGATTAGGGGTATGGGTTTAATATAATTGCCATGCCCCTAACGGGTTAGCCCGCTACCATTTTAGACTGCATCATTACTTACCATCAGGTGAGATCGCAGTCAAGGGCTAACTTGTAGTGAATTTAAAAAAAAAGTCTGAGCGAAGCGTGTGTACAATTTTATTTTGAACGTGATTCCAGATACAGACGGCAAGAAACAGGAGTCAATTGTGAAGTACAGCGATGGAGACTTGACGGAGATCGTGGAGGGCGCGTTGAAACAGGCCGACAGCAACAACGACGGGTACATAGACTGGGCTGAGTACAGATCTGTCACTGTCGGATAAAGTCAGACAGGTCACAAAAAAAAAACTTAAATCCACGCCGACAAAATCGCGGGCATCATCTAAATTACAACAGATAAATTTCTAAGAGGCACCGTACTGGGCCCCTTGTAGGTAGTTATGTCGTCCCGTCCATCTATCCGTCTTTGTTTTACAACGATTAAATCAACTGTATGAGCTGTAGGTACAGCTTAAATTTAGTACATTGTCGGAAATCGTGGAGTGCGCGTTGACACAGGCCGACAGGAACATTGATAGGTTCATAGACTGGTACAGATCCGTCACTGTCGGGTAAGGTATATTGCGTATTAAAAGAAAATTTCTTGTGTCTAAAAAATGTCTTATACGAAATTCAGTCGCAACGGCTGTTGTATGAGACCATACATATTACAAGATATTTTTTATTGTGTCAGATCAGACACGCGCATACAAAATCCAAATACAACCGAATACCCCTAATAATTAAAGATGCACCCAGTATACCAAACTTTAAAAATAAATTGAAGACATGGCTTGTCGAGAAATCGAAGACATGGCTTGTCGAGAGGTCCTTCTACAGCTACAATGAATAATTACAATACAAATGTTATAATGATTATAACAATACTAGTAATGTTAGTTTACGACTATAGTATAATAATTATATACAATTTTTTTTTTTTGTATTTTGTAAATTAATAATGACTTGTAAACTAAATTTTACCAATATTTTTGTTTATTGACTATCACACTTTTACCAATCTAAAGGATTTTGCATTGCGTCCCGCATAGTTACGCTATCCTTGCTGTAGAACTGACTGAACCAGGCTCGGAAGGTGCGGATAGTTTTGTCGCTTTTGGTGTAGCCGGGTGAAGCCACGTAGCGCTTGTTGTTCCATATTGTCACGTCCCGTTGGAACTGTAACACAAACACAAAATTGCTAATCCATAATCCAAACTATGATGAAAGATTGAGTGAGTTTTAAAGAACTTAAAATAAAGCAAAGGCTTTCGTCGCATAAACAATTGTCCCGTGGCCAGGCCATATCGCTTACAGCAGTATTATTTAAAAATGTCTGTTCTATATGACGTATCTTGACGTCCCTACAATAAGGATTATAATTGTGAAACAAGAGCGTAATAGTAGATTGTTCATCAAGGGACTAAAATGAGCCATTTCATACGAGGTGTTTAGCTTTTTAGTTTAGCTAGTTATGCTATAGAAACGAGTAGAATGGCTTTTAGTCCCGTGGTAAACACTACTTTTCACTTCGATTGCGAGAAAATAACATATGTAACGGTTTTTAATTATTTCTTTGCCTTTCTATTATATTTTCTAAGAGTAAGATCTTTATTTTTACTTCAAATAGTCACATTTACTTTGCTTGCCTTCACCTTGTATTACGTACTAGCTGTTGCCCGCGACTTCGTCCGCGTCAATTTCTGTTATTATGATCGGGAGATCCAGTCGCGGACATTCTTAGATCATTTAAAGAGGAATAATTATTTCATAAGTACATATTTTTTGGGTAACTTGAACCGTTTACGCAGCGCACGCAACGGAAGCCCTCAAACATGGATAATTTTCCCCGTTGTTGCTTCGCTCCTATTGATCGCAGCGTGATGTTATATGCGTGATTCAAACAAACAAACTCTTCAGCTTTATAATATTAGTATAGATTGTGTTTTGAAATGGATTAATTATCATCCATAAAACATCCATGTGTGGCGTTACCTCCTTGCTAGCTGACAACGCACACAAGCTTCGCGTTCGGAATTCGAACTTGCTTTTGGAACGGTTTTGGATTCGGAACGTCCTGCGCGCGGGAGCTGCGCTGTAGCAACAGACGACACAATAAATGTAATAATTACAACAAAAAAATCTATGATTTCGCGCCAAAATGCAATACTAACTTTCTCGAACATTCTAACATTGTTAATTAAGTATTGTCAAAGTGTCAGTATACTTCTGAAAAACCGGCAGTGCGATTGCGTAACTTCTGCATCAATCATTGTTACAGTATCAATTGTTGTGATTGGCTGAATTTATGGTATTCTTGCTGCGTCAATGGATTTTGTCCAATAGTGAAAGAATGTTAACCAATCAGACGTGTTTGCGATCGTTACACTGTAGCTGTCATTTTTAGCCGGTGGCCATCCAAGTCTTGATATAAAAATTACTGAGATTCTAGAATTTCTAGATGTAGTCATTTTTTGTAATAGCTAGTTTTTGATACAGAAAAATAGCGAGGAAAAATACTAGTCATTTTCGCCATTTTTGTCCATCATAAACTGTTTTGACATATTGTCACTGATTGTGACATATTGTCATGGATCCCAGATGGGACATACATATTAGGTGTCCAGTTAGTTCAGGTTCAGCCAGCGCAAAACTATGCAGTTTAGAGCTATAGGCCCCAGAAGGGACATGTAAATGTCTGTAGAGCACAACTGTCATGGTTAGCGACAAACTTGATTCACCTCCAATCAGAAGCACATAGTTCGAAGAACTGATAGATATTGGGGCCCCAAAGTGCTGGAGTGGCAACCGCGCACTGGAAAGCGCAGCGTTGGTAGACCCCTCAATCAATCAGGACATCGAACGAGTCTCAGGGAGCCAATGGATCCAGGCCTTGCAAGACAGCAGCGTGTGGGTGGAAGTCCTTGCAAGAGACCTATGTTCAGCAGTGGATGTCTATAGGTTGAAGACGACTCCGAAGATTAGCTAGCACAACTGTCATGGGTCACAGAGGGAACATACCTGTTTTGCCTCCAGTAAGACCAAAGCTGCTCCAAGCGGTGCGTTGTACCACGGAGAGTACACTCGGTGAACCACTTTTTGTAAGAGAGGTGCCACGGGTGTCACCGATTGAGACACCGTCAAGGGTCCCAGAGGGGACATGAAATTCAGACGGACGTGGGCTGGACCTATCTGAAAGAAGAAAGTTTGAAGTAATTAGTAAAAACCTCAAAATCGATGTTTAAACATAACCTCTAAAAACTTTTAAAAGTGCTTTTGAATAGCCAAGTGGAACCACTGGTTCGGAATGTCATTCCTACTGAGAACCAAAAAATATTATATGTATATATATATATATATATATATATGCTTGAGCGTCTCCAGAATCTGTTCATCAGATTTATCTTCGGGCTTCATAAGTATGACCATGTGTCAGATACCGAGCCCGCTTGAAGTGGCTACCAATCAGACTCCGCCGTAATCTACACCTGCTCTCTCTTCTCTACTCCATTCTTTCCACTACAGCCTATTAAGGTCCCACTGCTGGGCACAGGCCTCCACTCTCATAGGAGAGGGGGAATTAGAGCTTAGACCCACCACGCTCCAATGCGGGTTGGCGGGCTTTAACGACTATTATCCTGTTAGTGATAATAACCGGGACCGACGGCTTAACGTGCTTTTCGAGGCACGGGGGTGAAGCACCGCCAACTTCCAACTCCGGGCTGGCACTGAGAATTCTTAATTGAAAAACCCAATTTACCTAACAATCTTTATGCCCGATCGAGAATCGAACCCAGGACCTCGTGATCCGCAGTCGACTAAGCTAACCGCTAGACCAACGAAACTCCATTCTTTACAATCCACAAACTCCTTCGTACATAAAGCAGCGCTTTTCCTACCTTGGCTCGAACATTGAGCGCCATCTGCGGTCGCGCAAGGACAACCGCTTACACATTCCCGCCCATCACACCCGTCTGTGATACTGAGTATATATTATAGATATATTATATTCATTTATATATTTAAAATATATATTTATTGGTCAAAAATTTATGTACTTTATCGTGTCTGCATTACTTATTTATTTATTTTTAAATACAGCACCATCCCGCGCTCCGGTTTATTTATCCTTTCACCAAAGGTTGTCTGTAAGAGATTGCTTTAGCAATAAGACAAGGTGGTCTTATTGTACACATTTCTATGTAGTTTTACTAGTGCTTCTAAACTGTATACTGTATATTTTGTGTGTGTTTGGATGGATGGATGTTTGTTAGTCAATCACGCCAAAACGGCAGAACGGATCTGGATGAAATTTGGTACAGAGATAGATTATAGTCTGGAATAACACATATGCTACTTTTTATCCCGGAAAATTACAAAATTCCCGCAGGAACCAAAAAACCTCAATCCACACTCAAAGCATCAGCTAATTAAAAATATTAAATGAACGTTTTATTTTTTATTTTATTTTATTTTATTCAAGGGTGATAAAGGGTCAAGTGGTGTCAAGGGTTGGAATAAAACTATTGAAACATTATAATGTCCTCCCGTCCGAATTTCGGGAACGGCGGCCTATCTACAGAGAGATTATAATAGCCATCTGCGCGGGAGAAATTATAGTAAAGAAGTGTGTACGCGTACAGGTGCACTTTCTGTTCCTTTACTTTCATAGCCCGATGGAACGGAAAATCATTTACGGATTACATACCTGGCTAACGGTGACTCTAACAGGGAATACATCCATTTTCATGATGATGTATTTGTGTGAGATAGTGATGTGCGCGACGTGGTCCTCATCGCCTCTCGTCCACTCTGCGCCCCATGTGTGTTGACCTGCAATATCAGCTAATAATGAACACCTAGCTAGATTTTTTTCAGTGCTACAACACGGCAATCTGCTAAAAGTAAGCAATAACCTAACCTAACTAGTAAAAAAAATATTTTTGGGACAAATATATCCCACTAGCTGCCCGCGACTCGGCCGCGAGGTTTGAAATCTTCCGGTATAAAAAGTAGCCTATGTGTTATTCCAGACTATAATCTATTTCATCCAAACCCTTCCAGCTGTTGTGGCGTGATTGAGCAACAAACATTCATACATACAATCTTTCTTATTTATAATATTAGTAGTAGTAGTTAGTATAGAAGTATGGTCGTCAACCATCTTAAACTGCGTCGGATTTAAATGTTAAACCCATACCCTTAATCGGTTTCTACTTAGTAATACTTACCAATGATTTGATTTAGGAACGGATATTTGAGGCCAATATCTGAGAAAATCGACACTGCGTGAACCGCATTCAGATGTGCCTATCCGCGCCGTTCTCTGGTATTTCCTGGAATCAATGGACACATTTTTGTCTACATATACGTATAAGTACCTTCAAGGCAAGAATGAATAGGCATCTAGGCAAGCGCGCTCCAACCTAGACCTCATCATTGCTTTGTACTTAGCATGACTGTCTCAAGCGCACGCCTGTTCTTTGATAAAAAATAATAATATTTATTTCCAAATTCTTTTTTAATATTCAAGGAACAAGAAGCGTAATTCGAAATAATCCGCCAAAGCAGTCAAATACACACACAAATACATCTCCTGAGGATATTCCGATGTCGGAGTAGAAACGTATGTTGAGCATAATTTGGCAATTTTGTTGTGGTCTTGTGCAGTTTCGAATTGTTGGCTTATATTGGGCGGTATATATCGCAAGCTACACGCTGTACCATATAGGTTTGTCTGCTTTTGTGGATTATAGCAAATAAAGCTTCTTGTTCCTTGATTATTTGGTGCAGGTGACTTGTGTACATACGTAGTATTAGGAATTATGCAGGCACACGCAAGCATTCAGTGCCCCATAGACTAGAAACCTTCCATCCTTGCAGATGCAGAGTTATGGGGGTTGGGGTCAGAATTAGGGGTTAATTGTAGAAGTTAAGAGTCACATGTAGGGGTCAGATGTAGCTGTCAGTTTTTGGGGTAGATTGTAGGAGTTAAATGTTGGGGTCGGGTGGGAGTAAGCGCAAAATGTCGGCGTCTCACCTGCATATGAGCGCTGACCAGGAACTCGTTGCGCCCTCTATACTGCCAGCTGTCAACTGTGTCTCTCTCTGGCACGTTCCACAGGGGAGGCTCCCCGGATGCGTGGTACCACACCCATACGGAGCCGTCCACTTCCATGCAAGGGTAGCTCTTGATGGATATCCCTTTGGGTACTGGAACAAGAAACCATGTTCATATTAATATTAATATCGGAGACCAATGGCGACGCGTAAATTCGCCGCCATGTTTCTCTGCAAGACAAAGAAAGCCTACTGGACGCTACCGTACCGTACCCATTTCAGTCAGACAAGATAGGAATGCATAATATTCATTCATTTTGTCGTTTGATTTTTATCCGTCCCCTATGTCAAAAATAAATTATATTTTAGTGATTATTAAATAGAGGATAATTATCCCAAAAGACGTAATATCCACGTCCCTTGTGTTTTTTTGACGTTTGAATAAAAGTTGCTGATTTGACTAGTTGTCAAATACCTTATTTCAAGACCATCTCGAGACAGAACTGAGCATATTTGAAAAAGTCGGAAGAAAGTACTAATACCCCTTAGTACTACTATCCCTTGGTATAGTTAAAAGTTTCAGAGGATTTCTTTCTACGGTATACAATCGACGTAGACTGACCCCTACCTTTTAAGGGGGTTACTACCCACCTGTTTCTACACCTGGTATGCTAACACAAGCACCATTTTTGAATCTCCACTCGTGGTACGGACATTGAATACAGTCTCCACTCACTGACCCCCCCATGGCCAGGTTAGCCCCTAGGTGGGGGCAGTATGCATCCACTATCCGAGCCTTCCCATCCTCTCCTCTGTAAACGCAGAAGTTTAGACCTGGAAATTAAATTATGTTAATGATAAACACTAAAAACATTTTTGCGACCATCCTGGCTTATTGGTGAGCACACTGGTCTTATATCATCTCAACCTTAGCGACAAAGACATAAAAATAGGGTAGGTACATAAAAAACAATTATGCCGCCATATTAGATTTAGTATGACGTCACGCTAACCATGCATTGTCATCGAAACTAAACGTGCATACGAAGAATACTATAAAATAAAAATACGTCACACTAAATTCAATATGGCGGACAATAAAAGCTTATTTAAAAAAATTGTTTTTATGGTTTAAAGATTTATTAAATTTTATTTCAGGCCGGTCTTAAAGTAGTTTTACTAAAAAATAGTGGTCTCAGCTCTTACCCAAAGCTTCCACAGGAACCACGTCTCCTTTCCCCAAGTCCCGACTCTCCACCAGGGAGAACCAGCCGTTAGGATACGGAGGGGGGAACTTGGAGCCGAACTTGAGGTTGTTCTGTGCTCTGATGAGATGCAGGGTTCTGTCCTTCTTGGGTAGGTGGCTGTAGCCTGTTTCTGATAACTCCTGGAAAAGTGAAATCGTCTATATACTAATATATTGTTTTTTTTTAACTGGAGAGTGACACGGGCTACTTTTTATCCCAGAATAAATTAAAGAGTTTCCGCAAGGGCTAACTTTTTTATTTGCGAGTTAGGCTTGCGCTCGACATTTGATGAGGTCTATGTCGGAACAAAAACTTATAATTATTTAAAAAGTTCTTTCCAAAAAACCGACTTCCAAAGCCACTGTAAAGTAAAAAATAATTTTGATTTCTACACCCTATGTTGAAGTCGGGCGAGCCTCACGCGTCAACTATGCCTATCTTTGTTATACTCGCCCGACTTCAACATAGTGTGTAGAGATCAAAATTATTTTTTACTTTACAGTGGCTCTGGAAGTCGGTTTTTTGGAAATAATTTTTATTTTTAACTTTTTAGTGTAGTCTTCATCCCCACGGCTTAGGAGTTCAGTACCCTGCAGCATCAGAGTTGAGGAGTTGGGACTTGGGTTTAAGTATGAAGTCGTTGCTTGACACTTAGGTACAATATGAATTTCCCATAAAAAAATCCTAAATCGCTATTTTTAAGGAATTCTGTACCCTGCAGCATCAGGGTTGAGGAGTTGGGACTTGGGTTTAAGTATGAAGTCGTTGCTTGACATCTACAATATTAATTCATCATAAAAAATCTTAAATCGCTATTTTTAATGAGTTCTGTACCCTACAGCATCAGGGTTGAGGAGTTGGGACTCAGAGTTGTATCGTATACACTTGACTTGATACCTACTTTATTAATTCACCATCAAAATTTCCTAACTCACTAGTTTTGATGATTTCATGTAGTACGGTACACCTACAGCATCAGGATCGAGGATTTGGAGTCAGAATTTTTATGGGACCACCTCGTGAGCTTCCTCTAACCAATGATAAAAAAATTGATCAAATCGGTTTAGAAACCACGGAGATATGCACCGCCATACATTAAAGAAAAAAATATATATACGCGCCGAATTGAGAACCTCCTCCTTTTTTGGAAGTCGGTTAAAAATGCTCACCTTTTTATAAAACACTGGACTACAATATGATTTGTACAGAATAAATAAAAAGAGAATTAGAACTGCAGCCAGAAGTATAGCTTTAAAGTGACTGGTAACTATCAGAAAACATATTTTGATAAAGTTTAGCGTGAAATTAGTATAAAATAGGATGTCGTAGTTTGGTTTCGTGTCTTGACAGCTTTGTTCGGTTCTCAAATTGAGTTCGGTCGCCATCTTGAAATTCTGGGCGTTGTACCTGAAACAAAAATTTATTATAATAATTATATTCCTTTTGACATAAACACGCATACCATTTCACGTTTCATAATTATTGACAGGCAACCATGGACAAAAAAAGGCAATAATGTATTTTTCACACCACTCGCTCAACAACGCCTTATTACATGGCCTGTTATCTAAGGTTAAAGTAAGACATATCCCTAGGGTTTTAATATTGTACTGAAATCCATTATTCCCTAGGGTTATAATGTGATTTGAATTTAGAATCATCGCGCATCTGAAGCAAGATCTGAAGGAAATTCTATTCATTCCAAAGAGGTTTTATTCATAATTCTTACACATAAAGTCTAATTTCGGTAGACATAATGTGTTCTCAGCAGGCGCGACCAACTCGATTTTCGAAAACCAAAGCCGTGGCCCACTAGATTCGCACTGACGAAATTTGTTTGTCAAATCGAGTAGGCCACGCCAGCTGAAAGAAGTGGTTGTATCGCGAGGTGTGAAAAGTAGAGTATTCACCGTAGGGGTAATGCTGTATTAATCTTGGGCGCCCCTAATTCCCGCGCTACTCTCAGGATTCTAGATGCAACACCCTCGCTACGCTCGGGAGTTACTCTAAAATCCCTCGTTCCGCTTGGGATTTATCCCGGCGCCCGTGACATAATACATCACATTACCCCCGTGGTGAATAATCTACTATTTTTACGTTCCCTTTTATCCGATATTTCGTAACTCATCTAGTAATTACCAGTACGAATTTATTTTTCAAAATAGTCACGAAGCTGCAACACAAGCTCTCTTGATTGTCCTTTAAGCATCACACATCTTTGGCGATGGATGGTTTATATGACCTAACTGATTCATGTACAGTTCGCGCGCGAGTTGAATGCAGAGTAAATGTATGTGTCACCATACATTTACTCTGCATTCAACTCGCGCGCGAACTGTACATACATTATCATTTATTGTACAGTTTTTCATATATGATTTATTTTAATATACACTAATATACTTATTAAATAGCTCATTCCACGCGGGCGGAGCCGCGGGCATCAGCTAGATATGCATACATACAAACAAGAACCCTGAAAACACTACACTCCTTTTTTGGACAGTCGTGTACACAAAATCGTCCAGTTACAATCATACTAATATTATAAATGCGAAAGTGGGTTTGTTTGTTGGTTTGTCCCTCAATCACGCCACAACAAAGCAACGGATTGACGGGATTTTTTGCATAGGTCTATTTGAGTGGAGAGTGACGTAGGCTACTTTTTATCCCGGTAAAATTAAAGAGTTCCCGCGGGAACCAAAAAACCTCAATCCACGCGGACTAAGTCGCGGACATCAGCTTAAAATTATAAGAATATTATTAAATTATGATAACAAAACACGTGGTATCAGAATACGCAATTATTCTATTTAGGTCATGTAATACGATGCAGGAAAGGCGCCTGGAACTTGATATCCTCTAACCTACTTATGTGCTGAGCTAGGCATTCGCGGAAATCAGTATGGTTTTCTAGGAAATAACAATAAATAGGTAATAGGTATACCTATTGCGGGCTTTCCAAATTAACAAGTACTAAGTACTGATTAATTACTGCTATTATGCTGATTCGAGACCGCTATTATGCATAGTAATCTATACTTCTATACCTACTAATATTATAAATGCGAAAGTTTGTATGGATCGATTATTGTTGTAGGCGTTACTTTGTGGAAGGCGTTTAATGAAGGAAATAGAAGTTTAATTAGCTATGATGCGCGGCAAAAGATAAATCTATGAGGTACAGTGTGTATCCCCGCACATATAGCCCGCGATATTCACCACACCAAAGAAATCTTCCAAACTATTCTCAACGTACGTTTCACTCCGATACCGGAGCATCTTCAGGAGATGTTGACTCGACAATGCACGATTGTGAAGGATTTTTGTTACTCAATCTCGCCACAACGCTGAACAAAGTAGATTATATTAGCTGATGCCCGCGACTTCAGTTCCTATAAATAATGATATTTTAAAAATAGAAGAGACCACTGTTCCTGGGGGTGACCTTAGATTCAAAGCTTCAATGGGGCACCCATATATCAACTCTGGCTGGCAAAATCAGCTCTGCTGCTTACGCTGTCAGAAAGATTCAACAGTTTACTGACGTTGAAACTGCAAGTATTTGTATATTTTGCTTACTTTCATAGATATTATGTCTTACGGAATCATAATATGGGGTAAAGCGGCAGACGTTCAAAAAATTTTTGTATTACAATACGCAATTTTTGTATTAATAAGGCAATACATGCAATTTATAATTTAAAACCACGCGAATCCCTTAGAGAGAAATTTAAGCAAATAGGTATTCTTACAGTAGCCTCGCAATATATTTACAGAAATTTAATCTACGCAAAACAGAACATTCACAATTACAAAAAAATATGCGATCTGCATGATAGGCAAACTAGAGGCCGCAATAAGCTCGTGACTCCATCGCTCCGCCTCAAGAAAGTCCGAAGGTCGTTCGTGGGAATGAACATTCTATTGTATAACAAAATTGTACAACCTATTTTAAACTTGCCTTTACACAAGTTTAAGAAATCCATTAAAAGTATGCTTCTGAAAAAAGCTTATTATACTGTTGAAGATTACATAAATAAACGACAAAAGAGCATGGATTTGACTGGCTCCATTTTTTTCAAAAGAGCAACCGCCGAGTTTCTTGCTGGTTCTTCTCGGTAGGAATGTCATTCCGAACCAGTCATAGATTCACTTAACGTTTCAAAAGCACTTGTAAAAGTTTATTTGAATAAAAAATATTTTGATGTTGATTTTTATTTTGATAATAATGCGGTGGGTTCCCAGTAGAGATTCCAATGCCGGGATGCCGGTATTGGCTAATACCGGGATCCCGGACTTTTTTCGTCGGTTTTCTATACCGGTATTGAAATGTCTAATACCGAGATACCGGTATTGGTGACCCTATAAACGAAACAGTGACTATTTCATATATTTCTTGGTACATGCCACTGTTTTTATTCGGCTAAGTTTAAAACTTGTATCTTAAGCACATTAGCTCAATAAGAGCCCCTTTAATGCTTAAAACTAAGGCTTAAAACCAGTGAAAAAATAGTTATTTGTTATACAAGAGTGAAAAGTTGTTTTTTAACCGCGTGTTCAATCTAATCTAATCTAATATCTAATCTACCTAATCTAATCTATCTAATCTAATCTATATATATAAAATTCAAAGTCCTGACTGACTGACTGACTGACTGACTGACTGACTTATATATCAACGCACAGCCTAAACTGCAGGAGTTAGAAACTTGAAATTTTGACAGTAGGTTCCTTTTGTGACGTAGGCGCTCACTAAGAAAGGATTTTTCAAAATTTCACCCCTAAGGGGTTGAAAGTTTGTATGAAAGTCCGTCATTTCTAAAGTTATATCCATGAAACTTGATATATGAGCTACCCGTAAAAATATAAGAATTACGTGTTCCACAGTTTTTGAAAATTCTACCCTCGAAGGGGTGAAATAGGGGATGAAACTGTGTATGAAAGTATTTCATTTCTCAGGATATTTCTCAAGTTATATCAACAAAACTTAGTATTTTGGCTTAAGGTAAAAAATAAAGAAGTAAATGTGTCACAGTTTTTCAAAATTCCACCCTTGTAGGGGTGAAATAGGGGTTGAAAGTTTATATGAAAGTCCTTCATTTCTCAAGTTATAGCCATGAAACTTGGTATATGTGCTGCGGGTTAAAAATGAAGAAATATATATTTCACAGTTTTTGAAAATTCAATTTTCATTGGGGATGAAAGTTTGTATAAAAGTTCTTCATTTCTCAAGATATTATTCAATTTATATCAACGAAACTTGGTATTTTGACTTTTTGTAAAAAATAAAGAAGTGAAGAAGTGAAGAAGAATGTGTCACAGTTTTAAAATTCCACCCCCCAAACGGGTACAATAGGGGTTGTAAGTTGGTATGAAAATCGTTCATTTTTCAAGTTAAAGCCATGAAACTTGGTACCTATTTGAGCTTCGGTTAAATATGACGAAGTTCTTGTTGCGCTATTTTTGAAAATACTACCCCCAAAGGGGTGAAATAAGGGATGAAAGTTTGTATGGGAGTCCTGCATTGCTCAAGATATTTTTCAAGTTATATCGACGAAACTTGGTATTTTGGCTTTCAGTAAAAATAAAGAAGTACGTGTGTCACAGTTTTTCAAAATTATAGAATAAAAATAGGGGTTGAAACCTTTGATGTTATACCTAATCAAAGGTTGAAACCTTGTATGAAAATCTGTCATTTTCAAGATATAACTTGGTATTTGGAATTTCGATTTAAAATGTTTCACAGTTTTTGAACATTATATCCCCAAGGATGGTAAATAGAGAGTTTGTCCTTCAATCACGCCAAAACAAAGCAACGGATCAACTTGATTTTTGCATGAGTATACAGTTGAGGACCTGGAGAGTGACATAGGCTACTTTTTATACCGGAAAATTAAGAAGTACCTGTGGGGAAAAAAAACTTAAACCACGCGGACGAAGTCGCGGGCATCTGCTAGTCTAACCTAATAATCTACACTAATATTATAAAGAGGAAAGATTTGTATTTTTGTATTTTTGTATTTTTTTATGTAACGAATAAACTCAAAAAGTACTGGACCGATTTTAATAATTCTTTTTTCATTAGAAAGCTACATTATCACTGAGTAACATAGGCTATATTAACTACTAGATAACTATAGAAATCTTTAGAAATTCCTATTAAAACCAACCGAAGGTGTAAAAAAATTAGCCATAAAATGTCTTTCATCGCTTACGCTGCGAAGAGTATTAATGATAGGACAAAAAAATGTTCGACAATATTATAGAATATATCAATATCTACAAAAAACTTCGCAAGACCACGTGTCTAACTATTGTAGTTACGTCACTATAACTACTTTTTTACATTTAACAAATTGATAGAAATGCCGATCAAAATCAGACCGTGTTATCCAAGCCATTTATAAATTTTTATCCAAATAAATAATTCAATATTCAAGACTGTCTCAATACCTGATGATTACTTTTTGAATTATTGAAATCGGACATTCCATTCAAAAGATATCATGAAATTAAAATAAAAATACATGCCGGTGGCGGCCGCCACGCAGCGCATCGAGTAACTAACTCTTCGTGAGAGGGGCAGTGCGGGAGAAGGGGGTGCACCATTATGAAAAATATGTGTACCTATATATGTCTACCCGTGCGAAGCCGGGACGGGCCGCTAGTATATATATAAAATCGTTAAGGGATCAACGCACAGCCTAAGCCGCTGGGAATAGAAACTTGAAATTTTGACAGTAGGTTACTTTTGTGACGTAGGCGCTCACTAAAAAAGGATTTTTCAAAATTCCACCCCTAAGGGGGAGAAATAGGGGGTGAAAGTTTGTATGAAAGTCCGTCATTTCTCAAGATATATCCATGAATCTTGGTATACGAGCTACTGGTTGAAAATGATGAAATAGTTATTTCACAGTTTTCAAAAATTCTACCCCCGAGGGGGTGAAATAGGGGATGAGAGTTTGCATGAAAGTCCTTCATTTCTCAAGACATTCTCAAGTTATATCAACGAAACTTGATATTTTGGCTAACGGTAAAAAATGAAGAATTACGTGTGTCACAGTTTTTCAGAATTCAACCCCTAAAGTGGTCAAATAGGGGTTGGTAGTTTGTATGAAAGTCCTTCATTTCTCAAGTTATAGCCAAGAAACTTGGTATGTGAGCTATAGGTTAAAAATAAAGAAGTATGTGTTTCACAGTTTTTCAAAATTCTACCCCCAAAGGGGTAAAATAGGGGTGGAAAGTTTGTATGAAAGTCCTTCATTTCTCAAGTTATGGCCATGAAACTTGGTATATGAGCTGCAGGTTGAAAATGAAGAAACATATGTTTCACAGTTTTTGAAAATTCGAACCCCAAAGGGGTGAAATAGGGGATGAAATTTGGTATAAAAGGCCTTAATTTCTCAAGATATTTTACAAGGTATATAAACGAAACTTGGTATTTTGGCTATAGGTAAAAAATAAAGAATAACGTGTGTCACAGTTTTTCAAAATTCCACCCCCAAACGGGTAAAATAGGGGTTTTAAGCTGGTGTAAAAGGCCGCCGTTTTTCAAGTTATAGGATAGCCATGAAACTTGACGTTTGGGCAACGGGTTTAAATTATGAAATACATAATACACAGTTTTTGAAAATTCTTTCCCAAAGGACGTTAAATAGTCCTTCAATCATGCTGCAACAGAGCAACGGATGTTTTTTGTGGACAGGTTCTTTTTATCCCGGAAAATTAAGGAATGCCTGTGGGAGTTATAAAACGTATGCCACGCGAACGAAGTCGCGGGCGTCCGCTAGTTATATTATATGGGAGCAAAATAATATTTTTACGGCGAGGGCGCTTTTTTGAATCCAGAGCGAAGTGAGGGATTCTAGAGTAGAATCCCGAGCGTAGCGAGGGATTCTTTAGTAGAATCCTGAACGTAGCGAGGTAGGTTTCTTGCGTTAGTTCTAATACTTTCAGGAGTTTAAAATTCTATACTTTCACTGTCATTTGAAGAACTCATTTTTCAAAATAAAACCATGAATTTTTAACAATCCGTGAAAATTTAAGAAAACGCGGCCAGTAGCTCGCGCATTTTTAATTTGGTTTCCTTTTTTTTTTAATAAAAAAAAGGAAACCAAATTAAAGCCGGCAGCGCGACTATGGGCCGTCGTACCATTCATTCTCTATTCGAACAAAATTTGCGTTCGATTTCTTGAGCGCTGAACACTAAGATGTTCCAAATGCGCGGAAAAGATAATTGCGGCGCACTTTTTGAAATAAAGAGGATTAAAAGCTCATTCCTGCCCGCTAAAAGTTCCTCATAGAAAACAGCACCTTTGGGCGCACTTAAAGGCGAACCAAGTCGTCCTTTTCGAATAGATGGGATGAAAAGATCTTTCCGGTATTGATAAAAACAGATATTCCTAGACCCTAGTTCCCAGGTCCTTCCGCATATGACTCGACTAAGTACTATTTCAACTCTTAGCCTTATTACCAGATGTTAGTGATAATAACCGCGACCGACGGCTTAACGTGCTCTCCGAGACACGGAGGGAACGAAAAGGCCAAATTCAGACTTCCAAATGCGGTCAGTCGTCCAGTTAGAGACGTGGGTCAACGTTGCTTAACAGTTGCAATCGACTGATATGCGTTGTCGCAACTAGGCCTTTCGCCCCTCAACTCACTCCATATATATATATATATATATATATATATATTTTAATGTTTAGTTTTTAGTTTTTAATTTAGTTTTTAATTTAGATTTTAATTTTATCTACTTTATATATATATCGGGGGAGAAGCCGGAAGGGCGTCGAGCCCGCAACCCGATCTGAAGAATCTTAACATAATATTAGCAATTATTGTTAATGTTTACTTATTGTTTCTACCCTCGTAAGATTTAGATAGTTGATTATCAATCTATATCTATACTTATAATAAAACTGTAACTGGAAAATTTCTGTACATTTAATATATTCTGAAAATTTAAATCGGGGTATGCTTTACTATCGATACTGAGCCCAAAACAGATTTTTATTTAATTTTTGTCTGTCTGTCTGTCTGTATGGCCGCGCATCACGCGAAAACTACTGAACGGATTTAAATGAATTTGGTATAGCGGTAGCTGATATTCCGGGTCAATATATAGGATACTTTTTATCCCGATAGAAAATAAGGTTCCTCCAGGATAGGGATTTTTTTGTTGATTTTACTCCATAACTCAAATCTGAACTGATTTGAATAATTCTTTCTTTATTAGAAGGTATGTATCATCAGATAAGTTTTGCCCAACTTTGGTGAAGATTTGAAAAATATTATCAGAGAAAGAGGACAAAACTCCTCAACAGATAACAGCAATTCACTTGATTAGGACTTAATATCTTTTTGGTGGTGTTTGAAGGAAACAAAATTAATTATAAAAAATTGCGACCAAGACAAAATCTGTCAATTCAGCCGTCAACATAATTTACTGTTTACATCGGTATTTCCATAATATTTCGATGCCATATGTTTGCCTGTGATGATATTATGTGGACTTAATTTCGTGTATTAAAAATATATTTTAAGTAGTTTGAAAGGGCAGATAACGAACTTTGCTACAGAAGTGTTATCTGCAGCAGTATCTTCTGGAACGGAATCCTCAGTAAAGAAGCTCGAAGACAAATGCCGTAACCGAGAACTTGAGGTAGTTTATGCAACCGCATATTATGACTGTGGCTATAAATGCGAAAGATTGGATGGATGGATGTTTGTTACTCAATCACGCCAGAACGGCTGAACAGATCTGGATGAAATTTGGCACAGAGATAGGTTATAGTCTGGAATAACACATTTACTTTTAACCCGAAAAATTAAAGAGTTGCCGCAGGAATCAAAAAACTTTAATCCACGCGGACGAAGTCGCAGGCATCAGCTAGTAGGTACATTTATAAAAGGCTAGTCTTGGCTGCAAGTACCTACTTGTTAGATTTCTATTTATTTTATGCAGAGATTTTGTTGTTAAAAATGCTCATAAATCATTGTTAATCATTTTAGAGGCTAGTTTAAAAGCTATTTTTAGAATGTGGTTAACTGACTTACCAATAATAAGAGTTTGTATTGTTAACGCGCCATACCGTTCCACCAATCAGAGCGAGTCTGCTGTTGTAACGCCGCGAGCTGCCGAGTGGTGAAGGTTGTAAGACCAATTTCTACTTGATTTTCCATTTATAATTGTGTGCCTAGGTTTTGCCAGGTTTTAGTTTGATTTTAGACCAAACTAACTTTGTTTAAATGTTTGAGTTGTGATATTTGTGGATCAGTTTCTAATATTGTGAAATATTATTGTCAAACCTTTTAAAAAGAGCTACCGCAGAGTTTCTCGCCAGCTTTTCTCTGTGAGAGTGGCCTTCCGAGCTGGTGGTAGATTCATTTGATCATTTGAATAAAAACCATCTGAATTTAAAAATCTAAATCGGCGTTTCTTTCAAGTAATTAAAGATTAGAATCTGTGAGGTTAAATCTATATTATTGAACTACCTACGTTCCTACCCATGTATGGTAATAATGGTAGTATTTCATTTGATCACCTTTTACTATTAGTGATTTCCATAATTGTGACAATAGTAAGGCTTTTGCAAGCCAGTGATGGATTAACTATTAGAAGCATTGATTACAATTACAACCTACGTCTTATGGTGGCGCAGTGTTTCTAACTACTATTAAAATCAGTGATTAAAGCCATTCATTTAAATAGTAACCTTCAGTTGCAATCTGTGGCGTATCTGCATTTGCGGTGGTCATATTGTCAAGATCGGTCATCGTGGGAATCCGCGATGGGCGTAAATCTAGTTCTGCTTTTCGGTAAATAACTTCAGTGCCTCATTTGGATGGCACCTGCTTTTGATATCAGTTCTAGTACTGTAGATAGTGACAGCAGAGACGGTGACCTACTAAAGGTCAGCGGTTCTGCTGATTTAAAAAGAAAAATGAGACGCGCTTTACCGACGCATCATCTGTCTTTTCTGACATAGGCCGCCGCTCAAATGCGACATAAATATATATAATATAATAATAAATATAATATCTTCTTATATATATAAAAGCGAAATACCACTCACTCACTCACTCACTCACTGACTGACTAATCACGATATCTCAGGAACTATAAAGCGTACAGACTTGAAATTTGGAAGGTAGATTCCTTGAACTACGGTGTAGACGCCAGCTTAGAACGGGTTTTGAGAAAATCCACCCCTAAGGGGTTAAAATAGGGGTTGGAAGTTTGTATGAAAGTCCTTTGTTGTTGAAGTTAGACGCATGAAAATTGGTAATTAAGTTATTAGTTATAAATAATAAAAACCTGTATAAGCAATTTTACGAAAATGTACCCCAATAGGGGTGAAATGGGGGTTGGAAGCTTGCATAAGGGTTCCAATTTTTTGCAGTAAGAGACTTGAAAATCGGGATTTAGGTTATTAGCTTTAAATAATAATAACCTGTATAAGCAATTTTACGAATAAAGGGTGTCCCATAAGTAAAGAGACAAAACTGAGTGTTCATATCGGCCAAGAAAAAGGTTTCACAAAAAAAAAATAACTGTTGCCATGGTAACCACCCGTAACAAATCTGTCAAATTCGCGTGGTTTTGCAAATATTGTCGATGTTTTTCTAACATGAAGCGAACCGAACGAGAATCGTTTGCAAAAAGAGTAATTCAGTACTATCTGAATAATGGGAAATCCGAGGCAGTTCGTCATTTTTCTCAAGAAGGGGCTATAAGAACAAGTATCTACAGGATAATTAACCGGTATGAAGACTCAGGAGAGACTGATTTTAAGAAGATTCCGGGAAGGCAACGTACCATAGCAACTGATCGAAACATAGATAAGGTAAAAAAGGTTTTTAAAGAAGCACCTTCAACATCTGTGAGGACTGCGGCGGACAAATTGAAAATATCTAAGTCAAGCATATCCAGAATTAAAGTTCAAGATCTGGGCATGAAGGCTTTTGTGAAATTGTCCGCTCCAAAGTACGTGAAAGACCAAGAAGTGCGTGCTAAGCGAGGTTGCCGTCGAGTTTACCAAAAAACTTTGAAAAAAATTCTCATAATTGATGATGAAACTTATGTACCGGTTGACCCCTCTGATATTCCTGGGAAGCAATATTTCCACGCTACCAGTCGTGGTGAGGTGGATTACAGCGAAAAAGTTAAAACAAAGTCTAAATTTTTCAAGAAGTATCTGGTTTGGCAAGCTATAGACAAAAACGGCAATGTTTCCGAACCATTTATCTGTACACGGTCTATGAACGCAAAAGTTTATCTTCGAGAGTGTATTATGAAGCGATTAATACCGTTTATAGACAAGTATTATAAGAGGGAAGACGTTGTATTCTGGCCGGATATGGCTTCGTGTCATTATGAGTCTGAAGTCACTCAATATTTGCAATCTATGGGCGTCGAATTCATATCGAAACAAAACAATGCTCCAAATGTTCCTCAAGCTCGAGGTATCGAAATGTTTTGGGCTCTGTGTAAAAAGGAATACAAAAAGTATTCAGAAAAATCAAAAACGTTGACATCTTTCAAACAAAGATGGGCTAGATTGGCCAAACGGGTGGCAACAACTTCTGGAAAAGCAGTCATGAGACGTGCAAGCATTAATTTGAGAAAAATCGGCTATAAAGGCATCGCAGGAGCAAATTTGATATAGATTGTATTTTTATTATTATTTTGTATAATTTATAATGACACACATAACAGTTGACATACAATTTTTCATTAAAAAAAATTTTCATTGACTTGTCTCTTTACTTCTGGGACACCCCAGTATCCACCCCAAAAGGGGTGAAATGGGGGTGAAAGGTTACATACAAATTTTATGATTTTGAAGTATAGACATGAAAATCAGCAAAAAGCCTCTATAGATAGGCTGTTTGCGGCGGGAAAATTACATAATCTCATAGGAAATCAATAATTGTACGCGGACGAAGTCGCGGGCAACCTCTAGTATTATATAGCTGCTCGTGCTGATTCACTCACTGATTAATCACCTCTCCTGTAAAATTTTGTATGAAAAAATTTTTTTTTACTCATCGTTTCGTATGGAAGACAAAAATTCATTCAGAGGAATACTACGGAGAGAGCTGATGATTGAGGATTTCGAAGATGGATGAAGAGCACAGCCAGGGTATTGAAGATAGGTGGGGGATGGTCGACCAAATGTCACTCGAAACTTCATCCAATTGACAGTGAGCTGAAAAAAAATTCAAAATTGCGGATTTAAGATGGCCGCCATACAAGTTTCGTCGGTGTCTATCTCGGAAAGTATAAAAGATGGAAGAGTGGTTTCGTGGCAAAAGATGATCAGGACATGAAGGTCTATTTGATGAACAGGAAAAAAATTCAAGATGGCAGAATTTATTTTTCCATAGAAAATGTATGGCGAATATTGAAGAGGCTACAATTTAGTGTAGAACTATGCAAGACTTTGTTGCGGTTCTTTTTCAAAATTGGTTTTTAAAGAAGAACTCTCCTTAATTTTCGGAGAAAAAAATATACTTATCGAGAGCGATGATGATCGAGGGTTTGAAAGATGGGTGAGGAGCACGGCCAAAATTTCATAGGTGTCTATTTCAGAAAGTATACTAGATGGAAGAGTGGAAGTAGGAAATATGCATGACTTTTTACAAGATTTGTTCTGTGTGGAGGAATTGTCGGTTTGCCGTTAGTAAAGCCAAGATGGCGAAGTCCAATGGCACCCAAAGGTACCCGATCGTCAGCGGTATGATATTGATATTAATCAACTAAGGAAGGTTTCTTTGTGTTTTTACTTCAATAAACGACGTGATTTTTTGCATCAGCATAGTTGAGGACCTGGAGGGTGACACAGGCTACTTTTTATTCCGCGTGAATTAAAAAAAGAACATAAACCAAGCGGATGAAGTCGCGGGCATCAGCTTGTAGATATTAGGGGTTTAAAGTATGAAATTGCCGATTTGTACTGAAAAATTTAAATGCGTTATTTTTTAATTTAACATATTCATTTAATCAAAACATTGACCATTATTATCTATACACTAGCGGACGCCCGCGACTTCGTTCGCGTGGCTTAAGTTTTTTAATTCCCACAGGCACTCCTTACTTTTAATTTTTAACCGACTTCCAAAAAAGGAGGAGGTTCTCAATTTGGCGCGTATGTTTTTCCGGGATAAAATAAATATGTCACTCTCCAGGTCCTCATATTATACCCATGCAAGAAATCACGTCAAACTGTTGCTCTGTTGTGGCGTGATTGAAAGACAAACTCTCTATTTAACGTACTTGAGGATAAAATTTTCAAAAACTGTGAAACACGTATTTTTTATTCTAAACCAGAATCCCAAATACCAACTTTCATGGCTATAACTTGAAAAATGAAGGATTTTCATACAAACTTTCAACCCCTATTTTACCGTTTTAGGGGTAAAATTTTGAAAAACTGTAACACGTAAGTATTTCTTTAAAAATACCAAGTTTCGTTTATATAATTTGAGAAAAGAAGGCCTTTCATACCAACTTTCATCCTCTATTTCACTCCTTTGGGGGTCGAATTTTCAAAAACTGTAAAACACGTATTTTTTATTTTTAACCCGCAGCTCATATACCAAGTTTTATGGCTATAACTTGAGAAATGAAGGATTTGAACTTTCAACCCCTATTTTACCCCGTTGGGGGTAGAATTATGAAAAACTGTGACAGACGTACTTCTTTTATTTTTTAACGAAAGCCAAAATACCAAGTTTCGTCTTGAAAAATATTTTGAGAAAAGAAGGCCTTTCATACCACCTTTCATCCCCTATTTCACCCCTTTGGGTGTCGAATTTTCAAAAACTGTGAAATACGTATTTCGACATTTTCAACCCGCAGCTCATATACCAAGTTTCATGGCTATAACTTGAACAACGACGGACTTTCATACAAACTTTCAACCCCTATTTTACCCCTTTGGGGATGGAATTTCGAAAAACCCTTTCTTAGTGGATACCTACTCTTCACAAAGAACACACTCTCCAAATTTCATGTCTCTAGGACTAGCGGTTTAGGTTGTGCGTTGATATATAAGTCAGTCAGTCAGTCAGTCAGTCAGTCAGGACTTTGAATTTTATATATATAGATTGCTGTCATCTAATAGCAAGGTCATTTACGCCTTTGCGATAGAACTCTGGTGATCTAGATTCGACAAACTGTGTGAAAGCATTTTGTACTGCATCCTGAGAAGAAAACTTTTTATCACGTAGAAAATTGTCCAAATCACGAAAAAAATTGTAGTCCGTTGGAGCAAGGCCTGGCGAATACGGAGGGTGACGAATGGTTTCCAATTGCAGATCCTGTAGAGTTAAAACGGTTTTTCGTGCAGTATGAGGTCTCGCGTTATCATGGAGCAGTAATTATTGTGAAGATCGATTCATGAGTTGGGGCTGTTTCACTGCTAGTTTTGCTATCATTGTTCGGAGTTCGGCACAGTAGACATCTGCCGTTAATGCTTGACCAGATCGGAGAAAGCTATAGTGAATAACACCATGCTGAGACCACCAAGCAGTTACCATTACCTTTTTATTGGTAAGCTTTGCTTTAGGCGTTGATGGGGTCAGCCATTGCATTTTTCGCTTACGGTTATTGTAAAGAATCCACTTTTCATCACATGTCACAATTCGATCAAATATTTCTTCATTTCTGTATCGATTCAACAAGACAACGCAAGTTTCTACACGCGTTTCTTTCTGCAGATCAGTAAAATCATTTTTCATATTTTTTTATTTTATTGATTTGACGCAAATGAGTAAGTAATATTGTTGGTAAGGTAACGTTAAATCATGCCGCTAATTCCTGGGTAGTTTGGCTCGGATCGGCTTCCACCATCTCTTTCAATTCATTGTTATTCACCTGTGTGGGCGGTATTCCACGTGGTTCGTTCTTCAAATCAAAGTTTCCATCACGAAAGCGTTTAAACCAAAATCGCACGGTGCGTTCATTAGCAGTCCCCTCTCCAAACGCAACAATGGTATATTGCGAGCTGTGTCTGCCGCGTTAGTTCCGCGTCCGAACTCGTATTCAAAAATTTTATACTCGTTTAATACTCGTATTTTAGTTGTAAAAAGCGGAGATATCTACAAATATTCCACATATTGCTCTTTAATCGTGTAATAAGTACCAAATCCAAGTTGAAATCAGGTCTCTTTATATTATTTTATGTAGAAAATCTTTAATAGGTTGTGCCGGGGTGGAATTTATAATTTAAAAAAAAGGAGAAATGAAATTAAAAATGCAAAATGGGAAACTGTGAAAAGCGTTTATTGCGGAACTCTAAAAATGGGCACAGAAAACCGCGACTATGCTCAACGAGTAGGCACACAAATTTGTAGTTTTTCAAATAAAGTACATCATGCAATAAAATGTATAATATATTAATGTAATACACAAAATAGGTAAATATTATAAAATATTCCTATAATAATCGAAAAAAAAATTAGGGGAAAGTTGTGAATGGTACAAAAAAATCTGAGAAAAAAGGAAATACTCCGTTCTGTTACAAAGAACTAAAACAGAACGTTTTGGTTTGTTAAAAAAAAATAACAGTAACAAAAAAAAACTATTGAAAATGTATGCAACTGGTGTGAATGCAGCGTTATAATCGCGTAGTATGTACTAGAACGTACAATACCACAAAAAGAAATTGGACAAAAAAAAACCTAATTATAAAATGGCGAAGTATGTACTAGCGCGCACAATACTCCAGCAGCAATTTCTAAAATGAGGTATGAACCAATAACAAAATAAAATAGAAGTTTGTACTAATGCGCACAAAACTTCTAAAATATGAAACAAAAAAATGATGTTAATTTTATGCCGACTGTATCAACACTAAAAAAAACTTAATAAAAAACGAACAGTGGCAACCAAACCATAGGGAAAATCGCTGCTTTCACCTCAGTTGCTGCAAACCAAAAAAAATTTAAACGTTTTACAAACACTAACACACACCTTACAAAACTAACACTATACCACAAAAGTAAAAGCAGAAATCAACCACGTGAAGGGCGCCAGTGTGCCGGGGTGGAATTTATAATTTAAAAAAAAGGAGAAATGAAATTAAAAATGCAAAATGGGAAACTGTGAAAAGCGTTTATTGCGGAACTCTAAAAATGGGCACAGAAAACCGCGACTATGCTCAACGAGTAGGCACACAAATTTGTAGGGTCGTGGTGTAACGTGATGTCTGCTTTGACCTCGGTGGTAGTAAGGTACTCTCCTGGGTGATTGGCCGCGATGGTGAAGGTCGGCCCGGAGGTGAGGAGCGCAGCAGATGGTCAACGTTGGGATCCCGAACGGTGCTGGTGTGGTGTGGCTAGATGGTCAGCCAGCAGGATGGTATAGTGCGAACGTTGCTCCTGGAATTGATAATACCGACTAGTTAACGTCTGGCATATCAATTCCGTCCTTGATCCGGCCCTGGCCTGTGTAGACCACAGGAGGTACTTTGGCGTGATAGAATTATCGGTGTGGCGGATCCAGAACGGAGTTTACAATGGATGTGAATTATTACTTGGCTGAAGGCCCAAAAATATGAAAAGAAAAGATAAAATTAACTAATTAACCAAATGAGGGTGTTTTGAAAAAATAAAAAGGATGATGCAATCTAATGGAAAGTTACTCTAATGAATTTTGATAAAACTATTTGCGAAATGCTAGAACAAAGGTTGGAATGGACAATTGAAATAATGAATTTACTAATTACTAAGCTAAATTAACAAAAAAAAAAAACTATAAGCAATGTTTGAAGAAAATTACTACGAATTACGTGTTTTAGGTACCATTCAAAACTTACCCTATTGCGGGAGGAAGGTTACACGGAATTTACATAATATATTTAAATTTTAAGAAACGCATTTTAAATGGCGTCGCGTCCCAACTAGTGCGCTGAGACGCGACAAAAAGCATCACGCCCGACGCTAGGAGCGCGCCGGGCCTGAAGGAGGTTAGAATAATTAACCAACTTGATTCAAGCCGCGGGTTCCGTCTATTGCTAATATCAGACGCTAGCAAAGTCGCGTTCGGAAATTGGTTGTAAATAAACTTACTTGTGTATCTTAATATTATATAAATAATAAATATAATTTTAATAAAAACATGGCTTAAATGATAAATAATTACATTATAAATAAATAATAATTAAATATGTAACGCTTCGTTACAAGGTGCCTGTTTAGCCTATAAGTGAGTGTAACTATGTTTCTTCACGCTTAAAGAATTTATAAAATCAATCAACTCGAATTTTCGAAGTCACCATATTTCTTGTTTAAGCTGAATAAAAAAAAACAACTGAAAGTCGATAATCGAATGTTGCACATTTTTTAAAAGAAGAACTACATAGGTACCATGTGAAAAAAGTTTTGCTCAAAAATCTCAAACCATGAAGGTTCTATGTCAATTCGAAGTACCTATTACAATAAAACGACAATTCCATACTTTAACCCCTATTAATAAATAGGTATGACTTACCTAAATACATTTCACGAACGTATATCCTTGAAGATAAAAAAAATAAAAATAAAAATTGAACCTTCTCCGACGAACGACTCAAAATTACTGTGCTTTTTCAAAAACACAGCCCAGTTATGTGTCGAAACGCTTATATTTAATTTATTGGATAGCAAAAACCGTCGATATCAGTGACAAGACACTAGCGACGTGTCGTAAGACAAAAAGTCGCTATAACCAGCTAGACTACGCGATGCCTGTGACTTCTTTCGCGTGGATTAAGGTTTATTTAATTCCCACGGGAATTCCTTAATTTTCCGGGATAACAAGTATATTTTAGAATTCCTTAATTTTATAGAAAGTAACAAGCCTATGTCACTCTCTAGGTCCTCTACTATACTCATGCAAATATCACGTTGATCCGTTGCTCTGTTGCAGCGTGATTGTAGGATACCAACAAACTATATTAGTGTAGATATAGGTTACCTCTACAAGGTTAGCCCACTAACATACTCGATTGTATGATCACTTGCCTCCAGCTGAGATCACAGTCAAGGGCTAATTTGTATTGGAATGAAAAAAAAATATGTAGGCGATGTAGATGATATCATCAGCATTCGATCCCGTTAGTTAATAGACGTTATTCGATCCCCGGCAGGGTCAATTTGGTAATTTATAATTTCTGAATTTTCCCTGGTCTATTGTCTTGTCTTCAGCCGTGGCCAGTTACCACCCCACCGGCAAAGACGTCCCGCCAAGCGATTAAGCGTTCCGGTATGATGCCGTGTAGAAACCGACTTCCGAGGGGTATATGGGTTTAATATAACTACCATAGCCCTAACAGGTTAGCCCACTACCATCTTAGACTGCATCATCATTTGGTGAGATCGCAGTCAAAGGCTAACTTTGTAGTGGAGAGTCTTATGTGTGGCTCTTTTCTTAGGCACAGGAAAAGTTCCTGATATATTAATATAGTAGATTGTTCAACAAGGGACTCAAACGAGCTATTACACACGAGGTGTTTAACTTCCCGAGCGTAACGAGGGATACTATAGAATCGAGTAGAATAATTTTATTTGTATATTTTTGTTTATCGAGTAGATTTTATTTATTTATTAGACACACATAATAGATAATGACATTATACAAATAAAAATGATACAGCCATGGGATACTAACTATTCACTCTCTAATAAAAGTTTGTACAGAAGCAACCATAATAAAAATTCTTTCCAAAAAACCGACTTCCAAAGCCACTGTAAAGTAAAAAATAATTTTGATTTTTGATTTGAGCCTGATGCGTCAACTTGGCTTATCCTTGTTATACTTGCCCGACTTCAACATAGTGCTTGTCAGGGTTGACGAGTCAGAATTTTTTATGGGACCACCTCGAGAGCTTCCTCTAATGACTGATAGATTTTTTTTTCAAATCGGTACAGAAACCACGGAGATATTATGCATCGACATACATTACAAAAAAAAAGGTTAAGTAATAATATAAGTAATGGCCGTGTCGCAATATAAATAAAAACTTAACTCAACCAATTTTGATAAAATTTGGTACAGGGATAAGTATTATCCCGGGGAAAGACATAGGCTACTTTTTATCCCGGAAAATTAAGGAGTTCCCGTGGGAATAAAAAATAAAAAAACGCGCGCGAAGTCGCAGGCATCATCAGTTTTATCATCCATTCTAATATCATAAATGCAAGTTTGTCTGTCTGCCTGTCTGTCTGCTTAGTTTTCTCGGCCCATCTTTTAAACCGATTTTGATGAAACTTGGTATACAGATAGTTTACACTTCCGGGAAGGACATAGGCGTCAAACCCTTAATTTTCGCGGACGAAGTCGCGGAGCGGCGGAGTACTGCCGGTGGCAGTAGTAGTAGACTTATAAATAGTCCTAAAAATCCTTGTAGGTATGAAAGGCAAAAATAATATAGGCAAGGTATTCATTTGCTAAAAGTGTTGGGTTAAACTGTGCATAAAATCTTCTATATCTATATAGGTACAGGGTGTATGGAGACCGGAGTTCTCAATCATCAGCTCTCTCCGTATTTTTCCTCCGAATGAATTTTTGTCTTCTATGCGAAACGATAAGTAAAACAGAATTCATACTAAATTTTACAGGAGAGGTGATCAATCAGTGAATCAGCACGAGCAGCTATACAGGGCGTCCCACGGCTATGCCGCATGAAGGGGCAGTATCTTAAATATCATAGATGGAATATTTTACTGAAAGAAGACTTCATTTTAATTTATAATACAATTTCAACTGCATTCATAGATTTTTAAATAATTGCTTGGTTGAACCGGGACTCGAACCCGCTATACGAGTAAAAAAACCGGCCAAGTGCGAGTCGGACTCGCGCACCGAGGGTTCCGTACAAACCTGTAGTAAGTTTTAATTTAAATGTTTTTTTTAAATATTTGAGTTGATTGAATGAAAGGTAAATTGCGGTTTACGATTTATGACGTATTAAAAAAAACTACTTTCTAGATCTCGTTCAAACCAATTTTCGGTGGAAGTTTGCATGGTAATGTACAACATATATTTTTTTTAGTTTTATCATTCTCTTACTTTAGAAGTTACGGGGGGGACACACACACATTTTACCACTTTGGAAGTGTCTCTCGCGCAAACTATTCAGTTTAGAAAAAAATGATATTACAAACCTCAATATCATTTTTGAAGACCTATCCATAGATACCCCACACCTATGGGTTAGATGAAAAAAAATTTTTTGAGTTTCAGTTCTAAGTATGGGGAACCCCCAAAATTTATTGTTTTTTTTCTATTTTTGTAAGAAAATCTTAATGCGGTTTACAGAATACATCTACTTACCAAGTTTCAACAGTATAGCTCTTATAGTTTCGGGAAAAAGTGGCTGTGACATACGGACGGACAGACAGACAGACAGACAGACAGACAGACAGACAGACAGACATGACGAATCTATAAGGGTTCCGTTTTTGCCAAATTTGGCTACGGAACCCTAAAAATTACCTGTAGCTATATCATACCGATCGAAAGGCTTCATTATAAGGATTATTTTTTGCTAAATAACTTAGCATCAGAAATAAAACCGGCCAAGTGCGAGTCGGACTCGCGCACCGAGGGTTCCGTACAAACCTGTAGTAAGTTTAAAATTATTAAAATTAAAAATATTTTTATTTTAAATATTTGAGTTGATTGAATGAAAGGTAAATTGCGGTTTACGATTTATGACGTATTAAAAAAAAACTACTTACTTGATCTCGTTCAAACCAATTTTCGGTGGTAGTTTGCATGGTAATGTACAACATGTATTTTTTTTAGTTTTATCATTCTCTTATTTTAGAAGTTACGGGGGGGGGGGGGACACACATTTTACCACTTTGGAAGTGTCTCTCGCGCAAACTATTCAGTTTAGAAAAAAATGATACTACAAACCTCAATATCATTTTTGAAGACCTATCCATAGATACCCCACACCTATGGGTTAGATGAAAAAAATTTTTTTGAGTTTCAGTTCTAAGTATGGGGAACCCCCAAAATTTATTGTTTTTTTTCTATTTTTGTAAGAAAATCTTAATGCGGTTTACAGAATACATCTACTTACCAAGTTTCAACAGTATAGCTCTTATAGTTTCGGGAAAAAATGGCTGTGACATACGGACGGACAGACAGACAGACAGACAGACAGACAGACAGACATAACGAATCTATAAGGGTTCCGTTTTTGCCAAATTTGGCTACGGAACCCTAAAAAGGAAGACCATGAATTTAAACATTTGATGTAAAATTTTCGGTAGACAGAGAGAGATATCAGGTAGACATAATTTTACTCGTAGTGCGCATGCTAGCCATACAGGTCCTCAACTATATCCATGCCAAAAATCACGACTGTCCGGTGCTCCGTTGCGGCGTGATTGAAGGACAAACCAACAAACCAACAAACAAACACACTTTTGAATTTATAATATTAGTATGATAGTATATGAAGTATGAAGTAGGTATGATTGGTTATTAATGTTATAAAATTGACATAAAAATTGTGTTAGAAACAGTGGCACAAAAACCACAGTCGGTTTTACTGTGCACCGTGATATATCTATACATAATAGGTAAGACATAAAACAATAATAATCCATACAACATTATAAATGCAAAAGTTTGTCTGTCTATCTGTCTGCTACGCTTTCACGAACCATCTATTCAACCGATTTTGATGAAATTTGGTACAGGGATAGATTGTATCCCGGGGAAGGGCATATGCTACTTTTTATCCCGGAAAATTCCAGAGGTCCCGCGGGAAATAAAAAAGTTTATCTGTTCAACCGATTTTGATGAAATTCGATACAGGGATAGTTGGTATCCCGGGGAAGGACATAGGCTACTTTTTATCCCGGAAGATTAAAGAGTTCCCTCGGAAATCAAGAAAATCTTAATTTTTAAGGACGAATTTGCGGGCATCATCTATTTAATTATATCTAAGGAAATAAGCATACTGTAACATACAAACTTAAAAATATAGTGGGCAGGCTACTAAATTTTAGCTCCGAGTTTAGCAACATCGCGTAGCTAATAGGTACCTAGTTGATATTAAATGCTAACCGACTGCTGCGTTGGTCTAGTGGTCAGCATGTTCGACTGCGGCCGACGAGGTTCCGGGTTCGAGTCCCGGGTCGGGCCATTATTAAGTATTAGGGTTTTCTGACTAGAAATTCTTAGTACTAGCCCGGAGTTAGGAAGTTCGCGGTGTTTCACCCCCGTGCCTCGGAGCGCACGTTAAGCCGTCGGTCCCGGTTATTATCACTAACATGATAATAGTCGTTAATGCCCGCCAACACGCATTGGAGCAGCGTGGTGGGTCTAAGCTCTATTTTCCACTCTCCTATGAGAGTGGAGGCCTGTGCCCAGCAGTGGGACGTTAATGGGCTGTAGTGATGGTGGCTTACCGACGCGGACGAAGTCACGGGCATAATCTGGTTCGCTATAAATCCTATAAAACAGACAAATCTATGCTCTATAATAAATGCTCCGGTGTCAGAGTTAAACGTAAATTGAGAATGCTTTAGAAGATTTTTGACGACCTCAATGGCGCAGTGTTGAGCGCTGTTGTCTTAACGTGCGGAGGTCCCGGGTTCGATCCCCGGCAGGGTCCATTTCGGAATTTAAAATTTCTGAATTTTCTCTGGTCTGGCCTGGTGGGAGGCTTCGGCCGTGGCTAGTTACCACCCTACCGACAAAGACGTGCCGCCAAGCGATTTAGCTTTCCGGTAGAAACCGATTAGGGGTATGGGTTTAATATAACTGCCACGTCCTTAACAGGTTAGCCCGCTACCATCTTAGACTGCATCTTCACTTACCATCAAGTGAGGTCGCAGTCAAGGGCTAACTTGTAGTGGATAAAAAAAAGTGTATGTGTGCAATTCACACACGGCAGTAGTGAAATTTCAGAAAATAATATAAATTTATTTTTTATTCTATCTCATCCTCACGCAGGCTAAATTCTATTAGTAGTATGTCAGGTAGGTATATATACCTACACTTCATGCTGTGACACAGGGTCGAGGAGGTGGTCATTAATCACACTTAAGTTGCATATTTACAAAGTAGGTACTTATTTTGATAAAGGTGTTCAATAAACGTTTATTTATTTACTAGCGGATACCCGCGACTTCGTCTGCGTGGTTTGAGGTTTTTGGTTCCCGCGGGAACTCTTTAATTTTCCGGGATAATAAGTGGCCAGTGCTAGTCATATGGAAGAGCTGCTTCTTAAAATGGAACGCGTGAGCCTAGAGTTCTGATTAGAGATTGACCGCAGTAAAACTGAGATGATGATTGTAGACCGAGCCAACAACAAGTCGCCCGAAATCACTCAGATTGCGAATTGCGACGTCGTTCAATCCTACATTTATCTTGGTGCTTTAATCTCGAACAATGGAGGCTGCGTGGAGGAAGTAAAGCGACGTATGGCAATAGCAAGAACCGCGACGGATAAGCTGAAGAAAATATGGAGGAACAGGAACGTAACAAAAGCTACGAAGACCCGGCTCGTTAGAACGCTTGATTTCCCCATATTTTTATACGCTGCGGAGACGTGAACTTTGCGACAAGTCGAGAAGAAAAAGATTGATGCTCTGGAGATGTAGTGCTGGAGGCGAATGTTAGGTGTCTCATGGACCGAATTCCGGACCAACGTTTCTATTCTCCAAGAACTCGACATTAGGCAACGGCTTTCATCGCTAGTACAGAGTCGCATACTAAAACTTTTTGGACACGTCTCCCGTCGTGAGAATGACTCCATCGAACGCCTCGTCGTGCAGGGCAAGGTGGAGGGCACCAGAGGGCGAGGAAGGTCGCCCATGCGATGGACTGACCAAATTAAGTCCGCTGTTGGCGGTTCATTGCACGAGTGTACCAGGCTGTCGGCCAGTAGGGAGAAGTGGCGGATGCTCGTGAGGCGCATAACATCTGCCACTAAAGCCGATTTCGTAATGACCACGACCACTCTGGCAAGTGTGTTACGACGAAGAAGAAGCAGAACTTCCCGGTTTTTTCGGTTTATGGAGTGGGCTGAGTACAGATCCGTTATTGTCGGGTAAATCCCAACATGAGGTGATGCGTGATAGCAGCCGCGAGTTCTGTGTTATATGAACGCCTTCATTATGATTTGATTTTCTAAATATTTATAATATTTCAAAATGATTTTTCTTAGGGAATTGAATATGGGGTCAGAAAAAGTTACTGGGCCCGAAAATATTTTTGGCCAAAACGGCTCGCACAGGGGGAATTTTGGAAATGTGCTGAGACCAAAAGATTCCTTTTTCCCTGGCGCGTCGAATGAACCCAAACTCGGGGAGGCTAGGCGTAATAGTTCCAGAGTTATAGCCCGCGGGGGTTTTGGCACTAAAAGTGGGGAGACGATTTATGATATCAGAAAAGGGGAGTCCGGAATCGCCCCTCCCACGGGTCTCCCACCCGTGGGGGGGCGATTCCGGGGGTTGAAATTTTTGGGGGCTGGTTAGTCCTAGTTTAAGTGTCAAATGGGTTATAAAGGGGGACTACCCTTCTGTCAACAGAGCCCACGTAAACTCAGTAGCTTCAGGGAGCAGCGGGGGGTGCAGGGGTTGGAGGGGGTTGTGGGGTAGTTTTTCCCGGGGGTTGGGGTTGGTAAGTGCCGGGCGAGCTGAGTAGAATGAGCCCAAGCACGGGTATTTTGGAGCGGGTGGGTAAGGAGTTCCCTCGAGCTCACCTGGTTTCTGGTTTCTACGCGCTTCAGGTCTGGTTCCTTGCTGAAGGCGCAATCCTCGGTCCCTCGACGGAGTCTTCGATGGTGCGTTGCCTCCCGTAAACAAAATATATTCCAAAAGTGTCGTCACAATTTTTGGTCTTAATTTTTTCCGTCTAGCCCCCTTTCGCAACGCGCGATAAGGAACTCCGTTCCAATAATATTATATTATGTATAGGCTTGATTTAAAAAAAAAATATTACTGCAGAATACATTTTTACAAATACTGCAAATATTTTACATACTATTAATTGATCCAGCCAATGAACACGGGACCTTTCACTTGAAAGACCACAACGGTCAGCGAAATCTAGCAAGAAAAGGTATTTTTTAGTATAAAAAATACAATGGCTTTATCCTGTTTATTTTGATATGTACCACACTTTAAAAGGAACTATTTAATTATAAATGAATATAATATTTAGGAAGCAATTAGTAGACCGTACATAATAATTATGTGTAGGTACCTAATTAAATAATCTAATAACTAAAGTAAGAATTAAAACTTCATTTAAAACAGAATAAGTACTATATTATAATGCGACATTCCAGCATGCCTATGCCCTATGGGCGGTTGCAGTGAGTTCACGCTATTTAATAAGAATGACTCTCCGAAGTATTGCGACGTTTCGGTATTGGAATTGTTTTTGAATCTATACCAATACTATAAATGCATAAGTTTGTCCGTCTGTCGCCTTTTCACGGACCATCTTTTAAATGATATCGTTGAAATTATACCCCAGATATTTAAGGAATTCCCGTGGAAATCAAAAAACCTTAATCCACACGGACAAACTTGCGGGCGTATATGTAAATTTCATTTGTACACATTTTATAAATACTAGATCCGCGGGAGCTCTTTAATTTTCTGATATACAATTTCTGAGAGATTCCTTACTTAGGTTTGTCCTTTTAAATCATTAGAATAATAATTCTTTTGTAACAAACTGTATCAGTAACTAGCTAATGTTTCGGCCTTGTAATGCAATTTGCGCGCCTCCTATAATAATTACTGTACGTTGATAGTTCAAAGTTAGAAACCTTCACGCAAGTGTTAATAACACCTGTACGAAGTTTCAACTCAATCAGATACATGAACGCGACAACGAATAAATAGAAAAACTAATTTTTTTAACAAGTAATATATTATGTCATTTTGTGATGACGTCTAACTAAGTTCTAAACACTATATTTAAACACAATATTTTTGTGTAAGCTTCATTTACACCTGACTTTGGGTTCAGAGGGGTAACTCCTAACTATATAGCAGTATATACTATTTTAAAATGAAACAATATACGGCTTTAAGTGATGGTAGAGGCGAAGAGCAACAATAATGCAACATTACGATATTCTATAGGGTCTCCCCATGATATAATTAGTAAAGACGAAATGGCACGGCGGTTTTTGCACACAAACATATTCATCTGTTTTCTCCGTGGATAATTTACACGAGAATATTTTTGCACCATAAAATCCATAATTATGTAGATACGTGCCCATGTCTATGTATTGCTTATTTCAATAAATTAATCAATTTAATAACAAGGAACTTTCAAAAATTGCAAATATGGCCCAATTTTCGCGCTATCATCAGATATTCCGCAAACAAATTTGACGAAACCAGAAAAGAAAAACATATCGACATAGCCAAAGTCCTTCTTATTAAATTATTCTTAAAAAATATTTAAGAATCGGTTTAATTTTGGAGGAGGAAACAGGAAAATACGAGAGTAAGAATTCGACTGTTTTCACAAGTATAATCGGTCCAAGCTGCAATCGGGTGTAATGGGAATCTATTCGAGGAGCAGCTCGACGGCAATATTATTGTTAAATACCTATTCTTTCAATGACACGCAGATGCCATTTCGTCTTAAAAGGTCTTTGTTAGTGAAAGTGCCTCCAAGACTCCGACTGTACGCTCGCTCTTCTCGTACCATTTTCGCGTATCAGATTTCTACCAATCCAAAGGATTTTGCATTGCGTCCCGCATAGATACGCTATCCTTGCTGTAGAACTGACTGAACCAGGCTCGGAAAGTGCGGATAGTTTTGTCGCTTTTGGTGTAGCCGGGTGAAGCCACGTAGCGCTTGTTGTTCCATATTGCCACGTCTCGTTGGAACTGTAACAAACACAAAAACAAAATTACTAATCCATAATCCAAACTATGATAAAAGATTGAGAGAATTTTAAAAACTAAAAGAAAACTTGAGAGGTGTCAAGGGACACCCGAATGGAACGAAGTACCAAAAGTTGTAACGACACTTTTTGCTATAGTTTTTGCGTGTTTCTCTGTGTAAATTTTATTACAATTCCTTCACTAATTAATCGAAAGGAACTAGTTATTCGTTCCATCCGGGCCGTAACTATTGAAGACATCATTCTTTAAAATTATTTCGCCTTTTTATTTTCATCAACTTGAAGTCAACAACACAAGTAGTCATAGCAACCAAAATTATCTTTTCATAAATAGTGTCACAAAAACAACTTTTGGTCATAATTTTTTCCGTTTAGCCCCCTTTCGTAACGCGCGATAAGGAACTTCGTTCCAATAAATCAAAGGCATCTTGATCTTGTATAATTGCGATTTTTCGTGGCCTTACTACTTCACTTCGAAGCTTCAAGCGGATTTATATGATTTAGTGAATTGGTGTGCCAATAATAACATGCTCCTAAATGCCTCAAAATGCCTCCATTTAAAGTTTACCAGGAATAAGCATATCATCCCGTCATCCTACACTCTTGACCAGAACATATTTTTAGAAGAGGTTAATGTCATAAAAGACCTTGGTGTCCTAATTGACTCGAAAGACTCGAAGTATCTTGACGTCCCTTTAATAACAGAGCGTAATCATTATTAAAATACCACTGCTTTAGCCCTCAGATTCACCCGGCGGGCGAAATTGGAACTAATTTGTATGCCTATTAAGTTTTCTTTTAAATTTTATTTTCCATCTATTAGCGACGCTGTCGCCGGGTCAGATAAGTTTGTGGAACTTATAGTTTTATTATATACTAGTGCGCCCGGCCCTCGTGGTGTAGTCCTGCCCTGAACCTGGAACCCGATTGCAGCTCCCCCTATCAGGTCCAATTGTGAATATAAACCATCCCGGGGTCCCAATCAACACAACAAAAAAAAATTAACGAAATTGGTCCAGACATTCACGCGTGATGCCGTGACCAAGGGAAATAGGGATTCATTTTTATAGATTTATATATAATATAAATTTACTAAACGTCATTGATTACAAATTATTTAAAAAGAGCAACCACCGAGTTTCTTGCTGGTTCTTATCGGTAGGAATGGCATTCCAAACCAGTGTTAGATTCACCTGACGATTCAAAAGTACTTCTAAAAGTTTATTTGAATAAAAAAAACATTTGATTTTGATTTTGAATAAATTCTCACTGATTGCGACATTGTCACGGGTCCCAGAGGGGACGTACCTGTTTTGCCTCCAGTAAGACCAGGGCTGCTCCAAGCGGTGCGTTGTACCACGGCGAGTACACTCGGTGAACCACTTTTTGTAAGAGAGGTGCCACGGGTGTCACCGATTGAGACACCGTCATGGGTCCCAGAGGGGACATGAAATTCAGACGGACGTGGGCTGGACCTATCTGTAAGAAGGACGTTTAAAGTCTGAAAACCTCAGAAAGTAAAAAAGAACTAAATTGAACTAGAAGTTTAATTCGCTATAATCCGCCACAGAAGGTAAATCTATATGCATATTGCACTTGCAGCTTGCGATATTCACCGGCCCACACACATCTTCCGAATTATTCTCAACGTACGTTTCACTCCGACACCTGATCATCTTCAGGAGACATTGATGTAGAGTTTTAATACTCATTCTATTTCAATATCAGGAGATGTTGACTCGACAATGCACGATTGTAAAGAAGAAGAAGAACTAAATTGATTATTGTTCAAATAAACTTTTAAAAGATACGCGCCGAATTGAGAACCTCCTCCTTTTTTGGTAGTTGCTTAAAAAGTGGTTTTGAATCGGCAAATGAAACTTCTGGTTCGAAAATCAAGAGTGAATAGGCATCTTCTAGGCAAGCACGCTCCACCACGCTAGGCCGCATCACCACTTGCAAGCAAGTCTGATTGCAGCCAAGCGCTAGCCTATATATTAAAAAAAAATCCATTCCCACCGAGACCCAGAAAATATCTTCTAAATATATATATATGTATAAGCAAAATGTGTTTTTTTTATCCACTACAAGTTAGCCCTTGACTGCGATCTCACCTGATGGTAAGTGATGATGCAGTCTAAGATGGTAGCGGGCTAACCTGTTAGGGACATGGCAGTTATATTAAACCTCCTCCTTTTTTGGTAGTTGGTTAAAAAGTGGTTTTGAATCGGCAAATGAAACTTCTGGTTCGAAAATCAAGAGTGAATAGGCATCTTCTAGGCAAGCACGCTCCACCACGCTAGGCCGCATCACCACTTGCAAGCAAGTCTGATTGCAGCCAAGCGCTAGCCTATATATTAAAAAAAAATCCATTCCCACCGAGACCCAGAAAATATCTTCTAAATATATATATATGTATAAGCAAAATGTGTTTTTTTTATCCACTACAAGTTAGCCCTTGACTGCGATCTCACCTGATGGTAAGTGATGATGCAGTCTAAGATGGTAGCGGGCTAACCTGTTAGGGACATGGCAGTTATATTAAACCCATACCCCTATTCGGTTTCTACACGGCATCGTACCGGAACGCTTGGCGGCACGTCTTTGCCGGTAGGGTGGTAACTAGCCACGGCCGGAGCCTCCCAACAGGCCAGACCAGGGAAAATTCAGAAATTATAAATTCCCAAATTGACCCTGGCGGGGATCGAACCCGGGACCTCCGCACGTTAAGCGAAGGCGCTACACACTGCGCCACGGAGGTCGTCAGATCGTCGACTAACTGACTGATCTATATACGCACAGCTCAAACCACTGGATGAATCTGACTGAAATGCATACAGATAGCTATAATGACGGAGGCATCCGCTAAGAAAGGATTTTTAAATTCAACCCCTAAGGGAGTGAAATAGGGCTTTGAAATTGGTATGAAAATCGAACCTCATGTGAGTGCACCCGGGACTTTGATCCCCGGCAGGGCAGGGTCAATTTGAGAATTAATAATTTCTGAATTTTCCCTGGTCTGGCCTTGTGGGAGGCTTCAGCCGTGGCTAGTTACCACCCTACCGGCAAAGACGTACCGCCAAGCGATTTAGCGTTCCGGTACGATGCCGGTAAACGCGTAATCCGGTAAGGATTTAATATGTAACTGCCATGCCCCTAACAGGTTAGCTTGCTACCATCTTAGCTTGCATCATCGGTTCATCAGATGAGATCGCAGTCAAGGGCTAACATGTAGTGCATAAAAAAAAATCTTCTTCTTTGCCCACATCCCATTTCATTTGGGGTCGGGCCTCCTTGTAAGTAGGCGCCAGGACTTTCTGTCCTGGGTTGTCATTGGCGTGATCTTGAGGGCTCTAACGTCCCTCTTGACATTGGACCACCATGTGGCTGGGGGTCTGCCTCTCCCTCGTGGTTTGGTGGGGATATTCAGCACTTTCTTTAAAGGGTAGTCATCACTTCTTCGCATTATATGGCCGTACCATCGAAGCCTACTTTCCCTAAGCTTTTCCTGCACCGGTGCTATCTTGAAAGTTCTCCTTATGAATTCGTTGCGAATCTTGTCTAACCGAGTCACGCCGCCCGCCCAGCGTAACGTTTTCATTTCGGTGGTATGCAGTCGTTGTTCGTGCTTCTTCAAGGTGGTCCAGCACTCCGCTCCGTATGTCAGTGCAGGTCTTACCGCCGTTTTGTATATTTTGCCCTTAGTCGTTATGGGCATTTTACTATCGCAAAGAACACCAGGCAGGGATCGCCATTTCAACCAGGCTGTATTCACTCGATGATTAACATCTTCATCGATTTGTGCGTCCGTCGTTAACATGGAACCCAGATATTTAAACATTTTGACTTTGGGTAGATATGTATTGAAAAAAAAAGAAGAAGTACAATAAAAAAAAAAAAAAAAGTACAATAAAAAATTAATACATACCTGGTTTACGGTGACTTTGAGAGGGAATACGTCCATTTTCATGATGATGTACTTCTGAGAGATTGTGATATCAGCGAGGTGTTCCTCGTCGCCTCTCGTCCACTCCGCGCACCATGTGTGGTGACCTGCAATATCAGATAATAATGAATATATACCTAGTAACTGATATCTCGTATGTACCTATAAGAGTTTAAATTTAGTTATTTATGTATTTATATTTTTACTAGCTGATGCCCGCGACTTCGTCCGCGTGGTTTAAGTTTTATGTTATTCCCGCGGGTACTCCTTAATTTTTAGCCTTTGTCACTCTCCAGGTCCTCAACTATAACCCATGCCAAAAATCACGTTGATCCGTTGCTCCGTTGCGGCGTGATTGAAGGACAAACCAACGAACCAACAAACAAACACACTTTCGCATTTATAATGTTAGTATGATTTATTTATGTATGACTTCTTTCGCGTGGTTTAAGTTTTTTTGATTCTCGCGGGAAATCGTAATTACTTGACAGCTTAAAACGTATTACTCGAACTGTTTATGGAGTTCACATATACTTTTTGACGTGCAGAGTGCAGACATCTATGAACTCCTTAAACAGGTCGACTTATACGTTTGTCAAACGATTACGATTTCCTTACACAATCTGGGGTAGTTTCTACTTAGCACCTTACCAATGATTTGGTTGAGGAACGGATATTTGAGGCCGATGTCTGAGAACATCGACACTGTGTGAACCGGGTTCAAGTGCGCCACGTCCGCGCCATTCTCCGGTATTTCCTGGAATCAATATACACATTTTTACCTACATATTATATTCAAATTCAAATCAGCTTTTTTATTCAAATTGACTTTGACAAGTGCTTTTGAATAGTCGAGTGAATCTACCAATGTTTCGGAATGGCATTCCTACCGAGGAGAACCTGCAAGAAACTCGGTGGTTGCTCTTTTGAAAATATTAGTTTACAATTACATCAATGTGTAGAACTGCATCGTTGGTCTAGTGGTTAGCAGGTTCGCCTGCGGCCGACGAGGTCCAGGGTTCGAGTCCCGGGTCGGGCCATAATTAAGTATTGAGTTTTTCTGACTACAAATTCTCAGTACTAGCCCGGAGTTAGGAAATTGGAGGTGTTTCACCCCTGTGCCTCAGAGAGCACGTTAGGCCGTCGGTCCCGGTTATTATCACTAACATGATAATAGTCGTTAAAGCCCGATAACCCGCATTGCAGCAGCGTGGTGGGTCTAAGCTCTAATTCCCGCTCTTCTACGAGAGTGGAGGCCTGTGCCCAGCAGTGGGACGTTAATGGGCTGTAGTGGTGGTGGTGGTGGTAGATACATAAGCAACTACTGTCCTTAGCATTGCTCGAGCGAGTCAAATCCATGCTCTTTCATCATTTACATAATCTTCAACAGTATAATGAGCTTTTTTCAGGAGCATACTTTTAATGGTTTTCTTAAACTTGGGTAAAAGCAAATATTTTCTAAATTCTTGCTTAAATGCCAGCAGATGTCTACCAAGTATTGTAAGAATACTATGTTTTGCAAGAGCGCGCAAGCCGACTTCACCGGTAACTTAGTAACCGGTAGACTAATAACCTATAGAGTATAGACCTTCCGCCTGGGTCAGATGGGTTGGGGTCGAGTGTAGGTTCGTTGTAGAGGTAACATGTAGGGATCAGATGTAGCTGTCAATTTGTGGGGTAGATTGTAGAGGTTAGATATTAAGGGTCAGCGCAAAATGTCGGATTCTCACCTGTATATGAGCGCTGACTAGGAACTCATTACGACCTCTATACTGCCAGCTGTCAGCTGTGTCTCTCTCTGGTACGCTCCACAAGGGAGGCTCCCCGGACGCGTGGTACCACACCCATACAGAGCCGTCCACTTCCATGCAAGGGTAGCTCTTGATGGATATCCCTTTTGGTACTGGAACAAGAAACCATATTTATAATTATTTTAATATCAATGATCAATTGAGATGCGTAAATTCGCCGCCATGTTACACTGCAAGACAAAGAAAGCCTGCTGGACGCTACCCACTTCAGTTGCAAGAGATAGGAATGGATAGTATTCATTCATTTTGTCTTTTGATGTTTTATCCGTTGTCAAAAATAAATTAAATTTTAGGAGTAGAGGATCTCTCAAAAGACGTAATATCCACTGTCAAATACCCTATTTCAAGATCATCTCGAAATCGGAGCTGAGCATATTTGAAAAAGTCAAAAGAAAGTATATACCTACCTTGGTATGGTTCTAGAAGTATTATATTAGGTATTTACCTATGAAATTGCCTTTCTTCAGTACTGATCATTTCAAATAAAAAAATTCAGTCTTTTGTTTTTGATTAGCGTTGTATTTTCATTACATTTCAACATTTTTCGTCATAATGGATACTTTAAAAATTCGTGTTATTATGGAATATAAGTTCCGTCGTGGCACCAACGCGACACAAACGGCACGTAACATCAAAAACGTTTACGGAGAGAACTGTACAAACGAACGCACAACCCGTTATTGGTTTTCCCGGTTCCGTTCTGGAAATTTTGACTTGAAATGAAGCTCGTGGTCGTCCGCAGACTTTGGTCAACAATAATGAATCAAAAAGGCGATTGTGGAAGCTGACGAAACTCAATCTACAGCTGAGCTAGCAGCAGCTTTTGATGCAAGAATCAAAACAATATTGATCCATTTGCGACAAATTGGCAAGGTAAAAAAGCTTGACAGATGGGTGCCCCACGACCTTAACGATCGCCAGCGCAACGTACGCGTCGAAACCTGCCTTGCGCTGCTCAACAGGCACAGAAATGAAGGAATTTTGAAACGAATTGTTACGTGCGACGAAAAATGGATTTTGTTCGACAATCGAAAGCGCTCAGCAAGTTGGTTAGATCCTGGTTCAGCACCAAAGCAATGTCCTGAACCTAAAATGACCCCTAAAAAGATGATGGTCACTGTTTGGTGGTCTTGTGCGGGTGTGATTCACCACAGCTTTTTACAAAACGGCATGAGCATTACTGCAGATGTGTACTGTGAAGAACTGGAGAGAATGATGGAGAAGCTTGCACATCTGCAACCAGCTTTGGTCAATCGGTCGTCCCCACTGCTCCTTCACGACAACGCGCGACCCCATACTACGCAACAGACAGTCTCCAAGCTGCAAGAGCTGGGGTTGGACGCTCTTCCTCATCCGCCATACTCACCAGACCTTGCACCTACCGACTATTACTTTTTCCAAAATTTAGACAACTTTTTGTGGGTAAAAAAATCAATGCCCGAGAGGCAGTACAAAATGCCTTTGAAGAGTTTGTTGCCTCCCGTCTAGCTAATTTTTAAAAGAAGGGCATCAATAAAGTGCCAATGCGTTGGCAAAGATGCGTCGATTGCATGGGTGATTACTTCGAATAACAGAAATAAAAAAGTTTGAAAAAATAAGTACTTTCACTTATTCCATACAAAACGGCAATTTCATAGGAATAGACCTATTATTTATACGTTAGGAATAACATCTCCGCAGACTGACCCCCCATTATAAGGAAAGGAGTTACTATCGACCTGTTTCTACTCCTGGTATGCTGACACAAGCACCATTTTTGAACCTCCACTCATGGAATGGACATTGAATACAGTCTCCGCTCACTGACCCCCCTATGGCCAGGTTAGCCCCTAGGTGGGGGCAGTATGCATCCACTATTCGAGCCTTTCCATCCTCTCCTCTGTAAACGCAGAAGTTTAGACCTGAAAATTATTATTTTTTTAATGATAAACACTAGAAATATTATTTTTAATTTTATTTTTAACCCAGAAAACTTGGTCCACGCGGACATATAGTAGTTTTACAAAAAAAAAAAAACAGTAGTCTCAACTCTTACCCAAAGCATCCACAGGAACCACGTCCCCTATCCCCAAGTTCTGACTTTCCACCAGGGAGAACCAGCCGTTAGGATACGGAGGGGGGAGCTTGGAGCCGAACTTTCGGTTGTTCTGTGCTCTGATGAGATGCAGGGTTCTGCCCTTCTTCGGTAGATGACTGTAGCCTATTTCTGATAACTCCTGGAAAAGTTGAATCATCTATACCTACTAATATGTAGAGTAATGTTTGTTACTCAATCACGCCAGAAAGGCTGAACGGATGTGGATGAAATTTGGCACATTAAAGAGATAAGGCACACGGAAAATAAAGAGTTCCCGCGGGAACCAAAATCTCAATCCACGCGGACGAAGTAGCACTAAGCACCTTTTGTATAAAATAATAGAATCTCCTTTTACATTTCTGTCTGTCAGCATTATGGTACCCTCATATACGAAAGTGTGTTTGTTTGTTCTTCAATGATACCGCGACAGAGCAACCGATCGACGTGATTTTTTGCATGGGTGCCTATAGTCATAGAGGTATAATATACATAGTCTTGCCCTAAATATTGTTACAAAGAAAAAAACAGTTTTTCTATTGCACGTAACATTTATTACTATTACAGTGTGTTAGTTTAATACATTAATATAAAACCATTAAAAATATATAAAGCTTATTCGAAGTGGTCTCCATTGGCTGCAATACAGTCCTTTAAACGTTGAGGCCAGTTATCAATAGAAGCACGCACTCTTTCCATGGGAAAATTCTTCACTGCCAATCGTATGGATTGTTTTAGGGACTCTAAATTATCATGGCATTTAGAGCAAGCCATACTCTCTAAAACTGACCATAAATCATAATCCAGCGGATTAAGATCGGGACTAGATGACGGCCAGTCTTCAGCTCTGATGAAGTCCGGAACGTTGGTTTCTAACCAAGACTGGGTGGATCGAGCTTTATGACCCGGCGCTGAGTCTTGCTGAAAGGACCATTCTTTGTTATTGAACATGGTGTTGTTAAGGGGCTTAACTACCTTCTCAAGAATGGTATCTTGATACACTTGTGCCGATGTTTTGATACCTTTTTCACAAAAGTATGGCTCAGTCACTCCTTCATAGCTAACACCCCACCAAACCATCACTGAAGTCGGATAATGCCCACGTTGTACTCTGTTGACTAATTGGGAAGCTTCCTTAGAGCTTTGAGCATAAATACGGTCATTTTGTTTGTTAAAATATTGCTCAATTGTAAAAATTTTCTCATCCGTAAACAAAATTTTTCTGTGACCTCCCTTTGCGTACCGCTTAAGTAGTTGTTTTGATTTTACCACCCTATTCTTTTTTAAATGATCAGTTAAGAAATGACCAGTGCGTCTCTTATAGGCTGCAAGTCCTAAGTCATCTTTTAAAATACGCGACATGGTTCTAGGTGCTATCTTCATCTCCCGAGATAAAATCTTTTGCTTTCGGACAGGATTTCTTCGAATTCTTTCCCTTACTGCTTTGATCGCCTTTTTCGTACGAACACTACGTGGACGGCCAGATCTTTTTCTGTCACAAACAGAGGAGGTTTCATTGTACCTATCAATAGCCCGGTACACAAACATTTGACTAATACCAAGCGTATGGAGAGTTTTAAAAATTGTATTTGGCTCCATACCTACTTTGTGTAATGCAATCACAGCGATTCGGTTCTCTTTATCACCCCACTCCATTTTAATATCACAAAATATGTTACAATGTATTGGCGCGAAAATGAGAAAACACAGTGAACAATCATATAAAAATGACAGATTCCAAATTCAAATGTAATATTTTGTTTATTTTTAATTGTAACAGTATTTATGGCCAGACTATGTATATAGTGGGTATAGTTGAGGACCTGGAGAGTGACATAGGCTACTTTTCATCCCGGAAATTTAAAGAGTTTCTGCTAGAGATAAATTGTTAAAAAATGCTCACCTTTTTATAAAGCACTGGACTGCAATATGATTTATACAGAATAAATAAAAGAATTAACAGAACTGCACCCAGCAATATAGTTTTAAAGTGACTGGTAACTATCACTATAAAGATTTTGATTAAGTTCAGCGTGAAATTAGTATAAAATAGGATGTCGAAATGTGGTGTCGTGTCTTGACAACGTTGTTCGGTTCTCAAATTGAATTCGGACGCCATCTTGTACCTGAGAGTTGTATCTGAAACAAAAATTAAGTTAAAATCTGTCCTAACCATGTATTTTACTTTCGACAAAAGCACGCCTATCGTTTCACGTTTCATAGACGTAAGTGTATTTTGTTAGGTACGTTCCCTGTTAACCGATATTTCGTGACTCATTAATCACCACTACGAATTTCCTTTTCAAAATAGTCACGAAGCTGCAACAATAGTTCTCTTGATTGTCCTTTAAGCATCACACATCTTTGGCGATGGATGGTTAAGGTTTATATGACGCGAGTTGAATGCAGAGTAAATGTATGGTGACACATACATTTACACTGCATTCAACTCGAGCGCGAACTGTACAGTCATTCGAACGCTTGGGTATGTTTATAAAACAATAAAATATATTGAATAAAAATATAAAGAAAGTCGATTGTTACCAAAACTCGAATCATTAACGCATTATTAATGCATCATGGACTCGAGCTGCCAAAAGTAAAATAAATGATTGAACAGAGAATAAGGAGTACAAACATGAACCCTGAAAATACTTCACTCCTTTTTTTGGACAGTCGTGTAATAACGTACACAAGATCGTCCAGTTACAATCATACTAAAATTATAAATGCGAATGTGTGTTTGTTTATTGGTTTGTCTTCAATCACGCCGCACCAAGCAACGGATGGACGTGATTTTTTGCATAGGTATAGTTGAGTAGGTAGGTATACCTGGACAGCTACTTTTTATCCCGGAAAATTGATGAGTTCAAGCGGCAATAAAAAACTTAAACCAGCGAGCGAAGTCGCGGGCATCATCTAGTTTTATTATAGGTATAGGTAAGACATATTATGATAACAAAACACGTGGTATCAGAATACGCAATTATTCTATTTAGGTCATGTAATACGATGCAGGAAAGGCGCTTGGAACTTGATATCCTCTAACCTACTTATGTGCTGAGCTAGGCATTCGAGGAAATCAGTATGGTTTTCTAGGAAATAACAATAAGTAGGTAATAGGTATACCTATTGCGGGGTTTCCATAATAACAAGGAGTTAGCTGATTCGAGTCCGTTATTATGCATACGTATTTATACATCTATACTAATTAATATCAATCAAATCCTTACTTAATATTATAAATGGGAAAGTGAGTTTGTTTGTATGTTTGTTCCGCTTTCACGCCGTAACTACTGAACCGATTTGGCTGAAATTTGGAACATAGATAGCTTATAACCTGGATTAAAACATAGGCTACTTTTTATCCCGGAAAGTTAAGGAGTTCCCGCGGGAACCAAAAAACCTAAATCCACGCGGACGTAGTCGCGGGTATCAGCTAGTAATAAATATAATAAATGCGAAAGTTTGGATGGGTGGATGTATGGATGGATGTTTGTTACTCAATCACGCCCCAACGGCTGAACGGATCTGGATGAAATTTGGCACAGAGATAGATTATAGTCTGGAATAGCACATAGGCTTTTTATCCCGGAAAATGAAAGAGTTCCCGCGGGAACCAAAAAACCTCAATCCACGCATACGAAGTCGCGGGCATCAGCTAGTTATAAATGCGAAAGTTTGGATAGACGGATGTTTGTTAGTCAATCACGCCAGAACGGCTGAACGGATCTGGATGAAATTTGGCACAGATATAGAGTATAGATATTATAGTTTTGAATAACACATAGGCTACATATTAGTACCTATTCAAACTCAAAACTCATATTTTTAGGGTTTCGTACCTCAAAAGGAAAAAACGGGACCCTTATAGGATCACTTTGTTGTCCGTCCGTCTGTGTGTCAAGACCCTTTTACTCAGGAACGCATGGAGGTATTCAAGCTGAGATTCATATCAAATACTCAGGTCTACAATCCCTTGGAGCTGTGAAAAATAAAATATTTTTTAATAATTTTAAACAAGTTAAAAATTATAAAAAACTAGATGATTCCCGCGACTTCGTCCGCGTGGACCAAGTCTTTTCGCGGGAACTCTTGAATTTTCCGAGATAAAACGTAGCCTATGTCCTTCCCCGGGATACAACCTACCCCTGTACCAAATTTCATTAAAATCGGTTGAACAGATAAATTTTTTGATTCCCGCGGGAATCTTTGAATTTTACGGGATAAAAAGTAGACTATGTAGGATCCCGGGGAAGGGCCCGGGATACAACCTATCCCTGTACCAAATTTCATCAAAATCGGTTGAACAGATGGGCCGTGAAAGCGTAGCAGATAGACAGACACACTTTCGCATTTATAATATTAAGTAAAGATATTTTTACTATATTATGACTAGCAGATGCCCGCGACTTCGTCCGCGTGGTTTAAGTTTTTTTCCTCACAGGTACGCCTTAATTTTCCGGTATAAAAAGTAGCCTATACCACTCTTCAGGTCCTTAACTACCCGTGCAAAATACCCGTTGCTCTGTTGCGGCGTGATTGAAGGACCAACTCTCTATTTCACCTCTTTGGGGAGCAAAATTGTAAAGAATACATTCGTGACGCTTTTATAGCCGGACTTAGCTCATCAATAATACGCCAACGATTATTAGAGAAAAGTACACTGGAACTTGATGATGCTTTCCAACAAGCACGAGCTATGGAAATGGCACAAATACATAATGAAACATATCAGCACCCTCCATCAGCATCAACGTCAGTAGATCAAACTGCATCTACGTTTCGTCCTAACAAGAAACAATCTTGTTATTTTTGTGGAGATAAATTGCACCTTCGGCGAAATTGTCCAGCATCGACGGCTACTTGTTTAAAATGTGGTAAGAGGGGACATTTTGCCAAGGTATGCAGATTAAGAGAGAACGGTCAACAAAAAGCCAATGCCGCTGTTGGAGTAACAGATGCAGTCTCTGATATCGAACCTCATAACGTATACGCTATCATAGCCTCAACTGAATTACTAAACAAAGCTACGATTCCTATAACAATCAATAGCACAATCATTGTTAAAGCTCTCATAGATACCGGAAGTACATCAAGCTTCATTAATAAAAGTTTAGTCAAGCGATTCAATTTAGAAATATATCCATGTGTTCACCAAGTCTCAATGGCTTCATCGCAATTAATTTCGAATATAAACGGAAAATGTTTATTAGAGATAATGATTCAAAACCAGCTTTTCAAAGTGAATCTATTTGTCATGGATAATCTTTGTTCAGATGTAATACTAGGACATGATATATTAAAACGATATAAATCGCTTGAAATCAGTTTTGGTGGACCACACACTTCTCTCAAACTAGTTTGCGCCGTGTCTACAATGAAGATTGATCCAGTAAGTATTTTTAGTAATATGCAAGAAAACTGGAGGCCGATTGTTACTAAATCAAGAAAATTTTCAGATTCGGATAGAGAATTTATATCTACCGAAATACAAAAGCTCTTGAAAGAGGGTATAATTGAACCTAGCCACTCACCCTGGCGAGCGGAAGTTATAGTCACAAAGAATGAAAATCACAAAAGGAGAATGTGCATTGATTATTCTCAAACTGTAAATAGATTCACTTATTTGGATGCGTATCCTCTGCCAAGCATCGAAGGAGTGATAAATAAAATAGCAAAATATCGAATTTTCAGCAAGATAGATTTAAAAAGCGCCTATCATCAAATCCCAATTTCGGAGCATGAAAAGCCGTTCACAGCTTTTGAGGCTGATGGTAACCTTTTTCAATTTTGCAGGATACCATTTGGTGTTACTAATGGAGTCGCAGCATTTCAGCGCGCTATTAATAGTATAATCTCAAAGGAAAAGTTAAAAGGTACTTATGCTTATTTGGATGATATTACAATATGCGGATTTAATCAAGAAGATCATGATGCTAAATTGAGTGAATTTAAGAATGTTGCAATGCGTTACAATATAACAATCAATCTTGACAAAAGTGAATTTTCAAAGGAACAAATTAATGTATTGGGTTTTAATATCAGCAACGGAATAATCAAACCCGATCCAAGCCGGTTAAGACCTCTCTTAGATCTACCAGCGCCCAGTGACACCTCGTCACTGCGACGTGTAATTGGTTTATTCGCACACTACTCGAAATGGATACCAAAATTCTCTGATAAAATCCGACCATTTATTTCGGTTGAAAATTTACCTCTCAGCAAAGAAAATTTAAAATTATTTCAAGAATTAAAAGAAGAGATAGCTGAAGCATCTTTAAATGCTATTGACAGTAATATACCGTTTACTGTTGAAACAGACGCCTCAGACTTTGCCATAGCTGGCACATTGTCGCAAGATAAAAGGCCTATAGCTTTCTTTTCTAGGACACTATCTAGCTCAGAACGAAATTATCCTGCAATAGAAAAAGAAGCAACGGCCATTGTAGAATGTTTGAGAAAATGGAGAGAATTATTGATTGGCAGACATTTTCATCTCGTAACAGATCAGAAATCTATTAGTTTCATGCTAGATCAAAAACACTCTTCGAAAATAAAAAATGATAAAATTCTGCGCTGGCGATTGGAACTATCTAGTTACAACTTCGATATTGTTTATCGACCAGGTAATCAAAACATAGTGGCTGACGCTTTGTCACGAGTAGCAGCAACGACAACTAATTTGAATACAATCTTTGATCTTCACAAGCAACTCTGTCATCCTGGAGTAACAAGAATGGTACATTGGGTTAGAAGCAGAAACTTACCATACTCCATCGAGGATGTTAGACGTGTTACAACGTCGTGCAAAATTTGCGCAGAACTTAAACCACGATATTGTAAGGTCCAAGGTACATTAATTAAAGCAATGGCGCCATTTGAAAGAATATCAATAGATTTTAAGGGACCTCTTCCTACAGATAATAATAATCGATACATACTCACGATTGTTGATGAATATTCAAGGTTTCCTTTTGCATTTCCTTGTGCGGATCTCAGCGCTGAAACTGTAAAAAAGAAACTCATTGAACTTTTTTCGATTTTTGGAATGCCAACTTACGTTCATTCGGATCGAGGTACTTCTTTTACATCAGAAGAGTTAAAGCAATTTCTGCACAGCAAAGGAATAGCAACAAGCTACACAACACCTTATAATCCACAGGGAAACGGTCAAACTGAAAGGTATAATGGTATTATTTGGAAAACTGTTCAATTAGCTCTGAAAAAACGAAGATCTTCCTATTGCGAAGTGGCAGCATGTTTTAACTCAGGCTTTTCATTCCATCAGGTCTATAATATGCACTGCTACAAACTGAACTCCACACGAACGTATGTTTTCACATCCTAGAAGATCAGCTAATGGACAAGCTTTACCGTCATGGCTTGTACCGGGACCAATCTTAATAAGAAACAATGTAAGAACTAACAAGAATGATCCCCTGGTCGAAGAGGGTAATCTCTTAGAAGTGAATCCTAGTCATTCTAGAGTAAGACTTTCAAGTGGTAGAGAGGCAATCGTGTCAAACAGACACCTAGCACCAACAGGCCGAAACCTAGCAGATGAAAGTGACGAGGACGAGGGAGACATAGTAGGACCAATTTTCAAAAACTGTGAAATACGTATTTCTTAATTTTCAACTTTTAGCTCATATACCAAGTTTCATGGCTATAGCTTTCATACAAATTTTCAACCCCTATTTTACCACTTTAGGGGTTGAAGTCTGAAAAACTGTGACACACGTAATTATTTATTTTTTAACGAAAGCCTTAATACCCAGTATCGTTTATATAACTTGAGAATATCTTGAGAAATTAAGGACTTTTATACAAACTCTCAACCCCTATTTCACCCCTTCGGGGGTGGAATTTTGAAAATCTTTGAAACACATATGTTTTCATTTACAACCCGCAGCTCATATATTAAGTTTCATGGCTATAACTTGAGAAATTAAGGACTTTCATACAAACTTTCAACCCCTATTTCACCCCTTCGGGGGTAGAATTTCGGGATAAAAAGTATCCTATTTCCTACCTCGTAGTATGGGCTCAAATCGTGCCAAGTTTCGTTTGAATTCATTCAGTACTTTCGGCGTGATGCGCGGCCAAGATACAGACAGACAGACAGACAGACAGACAGACAGACAGACAGACAGACAGACAAAAATGAAAAAAATTACAGATTTGGCTTCAGTATCGAATAATGAGTGCCCTCCAAAAAAAATTTTCAAAATATCTTCAATGTACAGAATTGGACCTGTTACAGTTTTATTATAAGTATTGATGATGTAACAAAAAAATTTATGCTTTTCGCAATTAAATTCCTTTAACTGTGCTTTATGGCGTTGCTTCGTACCAAATTTCAAGATTCTTCAACGAGTTCACGAGAAATACCCTGTAGGTTTTGATTCCCTTGCGAGTGTCGAAAATTTGCAGCATAAACGGCTGTAACTTTTGATTGCGTTGGTTTAGAAGCTTGATTTTTTCACAGCTCCAAAGGCCGGCCACCACATCGTAGACGGCCTACCACGTCACAGTTTGTATGGAACCCGGCCAAGACGAGTTCGACTCGCACTTGGCCGGTTTTTTTTATTCTAAGAACCTTATTACAAGGTGCTTTTGAATCGTCGAGTGAATCTACCACTGGTTCAGAATGCCATTCCTACCGTGAAAATCCAGAAAGAAACTCTGTGTTTGCTTTTTTTTTTAAATAATTCATTTACAATTATTATAATAATAATAATTTATACTTAAGTAACCGCTGTCCTTAGTAATGCTGGAGCGAGTCAAATCTATGCTCCTCTATCATTTATATAATCTTCAATCAGTATGGTTTTCTAGGAAATAACAATTAGTAGGTAATAGGTATACCTAATGCGGGGTTTCCATAATAACAAGTAGTTAGCTGATTCAAGTCCGTTATTATGCATACTATACTTCTCTACTAATATTGTAAATGCGAAAGTTTGGATGGATGGATGTTTGTTACTCAATCACGCCAGAACGGCTGAACGGATCAGGATGGCACAGAGATCAAGAGATGGCCTTTGTGTAATTCCAGACCAGGGATGTAACGGAGGTAATTTTATCGGAACCGAAGTCGGAGTCGGAGTTTTTAAATTTGATTTATCGGAGTCGGAACCGGAGTCGGAGTCAGAGGCAGAGTCAGAAGAGGTCACAAGAGAGATATTTTTCATTTAAGAACAAATAAAAACATCATTCAGTCAACCTTTTTTCCTTTCGGAAGGCGGGGGTGGCGGGGGACTCCCAACGTCACGGGTATGAACCGCTTCGTAACGGTCGACGCAGGCCGCCATCGCTATTTGTTATGCTTCACCTCCGATTAAAACCTCCGATTTAAATGTTTCGGAGCCTAAAACGGAACCGAAGGTGTAATTACCTAATAATCGGAAGTTCCGACTTAAGGCCGCATGCTACACGAGCCGAAATTTCATTTTGAGGGAAGGGTAACAGCTAACTCACTCCAACGTCTGTTACCGGTTGCGAATGGCCACAGTGTAGAATAATCGGAGTCGAAGCTCCGTAACATTCATGTTCCAGACTGTATAATAGTCTGGAATTAAAAGTAGCCTTTGTGTGATTCCAGACTAGAATTACACAAATCCCGGAAAATAAAAGGCACAAAAATGAAATTATTTTCAATAATTTTATACTTGCGCCTCTTGGCTCTTTCTGCATTAGTGGCCGCCGCCCCCGCTGTCATGGAGGACGCCTGCAAGTGGGATAACGCTAGCGTATCCACGCATGTGGCATCCCAAACAAGCGACCTTCCTTGCTTCCACGAAATAAGAGTCATCCCGTCAGGTCTCTTACCATCACTTAGATTTTAGATTTAATTTAGATTTTAATGAACTTTCTTCTTCATAATATTATAGTTTAGATAAATTAAATTACTACTGCTATCATCGTCACTCGATATTTTAATTTCAAATTAAAGTTATCTAAGTATACCTATACTAATATTATAAAGAGGTAAAAGTTTGTGAGTTTGTGACGTTGTAATGTCGGGGTAATGTAACGGTTGTAATGTGGGGGCATGTGGGGGTAATCTCTAGATCTACTGAACCGATTTTGAAAATTCTGGTGGATAAGGCTATATATATATATATATATATATATATATATATATATATATATATATTATACACAGAAAAATTAGGGAGTAGGTACCCGTGGGAATTTTAAAAACATATTTCACGTGGACGAAGTCGCGGGCTACTAGTTTTCAATAAAGATAAAGAAAAATATTTTTTCAATACGAAATACATTAAAATCTAAATTAAAAAGTATACAATAAAAATTTCAGGATAAATAAATGATTAATTTCAATAACACCGAGGGTAATGTATCGGAGATAAGTTTTGGGGGGAATTTTCAAGGTACATAATATTATATATCTACATTACCTACATTAGTGAAAACTTTAAAGGCGAATGTGCGAGCTAATTTTAAGTTGTCATTTGTTATCTAATATGATGTATGTATTCCAATAAAGAGAAAAAAGGTTTACCTATGTAACTTGAGGGACGAGTAGCCTAGTTCTGACAACGCGTATCAGTCGATTGCGATTGTTAAGCAACGTTGACACAAGTCGGTAACTGGATGGGTGACCGAATTTGGAGGTTCCCGTAAAGCTATTCTTTAATTCCACTTCTAAAGTGTAATAGAAGGTGGAAGAATAAGAAAATCATTAACTCGTATTTCACTTTTCGTTTCCTCCGTGCTTCGGTATCACTAACATCTGATAATAATAATTAATCGTTACAAAAACTTGAGTATAAATACTCATATTCGAGTCGCATGCGGAAGGACGTGGGAACCCACCGTATTACTATCCCAAGAAAACTCCTACCATTATTTGATTAATGGATCACGATCCTCAGTAATGAGGAATACGACGCAGAGAGAGAGATTATGTAACTAAACGTATACGCCACCCTGTTAGACGAGACATTTTGTAGGTACTTTGAGCTATCTTGTGTAATAGTCAGCTCCACGGTAAATAATAAATATATTCCCTATGTATAATAAAGTATTTTCAAAGTCAATCGCATTCATGATGCATATGTAATGCCAAATGTTGTTATGTCCACGCATGTACCACGCAAATTAGGTTTTGCGTCATCCGATGTGTTTCAAAGTGAGATACAGCATCCGTTTATTTTTTATTTTTCATGAATCCCATGTTTTTTAGGGTTCCGTACCCAAAGGGTAAAAACGGGACCCTATTACTAAGACTCCGCTGTCTGTCTGTCTGTCTGTCTGTCTGTCTGTCTGTCTCCAGGCTGTATCTCATAGACCGTGATAGCTAGAAAGCTGAAATTTTCACAAATGATGTATTTCCGTTGCCGCTATAACAACAAATACTAAAAATTAAAAAAATATATATATTAAGGGGGGTCCCCATACAATAAACGTGTTTTTTAATAATTTAAAACTTACTACATGTTTGTACGGGACCCTCGGTGCGCGAGTCCGACTCGCACTTGGCCGGTTTTTGTAGAGTTTTCTGGGTTGCGACTTTTGACAGCGGCATATTTAACATAGACCGTGATTTAAAAAACAATGTTCTTCTTGGTAGAATAGTACGTGACAAAAACGCGTTCAACTCTACTCTGTCTCACTCCATACTCTCTCTCTCTCTCTCTGCGCCGTATTCCTCATTTCTGAGGGTCATGACCCCATTCTATTAATATGTGATTAATGGAATGACACGGGTTTTCTTGGGAAAATAATGCGGTGGGTTCCCACTTCCCAGGTCCTTCCGCATACGACTCGACTAAGTACATACGACAGTACTATTTCAACTCTCAGCCTTTACTTTAGCATTACCAGATGTTAGTGATAACACTTAGTAATGACTTAGTAATGAGATTTCTCTAATACTTGACTAAGATAATGATTTATATGATGATTATATTATGACAATATCCTATGATCTAATGAAATTTAAACTCAAAAATACATAACCATTTGCACACCATTGTATGGTAGGATATGTAAGGGAAATATTATTTTTAAGGCCTATATCTGTACCCATATTCCGGCAAATAAAATATTATTTATTTTATTTTATTATTATTTAACAACCGCGACCGAAGGCTTAACGTGCTCTCTGAGGCACGGAGGGAACGAAAAGGCCAAATTCAGACTTCCAAATGCGGCCAGTCATCCAGTTAACGACGTGGGTCAAGTTGCTTAACAGTTGCAATCGACTGATATGCGTTGTCGCAACTAGGCATTTCGTCCCTCAACTTAGTACTCCATACTAGTGGGAAAGGAATTATAGAGTACCTGTATGTAATTGTTATAGTAGTGCCTACAGCTGAACAGTTTTAACACTATTAGTAGCTCAGTGGGAAAAGAGCCGCGTCGTAAGCAAAATTTTGCAGGTACGAATTCTTCTCACGAAATTCGCGAAATGTTATTTTTAGTTTACCTAAGCCGTGTAGAAAATAGGGTAGATTCCATTGCCCTATATCAAGTAAGCCCCCTACCATCTCAGACGTTGGCGTGCACAGTATTCGGATTCCGGGTAGGCATTGGTTACGTAGATACCTACTTTCAGGCAGGGAATTATGAAAATTATGCATTAAGCTTTTTTAACTAGGATAAGCAGTACCTTTTAAAATAAAATAAATAATCCTTTATGTAGCCAAAATATTACAACTAAAAGTAAAACATGTTACATAGTACATAGTACCAAGATTTAAGCCAACCTTGGTTCCATGAGGCCCGGGCACTCACTCCTTAAAACAAACTTAAAATCTATAATTATTGGTTAAATGAGGCGCTGCCTCAGCTGCTGCAGTAAGCAGCGCTGGTTTTCAGGCATGACCCCTAGTGAGGTCACGGGCTAACCGGAAGCGCAATATATATATTATATATTTTTAAAACAATGCTATTTTAATATATAATAGGTACTAGAACTATACATTGGAATTGGTGTAATTTTTGCACATTATAAACTAACTACTTACGATGTAATAAAATATATTAAACTGCATGATAAAACTAAAACTAAATGAAACCTAACGTCTTAAATACTACTAAGTTACCTATATTACAATGTTTTATTTACAAAAGTTTGGAAATATGGAGCTAGAGATGAAAATTGGAGCTGGAAAGTGAGCAATTGGGGAGAAAGTTCTGCAGAATAATAATATACAGTTCTGCAAAATTTGGACATGAATTAAATATTACTAAATGATTCCTATTTTAGTTTTTGACTTTCTAATAAAAAATCCCTAGTTATTTTTTTTGAAGGAGTACAAAGATTTTGCTAGACGGGCTGGGGGAGGCAGGTCGTTCCAAATTTTGCAAGCTGCAAACTTAAAAGTCCCCTTGAAAGAGGCTGACCTATGGTGTGGCCATGCGATCTTAGGAGCTGACCTAGACACGTATCTACTTTTCTCACGGGCCCATTTTATCCTTGAGCGTAAGTAGCTAGGTTTTCCTGTAGTAACGACACCGAAAAGCAAGGTAGCAAGGTGAAGCTTTCGCCTAGCCTCCATATTCAACATGTTGGCGTTGTTTAAATGTGGACTCACATGAGAACGGGGCGCAATAAAGAAGCAGAATTTTGGACCCTTTGGATGAGTTTCCAGGCTGACCTACTGAGCAGACACGGTCCATATGCAGCATCTGCGTAGTTTAATTTCGATAATATTAAAGTCTCACATATACGAATTATAACGTCAACGCTAAGTTAAGGACACATTATTAAAGAAGTGTCAACCGATAAAAACAACTTTTAACAACATTCCTAACGTGACTTTGACGCAAATTTGCATCGAAAATTAGGCCTAGATTACGCGCCTCAAATACCTACTCTTTCCACAACGTCGCCTCGTATGTTAATCGCTGGCTTAAAAGCTTCAACCTGACCTACCTTGTGTTTGGTTCCTAATATCATGAGCTTCGTTTTCCTAGGATTAAGATTAAGCGAGTTAAGTTCTGACCAGCTGGCAATATTTTCTAAATCATAGCATACTTTGGTTACCGCCTCTACTGTATCCTGCGGCCGAAATGAATAATAGAACTGCACATCATCCACATAGCAGTGGTATTTGCAGTAAGTAATGCAGTGGGTCATATCCGCCGTGTAGAGTGCAAAAAGGACTGGGCTTAGGATCTATCCTTCTGGTACACCCCTTTGAACGGGTAGGGACGTGGAGACTAACTGCTTGCCATAGGTCTGATTTATTTGAACGTATTGTTCGCGATTATCGAAGTAGCTGCTGAACCATTTTATGGTGCCGTTAGTGAAACCATAATACGATAATTTGGATAGAAGTAGTGAGGTATTGATAGAGTCGAATGCTCTAGAAAAATCAAGCAGTACCAACAATGTAGTCATACCTTCATCTTGTGCTGTGATCACATTGTCAATTACATCTTTAATTACTGTTGTAGTGCTGTGATTCCTCCGAAAACCCGACTGCAGCGTGGGTATTGGTCATTTGTCTACAAACCACTTTTTCTAGAATTTTAGACAGGCAAGGAAGGATGCTGATTGGTCTGAGATCTTTGAAAGATGTAGGACTATCAATATTCGGAAGAGGCTTAACTATTGCTGGGAGGTGTTTTTTCCTTTTTAGGGTTCCGTACCAAAATGGTAAAATGGAACCCTTATGGTGCGACTTTCTCCGTCTGTCTGTCCGTCTGTCCGTCTGTCCGTCTGTCCGTCTGTCCGTCTGTCCGTCTGTCCGTCTGTCCGTCCGTCACACTCGATTATTTCAGTAACTACCGAAGCTATCGACATGAAATTTGGAAAACTTGTGTATATTAGCGGCCCAAAGACACTGGAATAAAAAAAAATTGGAAATTATTTTTGTTCTTATTTAAAAAGGGGGGAAAATCTGAGGGTTGAAATTTAAAAGTGAGATAACTGTACTGTGTGGGGTATCATATGAAAGGGTTTACTTTGTACATTCTAAAACAGATTTTTAAATATTTTTAGTTATGATAGTTTTTGATTTATCGGGGAAAATGTCTAAAAAAATACCGTTCCCCCCCCCTTATCTCCGGAGTTTACCAATCGAAAAATTTGAAATAATTATGGTCAATAGGAATTTACGTATATTTTACAGGAAAACTATAGCCAATGCTCTAACTAGCATAGTTTTTTTGATATTAACAATAAACCTCTACAAACAAAGTTAGTCTTGCGGATCATTAACAAAGGTAATTATTTATTTATAATGGTACGGAACCCTTCGTGCGCGAGTCCGACTCGCACTTGCCCGGTTTTTATTTAAATTTAAAGTTACAGAGACTATGGCATGATTTTCTAGATCCTGGATATTTTTATTTTTATATACTGAGGTCTCGCGTATTTTCGCGTCAGTGCATATAAGGTCAATAAGAGTCTCACTATGGTCAGTGAAATATGTTGGCTCACTTCGTTAGGTTTACACTATAGATAAAATCGCTGAATAATTTGCACTTATTGTCAATGTTATTAATTAGATTTATATTGAAGTCTCCCACGTGCACCATATTGTCATAGCCTGAGAAGCATGTAACGGACTGGGTAAGTGCATCAAGAAACAGGTTTACATCCTGCCAGGGGGGCCTATAAGCTGTTCCAACAATGAGTCGCTTTCCATTTGCTTTATTTCCAGACACATTTGCTCTACCGAATGAAGATTGGGATTGTTGGGGCTTCAGCCTGGTCCAATGCTACAATCCTAAGACGCTGTTCCAGGGGCCCATCAGCTGGATTCGAGCCTCTTAGGCCATTGGCTCAGGGCCAAATGCGGACAGAACTGTATTAGGGGTAAACTTAGGGGGTAAGACAATAATGAAAACTATACTACGTACTTACTGAGTCCAATGTGACTGATGAATCTTCGATAAGGAAGAATGTAGGTTACAGGTTAGGGAAGGTCAGGAAAGAGAGGTTACTTGCTGGGCCGTAGCTTCTTGCTTCAAGACGGCACTAGCACACAACACACACAGCACAACACTAAAGTTCGTCTATAAGCTGCTTAGATTAATTATTTACTTAAGTATATAAGGTTGCCCGGCCAGCAGTGGCGTCAACGTGGCATTCAACTATTGTCACAACAAGTAAGTCGTTATTTAGTACTGAATAACTAGAAGCTAATTTCTCCCGGGAACCTTAAACTATAGCGAGGTTCTAACAATACGGATTACAAAGAAAAGCTTATTTTACAAGACAATTTAAAGCGCCGGCCCGCTTCGTCCAAGAGAATCTTGAACTCTGTCGAACTGTCAAAACCAAAGTTTTATCAAAAGGCGCGGCAAGCTAGCTTCGTTCACAAATTCATCTGTCACAGCGACCACAGACAACTAATACATGGGTGGCGCGAACAATCCCCCGCCCGTGGACGCAAGGATTTACGTCCACTCACTAACAGATGGGGAGACGTGACAAGATGCAAACGGCTCGGTGCAAGACCGAATCTCCGACCATTACCTCGGCGACTCTGGGAACCCCATCAGACCCGTACATTAGCTTAACAATGCGTCCACGACGCCAATACAAAGGTAGCAAATTAGATTCCTTTACCAATACAAGATCACCAACCTTAGGGGGATCGGATTTGTCAGCCCACTTAACACGTTGCTGCAAAAGGTGCAAATACTCGAGTGACCAACGATGCCCAAAGCTCTGAGTCATTTGCTGCAACAGTTCAAACCGAGACAAACGTGAGGTTTTCGCGTCCCTGAAGGGGTATTCGGGCAAGGCGTTAAGGGGCTGACCAATCAAGAACGCGTCGGAGATGTGTCTTGGCGACCTTGACGACAGCTTCGAAGATCCCACCCCAGTGGGGGCAAGCTGGAGGGTCAAACTTCCAGGTTATCCCCATCTTGGACATTGCAGTACTTAAACTAATCTTATTACTAGACAAAAATTCAACAATTTCTCTTAAATATCTATCGGTACCCTTATAATTAGTACCGCAATCGGTGCGAACCAGGTCAGGCAATCCCCGACGAGAGACAAATCTACTTAGTGTGGCCACAAAGGCCTCAGTGCTTAAGGCACTCACCAGTTCCAAATGGACCGCTTTAGTAGAGAGACAAACAAAAACGCACAGATAGGCCTTGAGTGACCGGGCGTTGCGGAGGTTAGAGCTCTTGATGGCGAAAGGGCCTGCAAAATCAGTGCCAACTCCGGCAAAAGGTCGAGTGGCCATGACGCGGTCGGGGGGCAAGTCACCCATCATCGGCTGCGCAGTAGGGGCCTTCAAACGGTAGCAAGGGATGCATTTGAAAATGACGCTCCGGATTGTGCGTCTCCCTGCCAAAATCCAAAACTCACGCTGTAAAATAGCCGAGAGGGCATTGCAACCAGCATGGGCATTTTTCAGGTGATAAGAGGTCACCAGCAATTTAACAAAGGTGCCGTCCTTAGGGAGCAGCAACGGGTGACGAGCACCATAGGGCAACTCAGCATTCCTAAGGCGTCCGCCAACGCGTAACAATCCGTCATCGTCCAAAAAGGGGCTTAAGCGAGCAAGCGGGCCTTTCAAAGCTAAGCCTCCTTTTATGGTGTCAATCACGGACGCAAAATGTTCTGCCTGAATCACACGCACCCAATGTGTCCGGGCTTCTCGACGTTCAAGAGGCGACAAGACAGGATTCAAATTTTTATTACCTGGGTTCCTTCCATTATGGATGAAACGTCTAAGCCAACCGGTAACACCAATGAGTTTATCAAGGGAACTGTATCGTTCCAAGAGGAAGTTAGAGTCTGGGATCGGTCTATCCTCCACGACTCCGACTCTTAAGCCCGGCAAAACTTCCGGAGCGGAGAACCGATTCTGAGGCCAAGCCGACTCAGGTTGCGTTAACCAACTTGGGCCCCACCAAAGGGGATGGTTGACAAGTGAAGAGGCCTCGAGACCGCGAGAGGCACAATCGGCCGGGTTCAATTCTCCGGGTACGTGTCTCCAAATCAACGGAGTTTCAGAGCACTGAATTTGGGACACCCGATTCGCGACAAAGACCTCCAAGTTGTGAGGGGCGGCTCGGAGCCAACATAGGACAATTTCACTGTCCGTCCAAGCATACACGTCGGTCAATTCGACCACGGATGCCAAAGATGAACGGACGTGGTTAAGAAGGCGCACCAAAAGAGCAGCGCCAGACAATTCTAATTTAGGGATCGTCAAGCGTGACCGAATAGGGGCCACCTTGCTCTTTGCCAAGACAAGATGTGTCGCGACCTCACCGGTGACATCGACAGTCCGCATATATACCACGGCAGCATAGCCTCGTTCGGAGGCGTCACAAAATCCATGGAGACTGGCGTGGCACCTTCCTGGTGGTAGGAAGCGTCGAGGCATCGCAATTCGGTTGACGTCCGGAAGTGCAGACACGAGGGAGTGCCACTCCTTCAATAATTTCCCTTGGAGAGGATCGTCCCAGCCGACTTCAGCAATCCAAAGCTTCTGAAGGAAGCATTTGGCCAAAAATATTACGGGAGTGATCCACCCGTTTGGATCAAATGTGCGGGCAACCGTAGACAAGACGGAACGCTTAGTCCAGACCTTAGGAGGTGGGTCCAATCTGACCCGGTAGGTGAAAACATCCTGGACGGGCTGGTACTGTATTCCAAGGACCGTCAACAAATTAGGATTTTCAAGGTTTTCAAAAATATGAGGGTCCTGCTGATCCTCTCCCGGGAGATCCTTCAAAACGTGAGGGGAGTTGGATAGCCACTTTCGCAATTCATAACCTCCGGACTTCAGTATTGCGATCAATTCGTCACGCAGGGTCAAAGCTTCTTCAACACTAGAAGCTCCTGTGCAGATGTCGTCCATATAGACTGACGATTCCAAGATGGCTGATGCACGAGGATAATTCAGCCGCTCGCGGTTAGCCAATTCCAACAAGGTCCTAATAGCAATATAGGGGCTTGACCGGAGTCCATAGGTCGTTGTGTTCAATTCAAAGACCCGTATCGGCTCATTAGGACTCTCGCGCCACAAAATCAGCTGATACCTCCGATCATCGCGATGCACCACCGACTGTCTGAACATCATCTTGATGTCAGCAACAAAGACAATTTGGTGACGGCGGAAATGCGTGAGGATGTCGGAGATATCCTTGATCAACTTAGGGCCAGCGTGCAGACACTGGTTCAAAGTCACCCCGTTAGACGTAGCCGCGGAGCCGTCAAATACCACTCGAATCTTACCCCCAGGGGTCTTCAAGACAGCATGGTGGGGTAGGAAGTAGTGCTCGTGCGAACGCCAATCAAACTTTGATGGTGACATGTGTCCAAGGTCTTCGTACTCGCGCATAAATTCAATATACTTGGTGCGGAAGGTAGGGTCGCGCCGCATGCGCCGTTCCATAGACAAGAGCCTCTTCTCAGCTAAGGCCCGTGAATGACCAAGAGGGGGGCGAGAGGCGAGGAAGGGCAAGCGAGTTACGAAGCGCCCGTCAGTACGGCGGCCTGTGTTATTTTGATAGAACAACTCACATTCAAGGTCAAGAGGATTAACCGGTGCAGCGTGTGGCGGCTCCTCGACTTCCCAAAAACGCTGGACTACATCCGACAACGTTAAGCCGGCTGCCTGCAATTGGTCTAGCACCGGTGGGTCTGAAGACCACAAAACGGGTCCAAGAAAGCTATGACCAAATATAGTGGAGATGGCGCAAAGTCCATCTTTCTGCAGGACCCTAATTCCTCCTGACAAGATCAGGCCTAGGACATCAGAACCCAACAAAAGATCCATGGGACCAGGTTCAGTCCAGTGAGGGTCGGCAGGGGTAAGACCTGCCGTACAGGAAACCGCAACATCAGCGATTCTTTCCTGTGGTAGAGGACCCAAGATATCGTCAAGGACTGACACCTTGACCAAGACGCGGAGATCGCCCTTAATTGGGCCAAACATCAACTCCGCTTCACCCTTAGGAGTCGAGGGCTCGGCACCACCGATACCTATCATCCGAACCGCATGAGGACTCCAAGGGAGCCCTAGCTTACCCACCAAATAAGAAGAAGCAATACAGCGCTGTGAACCCGAATCCAAGAGGGCACGAACTATCAAACATTCACCTTTCGGGTTGTACACCTTCACTGAGACAGTCGGCAAAAGAACGGTCTGACAGACGGACTGCTGAAGATTAAGATTCTCAGGAGATGTGGCTGTGGTGGGGGCTAGGGCGGCGACTACCTAGCATTGGTCACCTTCATCAAACCGGTCCTCGAACCGGGGAATCTCGAATCGAGATTCATGCGGAACCTCCAGAGGCGGAGGAGACGGACCTCCATTTTGGTAAATCCACGCGCCATCCCGCGGCGGAAGCACAGGCCTAGTCAAGCGGGCAGAGGCCGGCACACCATAGTGAGGTTGGCGACCCATACGAGGTGGGCGGCGCTCTAGTCGCGGCCACTCGTGAAGCGGGGGTGAGTAGCGAGTAGGACGGCCCGTCGCCGTGGCGGCAGCAAATCCCGCATCAAATTGGCGCAGGGGGGTCGAAATCCCCCCGCGGGGGGGTGAAGCCCCCCCGGGTGGGGGCGAAGTCCGGACACACCGGGGCACCTGACACGGTGCAGGAGAGCGACGCAGATTAGCAGGGGAGCGATTAACATAAGCACCCCCGCCCGTGCGGGGGGTGCTCTCCCCCACCTGGCGGCCAACGCCATTTTGGTTGGCACACAAGATCGCCAGGTGGTTGCCCTTACAAATAGGGCATGGCTGCTGATGTGGGCAGTCTCGCTGCCGGTGAGCTTCCAGGCAACTATAGCACCAGTGGCGGTCCCTGGCGATGCCCCTCCGGTGGTTAATCGTCTTGTCCAGGAACTGGGGACAAGAAGGTACCCTGTGGCCCGGACGCTTGCAATATTTACAGGGGGTGGCCTCAGTGGCAGCAAGCCCCCTGTAGACTGGCATTGGCCTTCGCTCAGAGGCCCCCTTACCAGGGCTGCCAATCTGACCCCTTCCCTTCCTCGGCTGGGCAGGTTGCTCTGAGGTCCTTGAAGGACCAGCAACACCAGAGTTGTCAGCCTGCCGGCACTCCTCCTCGAGGAACTTTAGCAAATCTGAAAAGGGGGGCAGATAGCTGGCACCGTCCCCACCATACCTCTGTTCAAACCGCACTTTTAATTCGGGAGGTAGGCGGGACAACACTATATGCAGCAACAGAAAAGACCACTGGTCCACCGGGAGCTCTAGTCGCCTAAGTGCATTACATGCTACAATCAACGGGTTTAACAAAGATTCCCTCAAACGAGCAACCCCTGAGACACGTGACAGAGACAAAATTTGCGCCACGTGCGTGTCCGCTAATCGGCGCACGTTGGCATACCGCCGGGTGAGTAGTTCCCGGGCGGTAGTATAGCTCTCCTCGGAGAGGTCCAGGTGGCAGACCACACTCAGAGCCTCTCCCTGCAAGGAGGACAGCAGGTAGCTCAGTTTCTGGCAGGGAGACAGATCCTTCCTAGCATGCACCAGACTATCAAAGAGGCCGAGGAAACCTAACCACTCACTCAAATTGCCAGAAAATTTAGGTAGGTCTATAGTGGGTAACCTACCTAGTAGCGCAGGTTGAGTCGGAGGTCTCAAAGGAGACTCGAGAAGAGAGCTTAGTCTCGCCTCCTTCTTAAGCTTAGAGCTTTCCTCCACAAGGCCGTCCGTTAGTTCAAAGAACTGCTCATAGTCTCGCTGAGCGGACTGGAGCAGTTCCTCGGGCGGTTCCAAAACCACTAGGTCCCTAAGCGCTTCCTCGACAATTGCCTGTCTGGTCGGCACCTGTTCACATCGCTTGAGCAGTGCGGATGCTCTGTCCTCACGGCCTATCAAGGTACGAGCTGTAGCCGCCCATCGGAGTTCAGCTTGTATCGAGCCAACGAGCCTTTTATGAGCTGACATCTTGTATGCAATAGGTATTGCAATTTGCAATTAAATAAATTACTTTATGATTCACACTTACAATTTAGGCTGGATTGAGGTGGCAACCCTAACTAACAATTAGCCAGCTGTGTGAATTCACAACAAAACAACAACAGTATAACAACACACAAAACAGCAACAAACAACAAACAAATAACAGCAAATAAACAATGTTCAAATTCTATTGTAAACAATGAATTTATATGTTAGGTTGTTACACTGTTGATTGCTACAATAATCAAAGTAAAGAATTAAAAATAAACAAGAATAAGAACTACAATTAAAAGCAAGTTAAACTTACCTACATGAAAATTATCAAATTATCAGGGGTTAACCTTCAAATACAGACAGACATACATGTAAGAACAAAAAAAAAAAAAACAAATTATGTGTATAGTTAACCCGAGACAAACAACAATAATATGTAATTATAGTAATTGTAGTATGATCTTAAGCATAAGTTAGAAGTTACAATTCAAGTTTTTAAACAATTGCAAAGACAGGCAAAGACAGGTGAGCAACTATATATGTGACTGAAAACACTGTGTAATCAATGATTACCGTTCAATAATTAAAAACAAGTTTTTAATTTGCAACTAGTAGGGGACAAAACCAAAGGTAGTGGTTAAATTTACAAATCCAATTAATAATAAGCAATTAATTCAAGACAACAAATTCATATACAGTCACAATCGCAATGCAGACAAGCAATATCAAACCTTGTAATTAGCAATATCAACATATAAAGGGTAAATAATGTATACATAATACCCTTTATTACAAGTTATTATCTGTACACAATTCAGTTAAAGTGTTGAACAGTTGGCCAATTAATTTAGAAGTTTGCCAACAAATCAATAAGCTGCTAACAAGCTAGTATGTATTTAACAAAACTAATTACAGCTTGCAACCTTTTCTCAATCTCAACTACAAACTTTCAATTTAAATAAGTACTTTCATAAACAAAACAGTTATTTGATTAAACAGACACCAAGTACAAGCTTAGACACCACAAAAGTATAGTTTGTGCGGCAAGAATCAAACCTAATGTATAAAATTCTCTTATACCGCTTCAATACATTTAACGCAGCAAGTAGCAACTATAGCTAAGTAATCCAAAGTAAAAGTTAAGCTTGTTTACTTTACCTAACTATATTTGCATTACACAATAAATGCCCCACTAGCTTACACTATTAAACCGGTACAGACCTGTCCGCAGCGTTTGGTACAACCACGCTCTGCTACCAAATGTTGGGGCTTCAGCCTGGTCCAATGCTACAATCCTAAGACGCTGTTCCAGGGGCCCATCAGCTGGATTCGAGCCTCTTAGGCCATTGGCTCAGGGCCAAATGCGGACAGAACTGTATTAGGGGTAAACTTAGGGGGTAAGACAATAATGAAAACTATACTACGTACTTACTGAGTCCAATGTGACTGATGAATCTTCGATAAGGAAGAATGTAGGTTACAGGTTAGGGAAGGTCAGGAAAGAGAGGTTACTTGCTGGGCCGTAGCTTCTTGCTTCAAGACGGCACTAGCACACAACACACACAGCACAACACTAAAGTTCGTCTATAAGCTGCTTAGATTAATTATTTACTTAAGTATATAAGGTTGCCCGGCCAGCAGTGGCGTCAACGTGGCATTCAACTATTGTCACAACAAGTAAGTCGTTATTTAGTACTGAATAACTAGAAGCTAATTTCTCCCGGGAACCTTAAACTATAGCGAGGTTCTAACAATACGGATTACAAAGAAAAGCTTATTTTACAAGACAATTTAAAGCGCCGGCCCGCTTCGTCCAAGAGAATCTTGAACTCTGTCGAACTGTCAAAACCAAAGTTTTATCAAAAGGCGCGGCAAGCTAGCTTCGTTCACAAATTCATCTGTCACAGCGACCACAGACAACTAATACATGGGTGGCGCGAACAGGGATGATCGCATATTTTTATTCTAAGACCTTTTTTTATATAGAAGCCCACCCCACCTCCTCGCCCACTACGCACATCAGTTGGACGAGGTTTGTGACGCATTCTGTAGCCGAGTACCACAGGTGCGAGACCGTCTTTCCCCTCCCGAATCCAGGTTTAATTTATTGCAATTATATCTACTGATATTTCGCTCATTGCCTCGAGGAATTCTTCGTGTCTAATACCTAGCAAGAGAGCCGGCGTTGAAAAGTCCTACTTTAAAGAATTTTGACTTATTTATGTTTTTTTGAAATATTGTAGTGTACATAAATATAAATGAAAAATCATGTTTGAATGACCTGCGCCGGCGTGTAAGTTTAGGATAGTTAAGTAGTAATATAACTGCCTCGTTGGTCTAGTGGTTAGCATAGTCGACTGCGGATCACGAGGTCCTGGGTTCGATTCCCGGTCGGGCACGAAAAGTTAGGTATTGGGTTTTTCAATTATGAAATTCTCAGTGCTAGCCCGGAGTTGGAAGTTGGCGGTGTTTCACCCCCGTGCCTCGGAGAGCACGTTAAGCCGTCGGTCCCGGTTATTATCACTAACTAACTAAATGATAATAGTCGTTAAAGCCCACCAACCCGCATTGGAGCAGCATGGTGGGTCTAAGCTCTAATTCCCGCTCTCCTATGAGAGTGGAGGCCTGTGCCCAGCAGTGGGACGTTAATAGGCTGTAGTGATGATGATGATGATGAAGTAGTAATATAACATACCTAATATATGATAGGGTTAAACAAGGGATATGTAAGTAGGTATTACTTATTACAATAAGGTACCGTATTGTAACATCATGCATTGGAATCGCGTCTGCAGTAGCAGGCACCCGTATGAGAATGTTCATTACAAGTGCATAACACAGTGTGCATAGGGTTATTAATAATAAATAAGTTTTAATACATACTTTGATAGTATAAGCCTCATATCTATTTACTGAGTTGGTGTACAATACCGAGACATCTATAATACAGCGACTGATCAAGAGTTCTGACCGCCCTAGGCTAATTATGAGGACGCGCCCCCGTCAGGTGTGTTACGGTCGGCCCAAAAAGTAGTAAATGGGTTGAGTAGTAGTGAAAAAATTTAACATGGTTCATTATGAACCTATAAAAGTTTCCAGATCGATCTGCAAGCGAAACTAACGTTGTTCTTTAATCTGCATGACATTCAACCTCCAAAATTTATTGTTAAAATCAGGGACTGAGAGTCCCACATTTCGTCAGTCAGTCAGTCAGTCAGCACATTTAGTTTTAGTGTTTTGTCTTGGTCTAGTTGAAATATGTAGGGTAGATGCAATGATGCTAGATTAGTGCATGCGAAGACGCAAATTCAGCGCGCCCCCTCCGATCCTCGCGCCCTAGGCTGCAGCCTAATAATTAGCCTAAGGGTTAATCAGGGCCTGTCTATAAAAGACTTTGAAATAAGACTACCCCTAGCACAGCTACTTTGACCCAACCAGGCCATCATCAAAAACCCGTTCAACATCGGTTTCTGACTTTATTTGATGAGCCGGCTTGCCTTCTTCTTGGCGTGCGTATATTTTTCCGCGTTTAGTCCACGTATATCTCCGATGCATACGTTTCGCTGTTTCCCGAACCAGATAGAAGAGATGCTCATATTTTTTCGGAGTCAACCTCTCGTTAATAAAGTTTCTGGCGGGCAGGTCGAGACCCAAACCTTCGGTGGTAACACCGCGACGTGTACGAGCGCTTTGCAGGAAGTTATCGCGCAATGCCTCTATGCCTCTATGTCGTGCACGCCACTGATCTCAGACTGCATCGTCTTTTAAGTGAGATAGCTTGTAGTGGAATAAAAAAAATTTGAAAAGTTTCTACCAGCAAGCCAAAGAAGAATAAAATAAGTTACAGCTTAAAATTTGCGAAGGCTATAATATAATAAATATAAAAACTGTGGTAAGTTTGCTAACGTAGCAAGAAACAAAAATAAAATTGTAGTGCCCAGTTCTATAGTCTTAGTAAATCCATACTAATTCTATACTTAATATTATAAATGCGAAAGTGTGTCTGTCTGTCTGTCTGCTACGCTTTTACGGCCCAACTACTCAACCGATTTTGATGAAATTTGGTACATAGATAGGTTACATCCCGGAAAATTGAAGAGTTCCCGCGGGAACAAAAAACATCACCCCACGCAGACGAAGGCGCGGGCATCATCCATACTAATTACTAATTTACTAATTTAGTAATTTTACTAATTTACTACTAATACTATATATCTATTATATATATATATATATAATATTATAATCCATACTAATTAATATTATAAATGCAAAGGATAGGTTGTATCCTGGGGAAGGACATAGGCTACTTTTTATCCCGGAAAATTCAAAGGTTCCCGCGGGAGTCAAAAAATGTATCTGTTCAACCGATTTTAATGAAATTTGCTACAGGGGTAGGGTGTATCCCGGGAAAGGACATAGACTTTTTATCCCGGAGAATTCTAGAGTTCCCGCGGGAATCGAAAAAACTTGGTCCACGCGGACGAAGTCGCGGGAATCATCTAGTTTTTAATAAGTAATTCGTCGGTATATATGCACATGCTATAATAGCTATTTATGTTTCTATAAGCTCTCAGAAGACATAACGGAGTAGGTATCTCTGTATAAGTGTATAGGCTACTAGGACGAAAAACTCGAGAATACTGCAGTGCAAACGGAATTAAAAAAACTAAATCGGATAAGCTTGCGGGCATCATAATATGTAGGAGTAATTTAAAATATAATATAATAATAATTATTATTTTAAAGTGTGTTTGTTTGTTGGTTTGTCCTTCAATCACGGCGCAACAGAGCAACATAACGACGTGATTCTTTGCATCAGCATAGTTGAGGACCTGGAGAGTGACACAGGCTACTTTTTATTCCGCGTGAATTAAAAAAAAACATAAACCAAGCGGATGAAGTCGCGGGCATCAGCTAGTAGATAATAAATAGGTCTGACTTACCTAAATAAATTTCACGAACGTATCCTTGAAGATAAAAAAAAAATAGAACCTTCTCTGTCGAACGACTCAAAATTACTGTGCTTTTTCAAAAACAAAGCCCAGGTATATGTCGAAACGCTTATATTTAATTCATCGGATAGCAAAAACCGTCGATATCAGTGACAAGACTCGCTAGCGACGTGTCGTGAGACAAAAAGTCGCTATAACCAACTAGACTACACGATGCCTGTGACTTCGTTCGCGTGGATTAAGGCTTTTTTGATTCCCACGGGAATTCCTTAATTTTCCGGCATAGCAAGTATATATATTTTAGAATCCCTTAATTTTATAGAAAGTAACAAGCCTATGTCACTCTCTAGGTCCTCAACTATACTCATGCAAAAATCACGTTGATCCGTTGCTCTGTTGCAGCGTGATTGTAGGACACCAACAAACTATATTAGTGTAGATATAGGTAACCTCTACCAGGTTAGCCCACTAACATCCTCGATTGTATGATCACTTGCCACCAACTGAAATCACAGCCAAGGGCTAATTTGTATTGGAATGAAATAAAAATTCTTTCCAAAAAACCGACTTCCAACGCCACTGTACCTAATGTACAAAATAATTTTGATTTCTACCCACTATGTTGAAGTCGGGCGGGTATAACAAGGATAAGCAAAGTTGACGCATCAGACTCGCCCGACTTCAACATAGTGGGTAGAAATCAAAATTATTTTGTACTTTACAGTGGCGTTGGAAGTCGGATTTTTGGAAAGAATTTTATTTTTAACTTTTTAGTGTCAGGGTTGAGGATTTGGAGTCAGAATTTTTTATGGGACCACCTCGAGAGCTTCCTCTAACGACTGATAGAAAAAAAATCAAATCGGTTCAGAAACCACGGAGATAATATACACCATACATTAAAAAAAAAAAACGCGCCGAATTGAGAACCTCCTCCTTTTTTGGAAGTCGGTTAAAAAAATTGTAGGCATATCATCAGCATTCGATAGCGTTGGCATCCCGTTAGTTAATAGACGTTATTCGGTCCACGGCAGGGTCAGTTTGGTAATTTATTTATTCATGAAAACTCACATATGGAAATATAGTACAATTAGTATAAACTTAAGTTGTAGGTAGCTAAATAAGAAAGAAAAAATAACAAAATAATGTTATAAAGTTAAATAAAATAAAGTTCCTGGCTCCCATCTAGGATTCCCTGTGCTATGGGACGCCTTATTATTATGCCTGTTTATAATTTCTGAATTTTCCCTTTTCTGGCCTGGTGGGAGGCTTCAGCCGTAGCTAGTTACCACCCTACCGGCAAAGACGTACCGCCAAGCGATTTAGCGTTCCGGTATTATGCCGTGTAGAAACCGACTAGGGGTATGGGTTTAATCATACGTATGGGTTTAACCTAACAGGTTAGCCCACTACCATCTTAGACTGCATCATCATTTGGTGAGATCGCAGTCAAAAGCTAACTTTGTAGTGGAGAAAAAAAACGTTGGAACAATAAGTCTTTTGTGTGGCTCTTTTCTTAGGCACAGGAAAATTTCCCGATATATTAATATAGTAGATTGTTCAACAAGGGACTCAAACGAGCTATTACACACGAGGTGTTTAGTCTCCCGAGCGTAACGAGGGATACTATAGAATCGAGTAGAATAATTTTATTTGTATATTTTGTTTATCGAGTAGATTTTATTTATTTATTAGACACACATAATAGATGATGACATTATACAAGTAAAAATGATACAGCCATACTAACTAGTGAGATACTAACTAGTCACTCTCCAATAAAAGTCTGTACAGAAGCAACCATAATAATATTATAAGTAATGGACGTGTCACAATATAAATAAAAACTTAACTTGGGATACTACGCTTAACGCTATTTCCTAATAGTTCCTAGACATGTCCTAGACAGACTTGTGTTTACAAAAATATAAAATAAAAATATGTTTAATTATGATAGTAAAAAGAATTTTAAAAAAAACTTTTAGTCCCGAGTTAAATACTCTTCTTTTCACTTCGATTGCGAGAAATTAATATAAAATAATTTAACTATTTATTTGCCTTTCTGCTACATTTCCATACTAGGTCTAGGAGTAAGATCTTTATTTTTAAATACATCGAAATGCATTAATACATTTATCTAATTTCAAATTGTCCAAAATTTTCCTAATTTTATGACATAGTTGCATTAGATTAGAGCAACCGGCTTCGCATCCAGCAACCCACAATTTAGTGCTAAACTTGTTACGTAGCGTATGCATTGTATATTAATTACAATGTGTAACATTTTTCCGTTTATGAAACTGCTGAGTTTCTTGCCGGTTCTTCTCAGTAGAACAGATTTCCGAACCAGTAGTTCTTAAGTGGCACAAGTTGTCCTACGTGAAATAAATCATTTGACATCATTTGACTACATTTAATTTAATTTAATTTAATTTAATTTAATTTAATTTAATTTAATTTCATCTCATTTCATCTCATTTCACTAAACATCACTTATTTACCGGTGAGAGAAACATTGTGCGGATATATCTGCATGCCCGATAGTTCTTCATTTAATATTCTGAAAGGTGGGTGAAGTTTGCCAATCCGCACTCGGCTAGCGTGGTGGATTATGGCCTGAACCCTTCTTATTCTGAAAGCTGATCCGTGCTTAGTAGTGGGCTGGCGCGGCGTTGCGATGAAATGATGATGAAAATAGTTTATAATCCTTCTTACAATCAATAATCATAAATACCAACCACTTTATACCATCCTACTAATATTATAAATCCAAAAATGTTTGTTTATTGGTCTGTCATTTCAAAGCAAAGGATTCTATCCCTGTACCAAATTTCGCCAAAATCGGTTGAAAAGATGGGTCGTGAAAGCTAAGCAGACAGACAGACAGACACTTTTGCCTCTATACTAATATTATAATTGCGAAAGTTTGAATGGATGGATGCATGTATGGATGGATAGATGGATGGATGGATGGATGGAAGGATGTTTATTACTTAATCATGCCACAATTACGAACGGCTGAATGGATCTAGATAAAATTTGGCGCAGAGATAGATTATAGTCTCGAATTACACATAGGTTACTCTTTATACCGGTAAATTAAAGAGTTCCCGCGGGAATCAAAAACCTCAGTCTACGCTGACGATGTCGTTGGCATCAGCTAGTCGGTTTCTAAATGGCAACGTACCGGAAACTTAAATCACTTAGCGGCAGCCGGCACTACATACGTATACATGAATGGCTTTTTTTCCGTTACAATAACATATTTTTTTGCACATCTAGTGTTGTATCTAGTAGATATATTAATTTAGCGCGTTATTTAAAGCGCAATATGAAATAATTTATGAAAATAAAAACGTCCATACTTAATATTATAAATGCGAAGGTATGTCTGTCTGTCTATCTGCCTGTCTGTCGACAGCCTGCTACGCTTTCACGGTCCATCGGTTCAACCAATTTTGATAAAATTTGGTACAGGGAGAAGTATTATCCCGGGGCCTTCCCCGGGATGATACTTATCCCTGTACATAGACTACTTTTTATCGCGGAAAATTTTCCCGCGGGAATAAAAAATAAAAAAACGCGCACGAAGTCGCGGGCATCATCAGTTTTATCATCCATACTAATATTATAAATGCGAAAGTGTGTCTGTCTGCCTGTCTGTCTGCTTAGCTTTCTCGGCCCATCTTTTAAACCGATTTTGATGAAACTTCGTATATAGATAGTTTACACTTCCCGGAAGGACATAGGCGTTAAAACCTTAATTTTCGCGGACGACGTCGCGGGCAGTACCTAGTTATAAATAGTCCTAAAAATCCTTGTAGGTATCAAAGGCATTTGTTAAAAGTATTCGGTTAAACTGTGCATAAAATTTACAATAAAAATCACTCAAGGGTGGTAACTGTCTACTAATTTTATTTATTTATTACTAGATGATGCCCGCGACTTCGTCCGCGTGGATTAAGGTTTTTCGATTCCCGCGGGGACTCCTTAATTTTCCGGGATAAAAAGTAGCCTATGCCACTCTCCAGGTCTTCAACTACATCCATGCCAAAAATCACGTCGATCCGTTGCTCCGTTGCGCCGTGATTGAAGGACAATCCAACAAACCAACAAACCAACAAACAAACACACTTTCGCATTTACGAGTATAATATTAATATGATAGTATGAAGTATGAAGTATGATTATTAATCCTATAAAATTAACATAAAATTGTGTTAGAAACAGTGGCACAAAAACCCATGGAAATAAGCATACTTGTAACATACACACTTAAAAATATAGTGGGTATAGGCTACTAAATTTTAGCTCGACGTTTAGCAACATCGCGTAGCTAATAGTTGATTGATGAATATTCCGTGGTCTGACCTGGTGGGAGGCTTCGGCCGTGGCTAGTTACCACCCTACCGATAAAGACGTGCCGATTTAGCTTTCCGGTTGAAACCGATTAGGGGTATGGGTTTAATATAACTGCCATGTCCTTAACAGGTTAGCCCGCTACCATCTTAGACTGCATCTTTACTTACCATCAGGTGAGATCGCAGTCAAGGGCAAATTTGTAATGGATAAAAAAAGTGTATGTGTGCAATTCACACACGGCAGAAGTGAAACTTCAGAAAAGGATATAAATATAGCATTTATTCTATCTCATTCTCTCGCAGGCTAAATTCTATTAGTAGTATGTCAGGTAGGTATATACCTACTCTTCATGCTGTAGCACAGGCTGAGGAGGTGGCCCATTGACCACACTTAAGTTGCATACTAGTAATAGGTACGATACGTATAGGTACGATAAGTAATTATTTTGATAAAGGTGTTCAATAAACGTTTATTTATTTACTAGCGGATGCCCGCGACTTCGTCTGCGTGGTTTGAGGTTTTTGGTTCCGCGGGAACTCTTTAATTTTCCGGGCCTTTGTGCTATTCCAGACTATAATCTATCTCTGTGCCAAATTTCAGCCGTTGGGGCATGATTGAGTAACAAACATCCATACATCCATCCAAACTTTCGCACTTATAATATTAGTAAGAGTAAGATAAGATATGATCTAATTAATAATTTTTCTCTTTTTAGTGTCGCTTTTTCGTTTCATCGAATTCTCAAATCACAACAATTCTAAAGAAGTTTCACTTCAATAATAACAAGTAATAAAATTAAAAATTTAAAAAAAACCCACGACGAACTGCAGAGCTCCATTATACCTTTGACCTTTATAACTTTGAAACAACAATTAGAACGTAGCAAACGTATATATTACATAATATCTAAAACACAAAACTGCATCTATGACAGCTCAGTAGTTTTTTTGACCAGTGTGGTGGACTATGGCCAAACCCTTTTCAAATGGACAAATCAAAAGAGTCCAAACGCGACGGGTATACGATGAGAATTTAAGGAGTTCCCATGATCGCCTCCTGACTCCATACCCTGGGCAGCATCTAGGTACAAGCTAAATATATCTAAAACAAAAAGCCCGCATCTAAATCAGCACAGTAGTTTTTGAGAAAAATGGTAACATATTGAAAAAATAAAATCATAGACTACAGCTCAGCTTTGTCGTCTATGGTCCTAAAATATATCTAAGAACCTTTTCACAAGCTAAACATATCTAATGCAAAAAACCGCATCTCAATCGGCCCAGTACTTTTTGTGAAAAATTTTAACATATTGAAAAATTAAAATTATAGACTACAGCTCAGCTTAGTTGTCTATGGTCCTAAAATATGTCTAAGAACCTTCTCTCAAGCTATATATATCTAACTAGTATTTCGCCCTGTGCGCGAGCTGCTAAAGCAGCTCAGCGGGTTGTGGTTAGACTTACAATTAGTACAGATTTTACTGTACTAAACTGAATTCATTTATTATGGTGATAACAAAATAAATAAAAATGGCGCTGATTTTTTCAGGGAGTCCTAAATATCGATTTTGAACGAAATCGGTCAATTAACACAGAATTTCAAAATGGCGCTGATTTTTTAAAATTTTGGTACCAGTTTCCTGTTTTGTGACCCCAGGGAGCCCTAAATATCGATTTTGAACGAAATCGGTCAATTAACAAAGAATTTCAAAATGGCGCTGATTTTTTTAAAATTTTGGTACCAGTTTCCTGTTTTGTAACCCCAGGGAGTCCTAAATATCGATTTTGAACGAAATCGATCAATTAACAAAGAATTTCAAAATGGCGCTGTTTTTTTAAAGTTTGGTAACAGTTTCCTGTTTTGTAACCCCAGGGAGTCCTAAATATCGATTTTGAACGAAATCGATCAATTAACAAAGAATTTCAAAATGGCGCTGATTTTTTTAAATTTTGGTACCAGTTTCCTGTTTTGTAATCGCACGAAGTCCTAAATGCAATAAACCGCATCTCAATCGGCCCAGTACTTTTTGTGAAAAATGGTAACAGTGGTTGAAAAATTAAGATCATAGACTACAGCTCAGCTTTGTTGTCTATGGTCCTAAAATATGTCTAAGAACCTTCTCTCAAGCTATATATATCTAACTAGTATTTCGCCCTGTGCGCGAGCTGCTAAAGCAGCTCAGCGGGTTGTGGTTAGACTTACAATTAGTACAGATTTTACTGTACTAAACTGAATTCATTTATTATGGTGATAACAAAATAAATAAAAATGGCGCTGATTTTTTCAGGGAGTCCTAAATATCGATTTTGAACGAAATCGGTCAATTAACACAGAATTTCAAAATGGCGCTGATTTTTTAAAATTTTGGTACCAGTTTCCTGTTTTGTGACCCCAGGGAGCCCTAAATATCGATTTTGAACGAAATCGGTCAATTAACAAAGAATTTCAAAATGGCGCTGATTTTTTTTAAATTTTGGTACCAGTTTCCTGTTTTGTAACCCCAGGGAGCCCTAAATATCGATTTTGAACGAAATCGGTCAATTAACACAGAATTTCAAAATGGCGCTGATTTTTTAAAATTTTGGTACCAGTTTCCTGTTTTGTGACCCCAGGGAGCCCTAAATATCGATTTTGAACGAAATCGGTCAATTAACAAAGAATTTCAAAATGGCGCTGATTTTTTTTAAATTTTGGTACCAGTTTCCTGTTTTGTAACCCCAGGGAGTCCTAAATATCGATTTCGAACGAAATCGATCAATTAACAAAGAATTTCAAAATGGCGCTGTTTTTTTAAAGTTTGGTAACAGTTTCCTGTTTTGTAACCCCAGGGAGTCCTAAATATCGATTTTGAACGAAATCGATCAATTAACAAAGAATTTCAAAATGGCGCTGATTTTTTTAAATTTTGGTACCAGTTTCCTGTTTTGTAATCGCACGAAGTCCTAAATGCAATAAACCGCATCTCAATCGGCCCAGTACTTTTTGTGAAAAATGGTAACAGTGGTTGAAAAATTAAGATCATAGACTACAGCTCAGCTTTGTTGTCTATGGTCCTAAAATATATCTAAGAACCTTCTCACAAGCTAAACATATCTAATGCAAAAAATCGCATCTCAATCGGCCCAGTACTTTTTGTGAAAATTTTTAACACATAGAAAAATTAAGATCATAGACTACAGCTCAGCTTTGTTGTCTATGGTCCTAAAATATATCTAAGAACCTTCTCACAAGCTATACACATCTAATGCAAAAAACCGCATCTCAATCGGCCCAGTACTTTTTGAGAAAAATGGTGACAAAAAAGTGCACAAACAAACAAACAAACAAACAAACAAACAAACACACAACCTCTTAGGGCAAACACATATACTGTCTCCGCTTCGTCGAGGGTAAAAAGATTTGTGTGGTATGGTGTTGAGGCGGTGCGTATTTAAGCGTATTGGTCGCTTGGTTGCTTCCATGCTTTTCCTGCATGCGTAGAAACAGATTGGTTGCTTCCATGCTTTTCCTGCATGCTTAGAAACAGAGGGCGGGCGGTGTTTATCGCACGCTACACGATGTACCTACCTCATAGATTTTCCTCTTTTGGCGGATTATAGCGAACTAGATTAACATCTTCATCATCATCTTATCATCCTACTAGCTGATACCCGGCGTGATTTAATTTTTTTATTTCTGCGGGAACTCCTTAATTTTCCGGCATAAAAGTCTGTGTCACTCTCCAGGTCCTCAACTATACCCATGCCAAAAATCACGTCGATCCGTTGCTCCGTTGCGGCGTGATTGAAATACAAACCAACAAACCAACAAACAAACACACTTTCGCATTTATAATATTAGTATGGAAGTATTATTGCCGGCTCACTACTGAGACCGAGTTTCCACTCGAAATGAGTAGGGTTTGGCCATAGTCCACCACGCTGGCCAAGTGCAGATTGGCAGACTGCACACACTTTTGAGAACATTATATGCAGGTTTCTCCACGATGTTTTCCTTTACCGTTTAAACTGTGTTTCCCACCATTTACAATCCGGGTATCTTTAAATCAAGAGTGAATAGGCAACTTATAGGCAAGCGCGTACATCATCTTAGGCCGCATCATCACTTCCCATCAGGTGTGATTGTGGTCAAGCGTAAGCCTATAATGAATAAAAAGCCTATAATGGTGCTGATTCTGTTGTACACAATCTCTAAACTAAACTAAAATGACGGCATTAAAAATATTGCTAACCCTAAATTCCTAAATAATTAATTGCTAAATATTCCGGCTTTCCGCAGGGAATATTATTTAAGGGTTACAACTACCTACACTAGGTAATCCTGTATTGTGGGTACTTTATTCACATTATATATGATAGATTAATTAAGAGGAAATATTAGTCGCTCGGTAGTTCTTGTTTATTTTTTGTTGCAATTTTTTAAACAAAATTATTTCTAAGTAACAAATGCCCTTATTTTAGATGTAAGAAAAGCTTTTCTGTTACGTCGTAACTCAAGGAAGCGACCATTGTACAATTTTCGCTTTTGCTTGATTTTCGGAACAATGTATAAGTCGCATGCGCTTACCACTTTATTGTAAAGGAATGATTCTACATAAGGACTATTTCTTCTAGCTTGTTTTAAAAATGATTTTATTCCATATATTATTCAACTAAGCTGTCGTATGCAGGAGATGTTTGTGACCGTATCAAAATTTATTGACCGTTACTTACAAGACGCCATCTTGTTTCGTGACTTCGGATACTCGCACTAAATAGTGTTTTTCTTTATTTGAAATTCTTAAATAGTATAAACAATAATAATTAAAATATTTACAAATAACCTACTTCAAAAAATCTATATATAGTTAAGAATAAGGTATAATTTTAAATTTTTGTGGTTCTTGTTTTGTTTAAATCCGTTTAAATCTAAATAAACAATTTTTATTTATTTATTAATTTAAAATTGCATGAACACTTCTGTGGTTGAAGGTCGATATGTGATTTGATTGGGCATAGAATGTAGACTATCTTCGACTCCGTTTTTTCAGTAGGCATAGTCGACTCGTCGAGTAGTGTTGTCTTAGCAACCAATTAAAATCTGAAAATAGTAATTAGGGTTCCGTACTCATAGGAAGTTGGATTGTTTGACAGGCGCTACTTGTTTAGCGCCATATGTTTGCCAGTTATTTCACAGCTGATTAAGTGTTGTTATGACATCGTTTTTGTTAACTAAAATAATGTATAGTGTGTGGTGGTTCGGAACCCTTTGTGCGCTAGTTTGACTCTCACTTGACCGTTTAAAAAAAATAGATTTGCTATTTTTCAGAATTTCAAAACAAAACAACAACACTGTCAAATTTTGTTAAGTGTTACGTACAGAAGCTACCAGAGGTTATTTGTATTTTTAACCGACTTAAAAAAAGAGGAGGTTCTCAATTGGACTGTATGTTTTTTATTAAATTTACGCGATAATTCCGCCAATTATGAATCAATTTTGATGATTCTTTTTTTGTTTGATAGATCATACTTCAGAGGTGATCCTATATAAATTCTATCGAAATTGATTTAGCGCGTTTTGAGAAAACCAGATACGACGACCAATTTATATAACCAGATAATGTTTTTTTAACTTTTTAGTCTAGGTTGGTACTTTAAGGTATAGTTTTGAAGTCAGTTTTTATTTTAGATGAAAGCGAATAATAATTATTAAACTCACCCTGTATAGAAACAAACAGTAAACTTACTGTACCTACTTGTATTGATCAAAAACACAGCAACCCGACTACGGAAAAATTTCAAAAGCGTTTACTTATTTAGATGTTACATCGAGGTAAAATCCGTCGTATCGTTTTTGTTCGCCTAAAATGCTGTCTATGTTACCCGCACCATAATAACATGAGAGCAAGAGAGTCCCGGTTATTATCACTCACATGATAATACTCGTTAAAGCCTGTCTACCCGCATTGGAGCAGCGTGGTGGGTCTAAGCTCTAATTCCCTCTCTTCTATGAAAATTAAATGGACTTTTTCACATAGGACAACTTGTGCCACTTATGATAAGTCGCAAGAATATACCGGTTCGGAAAGATGATTTTACTGAGCAGAGCCGGCAAGAAACATAAATAAAATATATATTTAATGCCATTAAGGTTTACAGACATTTTTTTAAGTTCGGTCTCCACATTAGGGAACCTGTATCCATAATATTATGATTACCTAAGTTTAGACTTAACCGAGGACTAACTAGGTGAGATCAGTTTGCATTATGAGTGCCTTGAAGTTTACATAATATACGAAATAATAGTGTTAAAAAGGTAAATAAGTATGTACAAAATGTAACTCAGCAGATACTTTTTTCGTAAGCAGAAAAATGTTACACTTTGTTTATAATATACAATGCATACGTTACGTAACAAGTACTACACATATGAGAGTTAACCCTGTGCCCAGCAGTGGGACGTTAATGGGCTGTAGTGGTAGATATATCACGTATGGTGTATCCGAGCAAATACAATCGAACCTGAATACAATATGCATGTCGGGCGTGCGTCACCCGGCGACGGATTTGAATCCATTAATATATTGCCACCGGCTCGCTGTGCGTTGCGAAACAGCTGACCGTGAATTTGACTGCGTTATTTTCAGATTACAACGTACTTAAATACTCTAATCTACTTGTCATACTAATCAGACTAATATTATAAATGCGAAAGTGTTTTCATTTGTTGGTTTGTCAATCTTCTTCAATCACGCCGCAACGGATCGACGTGATTTTTGGCGTGGGCATAGTTGAGGACTGGAGAGCGACATAGAAATTTTTATTTTCATCCCAGAAAATTAAGGAGTTCCGGCGACGAAGTCGCGGGCATTATCTAGTAAATAAATAAATAAAAAACTGTATTACTTATATTATTGTTTCGTGACTATGCACTTATCCTATGACTGAGTTAAAACCTGCAACATTTATTTATTATTTATAGAATGGAATTGAGTACCTTAGTAAGCCAATCGTTCCTAGATTGCATTTAGTCATGGAATATAATATAGGCCTTTACGAGAATTCGTGACAATCCTAACAATAAATAATTATTCGCTTTATCATCTAAAACAAAAGCCGACTTCAAAACTATACCTACCTATGAGAACTAACTAAAACTTAAAAAGTTAAAAACATTATCTGTGTATATATTTTTGTTTGATGGGCTAAATCAATTTCGATAAAATTTATATGGGACCACCTCTAAAGTATGATGTACCAAACAAAAAAAGATTCATAGTTGGCTTCATAATGATCACGTAACATATGTACATACAAAAAAATAAAAACGTACCTACAGTCGAATTGAGAACCTCCTCCTTTTTTTAAGTCTGTTAACAATTTCAGCATTACCGAGTATTAACAACAATGCTCGGTGCTGGTTTTCAGTTATGCATACTAGTTATGCAGAAAGAAGCCACGTGGCATTTTTTCCAAAATGTGTTAAACACATTACACAACCATACCTATAGTAGGGGCGCGAGTTGAATGCAGTTGGGGCCTTAGGTGACATAGAAGTTAATGCATATCTAATGCAAAAAACCGCATGTTATTCGGTCCAGTAGTCTTCCAGGAAAATGGTAACAAATAATTTAATATAAAAAAACAACCGACTTCAAACTCCCGCGTCAACTTTACAACAACAAGCACACGCTATACAAAGTACTTATTTTATTGTTGATATTTTAAAAACCGCTCGATCAATTTCTATAAAATTTATACGGGACCACTTGGGAAGCATGCCCTTTCAGATAAAAAAAGAATCATCCAAATCGGTCCACCCAGTCAAAAGTTCTAAGGTAACAAACATAAAAAATTGAGAACCTCCTCCTTTTTTTGAAGTCGGTTGAAAAGTGCAGAAACAAACGCACAACCTCTAACCGCCTCCGTTCCGTCGTGGGTAAAAATTATATAAAAACTAAAACTCAACAGGCATAAAAATTAGTTCCAATTTTGGCCTTCGGGTCAGATAAGTTAGTTTAAGCTTCATAAATGTAGTTTTTTTATCGACTACAAGTTAGCCCTTGTCTGCGATCTCACCTGATGGTAAGTGATGATACAGTCTACGATGGTAGCGGGTTAACCGGTCAGGGGCGTGGCAGTTATATTTAACCCATACCCCTATTCGGTTTCTACACGGCATCGTACCGGAACGCTAAATCGCTTGTAACTAGCCACGGTCGAAGCCTCTCACCAGGCCAGACCAAGGAAAACTCAGAAATTATAAATTCCCAAATTGACCCTGCGGGCGATCAAACCTGGGACCTCCGCGTGTTAAAACAACAGCGCTACACACTGCGCCACGGAGGTCCTCAATTTTTTTTTTTACCATAATAGGTACTACAATTTTACATACATGACCATAATGCATGTAACTGGTGTAAGAAATTTTGAAAATCATTCAGTAGGTATAATATTTAAAGCTTACTTTCTTTAAAATGCCATACAACCTTCGGTCTGGAAGAGATTCAGTAGCTCAACCACAGTATAGGTAATAATACAGTGGCTAAACACAGAATTGTACGATTCTAGTTAGCCGCTGGTTCAACCCAATTTTTCACTGTACCTGTACCCATTGTATTTGGTTTGAGGATATGAAAAAGGTTAGACCTCAAAGGTTAGAGGACCTCAATAAGGTTTTTTTGGTTTGAACGCTTTGATTTTCCGGGACAAAAAGTAGCCAGATGTGTTATTCCATACTATATATTATACTATATATTATAATCTATCTCTTTGCCAAATCTCACCCAGATACGTTCAGCCGTTCTGGCGTGATTGAGTAACAAACATCCATCCATCGAAACTTTCGCATCATAAGATTCATGACTATACTTACTTACTTAATTACTAAGTAAGTATAGTCATATTAAATTTAAAAAAATGTGTAAGGTAAGCCCACCCGTGCGAAGCTAGAGCGGGTCACCTATTATTTAAAGTAGGTGGCGACCCCATCGACAAGTTTTGTTTACTCACGAAGCTCACTTTCCCAAAATAACTCCGAAAACTAAGATGGCGGTTGTTTTCCTAAAATTCCTTTGTTCGTGTGGCCCTGGAGGATGTAGGTTACCTTACCATTAGAATATTCTGCTCCGGTGTTTTTCTGACATTATTTCTCGCCCTCAATATAATATACCTTTTTTATCCCACTACAAGTTAGTACTTGACTGCGATCTCACCTGTGCGCGATGATGCAGTCTAAGATGGTAGCGGGCTAACCTGTTATGGGTAAGGTTATATTAAACCCATACCCCTAATCGGCAGGTACACGGCATCGTACCGGAATTCTAAATCGCCGGTAAATAAGCCGGTAGGGTGGTAACTAGCCACGGCTGAAGTCTCCGAGCAGACCAGACCAGAGAAAACTCTGAAATTATAAATTCTCGCCGGGAATTTATATTTACACACAGGACCTCCCACTATAAACGCTCAATACTGCGCCAGGGTGGTCGTCAAGGCACTAGTGATACCTATTTAGTTTCAAATTGTTCCAGTTTAATACGCAGTAACCGTAGTACTAGAGCTCTTTTAAAATTAAATTACAAGACAATTATAAAATTGGCCAAGTGTGTGTCAGGCCACGTGCAGAGTAGGGTTCCATAGTTACCCGTCACAATATGCGGGCATTTTATAAGTTGGTTGACTTGGTTGGTTGGTTGGTTAGTTGGTTGGTTGGTTGGCTGGTTGGTCATAAATTTGTAAAGTCATTTTTTTACACATTCAGAAACAACTGTTTACCCGGCAGAGAGGGGAACACTGGACTCTATCAAAAATTAGCACTTCAAAGCTTAAGATTTCGCAAACGGATCTCTGAATCGAGAAATGGTTTTTCCACACCCGCATTATTTTGAACGACATATTTCTCGACACCCCTCGCTATGGGATAGACGAGGAAAAAATTCATATAGGTACCCTAAAACAATTATTCTTTCAAAATTCTATTTTACCACTTCCTCGGCATTATTAATATGTACAGCCATGCCAACTTAGAGCTTTGTAGCTAAAATGCGGATAAACGGACGGACCGACGGACCTGGCGAAGCTATAAGGGTTCCTTGTTGACTACGGAACCTTGACGAAAAAAGTTATGGAATACAACCATTTTTTTTCATAACCGGAAGAAACATGGCGAGTTTTTTGCGTCCTGACCGCATTTGACCCAATTTATTCAGACCAAAATCGCCGAAAAAGTATAGGTATCGTCTCCCAGGGCTGTCCATATGTTAATCAATTTCGTCGTTGTTGTCGTCAACCTATAGTCCTTGCAAGAGACCTGTGTCCAACAGTGGACGACTGTTGGACATAGGTCTCTTGCAAGGACTTCCACACTTGAGTCTTGCGCCACATGGATCCAGCGGCTCCCTTTGCATCGTTTGAAGTCGTCCGTCCATCGAGTGGGGGGGGGAGGGGGGTCTGCCAACGCTACGCTTACCAGTCAAAAATAAAAAATCAAAATATGTTTATTCAAAATTAGTACATGCACAGTACACTTTATGAACGTCAAGTACAGAAAGTCCTGGTCTGAGAAGAGCCTACAACAAACTCAGCAGGGTTTTTTTCAATCACATTAGCTTCTTCTTCGACAATGCACGATTGTAAAGTTACAATCGTTAAGTTACACGAGTCAACCAAAAAACCTCAATCCACGCGGGCGAAGTCGCGGGCATCAGCTGGTTTGATTATTTTATCTTTTTAAGTAATGGTGGCAACCCTATTTCCACACGGAAACCGTCCAAGACGTAATATATAAGAGAATAAGCATGCTAAACAAATTCTGACCTTCTCGGATGTAGACACGTGAAAAAACTCCTCCATTATGGATCCTGCATTATTTTGGCGGCAAAATAAATAAAAAAATACAACACCTGAGAACACTCGTTCGTATATATTTCTATTTTAAAACTACATTATATAAGTTAAAGGTTAGTAAATCTCGGAATAATTATGTATTTGTTATTAACCTTTTGTTATTACATCTAACTAGCTGATGCTCGCGACTTCGTCAGGATAGGGGTTTTTTGTTGATTTTACTCCATACTCCATAACTTAGTCAAATCTGAGCTGATTTGAATAAATTTATCTTTGTTAGAAGGTACATGTATCATCAGGTAAGTTTTGCCCAATTTTGGTGAAGATTTGATAAATATTATCAGAGATAGAGGACAAAACTCCTCAACAGATAACAGCAATACACTTGATTAGGACTTAATAAAATCTTTTTGGTGGCGTTTGAAGGACACAAAATTAATTATAAAAAATTGCGACCAAAAGAAAAGCTGTCAACAGCTGTCAACATTATATTTTACTGTTTACATCGGTATTTCCATAATATTTTGATGCCATATGTTTGCCTGTGATATGTGGACTTAATTTCGTGTATTAAAAATATTTAAGTAGCTTGAAAGGGCAGATAACGAACTTTGCTACAGAAGTGTTATCTGCAGCAGTATCTTCTGGAACGGAATCCTCAGCAAAGAAGCTCGAAGGCAAATGCCGTAACCGAGAACTTGAGGTAGTTTATGCAACCGCATATTATGACTGTGGCTATAAATGCGAAAGATTGGATGGATGGATGTTTGTTACTCAATCACGCCAGAACGGCTGAACAGATCTGGATGAAATTTGGCACAGAGATAGGTTATAGTCTGGAATAACACATTTACTTTTAACCCGAAAAATTAAAGAGTTGCCGCAGGAATCAAAAAACTTTAGTCCACGCGGACGAAGTCGCAGGCATCAGCTAGTAGATAAATACGCCTAACATAGCTTGCCTATCAATATCCTGACCAGGCTATTTTTAAATTAATTAATTGAAATATTTTTTTCACCGTTCTGTTAACCAGCCGAATTTTATTCTAACCGACAGTAAATAATATAAAGAAAATGCCGCCGAGGTAGCCTTGCCTACTCATTTCTTGACCATACTAACTGGCAAGCGGGTATAAACAGGTAAGTTACCATAGTCCATAGGTAACTTCACGGATCTGTTAATAGACTAAGAGATAGGTGCACTTTTTGTAACCATCCCCAGAAAAGCTGATTCAGTAATAGCTGGGTACTACACTATCCACTGATAATGGTAGTGAAAGTCTGACCGCATGCTGATGGGCCTTTCATTAGATATGGCCGGTCAAAGACGTGTTATCGTTACCAAAAATGAACCATAATTAGAAAAGCTGATCCTTGTACAGTATTAAAGTATACGCAATATCTATGTAAACAGTATAAGAACTGACGCTACACATCGGGTAGGTATTGCGTAGGTGTACTTTAATACTGTACAAGAATCAGCTTTTCTAATTATGGTTCATTTTTGGTAACGATAACACGTCTTTGACCGTCCATATCTAGTGAAAGGCTCATTAGCATGCGGTCAGACTTTCACTACCATTATCAGTGGAGAGTGTAGTACCCAGCTATTACTGAATCAGCTTTTTTGGGGATGGTTACAAAAAGTGCAGCTATCTCTTATAATATAACCGCTTGAGTTATATATCAAAATATAGGGAATTTTATAGCATTGTCTGTAATAAACCTGTCCATTTTTTTTAAATTAATTTAAAAATAGCCTGGTCAGGATTTGCTAGGCAAGCTGTTTAAGGCGTATTTACTATTTATCTACTATTAAATAAAATAAAAAAATGTTTTATCTAGTTAACAGATCGGTGAAGGTCGTGTTGTATCCGGCTCTAAGACCATAGGTAATGCTGTCTAAAATAGTATTTTGCGGTCGGTCTGTTGTAAAATTACAATATACCGACCGCTTCCAAAATACCAGCTTGCATATAAAAGACATCAACGCGAGCGCAGTGAGTGTGAAGTTTCATTTTCATTTTTTTTTAATGCTCGTGCTTCCTTGTTGCTATGTTGTAGGAAAATTTTGATTAATTTAATGCCTGTCTGTCTGTTATATGCATTGTCAATAGCCAAATAATGGCTCGACCCGGAAATCGAACCCAGGACCCAGTCAGTCGTACATATCATAATCTTTTTTTTATCCACTACAAGTTAGCCCTTGACTGCTATCTCACGTGATGGTAAGTGATGATGCTGTCTAAGATGGTAGCGGGCTAACCTGTTAGGGGCATGGCAGTTATATTAAACCCATACCCCTATTCGGCTTCTACACGGCATCGTACCGGAACGCGTAATCGCTTGGCGGCACGTCTTTGCCGTTAGGGTGGTAATTAGCCACGACCGAAGCCTCCCACTAGGCCAGACCAGGGAAAATTCAGAAATTATAAATTCATAAATTGACCCTGCCGGGGAACGAACCCGGGACCTCCGCACGTTATGACAACAGCGCTACACACTCCGCCACGGAGGTCGTCAATAAGCATACTAAAATTACAAATGCGAAAGTTTGGATGGATGGGTGTTTGTTATTAAATCACGCCAGAACGGCTGAACGGATCTGGATGAAATTTGAATTTATGCGTTTTATTCGCTCACGAAGAGATGCATTTTTCAATTAGCAAAAATTAAAACCGAAATTATTATGGATTTATTATTCCGAATAAAGTCAAGGGTCAATTGTTAAAAAAAACAATACGTTTATTGTTTAAATCTTGAGCGTCCGCTTCCTCTTTTAGGCATTCCTCCATTCTATCGTTCCATTTTATCCATGCTTAATAATAATCTTGCCCTACATGAATATCATTTAAGTACCTCTGTCACTATATTATGAGTGATTTATTTTTGATCAATTATAATATTTTTTTTGTTTGTAATTATTTTTATTTGTTGACAAGCCTCAATGAAACGTATGATTAATTGATCCAACAAAGCATTTCGAAATAACCACTGTGTTTAACATTGCATCTGTCGGCCATCTCATACTGTTAGTCGGGTCGTGTGCGGTAAGACGTGGGAACTGGGAACCCACCACATTATTAACCCAAGAAAATTCCTAACATTATTTGAATAACGGAAAGGGGTCACGACCCTCAGTAATGAGGAATAAGACGCAGAGAGAGAGAGATAACCATTAATTATAATGTATATCCGAGAGTTAAATACATTTACGCGTCGTGGTGGGTTGTAAGTATTTTATATAAAACCTGCATTGAAAGTGCGAGTTTCAATGCCTATTGAGCCACCCGAAACTAGTCAATTTCAGACGAATACGTCATTCAGCGGGTAGAAAATCATCGTTTTCAACCTTGGGCAGATAGGGTAGCAGCCCTTCTTTCAATCCTGTCAGAGTATCATTTGTTTATTTCAAACCTTTAATAATCATCAACTAAACTGACAGATATCATATTTGTAAACAACAACAAAAAGATAAGAAATACAATTTTAATAACACTCGCAATTTTAATGCGGATTATATGAAAAATATAGTGTGTGCTGCGGGATGAAACACGATTTCAGACTTCGGGTGATGCCAGCCCTCACTTCGCTCAGGCAGGCAATTTCACCCTCGCTCGTCTGAAATCGTCTATTTTCATCCCTAGCCACACAATATATTATTCAGATCGCGTTCGAACCTCGAAACATCCAGAAAGTAACGGGGCATAATAATATATCGCCAGTTAACGGTTACAGATATTTAGGTGAATACACAGTTCTAGAAACTGTACACTGTGTAGAAGATTTTCCCCCTCTCAGCAGTTTTTCCTCGAAATTTCCTGTTTATACAGAATTGAATTCATGAATCTTCGATTGGTTCCAAGTTTTGGCGGTGTTCCAGTTTCAAATGTAGGTTAGAGCGAGACAGGTATATGGCTCTGTTTTGTAACTTTTAAGAAAAGCCGGTCAAGTGCGTGTTGGAACACGTCTAAAGTAGGGTTCCGTATTTAGGCACTATTGGTAATGACTTTGGCAGTCATTATCTAGAACGGCCGGACGGATCTGGGGGAAATTTGGCACAGAGACAGATTATAGTCTGGGCTACACATATCATCCTGGAAAATTTAAGAGTTTCAGAGCGGGTATCCAAAACCTTAATCCACGCGTACGAAGTCGCGGGCATCTTCTAGTAGCCTATAAAAACTGAATCAATCGTAATAATTATAATATTACGTGGGACCTACGTCAAACGAGCTGAAAAATATTCGGACGAATTTCAAATTTGTATCTTATTGCCTCTACCCGCAGAATTCTAAATCCAGTGATAGAAATGATCATCTGTAGATGATAAGCCTGTGCCCTTTGCCTATTTTAAGGTTTCTGCACCAGAGCTGCCGACTACTAGGTATAGCATGATGGTGAAATGAAGATATTATTTGATCACACAATATTGCCTCTATATGTGAATACTAGATTATGCCCGCGACTTCGTCCCCGTGGACTAAGTTATTTCGATTCCCGCGGGAATTTTCCGGAATAAAAAGTAGTCTATGTCCTTCCTTGAGATACAACCTATCCCTGTACCAAATTTCATCCAAAACGGTTGAACAGGTAGGCCGTGAAAGCGTATCAGACAGACAGGTAGACACACTTTCGCATTTATAATACTAGATGATGCCCGTGGATTGGTTTTTTTAATTCCCGCGGGAACTCTTAAATTTTCCGTGATAAAAAGTACCAAATGTCTCTGTACCAAATTTCATCAAAATCGGTTGAGTAGTCGGGCAGTGAAAGCGTAGCAGACAGAGAGACAGACAGGCAGACACTTTCGCATTTATAATATTAGTATGGATTAGTATGAAAGTATGAATTTATTTGATTTGTCATAAACTATATGTTGTGATCAAATAAAAACACTTTATTTCTGTCTTTACAGTCGTGCAACATCTCCTAAAGATGTTCCGGTGTCGGAGTGTAATGTACGTTGAGAATAATTTGGAAGATTTGTGTGGTGTGGTGAATATCGCAAGCTACAAGTGCAAGATACACACTGTACCACTTAGATTTACCTACTGTGGCGCATTAAATAGCGAATTAAACCTCTAGTTCCTTCATTCTGTCTTTTCTTCACCTATAGGTCCTACTGTCATATCCAGATATTATTAGGGTAACAGAAAGCATTCTATTCTTTTCTCTAGAAAGACTGTAATCATTAGACGAAAAGAGATAGACCTATTTTCATCATTCTAATCCTGGATTGGGTTAAACTTCCAACTAACGCTTCTTTACCATTTCTATACTTAAACCGGGTTCCGCGACGTTACCGAAAAAAAGTTACATTTCTGCCTTGCACGTGTCTGAAGGCGATTTTTTAGCTTAAAACTATTGACGTCATTTGAGCTTTGAATGTAATAATGTCCTTCTAATTTCGGCCACAGCTGCAAATCTCCATAGAGATTAGCCGGGCGGGAGATATTATAGTGCACAAGTGTGTGCGCAAACACAAGTGCACTCTCAGTATGTTACTTTCATATCATATTTCTGTCTGACTGCCTGTGGCATCACTCAGAAACTTCTGGGGTCTGGGGCCTTACTGCCAACGCTTCATTATTGTTGACTTTCGTGTTTTAGAATAATAATAATCCTTATTTTAGGAAAGTCAAGGTACGTGACATCAAACTGCCATTTTGAGTAATATTGCTTAAGTATTGCTATAAGCGTTGGCAGTATGGCCCCAGGCCAGGGGAGACACGAGTCCGGGACCCACAGGTGGTTGGACAATGAATGAAGACATAGCAGACTTTTGACTACCTCCCTGGCGCAGTGGAGAATGCTGTGGTCCTATACTCGTAAGTGGGAGGTGCTGGGTTCGATCCGGCAGAGCAGTTTGGGAATTTATAATTTCTGACTTTTCTTTGGTCTGGTCTGGTGGGAATTTCAGCCACCAGTGGCTAGTTACCACCTTAGTCCTTACCGGCTAATACGTGCCGAAAAGCGGTTTAGCGTTCCGGTTTGATGTCGTGTAGAAACCGATTAGGTATGGGTTTCGACTGCATCATCAGATCAGACTTGAGATCGCAGTCAACGGCTTATTTGTGGTGGAATAAAAAAAAAACAAAATAAATATTTACTTTACTAGCCTTACGCTTGATGAAACTCGTGCCCGATCTATCTTAAACCGTTTCAATAGTTTCAGAGGGTACCTATAGGTACTACCATCGCTTGAAGCAGTACTATTTTAATATTGACGTTTAATTGACGTAACTTGACGTCCCTAAAATAAACATTGCAATTCTGAAACAATAGCGTCAATAATATTAAAATAATACTGCTTTGACCGATGGTAGTACGCTCCCAGGCGTCCCATCCATCTGCACCTGGCCTTAAATGCAAATGGCGGCATATAAATATGGTGGCCGCGGCCCAGTCGGGCACAGTGCCGGCCGGCGAACGCGCCAGTTCCCGCCAAAACCCCCTGTCAAAATCCAGTGCTGCCACTCTTCAAATTTCTCTTAAGAAAAATGAGTGCGCTCTTACTTATCGCTCTATGCGCCCTTTTTTTATACAAACTTTTTTCACGACGTACTGTCACATGGAAAAAGGTATCCAAATATGGTGACGGTACCGTTCTAAATTTAAAACAAGCTCCTGGACCGTTGGCTTTGCCTGTTATAGGCAGTATGCATTTGTTAGGCAAATACGAATCCCCGTTCCAATCTTTTACGGAATTATCTCAAACTTATGGCGATATATATAGTATAAAATTGGGCTCATCAGAGTGTTTGGTGGTGAACAGTATAGAACTTATAAGGGAGGTTTTGAATCAGAATGGAAAGTTCTTCGGCGGTCGCCCCGACTTCTTGAGGTTCCACAAGCTATTTGCCGGCGATCGGAATAATTGTGAGTATTTTAGTACTTTACTTTCTGACTGTATCTGTGTAATTAAATTAAAAAAAACACATGTGTGTGCAATTCACACACGGCAGAAGAGAAACTTCAGAAAAGTAGCCTACGAGAGAATGAGATAAATAAAACTTGTATTCTATCTCATTCTCTCGCAGGCTATATCCTATTATGAATATGTTTGTCTCTTTTTGGTGTCGCTTTTTTGTTTCATCGAATTTTCAAATTACAACGATTCTAAAGAAAGTTAAGGTTCCGTACAGCGATAGTTAACTAAGATTTTTTAACAACAGCTAAGTTCTAGAATGAAATCATTATCTTTATAAAATTAAATCTTCGTTATAATAAAAAGAAGAATTTATAGTACACATTTAGTTATTGACTGGACTTGTAATTTGTAAGACTAGAAAACAGCTTTTTTACTACTTATTAGATTCAATTCAACTCCCGAATGCGAAGTTATTTGCCACGTTGTGTGTTTTTTTTCATGGGTTTTCTTCTGAATCTTTAAAAAGATCCCAGTTTCGATTTCTGAATAGGCAATATCGGAATGTATTATTCATAATTTGCCTTAGGAATAAAATATCATTTTTTTGCTGACGTTGGCAATATGGGAGTTCGAATTTCATAAAACGTCGGGTATGTTAAGGTGTGTATAGATATGCTACATATTATTACACATTTTCTTTTTCTTAATTTTGGGTAGAGACAATGAGTTTTGACTTTATTTAATGTAAAATATGTGTTAGGAAGCAGTAATAAATAAATATGTTTTGTACTTACTATGGTATTTTCAGGGTAAAGCTGGATTTCTTCATAATGATGTTTTAGACTCTAAATCACAAAATATTGCAAAATCACAACGTAGGCTGAATTTTAAAACAACATTTTATAAAAAAAAATCACACCACCAATAACGTCCCGTCCTATATATTCCTAATTGTTACTCGAAAGCCTGATTTTTGTATTGAAATAATATGTAAAAAAGTTACGTTTGTACATTTCACGAAAATATAATTTTTTCAACAGATCTGTACAGATAATTTTAAAAAGTTTTTCATGCACAAATATTATTACTTAAATGCATATAAAATTTTACACTTTATAACGTTTAATGCATATTGATTTTCTCTTTATTATGCACGAAATTTAATAACATAATTGGATTTAATTCAAACACTTTTTACGTCTACACAAGTCGGAATACAGTATGAAAACTGGCCTATATACAAAATTTTATTAATGTTTTTGAAACACGATTCCTAACTCCTGGCTAGCGAAACTACTTTAAACTCGTGGCTTTACTCGCGTTTTAATGAAATGAGAGCACGTTAAGCCATCGTCGGTCCCGGTTATTATCACTAACGTACAATAATCGTTACAAAAACTTCAGAGTCTCTTAGTCGAGTCGTACTTAAGCAGAATAAAGTGGGAACCCACCGAATTATTATCCCAAAAAAACTCCTACCATAATTTGATTAATAGTAAGGGGTCACGACTCTCAGTAATGAGGAATACGACTATGGAATCCCATAACATAAAGATGCAAGACGTAGGTCACGTAGGTCACCTACAAAACTAAGTATTTAACCTTCTCATATAAGCACTTGTGATATCTATTTAGGTATTTCATCTTAATGTGTGGTCCAAGTCACGAGAAAACGCTTCTCTACATTTCCATACAAATCGCCAGCCCACTACTGAGCATGGGTCTCTGAATGAGAATGGTTTAGGCCATAGTCCATCATTCTACACAGAAGAACTTTCATATCACAAAAAAAAAACAATAAATGTACAGAATCGGAGTACATAATGTGCGGATTGGAAGATTTCACACATCTATAAGAATCCGATTTAGATAGAATTCTAAATCGGATCAACATACATTTTTGTATGGATATAGTTAAAGATCAAGAGAGTTACATAGACAAACCCGGTCTAGTTAGCCGTGGGCTTATCTTAGATCAAGGCTTCGGTAATTATCACCATCGCATCTTATACTTGGTAAAATAGACGTTCAGAGGGTGTACTTTGACATTGACTCTGAAAGTTTATCTATTTATTGGATAGATGGCTGGATGGATGGATGTTTGTTATTCAATCACGCCTGAACGGATCTGGATGAAGTTTGGCACAGAGATAGTCTGGACTAGACACAAAGGCTACATTATTCCTTAAAAATAAAGATTACCCGCGAAAATCAAAAAAATCTCTATCCACGCGGACGAAGTAGCTTGTATCAGCTAGTATTTTGAAAAATAGACGTTCAAAAAGTATACTGTGTACGTTTTACCAGTCTTGAACAAATAGGTATAGTTTGACATTGACTTTGATAATTATTTATGTGAAATAAATAAATTGAATTGAATCACCATTCACCGCTAGTCTAGCCAGCTTTCCGCTCATATCTTGTACCATAGTGTCAATGAGTAATAAACGTGCACCACGTATACCATTTGTAGTGTCAGGTGTTACTTGATAGCCGGTGGGCAATTTGTAAAAAAACGCTCGTAAGCGCATTTAATATTAGGCTCATGTACATAATATAATAATACTAGCATCTGCATGCAGATTTATTCATAAATTTTACCTTGGGGGCATACTGAAGGAACTAGAAGTTAAATATTTTAATATATATAAATCTCGTGTCACAATGTTTGTCCTCAATGGACTCCTAAACCACTTAACCGATTATAATAAAATTCGCACACCATGTGCAGTTCGATCCAACTTGAGAGATAGGATAGTTTAAATCTTAAAAAAACATCAATTCACGCGGACGAAGTCGCGGGCATCATCTAGTTTATTATAATAAGACAATGCTCGATTGTCGAGTCAACATCTCCTGAAGATGCTCCGGTGTTGGAGTGAAACGTACGTTGAGAGTAGTTTGGAAGATTAGTATGGTGTGGTGAATATCGCGGGCTATAACTGCGGGATGCACACTGTACCACATAGATTTACCTGTTGTAGCAGATTGTAGCGATTTAAGAAATCCATTAAAAGTATGCTCCTGAAAAAAGCCTAACATACTGTTAAAGATTATGTAAATGATAAAATAGCATGGAGTCCGGGACCGATTTGACTCGCTCCAGCAATGCTTAGGACTGCGGTTACTGACATATTATCTACACATTGATGTAATTGAAAATGCATTTTTAGGGTTCCGAACCTCAAAAGGAAAAAACGGAACCCTTATAGGATCACTTTGTTGTCCGTCCGTCTGTGTGTCAAGACCCTTTTTCTCAGGAACGCAAAGAGGTATCAAGCTGAAATTCATATCAAATACTCAAGTCTATTGTCCCTTGGAGATGTGAAAAAATCAAACTTCTAAACCAACGCAATCAAAAGATACAGCCGCTTATGCTACAAATTTTTGAAACTCGCAAGGGAATCAAAACCTACAGGGTACTTCTCGTGAACTCAGAATCTTGATATTTTGTACAAAGCAACGTCTTATAGCACCGATAAAGGAAAAATTGCGAAAAGCATACATTTTTAGTTACATCATATAACTAGAGCACGCCCGCGACTTCGTTCGCGTGGCTTAAGTTTTTTAATTCCCACAGGCACGCCTTAATTTTCCGGCCTAAAAAGAAGCCTGTGTCACTCTCCAAGTACCCAACTACCAACAAAAGGACAAACTCTCTATTTGACGTCCTTGGGGATAGAAATTTCAAAAACTGTAAAATCCGTACTTCATCATTAGCGGAAGCCCAAATACCAAGTTTCATGGCTATAGCAGCTTGAAAAACGACGGACTTTAATACAAACTTTCAACCCCTATTTAACCCCATTGAGGGTAGAATTTTTATAAATGTGACACTCATCCTTCTGTATTTTTACCAAAAGCCAAAATACCAAGTTTCGTAGATTTAACTTGAAAAATATCTTGTTAAATAAAAGACTATCCTATTTCAACCCTTTGGGGGTAGAATTTAAAAAAATGGCAAAACACGTACTTCTTTATTTTAAACCAGAAACCCAAATACCAAATTTTATGGCTATAACTTGAAAAATGAAGGACTTTCATACAAACTTTCAACCCCTTATTTACCCATTGGGGGTAGAATTTTGAAAAACTGTGACAAACGTACTTCTTTATTTTTCACCGAAAGCCAAAATACCAAGTTTCGTTGATATAACTTATCTTGAGAAATGAAGGCCTTTCATACCAACTTTCATCCCCTATTTCACCCCTTTGGGGGTCGAATTTTCAAAAACTGCGAAACACTTATTTCTTTATTTTGTACTGGTAGCTCATATACCAAGTTTCATGGATATAACTTGAGAAATGACGGACTTTTATACAAACTTTCAACCCCTATTTCACCCCCTTAGGGGTGAAATTTTGAAAAATCCTTCCTTAGTGAGCGCCTACGTCATAAAAGGAACCTACTGTAAAAATTTCAAGTTTTTAACCCCAGCGGTTTAGGCTGTGCGTTGATATATAAGTCAGTCAGTCACTCAGTCAGTCAGGACTTTGAATTTTATATTTATGTTATATAGATAAAAATATTTTTATGCAAATTTTCGTCACTCGCAAGGGAATCAAAACCTACAGGGTACTTCCCGTGAACTTAGAATCTTGAAATTTGGTACAAAGTAACGTCTTATAGCACAGATAAAGGAAAAATTGCGAAAAGCATACATTTTAGTTACATCATATAATAAACATATTTTTATGCAAATTTTCGACACTCGCAAGGGAATCAAAACCTACAGGGTACTTCCCGTGAACTCAGAATCTTGAAATTTGGTACGAAGTAACGTCTCATAGCACAGATAAAGGAAAAATTGCGAAAAGCATAATTTTTTAGTAACATCATATAATAAAAATATTTTTAATAATTTTAAACTTACTACCCCTTTCCGCATGAACGCGTAGAGGTATTACATTTAAATTAAAATAGATAAGTGATAAGTTAAATACCTACAGGTTTGTACGGAACCCTCGGTGCGCGAGTCCGACTCGCACTTGGCCGGTTTTTAAAAAAAATAGCAACCACCTTGTTGCTGGTTCTTCTCGATAGGAATGGCATTCCGAACCTGTGGTAGATTCCCGTGGCAAGAATAATGGCTGCATTTCCGCACTGTACAGCCAGGCTGATCCTCTGCGCAAAAAATGAGCCAGCCCTTCTGTCAAACCGCGGTGAAATATCTCTAATTTGCCTCCGAGGCACGAGTAAATTAGGTTATTATAGAATAAAGATTAAAAAAAAAAATTAAGTAGGCAGATCTAGTGTGCCAAAAAACTGTAACCTTACACCAATGTTTACATGAATTTGAAATCTGATAGCGGTAGTAGGTATAGGCACTTGATTGATTTTTAAATTGCATTTTTTTATGGTGATTCCGTCGGGGATAAATGCCTTATTTATTTCTAGGTTATTGGGAAGTAAATTGATTTTTAAATTGCATTTTTTTATGGTGATTCCGTCGGGGATATGTAATGCCTTATTTATTTCTAGGTTATTGGTAAGTAAAATTAGGCCCAATAATGTTTTACACACGTTTTTTTATTTACTCCATTTTTGAGCACGTTAAGCCGTCGGTCCTGCGCCTGATCTCTTTCCGGTCGTGTCGGATTTTCCGTTCCATCGGGCTATGAGAGTAAAGGAATAGAGAGTGCACCTGTGTATGCGCACGCGCTTGTGCACTTATCTCCCGCGCAGATGGCTAATCTCTCTGGAGATAGGCCGACATGGCCGAAATTCATTCGGGAGGACCTTATTAATTTATCATACTAATATTTTAAATCCGAAAGTGTGTTTGTTTGTTGGTTTCTCCTTCAATCACGCCGCAACGGAGCAACCGATCGACGGGATTTTTGGTATACGTATAGTTGAGGACCTGGAGAGTGACAGGCTACTTTTTATCCCGGAAAATTAGGGAGTTCCCGCGGGAATCAAAAAAACTTAAACCACGCGGACGAAGTCGCGGGCATCAGCTAGTTTCTTATAAATAAAAGAATAAAACTTACTACTATTTATTACTAGACTTTACGTAGAGGTGATACTTTTGTCTCTAAAGGACAAAAGTACAGACCTACTCTACGTATTTTATATTTGGGACTTCTTTAATCATTGATAATAAAAGAAAAACTTATCTGACCCTGACCTGAGGCTACTTTTTGTCCCGGAAAATTAGAGTTCCTGCGGGAATCGAAAAAACTTAAACCACGCGGATGAAGTCGCGGGCATCATCTAGTGATATATAAACTAGCGACGCTGTCACCGGGTCAGATAAGTTTGACTGACGATAGCTATATAAACTTGTGGGTCAAAAAAAACATATGCCCGTGCGTCAAAGCTAAATCATGCATGCAAGATTATGCAGGCTCCTTGTTTGTGCGCATACATCCCGCCCGGTATGCTATTAGCGACCGAAATAGATTTAATACACAAGATTTACCGGCAAATCGATAACTTTCGTGCCGTTTTGAAGCTCGAAACATATTCACTTTCGCCGGCCATGATATGAATTTTAATACGATTTTTGGAAGTTTTTTTTTTGAAAATTTTAAATGTATTAGTAACTATGATATTTCAATAAATTTTTAAATGTATTAATAACTGTGATATTTCAATGTGTAATAGATACATGGCGCTACAATTTTTTCGGTACTTACGAATATTTTCAGAGAATGCTCCAAAATTTTGATTTATTCGGATTTCTTTTTTTGGACGGCACCAGAAAGAGTGTAATGTTTTTTTTTTAATCTACTACAAATTAGCCCTTGACTTCTCTCGTGGTGGTTTTTGATGATGCAGTCTTAGATGGTAGCGGGCTAACCTGGTAGGAGTATGGTAGGTATGGTAGATATACATATAGATATATACATACTCGATACCATGCCGTCATGCATGCATGCATGGAACGCTTAATCAGCTTGTCTTTACCGGAAGGTTGGTAACTAGCCATGCCCGAAGTCTCCTACCAGACCAGACTAGAGAACAGACTAGAGAACAGACTAGAGAACAGAATTGAGACAGCCGCGCCCAGCTCCGGCCCGGGATCAAACCCGGGACCTCCTGCTTATAAAACAGCACTCATCACTGCGCAAGGGTGGGGATAAGTCGTCAAAAAGTGGAAAAAGTTAACAAATATTTAATAAACTTTTCTCTTTGTCCACAGCTTTGGCATTATGCGATTGGTCAAACCTGCAGCTACGCAGACGCAATCTAGCACGACGCCACTGCGGGCCGAAGCAGCACACTGACAACTTCAGCAAAATCGGCTCTGTAGCCACCTTCGAAGCGGTAGAACTAGTGCAAACCCTGAAAAACATGACACGATCTACCACCGGCAGTATCAACCTCAAACCTTTACTAATGTCCACAGCAATGAACATGTTTTCTAACTATATGTGCAATGTACGTTTCGACACCGAGAACGATCAAGAATTCCGAAAAATTGTCGACCATTTTGACGAGATATTCTGGGAAATTAACCAAGGTTATGCCGTGGATTTCCTACCTTGGTTAGCGCCATTTTATAAGAAACATATGGATAAACTATCCAACTGGTCACAGGAAATTCGTTCTTTTATCCTGTCCAGAATTGTAGAGCAAAGAGAAATTAATTTGGACATGGAGGGGCCTGAAAAAGACTTCTTGGATGGCCTGCTACGGGTTCTACACGATGATCCAACAGTTGATAGAAATACTATAATTTTTATGCTTGAAGATTTCTTAGGTGGTCATTCGTCTGTGGGTAACTTAGTTATGCTTTGTTTAACAGCCGTTGCTAGAGATCCAGAAGTAGGGAAGAAGATTAGAGCAGAAATAGACGCTGTAACTAAAGGTAAACGCGCCGTGACACTAACAGATCGAATGTCAATGCCCTACACAGAAGCGACAATTCTGGAATGCCTGCGGTATGCTTCATCACCCATAGTTCCACATGTAGCTACAGAAAATGCGAACGTAGCTGGTTATGGAGTCGCAAAAGGTACAATAGTCTTTATAAATAACTATGAATTGAACACATCAGCAAAATACTGGAATCAGCCAGAGGAATTTGATCCATCCAGGTTTTTGGAGCGTACCAAAGTGCGAGCACGACGGAACTCTCAATGTGATTCTGGAATGGAATCTGATAGTGAAAGATCTGGTCCTATAAACAGAGTAACAGATTTCGAAAAGGAAATTGTTACAGTGAAAAAGAATATCCCACATTTCTTGCCGTTCAGCATTGGTAAACGCACATGTATAGGACAAACGTTGGTAACAACTATGAGTTTTGTTATGTTCGCGAATATAATACAGGAGTTCGATATAGGAGCTGTTAATGCAGAGGATTTAAGACAAAAGCCAGCGTGCGTGGCACTGCCCAGAGATACGTATAGCTTGTACCTACTGCCTAGGAAATACTGAACTGGACTCATTTTATATCTTTACTTTAGATAAATACCCTGAACTCATTTTGTGTCTAGCATTCCGTACCTTTAAACAAAAATTGAAAAATTTTTCAAAGCTTGGTATAAAATGTTTAAAAAATACAAACCTTTGATTTTTTTGAATCATTTATTTGTAGATAGATAACCGGAAAAGATGTATTGTTTTTTAGTTATTTGGAAATTTATTACAAATGTAACGATTACGTCATCCATACTTCCATACTAATATTATAAATGCGGTGTCTGTTTGTCTGTCTGCCTGGCTGTTTGTTACGCTATAGCGGCCCATTTTTTCAACGATGAAATTTGGTACGGAGATAGAATAAATCCCGGGAAAGGACATAGGCTACTTTTTATTCCGAGAAATTAGGAAGTTCCTGTGGGAAAAAAGACATAAACAACGCCGACGAAGTCGCGGGCTTCATCTGATGATAGAACAAAAGAGTTTTACCGAGAAGCCCATTTAAAATTTACAATATTGGTGTGAAACTTACAAAGATATTGTAGAAATTGAAAATAATAACAAGCTATTTCAAGCGGAAAGGTCAATGAATTTTGACACAGAATGAGCTTAGGGGATCGCTCAAAACTATTTATTTTTTTGAAATGACTCTAATGTATATCCCATCCCACATTTGGATATTTTGCAAACTACACTTCGACTCCATTGCAATTGACAAAAATAAATTCGACACACTATAATGATTGCGTAACTTTATTATGTTGATAAGGATAAGTTGAATCTTAATACTGTGAATTTAGTTTAGATTTGTAAAAATCGAAAGTTTTAAACATCTTTTATTTTGAGAGTTGTATGATGAGTTTGGCATTTGTGTTGACAATCCCGCCCCGCTCGTGTAGTGCGTAAACGTCTTTTTACAAATTACATTTATTCTCACAAAATAAAACTGTATAATAATAATATCTAATAATATGGGAAGGTATATTTTGCAATGTGTTTTGTAACTTTTGTCAATTAAAAAAAGTACGACGGCATAATTAACTCATTTTGACTGATGCAGGGTTAAATAACACTTATGTGTATGCGATTTAAAGCGCCTAGATTAAATACTAGAGTCCTGTAAACTAGAGCACTGTAATTTTAAGTGATATCTTTATATTTCTTTTCATTCGAAAGATGAAAAACGACTGCATTTTGTTTTGGATTATTGATAGTTATATAAGATGTGTGATGTATGAATGGACCCCTATAGATATAATGTGTATGTATGAACAGTGGAACTAATTTTGTTGTACATAAACTTGGGGATTACACGCTATTGTAAATTTACGTACATAAAAATTGTTGTCATTCAAATTGAAAGTGCAATTTGCAGTGCTTACAGAGTACATAACTTTACGAAAATGCTGTTAAATTTGTAAAACCTAAATCGAATCATTTTAATCTATAATAGGTACTGTTATTTACTAAATAAGTACGCAATTTGTAAAAGTTCAAAAATTATATTTAATAATGTGGGTAATGATATTATTTTAAATGCAATTTGTAAAAAAAACATAAAACTGCACTTTAGTTTAGTGTAAATTGCAGAACTTTTAAAATTGGTAGAATTTGAATAGACTTTGTTTACAATTAAATGTTAAATTTAAATATACTTACCTACTTAATTTTTATAATCAGTACATTATTTAATAATTTTGAATTACTCTAAAATTTATGTACAACAGAATTTGCATTTGTGAAATTTACTCATTTTTTTTCTTTTTCTCTGCTAATAGTTAACACCAAATTCAAAATAAATGTTATACCAAAAAAAAACTATGTAATTGTTGTACCATGTAGACTTAAATGCATTTATTTAGTTTTTTCATAATGTAGAAATTATGTAAAACTTAGGCATCATTTAAATGCTAAGCTATTTATCCTTTTTGTAATGTAGATAAAAAATATGTAGTTAAATTAGCCACAGCCTAATTTAGTGTAGTTAAAGGTACAAAATCATTATTAGATTGCGTGGAATTTTATTTTAAAATACAGTTTTCATTTACAGTAAAGTATACTAACAGAATATCGGCTTTTTTTTTCCAATACCTATCTCAAATGAAAGTGTAATATTCATGTATTGTAGATATTATGTAAACCATGTGATGAATACCTAGTTATGAAAATGAAAATATATAGCTTGCAATTTTGATTGAATTTTTATTTATTCATGCACCCATTTGTTTTAAGAAATTAAATATCACTTGCTTCTGTAAGCGACACTCCAGAATCAGAAGTAGGTAGTAAAAAAACACTTTATAGTAGATTGTTCATCAAGGGACTAAAATGAACCATTTCAGAGCGAGCTTCCCTAGCGTAGCGGGGGATGCTAAACACCTCCCTTTTACCAGCCCTTTACCAGACTTTGACTCTTAATGTAAACCTATAGGTATTCATTAATGCTCAAAAGGGCTGGTACCTGGCAGGAGTCGTCAAGCCAGTATATTATTTAGCATTTAGACCCTAAATGCTAACTTTAGTCCGCCTACGCTAAGCTATAATGACACCTTTTTAGAGCATGAGAGGTGAAAAATATATTTGTACTCTCAATTGAACTTGCACGAGTAAATGGTTAAACGTGTAGAGGTTCCACGAGAGATTTAATGTAATTAGATGCGATCTAAACACAAAAGTATTCAATAATCGCTGAGTCTGCCTGCAGGAGACTGATTTACCATCGTCAAAACACTCGTACTTGTATACCAACCATTTGAACATGGCATCCGTTATGACATGAAACTAGTCAAATCGGCAGTCATTATACCTCCTGTTATAATATAATATTAAAGATATAATGACAAGTTTAAATAATGCTAACACTTCAAACGGTGAAGGAAAATATCGTGAGAAAACCTGGACGCCCGAGAGTTCATCATAATGTTCTCGAAGGTGTGTGATGTCTGCCAATCCGTACATGGCCAGCGTGTTAGACTATGGCCACACTCTTCTCAGTCTGAGAGGAGACTCAGTAGTGAGTCGGAATTGGGTTGAAAAATTTCTTGCTGGTTCTTCTCTGTAGGAACGGCATTCCGAACCAGTGGTAGATTCATTCGACTATTCATAGGTACTTGTAAAAAGTAAAAAGTATATTTGAATAAAAATGATTTGAATTGAAAAAGTTATGATGAATGATGATGATGACATTACCACTATCACTACAGGCCTCCACTCTCATAGGAGAGAGAGAATTAGAGCTTAGACACACCACGCTGCTCCAATGCGGGTTGGCGGGCTTTGACGACTACTATCATGTTAGTGATAACTGATAATAACCGGGGCCGACGGCTTAACGTGCTCTGCGAGGCACGGGGGTGAACCACCGCCAACTTTCTAACTCCGGGCTAGAACTGAGAATTTCTTGTCAGAAAAACCCAATACTTAATTATGGCCCGACCGGGACTCGAACCCGGGACCTCGTTGGCCGCATTCGAAAATGCAAACCACTAGGCCAACGAGGCATATGATGTCACCCATTAAATATTATTAATATAATTACTAGTGGTTCGCCCCGAACTGAGACCTCGCGGTATGGACTATAAAACGAATAAACCTTTACAGAGCGCCATCTATTGACATCATTGTGAAGTTCTGTTAAACTGACTGAATACTGATGCTCATTAATAATTAAATAATTTCGTTTCCTTATAATATTTATCTAATTTTAGTATTTGTTGTTCAAGTACAGGATATAATTCAAATAATTGATCAAGTTTCAAGCTCAGCCTATTAGAAAATTGAGAGTTCTGAGGCCAACTTTGGACGTTAGAAAATCTCCACTTTGAAAATTTTAATTAATTCGTTCGTAGTTAATTTCGTAAATTTTAGGGGAAAAATTAAAAAATATATATTTTGTAACTCTATTCCTAATTATCTTTAAAATGATATACCGCAACCCTATGTAACGCTAAAATAGTTATTTGTGTTATATGGGGCCAAAGAAAATTTTTGTTCCCCGAGGGCGCTATTTTGAATTCAGAGCGAAGTGAAGGATTCTATAGTAGAATCCCGAGCGTAGCGAGGGATTCTAAAGTAGAATCCTGAGCGTAGCGAGGAATTCAATATACGCCGCCCGAGAGCAAAAAATTTGGCCCCGAGTGACACACACTATTTTTCATCATTACGTAAGAGAAAAAGCTAGGAGTATCAACCTACCTAGTATATGCATCAAAGCAACCTACTATGTATGGACATTACCTATTACGTTTAAGCACCAATCGGCAAGCTGGACCTGTCCAACAACACCGCGCTCGGCATGAGCGTGTTCGCGTGTTCTTCAAGAACACCACGTTCCACGGCATCCTGCTGGACGCGCTGTTCGGCGCGGCGGGCGAGGGCGACGACAAGGCGGCCGCTGCCCGCCACCGTGTTCGGCGAGCACGAGCTGGAGCCCGCCTTCCGCTACATGGCAGCCGGCAAGCACATCGGCAAGGTGCTGCTGCGCGTGCACGAACGCGGACCAATCAGAACAGAGAAATGAAAACTCCCATGGGCCTAAAAATTACATTTTGCTCCCTCTATCCTCTGAAGCCAATATTCGTTTTTCGAATAGGTATGATGAAAAATATATTTTACATCGCATTCGCTTCTATGAGAGCCCCCCTGAAATAAAGATTTTTATAACTTTTTAAGCCATATTCGGCTGGAGGCCATCGGTTTATATGTATAATATTTAAATTTGAAGTAATTACGTTCTGTAATTCAGAAGTTATAAGGCTCTGACAGACGGACGGACGGACGGACGGACAAGTGCAAATTCACTCAAGTAGACTCCGACGACTCAGAGACCTTTGCTTCGCTCGGACAATTATTTTAGAAATATATTTTTATGTATGAAATATTGTGAGATATAGGTTTGCGCTTGACGATAATCATGCTTAGTGCAAAAAAATGATGAGGTCTCGGTTGGAACGCGCTAGCCTAGAAGATGCCTAATCACTCTTGTCTTGAAAGTACTTAAGTAATATGTGGCAGGAAACACGTGCGCTGGGAGGGTGCCTCACACCATAGCGGTTCCGATCAGAAACGTCGAGCAAAAACGTTTCGTGCGAGCAGATTGGACGTCAACCACACAAGGATGCCAACGCTGACGGATTCTCGTTGATCTGTGGTAGAAAGGAGAAGGAGACCCAAGGTTGTGGAGTTCCTGAGAACACTCTACTTGGTATATTCCATAAAAAACCGATAGGCAGGCGACATTGCGTCGGTGTTGTAGTCTGGGCAATTTCGCCTCCGTAAGTGATTGATCGCCAATTAAGGTAACGGGCCCCTATTTCGTCATAGTACGTTATTTCGTGAGTTTTGTTTCTGGAGCAAAAAATAAGCAATTTAAATATTATTTATTTAAATTATACATTTATATAAATTCTCTATCATTTAAACTGTAAAAAAAATCAAGTACCAACATTTTGGCTGCTAAACTGAAAGCAATACGACCCTCGAAACTCTCAGACGGCCACAACCAGCTTGTGGGGCTTGCTTTTATTACTCGTTACCGTAAAGGTAGCGCTTTCTTAAGCTTACAGAAAGGCATGGCTAAGTTCATTTGAATAAAACTTTGAATAGGGCTTTTATGTGTTCCTTAACAATAATTGATTTAACTTGAAAAAAGTTATATAAAAACATAGTATTCCTTCAAAATTGCAATAAATCGACTCACGAAATAGCGGTCATTTTATTTTTCGTGTGTCCCCTAGTTCGTGACACTACCGAATTAGGGATAGTCAAGATACATTTTTGTAGCTCGTGCATTTATATAATAATTAAGATAATTTAAATCTAAATTAAAAAACAGATAGTGTATTTAATCAAGTTTCTTAGGAGCTAAATTCGTTACATGTTTTGTTCACTAGAATTCTTATAATACGAATTTGAAAGTGACCTGAATTTACATTTTAGAGGTAAATTCGCACAGGTACACCCAGCTTAATTTTATTTGTTATTCGTTTCATATTAGGTATATTTGTATATTTCTATCATATATAGAGTAGTTAATAGTTGATTTACATAATTTTAAAATGATCTACAAAATTAAATGCGTATTAATTTATAGTATAACATTTATTTAAGAACGTATATAATATGTAGGTAGTATTGGTTGTAGTTAATATGTATAATATATTATACTTGTAGTTTGCGCACCATCCCGTTTGTATTCTCTTCTCCTGTCTCCAAAGGTTGTCTGGAAGAGATCGCCTTAGGCGATAAGACCGCCTTTGCATACTGTTTAGTCCTAGTTCGTAGTTTTAATGTCTTTTTTATTTCCGTTCTGTTGTGTGCAATAAAGATTTAAATAAATAAATAAACAAATAAATGCGGGAATTTCCAAAAATCAATATCACGAACCAAGGGACAGTCTATATTGTTATCATCATCATCAGCCAATATGCATCCACTGTTGGACATAGGCCTCTTTAAGATTGCGCCAACTTTGCCTATCCTTGGCTGTTCGCATCCATTCGATGCCAGCCACTCTCCGGATGTCATCGCTCCACCTTTGTTATACTTGTCCCTAAGTTCGTGATAGATAAATCTATAGTGGTAGGCTAGTAGGTTAGGCACATACCACTTGTAACGGAATATATGATTAATATTCTTTAATAAACTAAAGTTTCAAACAAAAGAGACGAGCTTTGTTTTAATTTTTAGTTTCAGTTAGGTAAGTACCTAATAAAAGCTGTATTTACTGTTATTAGGCTTAATTTCACTCTTACATCTTTTTTATTAATTATTTTTATAAAATATATATATTAATTATTAAACCTTTTAAATAATTATGTTTTTTTAATAAATAATCTTAACTCGCTCTAAAAACTTTATCCCGAAATAGGGGCCATGAATTCACGAACTTAGAAGCAGAGAAAAATTTTATCACGAAATAGGGTTCAATTCAAACAAGAGGTCCACAAATAAATTAATATAAAAAAAAAACTACGAAACAAAACTACATAACTCATGCATTTAAATTACTGGCAAAATACCAATATTGAATACACAAAAGCTTTCAAACTGATATCATGTTTGGAAATATATTTAAAAAATCTTAAAGTCTTAGGAGCCTTAGTATACCGAAAAGACGGACACTTACGTTATCCTTCGCGCCCGGCGATCTATCGAGTCTAATGTATCGAGTTGGTACTTGGCGGATCCCATTTGGGGTCAATTTGGGACCCCGGTAACAGCGAGTGAAACCAGGTTGGTATTTTAGTCGAATCATGTAAGTAAATAAAAAACAGATATACCTATCAGTATGACATTGAGGTAGGTCTACATAAAATATTCATGAAGGTCTAGACTCCAGACATGACTGAAGTCTTAATTTTAGGGTTCCGTACCTCATTTTGTTTTAAATTAATTTTCTTTTTAAATAAGAGCAACTGCTGGGAGTATGTCCAGACCTAAAGTGACACAAGTTGTCCTAACTCCTGTGAAATAAATCATTTCATTTCCATTTCACCAAAATTTTTTTTGCGGTTCACTATACAACTGAGAGTTAATAGTCAGTAGGGGCAGTAGTCGAGCGATGTCCGGTTGGCCGCACCGACTGCGCGTTTCGTGAAGTAATGACGAAACGAGATATAAGAATTTTGAAATGTCCTACAACAATATTTTTAACCCCCGACGCAAAAAGAGAGGGGTGTTATAAGTTTAACGTGTCTGTTTGTGTATCTGTCTGTGGTATCGTAGCGCCCAAACGGATGGACCGATTTTCGTTTAGTATTTTTTATGTCATAGATAATTTTATCCCGAGTGTTCTTAGCCATGTCTCATGAAAATCTGTTCATCCGTCTGAAGGTCATCAGCTTTTTTCTTAATCTGTTACTTCCATATTATGTCGGGGGTTGTTTTAAATTTGTAATAATTTATACTTGTTAAACTAGACGATGTCCGAGACTTCACCCGCGTGGTCTGCGTTTTTTAATTCCCGGAGAATCTCCTTAATTTTACGGGATATAAAGTAGCCTATGTCCTTCCTTGGGTTGTAACCAACCTCTATATAAATTTTATCAAAATCGGTTGAAAAGATGGGCCTAAAGTGTAGCAGACAAACGCACTTTCGCATTTATAATATTAAGTATGGTAGTACGGATTAACCCTTTATCTTCATGTAACGGTACGAAAGCTCCTAGGTCGCGAGTCCTTTTCGCACTTGACCATTTTGTTTTTTTATAACCCATTGAATTTCAAATCACAATGTTGAGGTAGGTAACGGATGAACATTGTTGGTACGGAACAGATTTATTATTGACTGACATAAAAAATATTGATTACTAGCTGATGCCCGCAACTTCGTCTGCATGGAAAACCCATTTGAACTTTTTCAGGAAATTCCGGGATAAAAAGTAGCCAATGTCACTTTCCAGTTCCCCAACTATGCCCATGCAAAAAAATCACGTCGATCTGCTGCTCCGTTGCGGCGTGTTTGAAGGTCACACCAACAAACAAACACACTATCGCATTTATAATATTATAGTATGATTAGGTTAGGCTAGCTAGCTTTAAGTTTTTAATTACTTACACAAAATATTATTGTCATTTTACCACTTTGTCGGTGTGATTAATAAAAAGCCTAGACCTTCCGCTATAAGACCACCGTGCTCACCACTGCGCCAGAGGGGTCAAAAACAATTATGAGGATTTACACTGTCCGGTATTTTTCATATAGCTACTTGCATAAACTATTCTTTAAAAAAAACTATTCTTAACTAAACTAAGTGTAGTTTACAAGCTGACGCCCACGACTTCGTCCGCGTGAAAAAAGCTTTTTTTATTACCCCGGGAACTCCATAATAATCCGCGATAAAAAGTAGCCTATGTCTCTCTCAGGTCTTCTACTATACCCATGCAAAAATCACGTCGATCCGTTGCTCTACTGAGGCGTGATTGAAGGACAAACCAACAAACAAACAAACTTTCGCATTTATAATATTATAGTATGACTAATTATTTAATTACTTTGCGTTTTAAATAACAATTGCTCCTTGAATGATTATAGTAAAACTATAATAATCATTCAAGGAGCAATTGTTATTTGATGAACAAACTATGATAGTTTGTTCTTTTATGATTGCCCTGAGACATGTTTTGCCTGTGATTTTGTTTTACGGCTTCTCGTTTTATACAGGAAATTTTATATTTTATATACAGTAAATATACAGTAAATATAGCCAAAATTGTGGTACAATCCGGCCAATTCTGTAGAACACAATCTCTAAACTAAACTAAAATGACAGCTTTAAATCTACGAATAGTTCTGTCCCTTTCCGCAGGGAGTAGGTATTATGAAGTTTAGAGATTGTGCACTACAGAATCAGTCTCGCAACTTCTATTCGAACCGCAAATATAAATTTTCCGGTATATTATTGCCGGAAAATTTATCTATTTGGCTGATGGCACATGATCGCGTCTTGCACGCGATCATGTGTCATATGCAATAGCAATATGAGCGTACAGAGTTTGTTATACATTTTGGTCTTGTTCCGTGAATACCAAAAATGATGAATGAAAAATTGTTGTGTTTTTAACTTCGTGTTGTTATTCTGTAACTTGACAATATATAGGCTATGTTCCTGATAAATTAGTACGTGAGATATCGTTGGTTTTAATATGAAACCAATAAGGAGAAAACATGACATTTATGTCGTAAAAACATGCAAAACGCAATGTGCTTACATTTAATTTTGGGACAGTATTTTGAAAAAATATTTATCCAGGTATTATATATTCGAGTAGAAAATAACACGTCTGACTCTAAGGCATTTATTGAGAGAGAGGAAGGTGACAGCTGACATAAATATTCCATTGAAAGGATGACACAATTTCTTAGCCTACCCGCACTTACATCGATATTATCCTACATTACACCAGGGACCTAGATAAATACAAGTTCAATCATAATAATCGCATAATATGGTGGAAATATTCTCGAATTACAAATAATTTTGGTATTACGTTTGTATGGACAATTCATTCTCCGCTGGCACCAAGTTGTATTTATAGCGTGTCACAAATATCCTTCTTATTTAAAGCGCATAGTATTTTGTTTTAATAACTCAGGTCCCTTGCACAAAACCGTTAAATTATCTGTCCTTTTATGCAAACCCTAGTGTAAACTTTTCAAAAAGTGACAGCGTGACAAAATTTTAGAATCAAGAAAAAAACAGTTTTAGCAGTTTAGTGGAAGATTGTTTAGTGGCCTCAATGTTCAAAAACCAAAGAAATTAAATTAAAGCCTTTACTTGTTCAGTACTCAAAGCGTCATCAACATGGAAGTTTTTAGTTTTGAAATATATCTCTATTTCTTGTAAAGTCCGCCCTTTTGTTTCTGGTAGCCTGAGCCATATATAACCTAAACTTAAACACATTATACTTGCATTCGTTAGGAATAACCCATGGTAACCTAAAGCAAGTACCATCGATGGTAACAAAAACACGGTCAAAGATAGAGAACACATCAAAATAATGCCTGAGAAAAAAAAGAAATATACTTTCAATTCTATAGGATAAATTTCACCCAATAGAGCTTCTAAAACTGGATACGGTCCAGATTTAACTATAAAGAAATAAATACTAAGCAATGATACATTAGCCCATTGGAAATATACCGATTCAGATCTAAAATACAAACAAGCGCTCAAACTTACTAAAACTATAATACCTATAATCGCTGTTGTAAATAGGATACTACGCATCGATAACTTTTTAATTAAAAAGCATGAAGCAGCCGCGCCTATAATCACAAATAAATCAACAATCATAGTAAAAACAAATATATCACGTGAACCCGTTATTTCTTCTATAATAGTAACAGCTAATGTGCTAAAAGCTAGTTTTCCAGCTGCTGCTATAAATGCAGAAATGAAGACTCCTAACAGCATTAAATCCCAAAAGTATTTCTTCTTGCACGCAATCATTAACTTCTTTAATGTTTTCAAAGAATTTGTCTCCTTCGCTTTCTGTAGTTTGGTTTTCTCAACTTTGAGTAGCAAATTGAGCTCCGCTTCTGTGTTCTGAGTGCTTCCGTGTAGTTTTCTGAAAGCTTCTTCGCATTCATTAAATTTTCCTTTAGACGCCAGCCAATGGGGACTTTCTTCCCAGAAAAATGGCAGGATCATCCCAAAAAGTGTTGGTACTATGCCTATTAAAACTACTGTTCTCCAGTGGAAGACTATACCCAGTGCATGAGCGAGTCCACTCCCGATAGATGGCGCTAGTGTTGATACCATGCTTAGGAACATTGCTCTCGTTTTGGGACCTGCGTATTCCGAAGTTACACATAATTTTAAAGCGAAGAGGGCACCTGTTGCGATACCTGAAAACAATAAGAAACATGTATTATAGTCCGACAAACTTTTCTGACCCGGTGACAGCGTCCCTAGTGAAGTTTGATTCGATTGATGGAACCCTCGTAGCTTTAGTTTTAAGATACTGTGACCGATTATCACCATCATAATGTATTTTTAAGTAAGTAATTTTTAACGTCAACGTCGTCATTCGTAGTAAATCTATATGTAGTACAGTGTGTATGTTGCACTGGTAGTTGCGATATTCACCGCTCAATAAGCCAGCAACTTTACCGGCATAACATCACACCGCACAAATCTTTCAAATTATTCTCAACTACGATTCTTCAGGACATATTGACTCAACAATGCACGATTGTCTTTACAATCGTACATTGTCGAGTCAACGATTGTTTTTAAGTATTGGAATAGATGGATTCTCTTTCTCACCTGCAAAAACTCTGGACAGCATGAAGGTAAGCATATTCCTCGCGAAGTACAGCACGATGTAGTTTACCATCATCGGAACGGAGAAGATAGAGAAGGATCTTCTCCGGCCGATCTTATCGGAGACCACAGCCGCCAACGCCATACCGGCTATGTTGAGTGTCATCAGTGAACCCGCTGCAATGAGAACCAAATCATAATCTATACTTATATTATAAGTGCGAAAGTATAAATGGATGGATGGATGGATGTTTGTTACTCAATCACGCCACAACGGCTGAAGGGATCTGGGTGAAATTTGGCGCAGAGATGGAAGAACACAATAGGCTAGTTTTTGTCCAAGAAAAATACGGAAACGTAAAAAGACAGAAACTCACCAACTTTATTTCAAGCAGTGGCGTGCATTCGTACTACAAAACAAGTTAGAATTAAACTTAAAATAAGAAAGCACTTTTATAAATATTGAAAAATATAACTAAACTAGATGGTTCCCGCGACTTCTTCCGCGTGGATTAGATTTTTTTGATTCCCGCGGGAACTCATTAATTTTCCGGGACACAAACTATCCCTGTACCAAATTTCATCAAAATCGGTAGAAGGGATGAGTCGCAGACACGACACAGAGCGTAGCAGTCACACACTTTCACATTTATAATATTAGTATTGATATGGATACTGTAGTCGGTGTCACCGATGAATGCCATCTATTAGTAAAAGGCAGAAACTCACCAATGATGGAGATCTGTCCATCAGTCAGGTCGATGCCCTCCTCTCGCCTGCGCAGGGACTGCACCATACTGGCAATCTGTCCCAGGATGAAGCCATTGGAGAACGAGATGCAAGTGATACTGCCTATCACTAGTTTCTGGAACAGTGGAAAATTTAAATTTAGACATTGATAGATCTTACTAACCTAGCCTAGGCCTGGCTTCGAATAAATCTATACTAATATTATAAATGCGAACGTTTGGATGGATTACCCCATAAGTTTTACCCCCATAGGATTAAATGGGTCGTTCCACCATTTCGTGCAAAAAACATTTCCAGGCTACCCATTCATGAATTTATCAATTATGGTTAATTAGTTATAGCCCAGAATTTAGTAAAATAGTGACACTAAAGGGAGTATTGTTTATATTACAGGATTATCAAATAGTTTTTTCAGGAAAATAAAAAAACTGTGTAAAAATTCATTCACATCCATTTCCAAGTACGGACCTCGGCAGGAATGTTACTATTTACTTACGTGTCTTTGAATTAACCGTTTTAATTAATACATGATATTAAAGCTGAACTTCTGAGCTATTGAATAAATAATTTCATTAAACAATTCATGCAGTAATAACAGAAAAAAAGTTCATTTTCAAATTGTCACACGAAAATATTCATCACCATCCGTGTTCAGATTTGTTTAAATTATGTAGGTTTGATACGCAATCTCTAATTCGGCTGTGTTTGATTTAACTTCTTCTCTGTTATAAACCAAATAATAATTTATGTTCAATGCTAACAAGCAACTTGTCAGCATTGTTGCTATGTGTTTATAACAGTCAGTTGCCCGCGACGTCGGAGCGGGAAGGACGTGCGCCCATCACTGTCGGAATTACATTTATTATTCACAACGATTACAGTGCTTCGTACGCAAATTGACTCATCACATTCCCTTGATTTAAGAAACAACTGCAGTAAGTAGATTATTTTAATTGCTTGATTTATTTACCCCTGAAATTAATTTTGACCTTATATTAATATTTAATTTGAACTGTAGTTAATAACAATTATATCCTAGGAAATGTTTGATTTCTTCATTCATCTCCGTTTCATTACCATCTTTTCTCTCCAATTTTTTGAGGGATGGTAATGAACGGATTTTGGAAGGAAATGAATAATTTTAATCTTAATTAATAACGAAGTTTATTACAGTTCAGAGTCTATTATTGGCACATATGCTCATGTTTTTGCCCTATATAGATGAGTGAAGTTATACAATTCTAATATCTTTTACATTTTTTTCAGAATCAACATGGGGAAACCTCGTAAAAAGTTAACAAGAGAAGAAAAGCTAGCAAAAGATAGGTTACGTAAACGTGAAAAATATTTACAAATAAAAGAAAATCCTGAGTTATATTCTGTACAAAAAGAAAAAGAAAGAAGCAGATATTTAGCGAGGAAAGAGAAGAACAAGATTTACAGCATTAAAAACATGACTCCTAGGTCACAACGAGAACAAAGAAGACGATGGCGAAAAAATTCACTAAAATACTTAGAAAGAAAAGCAGAAAAAAAGAAATTAGAGATGATATTGATGGAAAACTCTCCGCCCCAGAGTGACTCGGGTGAATTTGAAAATCTAGAACCTCCCAGACCAGATCCTTTGGGGCTTGCTGAACCAAGTCAAAGTCAAAATATGCCTGATCAATTATTTATTTCTAAGAACAAAATAAGGCGTTTACGTTATAATTATATAAAAACAATAAAGAAACTAAAAGATAGAATTAGTAAACTAGAAAGAGAAAAGGATGTTTTACGTAAACAAAATTCAAAAACTTATGAAACTCAAAAAGTGTGTGACTCTGTTGAAAAAAGAGTTGACGAAGCATTGTCTGATATTCAAACAGAAAAAAAGAATGAAATAAAAAAGAAATTGCTGTTTAGTGAAACTTTGTCACGAAACCTGGAAGAAAGCTATAGAACTGCTAATAAAAAAGATAAAAGGAGCTTTGTGGATACGATAATCAAAGATGATAAAAGATTAAGAAAATATAAATTGCTACACAAATTGCCATTTTCTCGAAGACAAAAAACTGTAACAAATGATAAAAAAAACATAATGATCAATCGAATCCAGGCCTTTTTTGAAGAAGATACAAATAGTAGAGTTGCAGCAGGTAAAAGAGAATTTATAAAGAAGACAGGTGAGAAGAAACAAAAGCGGTATTTAAATGATAATTTAAAAAACTTGCATGGTAAGTTCATTAAAGAAGAATGTAAAGTAAGTTATTCAATGTTCTGTAAATATAGACCTTTTTGGGTAGTTTATCCAAAAACAGATCGTGATACTTGTCAATGTAAACTTCATTCAAACGTTAATTACTTGATTAAGGCTTTAAAAAACGCGAAGATCATCACTGAAAGCACTGTAACAGATGTTATTAATAGTCTGTGCTGTGATGTAAAGCAAAAATGTCTGCAACGTACATGTAAATTCTGTTTAAACAAAGTTTTGATTTATCATGAATTTCAGAATGATAAAAAAATTCTTTTCTATCAGTGGGTTGTAGAAAAAAAGCCATACACAGTAAAAGACAAAATACAAAAGATTAAAATAGTCTCCATAAAAAAGAAATTTGAAGATTATCCGCGAAATGTTATTTACAAATTAGAATCTACTTTAGACGCATTCCTTAGGCACAATCTTAATATTATAGTACAGTATAATGTTATAAAAACCCTAAAACAAAATTTGAATGAAAAGGAGATACTAGTACACATAGATTTTAGCGAGAATTATTGTTTGAAATTTAATCAAGAAATACAATCCTTTCATTTCGGAGGAAGTAGAGAACAAGTATCCTTACACACAGGGGTTGTTTACTATAAAGACAGTGATGGTGAAACATTTAAAACCAAATCTTTTTGTACAGTTAGTAATTGTTTGCAACATGATGCTAAAGCCATATGGGCTCATCTACGACCTGTTTTAAAGATGATAAAATGTTTAGTGCCCTATGAAACAGTACACTTCTTATCCGATTCTCCCTCAAGCCAATATCGCAATAGGTTTATTTTTTATTTGATCACAAAATTTAAAGATATAAATCAAAATATAAGTAAAGTAACTTGGAATTATCAAGAATCCGGTCACGGAAAGGGTGCTCCGGATGGTATTGGTGCAGTTGTAAAACGGACTGCCGATAATTTTGTCAAATATGGTGGAGATGTCGGTTCTTTTGAGGATTTTTGGGCTTTGGTTACAAAAAACATACCAAACGTGCATTTTGAGATGGTAACGGAGAGCGATATTAAAGAAATAATATTACCGCCTAATATTCCCGGATTCAAAGGCACAATGGAAGTACACCAAATTATTTGGACAGCTGATAGTACAAAAGCTATAACTTTGCGTAGACTAAGTTGTTTCGAGTGTCATGATTACCGAATTTCTTGTATACATAATAAGCATTTAGGATTTCTTTGTTTTGATAACTGTGACGAGGAAAAGATCAATCTATCTGTTGTTCAGTGTGATCAGAATGTAGCTACATATGCCAATGATAATGAGTCTATATTGAGCATAGATACGTCTACAATTTTAAATAACATAGATGATTCAGATGTTTTAAAAAACTTACAACCTCTAGCAGGTCCAATTGATTTACAGCTATCACCGTTGGTAAATGTAGCTTCATCTACGAATGAGGCCAAATCGCCTAAAGTTAAGATTTTATCTGACGTAAAATTAACTTGGGAAAATCGTAAATTTTTGAATAGAAAACTAAAGGAAAATCTGGTCCCAAAAAGTTTGACACCAGCTTTTAACTCTGAACATCAACGACAATTTGAATCATTTATCAAGACTGGTAAAACATACAAAGATGATAATAAAATTAATAAATTTTATGATGACTCGGATGACAGTGAGGAATTTAATATTTTTTAAGAAACGCTTCTGTCTGATTTTATTTAGATTGTTACCGGATGATAGTAAGCTTCTCAAGTTTGATTGTTATAGTATTATACTAACATTTATTCAGAAATTTATTAAAATCAGAAGTCTGAAACTTTTTGGTGTCAAATACGGCGATATTATTAATCGTAAATTTTGACTTTTAGGGGAGTGAGTTATTGATGATTATGTTTTGTTAACTTTTTTTAGAAATCTTTTTTATCGTGTTGTTTTTTTAAGTTTTTAATGATTCTCAAGTAAAGCAATTAATTTGAGATTTTGCATCTAAGACCAAAAAATTATAGTTCCTATTAATAATCTTATTTTTTGTAAGCACTTAAGTGACTTATATTAAAAAAAATGATTAAACTACTGTTAATCACTTATTTTTTTGATGCCTGTTTTAAAAAAAAGCTGTGACTAACCATCTTTTCTTAATAATGATTGAACGGAAAGTCTGAATAGAAATAAATGTTGATTATTAATATTATATTTGTTTTATTCACATTCGTATCTATTTTCAAAGTTATTAAGCAGTAGGTGTTTCATTACCACCCGCTTTAAAAATTACCATCGCAGCCTAATTCATTGCGCTCCTTCCTCTTTTCATTACCATCCAATCATGAAATTTCAGTTATCATTTTCTCCGTAACTAAACAAGATAAAAGGGTGCCTTCGAGTTTTTATAAGTCTGTCAACGACCTGACTTTGATTTTTTACAAAAAAATGCGAAATATCTAAAAAAAAATTTTATTCTTCAAAACGGTGTTTTTTGCACGAAACGGTGGAACGACCCTTATAGGGGTTGAAACTTTGTATGAAAATCTGTAATTTTTCAAGTTACAACTTGGTATTTGGAACTTTGGTTTGAAATGAAGAAATACTTACGTGATTCACAGTTTTTGAACATTTTATCCCCAAGAATGTTAAATAGAGAGTTTGTCCTTCAATCACGCCGCAACAGAGTAACGGATCAACTTCATTTTTAGGGTTCCGTACCAAAATGGTAAAATGGAACCCTTATGGTGCGACTTTCTCCGTCTGTCTGTCCGTCTGTCCGTCTGTCCGTCCGTCACACTCGATTATTTCAGTAACTACCGAAGCTATCGACATGAAATTTGGAATAGTTGCGTATATTAGTGGCCCAAAGACACTGGAATTAAAAAAAATTGGAAATTATTTTTGTTCTTATTTAAAAAGGGGGGAAAATCTGAGGGTTGAAATTTAAAAGTGAGATAACTGTACTGTGTGGGGTATCATATGAAAGGGTTTACTTTGTACATTCTAAAACAGATTTTTAATTATTTTTAGTTATGATAGTTTTTGATTTATCGGGGAAAATGTCTAAAAAAATACCGTTCCCCCCCCCCCCCCTCCCCTTATCTCCGCAGTTTACCAATCGAAAATTTTTAAATAATTATGGTCAATAGGAATTTACGTATATTTTACAGGAAAACTATAGCCAATGCTCTAACTAGCATAGTTTTTTCGATATTAACAATAAACCTCTACAAACAAAGTTAGTCTTGCGGTTCATTAACAAAGGTAATTATTTATTAATAATGGTACGGAACCCTTCGTGCGCGAGTTCGACTCGCACTTGCCTGGTTTTTTTTTACATGAATATACAGTTTGAGGACCTACAGAGTGACATAGGCTACCTTTTATACCGGAAAATTAAGGAGTACCTGTCGGGAAAAAAACTTAAGCCACGCGGACGAAGTCGCGGGCCTCTGCTAGTATATATATATATATATGTCACCGTAAGTTTGCAAAAACCGTTAGATTGTAATCTAACGGTTCTATCTAATCTGTCGACAGATTACAATTTAACGCATTATTTTTCGGTAGATTGTAATCTGTTAGGTATATTAACCCGATAAAACATAAGTACTTACCTGATTATTTATGTCGAACCCTAACCTAACCTACAAGAAAGAGACAAGAAAACGTAAATATACAATGAATATTTCAAAAATTGAAATATTCAAATTATAGGTACATAACATTGAACGATCCACAATCTGTCGAGAGTTTACAATATCGCTAGTTAGATTACAATCTCACGGTTTTTGCAATCTTACGGTGACATATATATGCTTTAAGAATCCATATTCATATCCATACTAATATTAAATTAAATGCGAAAGTGCGTCTGTCTGTCTGTCTTTTCGTCTGTCTGTCTGTCTGTCTGCTACGCTTTCACGACCCAACTGCTCAACCGATTTTGATTAAATTTGGTACAGGGTTAGATTGTATCTCGGGGAAGGATATTGGCTACTTTTTATCCCGATAAATTATATAGAGTTCTCGCGGGAATCAAAAAATCTTAATCCACGCGGACAAATCACCTAGTTTATAATAATTATGATACTCTGTCTTTTGTGTTACTAACATTAGTTTTTAAGTAAATTGTAACACTGACAAGTTAAGCCCCAGTTGCTTCAAATAAAGATTATTTATTTATTGCTCTGTTGCGGCGTTTTTTGGTTCCCGCGGGTACTCTTTGATTTTTCGAGATAAAAAGTAGCCTTTATGTAATTCCAGACTATAATAATTTATCTCTGTGCCAAATTTCATGCGGATCCTTTCAGCCGTTCTGGCGTAATTGAATAACAGACATCCATCCATCCATCCAAACAAAAAAAATGTAGAAATATTAATAAACAATAAACACACCTTCCGATATAGTCTCATAATCACACAACACCACTCCGAACTTTGGTCAAAGATATACTAAGTAGCCCGAAACTTTAGCGTGTCCAGTTGACTGAGATATTTAAACGATACCCCAGTGACAGACAAGACAACCCGACACAAACGATCAGCCTAGAAAAAGAGGCCAATTGGCAGTTTTCCTATGTTATTTAATAATCATGTACCTACCGTTGGCTACTGTGGTCGTTTAGTGGCGAGCGGATACGCAATGCCGACCCAGTTTTTGTTTATATTGTGAAAATAAAAATGCGCATGTAACAATGGCGCAATCTATGCGCTCTGATACTATGATTGGGTATTTGACAACTAGTCAAATCAGCAACTTTTTTTCACGCGACTAATGCTGCATTATCGTCCACGGAGTCGCCTTAGGTTATTGAACGCTCTAATAAAACGTCAACATGTGTGGAAACGATAGCCCGACCTGCTACTTCGCGCCAGCGACAAATATCTTACGTTGCAGCATCTCGTAAGCGGAAAGTCTTGCTGAAGCTATACGCCGTGTGCTTATTCTAATCTTAGAGCAAAGACAATATATAATTAATCTATGCTTAGAGTTAGGAAAGTTGACGGGAGTGGCTTCACTTATGTTGAAAATAAAAGTCACAACCGAAATAAACGTGGTAAAGCGTGGATTCAACGTTGAAAGCGGCGGTGCCTAATATGACGATTAGCAAGAACGCCTAATTTGACAGCTTAGCAAGAACCAGCGTGGCTTACTGCTAAAGACACCGAGGTGGAGTTATAATTATATAATAGGGCCACTCTCGACACGCAAAGATGGGGCAGATCATTCAGCAGCCATGTGGATAACACAGCGTGCACCGCGGTTTTCTCGGCCTGGTGGAAAGCATCGCAATAGCTCAAGGCATGATGGACTCGGATCACAGCGACAACGAATTCAAAATTAGAATCAAAAAAGTAAAACAGAGTAACACACACATAACAACCAAGGTACACAACATCAAACAAGCAAATTGGAGTCAATTTCATGAGAAAATGGCCCAACTTAAACTTGAATGTAACACAAATAACACAAACAGTCAAAATACAATCAATTTTAAACAATTAGAAAATAATATAAACGCATCTACATACAAAACACTAACAACATGTAAAAAACATATACAACTTATAATAAACAACAAAAAACTTACCTTGCCGTGGTGGTCCGAAAAACACGAGAAGCTCTGGCGTGAAGTCAACACTGGGTGGGGGAGAATACGAAGCGCATCGCCGACACGACTAGCCCCAGTAGACGATGAGCACCTGAAAAAGAAAAAAGAGCATGAAAACATCCGCAGCTGTCCGCCTGTCTCAAATGGCCACAACACAAATGCTTCAAACTGTCCTGCAAAAAAGTGGCAAACAACGCACAAAAAGGAGCAACACATAGGTTGAGATTAGAGATCTTAAGTACTATGTATATTGTAATAATCAAGTTACTTCGATAAAAATGGTCAACCTGTGTGTTGCCCATTTTATCACAAATTAAAACACTTTAATCTAAACAAATCAAATAACTTGCCAAATAGTCACCGACCCCTATATCGGAGGAGTAACTCGAATATAAAAATAAAAAAAAATAAAAAAATATGATGATTTACGGTTCGCGCGTGAACCCCAAAACATCTAAAGGTGACGTCATCCACTCACTATACTGCACTATCTTACTATGGATGTTTGTTACTCAATCACGCCCCAACGGCTGAATGGATCTGGCTGAAATTTGGCACAGAGATAGATTATAGTCTGGAATAGCACATAGGCTACTTTTTATCCCGGAAAATTAGAGCGTTCCCGCGGGAACCAAAAAACCTCAAACCACGCAGACGAAGTCGCGGGCATTTGCTAGTATAACTGTAAAGCATACAAACTTGAAATTTAAAAGGTAGGTTTTTATGGCGTAAAGGTCAACTAAGAATCGGTTTTAAGAAAATTCACCCCTAAGGGGGTGAAATAGGGTTGAATGAAAGTCTTATGTTATTGAAGTTAAAAACGTAAAAATATGCATTTAAGTATGTTAATAGTTTTAAATAATAAAAACCTGTATATATTATACATAACCCGGGAAAATTTTATAATCTCATAGGAAATCAGATATTGTACGCGGACAAAGTCGCGGTCGACCACTAGTGATTACATAATTTTACCTAGTACGGATTGACAAATCAAGCTTGTCTTTCCTTACTCGCAAATTACTTCTCTATCACGTACGTATATCTTTGTTTGTCATCTTGAGTCGGCATGCAAAACCAGATATGTTTATTATATAAAAAATACCTGCATAATATTGCCATATAATTAAAGGATATCTGTCATAATGTTTGTTTGTTCATTTCATATGTGTATTTCGTATTATTATTGTTTTTGGAATATTATTAAAACCTTTACCAGATTAAGTGACTCCATTTTTAGGGTTCCGTACCAAAATGGTAAAATGGAACCCTTATGGTGCGACTTTCTCCGTCTGTCTGTCCGTCTGTCCGTCCGTCACACTCGATTATTTCAGTAACTACCGAAGCTATCGACATGAAATTTGGAATAGTTGTGTATATTAGTGGCCCAAAGACACTGGAATTAAAAAAAATTGGAAATTATTTTTGTTCTTATTTAAAAAGGGGGGAAAATCGGAGGGTTGAAATTTAAAAGTGAGATAACTGTACTGTGTGGGGTATCATATGAAAGGGTTTACTTTGAACATTCTAAAACATATTTTTTAGTCATGATAGTTTTTGATTTATCGGGGAAAAAGTCTAAAAAAATACCGAGGAATAGAACATGTGCGCGAGCGAAGCGTGCATAAAATATTTGCCTTACATCCTTAGGGGCCGTAACGTAAGTGTCCCCCTTTTCGGTATCCTAAGGCTCCTAAGACTTTTAGGTTTTTTAAATATATTCCTAAACATGATATCAGTTCGAAAGCTTTTGTGTGTTCAATATTGGTATTTGTAGACCTCTTGTTTGAATTTCGTGATAAAATTTTGCTCTGCTCCTAAATTCGTGAATTTATGGCCCCTATTTTGGGATATAGTTATTACAGATATCTTACTAATAAATGCGAATGTTTGGATGGATGTATGGATGTATTGATGTATGGATGGATGTATGGATGTTTATTACTCAATCACGCCCCAACGGCTGAACGGATCTGGCTGAAATTTGGCACAGAGATAGATTATAGTCTGGAATATCACATATATGCTACTTTTTATCTCGGAAAATTAAAGAGTTCCCGCGGGAACCAAAAAGCCTCAAACCACGCAGACGAAGTCGCGGGCATCAGCTAGTTTTTTTATAAAAATAATTAATAAAAAAGATGTAAGAGTGAAATTCAGCCTAATAACAGTAAATACAGCTTTAATTAGGTACTTACCTACTTAAAACGAAAAATTAAAACAAAGCTCGTCTCTTTTGTTTGAAACTTTGAAACTTTGGTTTATAAAAGAATATTATTAATAATAAATTCCGTTACAAGTGTTATGTGCCTTACCTACTAGCCTACCACTATAGATTTATCTATCACGAATTTAGGGACAAGTATAACAAAATAGACTGTCCCTTGGTTCGTGATATTGATTTCTGGAAATTCCTGCATTTAATTTTGTAGATCATTTTAAAACTATGTAAATTAACTATAAACTACTCTATATATGATAAAAATATACAAAAATAACTATAATAAATCGAATAACAAACAAAATTAAGCTGGATGTACCTGTGCGAATTTACCTCTAAAATGTTAATTCAGGTCACATTCAAACTCGTATTATAAGAATTCTAGTGAAAAAAACCTGTAACGAATTTAGCTCCAAAGAAACTTAATTAAATACATTATTTATTTTTTAATTTACATTTAAATTATCCTAATTATTATATAAATGCACAAGCTACAAAAATGTATCTTGAATATCCCTAATTCGGTAGTGTCATGAACTAGTGGGACACGCGAAAAATATAATGACCGCTATTTCGTGAGTCGATTTATTGCAACTTTGAAGGAATTCTATGTTTTTATATAACTTTTTCCGAGTCGAATCAATTGTTAAGGAACACGTATAAGCCCTATTCAAAGCCTTTCTATAAGCTTAATACGAGCGCTACCCTTACGGTGGCGAGTAATAAAAGCAAGCCCCATAGCTGGTTGAGGTTTCGTCTGAGAGTTTCGAGGGTCGTACTTATTGCTTTCAGTTTAGCAGCAAAAATGTTGGTTCTTGATTTTTTTGACAGTTTAAATGATAGAGATTTTATAGAAATCATCACATCACATCACATCATCACACTAATATTATAAATGCGAAAGTTTGTGTGTCTGTAAGTGTGTATGTTTGTTACTCCTTCACGCCGCAACTACTGAACCGATTTGGCTGAAATTTGGAACACAGATAGCTTATAACCCGGATTAAAACATAGGCTACTTTTTATCCCGGAAAAATCCATAGTTCCCATGGGATATTTAAAAAACCCTAATTTTCAACAGTAATCTATAGCTACACCTATAGGTATATTGCTTAAGCAAACTTCCTAGAAAGTACAACAAATACAGGTTCAAATAGGGAGCGGGAACGGAAACGGGAAATTCGCGTGTCGGGGGATTCGTAAAAAATGGTCAAGTGCGAGTCGGGCTCGCGCACTTAGGCTTCCGTACCATAAATACCAACCCAACTTAAACACTCAAATAAAAATAATTGGTTAAGTGCGAGTCGGGCTCGCATACCGAGGGTTCCGTACCGTATGGAAAAAGTAAAACCATAAAAATCACTTTTCTTACCGAACCGCAAACTTTACTTTGTTTTTAGGGTTCCGTACCCAAAGGGTAAAAACGGGACCCTATTACTAAGACTCCGCTGTCTGTCTGTCTGTCTGTCTGTCTGTCTGTCTGTCTGTCTGTCTCCAGGCTGTATCTCATAGACCGTGATAGCTAGAAAGCTGAAATTTTCACAAATGATGTATTTCCGTTGCCGCTATAACAACAAATACTAAAAATTAAAAAAAAATATATATTAAGGGGGGTCCCCATACAATAAACGTGTTTTTTTCGTATTTTTTTGTTCAATATTAAAAACGGTAACAGGTAGACGGTTCAAATTTTCACAGAATATTAACTTGTATATTACCTTTCAAAATAAATAATTAAATATCAATAAAGTAAATATTAAAGGGGGGCTCCCATACAACAAACGTAATTTTTTGATATTAACAGTAAACCTCTACAAACAAAGTTAGTTTTGCGGTTCATTAACAAAGGTAATTATACCTACTTCTTGAGTACGGAACCCTCGGTGCGCGAGTCCGACTCGCACTTGGCCGATTTTTATTCAAATCTACCACTTTTTTGAAAACGTAACTATAAAGCTTATATTAGTTACTATCCTATACCTAATTAATTACTACAGAAAAAATGTCCGCGTGTTTCTGAAGTGAAACTTCTTTAGAATCGTTGTGATTTGAAAATTCAACGAAATGAAAAAGCGAGGGCAAAAAGAGATGAACATATATAGGATTTAGCATGCGAGATAATGAGATAGAATACAAGTCATATTTATCTCATTATCTCGTAGGCTACTTTTCTGAAGTTTCACTTGTGTTGTCTGTGAATTGCACACACACGCTTTTTTTAATTTCTCGTCAAAGTATACTATGTTAAACAGCATAATTTGTTAAGTCGAGGTTATTATTCTATTGATGATTGTCTTAATGACAAAGTTGCATGAAAGCAACAGGCCTCGAATCGGGCAACCCACAAGTCAGTGTAATACTTGTTACGTAACGTATGTGTTGTGTATTGTTTACTTATTGTAACATTTTTCTTTTTAAAAAAGAGCAATTGCTGAGTTTCTTGCCGGCTCTTCTCAGTAGAATTTCGAACCGGTGCAGTGGCAGAGTCTTGAGTCTTGACGACGTATCATAAGTGACACAAGTTGTCCTACGTGAAATAAATAAATCATTTATCATCATACACGACATCGACTTCTACACTGACTTTTTACCTACTCTAACCACTGTTATCTTCTTAATATATATAGTTAGCAAAATTATTGTGAGTAGTGTAGGTACCCGACTAAAACCTATAAAAGCGGGCAGGAACGTGTATAAAAAGCGCTCTCTGTATTACCGCGTGGTCATTCTTTTGTCACCTTCCGAGCTGTAAACTGCGTTATTGTGAAACTCTTAATGAGTCATAATTGTGTTCAGATTTAAGTGTGTTCCTTTTTGATTATTTTAATTGTGATATGTTAAAATCATTTAGTAGAATAAATTGTGGTTTGTTATATTTGCTTAGTTTCACTTTACTCCACTTCTGTTTCCTAAATTCAGAAGTGGGATAAAGGACCGCTAAATAGGCCCACATACGAGATGAACCAAAAAGGAACATACCCAAATTTAAAGTGCTTAAAGTTGATCACGTGACCGATCAAGATATCTCTCGAAGGGTGACTCGCGTAATGTGCAGTGTTTATTTGTGTGCTAAAGTTGTGTTTTGTTTTCATGTGATTGTTATCGCTGGCTCGCGGAGCGTGGCCGAGCTGTGGTGTTGCACAGCTCGTGTGCTTCAGGCGCGTCACGAGTGCGCTTGGGTGTGCAACTGTGCATGCCACGTGGGCGCTCTGGGCAGCGTTCACGAGGGCGATTCAGTCTGCGCGACACGCTGTCGTGCCGTGCCTCGAGGCCGCGGTGCTGCGCGCTTTCCTGTGTTAAGCCTGGCATTTGCCTGGAATGGTGGTGAGGTGATGACACCATCGAGCCTCTGGTGATATGACGTAATATGCGACATCGGTAAGACCGTTTAATTTATTTGCTTAAGGATGTAATACCCACCAAGCGTAGCCACAAAGTAAATGAATTCATGTTACTGAATTGACTGTTAATTGTGTTAAGAAAAGGTTTAGACCGCAATTGTATTTACGCGATTTCCATTTTATGATAATTTCCCACTAAATTAGAAAGCTGTGTTGGCTTAGTGGTTGTTATTGGCATAACGCATACATTTGAGTCCCTAAACCGCCCTGAATGCTAGTTTGTGAACAGTATAAAGTGTCTAGCAGAAACATCTTATTCAAAAGTAGAACCTTTGTGGGTACCGACCGGATACAAAAATATTTTTGTGAAAAAGCGGTGATTCATACCCTTAGTTTGAATACATAACTTGAAACCTCTAAGTTTGCTGAATTTTGAGTCATAAAGAGTTTTGCTAAAACATGCTGTACGGATAAATTGTTTTTGCGTAATTTAGTTTTTTGTTTTTAAAATGAGGGTTGTTATTTAAAATTCATAAAGTTTCATACGTAAAGATAGCTAAAAGCCAACATCTGGGAATTTAATTGAATTACGATACGTAAAAATTGTTACCTACCTACTTTACGATTTCATTGTTTTATTTAACATGACTTGTTACATAGAAAAAGTGTCTCAAAGTAAGTTGGTTGTGTGTTCCTGAGATATCAATGCGTTTTTGAATAGTTAACGTGAATACATTTTGCGAATACCTTCTCGATTTTAATAAAAATTGTTGAGGTCAGGTATGGACGAGCAAATATATTTATAGTTCTGATAAACGTTAAAATTAACTTGAGTTTTACAGGTTATTTTCTTTAATATTACCGAACCAGGTTACGTAATTTGGATGACAGGAATGTTGCATTCTATTTTGATTAGAGAAGTTGTTTTTCTGCTCTCATGGATAGAAAGTTTGTTTTCGTTTTACCTGCGGTCAAGTTTTGGGTGGATCGATTACGAGTCTACATACCTACCTGTCCTGATAATATGAAACCGTTACGGGGTTTCTGTGAAGTTAAATTGCTCGTTAAGTTTAATTTTCTGTGTGTTCTATGTTAATTTCGTCTTCGGCGCTCACCACGTGTGAGGCGTTCTGGTCGCGCGCCCGCATGCCGCGTGTGTGAAGCGCGTCACTGCGCGTCTGCTGGTCGCGCAGGGCTGTGCGCTTGTCTAGTGTGCGTTGCTGCGCACTCGCCTGCCGCGCTTAAGGCGTGACACTGAGTGTCCACTGGTTGCGCAGGGATGCGCGCCCACCTGGTGCGCGATGCTGCGCGCTCCTGGTTGCGCATGGCTGTGCGCTCGCCTAGGGTGCGATGCTGCGCGCTCGCATGCCACGCTGTGAGGCGTGACACTGCGCGTCTACTGGTCGCGCAGGGCTGCGTGCTTGTATAGTGCGCGAGGCTGCTCGTTAGCCTACTCGATATGGTTGAACATAACTGGTATGAGTAAACTTTCTTCATTTTCTGTGTTCATCGATGATGATGTTTGATGTTTTGAATGTTCAAAGTTGTTTCGACATGGTACAACTGTGAGTTTGTACTATGGTTGAGCGACCTTTAGTGAGGGGTCTACCAGCTCTACCGACTCTTGTTGCTCTATGAGCTCAACTGACTCGTTATGCTCTACCAGCTCTACTGTCTCTTGTTTCTCTACGAGTTCTACTGTGTCTTGGTACTCTACCAGCGCTACTGTATCTAGGAGCTCTACCAGCTCTATTGAGAGCTCCACAGGTTCTGTGAGTTCTATCGGCTTTGTATGTATGAGCTGTGCTGAAGCAGTCAAATAATTTTGTTGGTACCTGTGCTGGTACTGGTAACTGTGCTGGTAATGAACTTTTAAGTCAGAGTGCTTGTGAAGGTAATTGACTATGCGTTGACTACCTGCTATGTATGGATAGCCACGATGATCACGTCGTTTCGTGATAACGATTTGGTTTTAATTTCTGTTACATGTTTGGCGCCATGGAGTGGTGCCCTGGATCGGGGCCCTGGAGGTGTGCCCTGGAGTGGTGCCTTGGAGCGGGGTCCTGGAGCGGTGCCTTGGAGTGGTACCTCGAAGTCGTGCTTCGGACTACGCGGCACGTTCTTCGGTGACAGACACTTTCAACTTAATTTGCATAAACATTGCCTATGGCTCTGCTTGCTGTCATCCAATTTAGTTACATGCTTTCTCTAGTAAAGTTAGGTTAGTCGTAAATCAGACGTTAGGTCAGTTGTTAGGTCAAACGTTAGGCTACTTATTAGTTCAGTTGTTAGGCCAAAATGTAAGCTTACATGTTAGGTTAGGTTACTTTAGGCTCTGTTAGGCTAGTGGATGACAGCAGACAGCGTCGTATGTAGTGGGCAGATTGAGAAGAAGGTTATGTCGAAGGCTGGCTTCGAAAGTCGCGTCTCTTAGATGCGCATCAGGCTGTGTCCTGGCAGGCTGTGTCCTGGGAAGTCGCGTTCTCTGAATGCGCATCAGGCTGTGTCCTGGCAGGTTTTGTCCTGGGAAGTCGCGTTCTCTGAATGCGCATCAGGCTGTGTCCTGGCAGGTTTTGTCCTGGGAAGTCGCGTTCTCTGAATGCGCATCAGGCTGTGTCCTGGCAGGTTTTGTCCTGGGAAGTCGCGTTCTCTGAATGCGCATCAGGCTCTGTCCTGGCACGTTTTTAACGTGGTGTGTGTGTGAACTTGCAAGTTCAGGTATGAGATTAACTGAGATGTAATGTCTGGAGAAGTATGCATACTTTTGAATGTGAAGCGTTTTATTTTGTGTAGCGAAAGTTGTTATTTTGAATGAGGGCCTCGTATGCGTGATGATTGTCAGAATAGGCAATAGCGTGCATCGTCATGAATAATCAACCATTTGTGTCTTATGCAGGTTCTGATGACAGTAACTGTGACGATGCGGGTGAATCTTTGGGTGCCCTCACTAGTTCAGGAGACACCGCAAGAGGGGGAGCTAATGAAGATGGCATACGCACACCAGCCCTTCCTGCTTCTGATGAAATTGTTTCCGGTGCAGCCGAGGGCGGCGCACAATCAGGATAGGCCGAGTTAGCAAAATTATTGTGAGTAGTGTAGGTACCCGACTAAAACCTATAAAAGCGGGCAGGAACGTGTATAAAAAGCGCTCTCTGTATTACCGCGTGGTCATTCTTTTGTCACCTTCCGAGCTGTAAACTGCGTTATTGTGAAACTCTTAATGAGTCATAATTGTGTTCAGATTTAAGTGTGTTCCTTTTTGATTATTTTAATTGTGATATGTTAAAATCATTTAGTAGAATAAATTGTGGTTTGTTATATTTGCTTAGTTTCACTTTACTCCACTTCTGTTTCCTAAATATATAAATCTCGTGTCACAATGTTTGTCCTCAATGGACTCCTAAACCACTTAACCGATTATAATAAAATTCGCACACCATGTGCAGTTCGATCCAACTTGAGAGCTAGGATAGTTTAAATCTTAAAAAAACATCAATTCACGCGGACGAAGTCGCGGGCATCATCTAGTGCTATTATATATCTTAGGTGTTAAGTAGCTGTTTTATCTCTTACCATTATAATTAATAACTACTCTTTTTAATCTTAGTAGACCCTCTTCTAATATGCTTCTAATAAGTATAATCATAATAAGTAATTATGTAATATTGGGTTTTTTGTATTTACTCGAGTAGTTTTCCTTTGCTAGTCAATAATTTAACTTAATATGTATTGGTAAATATTTTTAACTATTTAGACCCCGCCCGCAACTTCGTCCGCGTGAACTAAGGTCTTACGATTCCCGCGTTTTTCTCTCTTATTAATTAATATAACTCTTTAATTTTCTGGGTTAAAAAGAAGTAGCCTATGTCCTTCCCCGGGATATAACCTATCTCTATACGAAATTTCATCAAAATCGGTTCAAAACATGAGCCGTAAAAGTGTAGCAGACAGAAAGACAGACAGACACACTTTCGCATTTACAATGTTAGTATGGATTCTTCCAATACAATTTCGTAATTTCCTTTATACCTTTTGAAGTTAAAGACATGAAAATTGGCATTTATGTTATTAGTTTCAATTAATAAAACCTTACCTGTATAATATGTATAATATAATTGAAAATTTTCTTAATCTCATAGGAAATCAGAAATTGTACGCGGACGAAGTCGCGGGCGTCACTTAGTATATCATGATATTTCAAGTTAATCTACCGTTACGCAAAATTTTCGTAACGCTGTAACCAGAAGAACGGGTGGATATGTAACTACAGGTATACCTACCTATTACCTACCACTTTAATAAGTCACATCATACTAATACTGTAAATGCGAAAGTGTGTTTGTTTGTTGGTTTATCCTTCAATAACGCTGCAACAGAGCAACGGATCGACGTGATGTTTTGAATGGGCATAGTTGAGGACCTGGAGAGTGACATAGGCTACTTTAGTCGAAACATCTCATGAGGATGCTCTGGTGTCGGAGTGAAACGTACGTTGAAAATAATTTGGAAGATTTGTGTGAATATCCACAAGATACACACTGTATCACATAGATTTACCTATTGTGGCGGATTATAGCGAATTAAACTTCCAGTATTTTCATTACAATGGACTTCCGCAATGGAGTAACGCCTGCCTCTATCCAATATAGGCAACTTTTTATCCCGGAAAATTGAAGAGTTCCCGCGGGAATAAAAAACCTCAATCCACGCGGACCAACTCGCGGGCATCAGCTAGTCGGCAATATAATTTTGTTTGCGCAGAAAAGCAACCTAACACAAAAACAAGCTTTTTCGCAAGTTTCCATTAACGTACCGGGGCAAATGGCACTTGATCTAGGTGAAAAAGCTAACAACCTAACTTGTGTGCTAGCAATTTCACCGTACTCACTTTTATCGAAGGCTTGAAGAGATTTCTATTTTAGATTTAAGCTTTACCTTTGTCCACATTTTGGAGTTTACTTCCCTTAGAATCGATTTTCATATATAAGCTCGGGGTATGAATATTTATGGGGAGTAAAATAAAACTTTCTTCGTTACGTTATTCCGTTATGTTTCCATTGTAACACTTGTTTATGTTTCCATGACTATGTTATGTATTTTGATGAATATAAATTATGTAATTAACATAAATAAATGTATCAAGCATGCTTTCAGTGGTATAAAAAATGCGTTCATTTACCCTCATTTACTAATCTATATTTTTTTAATCGTTCGTAAAAGAGTAAACTGCAGTCGCGCGTCGGAGCTGACATACACATTTTTTTTCTGTTAGTTTTATTTTAAAATATTTTTAATATTAATTTTTATTAATATTTATTTTTAACTAGCTGATGCCCGCGACTTCGTTCGCGTGGATTGTGATTTTTTAATTCCCGCGGGAACTCAATTTTTCGGGATAAAAGTTTCCTATCTGTTTTTCCAGACTGTAATCTATCTCTGTGCCAAATTTCATTCAGATCCGTTCAGCCGTTCTGGCGTGATTGAGTACCAAACATCCATTTGAGGTTTAGTAATTCCCGCGGGAACTTTTTTTTTTTATATAAAAACATTCCGTGGAAGTTATGGAACATCCAAAAAAAATAATTGCCGAATTGGTCGAGCCGTTCTCGAGTTATGCGCTTAGCAACATTCATTTTTTTTAATATTAATTAAATAAAAAGTTTCATCTGCTTCGTTAAGCGACCACCAGGCCGATAACACTTCTTCCCCATCTGGACCCGGTAGCGGGGCAGAGGCACCGGGGCAGTTGGGAGCGAGTCCTAAAACCGAATGTGCACACCGATGAAATACAGGCCTTATTGCCTGACGTAAGATATTGAACACAAAAACAACAGAGACTCGTACTATCTTTCTATTGTGCCCGAACTCCGAACATGGCGCGTAGGCAACAACCAATAGCGAACGGACGCGCGCTAGTTTTGTTCGAGATATATATATAAATAAGATTTCTTCGCATGATGTCTTCATATTTAAAACACATAGCAACTAACTCTAACAGGAAATAAAACCCATAAAAACGCCTTGACTGTTGAAGCTTTTAAAAATAAATACCGATAAACTAAATTCAATGAAATCATCACGGTCAAAACAACCTGGAAAATTAAAGGGTTCCCGCGGAAACCGAAAAACCTCAATCCACGCGCACGGAGTCGCGGGCATCAGCTATATAATATTACTAGCAGATGCCCGCGACTTCGTCCTCGTGAAATAAGTTTTTAAATTCCCACGGGTTTTTAAGCTCCCTAATTTTTCGAAATATATAAAGCCTATGACACTCACAAATGACGTGGCTTTCGATTGGTACCAGGATTTTCAAAATCGGTTCAGTAGATCCCCCTACCCCCTACAACGTCACAAGCTCACAACCTTTACCTCTTTGTAATATTAGTATAGATGACTGTGGCTCTATTTTTTATTTTACCCAAATAATCCTTCCAAGATACTTTTTACAATTCTCGGTGGTAGAGTCTGACTCGCACTTGTTTAGTATAATATTGGTGCGGAACCCTAAAAGTGGGCAAAGTACAAGATACAACGTACATTTAAAACAAGTATATGTCACCGTAAAATTGTAAAAATCGTTAGATTATAATCTTACTAGCGAGATTGTAAACTGTCGAAAGATTACAATTTAACGCATTATTTTTCGGTACCTAGATTGTAATTTGTTAGGTATATTAGCCCGATAAAACCTAAGTACCTGATTATTTATGTCAAACCCTAACCTAACCTACAAGAAAGAGACAAGAAAACGTAAGTACAATGAATATTTCAAAAATTGACACTCAGAACATTGAACGGTTCACAATCTGTCGACAGTTTACAATCAATCGAGATAAAAAGCGTTGGATTACAATCTAACGGTATTTTACAATTTTACGGTGACATAGACAAAGAACCTACCTATTTTTTTCTAACGTACATCAATTAGTGAGGTCGTAGTTAAATTCGATCATGTAGCATAAAAACTTGTTTATTTTAATGTTATAAATATAAATATATTTATTCAGTATAGTTAATCGAGGTTTCTTTTTTATTGGCAGTAACCTCTACCTATATTCTTTTGAAAGATTTCGAATCCGAATTCCGACATGGAGTTCCTAAGTTCATCCATCCATCCATCAGCCTGCATTCGCCCACTGCTGGACATAGGCCTTTTGGAGAGCGCGCCACCACACACGGTTCTCCGCCTTCCTCATCCACCCACTTCCCGCTACCTTTTTAAGGTGGTCGGTCCAGCGGACTGGAGGTCGTCCCACACTGCGTTTACCGGTCCGCGGTCTCCACTCCAGACCGCGTCTGCCCCAACGGCCATCGGTTCTGCGACAGACATGGCCTGCCCACTGCCACTTCAGCTTACTAATTCTCTGGGCTATGTCAGTTACCTTAGTTCTCCAGCGGATTTCCTAAGTCGCTACATGGTCCGGCAAATGATTTTGATGTCTCTTTGCGTCGTATTCTCCATTGCTGAGGGTGACCCCTTTCCATGAATCACATAATGGTAGGAGTTTTCTTGGGGTAATAGTGCGGTGGGTTCCCAGGTCCTTCCGCATAGGTAGATACGACTCGACTAAGAGTAGGTACTATTTCAACTCTTAGGCTTCTAACGATTATTATCAGACGTTACTGAAAATAACCAGGACCGACAGCTTAACGTGCTCTCTGAAGCACGGAGGAAACAGAAAGGCCACATTCAGACTTCCAAATTTGGTCACCCATCCAGTTACTGACTTGGGTCAACGTTGCTTGCCGCAACAAAGCCACTCGTCCCTCAGAACGGTTTTAGTGTAATAATCCGTCCCACAAAACGAGTAACTAATTTGTGTGCACTTTGGGTTTATCCCGGCGCGCGGCGCCCGTGACGTAATTGCATTACTTACCCCCATATTGAATAATCTGTCTGCTATGCTTTGACGGCCCATCTGTTCAACCGATTTTGATGAAATTTGGTATGGGGATAGTTTGTACCCAAGGGAAGGACATAGGCTACTTTTGATCCCGGAAAATTAAAGAGTTCCCGCGGGAATCAAAAAACCTTAATCCACATGGAAGAAGTCGCGGGGATCTCTACGTCGCGTCGTGTGACGTCAAAGCATTTGCGATTCCAACAAAAACTGAGGGTCAAAAAGTGCACTTTGATTCTCTTGCGAACGAAGATATTAAAAAAATATTATTAGTTTTTCTTGTCCTTTTTTTTTATTATTTTTTTAACCTTAACTGAAAAATACCAAAATTGATAGCCATACTCTTTGTGTGTTGCAATTAGATTGCAAAAAACTAGTCAAGTACGTGTCAGAAATCGAGAAAAGTAGGGTTCCGTATTTACACCATGACCTATATGTACTACTAGCTGATGCCCGCGACTTCCCCTGCGTGGATTAAGGTTTTTTGCTTCCCATGGGAACGCTTTAATTTTCCGGGATAAAAAGTAGCCTGTGTTATTCCAGCCTATTATAACCATCTCTGTGCCAAATTTCATCCAGATCCAGCCTTTCTGACGTGATTGAGTAACAAACATACATTCATCCATCCCTACATCCATCCATCCATACTTTCGCATTTATAATATTAGTATAGATATTAGTAGATATAGACTACCTTTGGCCCGCGACTAATCCGCGTGGACTAATAGTATACTCAATGATGACGCCACCAGTACAACTTTCAAAGCTTATATCTCAGAAACCTGACGTTTGAGAAGATTTTGTCTCATATAATACTTGTTTGTATTAATGCTAGCTATACGGGTTTTATGAGTGGCCATTATTAGGAAAAAATATCAAAATGGCGAAACTACAGGCAAGCCGGGCTCCATACACAAATATTCTCTCTCTCTGCGGCGTATTCCTCATTACTAAGGATCGTGACCCTTTCCATTAATAAAATAATGGTAGGAGTTTGCTTGGGATACTAAAGATTTTCTAACCCCTTTTAAAAATCCTTACGGAATCTTTATAATGATTTATTTCAAATGTTAACAAAAAAACTAAGCGATGTCACTCTTTTTATAGCCAGTACAAATCCTAATAGGTACTTAGGTACTAAAGAGTAATTAACGATGTTAATTGTTAAATCATTTGGTCAAATTTGGTACTTAATGACATTTTGAGTTGCTTAAAGACCGTTTATATTTTACAGGGGCAATCACTTGAACTTTGAAACAGTATTATTTCAAAATGACTGAATTTTATGTCACGTACATTGACGTCTTAACTGCCTCGTTGGTCTAGTGGTTAGCATACTCGACTGCGGCTGCTATTAAGTATTGTTTTCTTACTAGAAATTCTCAGTATTAGCCCGGAGTTAGGATGTTGGCGGTGTTTCACCCCCGTGCCTCGGAAAGTACGTTAAGCCGTCGTCGGTCCCGGTTATTATCACTAACATGATAATAGTCGTTAAAGCCTGCCAACCCGCATTGCAGCGGCGTGGTGGGTCTAAGCTCTAATTCCCTTTCTCCTATGAGAGTGGAGGTCTGTGCCCAGCAGTGGGACGTTAATGGACTGTAGTGGTAAAAAATGTACGTTTACTGGTATTTTTATTTAGCCACTAGACCGCGTGGAATAGGTAGGATTTATTTCATTCCCACGGGAACTCCCTTATTTCCGGTATAAAAAGTAGCCTATGTCACTCTCCAAGGCCTCAACTATACGTACACATGCAAAGAATCACGTCGATCCGTTGCGGTGTGATTGAAGAACAAACAAACACACCTTCGTATTAATAATATTAGAATGATGGTCTCATTATATTTGGATTAATACTTTACAATATTCGCCATCAAAATGGAAACACAAATTATGATTACAAATCATTACAAATTACAGTACGCAAAGTCAGTTTCCATATTTGTGTGTATTTGCTATTACTATTCACGCAGGCATCTCCGAGTGCTACTATAGTAGGTACGCGCGCGAGTTGAATGCAGAACTTATGTATGTGTCACCATACATAAGCTCTGCATTCAACTCGCCCGCGAACTATCTTATCTTACTAATATTATAAATACGAAAGTTTGGATGGATGTATGGATGTATTGGATGGATGTATGGATGTTTGTTACTCAATCACGCCCCTACAGCTTAACGGATCTGGCTGAAATTCGGCACAGAGATAGATTATAGTCTGGAATAGCACATAGGCTACTTTTTATCCCGAAAAATAAAAGATTTCCCGCGGGAACCAAAAAACCTCAATCCACGCGTACGAAGTCGCGGTCATCAGCTAGTAGTTTATAGTTCCACAAATTTAATCTAACGTAATCTGTACGGATAATTTATTGACATACTCTGTCCCGTTTTTAGGGTTCCGTACCCAAAGGGTAAAAACAGGACCCTATTACTAAGACTCCGCTGTCTGTCTGTCTGTCTGTCTGTCTGTCTGTCTGTCTGTCTGTCTGTCTGTCTGTCTGTCTCCAGGCTGTATCTCATAGACCGTGATAGCTAGAAAGCTGAAATTTTCACAAATGATGTATTTCCGTTGCCGCTATAACAACAAATACTTACTAAAAATTAAAAAAATATATATATTAAGGGGGGTCCCCATACAATAAACGTGTTTTTTTCGTATTTTTTTGCTCAATATTAAAAACGGTAACAGGTAGACGGTTCAAATTTTCACAGAATATTAACTTGTATATTACCTTTCAAAATAAATAATTAAATATCAATAAAGTAAATATTATAGGGGGGCTTCCATAAAACAAACGTAATTTTTTGATATTAACAGTAAACCTCTACAAACAAAGTTAGTTTTGCGGTTCATTAACAAAGGTACCTAATTATACCTACTTCTTGAGTACGGAACCCTCGGTGCGCGAGTCCGACTCGCACTTGGCCGGTTTTATTCATTATGTCATTTCAGGGGATTTTGAAACAAGCAGAAAAAACCATCATATAAAAGCTTTTATTTGTTCGTGATTCATAGTTTTATCTACATCATATTTATTGTCAGACTTAAAATACAGTTCTATCTCTTGTAGAGTCTTGCCTTTGGTTTCTGGTAATCTCACCCAAAAATACGCTAGACATATAAATACCGTGACTGCATTCAATAAAAACAATCCATGATAACCCATGTAACCTACTAATGTAGGCATCAACATTATACCAGAACATATAGTAGCTACAAAAACTGGAATAGTTAAAAAAAAGCAAAACAATTTAATGTCTAAAGGAAATAATTCGCCTAAAAGAATCTCCAAGACAGGATATGGCCCTGCGTGGACAATAATAAAATAAATAGCTAAAAGAGTAACGTTTATCCATTGAGAATATGTTTCGTCATTCTTAAAATACAAGGCAATGCTTAAAGCAATTAAAATAACATTAGCTATTAACCCTGAAGTGAAAAGCAATACTCGAATAGTCATTTTTTTAATCAAAAAAATAGACACACATGTACCTAAAAATATGAATCCGTCGACTAATAAAGTAAATAATAGAATATCTTCAGTTCCAGTTATCTCTTCCAACATAATAGTAGCCAGGTTACTAAACACAGCTTTACCAGCGGCAGAATAATACAAGTATATGACACAATTTGTTACTATTATATTGCACCAGAAATATTTCCTCTTCATAGAATACAAAACTTTATTCCAAACGGTATTCTTATTGATTTCTTTAGCTTTTTTCTCTTTGTTGCTCTCTATATTGATTAACAGACCCAATTCCTCTTCAGATTTGGGGTTACTTCCATGTAGTTTTCTAAACGCATTTTCACATTCTTCAAATCTACCTCTAGAAGCTAACCATTGGGGACTTTCTACCCAAAAAATTGGTAAACAAATGTGTATAATCACCATAGCCATTCCAAATAAACATAAACTCCTCCAATGGAATAGTATTCCAAGAATATGACCTAAACCTGTACCTAAAGCAGGTGCTACCATGGATACTAAACTCTGAAACAATGCTCTGGATTTTGGTGAAGTGAATTCCGCTGCAGTCACTAAGTTTATAACGGATAAAGCTCCTATAGATGCGCCAGCTAATATCCTGGATAGTAATATAGTTGGGAACTCTTTCGCGAAGTACAATAGTGTCCAGCTGATCAGTAAGGGTATAGAGAAGATAATGACCATCCACCTCCTGCCGATTATCTCGCCGAATAGACCGAGAAGAATCAATCCGATGATCATGCAAAATGCCAAGCAGGCAGCTGGAATGAAAGAAAATACATAAAATTTTTGGATTTTTGAAAATACATTACAATTTGCTTTCTCGTTTCTTATTCGAACCGCTAGGATATGGAACGCACTGCCGGCTTCCGTTTTTCCATCTGCTCTTAATATTGGTATATTTAAATCCAGAGTGAATAGGCATCTTAAGATAAGATATCTTAATCTTAGATAAGGCGCATTATCGCGTAAACGCAGTTTAGGTTTTCGATGTTCTGCATGATTATTTAGTTTGATATTTCGGTTTTGAGTGTAAATATACTGCCTACTATATTATTTTAAAAAGAAATCGATAAAAAATTCAGTCATAAATATTAACTTTTAGGTATAAATACCTAACTTCTAATACTTAGATATTTTTATATAAGTTTTGTTCATGCCATACTACAACCCTGCCTAGTTTCGACGACTGAGGATTTAATGCGGGGGTCTCCATACAACAAACCGCCCCATTGCCTAGACTAGTTGCACTCAAATATAAATTTTACAATGTATAACGCAACGTATATGTATAATAGTTATAAGATCTTTAATAAACTTGAGTTTCTACAACACTACAATTTCTTTGTTCATCAAGTATTATCTCAAGAAACTGCTTACATAACAATGATAACTGTCCTTCACTAAGGTCGATGTCGTCCTCCTTCTTCTGCAGAGACCGGATCATCCCCGTGAGGTGACCATACGTGAAGCCGCTTGATATGGCGACCACGTTCATGGAACCTATCACCACAGCCTGGAATCATCAACATTATTTTTTAAATTCCACTACCTAATTAATTCCCTGGCGCAGTGTTGAGCGCTGTTGTCTTAACGTGCGGAGGTCTCGAGATCGATCCCCGACAAGATCAATTTGGGAATTTATAATTTCAGAATTTTCCTTGGTGCAGGTGGGAGGTTTCGGCCGTGGCTAGTTACCAGTACCACCTTACCGGCAAAGACGTGCCGCCAAGCGATTTAGCGTTCTGTTACGATTCCGTGTAGAAGCCGATTAGGGTTTAATTTATCTGCCATGCCCCTAACAGGTTATCCCGCTAACTCAAGGGATAACTTGTAGTGGAAAAAAAAATCCCCTTTTTACAGAGGTTTCTTCACTATGTATATGAAACAATGCACTACCCTATATACCTATGTGTAGTGCATTATAGTTTTTCTCTTTTTGCTGTAATTCGTTGTGCAGTAAGCAACAACAAATTACAGCAAAAAGAAAGAAAGAAAAAGGCTAAAAAATGCCATTCATTAGAACAGTCGGAGTAAAAAAGGAAGGAACACATTAAATAAAAAAACTATGTACCTATGTGTTTCCTCACTATCATATCATACTTAATTGACCGAGCGAAGCGAAGGTCTCTGAGTCTACTTGAGTGAATTTGCACTTGTCCGTCCGTCCGTCTGTCAGAGCCTTATAATAATAATAATATAGCTTTATTTATTTCCTTACAACATCTTTTTTTTTCTTACAATAGAATAATTAAATGAAAGTTACTTATTAAAGAATTAGTAGGTTAGCAAACTGTTTCTTAAACTATGTTAGTATCATAGTAAGGACCGCCTGTTGCGGTAAAAGCCTCCTCCATTAGCAACCATTGCTTTCTGTCCTTAGCCACTCTCGACCATGTATTTCCTGCCACTCTGACTATGTCGTCACACCATCTTCTAAAAGGTCGACCTCGTCTGCGTTTTGAGTCACGTGGGTACCAGTTTGTGACTATGCGTGACCACCTTTCGTCTGCAACTCTTTGTATGTGGCCTGCCCATTTCCATTTTGAGCGAAGAATGTGTTTGACCGCGTCTTTTGCTTTAGTTTTCTTCCTTATGACAAAATTTTTCACTCTATCTTTCAGTCTCAAGTTTAAGAAACTGCGTGCCATCGCTTTCTGGCATTTACTCACCTTGTCTAGGTTTTTCTTGGTTAGTGGCCAGGTCTGAGCGGCGTAAGTCAAACAAGGTGTTAGACAGGAATCCATTGCTTTAGTTTTCAGTTTGGTCGGTAGCTTCCCTTTGAAGATTTCTTTCATTGCCCAGTACTTGTTCCAAGTATTTTTTATTCTTCGATCGATCTCTTTTTCTGTGCAAGATTTGAAAGAAATAAGATGACCCAGGTAAATGTAGTCTTCAACATATTACAATTTTAGTGTTCGAAATAGTAATTGCTGTCAGAGCCTTATAACTTTGTAATAACTTCAAATTGAAATATAATATGTAAACCGATGGCCTCTAATATGGCCTAAAAAGTTATAAAAATCTTTATTTCAGGGGGGCTCTCATAATAAGCGAATGCTAAGTAAAATATTTTATAGCGTTACATAGGGTTGCGGTATATATAATTTTAAAGATGATTAGGAATAGAGTCCAAAATTATTATTTTTAATTTTGCCCCTAAAATTGACGAAATGGGGGGCTTTCATATGGAGATTTTCTAACGTCCAAAGTTGACCCCAGAGCTCTCAATTTTCTGAAAGGCTGAGCCTGAAACTTGATCAATTATTTGAATTATATCCTGTACTTGAACAACAAATACTAAAATTAGATAAATATGATAAGGAAACGAAATTATTTAATTTTTAATGAGCTTCAGTATTTTTAACAGATCTTCACAATGATGTCAATAGATGGCGCTCTGTTATGGCGATACAGCGAGGTCTCAGTTCGGGGCGAACCACTAGTATTATAAATTCGAAAGTATTTGTTTGTTGGTTTGGTCCTTTAATCACGCCATAACAGAGCAACGGATCGACTTGATTTTTTGGATGGGTATAGATAATTGAGGACCTGGAGAATCACACAGACTACTTTTTATCCCGGCGTTTGAATTAAAAACACTCATTCCACGCAGTCGAAGTCGCGGCTATCAGCTAATATGTTATATAGACTTGTGGCCATCGAAATCGATCGATCGATGTGGAATGCGAAAGAAACTTCCATAATATTAAAGAAGAAATTAGTTTTGCATTCAGCATTTTGAGAACATACTTAATTTCGTCAGGATGAAAGAAGTGACGATAAGTACGTAATAAAAATGCGTTGAACCCAACACAAGCTTCCTATTTGTTGCACTGCTGTACACTACGAAATGTTAATTTTGCATGTAAGTGCTCATTTTAAGTTTATTTTTGTGTAAAAGTGCCTCAAAAAAAGATTCTTTCTTTATAATTAAGTTCCTTGTTCCTTGATTAAAGTTTGTTCACGATCCTTTGGTAACATTTTGATTTTTCGGTATAAAAAGTAGCCTACGTCACTCATCAGGTCCTCAACTATATCCGTGGAAAAATCACGCCGATCTGCTGCCTTGTTGCGGCCTGATTGAAGGACAAAGCAATAAACAAAAACTTTTGCATTTATCTACACTTCTACACTAATATTATAAAGAGGAAAGATTTGTATTTTTGTATTTTTGTATGTAACGAATAAACTCAAAAAGTACTGGACCGATTTTAATAATTCTTTTTTCATTAGAAAGCTACATTATCACTGAGTAACATAGGCTATATTTAGTACTAGATTACTATAGAAATCTTTAGAAATTCCTATTAAAACCAACCGAAGGTGTAAAAAAATTAGCCGTAAAATGTCTTTCATCGCATACGCTGCGAAGAGTGTTAATGATAGGACAAAAAAATGTTCGACAATATTATAGAATACATCTATCAATATCTACAAAAATCTTCGCGAGACCATGTGTCTAACTATTGTAGTTACGTCACTATACTTTTTTACATTTAACAAATTGATAGAAATGCCGATCAAAATCAGACCGTGTTATCCATACCATTTATAAATTTTTATCCAAATAAATAATTTAATATTCAAGACTGTCTCAATACCTGATGATTACTTTTTGAATTATTAAAATCGGACATTCCATTCAAAAGATATCATGAAATTAAAATAAAAATACATGCCGGCGGCGGCCGCCACGCAGCGCATCAAGTAACACTCTTCGTGAGAGGGGCAGTGCGGGAGAAGGGGGTGCACCATTATGAAAAATATCTGTACCTATTTATGTCTACCCGTGCGAAGCCGGGACGGGCCGCTAGTTCCTAATATCGTTAGAGATTGGTAGGTAATGTTACCACCTAATTTAAGGTTTAACTAGCTGATGACCGCGACTTCGTCCACGTGGATTTAGGTTTTTGGTGCCCGGGAACTCTTTAATTTTCCGGGATAAAAAGTAGCCTATGTGATATTCGAGACTATAATCTATATCTGTGCCAAAATTACATCCAGAATATCCGTTCAGTCGTAGGTACTGGCGTGATTGGGTAACAAACATCCATACAAACATCTATCCATCCATCCATCCAAACTTTCGCATTTATAATATTAGTATAGATAAATAATTAATGTGTATAAAATAACACTAAATCTAGAAATCTCAGATTTGCATGTTAGGTATGTGATATTCGCATAATTAAAGCAAATTTTTGAATGAAATTCGGCCCCCGAATCGGAAAATTTATAGATATTACTAGATGATGCCCGCGACTTCGTCCGCGTGGATTGATGTTTTTGATTCCCGCGGGAACTCCTCAATTTTCCGGGATAAAAAGTAGCCTATGTCCTTCCCCGGGATGTTACCTATCTCTGTACCAAATTTCATCAAAATCGGTTGAGAAGTTGGGCCGTGAAAGCGTAGCAGACAGACAGACAGATAGACAGACAGACGGACAGACAGACAGACACACTTTCGCATTTATAATATTGGTATGGATTAGATACTAGGTCTCAACTATAATAATATGTTGAGATATTTTTAACCGACTTCCAAAAAAGGAGGAGGTTCTCTATTTTTTTAGGCAGGGATAGGCAATATTTATCTATATCTATACTTATAATAAAACTGTAACTGGAAAATTTCTGTACATTTAATATATTCTGAAAATTTTAATCGGGGTATGCTTTACTATCGATACTGAGCCCAAAACAGATTTTTATTTAATTTTTGTCTGTCTGTCTGTCTGTATGGCCGCGCATCACGCGAAAACTAATGAACGGATTTAAATAAAATAAAAAAATTGTTATAGCGGTAGCTGATACTCCGGGTCAATATATAGGATAGTTTTTATCCCGATAGAAAATAAGGTTCCTCCAGGATAGGGGATTTTTGTTGATAACTCAGTCAAACTCCATAACTCAGTCAAATCTGAACTGATTTGAATAAATCTTTCTTTATTAGAAGGTATGTATCATCAGGTAAGTTTTGTCCAATTTTGGTCAAGATTTGATAAATATTATCAGAGATAGAGGACAAAACTCCTCAACAGAGAATAGCAAGTCACTTAATAATATCTTTTTGGTGGCGTTTGAAGAAAACAAAATTAAAAAAATTGCGACCAAGTACTGTTTACATCGGTATTTCCATAATATTTCGATGCCATATTATGTTTGCCTGTGATAATTATGTGGACTTAGGTAATTTCGTGTATTAAAAATGCTTATGACAAACAGTTTCTTCTTCTGAGGAACTAATTATTTTAGTTTATGGTGAAACAGAGAATTTGACAGTTCGAGAGAATTCTTGGTTCTGTGAGCGCGCTATAGGTACTAACCACTCGAAACGATCAAGCTGCTGCAACAAACAACACCATATTGATGCGTGTTGATGGGGACAATGTGCAGTATAGCTCCATCAATCGGGTTGCAGAACAAGACGGCCACAGATTACCCCATAGAATTTTTGAATTCGTTATCTACCATCGCACACATGGAATTTAAAAGTTGGAGTGCATATAATTCTGCTGAGAAACCTAAGCCCACCAAAATTATGCAATGACACCCGGCTAAAAGTGACGACTCTACAGCACAACGTTATGGAAGCGGAGGTGTTGACAGGGTGCGGAGTCGGAGAACGTGTCTTTATTCCTCGAATTCCTCTAATCCCCAACAACTTTCCATTCCGCTTCAAACGCGTATAGTTTCCTCTCAGCATCTGCTATGCCATGACAATAAATGAAGCGCAAGGACAGACGCTGCGCACTGCGGGCGTAGACCTCACCACCAGCTGCTTTAGCCCGCAGTTCGGCTCCTGTTTTAATGTTATAGTGGGGAGCAAGGCCTATTTTAGTTAACATTTTCGCAGTCAATTATTTTATTAACGCCACTGCAAGTGCAAGAATAACGATCGCGAACGAAGTCGCAGGTACGTACAGCTTGACTTGATCTTTTAATATTATAAATGCAAAAGTCTGTCTTTCTGTTATCTTTTCATGCCTCGAACCTCTATTTTTTAACGTTCGGCACAGATTTAGCTTTCGTCGTTCGTTGCGACAGGCATAGGTAACCTATATAGGTTATGAATTTCCGGAATAACAATTGAAGAATTGAATTGAATTAGATGAAATTAAATTATAATTAAAATGAATTTAAGTTCATTAAATAAGAAATTGTGAATGTATAGTTAAGTAAACATGAGCATCTGCTTTGTATCAAAAATTTTGTTATTGTGTTTATAATGTGCATATCGGTTAGGTAAGTATTCATAAATCTTAATTTATTTCTTAATTTCTTGGTGTAAAATATGTTAATAGTGTTAATTCGGTTATGCACAATCCTACTAATCTTCCTTCTTACTATCTTACTAATATTATAAATGCAAAAGTGTGTTTGTTTGCTGGTTGGTTTGTAGATTTTTTGGTTTGTACCTTAATCACGTCGCACAGAGATAAATAGAGAGTCTGGAATAACACACACAGGCTACTTTTTATCCCATAAAATTAAAGAGTTCCCGCGGGAACCGAATAACCTCAATCCCACGCGGACGAAGTCGCGAGCATCAGCTAGTAGTGCTATAAATTTGCGAAACGTAAGTGCCGCGCAGTGCGCTGGGCGGTCAAGAGATGGCTATAGCTATCACATCTGGCAACCAGATGTATTACCTACCTAGCCAACCATCTTCCTTCCATACCGCAGTGGTGCCCAGCTGGTGCACTACATAAAACCGTAGTATCGAGCAGTCAAGTCGCATTAATTGTTGCTATTGTTTGTTGTTAATTTGAGTCCATCCATCCATCCATCCATCAGCCTGTATGCATCTACTGCTGGACAAAGGCCTTTTCGAGAGCGCGCCACCAAACACGGTCCTCATCCACCCGATTCCCGCCACCTTCTTTAGGTCGTCGGACCAGCGAGCTGGAGGTCGTCCTACACTGCGCTTGCCGGTACGCGGTCTCCACTCCAGAACACGTCTGCCCCAACGGCTATCGGTTTTGCGACAGATATGACCCGCCCACTGCCACTTCAGCCTGTTAATCCTCATCGCTATGTCGGTCACTTTAGTTCTTTAACGAATTTCCTCGTTCCGGATTTTATCCCTGAGAGAGATTCCCAACATAGCCCGCTCCATAGCACGCTGAGCGATTTTTAATTTTTGGACGGGCCCACCGTCAGTGTCCACGTTTCCGCCCCATACGTCATAACCGATAGGACACACTCGTTGAAGACCTTGGTCTTTAGGCTTTGCGGTATCGATGAATCGAAGACTTGACGTAGTTTTGAAAATGCTGTCCAGCCCAACTGAATTCGACAAGGAGGCTGACAGAAGTCAGCCTCCTTGTCGAATTGTCAATTCTCCTTGACATACACCTGAAGGCGTTCGTTAACAACTTGTTTAGTTTAAAAATTATAGCTATATTCAAAATACAGGGCTTAATCACCCTGTGCCGCACTGAATAAGGGAAGTCTGGTGCGTATTTTAAGGATGTGAAATAAAAATATCGATAGCTGTTATTAATTTTTAATATAATGGAAAAAAACAAACATGAATTAATGTTTTTCAATAAAACATGGGTAGCAAAAGTTTTTTTTGCACTGAACACATAAATAGTTTTTTTTTACATTTAATTTAGTTTTTTTTTTACTTTTTTGTCAGCTTGGCGACTGGTTAAAAAGTACCGACACAATTCCTCTTCTTATCACCTTTTACCAAATTGTGTTTGTCAAGTTTTCGTGCGGGTTCTGAAAAGATTAATTTATTAATATTTATTATTATTTATTTGTATGTGTATAAGCTATACACACAAAAAAAATGCTAGTGCTAGTGCACATATTTTGCAGCCAAATATTAAAAATACCACTCCAACTATACAATAAGTACTCACGAATCCGAAAACTGTAATCCTTTTCTTTAGATTGCTAGAAAAACAATAAAAATAAAATTAACAAAAGAATAGGTAAATAGGCATGTGTTTGAAAATTTAAAAACCGTATTTTTTATTACATCACAAAACAATTTACATTTTTGCGATTACAAACTTATATTTGCAGTCAACCGTATTAAGTTTGGGGAAAACTGCAAAGTTAAGTTTGTCATTTACAACATAATCGGCAAAAATGAAAAAGTTCTAAAAGACTCGATTCGGTAAACTTTCCGGGGTTAGTTAGTACGGAACCCACGATGCGCGTGTCCGACTCGCACTTGACCACTTTTGTAAACTTAAATTCGCACTAAACGGGAAACGTAATTAGGTAAGTAAAATAAATAGCAATGATGACTCACCTGTCTCTGATAAATCAATCTATAATTAGATTTAACTGTAACTGCATCACTGTCCTCGCAAACATCATTAATTTATGGCACCGTTTTGTTGGTCTTGACGCCATGTCGACACGTGCCTTTCTCGCGATTGCAAGCCAACACTAGTCGCCCGAAGCTAACGCGGGGTGCGGTACCAGGTGAGCGGGGTACAAGGTGCTTCGACCTGGTTTCGCATTATGATGAAATTTTATTTCTTCCGTGCGGTGCCAGGTGTAAAAACCTGGTATTAAGGTAGGTACACCATTGGATTCTATTTTAATAGTACATCTTAGATATATATTCATCTCTTTCCTACACCGAACCAAGTTAAAGCTAGGCCTTCCGCGCGACAAGGAAGTCTATACTTTTCTTAGCCGCACTGTAAGCGTAGACGTATACAAGGTGTTTGAACCTGGTTTCGCACTCAACGTGTTAAAATTTACCTTGAATATTGCCTCAGAAATAGCCAAGCGATCAAAATAATGGTGATTTTATTAGGTACAGAGTTAATATTGAAGTTGCTGAAATTTTATTCAAAATCCTACAAACCATACCAATGTCAAAAAACCCTTTTTTTCAAGAGTATTAGTTTTATCACAGAATTTAGACTGCCAATTAAAGGAAAAAAACACTAGCTGTTGATGAGAGTACCGATATTGCTGATACAGCTCAAGTTGCTCTCTTCATACGAGGTTAATACAGAAACTTTGAAGTAGATAATGTGAAGAACTAAATTAAAAACATGAGGAAAGGGATAGTAAGTTTAAAATTATAAAAATATTTTTATTATATGATGTAACTATAAAAATTTATGTTTTTCACAATTCTTCCTGTATCTGTGCTATAAGACGTTGCTTCGTACCAAGTTTCAAGATTCTGAGTTCACGGGAAGTACCCTGTTGGTTTTGATTCCCTTGCGAGTGTCAAAAATTTGCATAAAAATATTTTTATTATATGATGTAACTAAAAATTTATGTTTTTCGCAATTTTTCCTATATCTGTGCTATAAGACGTTGCTTCGTACCAAGTTTCAAGATTCTGAGTTCACGGGAAGTACCCTGTAGGTTTTGTTTCCTTGCGAGTGTCGAAAATTTGCATCAAAATATTTTTATTATTTATGATGTAACTAAAAATTTATGTTTTTCGCAATTCTTCCTATATCTGTGCTATAAGACGTTGCTTCGTACCAAGTTTCAAGATTCTGAGTTCACGGGAAGTACCCTGTAGGTTTTGATTACCTTGCGAGTGCAAGAAAATTCGAAAATTTGTAGCATAAACGGCTGTATCTTTTAATTGTGTTGGCTTTGAAGTTTGATTTTTTCACAGCTCCATGGGACAGTAGACCTGAGTATTTGATATAAATTTCAGCTTGCTACCTCCATGCATTCCTGAGAAAAAGGGCTTGACACACAGACGGACGGACAACGAAGTGATCCTATAAGAGTTCCGTTTTTTCCTTTTGAGGTACGGAACCCTAAAAACATCAATTAGGAATAGAGTCCAAATTTTTTTTTCCCTAAAATTGACGAAATGGGGGGCTTTCAAAGTGGAGATTTCCTAACGTCCAAAGTTGACCACAGAACTCTCAATTTTCTGAAAGGCTGAGCCTGAAGCTTGATCAATTATTTGAATTATATCCTGTACTTGAACAACAAATACTAAAATTAGATAAATATTGTAAGGAAACGAAATTATTTAATTTTTAATGAGCTTCAGTATTTTTAACAGAACTAGTTTATTTAGTTGCATAATAAATATAATTTCTGTCAGTTTAGTTGATGGTTAAAATGACAATTGTAAAGGTTTAGAATAAACAAAAGACACTCTGATCGAAAGCAGGGCTGCAATGTCATTCGGCGGGCAGAAATCATTGGTTTCTTCCACAGACCATACAACCAACCGTACCGTACAACCAGACCGTAGGTTTACTACTCGGTGGTTTCTTCCCTCGGACAGAAAACGATCGGTTTCGGTCCGGCAACAGTCACATTTGTCTGAAATTGACTTTTTTCGGGTGGATCAACAGGCATTGAAACTCGCACTTTCGATGCAGGTATCGAAATCATCGAACGCATCGAAAGTGTGAGTTTCAATGCCTGTTGAGCTTATATTAATTATTTAGGAAAAATTTAGATATGAAAAATTTATTGTACCTAATCTGTTTTTGATTGCCCAATAAATTAAATTAAATTGGGCGTCAGTACTCAAAACCCTGCTCAAGAAACCATTCAAATACTACAGACAGACTTAATCAGGAAAGTGAAGTCCTTATACGGTTGTAAATATTTTAAAACCAGCTCTTGAAGTTCATCGGTCAGTAATTTCTCTTCAAACAAGTAATAAAATTTAAAAATTTAAAAAAACCCACGACGAACTGTAGAGCTCCATTATGGCCTTTATAACTTTGAAAAACAACAATTAGAACTTAGCAAAAGTATATAATATAACATAATATCTAAAACACAAACCTGCATCAGCGTGGTGGACTATGGCCAACCCTTCTCATTCGCGATGAGACTTGTGCTTAGTCGAGCTGTCAAATAGTGTTTAATATTCTGATAAATAATTGTGAAAAAATATATCAGTAAAAAAAATACGTAAAAAAATATCATGGATTAAAAACCAAACTGTGATCACTTAACGAGGTTTAAAGTGCTTGTCAAGATAAATCAAAAGAGCCCAAATACGACGGGTTTACGATGAGAACTTAAGGAGTTCCTATGACTACCTCCTGGCTCCATCATGAGACCCTGGGCAGCACCTGGGTGCAAAGTGCTAGTCAAGACATATCAAAAGAGTCCAAACACGACGGGTTTACGATGAGAACTTAAGGAGTTCCTATGACCACCTTCTGACTCCATCATGAGACCCTGGGCAGCATCTAGGTACAAAGTGCAAGTCAAGACAAATCAAAAGAGTTCAAGCACGACGGGTTTACAATGAGAACTTAAGGAGTTCCTATGATCACCTCCTGTCTCCATCATGAGACTCTGGGCAGCATCTAGGTACAAGCTAAATATATCTAATTCAAAAAATCGCATCTTAGTCAACACAGTAGTTTTTGAGAAAAATGGTAACATATTGAAAAATTTAAATCATAGACTACAGCTCAGCTTGGTTGTCTATGGGCCTAAAACATATCTAAGAACCTTGCCAGAAGTTATACTTATCTAATGCAAAAAACCGCATATTAATCGGTTCAGTAGTTTTCCCGGAAAACGGTAACAAAAAAGTGCACAAACAAACAAACACACAACCTCTTAGGGCAAACACATATACCGTCTCCGTTTCGTCGAGGGTAAAAAATACATGTTAATAAAACGACTGGTATTTAAGATGTCTTTACCGAAAATTAAATCTTGTGCTAGACGATTACTTACGCAGAATCATTTATTCATACTTAAAAGAGCTTTGTTCTATCTCGGTGGGGGAAAATGGATCACGGCTCTTGTCGAGTATTACTAGGTTGTGCAACTTTTTGCTTAGTGGTCAACTGAATCCTGCCGTATGTCCCTACCTCTACGGAGCTCTCTGTTCGCTGGCGAAAAAGGATGGTGGTATTAGGCCCATCGCCATAGGCAGTGTTTTCCGTCGTCTAACTGCGAAACTAGGATGCGGAGCCGTAAGGGAGGAGGCGGCCACTTACCTACGGCCGCACCAGCTGCCGGTACTCAGTTAGGTTGCGAAGCGGCTATACACGCTACGCGCTTGTTCGCCTTAGATCCAGGCAACAAGGACTGCATTATCATAAAGCTTGACATTCGCAAAGCTTTTTTAATACTCTTGAAAGAGACATTCTGCTGAGCGAAGTCAAGGACAAAATTCCTTCCCTTTATCCTTTTTTATACCAAAATTATTATTCTCCTTCCAATTTATTCTATAACCAGCACTCTATCCTTTCTCAGGTTGGCGTCCAACAAGGAGACCCGCTTGGACCGCTCATCTTCAGCCTCAGCATTCATAAAGTTCTTAACGATCTAAAATCACCCCTGAACGTATGGTACCTTGATGATGGTACCATCGGTGGAAAACCAGAGGTTGTGGAACGGGACCTATCCCTTTTATTACCACGCTTGAAAGAACTGGGGTTGGAGGTTAGCACATCCAAGTGCGAGTTCTGCCCTTGCAGTCCAGATTCCCACCATCAGTTCACCCACTTTGAGGGTCTAATAACTGGACTCAAGGATTTGGATTCCAAACATTTTTTTCTTTTAGGCTCCCCTATATTTTCATCTGGTATCCCGGAACCTATGGAGAAAAGGGAGCGGCTTCTTTCCGCTGCTCAAGAGCGTCTTGGTGATCTTTTGGCCCACGTTGCCTTGATCCTCTTGCGAACTTGCTTTGCCGTTCCAAAAATTACTTACCTACTGAAAACCTCCCCAACTTGGCTACATCCGGAGTGTATTTCATCATTTGATGGTATTCTCAAAGACACGTTGGAGTCCATCCTCAACGTGTCTTTAGACGATTACCAGTGGAGTCAGGCCGCCCTCTCTATCCGTTTAGGGGGCCTGGGAGTGAGGCGCGTGGGGATTTGAGCCTTCCGTCCTTCCTTGCGTCAGCGCATGGAGTTATGAGACTGGTCGCTAGCATACTATCTGTTAATGGTGATCCAGTACATATTCCCTTTGTTTCCGATGCATTGGAGGCCTGGTCGACCCTCAACCCGGGCGCGCCCACTCCTCAGGCTTTACACGTCCAGCACCAGTGGGACAACATTTCCTCAGAGGCCACATTAAAACATCTTGTGGACCATGCAGCGGGCGCTGATTTGGCAAGACTAAGGGCTGTTTCGAAGCCGGAGTCTGGTGCGTGGTTACAGGCTTTACCTTCACCGAACCTGGACACTCTCCTCGACAGCGATTCTCTTCGAGTGGCAGTGGCTTACCGATTGGGCTGTAATGTTTGCGAACCCCATCGATGCATTTGCGGTTCCATGGTGGAAGCTAACGGTCATCATGCTTTGAGTTGCTGTCGTTGCTCAGGCAGGTTCCCACGTCATCACGCCCTGAACGATATCGTCCGTAGAGCACTCATTTCGGCTAACGTGCCCTGCGCGATTGAACCACCTGGTTTGTGCCGCACGGACGGTAAGCGTCCAGATGGCTTGACTCTTGTCCCTTGGCAAAAAGGGAAATGCCTGTTGTGGGACGCGACTTGCGCCTGTACTTTGGCACCAAGCCACCTTAGCCGTACGTCCCGGTTAGCTGGTGCCGCTGCAGAATCCGCTGCCACGAGGAAGAGAGCCAAATATGCACCACTCTTGGGCCAATATTTATTTGTCCCACTGGCTGTGGAGACGATGGGATGCTGGGGTGGGGAAGCAAAAACTTTCATAAAAGAGATCGGCCGTCGTTTGAGGGAAAGGGGCTGTGACCCACGTTCTGGTTCCTACCTGGTTCAAAGGTAGTTCATCGCCATTCAGCGTGGCAATGCTGCAAGTTTGATGGGACCTTTGGTCCAGGGGCAACCAGGGGTGGTCTTTTTGATTAGGTTTTTATTTTTATCTTTTGTTAGTAGGTATATTTAAGGATTAGTTTAAAATTTTATTTTATAGTTTATTCATACTAATATATAAATGCGAAAGTATGTCTGTCTGCTACGCTTTCACGGCCTATCTGTTCGACCGATTTTGATGAAATTTGGTACAGGGATAGGTTGTATCCCGGGGAACGACATAAGTACTTTTTATACCGGAAAATTCAAGAGTTCCCGCGGAAATCAAAAAATCTTAATCCACGCGGGCGAAGTCGCGGGCATCAGCTAGTTAACTGAAAAACAAGCAAAAGCAAAAATGTACCATGGCTCGGTTCCTTGGGTTACGAGTTACGACAGGGTATAAAATAAAATAAAAAATTACATAATGGTCCGGCCCAAGTTAAGAAAATATTATTCAATAATTATGGATAATTTCATTATATTACAGATCTAAACACACAGAAAACATATAAACACACTGATAAACAGCACCAACTTATTGGGAAAAAGACATTTCTTTTTAATAATAAATATGCCTATTGTGTATATTAGTGGCCCAAAGACACTGGAATTAAAAAAAATTGGAAATTATTTTTGTTCTTATTTAAAAAGGGGGGAAAATCGGAGGGTTGGAATTTTAAAGTGAGATAACTGTACTGTGTGGGGTATCATATGAAAGGGTTTACTTTGTACATTCTAAAACAGATTTTTAATTTTTTTTTTTTTTTAATAACAATAACTGATGTTATTTATTAAAACTATTTACATTAAATTAAAACTAAATTAAATTAAATTAAATCTAAAACGTCATCGAGACCACCGCAGCGAGGCATTGTACCCAAGATGCTGGCAGCATTACCCCTTTGGATGGCCAAACTAATTTTTTGACCAAGGTAGCCGCCGGCTCTCGGGTCCCCGGTTGACTCGATAACCCTTTTCGAAATTTCCTCAAAAAGAGCTCGAGCCCCCGGGCCCCACGGCCCCAAGGTCTCCACACCAAAAGGCACGAATATGAAGCTCCCATCGAGGTCTTCATATTTGCGCCTCTTGGCCTGTTCGGCGCTGATGGCCGCTGCACCCGCCACAGAGGAGGTCGCCTGAATGTGGGATGCAGCTAAAGTGTCTGCACATTTTTAATTATTTTTAGTCATGATAGTTTTTGATTTATCGGGGAAAAAGTCTAAAAAAATACCGTTCCCCCCCCCTTATCTCCGGAGTTTACCAATCGAAAAATCTGAAATAATTATGTTCAATAGGAATTTATGTATATTTTACAGGAAAACTATAGCCAATGCTCTAACTAGCATAGTTTTTTTGATATTAACAGTAAACCTCGTACTCGTCGTCAAATAAACATATTGGTTTTTGCCTGATTGTTTTGCTTCAGTACCTACTTCTTGAGTACGGAACCCTCGGTGCGCGAGTCCGACTCGCACTTGGCCGGTTTTTTGTAATACAAAAATTTTTTGAATATCTGCCGCTTTACCCCATAGTAAGATTCCATAAGACATAATACTATGAAAGTAAGCAAAATACACAATTTTTTTTTACGTCAGTAAACTGTCGAATCTTTCTGACAGCGTAAGCAGCAGAGCTGAGTTTGCCAGCCAGAGTTGATATATGAGTGCCCCATTGAAGCTTTGAATCTAAGGTCACCCCCAGGAACACAGTGGTCTCTTCTATTTTTAAAATATCATTATTTACAGTTAAATTTATGTTTCCTGTGGACTTGGTATTCGGCAATGCGAATTCAATGCACTTGGTTTTCTTTGCGTTCAAAAGTAAGTTGTTTACTGTAAACCAGTTAATGACTTGAGAAATTGCACTATTTATTATTATTGGAGTACATTTCATTTACTGTTGGGAACAAAGTGGGATATTTTTTCACAAAGAGAAGCATTTCGTATATATACAAACATGGTAGGGGCAGTATATTATTTTCCCTAAACAAAGGTTTGCAGTTTTCCAAAGTTTCAGCTCGACATAAAGACCTCACACAGGCTTTTTGTTTAATAAACACCTTTGCTGAATCCGTTGAAAAAACACACAAAAATTCAAAAAATCTCTTAATGTTAATACCTTAGAATAGCGAGCGACCATTATGTATTGTAATTTTTTCTTGTTTTATTTAATGCTACCTACGATACCTAGTGTGGGTATTTATGTAAGGCTAAAAGCTAGCTAGCCTAACCTAATCATCAATCAAATACATATTATAAATGCGAAAGTTTGGATGGATGGATGTATGGATGTATGGATGTATGGATGTATGGATGTTTGTTACTCAATCACGCCCCAACGGCCAAACGGATCTGGCTGAAATTTGGCACAGAGATAGATTATAGTCTGGAATAGCACATAGGCTACTTTTTATCCCGGAAAATGAAAGAGTTCCCGCGGGAACCAAAAAACCTCAATCCACGCGTACGAAGTCGCGGGCATCAGCTATAGTTACGATATAAATCATATCCGCGTGGAATGGTGGCAAGAATGCTGGCTGCATTTCCGCGCTGGACAGCCAGGCTGATCCTTTGCACAAAAAATGAGCCCGTCTGTCACCAGATGAGGCAATCAACCGCGGTGAAATAACTCGCAAAAAATTTTTAGCAATGAGACTCCAGTCACGGCCCTAGGGTAGATAATTTTTTAAGATAATTTTTATAGCATTTTTTAAAAATAACATAATTTCTAAGTAACAATAAATTGTTAAACTTGTTTTTTGGTACTTAAACATTTTTCATTTTCATTTCATTTTTTCATTAGCAAAGTCAAAACTAGATTTCTACGTATTTTTAGAAACAGCTCAAACTGGATTTCTTTGAACGTAAACAGAAATAAATTATTGAAAATGATTCCACAGACCTTCTGATATCCATCCCACATTATCACCACACGACCACTGCACGCTCTTAGAGGACGCTACTGAGGACTGACGAGTAGGAGGTCCGCCGACCAGCGATAAATAAGCACCCATAGAGATGCTATAGGTTCTAGAGTAGCTAGCCCCATACATTTGAAGTAAAACTTAAAATTCAGATATTTTTACAGCGATAATTCCACGGGCTTTGCACGGGTGGATTTACCTAATGTACCAAAAACGTTACAAATCTACTTACTTTTAAGCCTTCATTCTCCTAAATATCAGTTTTCCAACAGAAATATCAGAAAATATCTGTTTTATTTTAAGCTACAAGAATGAAATGCGCTTGTTTATAGTGTGGTATTTAAAGTTTCCAATTTTTTTTTTTAATTTGATGCTACTTTATTAGCTTTTAGGATGCTTCCGAAGCCTCTGATAAGATAAAAGTGTTGCATATGGAGTCTGATGATCGAAATAATTCTCCAGTTTATGTACAGGAATGTTGAGGAATCTCAAAAACTACTCATCCGATTTAAAAAATTTTTTCACTTATAGAAAGCTACGTTATCAGCGAGTAACATAGGCTATACTTTATTTTCAAAAAGTTAGAGACCCCTACGGAATTTGCAATAATGTGAATTAAATCGGAAAAAATGTCTCATCTGAGAACTTCCGTGGCGTGCGCTGCGTAAATGGTAAAAGTTACACGAAAACAATGTATGATGGAATTGTTCCTCTTAAAAAGTTGTAAAAAACCTTTACCTTTTAAGGTTGTCTCTTAGAAGATATCATGCCTAGAAATAAATTAACGCGCTACAGAAACAGGGGCGGGCGCGACCTGCATTTTTTATCCTCTTCAAGTTAGCCCTTGACTGCGATCTCACCTGATGGTAAGTGATGATGCAAATATGTAGATAATAGTAGGTATGTAGATTTTGCAGTGCTAATGTAAAACCCGATATGCTGCCGAGTGCCAACTGGCTATTATTGGGTATGGACTATTATGATTAAGTGCTACCCATGCGAAGCCGGGGTGGATCGCTAGTAGTATTATATGTAACATAGATATGACCGTAAAACAAAACAGCAGATATTAAGCCGCCATCTTTTAACGGCCGGTGCGTTAAAAATAACTGATGATATGAATTTTAGGTCTTTTGGAAGACCCTCTATTTATTTAATCTACCTATACCATTATTATAAATACGAAAGTTTGGATGGATGGGTGGATGTTAGTTACTTAATCACGCCATAACGGCTAAATAGATCTGGAGGAAAAGAGAAGGTTCATTTTTGGTGGACTCTTTGTACACTCTACTTTAATTGTATTAAAAATATAATAATTTAGAATTGTAAAGTGAATAACGTGAAAAAAAAATTAAATTTATTTCAAGTTTTCGAGTTTCTAAGATGGCAACCTTCAGCCATAGAGAAGGCAGTAGGCGCGAAATGTATCAAATGTCATTTCTGACAGTCACTGTCAAAATAACGTGTTTTTCTTTTGAAAACTGAAAAATATGAATCCACCATTGTTACCCGCTTATATTTAGTGTTGCTTATCGTGGAAAGATCAAATAATTTCACCACTGAAGTAACGCCTGCCTCTATTCAATATTCAACACTTAAATTACGACGAATTCGTAGATTTGAACGATCAATACTGGTCTAGTATTTTTTTTTCTTTCATTTCTCTACTTGTAAAAGGACCGGACCCACGCCCCATACAAATCTGAACAGTTTCCTTTGGAACAGAGACAGATTATAGCCTGAACAGTTCCCGCCAGAACCAAAAAAACTCATTCCGCGCACGACGAAGTCGCGGGCATCAGCTAATAATGATAATAAGTTTTTATTAAAGGCATTAAAAACCCAGTAGTATACGTACATTAACACACAATACAATATACCTACTAACGTAAAAATTATGAACAAATAATACAAAAAATAAAGTTAAATTAAATTAAATAAGAGTAAATATAAACTCAAAAACTAACTACTTAAAATATAATTAGCAAGGAATAATTTATTTTCGACATAAGCATCGTCGCTTCAAAACCTTACTAGAAGCGTACTATTAAAAACAAAATAAGAAGATCTATTCTGTGCTGGAAGGAAAGAACGCATCTCCTTGCGAGTCTTTTTACTGTGAATATACCTACATAAAATAAAAAAATACTTTTTATTTCTGCTACCACTTAAAATGTGCAATATTATGCTTTTCTTTTAATGCACTATAATACATATCATTAAGTTTTATATAAATTACATTACATTCTACTCATTTGTGTGTTATTGTGTGGTAGAAGTCTTCTCCTCGGCGTAGGCCTCTCCTAGTTGTTTCCACGCGTTCCTATCTCAGATTGCCATTGTCATCCAGTTTGTTCCGACTATTTGCTTGAAAATATCTCTCCATCTTTTTCTTTGTCGTCCTTTTTTTCTTTTTTCTGTTTCTTGAGATCCATTCTGTGAGACATTTAGCCCATCTTGTATTGTCCATCCTACGCAAATGTCCTGCCCATTTCCATTTTATCACATTATCACCAATATACATAATAGTACAGCATATCACCCTCTAGGAGATAATCACGACATCTCTATGATATTCTTAACTTATAATACAGTGGGCCTATCATAACTGCCTATATTCATAAAATCATAAATAATCAATTTGCGAGTACTTAAGTACCTAGATTTTATTTCCACATTCCAAGTGTTATTAGTAAATTAGAATAATATAATGTTGCACCTCTATTATATTATTAGTACTAGATGATGCCCGCGACTTCGTCCGCGTGAATTAAGTTCTCTTAATCCGCGGTAACTACGTAATTTTCCGGGATAAAAAGTAGCCTAGATGTGTTACTCCAGACTATAATCCAGATCCATTCTGCCGTTGTGGTGTGATTGAGTAACAAACATTCATCCATCCAAACTTTCGCATATATAATACTAGATACTAGACTAGTTGATGCCCGTGACTTTGGTTAAGATTTTTCGATTCCCACGGGAACTACTTCATTTTCCGGGATAAAAAGTCTATGTCCTTCCCCGGGATGTAACCTATCTCTGTACCAAATTTCATCAAAATCAGTTGAGTAGTTGGGCCGTGAAAGCGTAGCAGACAGACAGACAGACACACTTTCGCATTTACGAGTATAATATTAGTATGGATATTATAAACGCGAAAGTCTGTCTGTCTGTCTGTCTACTACGCTTTAACAGATCATCTTTTCAACCGATTTATATGAAATTTTGTATAAGTAGAGGAACATCCTGGGGAATGACATAGGATAAATATTCACAAATTGTTAATTCTCAATATGACCCAACCGGGGATCGAACCTGGGACCACTCACTTATAAGGCCACCCCACAGAGCTCACCACTGCGCCAGAGAAGTTGTAAAAATAAGGTTTCCATTTTTAAATTCGTCATTTGATAACAATAACACATTAACAAAAGCCTATCTAAATGAATTATTACCTACATACATATTTAAATAATATAATCATTAGTATTAATCAATTGCTTTACTATAGTCATACAGCATACTAGCGACCCGCCCCGGCTTCGCACGGGTAGCACTAATAATCATAATTATTAATGGAAGCCAAAACACCTCAATCCACGCGGACGAAGTCGCGGGCATCAGTTCTAGTATTATAATAAAAAAAATGGTAGTCACAGGGACGCTGATAGAAGTGAAAACTAAATCCATTCAATTTTACTTGTTAATAAATTCGTCACCTGTATAGCTAAAGGTAATATACTGTTAATTACCATTGAAATAGTATGAGTAGGTACCTACTAGAAACGGTCACATTAACTATTAAGGTAAAAATTATCGCAAAAACACACACATAAACATTTGTGTTTCTGACTGGGAAATGTAGAAAAAGGTATTATATTAGCAACAACTTCAGTTAATTATGCACCTTAGGACTAACAAGTAATAGTAGATTGTTACACAAGGGACGTAAGTAAGCTATTACAGAACAAGATCCAATTTGGCGCCAGTGCGAGCGCAGCTCGCATAGGGCCGCTAATGGATCGCGTGCACCCGAGATATTTAGTCACACGAGCGAGCGCAGCGAGCGAGGGTGAATATAGTTCGAGGGTGTAATAGCTACTTGCAACCGAGGTAAGCATTCTACTTTATATCATTCTTGCGAGGTAAATAAAACGTTGGTAATGCAAAATCACTTTACAAACAAACTTCACAAACTTTCAGATCAAATGAAATGCCGCCATTTCCATTTTTTTTTCGTAAATAGTTTTCCATTTTTTTTTTACGGCTCTGGGTTCCAAGGAGGTTTGCATAGTTTGAAATGTATGGAAATTAAATGCCGCCATGTTCAGTGTTTTTTTTTTTCAGTAAAAAGTTTTCTTACCATTTTATGAGAAAAGAGATTGTTTACCAAGGAGTTTTGCATAGCTTGAACTGTAATGTGAACATTACAATTCAAGCATAGTGCGACGTAATGTTGCCTTGAATTGCAAACACCAACTTACAAGGAGACTTTCCACCATAGTAATCCCTAGTTACTGAGCAAGTATGATATAAAGCTACATTACGATTGGAAAATACATATTAATTTTTGAAGACGTTCTGTCATCAGAGAAAAGGTTTCCAAACTCAATAACCTTTCAATCCAAAATAAATAGTTATTTGTTATACAAGAGTGAAAAGTTGTTTTTTAACCGCGTGCTCAATTTTGATGACCGAGCAGGCGAAGGATTCTAAAATTGAATCACGAGCGCAGCGAGGGGTCAAAAATTAGAATCCTGAGCGTCAGCGAGGGAATCAAAAGAGCACGAGGCGAAAAATCTTTTCACTCGAGTGTAACACGTAACTTTTCATCCCACCTCAGCGAGGAAATGACATGACGTGAAAGAAAATGGTGCGCGCAAAGCAAATTAAAAAAGTAGGTACACCAAGAAGGTTACAAGTGTGTGTTTATAACAAATTAAAAACGGTTGTATGGAAATTCGGCACCATAGAGGTAGAAGTTTTAATGATGTTTTGAATTCACAAACTTCATAGACGACTGATATTTACTAACGTGCACACGATGTTCTAAGTTCAATTTACTTTATCCTCAAGAGGATACTAACGGCTTTTGCATTCAGATATCGAAGATTAAAAATACTCTTTCCGAGATGGTGGGATGAAAAAGTCATTTTTAAAATATGTAAGTACCTAATATTCATTACCAAAATAAAACACGTGTAAGCAATAAGGTACGTCATACTTTGCCAAATTGGTACCATTGGTGATTGGCTTTACGTGCTCTCGGAAGCACGGGGGTGAAACACCGCCAACTGCCAAACTCCGGGCTAGCACTGCAACTCAATACTAATACCTAATTATGGCCCGACCCGGGATTCGAACCTCGTCAGACGCAGTTGAACATGCTAACCATTAATTAGACCAACGAGGCAGTCAAACGAATGTTAGCATTACCAATAATTAATTTGTATTATAATCTTATTAAATTCTATAGTTATCTAATTGTATCGAAATAGCTTAATTTCCAAATAGCCTAAAGGCACAGGTCCCACGACACCACACGTTTTTTGATTAAAAATTGAGCGAGATATGGTCAAGGCCATATAATGCCACCCTTTAGGTATCAATATAGAAAAGGAAATATATTGAAAAACCCAAAAGGGTGCTTTTTCGCCCCAATCAATTTCCACCCTCTTATATTTAATAGCAATCCACGGTTTTTTTCTTCTTTTATAACCCATTGAACGATTCCTGCAATAAAAACCCGTGAACGTCTTAATTCCTTAATGCCCAGTTTTTTAAGTTATAATCAAATATAAGACAAGTTACACAGTGCCTATTACACAAGTTTAAGTTTTAGAAGATTACGTAAATGATAAAAGAGCAAATTATGATACATGCATGCTGGATTTGATTCGCTTCAATGCTTTACAAAACTTAACAACTACTTAGATACTGAAGATGCTCCGGTATCGGAGTGAAACGTACTTTGAGAATAATTTGGAAGATTTGTGTGGTGTGGTGAATATCGCAAGATACAATTACATAGTTACCTACTGTTCCACATAGACTTACTGTGGAGAATTAAAGTTCTACTTCTTTATTTAGTAATATAGTACCTAGTATAGTATAAACACTACAAACCCTTTATATACAAAGCGTTCTTGTAAGCTGAATGTATCATAATTTGCAGCTTTAAAAAGAAAACATCTTTAAAAAGAATTCGCAACCACGAAATTGATAAAGATCTAAAATACTTAAAACAAATCATATCATACTAAATACGAAAGTGTGTTTGTTTGTTGGTTAATTGGTTTGTTGGTTTGTCCTTCAATCACGCCGCAACGGAGCAACGGATCTACGTGATTTTTGGCATGGGTATAGTTGACGACACGGAGAGTGACATAGGCTACTTTTTATCCTGGAAAATTAAGGAGTTCCCGCGGGAATAACAAAAAAATTAAACCACGCGGACGAAGTCGCGGGCATCAGCTAGTTATAAATACGTGACCACAGACTCTGTCACAACTGGCAAGGGTTCAATGCGCTATCAAGTAATGCAGCGTTTATTATTTAGATAGCCCCAAGGAGGGCTAAGAGGGGCTATCTTAGTGCAAGATTATGCCTTTTACCACATAGATTTACCTTCAATTTTTTTATTGCTGGTTTGTCCTTTCATCACGCCGCAACGGAGCAACGGATCGACGTGATTTTTGGCATGGGTATAGTTGAGGGCCTGGAGAGTGATATAGACTACTTTTTATATCGGAAAATTAAGGAGCAAACAGAAAAATTAAGAGAACCCAGGGGAATCAAAAAAACTCAATCCACGTAGACGAAGTCACGGGCATCAGCTAGTCCATACTAATTTCCATACCAATATTATAAATGCGATAGTGTGTCTTTCTTGTCTGTCTGTCTGCTACGCTTTCATTTGTTCAACCGATTTTGATGAATTTTGGTACAGGGATAGGTTGTATCCCGGGGAAGGACATAGGCTACTTCTACTTTTTATCCCGGAAAATTACAGAGTTCCCGCGGGTATCAAAAAACTTTACCCACGCGGACGAAGTCGCGGGTATCATCTAGTATTATATAAATGCGAAAGTTTAAAGGATGGATGTTGTTACCCAATCACGTCAGAACGGCAGAACGAAACTGGATGAAATTTGGCACAGAGATAGATTATGGTCCGGAATACATAGGCTACTTTTTATTCCGGAAAATTAAATCATTCTCGCGGAAACCGAACAACCTCAGTCTACGTGGACGAAGTACCTAGCGGGCATCAGCTAGTGGGCTATTCTATAGTTCTCGAAAGTCGAGAGTGGCAACTATGAGCTTTTAACTCTAGGATGGGTGGTCAAGATGGCGGCGTGGCAGCGTTAGTCAGTATTTGTGTGAATTGCTAAATAAAATTATAGATAGATGATACACTCAAAACAAAATCAAAATCTAAAAGGTTATTTATGATAAAACAGAAGAGCAATCTCTTCCAGACAACCTTTGGGGAGAGGAGATAATCAAACAAGAGCGCAGGATAGTGCAACATACCTATTATATAGGTATGTCACCGTAAGATTGTAAAACCGTAAGATTGTATTCTAACGCTTTTTTTTCGATATATTGTAAACAGTCTAAGGATTGTGAACCGTTCAATGTTTCAAGCGTCAATTTTTGAAATATTCATTGTATTTACCTACGTTTTCTTGTCTCTTTCTTGTAGGTTAGGTTAGGGTTCGACATAAATAACCAAGTAGTGCCCTTAGTAGTAGTAGGGCACTTAGGTTCTATCGGGTTAATAAACCTAACAGATTACAATCTACCGAAAAATAATCCGTTATATTGTAATCATTCGACAGTTTACAATTTCGCGAGTTAGATTATAATCTAACGGTTTTTACAATCTTACGGTGACATATGTATATAAAAAAACGAGTTTTCTTCCTAATAACAATAATATATAGTACCATAACTACGGCATACTAATTTTATCACCATAGATAACACATGTTTATTGGCTTGTCCCTCAATCGGTCGTGATATTTTTTATTTATTTTTGCATGGATTTCATCATAAATAATAAAATATTAATTACATACTTATGTTTATCGTTTTTGTGCGGCTTGCTTTCAGCGTCTCCCAGCTACACGCTTGAGATCGTCCGTCCACCTAGTGGAGGGTCGTCAGACGCTCGCTCGTCCAATTTGCCTATCGTGCAGATGGAGGCCGCCATAGAATCGTGACTGCATCGCTCCGCCTCATTGAGTCTGAAGGTCATCCGTGGGAACTACAAAGTATAAGACGACGTGATGGTGACAGGACACTTTGTTAACCCGTCGTAGATATTCACTAAACGATTGAAAATAGTTGATATTAAATTGTACAAGTTTATGTACAGAATAAAAATCTATCTATTTCTGTGACCGTGATATCAATAAATCCTATTTCGAATAAAGATTTTATAAGTATCGGACATCAATAAGTGTGCAGTGTACCTAAATTGAATATCTAATACCTTTAAACGAGCAATTCTTGTATATACCTATCACCGTAAGATTGCAAAAACCATTAGATTGTGATCTAACTAGCGAAATTGTAAACTGTCGACAGATTACAATTAAACGCATTATTTTTCGGAAGACTGTAATCTGATAAGTATATTAACCCGATAATTTACCCAAGTGCCCGTCCGCAAACCCTAACCTAACCTACAAGAAAGAGACAAGAAAACGTAAATACAATGAATATTTCAAAAATTGAGACTCAGAACATTGAACGGTTCACAATCTGTCGACACTTTACAATTTCGCTAGTTAGATTACATTCTTACAATCTTACGGTGACATATATACATTATATACCTATGTATGCCTCCGTACATATCTATATACCGTAAGTATATAGGTAATCTGAATCTCGGAAACGGCTAAAACGATTTTCATGAATTTTTGTATGCAGCTGGTTTCGGGGGCGATTAATCGATCTAGCTAGGATTCATTTGTACAAAATGTCGTTTTATCCGTGTTTTCAGGCAATGAAAAACTGCTACAATATAATTAGAATACGAAGGTAAATTTCGCAACCATCTACAAGGTTATCATAGCTCCGGTGGAAAAGCTAAACGGTACCGAAACCAGAAGACCCCGGTTTGAGACCAGATCCGGTCCGATTTTTTTTTTCAAGTTCCTTCTTTTGTGAGAAAAACTATTATTGGGAGCCCAATTATTGCACTCGTGATTTTTTATTTAGATAACCAGTTCATATTTTTTTATTATTATGTCGGTAAGAACGAAAAATATTATTCATATTTAGAAAAAAAAATACCGAGCAAAGCTCGCAGGTAATAAATATTGATTTGATGAACCAACTGCCGAGATCTAGGGTTGTCACTTAAGCGTAAATCGAATAAATAAAAAATCAATATCTAGTGAAATAAAAATAAAACTAATCAAAACAGAATACTTACGGCTACGTTTTTGGGGGAATGGCGGTTATATTAAACCCATACCCCTAATCGGTTTCTACTTTCCACACGGCAGCGTACCGGAACGGTAAATCACAAGACGGTACGTCTTTCTGTTAAGGTGGTAACTAGTCACAGCTGAAGTCTCCCACCAGGCCAGACCAGAGAAAATTCAGATATAAAACTTCCCGAATTGACCCTGCCGGGGATCGAACCCAGGACTCCCACTTATAAGACACAACGCTCACAACTGCGCCAGTGTAACGAAGCGTTACATATTTAAGTATTATTTATTTATAATGTAATTATTTATCATTTAAAGCCATGTTTTTATTAAAATTATATTTATTATTTATATAATATTAAGATACATAAATAAGTAAGTATATTTACAACCAATTTCCGAACGCGACTTTGCTAGCGTCTGATATTAGCAATAGACCGAACCCGCGGCTTGAAGTTGGTTAATTGTTCTAACCTCATTCAGAATTTTTAATTTAATTTAATTTAATTTGATTTACCAAAAAAAAAATACCCACCCAGATAAATTATGTCCCAACACTTCTTGCGACACTAGCGCTTTGCGAATGCACCGGAACTAACCGTCAACTTTTGCACTGTCCTAGCATCGGGCGTGATGCTTTTTGTCGCGTCTCAGCGCACTAGTTGGGACGCGACGCCATTTAAAATGCGTTTTTTTTTTAAATCCTAATATGTAAATTCAGTGCAACTTTTCTCCCGCATTAGGGTAAGTTTTGAATGGTACCTAAAACACGTAAATTGTAGTAATTTTCTTCCAACATTGCTTATAGTTTTTTTTTTATTCTTATTTTGTTAATTTATTTGAGTAATTGGTAAAATCATTATTTCAATTGTCCATTGCAATCTTTGTTTTAGTATTTCTTAAATAGTTTTATCAAAATTCGTTCGTAACTTTCCAATAGATTGCATCATCCTTTTTATTTTTCAAAACACCCTCAGTTTGTTCATTAGTTAAATTTTATCTTTGCTTTCATATTTTTGGGCCTTCAGCCAAATCATAATTCATACTCATTGTAAACTCCGTTCTGGATCCACCACACTGACAATTCTATCACGCAAAAGTACCTCCTGTGGTCTACACAGGCCAGGGCCGGATCCAGGACGGAATTGATATGCCAGACGTTAACTAGTCGGTATTATCAATTCCAGGAGCAACGTTCGCACTTCAACATCGTCGTGGCATAACATCGAGCCACGTCACACCAGCACCGTTAGGGATCCCAACGTGACCATCTGCTGCACTCCTTACCTCCGGGCCGACCTTCAACATCGCGGCTTATCACCCAGGAGAGTACCTAACTACCACCGAGGTCAAAGCAGATATCACGTTACACCACGACCCTACAAATTTGTGTGCCTACTCGTTGAGCATAGTCGCGGTTCTCTGTGCCCATTTTTAGAGTTCCGCAATAAACGCTTTTCACAGTTTTCCGTTTTGCATTTTCATTACATTCTCCTTTTATTTTTCTAAATTATTATATTAATTCCACCCCGGCACACCAGGGAGGTCGTGAAATGTTACGAGTGAAGGTGGCAACCCTTATCTCAAACAAGAAGACCAAGAGCTTCAAGAAACCTGAAGGCATACTGCCATCGCTTAAAGTCGCAATATTTTAATATTGTTGCCATTCGTGTTTTAGAATTATAATCCATACTTCCATACTATTAATATAATAAATGCGAAAGTGTGCCTGTCTGTCTATCTATCTGTCTGTCTGCTACGCTTTCACAAACCACCTGTTCAACCGATTTTAATGAAATTTACTATAAGGACAGTTTGTATCCCAAGAAAGCACAAGGAAAGGATAAGGCTACTTTTTATCCCGGAAAATTAAACAGTTCCCGCGGGAATCCAAAAACGCGGACAATAAACGAACGTCAGAGTACGTTCACATAAAGCTGTCATTTTTAAATAACACTGCTTTAAGTTAAGGTAGTAACCCCCCTGATACATATCGAATGAATGATTAGTAATATTTTTGTAAAAACACATTACAATATTAATTTATTAGTTTTGTGAATAAGTATTATTGTTGTAGAAACACATTATATTGATTCATTACATTTGATTAAGTTTTTATTTTTGGTTTGTTTAAATAAACACATTTTAAAACAGGTATTTTTTAATTTTAATTGGGTTCAAAGAATTTGTGACAAATCTTTTTATTATACAGGTTTTTATTACTAAAGTATGGAGGGTAGAGGTAGGAGAATCATCTCATATGGGAGAAAAGTTGAAAAAGTGTCCAGTGGTTGCTAATTTGCTTTAACAGCTCAAAAACCTTCCACAGCGGCGCTGCCCCCCGATTGTCTAAAATTTTATGTATGTATACCTAAACGTATGAGAATGGATACACGAAATTGCGCTCTAATTCAATGCTGTTATGGTTTATTTTACTTTGACGCCGAACTTTGACGATTTGATCAGCAATTCTTACACAATTGCACCTCAGGTCAGGTGTAGGCAAAGGGTATGGTATAAATGTAGCAATTGCAGATGAAGTGAAATATGCCGAGTTAAAAAAATTAAAATAAGTAATTGTCGACTAAAGTAGTTATTTATTAAAAATTTCAACAACTTACGTTGTAGGTACATAATAATAATAACTTAATTAATTCTGAAATTTCATTAGGGTGTAACCGTTTAATTTCTAGCAATCTTTTTAAAACAAAGGGTAATTCTGATGAATACCTATGCCCCCACATTGTATGGCTTGCCAAAAATTCACAAAGAAAACATACCAATACGACCAGATGTTTCGTAGGTGCGCCAGCGTATGAATTAGCTAAAGAGTTAAATAATATAATAAAATCAAAAACATCGTTTCAGCCCTAATTTGCTCTTAAAAAATAATAAAAAATACGCGCCGAATTGAGTACCTTCTCCTTTTTTGGAAGTCGGTTCAAAATAGCAGCCAGTTGGTCACCAATATTAAAGATTTGAGATTACCTGTCTAATGTATGCTGTTATCATTGGATGTAGAAAGTCTATTTATATAATGTACCTACCAGTCTGTGAAACTTTAGATATTAGATCGTGGCGCAGTGTCTTAATGTGCGGAGGTCCCGGATTCGATCCCCGGGCGGGTCAATTTGGGAATTTATATTTTCTGAATTTTCCCTGGTGTGGCCTGGTGGAAGGCTTCGGCCGTGGCTAGTTACCACCCTAGCGGCAAAGACGTGCCACCAAGCGATCCGGTACGTTGCCGTGTAGAAACCGAATAGGGGTATGGGTTAATATAACTGCCATGCCTCTAACAGGTTAGCCCGCTACCATCTTAGACTGCATCATCAGGTGAGATCGCAGTCAAGGGCTAACTTGTAGTGGATTAAAAAAAAAGTATATGACCCTTTACATTCAGGGCTACCGCGTTTAAATTCGCCGCTAGGGGCGCTAGTGTAGTGTGAGGTCCCCGAAATGTCAAATATCACTGGGCTTTTATCGCGGGTCTAATTATTTAAATAATGTTATGAATATTTAGCAATAACCGATTAATTATGGAAGATGTAAGATACGTGCCAAAGAATGCCAGTGCTCTGTGCTTTGAAAGCGTAGCTAAGAAAAATAGGTGCAAAATTAAGCGGATTCTTTCGAACAGCTAATTCATAGGTTAGTATTTCCCTGGTTCCTGTATGTTTACTATTTAAAAAAGAGTTATTTTTTTCAGAAATATGCTTGTTTACCGAATATACAGCTATACTTCAGGACCTTACTCGTGGCGCCAACTAGTGAGCATAAAAATGGTAGCCCTCTTTGCAGTAAGACAGATTTCTGAACTTATCGCTACTGTCACTGCCCTCTGCTGACTGCCAATATTTAATGTCAAATGAAGTTTGACATTTTCATTGGATCAATAACATCGAAGTTTCCTGTTGCGATTTTTTCTGAAAAATCTACATTTAATTGTACGTTAGAAAGGTGTTAATACCACTAACCGATAAAGGGACAGTTTATGTAAGTTTCTCGTTCATTTTCAATTCTTTTTACTGCTTTGTAAGTGTTTTAAATATCAATTTTCTGGCCAAAGGTGTTGACCTATAATTCAAATTCTAACACCCCTTTTTTCTGCTTTCTATGTGGAAGTTTGAAATTTGCTACTGTGATTATATTAATATCGAGTACTAGGCACGCCCCGGATTTGCATGGGTGCATTTACCCTATGAAGTTACACCTTGTGAACCTAAGTACTACTCTGTCCTTACTTAAGTAATAAGTTAATCTGGCTAGAAATATCATCAATTCATAAGAAATCAATTCATAAGAAGAAAGAAAGTATTCCTTCTTTAGTAAGAATTTGAACATAAATTACAGTTTTACTTTAAGTAAACTCTGAGGCTAATTCTATTGTACACAAAAAATCTCTAAACTAAACTAAAATTACATCATTGCTATCCCTTTCATAATACTCCCTGTGGAAAGGGACAAAACTAGACTTAGAGCTACCATTTTAGTTAACAGATTGTGTTATACAGAATTGGCTTTTTTAGAATATAAAGATTACTTTCCAATGGAAGTTTTTTAAAAACTGCCATTGCATAAATTTAAAGACTGTGTTAAACAGCATCTGTTAAGTCGAGTTTATTATATTATTGATGATTTTCTTGATCACAAAGTTGCATGCAAGCGACTGCCTTCACATCCAGCAGATCACATCCAAGTCAGTGTAATACTTGTTACTTAACATAATTATGCATTGTATATTATTTACAAAGTGTAACATTTTTCTGTTTATTAAAAGAGCAACTGCTGAGTTTCTTGCTGGTACTTCTCAGTGGAACAGCTTTCCGAACCGTTGGTAGATTCTTATGACTTATCGTAAGTGGCACAAGTTGTCCTACGTGACTCCTACGTCCTACCAAAAATTTTCACAATGTTCGCCTCCACAGAACCATGGGTGATCCATGGGTAATCCAGCCCCATGAGAATGTGAAGTTCGCCGAGCACTTCCGCAACCTCGGCCCAATCAACGGACATCTAACTGGAGAGCAAGCAAAGAGATTCATGCTGCAGGTATGACATTTTCTTTTTTAAGGCTGTTGTTTCCACTAAAAACGGCTAACAAACATGAGAAAGTGACCATAATATTGTTTCTCAAAATATTTGTAAAAATTTAATTAGCTTAAGTTAGGTGTATTTCAATTCAGTTCAATTTAAGTACACTGCACATTTATTGATATCTGAAACTAATATAACATGATGGTGATAATCAATTAATGATGCCCGCGACTTCGACCATGTGGTTTAAGTTTTTCATTCCCGCAGGAACATTGCAAGCAATTGCAATTGACTCGCTCCAGCAATTGCAATAAGCATTACTGGAGCGAGTCAAATCCATGCCCTTTTATCATTTTCATAATTTTCAACAGTATAATAAGCTTTTTTCAGGAGCATTCTTTTAATCTTGTTTATTAAATAACAAAGTCAAAAGCTTAGGTTAGGGTTGAACATAATCATATGCCTGGGATATTCTTTGCCTCTTCCGGAGATCCAAATGCTTTGTTATCGTTCTAGTCCCAGCTACCCCCTCCAGTGCTTGGCCAGATCTGGACCCTCGCAGACACTGATGCTGATGGTAAACTCAACTTGAAAGAGTTCTCTATCGCTTGCAAGGTGAGGTATAAAAAGGTTACTTAGACTAACATTACTATGTTAGATTACTAATTATTATTGACATAGTGCAAATTAAAGCTCAACAAAGTTAAATAAGTTCTTTGAAATGTCCTGTGGGAACTATGTCCTTCACCAGGGCACAAGCTATGGCTGTACTTAGTACCAATAAAAATAGTATGGATTATCATTTAAAGAAGTTTATAATTAATGAAAGGAAAAATCCTGGACATTATGAGGTTTAACATTTAAAAACTTTTATTTTTTCAGATAATAAACCTAAAACTCCACGGCATAGAAATACCTAAGGCTCTACCACCATCTCTACTTGCTTCTTTGAGTCCAACAGGTAATTTAATTCTGTTCTTTTCCCTTCTAGATTTTAGAATGTACAAGAGCAACTGCTATGTTTCTTGACATGGAATGAAATGATTTATTTCAGGTAGGACAACTTGTGCCACTTATGAAATGTCGTGACTCTACCACTGGTTCGGAAAGCAGCGGTTCTTACTCCTCTAAGTAGCATTTGCTTTCCGAACTGATGTTTAAGTCTAAACAAGACATATGAGAGATACTTATGTCCTATATGAAATAAACTTTGAGTTTGAGTTTACATAATAAAAATATCGACCTCCTGAAAGAATTTCTCCTAAATTGCCATGTTGGCCAATATCCATGGAGATTAAAATGAAATACTTAAAACTTTTCAGGGGCAATACTGCCAGGATTAAAGCCATATTGTTTCATTATTGTTGACTTTTCTTTTTCAGAATTATAATCCTTATTTTAATAATGTCAAGGTATGTGACATCAAACTGTCATTTTGAGTAATATTGCTTAAGTCATTTTGAGTAATATAGCTTTAAGCGTTGGGAGTATGGCCCCTGTTGTAACAAACTGCAATTTTGTCATCAATTATGTATCTGTTTTGTTGTGAGACTGTTTTATTTTTATAAGTGACTAGTATAAGTAGCATTTTTTTAATTTCAGGGGCTAAACAACAATTCCCACCCCCGAAACCACCTATACCACCAATGCCCGTTATGTCACCACAAATACAACCGCAGATTCCACCACAACCAACCCAAAACCTATTAGGAGATTTCACGGCACCTTCCATACCAGCGAAACCTGTGCCTGACTTAATATCTGGTGTTAAACCGGTTATACCATCGCAAACTATATTACCAACCAACCAGTTGATCAACCAAACCATCCCTCAACCAATCACATCTCAAACATTGATGAATCAACCACTTGTCTCAAGTATCAATCAACCATTGATGAATACCACTCCAAACTTAATCAATACATCAATTATGTCACAAACCCAACAGTTAGTCAACACGTCTTTGATCAACACATCTGTTCAACCGACGAATCAGTTGATCAACACGTCTCAATCGAATCAATTGATAAACACATCACAATCATTGATCAACTCGGCTCAACCTTTGATCAACTCAGCTCAACCATTGATAAACTCATCCCAACCGTTGATCAACTCATCTCAACCGTTGATCAACTCGGCTCAACCGTTGATCAACTCATCTCAACCGCTGATCAACTCAACGCCATTAGTTGGTTTAAATCAACCATTAGCAGGTACTCCCTTAGTGCCTGGCTCCCCCCCACAAATCCCTCCCATACCATCAGGCACGACCGTGAGCTCAGTGGTCAGTCCTCCCAAACCTGGCGTGACCAGTGTATCGGGTTCGATTCCGGGACAACCTGTTACTTCGACGCCTATTACTGCGGTCAAGAGTGATTCGTTTTCTAAACCGGGTAAGTTCTGGTATTAATAATATTGTTTGTCGGTTTACCTGTCTGATTATTAAGCGTTTTCGCATCATTCATTCAATTGAGTTGAAATTTTTGTACGGTTGTTAACGGCGCTTGCTTGACGGTTTCTTACACATTCATTCAAATGCCAAGTATTAGCTGGTATCATACTAATATTATAAATGCAAAAGTGTGTTTGTCACGTCGCAACAGAGCAACGGATCGATGTGAATTTTGCATGGGTATGTTTGAGGACCTGGAGAGTGACATAGGCTACTTTTTATCCCGGAAAATTAAGGAGTTCCCGTGGGAATTAAAAAACTAAACTTATTCCACGCGGACGAAACCGCGGGCATCAGCTAGTCCATACTAATAATAATAAATCTTTATTTGTCAAAACATACAAATTTTCAATAACGCGAAACCCTGACTTCTGTGTTAGTAAAACCACATCTATCTCTCTATCTATGAACATCAAATCACGTTTGAAAAAAGAAAGATACGCGCTGAATTGAGAACCTCCTCCTTTTTTGGAAGTCGGTTAAAAATAGATCTACAACTAAAATGATAAAATGGGTACAACATGCAAAAATTAACTAGGTAAATAATAAATGGAACTGGATCTACGTAGAGAGCCAGGCAATATCGCGAGGCAAGCTCTCGACTGGAATCCTCAGGGGAAAAGAAAGCGTGGTCGACCCAAACAAACTTGGCGGCGTACGGTTCTGGCGGAGGTCGCGAGGATAGGGATGACGTGGGATGAGGTCAAGGGAGTAGCTACTAACCGCTCGAGATGGCGCAATACTGTAGACGCTGCTCTGCCCTACTAGGGGGACATAGGACATTAACACACATACTCATATCCATATCCTTACTAATATTATGAATGCGAAAGGGTGTTTGTATGTCTGTCTGCTAAGCTTTCACGGCCCATCAGTTCAACCGATTTTGATGAAATTTGGTTCAGGGATAGGTTGTATCCCGAAAATAAAGAGTTCTCGCGGGAAAACTTAATCCACGCGGACGAAGTCGGGCATCAGCGGGCATCATCTAGTTAGTGTGTACGTGTAAGTATGTAATGAGTATGGAAAGTACTAAATAGGTTAGTTTTAATGAAATGTTGGTGTTCTAGGGTCGTTGGTCACAAGTCCCACTGATGTACCAATGGGGGTGGTCAGCCCCCCGCCCACAGTCGAGTGGGGGATCCCCCAGCCGCAGAAACTCAAGTGAGTATAGACATAATAGAGATACAACCTATTTGGATGTGACATCCAACATATCATTTTTTTTTATCAACTACAACTTAGCCCTTGACTGCTATCTCACCTCATGGTAAGTGATGATACAGTCTACGATGGTAGCGGGCTAACCTGTTAGGGTTATGGCAGTTATATTAAACCCATACTATGGGTTTAATATAACATAATACAACCCTATTCGGTTTCTAACTTTCTACACGGCATCGTACCGGAACGCTAAATCGCTTGGCGGCACGTCTTTGCCGGTAGGGTGGTAGCTAGCCACGGCCGAAGCCTCCCACCGGGCCAGACCAGGGAAATTCAGAAATTATAAATTTCCAAACCCTGCCGGGGATCGAACCCGGGACCTCCGCACGTTAAGGCAACAGCGCTACACACTGCGCCACGGAGGTCGTGAAAAATGTTACCTATGTTACCCGGACCATAATAATGGATCGATTGATACCTCATACTCCTACATTGCAATGAGGGCTACCGTTTTTATGCTCACTAGTTGGCGCCACTTGCGAGTGAGGTCCTGAAGTATAGCTGTATATTCGGTAAACAAGCATATTTGTGAAAAAAAAGAACTCTTTTTTAAATAGTAAACATACAGGAACCAGGGAAATACTAACCTATGAATTAGCTATTCGAAAGAATCCGCTTAATTTTGCACCTATTTTTCTTAGCTACGCTTTCAAAGCACAGAGCACTGGCATTCTTTGGCACGTATCTTACATCTTCCATAATTAATCGGTTATTGCTAAATATTCATAACATTAATTAAATAATTAGACCTGCGATAAAAGCCCAGTGATATTTGACATTTCGGGGACCTCACACTACACTAGCGCCCCTAGCGGCGAATTTAAACGCGGTAGCCCTGATTGACTCAGTAGTTTAGATGCTACAGTGGAACAAATTCAAATAAATAAATGTTACTTACATAATAGAGAAGTTTACCATTTTTTTTTAATTTATTATAAAAATTAAGACAAAATAAAACAAAAATATGAAAGAATCATTAAAATATCTCAACAAATGAAAAAGTAATGGAACTTTAAAGTTGCGCTTCCAAGACGGGAGACGTGACGTCATAATTCCCTATCAACCGACTTTATAAAGCCGAATAAGAGAAATAGATGGACTTAACGTGACTTAATTCAATTAAAAGCACTTAATTTGTATGTGAAGATAATTTTGAAGTATTAAATCTAGGTATCATTAAGACCTAAAATGCTTAGCAAGGTATTTATTACGTTTCAAAGTTCGCGCCCGGACCACCTTTGACTGCTAGGCCACGGTTCACTTACCCGTCGGTGCCGAAATTTGAGTTTTTTATTAATCCAGTTTTTTAACGCGACTGTTAATGCAATCTAGTAGCGATATATGTACCGGATATTTTTGGCAATTCTTTGCATAAATTCCGGAGGTCGGTTCATTTAGCATTAAGTAAGTTGTAGTATCCAATTTGTATTTTTGGTTTTAAATTAGTTTGTATAATTTTAATCAAGATTTAGTTTTTATTTTTAAAAAAGTGTAATGCATGGTATTGATTTTGTGAGCTTATGAGTTGTAAAAAACTTATCACTAAAGTGCATGTGGTGTTTACCTATAAGTGGCTAATCATTTTATCTAAGTACCTAATATATTGTAAATTTTTTGATGTATGTTTTAAATGATATAGCTGTTGGTAAACCAAATAAACGAAAAAAAAAAAAATATAAATATATATATTGCAGTATCGAAACTACTTTTAAAGGCCCATATCCGATGGAACTCTTTGAACGAGAAATAACACATTTTGCGTTTTAATAATTTTATTACAGTGCTTCTCGCACTAGGAAAGTTCTGTTTCTAGGAGTTTTTGACACAATATTAAAACTGTTAAAAATATTTTAGTTAGTTCCATAAAAATTAATGAAATTGTAAATTATTTTATCAAAAGAGCAACCGCCGAGTTTCTTGCTGGTTCTTCTCGGTAGGACATTCCGAACCAGTAGTAGATTCACTCGACGACTCAAAAGTACTTTTAAAAGTTTATTTGAATAATAAACATTTGAATTTGTTATGTTTATGTTATATCTTCTAGGTACACTCAGCTGTTCAACGCCACAGACCGCTCTAAGTCCGGTTCTGTGTCCGGGGCTCAGGCGCGATCCATCATGCTCCAGTCTCGTCTGCCTCAACAGACCCTGGCCACGATTTGGGCCCTGGCTGACCTGGACTCTGATGGCAAACTTGGTGAGTATATAAGACTACTAGATGATACCCGCGACTGTGTACGTGTAGATTAGGTAAGTATTTTTGATTTCCGGGGTCCTTACTTTTCCGGGATAAAAAGTAGCCTTTGCCCTTAAGGGGGCAAGCTTTCAAAAAATATATAGGCTAGGAGATAGCTGCTGATGTGATTTTCATATAATATTGTTATGTTGGTATTTCAGTTAATATGATTTTTATACAATATTGTAATGTTGGTATTTCAGTGAAAATAAATTAGGATTAGATACGTAGGTATTGTTTAAATATAATTACATATCTAAGCCAATTATAAAATTATAATAAAACTAGATGTACTTATAATATACATTAAAAAATAAAAGGGAAAGATGATGTGAATTTAATATAATATTGTTAAATATTTCAGTAATAATAAATGTCAGCTCTCATCAAGTGCTCGTATCATTCACAACAGTAACTATCGTCTGGTGGAATTTGTGATGGTCTGCCTGCAAGCGGCTGGGGACCTGACTACTTATCGCCGCTCAAAGACGAGTTATTGTTACCAGAAATGACCAATAACTAGGAAGGCTTATTCTAGTATAGTATTAAAGTATGCGCTGTACCTGAGTAACCAGTATAAAAATTGACTCTATTCATCGGGGCGATATTGCCTCTCAAAGAAATAATACGTCGTTAAGTACATCAAGTAGTACTTACGTCAAGTAATAAAATTAAAATTTAAAAAAAACCCACGACGAACTGCAGCGCTCCATTATAATTTGTGACCTTATAACTTTGTAACAACAATTAGATCTTCGCAGAAGTAGTTTTATGAACACAAAACTGCATCTTTGTCGGTTCAGTAGTTTTTTTGACCAGCGTGTTGGACTATGGCCAAATGGTAATGAGTAGAGGTGTCAAATTGTGTCAAACTTTAATATTCTGATTAATAAATGTTAAAATATATCAGTTAAAAAAATACGTTATAAAATATAATGGATAAAAAACTGGAGTTCCTGTAACCTTGCTTGTCAAGGCAAATCAAAAGAGTCCAAACACGACGGGTTTACGATGAGAAGGAGTTCGACCACCTACCAAATCACGATTGCAGCACAGCTTGGTGGACTATGGCCCTAAAACATATCTAAGAACCTTCTCAGAAGCTAAACATATTTTTTTTTAAACCGCATCTAAATCAGCAAAGTAGTTTTCCAGAAAAAAGGTAACATAATAAAAAACACGAGAGGAGCGCGCACGATAGCACGATAACTTAAAATATATCTAAATCTAAAGAACTTTTTCACAAGCTATACATATCTAATGCAAAACACCGCATCTCAATGAGCCCAGTACTTTTTCAGAAAAATGGAAACATATTGAAAAATTAAAATCAAAATTGCAGCTCAGCTTAGTGGACTATGGCCCTAAAACATATTCAAGAACCTTGACAGGAGTTATGCATATCTATTGCAAAAAACTGCATACTAATTGGTCCAGTAGTTTTCCAGGAAAATGGTAACTAAAAAGTACACAAACAAACAAACAATCGCACAACCTCTTAGGGCAAACACATAATAATATATACCGTCCGTTCCGTCATGGGTAAAAAATAGCTCAAGTGTCGCCGCTTTGATGTGATAATGTGTAGTGTTTAAATATCTCCCATTTAAGTTACAAGTATTTTAATTTACGTATATCACCTCTTAGACCACCTGTGATAATACTAACATAAATCTGAAACATGGAAATTAATAGTAAGGAGATATAATTATAGTTACCAAAAGATAGTTACCACAAATACAGTTATCTCTTAGGCTATAAGTTTTGACATTTGGGTTGGACGAGCCAGTGTATGAGGGATCTTTGGAACCAGATTGTACAAAAACTTTAAGTTGTATTGAAAATATTGTTTAATTAAAGTGTTCCTTGATCTTAAATGATTAATTTGAAATAACTTTTGTTTATATAAGGTCTCAGATTAAATCACAATAGTCGGAACGCGATAGCGCCTTTTTTGAGTTTTCCATGAATTTCTCGATAATTTTCTGCAGTTACTATACGATTTTATGACCACTTTTTTTAATTACGTCATACTTCATTTAACTGAGTAGCAAATGGTATTAATTTAGTAATGAAATTTTCATTTTTCCTATCCTAAAACGTCGGAACAGAAAACAATGTTTCAGTACTTCGACCCTTAAGGCGCCGGGATGTAACCTACCGCTATATACCAAATTTCATCAGAATCTGTCAAATAGAGGGGCCGTGAAAGCGTAGCAGACAAACATACAGACAGTCTAGCCAGCTACTTTATATCCCGGAAATTAAAAGAGTTCGAAGCGAAGTCGCGGGCATCATCTAGTATTTAGATATATTTATACTAATATCATAAATGCGAAAGTGTGTCTGTCCGTCTGACTGTCCACTTGTTCAACGGATTTTAATGAAATTTACAGGGATAGGTTGTATCCTGGGGAAGGACATAGGCCACTTTTTATCCCGGAAAATTCAAGAGTTCCCGCGGAAATCATAAAAAAATATCCCTTCAACCGATTTTCATGAAACTTGGTATAGGGATAGTTTGTCAGGCTGGTAAAGCGATATGTAAAGCGGTTATTTAATAGCGTGTTGTTATGATACATTTCTTGTTATTTACTAAAATCATTTACATTGTGTGGTGGTACGGAACCCTTTGTGCGTGACTGTCTGACTCGCACTTGACCGGTTTTTTTCCTAACGTATTGTCTGTATACAGGGTGTGAGGAGTTCGTACTAGCTATGTATCTGTGCGAGAGAGCCACTCAGGGCGAGGCGCCGCCCGCAAAACTACCCGTAGAACTGATCCCGCCCACCTTTAGGTGAGTAACTTAATATGAAAGAAACCAACGCGCACAGTTTTTATTTATTTATTCCACTACAAGTTAGCCCTTGACTGCGATCTCACCATAGTAAGTGATGATGCAGTCTAAGATGGTAGCGAGCTAACCTGTTAGGGTTATGGCAGTTATATTAAACCTATTAAACGCATCAAAAGGGTCTCTGACACCATTTGATGCGTTTAATGGGTTTAATATAACTGGTCTCTGACATCATGCATTATGTCATCTGCGGAAATCTGAGTGTGAAGCAAAAAAAATAAACATCTAGGCAAGCGCGCTCCACCTTAGGCTGCATCACTACTTGCAAGCAGGTCTGATTGCAGCCAAGCGCTAGTCTAGATATTTGAAAAATACATACTTCCATACTAATATTATAAATGTGAAAGTGTCTTTCTATCTGTCTGTTTAATGTAGTTTAAGAAATCCAAATATATAAAACACAAAAAATGTTTCTACCTCTGTCCGTTACAGACTTTGAAGACAGTTTTTAATTTCCTTTTTTTTAGCGTAGTAGCACACGCCGGGTATCGGCTAGTTCTAAATACATATTGTTCTAATAATACATTAATTCATTCATTTCGATTTTTACAAGACCAAACAGAGCTGGACTCTGTCCTACCGACTTTTCTTAAAAATTGCTTTTCTGTCTTCTCCAGACGCGATTCAGTATCAAGTATAAGCAGCAACAAGTCCTACGAAGAGAGAAGGAGAGAGAACTTAGCGCGAGGGCAAGCGGAGTTGGAGAGGAGAAGGTCGCAGCTCGCTGACGCTCAGATGAAAGAGAAGGTGAGATTTTACTATTTCTCTACTCACTCTCTTTTTTTCTCTTTCGATGTTTTCTCCTTTCTTTCTCTATTTAATATATCATGCCCAATTTACATCAGTTACTTGTACTTACTCTATAAATGTCGCTCGCAATGTCTCATTCTCACTCTCTTTATTTATTCTATTCTCTACTGCTGTTTGTTTTCGATTTGTCACTTTTTTATTGCTATAAAGCACTGCTTGTGCTTAACGACAATCATTTCTTTTTTTACCTACGACGAAACGGAGACGGTATATGTGTTTGCCCTAAGAGGTTGTGCGTTTATTTGTGCACTTTTTGTTACCATTTTTTTGGTAAACTATTAGACCGATTATTATTATTCATTATTGCAGAATTTGCTTGACATCAAGAATGTCTTTCGCGTCCACATTTTTTAGCCCCAAAATTCTCTTCTTATATAAATATTATTATTATTGGTGTCAGGTGGTTTTAAGTCGCTTCAAGCCGCGTTCAAACTTAAAAATTTTAATGAATATGCTTCCAGCATTATGCATTTCATTCCTATATTTTGCAAGTATATTTTTAATACAATTTGTTTTTTTTGGGTTTGATATACATGTAGTACGGAGCTCGCCCTACCGTCCCGCAATTTTTTTTCAAAAAACGGCCACTCCTATAACCTGTATTAATCAATATTTGGCATCAATACAAACAAGTATTATAAACTATCAAAGATGTACTGGTGGCGTCATCATCGAGTAGACTATAATTTTGATATCTCTTAAACCTGAAGCTTTAGAACATTTTGTATTGCTATGTATTATTGTGAACTATTGATTAATGCAGGATTTAAAAGTGGCTGCTATTTCGAAAAAAAATGCCAGGACGGTAGGTAGACTTGGATGAAATAAACACGGAATACGAAACTTAAGAAAAATATATGAAATCACGTTCGACTAAATTTTGCGGGGCGAGGGGAAAGTGCCTTGTAATTTTTCTGTCCAATTATTGACACTAGTGCATAAAAAAAGTCGATCACTATGACAACACAATATCATAGTTAATGGCGAAACTGCCACAGTTCGCGGCTAGAGGGGTAAGGCGAATATGGCCGATATCACGCGTCCAGTGGTTAATTCGTCCAAGTAGGTACGCCAAAACATGCAAACCACTTTATGCATCGCAAAATATGATATTGCATTCGATGTTTTATTTTTGCAATAATGGTTTTGTTTGTATGCTTTAACACGCTGCGCAGGAGGACGAGGTAAAAACGACAAAATTATTGATTGATCGATTGCAAAACTTTAAATAACTATACTCTGGCCAACCATTTATTTTACTTTTGAGATAAGTACGCCTTTGATGTTTCATAATTATTGACAAGCAACCATCGACAAAAAATGTAAAACTTCATAGTCGCAGATTTTTTTACAAAAGCGACGTGGACTTTTATCCGATATTTCTTATCTCGTATACCTACTCATCTAGAAATTACCAGTAGGTACGCATTTTATGAATGGGTCAATTTCTCTGGGGTCTTATTGGGTTTAATGGATTATTTTTCGGATGGAGGTCATTAGGAAATGAACATACTTCAAGTACTCTAAGTGTTATAACTCTCTAAAAAGTGAGCCAAGCTTATGATGGGGCTCAAACGATCTCAGTATATTTTTTTTTATTTGTTTTATACTTATAACTCAAAAACTATTCTTCTAAAGTGGTTCTGCAAAAAATATATTCTTACCTTTTTATAAGCTGATAACATTTTCTATTCATATTTTTTTAAATTGTAGCAGTAGTGAATATAGTCTACAAACTTATCTGACCCGGTGACAGCGTCGCTGGTATATATTAAAAATAAAATAAAAACAAAAACTAAACAGGCATAAAAATTTGTTCCAATTTTGGCCACTGGGCCGGATAAGTTGGTGGGACTATACTTAATTGTATCTATGTACTTAATGTAAAATGTATAGAAAAATCTTTTTTGTTTATTGTAACAGGCGGAGAGGGAGAGAAAAGAGAGAGAAGAGGCGGAGAAAAAGGAGAGGTTGCGCCTCGAAGCGCAGAAGAAAGAACAAGAGGAGTTGTTGCGGAAGCAAAAAGAAGAACAGGTGCAAACTAAGCTATACTAACTTACTAATCTATAAAGAGATTTATTGTTTACCTATTTAATATTATAAACTAGTTGGTCCGGCAGACGTTGTCCAGTCCTGAACCTAGAACCCGATTGCATTGACCACTACCGGATCCAATTAACAATATTGACCATTGACCCACACAAACACACACAAAAAGTCACATCAGAATCAACCCAGCCTTTCTAAAATGATGCGAGAAGATACCTTCAGCAATTGATTTTTATTTATATAGATGTGAAAGTGTGTATTTCTGCTGGTCTTTTTTGCATACACGTTTAGATTGGACGACAATGCATGGTTAGCTAAGCGACGTCATTCTAAATCCAATATGGAATGTCTGTCCATCTTTTCAACCGATTTTGATGAAATTTAGTATAGAGATAGGTTGTATCCGAGGGAAGGACATAGGCTTATATCCCGGAAAATGAATGAGTTCCCGCGGGAATAAAAAAAGCTTAATCCACGCAGACGAAGTCGCGGGCATCATCTAGTATAAAATCATTGTCCTTATTAGGTTTTGAGGTTATTAGTTTTTTTTAATTAACCCTGTATATTTTTTTTTCTTCGATAGGAAAAACGCGAAGCAGCAAGAAAAGAGATGGAGAGACAGTGCCAACTTGAGTGGGAGAAGAAGAGGTAATTGTTTAATCTGTACTACTGGGGTTATAGTAAAATGGACCTTAAGCACCGGGTCTTAGAGCTCTAGTTCTAATTTTAATAGTAATACGGCCACTATAACGCATTAACGTCCCACGGCTGGGAGCTTAGTAGACATGCGCAAAACAGTACTTTAAAAAGTGATGACATATGGCATTACATTTCGTACTAAGTAATATTACATTTTACCATCACTCCGAACATCACCCGAGCAGCGAGCTGGCGCGCTAGTGACGGGCTGACGGCCATAGTGCGCCATGTAATGAAATGAAAATATGTTCGGGTGTGATAGAGACATTTCACATTACTTGAGATACTATATTACATGAGATAGCGAGACATCGCAAACGATATGGAGCTACGATACGAGCACTACGAGTATCTCTCTCTCACTCTCTCTCGCACGACTTACGTTTCTCAAACCACGCACCGAGATATGCCGAATTGCCGAATGACATGACCGAATACCGAACAGAATTACAGATTTCAGGGAGCGCGAAACGCTGTCCGCGTCATGTTTTAGTGTGATGTGTCATGCTTGATTTTGTCGTGTAATATGTAATGCTACAGTACGCGGTCGGGTAATATTACGCGTAATGCATCAATCGCATTACTTACACATGTCTAGAGCTTAGATCCACCACGCTGCTCCAATGCGGGTTGGCGGACTTTGACGACTATTATCATGTTAGTGATAATAGTCGTCACCGGGACCGACGACTTAACGTGCTCTCCGAGGCACGGGGGTGAAACACGGGGCTAGTACTGTGAATTTCTAGTCAAAAAAACCCAATAGGTACCTACTTAATTATGGCCCGACCCGGGTTAGTTTAATTAATCTTTTTTTAATGCCTTTGTAAGTGCATTTTTCGAGTAATTGTATAAAATAAAGTTTTTTATTTAAAAAAAAAATTATCTGTTCAGAACCAGGGAGCTAGAAGCCCTACGCACTGAGGAGCAGACCAAAGTCCTCAGCCTGAAGTCCCGCAGCCAAGCCCTATCGGCTGAACTGAGCTCCGTGACTACTCGCGCGGGGAACTTGGCGAAACAGATCCGCGATACACGGACCGCTGTCGCGGCCGCCAAGTGCACTATCGACTCCATGCGGTGAGTGACTCTTACACTATACACTGGTAGTATACCTGATTCCTATAACTTTAAAACTAAAATCTTATTGTAATTATATTCACAAATAAATAAAATTGAAATTGAATTATACCGATTCCTCCCTCTTGTATATTGAGAACCTCGTTAGTAATCGATTACTTTCTTCCCTAGATAAACAATTGTACTATTACAATACATCATCATACTAATATTATAAATGCGAAAGTCACTTTGTTTGTTGGTTTGTCCTTCAATCACGCTGCAACTGTGCAACGGATCGACGTGATTTTTTGCATGGGTATAGTTGAGGACCTGGAGAGTGACATAGGCTACTTTTTATCCCGGAAAATTGAGGAGTTCCCGTGGGAATTAAAAAAAAGTCATTCCACGCGGACGAAGTCGCCGGCATCAGCTAGGTGTTCATAAAGTTTCTCTGCACCGCTAACAAAACAGCCTACAAAGCTGTGTAGTGATAATCATTTTAGCTCTAGTGCGATAATATAATGGTTGCAATACAAAACATCAGCTGTTTAGATGCCTCCAACTTAATACTACTATATTTTTTTTGTCCAACCATTAGAGAATATACTTTTGGCAGCTCAATTCAATGATGATGTTCGTTTGCGTTACTGATTACATTTTTTTTAACAATCAACTTTCTTTATGAAGAAGTTTTAATTGATTTGACACATTGATATATATATATCTTTGCTCAACATTTTGTTATTGTTTTATAAACATACCCAAGCGTTTAAATAATTAAATATATTAATGTATGTATTAAAATAAATCATTTATATCTAACAGTACAGTATTCATGTACATTTGTACATGAATCCGTCAGGTCATAGAAACCATCCATCGCTAAGGATGTATGGTGCTTAAAAGACTATCAAGAAAGCTAGTGTTGCAGCTCCGTGACTATTTTAAAAGGAAAGTCGTACTTGTAATTACTATATGAGTATACGAGTTACCGGTTACGAAATATCGGATAAAAGGACACGTCGCTTCACTATTGTAAACAAGTGCGAGTCGGACTCGCGCACGAAGGGTTCCGTACCATTATTAATAAATAATTACCTTTGTTAATGAACCGCAAGACTAACTTTGTTTGTAGAGGTCTATTGTTAATATAAAAAAAACTATGCTAGTTAGAGCATTGGCTATAGTTTTCCTGTAAAATATACGTAAATTCCTATCGACCATAATTATTTCAAATTTTTCGATTGGTAAACTCCGGAGATAAGGGGGGGGGAACGGTATTTTTTTAGACATTTTCCCCGATAAATCAAAAACTATCATAACTAAAAATAATTAAAAATCTGTTTTAGAATGAACAAAGTAAACTCTTTCATATGATACCCCACACAGTACAGTTATCTCACTTTTAAATTTCAACCCTCAGATTTTCCCCCCTTTTTAAATAAGAACAAAAATAATTTCCAATTTTTTTTAATTCCAGTGTCTTTGGGCCACTAATATACACAACTATTCCAAATTTCATGTCGATAGCTTCGGTAGTTACTGAAATAATCGAGTGTGACGGACGGACAGACGGACAGACAGACGGAGAAAGTCGCACCATAAGGGTTCCATTTTACCATTTTGGTACGGAACCCTAAAAACGATATGCGTCTATGGAGTATTGCATTTTTTTTGTCGATAGTTGCCTGTCAATAATTATGACACTTCATAGGCGTGCTTAAGTCAAAATTATAATAAATGGTTGAACAATATAATATGTTTTAATTAATACAATATATGTTTTATGTTTCTTTTTCGTTGGTAGCTCCGACCGCGACACAAGCATGTCAGAATTGCAGCAACTCAAAGCGCGAGTGAAGGAACTGAACGCGAAGCAGATCGCTCTGAACAAAGAAAAGGCTGAGCTGGACGCTAAGGCCAAGGCTTCGGAGGGCGCGGGCGAAGACGGGAAACTGAGTATGATGGAACTCACTCTAAAACAGCTGCGGGAGAAGGTGAGACCATTTGGTAGAAATAAACCTCATTCGTCGGGCATAAAGTTCCTGTTGCATTACCAATAGATATTGTACAAAATGCCGCAGCATGTATGACTAATCCATACTAATATTATAAATGCGAAAGTGTGTCTGTCTGTCTGTCCGTCTGTCTGTCTGTCTGTCTGTCTGTCTGTCTGCTACGCTTTCACGGCCCAACTACTCAACCGGTTTTGATGAAATTTGGTACAGAGATAGGTTACATCCCGGGGAAGGACATAGGTTGCTTTTTATCCCGGAAAATTGAAGAGTTCCTGCGGGAATAAAAAAAACAATCCACGCGGACGAAGTCGCGGGCATCATCTAGTCTTTAATATTCTTAATCTATGGCATTGGTCATGTGTGCGAGAGGGACACAAACTCAAAGATTTCGTATATTCCGAGACCGTTTTCTGGCATGATTATGCAATTTCTCACTATTTCTGTGGGTGATTAAAAAAAACTTACCATGAAGGCTGTAAGATCCATCCATCCATCCAAACTTTCGCATTTATAATATTAGTATAGATATTTATTATTTCCCAAGAATTTTCTGCTGATCACAATCCTCTAAACCTAGGCTATCAACTCTTCTTTCTTTTAAGGTGGAAACAGCAAAAGCGGTGGTGGAAAGCAAGAAAACCGACCTAGAGACCAACAAGGCCCAGTTGACTGAGCTGTCCGACACAGTCAGTCAGTTGAGCGAGAAGTGCGAGACAGTGTGGAAGCTATACGAGCAGAGGCGGGACGAGTATGCTAGGACCAGGTCTACCGCGCCCGCTGACTCAGCCTGGCAAGCTGGTGAGTGATCTCCTATCTTTATATACAAGCCTGGTACTTTTCACTCCCTTTACTAGCATAAATAGGAATCTGCTGACGTCATCCGGGACTCTTCGACGCGTCTGATGCAGCCGACTCTTGCGACAAGTCACCATAAACCCCTAACCCCTTCTTCGACGCTTCTGTCGCAGCCGAATCGTGCATTAAGTCTGCTTCCCCCCCTGTTCCTTCTTCTTTCCTATCACGTAAAAATAGTGTATCCTGTAACCTCCTATGTTTCTATGCTTTCCAGTCCTGGTACTTTACACTCCCTTTACTAGTACAAATAGGTATAAGCTGACGTCATCCGGGACTCTTCGACGCGTCTGATGCAGCCGAATCGTGCGATATGTCTTTTTACTATGCTAGGACGAGGTCCGCCGCGTCCGCTGACTAAGCCTGGCAAGCTGGTAAGTAACCTCAGATTCAGATTCAGATTCATTTATTTGCATTTAACATGAACAATACAATAATTGACATGTCACCCCGTTAGGGCATATGCAGTTTGAGTGACAGGAGCTTCGAAATTATTATTTTTATGTGTATATTATTATTTCTCAGTTGATACTTAATACTGTCTTGAAATTATCGGAATAAATTATTTATTTATGTCATGAAAAAAAAAAAAAACGTAGTTGCTTAGTTACTGGAGTCAAGTTAAAAAATAATAATTTCGAATAACAATTTTGAATAATATTTCTATGTATTAACTTATTACAAAATTTTGACAATCGATCTACAATTTGACAATTCAATAATTACAATGGGCAAAAATAAAATAAATAAAATGCCATAAACAATTTTAGTCATACATCACAATTCACAATGTCAATTACAAAAGTAAAAGGATTAAAAAGTAAGAAGAATATGTCAAAATAATAAATAACTAATAAGTCACTAAGTAGGTATAATTATTATGAAAATGTCAAAATATTATGATGTACAATATAGCAATGGTTAGCGGTTTATTATTCTGTAAGATATTCATTTATCGTATAATAGCACTTATTTATTAAATATTCCTTTAACTTGCGGTAAAAAGTAGGATCATTTTCAATTTTTTTAATGCCATCTGGTAGTTTATTATATATTGTTACTGCTCTCGAAAGCGGGCTTTTAGCAAACATAGTCATATTGCATTTAGGTATCGCCAAACGGGTTTTATCCTTGTTCCGAGTGTTGAAGTTTTGATTTCGTTTAATTTCCTTAAATAGGTGTGGATTTTTTCGTACGAATGTAGAAATTTCATAAATGTATATACATGACAAGGTTAATAGTTTTTCTTTAATAAAGAAAGGCCTACAACTTTCACGTCGTTTTATATTAACTAGAATGCGAAGACATTTCTTTTGCAGGACGAACAGTTGATTGAAGTTTGTACTATCCCCCCAGACAACTATGCCGTAACGAAACCAGGCATATGCGTATGAGTAATATGTTGATAGGGCTGTCTCAAAATTGGTTTTCCTTTTTATAACGCTTAGGGCATAGATGAATTTCGAGATTTTATTGGTTAAGTCTTCTAAATGGGTTTTCCAGTTTATATGGGTGTCTATAGATAGTCCTAGTAGTTTAAAATGGTTTACCTCTTCTATATCTACTTCATCTGATTGCAGTTTTAGACATAATGGTTGTTTTTGGTATGGTCTGAATTGGATAATTTTAGTTTTTTTGAAGTTTATTTCTAAGTTTATATTAATAAGCCAGGTTTTGACGTTATTCAAAGTTTCGTTTAACAGCAAAATAGCGTCGTTACTATTTGTGCAATTGAATATAATGGAAATATCGTCCGCAAACATGATACATAAGCCTTGTTGTACTATATTTGGTAAGTTATTTATATATGCTAGAAAAAGGACACACCCTAAAACGCTTCCCTGCGGTATAGATGAATTAGTTGTTATTATATTAGAGGCAACGATTGTGAATTCCGCTTTTTTTGTATTATATTCTTCAATTTCAACGTATTGTTTTCGATTTGATAAATAAGATGCAAACCACTTATGCGTATTACCGCGTATTCCCATTTGGAATAATTTTTCGAGTAGAACTTTGTGGGAAACTTTATCATATGCTTTCGTCATATCGAGTAGCAACCCTACTGCGTATTTCTTATCATTGATGTAATTCAGTATCTCTTGGACATATTTGGCCACTGCGAGTGTGGTCGAGTGATTTTTTCGGAAGCCGTATTGATTTTCGTTTAGTAGTTTAAATTTTTCGAAAAATTTGTGTTGTGGCTTCAGCCTGGTCCAATGCTACAACCCTAAGACGCTGTTCCAGGGGCCCATCAGCTGGATTCGAGCCTCTTAGACCATTGGCTCAGGGCCAAATGCGGACAGAACTGTTCCGGCTCAACTTAGATAACTAAAGTATTGATAGATTTAAACTTATGCTATGCACTTACAGAGTCCAAGGTGACCACGGCTCCTCGATAAGGAAGAATGTAGGTGAAAGGGTAGGAAAGGTCAGGAATGAGAAGGTACTTGCTGTTCGGCCGTGGCTTCTGGCTTAAAACCGTCAATCACAACTCGCACAGCACCGCACTCAAAGTTCGTCCAAAAGCTGCTTAGGTTAACTATTTACGGAATTATACACAGTTTGCAGCCGGCAGGTGTCAACGTGGTCACACAACTATCAATGCCACTCAGTACCGCAAGTAAGTCTTTATTTAGTACCGAAATAACTAGAAGCTAATTTCTCGCGGGAACCTTAAGCTATAGCTAGGTTCTAACAATACGGATTACAAAGAAAAGCTTATTTTTACAATCAACAATTCGAGGCGCGGCCGCTAGCAAAAACCAATCCTGAACTCTGTCGAACTGTCAAAACCAAAAGTTTTATCAAAAAGCGCGGCAAGCTAGCTACGTTCACAAAGTATTCATCTGTCACAGCGACCACAGACAACTAATACATAGGTGGCGCGAACAATCCCCCGCCCGTGGACGCAAGGATTTACGTCCACTCACTAACAGATGGGGAGACGTGACAAGGTGCAAACGGCTCGGTGCAAGACCGAATCTCCGACCATTACCTCGGCAACTCTGGGAACCCCATCAGACCCGTACATTAACTTAACAATGCGTCCACGACGCCAATACAAAGGTAGCAAATTAGATTCCTTTACCAATACAAGATCACCAACCTTAGGGGGATCGGATTTGTCAGCCCACTTAATACGTTGCTGCAAAAGGTGCAAATACTCGAGTTTACTGCAATACACTTAATACGTTGCTGCAAAAGGTGCAAATACTCGAGTGACCAACGATGCCAAAAGCTCTGAGTCATTTGCTGCAACAGTTCAAACCGAGACAAACGTGAGGTTTTCGCGTCCCTGAAGGGGTATTCGGGCAAGGCGTTAAGGGGCTGACCAATCAAGAAGTGGCCGGGAGTTAAGACCTCCAGGTCGTTTGGGTCAGACGAGAGGGGGCAGAGTGGCCGAGTATTGAGTATGGCCTCAATTTTACAAAACACAGTGGCGAGTTCTTCGAAGGTCAAGATAGTTTCTCCTATAACGCGTCGGAGATGTGTCTTGGCGACCTTGACGACAGCTTCGAAGATCCCACCCCAGTGGGGGCAAGCTGGAGGGTCAAACTTCCAGGTTATCCCCATCTTGGACATTGCAGTACTTATACTAATCTTATTACTAGACAAAAATTCAACAATTTCTCTTAAATATCTATCGGTACCCTTATAATTAGTACCGCAATCGGTGCGAACCAGGTCAGGCAATCCTCGACGAGAGACAAATCTACTTAGTGTGGCCACAAAGGCCTCAGTGCTTAAGGCACTCACCAGTTCCAAATGGACCGCTTTAGTAGAGAGACAAACAAAAACGCACAGATAGGCCTTGAGTGACCGGGCGTTGCGGAGGTTAGAGCTCTTGATGGCGAAAGGGCCTGCAAAATCAGTGCCAACTCCGGCAAAAGGTCGAGTGGCCATGACGCGGTCGGGGGGCAAGTCACCCATCATCGGCTGCGCAGTAGGGGCCTTCAAACGGTAGCAAGGGATGCATTTGAAAATGACGCTCCGGATTGTGCGTCTCCCTGCCAAAATCCAAAACTCACGCTGTAAAATAGCCGAGAGGGCATTGCAACCAGCATGGGCATTTTTCAGGTGATAAGAGGTCACCAGCAATTTAACAAAGGTGCCGTCTTTAGGGAGCAGCAAAGGGTGACGAGCACCATAGGGCAACTCAGAATTCCTAAGGCGTCCGCCAACGCGTAACAATCCGTCATCGTCCAAAAAGGGGCTTAAGCGAGCAAGCGGGCCTTTCAAAGCTAAGCCTCCTTTTATGGTGTCAATCACGGACGCAAAATGTTCTGCCTGAACCACACGCACCCAATGTGTCCGGGCTTCTCGACGTTCAAGAGGCGACAAGACAGGATTCAAATTTTTATTACCTGGGTTCCTTCCATTATGGATGAAACGTCTAAGCCAACCGGTAACACCAATGAGTTTATCAAGGGAACTGTATCGTTCCAAGAGGAAGTTGGAGTCTGGGATCGGTCTATCCTCCACGACTCCGACTCTTAAGCCCGGCAAAACTTCCGGAGCGGAGAAACGATTCTGAGGCCAAGTCGACTCAGGTTGCGTTAACCAACTTGGGCCCCACCAAAGGGGATGGTTGACAAGTGAAGAGGCCTCGAGACCGCGAGAGGCGCAATCGGCCGGGTTCAATTCTCCGGGTACGTGTCTCCAAATCAACGGAGTTTCAGAGCACTGAATTTGGGACACCCGATTCGCGATAAAGACCTCCAAGTTGTGAGGGGCGGCTCGGAGCCAACATAGGACAATTTCACTGTCCGTCCAAGCATACACGTCGGTCAGTTCGACCACGGATGCCAAAGATGAACGGACGTGGTTAAGAAGACGCACCAAAAGAGCAGCGCCAGACAATTCTAATTTAGGGATCGTCAAGCGTGACCGAATAGGGGCCACCTTGCTCTTTGCCAAGACAAGATGTGTCGCGACCTCACCGGTGGCATCGACAGTCCGCATATATACCACGGCAGCATAGCCTCGTTCGGAGGCGTCACAAAACCCATGGAGACTGGCGTGGCACCTTCCTGGTGGTAGGAAGCGTCGAGGCATCGAAATTCGGTCGACGTCCGGAAGTGCAGACACAAGGGAGTGCCACTCCTTCAATAATTTCCCTTGGAGAGGCTCGTCCCAACCGACTTCAGCAATCCAAAGCTTCTGAAGGAAGCATTTGGCCAAAAATATTACGGGAGTGATCCACCCGTTTGGATCAAAAGTGCGGGCAACCGTAGACAAGACGGAGCGCTTAGTCCAGACCTTAGGCGGTGGGTTCAATTTGACCCGGTAGGTGAAAACATCCTGGACGGGCTGGTACTGTATTCCAAGGACCGTCAACAAATTAGGATTTTCAAGGTTTTCAAAAATATGAGGGTCCTGCTGATCCTCTCCCGGGAGATCCTTCAAAACGTGAGGGGAGTTGGATAGCCACTTTCGCAATTCATAACCTCCGGACTTCAGTGTTGCGATCAATTCGTCACGCAGGGTCAAAGCTTCTTCAACACTAGAAGCTCCTGTGCAGATGTCGTCCATATAGACTGACGATTCCAAGGTGGCTGATGCACGAGGATAATTCAGCCGCTCGCGGTTAGCCAATTCCAACAAGGTCCTAATAGCAATATAGGGGCTTGACCGGAGTCCATAGGTCGTTGTGTTCAATTCAAAGACCCGTATCGGCTCATTAGGACTCTCGCGCCACAAAATCAGCTGATACCTCCGATCATCGCGATGTACCACCGACTGTCTGAACATCATCTTGATGTCAGCAACAAAGACAATTTGGTGACGGCGGAAATGCGTGAGGATGTCGGAGATATCCTTGATCAACTTAGGGCCAGCGTGCAGACACTGGTTCAAAGTCACCCCGTTAGACGTGGCCGCGGAGCCGTCAAATACCACTCGAATCTTACCCCCAGGGGTCTTCAAGACAGCATGGTGGGGTAGGAAGTAGTGCTCGTGCGAACGCCAATCAAAATTTGATGGTGACATGTGTCCAAGGTCTTCGTACTCGCGCATAAATTCAATATACTTGGTGCGGAAGGTAGGGTCGCGCCGCATGCGCCGTTCCATAGACAAGAGCCTCTTCTCAGCTAAGGCCCGTGAATGACCAAGAGGGGGACGAGAGGCGAGAAAGGGCAAGCGAGTTACGAAGCGCCCGTCAGTACGGCGGCCTGTGTTATTTTGATAGAACAACTCGCATTCAAGGTCAAGAGGATTAACCGGTGCAGCGTGTGGCGGCTCCTCGACTTCCCAAAAACGCTGGACTACATCCGACAACGTTAAGCCGGCTGCCTGCAATTGGTCAAGCACCGGTGGGTCTGAAGACCACAAAACGGGTCCAAGAAAGCTATGACCAAATATAGTGGAGATGGCGCAAAGTCCATCTTTCTGCAGGACCCTAATCCCTCCTGACAAGATCAGGCCTACGACATCAGAACCCAACAAAAGATCCATGGGACCAGGTTCAGTCCAGTGAGGGTCGGCAGGGGTCAGACCTGCCGTACAGGAAACCGCAACATCAGCGATTCTTTCCTGTGGTAGAGGACCCAAGATATCGTCAAGGACTGACACCTTGACCAAGACGCGGAGATCGCCCTTAATTGGGCCAAACATCAACTCCGCTTCACCCTTAGGAGTCGAGGGCTCGGCACCACCGATACCTATCATCCGAACCGCATGAGGACTCCAAGGGAGCCCTAGCTTACCCACCAAATAAGAAGAAGCAATACAGCGCTGTGAACCCGAATCCAAGAGGGCACGAACTATCAAACATTCACCTTTCGGGTTGTACACCTTCACTGAGACAGTCGGCAAAAGAACGGTCTGACAGACGGACTGCTGAAGATTAAGATTCTCAGGAGATGTGGCTGTGGTGGGGGCTAGGGCGGCGACTACCTAGCATTGGTCACCTTCATCAAACCGGTCCTCGAACCGGGGAATCTCGAATCGAGATTCATGCGGAACCTCCAGAGGCGGAGGAGACGGACCTCCATTTGGGTAAATCCACGCGCCATCCCGCGGCGGAAGCACAGGCCTAGTCAAGCGGGCAGAGGCCGGCACACCGTAGTGAGGTTGGCGACCCATACGAGGTGGGCGGCGCTCTAGTCGCGGCCACTCGTGAAGCGGGGGTGAGTAGCGAGTAGGACGGCCCGTCGCCGTGGCGGAAGCAAATCCCGCATCAAATTGTCGCAGGGGGGTCGAAAACCCCCCGCGGGGGGGTGAAGCCCCCCCGGGTGGGGGCGAAGTCCGGACACACCGGGGCACCTGACACGGTGCAGGAGAGCGACGCAGACTAGCAGGGGAGCGATTAACATAAGCACCCCCGCCCGTGCGGGGGGTGCTCTCCCCCACCTGGCGGCCAACGCCATTTTGGTTGGCACACAAGATCGCCAGGTGGTTGCCCTTACAGATAGGGCATGGCTGCTGATGTGGGCAGTCTCGCTGCAGGTGAGCTTCCAGGCAACTATAGCACCAGTGGCGGTCCCTGGCGATGCCCCTCCGGTGGTTAATCGTCTTGTCCAGGAACTGGGGACAAGAAGGTACCCTTTGGCCCGGACGCTTGCAATATTTACAGGGGGTGGCCTCAGTGGCAGCAAGCCCCCTGTAGACTGGCATTGGCCTTCGCTCAGAGGCCCCCTTACCAGGGCTGCCAATCTGACCCCTTCCCTTCCTCGGCTGGGCAGGTTGCTCTGAGGTCCTTGAAGGACCAGCAACACCAGAGTTGTCAGCCTGCCGGCACTCCTCCTCGAGGAACTTTAGCAAATCTGAAAAGGGGGGCAGATAGCTGGCACCGTCCCCACCATACCTCTGTTCAAACCGCAATTTTAATTCGGGAGGTAGGCGGGACAACACTATATGCAGCAACAGAAAAGACCACTGGTCCACCGGGAGCTCTAGTCGCCTAAGTGCATTACATGCTACAATCAACGGGTTTAACAAAGATTCCCTCAAACGAGCAACCCCTGAGACACGTGGCAGAGACAAAATTTGCGCCACGTGCGTGTCCGCTAATCGGCGCACGTTGGCATACCGCCGGGTGAGTAGTTCCCGGGCGGTAGTATAGCTCTCCTCGGAGAGGTCCAGGTGGCAGACCACACTCAGAGCCTCTCCCTGCAAGGAGGACAGCAGGTAGCTCAGTTTCTGGCAGGGAGACAGATCCTTCCTAGCATGCACCAGACTATCAAAGAGGCCGAGGAAACCTAACCACTCACTCAAATTGCCCGAAAATTTAGGTAGGTCTATAGTGGGTAACCTACCTAGTAGCGCAGGTTGAGTCGAAGGTCTCAAAGGAGACTCGAGAAGAGAGCTTAGTCTCGCCTCCTTCTTAAGCTTAGAGCTTTCCTCCACAAGGCCGTCCGTTAGTTCAAAGAACTGCTCATAGTCTCGCTGAGCGGACTGCAGCAGTTCCTCGGGCGGTTCCAAAACCACTAGGTCCCTAAGCGCTTCCTCGACAATTGCCTGTCTGGTCGGCACCTGTTCACATCGCTTGAGCAGTGCGGATGCTCTGTCCTCACGGCCTATCAAGGTACGAGCTGTAGCCGCCCATCGGAGTTCAGCTTGTATCGAGCCAACGAGCCTTTTATGAGCTGACATCTTGTACGCAATAGGTATTGCAATTTGCAATTAAATAAATTACTTTATGATTCACACTTACAATTTAGGCTGGATTGAGGTGGCAACCCTAACTAACAATTAGCCAGCTGTGTGAATTCACAACAAAACAACAACAGTATAACAACACACAAAACAGCAACAAACAACAAACAAATAACAGCAAATAAACAATGTTCAAATTCTATTGTAAACAATGAATTTATATGTTAGGTTGTTACACTGTTGATTGCTACAATAATCAAAGTAAAGAATTAAAAATAAACAAGAATAAGAACTACAATTAAAAGCAAGTTAAACAACCTACATGAAAATTATCAAATTATCAGGGGTTAACCTTCAAATACAGACAGACATACATGTAAAAACAAAAAACAAGTTACGTGTATAGTTAACCCGAGACAAACAACAATAATATGTAATTATAGTAATTGTAGTATAATCTTAAGCATAAGTTAGAAGTTACAAATTCAAGTTTTTAAACAATTGCAAAGACAGGCAAAGATAGGTGAGCAACTATATATGTGACTGAAAACACTGTGTAATCAATGATTACCGTTCAATAATTAAAAACAAGTTTTTAATTTGCAACTAGTAGGGGACAAAACCAAAGGTAGTGGTTAAATTTACAAATCCAATTAATAATAAGCAATTAATTCCAGACAACAAATTCATATACAGTCACAATCGCAATGCAGACAAGCAATATCAAACCTTGTAATTAGCAATATCAACATATAAAGGGTAAATAATGTATACATAATACCCTTTATTACAAGTTATTATCTGTACACAAATTCAGTTAAAGTGTTGAACAGCTGTTGACCAATTAATTTAGAAGTTTGCCAACAAATCAATAAGCTGCTAACAAGCTAGTATGTATTTAACAAACTAATTACAGTTTGCAACCTTTTCTCAATCTCAACTACAAACTTTCAATTTATAGATAAATAAGTACTTTCATAAACAAAGCAGTTATTTAATTAAACAGACACCAAGTACAAGCTTTGACACCACAAAAGTATAGTTTGTGCGGCAAGAATCAAACCTAATGTATAAAATTCTCTTATGCCGCTTCAATACATTTAACGCAGCAAGTAGGAACTATAGCTAAGTAATTCAAAGTAAAAGTTAAGCTTGTTTTAATTTACCTAACTATATCCCACAATAAATGCCCTACTAGCTTACACTATTAAACCGGTACAGACCTGTCCGCAGCGTTTAGTACAACCACGCTCTGCTACCAAATGTTGTGGCTTCAGCCTGGTCCAATGCTACAACCCTAAGACGCTGTTCCAGGGGCCCATCAGCTGGATTCGAGCCTCTTAGACCATTGGCTCAGGGCCAAATGCGGACAGAACTGTTCCGGCTCAACTTAGATAACTAAAGTATTGATAGATTTAAACTTATGCTATGCACATACAGAGTCCAAGGTGACCACGGCTCCTCGATAAGGAAGAATGTAGGTGAAAGGGTAGGAAAGGTCAGGAATGAGAAGGTACTTGCTGTTCGGCCGTGGCTTCTGGCTTCAAAACCGTCAATCACAACTCGCACAGCACCGCACTCAAAGTTCGTCCAAAAGCTGCTTAGGTTAACTATTTACGGAATTATACACAGTTTGCAGCCGGCAGGTGTCAACGTGGTCACACAACTATCAATGCCACTCAGTACCGCAAGTAAGTCTTTATTTAGTACCGAAATAACTAGAAGCTAATTTCTCGCGGGAACCTTAAGCTATAGCTAGGTTCTAACAATACGGATTACAAAGAAAAGCTTATTTTTACAATCAACAATTCGAGGCGCGGCCGCTAGCAAAAACCAATCCTGAACTCTGTCGAACTGTCAAAACCAAAAGTTTTATCAAAAAGCGCGGCAAGCTAGCTACGTTCACAAAGTATTCATCTGTCACAGCGACCACAGACAACTAATACATAGGTGGCGCGAACAATTTGTATATTCGGTTTGTCATAGCTTTTTCAAAGATTTTAGAAATACTCGGAAGCAATCTCTAGTACCTCCTGTAGTAGTAACCTCCTGTGTTAATATGCAACCCTGGTACTTTACACTCCCTTTACTAGTACAAATAGGTATAAGCTGACGTCACCCGGGACTCTTCGACGCGTCTGATGCAGCCGAATCGTGCGATAGGTATGTCTCTTTACTATGCTAGGACGAGGTCCGCCGCGTCCGCTGACTAAGCCTGGCAAGCTGGTAAGTAACCTCCTGTGTTTATATGCAAGCCTGGTACTTTACACTCCCTTTACTAGTACAAATAGGAATATGCTGACGTCATCTCCGTTTCTTCGGCGCGCCTGATGCAGCAGAATTTTGTAATAAGTCTCTGTAACCCCTGTTTACCGCCTCTGAAAGTGCATTTTTCGAGCAAGTGTAAGGTTTATTATTTCACTTGCAGACGCAGACTGGGGTACATCGGACGAGGCGTGGTCAGAACCACCTGCCACCGAAAGTGCTTGGGGTGACGCGCCTTCTACCAACGGTAAGACAAACATTACTAGAGGTCGTTAATGTGTCTATCTATCTCATCTAATAAGTTAATGTTTAGTTTAAAAACTAGAAGTTTAATCCGCCACAGTAGGTAAATCTATGTGGTACAGTGTGTATCTTGCACTTGTAGCTTGCGATATTCACACCACACAAATCTTCCAAATTATTCTCAACGTACGTTTCACTCCGACACCGGAGCATCTTCACGAGATGTTGGCTCGACAATGCACGACTATAAAGTCAACTTTACAAGATACACACTGTACCACATAGATTATAGCGAATTAAACTTCCAGTTATTTCATTATCATGGACTTCCGCAAAGTAACGCGTGCTTCTATCCCATACTTTTATTTCAGCGACAGAAGTGGTGTCCACGGCCCCAGCGGTGGCCACGTCCACGCCAAAATGGCGGTGCGTATACGAATTCACCGCGAGGACAGTTGACGAGTTGAGCTTGCAACCCGGAGATTTGGTGAGTGTTCAACTCATATTATCCATTAATACTAATACTAATTGCTAATTTACTAATCCATACTAATATTATAATTGCGAAAGTGTGTCTGTCTGTCTGTCTGTCTGCTACGCTTTGACGGCCCATCTGTTCAACCGATTTTGATGAATTTTGGTACAGGGATATGTTGTATCCCGGGGAAGGACATAGGCTACTTTCATCCCGGAAAATTAAAGAGTTCTCGCGGAAATCGAAAAAACTTAGTCCACGCGGACGAAGTCGCGAGCATCATTTAGTGTCGAATAAGTCAGCCATTAAAACGTACAGTTCGCGCGCGAGTTGAATGTCCACAACTGTGACATTCACCATGACATGACGGTGACATGTGTCACCATACATTTACTCTGCATTCAACTCGCGCGCGAACTATAGTTGCTTAGTTACTGAATTCTTCTTTCTTATTAGTACGAATTTCATATCTATCCATGATTTATTTATTGCACATTTGGGTTAACATTTTTTTGTGTTTAGGTAAGCGAGGCGAGCGCGCCACGAGGCGATGCGGAACCCGGCTGGAAATGGGGTACCGCTAGAGGTATGTCAATTTATCTTCTTCTTAATATATAAAAGGTAAGGGTGACGTAGGCATCTGCTAAGAAAGGAACACAAAAAAGTGTGTGTGCAATTCACACACGGCAAAAGTGAAACTTCAAAAAAGTTGCCAATCAATCACGCCGGAACGGCTTAACGGATCGGAATGAAATTTGGCACAGAGATAGATTATAGTTTGGTCTATAATAACATATAGGCATCTTTTTATGTCGGAAAATTAAAGACTTCCTGAGGGAACCAAAAACCTTAATCCACGCGGACGAAGTCGCGGGCATCAGCTAGTTTAGAATAAATTAATGGAATAATATTAGATCCTATAGTTTTATTCTATGCAAGTTTTTTTTCTGTCTATGCAAATAAATGATTTGTATTTACTTATTTGTATTTTTAAAATTTAATCGTCAGGTCAGTCGGGCTGGTTCCCTGAGTCTTACGTTGAGGATATCAACGCGATCCAAGCTTATGCTGAGGTCATCGAACCATTGGAGACGAAGACGCAACTTGAAGGTAAGTGGTCACCTACCCTACCATCGCAAAATGTGGGCTATGTATGTCAGTTGAAAGAAGAACTGCCGAAATGGTACCGAACAATATATACTTTGCTTAATTTAACCAAAGGCGTATTGTTATAGGGCCCATGCTCTATAAGGCGTTTAAACTTTAAAAAGCATATTTAAAAGTGTTTTTCAAAAGGAAGGGTTATGATTTAAGCAGTCTATGTATGTATTTACGTAAGTTCCACCGTAGCACCTAAACTACTGGGCCGATTTTGAAGAATATAGTCCGGGTGACATAGGCTACATTTTATAAAAACAAAATTGATATGACCGATTTTACATTAAAAAAGTAGGGGTCTCTAAAAAGCAAAGGTGAACTTCAACAAGAACAAAAAAGAATTATGTACATGTGTGCAAAACAAACATGGAGGAGGCTCCAACAAGTCCAACAATGGATGAAGAAAGGCTCATAAAGAAAGAAGAAGAAGTGCAAACAAAATCTATCTATCTTCTTCTATCTTCTTCTTCTATATAATATATATATAAAAGCGAAATACCACTCACTCACTCACTCACTCACTGACTAATCACGATATCTCAGGAACTATAAAGCGTACAGACTTGAAATTTGGAAGGTAGATTACCTCTATGGTGTAGACCCCAGCTAAGAAAGGCTTTTGAGAAAATCCACCCCTAAGGGGTTAAAATAGGGGTTGGAAGTTTGTATGAAAGTCCTTTGTTTTTAAAGTTAGAGACATGAAAATTGGCAATTAAGTTATTAGTTATAAATAATAAAAGCCTGCAAAAGCAATTTTACGAAAATGTACCCCAATAGGGGTGAAATGGGGGTTGTAAGTTTCTATGAAAGTCCTATGTTTCTGAAGTTAGAGACTTGAAAATCGGGATTTAGGTTATTAGCGTTAAATATTATTAACCTGTATAAGCAATTTTACAAAAATCCACCCCAAAAGGGGTGAAATGGGGGTGAAAGGTTACATGCAATTTTTATGATTTTGTAGTATAGACATGAAAATCAGCATTTAAGTTATTAGTTTTAAATAATAAAAAAACCTGCATAAGCTATATAAAGCCTCTATAGGTAGGCTGTTTGCAGCGGGAAAATTTCATCATCTAATAGGAAATCAACAATTGTACGCGGACGAAGTCGCGGGCGACCTCTAGTATTTTAATAAGCGTTGGGTTCGAAGCTCTCAGAAGCAATAATTTTTTCACCTCTCATGCTCTTAAAAGGCGCAATTATAGCTTAGCGTAGGCGGACTGAAGTTAGCATTTAGCCCCTAGGGGTTAAAGTATTTTTTTTTAATTTTTGCCGTACTATTATTGCGTGATATCGGTAGTCAATTTTTTTAGTCTATGGTTACTATCAACAGTGCAACAATTATGTCACGTGGTTTAATGTCAATGCGCTAATATTACCCATCGTATCCTATAGATCTATGTCTATGGTACTTACTGTATTTGAGTAGGTTAGGAACAAAATGTGTCATTTACGTATTTGGCTATTCTTGTTTTTTTTTAATACGGCTCAAAAGGTTGATTTTTATCGTAATTTTTCATAGAAAAATCAACCCGAAAAGCTTCTTCCCGAACAAAAAGTAACATTTTTATTCAACCACGGTAGGACTTAAGAGTTCAGTAAATACGTCCGATGGCATTAGGTCGGATCTAAATGTACATACATTTTACAAAAAAAATCTAATTTCAATTGTTTTGTGACGATTACATCGATAAATTGGGGGCATGAGGGAAATAAAACGCACATACAATTTTTTTTTTAATTCCTTCTTGATGTAACGGAGAAAAATAAAATTGGTATTGCGATTTGCCGCGAAATCATAGATTTTTTGTTGTAATCAATACACTTAGTTAAATGGATGATTAATTAATCCATTTCGATGCACGATACGTAATACAAGGTAAAGGCAGGTAAAGTGAATGTGACTATTTATTTGTTAAGATTATCAAGTGAAAATAAAGATCTCACTCCTAATATGAAAATGTAACAGAAAGGCAAATAAATAATTAAAAACCGTTATTTATTTTATTTTCTCGCAATCGAAGTGAAAAGTAGAGTGTTTACCACGGGACTAAAAGCCATTCTACTTGATTCTATAGCAACATCTCGTATGAAATGGCACATTTTAGTCCCTTGATTAATAATCTACATACTATTATAAAATGAAGCTAGAAAAAAAAGATATTTCGTTTTAATGTTTTGTAGGTTATGTGGTAGTGTCACTTCTAAAAATGACAACCGGAATAAAGCCATATTTATTTAACTTTTGACAGCTCGAGTTGCGTTACCGATTCGATTTTCGATAGCAATCGACTATAGTTTCGAAGAATTTATAATTGATTTGACACATTAATTTTCTTATTTCCTCAAACCTTGTATTGTTTTATAAACATTACCAGCAGGTTTAAGTGACTATATTGGATGTAATTTTTTTTGTGTCCAGGCATAGCTGAGGTGCCTGAAGCGGAAGTAACCAACGATTTGGGCGGCGCCATGCCTGCTGTTGGTAAGTTTTACTGAGCCGGATAACTGTATTTATTTATTTAAAGTATACACTTTTATTTCTTTATTAGCGTCAATCAACTATTCAACAGCATTAAATAATAAATTTAGACAATGGTAACTTAAGCATCAAATTTCATCCAGATCCGTTCAGCCTTCTGGCGAGATTGAGTCCATCCATCCATCCATACTATCGCATTTATAATATTACTAGCTGATGCCTGCGACTTCGTCCGCGTGGATTGAGATTTTTGGCCCATTGGAACTCTAATATTCCGGGATGTAAAGTAGCCTATGTGTTATTCCAGACTATAATCTATCTCTGTGCCAAATTTCATCCAGATCCGGTCAGCCGCTATGGCATAATTGAGTAACAAACATCCATCCATCCATCCAACTTTCGCATTCATAATATTAGTGTTTTTTCCGCCTATACGATATAGATATCCGGTTACCCATCCGTTTCTCGTCCGCAGAGGGTGGTGATTTCTACATAGCGGCGTATCCCTACGTATCCTCAGAGCCAGGCGACCTGACCTTTGAAGCTGGGGAGAGGGTCGAGGTCATGAGGCGCGATGGAGACTGGTGGACCGGTAGGATTGGAATACGGTACGTACTGATTACCTTTTTTATTTTTTATCCACTACAAGTTAGCCCTTGTACATAATACTATACAGTACACTAAATGTACATGAATCCGTCAGGTCATAGAAACCATCCATTGCCAAAGACGTATGGTGCTTAAAAGACTATCAAGTAAGCTAGTGTTGCAGCTCCGTGACTATTTTGCAAAGTCGTACTTGTAATTACTAGATGAGTATGCGAGTTACGATATATGGGATAAAAGGACACGCCGCTTCACTATTGGAAAAAGCGATATGAGTCTATGGAGAAATGCATTTTTTTTTCGATGGTTGCTTGTCAATAATTATGACACTTCATAGATGTGCATATGCCAAAAGTAAAATAAATCGTTGGACAAGGCATAATAAATAAGGTTCCTCACTGAGCCCAAAGCCACAAGTTGCAGGAAGAACCTTAAAGTGTCCATATACGTGTTTCCGACCTTAGTTGATTTACTCTCGTCAGAATAGTTAAAATGTAAACGTTTTTATGTAAAAAAAATGTTTATTTTTTCCTAGCACGGGTATATTCCCATCCAACTACGTAACGAAAGACACCACCACATCGAGTGGCGACGTGATGTCCAGTATACCCGAGGCGCGAGAACCGCAGGATGCCGGCTTTCCGCAACCGCAACCGCAGGCGGCTGCGTTTACGCAACCGCAACCGCAGGAGGTCGTGTTCACGCAGGAAGATGCGTTTTCACAACCGAAGCCCGAACCGCAGCTCGAACCTGTACAGGTTAGTTTAAAAAAAAACTTTTTCAAAATACAGCTCAAATTCTACATTTTCATACAATACATACATATTTTAAAAGAGCATGAGTAAAATTTTTTTTTCTAAATTGATTGATTACTATTTTTAATTAATTAATTGAATTAATTTACTATGAAAAAATTATCAATTTAAATTTCTACGAATATTTTACGAATAACCCTAACATGAAATTTGATCACGAAATTACTACCCATAAATTATAAATTCGAGAGTGTTTGTCGGTTTGTCCTTCAATCACGCCGCAACAGAGCAACGGATCGACGAGATAGACTTAAGCTAGTGAAGCTACTTTACATCTTTATAAATTAAAGTGATCCCACGGGAGTTTTGAAGCCTGGGCTGGTGAGAGGCTTCGGCCGTGGCTAGTTACCACCCTACGATTTAGCGTTCCGGTACGATGCCGTGTAGAAACCGATTGGAATATGGATTTAATATGACTGACGTACACCTAACAGGTTAGCGCGCTACCATCTTAGACTGCATCATCACTTACCATCAGGTGAGAACGCAGTCAAAGGGTAACCTGTAGTGGAATAAAAATGCCTAAATTCTTTTTCACGAAGTCGCGGGCATTATCTAGTAAAATATAAAGATTGCTACCACAATTTGTTTTTAAAATCACAATTATGGTGTAAATTTTAAATCAATAAAAGGAAATGTACAATTGGAGTAATTATTGAATAGATAATTTATTATAAAAAATTCTTTTTAAACAACCGACTTCAAACTCCCGCGCCAACTTTACAACAACAAGCACACGCTATACAAAGTACTTATTTTATTGTTAATATTTTAAAAACCGCTCGACCGATTTCGATAAAATTTATATGGGACCGCATGGGAAGTATGCCCTTCAAACAAAAAAAGAATCATCCAAATCGGTCCACCCAGTCAAAAGTTCTGAGGTAACAAACCAAAAAAAAAAAAATGAGAACCTCCTCCTTTTTTTGAAGTCGGTTGAAAATTGGGTATTTGCCTAGTCAAATAAGGATCTTTTTTTCAAACTTCAAATGACCACTTAGTATGGGATACCTAAGAAACACTGAACGGTGACGTCAGAAAAATTCGATACTTTTTTTTACGTCAATCGATAGTTTACAGTGGTTATTCAACATAAAACGCTAAAAAATAATATATTTGACTAGTAAACAAATACCCAGTACGTTTTTAACCCCAAGTCTGATGTAATGGGTCTCATTAAACCCTGTTAGGGCTATTCGTAAAATACTTACCTGTGAACAATAAAATTGGTACAATGACTCATGCAAATCAACTTACCACAAGATGCAACAAGACACGAGTGTACCTCCGGAGCAGCCCTGCGTCTCGCCGCCATACCACGCGGAGCTAGTGCAGGTAAGTCCATTCTAATTTCGATTGCACAGGTGAATTGTATAATTACACCTTGGGGCTTGGATAAACACAGGATAGGAAACTTAAGAAAATTTTATGAAATCACGTTAGACTAACTTTTGCGGGGCGAGGGGAGAGTGCTTTGTCATTTTTCAGCCCAATTATTGACACTAGTGCATGATCAAATTTTGAATTGAAACGGTAAGTAAATATAACTTTTTTTTGTAAAACTGAACTGTTAGAATCAGGAAATTTGACAAGAAGCATGGTCTCGCAGCAAGTATAGGAAAATATCCGAAAATCGATAAAATTAGAGTTTCGTACTCATAGGCTGTCGAATTGTTTGTCAGGCGGTACTAAGCCAGTTATTTCACAGCTGATTACGTGTTGTTATAACATCTTTCTTGCTATTTACTAAAAGTTCTAAACCCTTTGAGAACGAGTTCGACTCGCACTTGACCGGTTTTTTTTTATACAAACAAGCTCAGTCCTACGAACTCTTTCTAGGAACAAAAGTCGTCCACCCCCATATCATCAGAGGTGGCCGCTATCACAGAATCAGCGAGCGCCCCAGGAGGCCCGCGGCCGGCCTCCTCCGCGCGCCGGGACTCGGGCCGGGACTCCGCCACATCCTCCCGCCGGAAGCACGAGGTGGCGCAGGCGTTGGCTAACTATACCGCTACCAGGTGAGAAAATGCGCTCACTGCGCTTGCAATGCCTTGAAATGACCTATCTATATACTAATATTATAAATGCGAAAGTTTGGATGGATGGTATTTGTTACTCAATCACGCCAGAACGGCTGAACGGATCTAAAAAAATTTGGCACAGAGATAGATTATAGTCTGGAATAACGCAAAGGTTACTTATTATCCCGGAAATGAAATTAAATGAAAAATTATCGTGAAAAATTCAAGAGTTCCCGCGGAACCAAAAACCAAACCGAAAACCTCAATCCATGCGGACGGACTCGCGGTTTTTATCATAGTGTTTACCCACACTTACGGGAGTTTCTAAACTATTAGTAAATATATATCAAAAATAGCGAAATTCGATCAGAGAGTTTCATCGAATATAACCCTTTGAAAGTAATGAAGGAACCAGAAATTTAATTCGCTATAATCCGCCAAAACAGAAAAATCTATGTGGATGTGTCTTCAGGAGATGTTCACTCGACAATACTTTACAATCGTGCACTGTCGAGTCAACATCTCCTTGCGAATACGATATGATTTCTTAGCGCACTATTTTCTTAACGCGGACAGACCAAAAGACACCTTGCAAAGGTGACCTTACGAAATTTCTGCCGCACAATTCAGTTCCAAAATTAATTAATAAAAAAGTATTATCTTAGGAATTAAAACCATTTGAATATAATATCTAAGTGCATTGGAATAAGATGCTATTTTGACTGCGCAACATTATTTTTTCAGCGCTGAACAACTGTCCCTCGTGAAAGGCCAACTGTTGGTGGTTAGGAAGAAAGCAGACAGCGGCTGGTGGGAGGGCGAGCTGCAGGCTAAGGGCCGGAACAGACAGAGCGGCTGGTTCCCCGCCAGCTATGTTAAGGTACTTTTATACCCTTAATCAGCTAAGGATGGTTTGGTTACTGTGGGTCGCGACCCCTTTCCATTAATAAAGTATTTGACAACTATTCAAATAATAATTTATGAATTTAGTGATTATTAATTAGAGGATCTCCCAAAAGTCGTTTATATCCACGTCCCCTGTTTAGTTTTATGTTCGAAAACCATTCTAAACTATCTATTGAGGTAACTGAGTCGAACTTGGTGACATCACAATTCCATATTTTATACAAAATCCCAGAATAAAAAAAGATTCTAATTTGACTTGTTGTCAAATACCCATGAAGGAGCATTATTAAAAAATAAATGAAACTTTTATTTCGAGCAACGTTGTCCCATATTTTAAAGTCTTATGGAAAGAGTTACCAATGAAGAACCCCTATAGGATCGATCACGTCGTTGTCGGTCTGTATGTCAATCACGTTTTTCTCGGGAACGCGTGGAGGTATCAAGTTGAAATTAGTATCAAATACTGAGGTCTACGGTCCCTTGGAGCTTTAAAAAAATCAAGAACTTCTAAGTCAAGATACGGCCGTTATTGCCATTTTCAACCGACTTCAAAAAAAGGAGGAGGTTCTCAATTCGACTGTATTTTTTTTTTATGTTTGTTACCTCAGAACTTTTGACTGGGTGGACCGATTTGGATGACTCTTTTTTTATTTGAAAGGGCATACTTCCCAAGTGGTCCCATATAAATTTTATCGAAATCGGTCTAGCGGTTTTTAAAATATCATCAATAAAATAAGTACTTTGTATAGCGTGTGCTTGTTGTTGTAAAGTTGGCGCGGGAGTTTGAAGTCGGTTGTTTAAAAAGAATTTTTTATATTAAATTATGACACTCGCCAATTCATCAAAATCTATGGGGTACTTCCCATTGACCTAGAATCATGAAATTTGACAAGAAGCAAGGTCTCACAAGTATAGGAAAAATACGATAATCGTTAATTAGGATTCCGTGATCACAGGATGTCGAATTATTTGTCAGGTACCACCACACGTAAGCCAGTAATTTCACAGCTACTTTCGTGTTATTATGATATACTTCTTGTTATTTACTCAAATAATATAGATTGTGTGGTGTTACGGTACCCTTTGTGTGCGAGTCTGACTCGCACTTGACCGGTTTTTTGAGTATCGTGACCGCTTTCTATTGATTGAGGGCGCATAACTGAGGGTTAAAGCCCTTTCTAAATGGCAAATCCAAATGACATTTGACTGTGTTTTTTACAGGTTTTACAGTCGTCCGGCCGCACGTCCGGTCGAACGACTCCGGTCATGTCCAAAATGGACACAGTGCCCACCGAAACAGTCATCGACAAGGTACAAATAATTTGGTGTCTAGAAAATTTTTATGTCATAGAAGTGGGCCCGGCAGACATTGTCCTGCCCTATCTTCCTCGCATTTTTTCCATATTTTTTAAACCTTCCCTGGACTACGACAAACATTTCAAAACCAAAATCAGCTAAATCGGCCCAGCCGTTCTCGAGTTTTAGCGAGACAAACGAACAGCGATTGATTTTTTATGTATATAGAAGATAAGTGCCGTTAGTAAATATATACAGGGCCGTCGTTAACCTATTGAGGGCGCATTAGGTTAATGGGGCCCCTATGAAAAGGCCTGTTTTAACAAAATAGTTTTCTGTCTATTTTGATTTTTGTTAGACAAGCAATATTCTAAATTGATTCAACTGTTATTTTAAATGGTATAGTATAGTTAGTATAAAGTGTATTGTAAATGATTATCGGTTAACTATCGGTTGGTGATCTGGCAGCAACTAGGGGGCCCCCATCGAACGCTGGGACCTGGACACTTGCCCAGAGTGCCTTATTTATTTAATACTAGCTTTTTTGAGGTTTTTTGGTTCCGCGGGAACTCTTTAATTTTCCGGGATAAAAAGTAGCCTATGTGCTATTCCAGATTAATCTATCTCTGTGCCCAATTTCGGCCAGATCCGTTCAGCCGTTGGGGCGTGATTTAGTAACAAACATCCACACATCCATTCATACATCAATACATCCATCCAAACTTACGCATTTATAATATTAGTAAGATAAGATATTTGGTTTTACTATAGTCTATCATATCCATAAAACTTCATAACGCACGACATACTCACTAGCTCCGCGATGAATGTACGCAACAGCTGACTGCGTTGGGTTCAACGAACACGCGCGTGCGAACTCTGACCAAGCCGTGTAGGTCGACAATGATTTAAAATGTTGATAATTTCACTTTTTTAATATGAAAAAAATACTCTAAATGAGAAGTATTTATTGATAGATTAAAAATATTAAAAAGTAAAAAATAAGTAACGATGCCACGGGCTTCTATTTCATTTACCTACCGCCCCCTATTTTTTTCGAGTCGAGAAAAAAGATCACCCAGTAATACATATATTATACACTTATACAGGGTTATAATAGTAGATTATTCAACATGGGGGTAAAGCAACGTCTTACGTTACGGGCGCCGGGTTAAATCACAAGCGTAACGAGGGATCGGCGAGTAATCGAGGCAGGTCTTGTAATAAGACAAATTGTTGAGCAAGTGGTGTGAAAAAAAAGCTTTTACTATCTAATCGTGATATTTCATGTTTGTCTGTCAGGTGATAGCGCTATACCCGTACACGGCTCAAAACGCGGATGAGCTGAGTTTTGAGAAGGACGACATCATCGCAGTCACCGATCGCTCGCAGGACCCCGCATGGTGGCAAGGTATGTCAGTCAGTTAGTACCTGTGACATGGACTGCCTCGTTGGTCTAGTGGTTAGCATGTTCGACTGCGGTCGACGAGGTATCGGGTTCGAGTCCCGGGTCGCATGACAAGTGCTGGGTTTTTCTGACATGGAATTCTCATTACTAGTCCGGAGTTATGAAGTTGGCGGTGTTTCATTCCCGTGCCTCGGAGAGCGTCAGTCCTACGCCTGATCTCTCTCCGGTCGTGTCGAATTTTCCGTCCCATCGGGTTATGAGAGTAAAGGAACAGAGAGTGCACCTGTTTGCGCTCACACTTGTGCACTATAATGTCTCCCGCGCAGATGGCTAATCTCTGTGGAGATTGGCCGCCGAAATTTGGTCCACCACCACCACTACAGCCCATTAACGTCCCACTGCTGGGCACAGGCCTCCACTCTTGTAGGAGAGCGGGAATTAGAGCTTAGACCCACCACGCTGCTCCAATGCGGGTTGGCGGGCTTTAACGACTATTATCATGTTAGTGATAATAACCGGGACCGACGGCTTAACATGCTCTCCAAGGCACGGGGAAACACCTCCAACTTCCTAACTCCGGGCTAGTACTGAGAATTTCTAGTCTGAAAAACTCAATACCTAATTATGGCCCGACCCGGGACTCGAACCCAGGACCTCGTCGGCCGCAGGCGAACCTGCTAACCACTAGACCAACGAGGCAGTCAGTCTGAAATTTGGTCGGGAGGACATTATTATTAAAATCATCCATGGTAAAATTATTATTATCCAGTACAGTCCTCCAAACTTATCTGACCCGGTGACACATGCGTTGGCATCAGCTAGTCTTAAATTTATATTATTAGAGTGTTTTAATATATTTTTCGTTTTTAGGCGAACTCCGAGGGATGACCGGACTCTTCCCGAGCAACTACGTCACTAAATTAGTCAACTAATAACTAAAACTAGTTGGACTAGTAATATTGTTTAGTCGTTACGAAAACAATATGATTATTCTATTGCAAGTAGAATTTACTCATATAAATCATTGTAATAGTCCATAATATGTACGAAATACCAAAAAAATACTTAGACTCATAATAAGAATAAATAAATAAAAATAAATATTTGTTTTGAAAATTTGCAGATGTTTTAGGTTTTATTTTTCGCCTAAACTTAATTGTTACTTATGTAATTTATCCTTCGATTTCTTTGTATTTATGGTAACTAATATTTTCTTTCTCATTTTATAAAAATAATGTTACATAGATTAATACTCGCTATAATTTTTAGTATTCCATTTCAATTTTAGTCAATTTTAAAATTATGTTTTTAATCAATTGACATTCCATTTTTTTATTTATTAAGTAAATTTAATCTTTATAAACTCTAAGCAAGAACCCACGGCTCTAAAAGATTTGAATTTAAAAAAAAAATCTCTGTCTTGTTATTCTTGCAATTTTTACTCTGTACCTATTTTATTTTAATCTGGCATCAAGCTTGAATTCTAGCCATTTTAGAGACGTATTTGTTTTATAGAGTACAAAATGTTGCCAGCTTATTTTAGATTATAAATAAATCTGTGGATTATAATGTAGTCACCTTTTAATGTTTTAGCTTTAAATATTATGGTATTTAATTATAATAATTGTGTATTATGTAGTTTTAGAAATAAATGTTATCAAATCACTCTACTTTTTATTTTCTTTACCCTTACTACAAGATTTCAAATCACACTGGCACGACGTTGGGCGTATTACTTTTGCGTCAGTGTAAAATGGACTCAAAGATCCTTGACTTAAAGTCTATAGTAAGGAATGGAAGAAATAAAACATAAAAAACTTTTGCATTTTTTTTATAATTTTCCTCATTACTTTATCCAACATTATATAAATAGTACTCTGATTTACTGCGACCTAAAACAAAGTTGCCACCTAAAAAACATTTAATACAGTTATTTTTTAACGTAGCAACATCGTATCGCAGTAATTCGGAGTTGCCAACAACTAAAAACAATTTCAATACAGAAGGAATATTTTATTTCTTGATTTGAAATCAAAATGATACATAATTTTTTGACAAATTAAAATGAAACAGATACAGTTTTAAAAAATCTAGGACTACTAATGTCTTTTAGGGGTTTTTTTTTTGGAAAAATTCAAAATAACATTTTGAAGTAACTATTAACAGTCAACAAAAATACGGGGTTTATCCACACCAGAAAGTTTTTTTTCAAAATCGGTTCAGCAATTGGTCATGAAAATTTAACAAACAGAAAGATATGTAATAATGTAGATCTCTGTTGCAGAAAAATTGAAAACAATTTAGGTAAGTAAACGCTGTCTAAGATGAAAGCAGGCTAACTAGAACGGGGTATGGTTTAATTTTAATCCCTACCGCCGCAACGGTGAAACGGATCGACATGATTTTTGGCATGGGTATAGTTGAGGACCTGAAGAGTGCCATAGGCTACTTTATATCCCGGAAAATTAAGCAGTTTCCGCGGGAATAAAAAATACTTAAATCACGCGGACGAAGTCGCGGGCATCAGCTAGGGTATTATAAAAGCGAAAGTGTGTTTGTTTGTTGATTTATTGGTTTGTCCTTCAATCACGTCACAATGGAGCAACGGATAGACGTGATTTTTTGCGACGTGATATTTTTATAATACTAATATGTATTATAAAAATATTATAAATGCGTATGTGTCTTTGTTTGCTGGTTCAATCACGCCGCAACGGAGCAACGGATCGACGTGATTTTTGCCATGGGTATAGTTGAGGACCTAGAGAGTGACATAGGCTATCCCGGAAAATTAAGGAGCACCCGTGGGAATTTAAAAAACTTATTCCACGCGGATGAAATCGCGGGCAACAGCAAGATACAATTAAATCCCGTACTAAGCACCCGTTTTGACGTTTGAAAAAAGATGCTGATTTGACTACTTGTCAAATACCCAATGGAGAAGTTTCATGATGTTCAGTGGTTTTTTTTAAAAATCCATCTTTAAATGACTGAGAACTTAATTATTTCATGAACACCAAATGCTGTTCTTTCATCTTTGAGAAATTTTGTGTTTTTACCTCGTGAGATTTTATACTTCATAATTATCTTCTCACACAAATTAAGTGCTTTTAATTCAATTAAGTCCATTTCTTTATTTTATTCAGCTTTATAAAGTCGGTTGGTAGGGTCGTGTGACATCACACGACCGCAATTGCAAGCGCAACTTTAAAGTTCCATAATTTTTTCATTTGTTGAGATATTTCAATGATTCTTTCACATTTTTGTTTTACTTTTCATAATAAATTAAAAAAAAATGGAAACTTCGCCATTGGGTCGAAGTTGGTGGGACTGTAGTAACGTGTTTACTGATGTCTTGAGGAGTTGGCAGCACTGTCCCGCCCGTGGTCCCGCCAGTGCCTCTCTACGAATTTCCTAATGTAGTTATAGGGCTTTGAATCTTGCTCGCCTATTACGTTTTCCACCTGCAAACAAAATAATAAGTTAGAGAGAGATAAGCATGTAAGAATATATAGGAATGTCCTCCCGACCGAATTTGGGCCACGGGGGCCAATCTCCAGAGAGATCAGCCATCTGCGCGGGAGATATAATAGTGCACAAGTGTGTGCGCAAACACAGGTTGAATCTCTGTTCCTTTACTCTCATAGCCCGAAGGGACGGAAAATCCAACACGACCGGAGAGGGATCAGGCGCAGGACCTTAAAGTGCTCTCCAAGGCACGAGGGTGGTACTTCGCCAACATCCTAACTCAAGGTTAGGACTGAGAATTTCTAGTCAGAAAACCCCAAGACCTCGTTGGCTGCATTCGAACATGCTACTCACTACACCAATGAGGCAGTCAGTAAGAATATAAGTGAGATAGAGAAATACTATCTTAATAGAAAATGATATTTTTTGTCCACCTATCAAAACTCAACAATAGATTGCACAAATCTTGGTTCCGTACTTTAAGAGGAAAAAAGACCCTAACTGTCTGTGATCACACCATCTGTCTGTCAACACCCTTTTTCTTGGGGACACATGTAGGTATCAAGTTGAAATCAATATCAAACACTTATTATATCTATGGTCCCTTGGATCTGTACAAAAATCAAGCTTCTAAGTTAACTTTAAACTTAAATAAAATAATGATTTAAGAATAGTGTTGCAATTGAATCTCTTGTTGTTATATCGCTGTTTTAATAGCAACCACGTCTCCTCATAGTTGCATCAGTGATAGTTAAGTTGCACAATAGAAGGTCAGGTTCTCCACTTAAGCAACTCTTCAAATAATGAATCTCTTTAACTTGCTGTCGTGAATTAAAATATCAAATAAATAATGAAAAGAATGCCATTCATTATATTTTCCATTAAATGAGGGTAGTTTGATCAATGGTACAGAAGTGAGTGAACTTTATACTGAAAGTTCTGCCAGTTTCCTCCGTCATGTCCCTGTCACTCCGCAGCGTTACTGTCTGTCTCATTTAAATAGCTGGTTGTTACCTTGTAGGGAGGTGTGATGGTGACTTCGTTGTATACTCGGATGCTCTGGCCCGCCCAGGACACGTCGTCTATGACGCGCGCAATCGCCAGGAACAGCCTCTGGCCCTCAGGATCTAGGCACGCTGAGAGGGCGGATACCTGGAATTGTATTCATTCTATTTACCCCACTCAAACTTTGACGATCTCCCTAGCACAGTGTTGAGCGCTGTTGTCACTATATGGGATTGGGAGGTTGCGGGTTTGATTCCTGGCAGTGTCAATTTGGGAATTTATTTATTTACTTTTAAAAAAAGTATTTTATACTATGTGAAAGTTTTTGTGTGCCACTATAAAACAGCAAAAAACTTCCTTGACATCTTTCTGTGGTGTTTGTGGCATGATAGACGATTTGCTAAACATATTTATGAGTGTCAGAATGTGATCAAAGGATGGTCATTAATGGCGATATTCAGTTGGAATAGACTGGATGTGGGACTCTTTCAGAGCGTTCTGGCAAGTCCCACATCAGAATCAGTGAAAAGCTTGGTTAATTTGGTCACTGCTTGCCATTGGTGACCATCTTCGGATGTCAAATGTATTTAAAATAATGTTACAATGGGGTTGACATGTTCTTTAGAATAAAAACCCCAAAAAAAAGAGATCGCACCCAATCTACTCAAACAAATTGGTTTTGCTCTACTAATTTTATATAGAGATAGGTAGCATTCTAATCAAAGAGTTCCGGCAGTATCTTCAAAACCTGTATCCACTGGGACAAGTCATGGGTATCATCTAGTTTAAATATATTCTTACAAGAAATATTATTACATATTAAGAAGAAATATTATATTACTAGATGATTCCCGCGACTTCGTCCGCGTGGACTATGCCTATGTCCTACCCCTGTACCAAATTTCATTAAAATTGGTTGAACAGATAAATTTTTTGATTCCCATGGCAACCTTTGAATTTTCCGGGATAAAAAGTAACCTATGTCCTTCCCCGGGATACATCCTGTCCCTGTACCAAATTTCATCAAAATCTGTTAAACAGATGGGCCGTGAAAGCGTAGCAGACAGACAGACAGACAGGCACACTTTCGCATTTATAATATTAGTATGGATTATTCAATATTTATTTATTCAATTTAGGTATGCTGTACACATAATGGCGTCCAAAACTTATAACACATTATGATGGTAATCAATTACAGTATCTTAAGACTAACAAGCTACAAGGGTTCCAAATGTGGCCTGGGCTGAGAAGAGCTCACAACAAACTCAGTCGGGTTTTTTTTATTATCATTATTATTTTGACTTTATACTTTTGAGATTAGAGTAGGTTCAGTCAAAATCAACATATCCTAAATTGGTCTTACTATTGCATCATAGCCTTGCTTTCAAGTAATTTTATAAAGTTATATTTGTTTTGATAGTATCAGTATAGAGCCTTATAACCAGGACCCAAGCAGATCACAAGAGTAAATAAATGATACAATAGAATATATTAACTTAATGGATCTTTTGATTGACACTATCCTATCAATGTATCAGATTTAACTGCTAACTAGGATTTTGGAAGATTTTAAGTGTTTGAGTCACTAAGTAGACGTTCCAACACGTTTATATTACAAAAATAAAGTACTACTCACCAGTCTGCGCTTGTTTTCTATCGAGTTTCTAACGCGTGTATTCAACCTATGAATATTCAACGATTGAGGAGGTTCGGGTACCGTTGTAACCTCTTTCTTTATCTGTACGTCGCTTACGAGCGATAGATTCACGATATTCACATCGTGGCGCTTAGGATTACCACTGGAAGATGGACATTTGAGGATCAGCATTTTTGTTTGAGGATCGAAAGCTAAGACTTCTCCTTCAATTTCTTCATTATAACACGTCCTCGTAGCAACTATGCTGCCGATGGAGAAACAGTCGGAGACTGTAGACATCGTTGTTTTGTTATGAATTTATAAAATAATCACGTTTTTGTGGTTAAAATTTGCTACAGTTGTTTTGTTAGAAAACGCAAAGTGACAAGTCCGCCATGAATTTGTGACAGATTGGCGTTGTGATGTACACGAGTCACTGTGCTAACTCGTTCAAGTCGCGTTTCGCTTTACTCGAGTCGACTCGATGACTTTAGTTCAAAGAACTTGAGTTGACGTCTAGAAAGACGGAAAAAAGCCCCAAAGTGCAACAAGAAACTGCTGAGTTTCTTGCCGGCTCTTCTCGGTACATTCACATTCCAAATCAGTCTGTAGTATGGCCATCATGATTAAAGCTTAAAACAAAACGTATTGAATATAGTAGGTTTAAAGAGAATAGAAAGTTTGAGACGAACACAAATTTTGTACGTCCTATATGAAATAAACAAATTGTTGAGCGGTTCGATGTTCACTTGATTTGGTTTTCAATGTTCACTACTGAGTATCCGGCTGGCAGCACAAACTCTGGACATGCCAATATCCAGAGTACTCTTAACTTTGTGCTCTCCACCCACCCACAGCTCATGACATAAAGCCAAGTCAACTCGAGTCCAGCTTCAAGAAGACTCGATGTACTCGAATAGAAAAAAAGGACTCGTCATCACTAGTATGGCGGCGCACTGATTAAAGCTGGCGAAATGCGTTTCGTTTTTGCTACGGTTTTTGCATAGATTTACGATTTTAAAAAAAAATACTTTTCAGCTGCAAAAGTACGTAAGTGAATTTTAGCACAAATTATGAGAATCTAGGAATCTCTGTAAGAGGCGCGAATATTTAAAAATTGGTACGGGGGCACTTCCGTGCCCCGGAACGTAAACATTTTCACTCGCATTTCCTACCTCCATGGCCGAATTACTCTTAATTACGACGACACCAGTCGCTGTTTATTAAAACGCCTTCACGGAGGAAGTCTTCTGTAGCTACTAGCTGTACTACCCCTATATTCTGTGGTGGTACGTACGTACCACGACTAGCCGATATTGCGAACCAGTCCAACCAAAAAAATCTCGACAAAGCCGCGGGCTTCATCTAGTTAATATTAAATCATTGAGCATGCAGGCTATCTCTATTCTCCACTATGAAAGGATTTTATAGACTTCACCCAAATAAAATAAACTAAGGACCTATGCGAAACTAACAAGCCAAACATAAAAAAATAAAACAATTTATCTAAAGGTGTACTCATTTATTTTTGAAGCACTTATTTCTAGCCGATTATTATGAAGATATATGAACGAATGAAATTCTTAAAGGCATTCAATAACAAAAAAAATGATATGTAAATATATTATGAGATAATTTTATTAGGTGCAATAAAATTAAATAAAGGTAGGCGTACACTGCTGACTAATTTATACAACCACTATAGGTATGGATCTTAAGGCCGACCATACACGGACTGCTCGAGCAGTTAGCCAGTGATCAACATAAAAGTACATGGACCGCTCTTGCAGTCAAAGTCAACAGCTTGAAGCTACCATTGATAACTGCTGCCAACCGCCCGAAGCAGTCGCAACTGCTCGAGCGGATCCATGTATGTGTGTACGTAGAAGACTGTAGTTCACTATGCAGTCGCAGCTTGAAGCAGTTCATCCTGACTGCTTCAAGCTGTCCGTGTATGGCCGGCCTAAGATTAACAATTTTTCAAAGTATATAGAGGTACCTTAAGCTGCCGAATACAGAAACGCTAAAGTACTTGGAAGCTACTCAAATATGACGCTTTCATATAAAAATCCCAACATGCGCTTAAATTGAGAAGACAATCAGCAGATCACATCATAGCTTGTATATTGTCAAACTTAACAAACCCTAGAAGGATATGTAAATAGATAACTAAAATAAATATTTTCTATTGAACTTTGATAGTTAATCTAGTCATAAAGCAATATTAGCGATGGCTTTCTCAATTCTAACGCAACTTGAAATACTTTTCAGTATTCGGGCTTCGTTTTTATGATGATATTTCTTTATTACAGAGTGCACGCACTAAATAGCTTTATCTGGAAGAACATATTTATAATATATTATATAACATATTACATTAAATATATATTTAAACTAATAATATACAATAAAATAATTATTATGACAAGTATTTTTTTAAACCGCAGACAGACCAATCGCTCTATTAAAAGACTCGATGATTTTTTCTACAAGGAAGAGATTGTTTAAGCAATAAGACCGCCTTTGCACCATGCTATATAATCTTTCTGCGTTTACTTTCTATTCAGGAGTTTTTTATATGTATTTTTTATGTTTATTCCATGATTCCCGCAAATTAGTAAGGTTTTACTTGGTATTTTAAAAAAATATTGAGAATTCTTCGTTATACCGGAATAAAAAGACGCCTTTGTTACTCTCCAGGTCTTTCAAACTAAATCCTTCTATCTATCCGTTGCTCCACAGCTGCGTAGTTAAAGGACAAACCAATATACAAACACATTAGCATTTATAATATTAGTATGTCGTGTTCCAATTAGGATGTCGTGTTCAAATGATTGCTCATCTAAATTGGTCTCCTAAATACATCTTCGCTTCGCTAAGTGGACAGACAAATTACCTAAAGAAGTTCTTCAATTCGGTCTGCAAGCGGCTTTACAATAAATAAGAATTATACTAGTAAATTATACTATACTTTAGTTTTTATTCGCTCTTAAACTTAATAAAGATATATATTATTCTATACTTAGCATTGTTTTTGAAGAAAATATACAACCATTTTTTTTTGGGTAACAAAGGAAGTAGACATTTGTGGGTATGCCGAAGGATTTGAAAACAAAGTCTGAAAAATTATAGACAGACTAGCTTTTGCCAACAACTTCGTTCGCGTGGACTACAGAAAATCAAACCCCTATTTTTACCCCTCAGGGATTGAAATATCAAAAATCCTTTTTAAGCATATGCCTACGACATAATAGCTATATGTATGCCAAATTTCAGCCTGATCCGTCCAATGGTTGCAGCAATGAGCTGTGCGTTGATAGATCAGTCATTCACCTTCTCCTTTTAAATATTTAGAAAAAAAACACAGAGTTGATCGTTTTGTATGGCTCCAGTGTTCTTAGAATCCACACAAAAATAATCCATTCTCAAATGGATTGAAATCATATAATAATTTGAAATACACAAGTTGCTGAGTAAAAAAAGAACAAAGTACGTCATATATTTTCTTCTGAAACTTATTGAAATATGAAAAACATGAACTTAACTTTATCTTCAAATTACTTAAGACTAGTATTTTTTCAAAAAAAAAACTTAATTCATTTTTATTATTTTATTTTGTCTGTTGATGATTTTTGGTCGTGGATTTTTGGTTGGTGGAAAATGTCGGTAATACATATATATATATTATGATTTTAATAATTTTTGTTTTGATATGCATAAATCATATTTTTATTTTTTTAAACATTTATTTTGCAATCGTTTCCACCTTTTTTCAAGTAATCAAAAAGCATCAACAAATATAATTAAAACAACAAAAAAAACATGAAAGTACTTTTATTATAGTAAGAAAATACAAAATATCACTAATTGATCAAAAATACATTTTTTTTTGAAATTTTTTCTTCACTTTTACTTTACGAAACGTACCAAATAACAGTCTGAATGCTCGGAATAAGAGCGGCCACACACGGGCAGCTGGAGCAGTCGCTATCGACTGATCGAGCAGTCCTGATTAACTGCTCAGTCTAGCCAGGCATTTCAAATTATAATTTCTACCAAAAATAAATAAAACTACTTATAAAATCAATTATGCTTACTTGGTAATTATTTTTCATGAGCATAATTCCCAATATAAATTTACAGATCTAAAAGTTATAATTCTTTCGTTTTTCATAGGAAGAATATGAAAGTCTAGGAATACAATAAGAAAATAAAGAATAGAAAACTAATAAGCTGACAAAATTACTGTTTGCGAAAAATAATACTATCTTAATTATTCTAGTTTTAGACCTGTGAATTTAGTTGAGTTAATACCAAATTAAATTATTTTGGATTCATAAATACTACGAAATAACTACCGAATTCTACTAAAATGCCCGAAATATTACCATTTTTGGTAGAAATTAAATCTACGATCCTAACCACACTTAATACGAAACTCCAGTCGAAATTGAAAAAAATATGGCTTAATGGAATTATTCCAGTTAAATTCTTTTCCAAAATGAAAATATAACTACAATTTCAGTTTTAACTATAGAGTAGAGTGTAGACTATCGTAGTAGAACAAACACTGCATCTTGTTTTTTGTAAGGAATAATATAACACTTTTTACCTTCATATTCTCCCTTTTGAACATATCTGCATTGTCTATTCTAATACATTGCTAGCTCTACATCAATAGTACCAACATAAAAACATTTCAAAATAACTTTTGAAATAGTGGTTTAATTAGAACAAAAAAACAAAACTGTTTTTTATATCCCCATTCTTTTAACTCGACTCGATACATACTATATCAGCAGTCACCTTTATTTGCCATAGTGATAAATGTTATAGAAATTCTGAATTAAATATACTTACCTGAAGTTATTGACTTTTATGCTTTTATTTTTCTACTTTTCTTTATTTAGTTTTCCTATTTTTTTTGGAAAAACTTTTACTAGAGAAATAAATAAATATTTTAGGAAGGTTTACTTAATCTTTACCCAACCGATTAGAAATTGTCTTCAACAGAATAAGCCACAAATCAATAAACATAATTAGGATTTATTATTCCGACTCTTCTCAGTAGAAATACATTCCGAACCAGTGATAAATTTACTTGACGATTCAAAAGCACTTGTAAAGGTTTATTTGAATAAAAAAAATCTACTTTAAATAAAGTATGGACTTAAATTATAAAAATGTTTTTATTCAAATACACTTTTACAAGTGTTTTTGCCTCGTCACGTCAATCTACCACTGGATTTCAGTAATAATATGTCTTCCTAACCGAATTTTGGCCACGGCGGCTAAGCTCTGTGGAGATTAGCCATCTGCGCGCGAAATATTATAATGCACAAAACTGCGTAAACACAGGTGAACTGTCTATTCCCTTACTCTCATAGCCAGATGGGACGGAAAATCCAGTACATGTCAGTTCTAAAGCGTTGTTAACTCTATGCGCATTATAAAGGTGACCGCCCACTACCCTAGGCTCCGTCTCAGTCTTATATCTAGTTCAGGATGATGAGTCTAGGCGGGAGCATGCCCTTCTTACTGAGCCACACTCTGGAAAAAAAGGATCACATTAGTACACACACGTAAAAACACGTAAAAACTTTTAAAGTGTTAATTAATAACCATGGGTCTGAATTGTTCCAGCGGCTAGTAAAAATAATCTATACTATAATATTATAAATGCGAAAGTGTTGATGGATGGATGGATGTTTGTTACTCAATAACGCCAGGACAGAGATTGGCACTATAATCTTAGTCTGGAATAACACATCGGCTACTTTTCATCCCGGAAGATTAAAGAGTTCCCGCGGCAACAAAAAACCTCAATCCACGCGAACGAAGTCGTGGGCATCAGCTAGTCTAATTGATATAATTATAGAACCAATTAATTTACGATGCAAGTGAGACGGTGATAATAAAAAAAAACACCTGGCTGAGTTCGTTGTGGACTCTTCTCAGACCTGCAGCCCTATTCTGTAACTCAGTGGCTATCAAAAAATGAAAGCCACTGACTTATATTTTTTATCCATTGAAGGTTTGCTATGAAACATTATTTTATTTTTTCATAGTGGACCTGCAATGGACAAAAAATATATGTCAGTGGCTTTCATTTTTCGATAGCCACTGAGTTACAGAATAGGGGGGCAGGGCGCGATTGGAACCCTCGTAGCTTTAGTTATAAGATACCGTTGTTAATTAATTATTTGTATGCCTTACTGAATGTCAGGTTTGAATAAATATATTTGGACTTTGACTTACGCCGCAACAAGAGTTCTCTGGCAGATAAAAGAACTTCCACCACCACTACAGCCCATTAACGTTCCACTGCTGGGTACAGGACTCCACTCTCATAGGAGAGAGGGAATTAGAGCTTAGATCCACCACGCTGTTCCAATGCGGGTTGGCGGGCTTTGACGACTATTATCATGTTAGTGATAGTAACCGGGACCAACGGCTTAGTGTGCTCTCCGAGGCACGGCGGTGGCACACCACCAACTTCCAACTCCGTGCTGGCACTGTAAATTTTTTAATCCACAAACAAGCTTACCGCTTGACCAGCGAGGCAGTCGACTTTTGGCTTTGCCGTATAAAAAAAGGGCAAGCGAAGCGAGTGCGAAATGAATATATTAATATCAACTCACCCGATGCCGGCTCCGAGAAGCAATGATACTATATTGGTGACGAGAACGGCCGCGATGGCGCCTCGGCTGAACAGGCACGTGCGACGGACGGACAGACAGTGGCTCTGCGGATAACATTTATTATTTACTATTATACTATATACTATAGATATAGTAAAGTATACTGTATAGATATTATAAACGCGAAAGTTTGTGAGTATGGATGTATGGATGTTTGTTACTCTTTCACGCCAGAACGGCTGAACGGATCTGGATGAAATTCGGCACAGAGATAGATTATAGTGTGGAATAACATATTATAGGCTACTTTTTATACCGGAAGATTAAAGAGTTCCCGCGGGAACCAAAACACCACAAATGGATGTTTGTTATTCAATCACACCAGTACGCTTACTCTGAGTTTTAACATTGCAAATACGATTGATCGACGTGAGAGCTCACCACGCCAAGCGTCAAAGTAAAATGAACCCAAAAGCTCTTGATTTAAAGTCACAAATTCAGCGTGTGGAGCGTTGGCTGTGAATAAATACACGAAATTATGCAATGAGCTCTAAACCAATGCGATTAAGGTTCATTTTACTTTGACGCTTGGCGTGGTGAGCTCTCACGTCGATCAATCGTATTTGCAATATTAAAACTCAGAGTAAGCGTACAGAACGGCTGAACGGATCTGGATGAAATTTGGCACAGCTATAGATTATAGTCTGGAATAACACATACTACTTTTTATTGCGGAAAATTAAAGAGTTCCAGCGGAAACCAAAAAACCTCAATCCACGCGGACGAAGTCGCGGGCATCAGCTAGTTTACTATAGATATATTATTATCAGCCAAGCTAAAGTTGGGTTTCACAGGATGTCCAAGACCCTCTGCAGTCCTAAATTACAGCTCGAGCTAAGATGCCGCATTGTGAAATGCTACGTCTGGTCCACTCTCTTGTATGGTTGCGAAACATGGGTTCTCAAAAAGGAAGCAACTAACCGATTGCAAGATTTCGAAATGTGGATATACAGGAAAATTCTTAAAATCACCTGGAACAGCTTTACACCTAACACTAAGGCACTGGAACTAGTCCACAAAAACAGAGAACTCATGTCCATCATCATGCTGAGAAAACTGGCTTTCTTCGGACATCTGCAAAGAGGAGCCCAATTCTCCCTTTCAAGACTAGTTTTGGAAGGAAGGATTGCAGGCAAGAGAGCTCCAGGTCGGCAAAGGCGCAAGTGGTTGGACAATATAAGGGGGTGGACGGGGCTTAGCTATCCAAGGCAAAAATATGCGGCTCAAAATAGAGATTTTCGCATGATGACCGCCAAACTTCGGTTTGAAGAAGGCACGCGGTGATTATGATAAATATAGTTTGCGCCAAACTAGTAATAAATAATATTTTGTTTGCAGGAACATGGGTACAGATATAGGTCTTAAAGTAGTAATGTCCCTTACATATTATTTTACCATATAATCATTGTGTGCAAATCGTTAAGTTTTTAAGGGTATCTTATTATATTAAATTATTTTATTGGTATTAGGTGTTATAACCTAGTTTTAAGATTTGCCATGCCCTGACCAATGAAGACATGAATTAAATGTAAATGTAAATATTACTACCAATATATTGCATGAATATCTCACCTGCTGCATGGCAGGCGCTAGTTGTTCCAGCACCTCGATGGAGGAGGTCGCTGAAGGTGGGCCCCGAGCACTCTGAGGGTGCTTGAAACGCCAGTCCCTGGAAGCAAATTAGCGTTTTGCAAAAAAAAAAAAAAGACGTGTGGCACTCGGAGACTGCCGCGGTAAAGCTATTGCATAGCATTTTTTATCAACTTGCTATGACTACTTGTGTTGTTGACTTCAAGTTGTTGAAAATATAAAGGCGAAATATTTTTATGAAAAGATGATTTTGATTGCTATGACTACTTCTAATAAAAAACTCTATAAAAACTCTACTCTTATAAAAAACCTCAACAAAGAGGTTTTTTGATTGAAAACATAATTCTTTAAAATTATTTCGCCTTTATATTTTCAACAACTTGAAGTCAACAACACAAATAGTCATAGCAACCAAAATCATCTTTTCATAAAAGTAGTCTTCTTATTTTCAACAACTTGAAGTCAACAACACAAGTAGTCATAGCAACCAAAGTGTTAGGTTTTTTTTCGTTACGGAATTTCTGGATTCGGTCTCCACGCTCAAGGCCTGCGATAGAAGCTATGCAATAGCTTAAAAACAAATAATTGTGTGTATGCAAGTCACACACGGCAGTAGTGAAACTTCAGAAAAGTAGCCGTGTTTTTTTACGCCACTACAAGTTAGCCCTTGACTGCAATCTCACCTGATGGAAATTGATGATGCAGTCTAAGATGGTAGCGGGATAAACCGTTAGGGGAATGGCAGTTATATTAAACCCATACCCCTAGTCAGTTTCTACACGGCATCGTACCGGAACGCTAAATCGCTTGGCGGTACGTCTTTGACCTTGGAAGTATGAAAGCGGCGTCCGCGCCTTGCCGCCTCCGTATACATGGCGTCCTGTCGGTTGCAGACATTTTGTCTAAACTAATATTATAAAAAGGAGAGATTTGTTTGATTGTTTGTAATGGATAAACTCAAAAACTACTCAACCGATTATAAAAATTCTTTCACCTATAGAAAGGTACATTATCAGCGAGTAACATAGGCTATATTTTATTTTCAAAAAATCTGAGATTTCTACGAAAGTTGCAATAATAATCTATACTAATATTATAAAGAGGTAAAGTTTGTAAGGGTGTAGGCCGTAGGGGGTAATCTCTAGATCTACTGAACCGATTTTGAAAATTCTGGTACCAATAGAAAGCCACATTATTTGTGAGTGTCATAGGCTATATTAACCCGAAAAATTAGGGAGTTCCCGTGGGAGTTTAAAAAACTTATTTCACGCGGACGAAGTCGCGGGTATCTGCTAGTGTGAAAATCGTCTCATCTGAGAGCTTCAGTGGCGTGCGCTGCGTAAATAGTAAAAGTTACACGAAAACAATGTATGGTGGAATACGATATGCCTGCACCTTGCCCTCGCCCGCCTCCTCTCGTGCAAAGGCGGCTCGCTCAAAGGAGCGCTGGTGCAGTGAACTCCCACAAAATTAAAAAAAATACATGGGTACTAGGTGTATAATAATCAAATAAACTTTGCTATAAACGTTATTAATATTTTTATATAAATCTATTCCCATTGTCATTTTAATCATGAACATCCATAAGTACCTACCTACCTACTTTACTACTTATTTCATCAATCAACACAAATTTAATACATGGTATTTTTGTTAAGTGGAGCGCTTAGAACAACGCTCCTATAGACGAAAGTTTAGTACAACGTTCTTATTGAAATGTAATGAGAGTAAAAGAGAGCATTCGATGCGAGCGGCGCGTGAGACAAAAGATTTGTATGAGAAATTTGGTAAATATGGAGCGGCGCTCCTGACACGAAGTACGCATGCGCGATATTACCCGATTAAATGACATGGCCTGTTGTCACGAAGAAAGAGTTAAAACTCGCGAGTATTTTTTTTATTCGTATTATGCCGGTAAGATGTAAACAAAACACAAAATACGAAAGTAAATTTATTTTGATTTCTTCGCGAGTGCGTCGGATCATTGTACAGTGGCTGGAAAATCTGTATTGTTGTTTTAAATAGTGTACATTATACATATTGTGTTGTGTATTTATGTGAAAAATACTGTGATTTATGTAAATAGTGTAGGCGATTAAAATGGAACAATATAACGTAATGACCGCCGAATGGACTTCATTTACAAATAATTGGTACTTAAGCATTTTCTTTTTTTTTAGTGAACTCCCAATATGATCTTTCACGAGCCGCCTCTGCTCTCGTGTATATCCCGCGCCTAAGAGGTTAATGGTATAAATTAATATAAAAAATTATTTTTAAACAACCGACTTCAAACTCCCGCGCCAACTTTACAACAACAAGCACACGCTATACAAAGTACTTATTTTATTGTTGATATTTTAAAAACCGCTCGACCGATTTCGATAAAATTTATATGGCACCACTTGGGAAGTATGCCCTTTCAAATAAAAAAAGAATCATCCAAATCGGTCCGCCCAGTCAAAAGTTCTGAAGTAACAAACATTAAAAAAAATACAGTCGAATTGAGAACCTCCTCCTTTTTTTGAAGTCGGTTGATCATTAAATTAACCCTGTGTATAATAGCTTGGAAACCATGTGTGGGTACTCACTTGGGCGGCATCTGGTCGGGTCTACTGCTCCATTCCCACACCCAATCGTTTGAGTCGTCCTGCAAACGTACAATAGTTCACTGTTGTATACTTTCCCAACATTCATCATCTTAATTTAATTTATTAATCATATTATTAATATGAATAGTACCGAACAGATACCGAATTTGGTAGTCCGAATTTGGCCTTCCTCCGTGCCTCGGAGAGCACGTTAAGCCGCCGGTCCTGGTTATTATCACTATTCACTAACATCATGATAATAATCGTAAGCAACCTAAGAGTTTAAATAGTAATCTTAGTATCTTAAATGACCTGGGAACCCATCGCATTATTATCCTGAGAAATCCCCAGCCCTTATGTGATTAATGGAATAGGGTCGTGACCCTATTCCACTAACCACCCTCACGACCATCAGCAATGAGGAATACAACGCAGAGAGAAAGATTTAAAACTCACCCTCCAGCAGTTGATGTAGACACCCTTCAGCTCATCCTCCGTGGATGGTTCCAAGTTGGGACTGTTAGGAGGTGATTTTGGGCTGGAAAAAAGAAAAAAAATGTTTGTGTCAAAATGTAATAAAATATTTTGAAGCAATTTTTTTTAAAATAATTGTATACTGTGATACACTATAAGTGATTATTGAATAGAGGATCTCCCAAAAGTCGTAATATCCACGTCCCCTGATAGTTTTATTTTTGAAAACGATTTTAAACTATCGATTGAACTTAAAAAAGAACGTCGAATTTTGGTGACGTCACTGCTCAGTATTTCATACAACATCCCATAGAGATGAGTTCCCGCGGGAACCGAAAATCCTCAATCCACGCGGACGAAGTCGCAGGCATCAGCTAGTATATTATGATAATTCACAGTCATACCCCACTTTCAGTAAAAATAAAGAGAAACTTTCGCCTGCGATTGTACTTGTAAGAAAATCACTGACCATCCTACATTCCTAGTATGCTACCCTAGTACTTATAACCGGTTTCACCTAGACGCGATATCTAAAATCTAGGCATTCTAGTTTTGTTTGTTGTAAATAAATAGCTAGGCTGAGTTTAGGCAATTATTATTATAGTCTAAGGCCTAGGCTATTTCAATAATATGCAATGACTAATTGAGATTGATTTTAAAATATGCATGTAAATAGTTAAATATGTATAATGTATAGCTTTTATAACAGCTATACGATAGTACGATCATACTAATATTATAAATGCGAAAGTGTGTTTGTTTGTCCTTCAATCAACAGAGCAACGGAGCGACGTGATTTTTGCACGATTATAGTTCAGGACCTAGAGAGTACCATAGGCAAAATTGAGGAGTTACCATGGAAATAAAAAAAAACTGATTCCACGCGGAGGAAGTCGCGGGCATCAGCTAGTAATATCTAAATTATATAACTAAGTTGTTGTAAGTTGTAACGATACGCCCCAATGGTTTTCATATATAACATAGCTTGATAACAAACGTTAAGTACCGCGATAAAAATATACTATACTACCGATACCTATTATAAAAGGCCGACGAAATCGATATTATAATATTGCGGAGAAACAATATAAAATGGCCAAGGCCGAGGTTATTTGTCATACAATACCTATTTATATTCAAATTCAAGTGTTTTTAATTCAAATACACTTTTAAAAGTGCTTTTGAATCGTCGAGTGACTCTACCACTGCTTTGGAATTCCTTCGGATTTTGGATTTTGAAAAAAACTGCTTGCTGAAGAGTTACATAATGTTCTCAAAAGTGTCAGAAATCTGCTAATCCGCATTTGGCCAGCGTGTTTTCTATCTTTTCTAAATTTTCTCTTATGGGACGATGCGGAGGGGTAACTAGCCGGCAAAAACATCCGTAACGAAAATGAGTAAGATTTTTTTTACGAAAGCAAAAGGTCTTAAATATACTACATCCGAAATTAAACTTTAATGCTTCAGTGTTAAGGTTTATATTTTGTTTATTTATTTATTAAAAAAAAGTTTAAGTTTTTTTTTCGTAAAAATAGAACTTGGAATTAATATTTATGTGATAAGGAACTTCGTTCCTATCTGGTGTCCCACGACACCACACGTTATTTTTATTCTACCACATACTCTTAACCGTAATCTCACCTGTGTGACGCAGTCTAAGATAGTAGCGGGCTAACATGTTAGAGCAATGGCAGTTATAAACTCAAACTCAAAGTATATTTATTCAAAATTGGTACCTGCACAGTACACCTTCTGAACGTCACGTTTACAAAGTATAAGACGTGATGGTGATAATAATTAACCACGGTATCTTAAAACTATAGCTACGAGGGTTCCAAAAGCGTCCTGGTCTGAGAAGAGCCTAAAACAAACTCAGCCGGGGTTTTTATTTTATTATCATCTTTTCTCAAATATCGCAAACTAATTAGATTTATAATTATAAAGATCACTTTAGTGATAACGCCGCCTTTGCGCATTACCACAGTTTCCTGTCTTCTGTTTTGTATGCATAATTTTGTACCTATTTGTACCTAATACCTATGTGTTAAGATGCAATAAAGACTTTTTCACACCACTCGCTCAACAACGCCCAATTACATGGCCTGTTATCTAAGGTTAAAGTAAGACATTAAATCCCTAGGGTTATAATGTTGTACTGAAATCCATTATTCCCTAGGGTTATAATGTGATTTGAATTTAGAATTATCGCGCATCTGAAGCAAGATCTGAAGGAAATTCTATTCATTCCAAAGAGGTTTTATTCATAATTCTTATTACTATATCCATAAAGTCTAATTTCGGTAAACAGAATGTATTCTTAGCAGGCGCGGCCAACTCGATTTTCGAAAACCGAAGCTGTGGCCCACTAGATTCGCACTGACGACATTTGTTTGTCAAATCGAGTAGGCCACGCCAGCTGAAAGAAGTGGTTGTATCGCGAGGTGTGAAAAGTAGAGTATTCACCGTAGGGGTAATGCTGTATTAATCGGGGGCCCCTAATTCCCGCGCTACTCTCAGGATTCTAGATGCAACACCCTCGCTACGCTCGGGAGTTACTCTAAAATCCCTCGTTCCGCTTGGGATTTATCCCGGCGCCCGTGACATAATACATCGCATTACCCCCGTGGTGAATAATCTACTAATACTACTACTACTACTATATCAGACTAATTAATAGCCGCTGGAACAATCCATACTTTTTTATCCTTTAATTAATCCTTCATTAATTAACAGGATTTTTCATTTAGTTTGCGTACATTAAATCCATACCCCTAATCGGTTTGTACACGGCATCGTACGGGAACGCTAAGTCACTCGGCGGCACGTCTTTCCCGGTAGAGTGGTAACTAGCCACGACCGAAGCCTCCCCCCCAGACAAATCTCATTCTCTCTCTCACCTGCCCTTGATGCTGGAGGCCCGGGAGTGTCTCACGGAGGAGTCCCGGCTCTCGCGCTGCGCCTCTCGCAGCAGTCTAATGTATTCGTTCTCCGCGCCGCTCAGGACGCCACCAGAGTTCAGCTCCACCCACGATTCTGGAAAGATTACAAATATTTATTAGTGGAAATCAATAGGGATGATACCTATATCAAAAATAAATTATTTCTAACTGATTATTATTATTAAATAGAGGGTCTTCCAAATGACCTAAAATTCACATCCTCGGTTAGTTTTAAGTGTGATAACCATTTTAAAATATAGATTTAAAAAAAAAGTGCGTTGAAAGATGACGTCACTATTGTGAATTTCATACAACTTCCATACCTACTAGCAGTGCGTTTTTAAGTTTGATAAAGAGTTGCTGATTTGATCATCATCCCTATTGAGGGACGAGTGGCCTAGCAAAGGACGAGTGACCTAGTTGTGACATCGTATATCAGTCGATTGCAATTGTTAAGCAACGTTGACCCAAGTCGGTAACTGAATGGGTGACCGAATTTGGAGGTTCAAATTTGGCCTTTTCATTTCCTTCGTGCCTCGGAGAGCACGTTAAGCTGTCTGTCACGGATAATATCTGATAATATAATCGTTACAAAAACCTATAGTTGAAATACTCTTAGTTGAAGGACGTGGGAACCCACCGCATTATTATCCCAAGAAAACTCCTACCATCATGTCATTAATGGAGAGGGGTCACGACCCTCAGCAACGAGAAACACGACGCAGAGATCAGCTAGCTAGCTAAAATAGTGGGCCGTGGGACGTACCTAAGGCTACATACTCAAATATTCAAACCACAGTTTATAATATTAGTATGATTAACTAGGTAATTGGCTGCCTACTTCACACAATAATAGATATCATTGCAGTTAGGTGCCACTGGTTTTTAATGAAGATCTTATCAAAATGGGGCGAGCTTAATGTATAATTAATGGATGGAACTACATGCTACATGGAATATAATGTTTTAGACGAAGAATGAGAACATTGCATGGCATTTAAACTATTAGTTACTTACTACGAGGGCTGGCATCACCCGAATTCTGAAATTATGTTTCATCCCGCGGCACACACTATATTTTTCATATAGTGTGTGCCGCGGGATTTTAGTTGATGGGTAAAATGACAATTAAAAAGATTTGGAACAGACTAAAGATACTCTGACAGGGTTGACCGTACAAATCGTAGTCCAATGGGACGAAAATCTCCCACTAGGCACTCTGGCATCGTTAGGTATAGTCAATAGTCAATATCATTTATTCAATATAGGTACACTATAGGTACACTTATTGACGTTAAAAACCGGCCAAGTGCGAGTCGGAGTCGCGCACCGAGGGTTCCGTACTCAAGAAGTAGGTATAATTACCTTTGTTAATGAACCGCAAAACTAACTTTGTTTGTAGAGGTTTACTGTTAATATCAAAAAATTACGTTTGTTGTATGGGAGCCCCCCTTTAATATTTACTTTATTGATATTTAATTATTTATTTTGAAAGGTAATATACAAGTTAATATTCTGTGAAAATTTGAACCGTCTACCTGTTACCGTTTTTAATATTGAGCAAAAAAATACGAAAAAAACACGTTTATTGTATGGGGACCCCCCTTAATATATATATTTTTTGAATTTTTAGTATTTGTTGTTATAGCGGCAACGGAAATACATCATTTGTGAAAATTTCAGCTTTCTAGCTATCACGGTCTATGAGATACAGCCTGGAGACAGACAGACAGACAGACAGCGGAGTCTTAGTAATAGGGTCCCGTTTTTACCCTTTGGGTACGGAACCCTAAAAATTACTTTAAAAAACATGATGGTGATAATCGGTTACGGTATCTTAAAACTAAAGCTACGAGGGTTCCAAACGCGCCCTGGTCTGAGAAGAGCCCACAACAAACTCAGTCGGGTTTTTCTTTTTTTTTATTATCATCATCTCACAAACCATCTTAATTAAGGAACTATCAGAGCCGTTAGAGCAAATTACTGCCAAGCTTCCTTGTCGTTTAAGTAGTCCCTTACATGGTAATAAGATTTTTCAATGAGTTTACGTTTTACATTAACTTTGAACTTATTCAGAGACATCATCAACATGCCTTCTGGGAGCTTATTGTAGAAGCGGACACTGCAGTTTCCAACAAATGAATTGCTAATTTTACTAAGCCTAAAAGCAGGCATTACAAGTTTATTTCTATTTCTAGTATTGACATTATGACAATCACTTTTCTTCTTGAATTTATCAATGTGTTTATGCACGTATACTAAATAAGGTAAATAATATTATTATGCTCGTATCAATTCAGGTCGACCTTCACCTTCATTATCGACAAGTAGGTATCGAATACCTACCCACAAGTTACCATTTAATTGCAAAAACAAGCCGCTTTAATCTATACTAATATTATACAGGTACTAATCTATACTAATATTATAAAGAGGTAAAGTTTGTGACGTTGTAGCCTTGTAGGGGGTAATCTGAATCTCTGGATGTACTGAACAGATTTTAAAAATTCTGGTACCTGGAAAAGTGTATTAAGCTATACGTGGTGAATACTTTGAAAAACAATAAAAAGTACTATAAGGTTCTAGTTGTGATTTTTTCTTCAAACGACAGAACTTAAAAGGTACATGCCTAGTATCTCACAAATAATGTGGCTTTCTAATAATGTGGCTTAGAAAGCCACATTATTTGTGAGTGTCATAGGCTAATATATTACTCGAAAAGTTAGGAAGTTCCCGTGGGAATTTTAAAAAAATTATTTCACGCGGACGAAGTCGCGGGCATCTGCTATTAATCTTCTATACTATCTATATATATATAAAATTGAAAGTCCTGACTGACTGACTGACTGACTGACTGACTGACTTATATGTATATCAACGCACAGCCTAAACCGCTGGTCCTAGAGACATGAAATTTGGAGGGTGTGTTTTTTGTAAAGAGTAGGTATCCACTAAGAAAGGATTTTTCGAAATTCCACACCCAAAGGGCTAAAATAGGGGTTGAAAGTTTGTATGAAAGTCCGTCATTTTTCAAGTTATATCCATGAAATTTGGTATTTGAGCTACCGGTTCAAAATGAAGAAATACGTGTTTCGCCATTTTTGAAAATTCTACCCCCAAAGGGCTGAAATAGGGGGTGAAAGTTTGTATGAAAGTCTTTTATTTTACAAGTTATTTTTCAAGTTATATCTACGAAACTTGGTATTTTGGTTTTCGGTAAAAAAATAAGAAGGACGTGTGTAACAATTTTTAAAAATTCCACCCCCAAAGGGATTAAATAGGGATTGAAAGTTTTATGAAATTCCGTCGTTTTTCAAGCTATAGCCATGAAACTTGGTATTTGGGCTTCCGGTTAAAAAGGATGAAATACGGATTTCACAATTTATAAAATTTCTATCCCCAAGAAAGTCAAATAGGGAGTTTGTCCTTCAATCACACCGCAACAGAGCAACAGATCGGCGTGATTTTTTGCATGGGTATTGGGTATATACCTGGAGAGTGACATAGGCTTCTTTTTATACCGGAAAAGTAAGGAGTGCCTGTGGGAATTAAAAAACTTATGTCACGCGGACGAAGTCGCGGGCGTCCGCTAGTTTATATATAAAATTCAAAGTCCTGACTGACTGACTGACTGACTGACTTATATATCAACGCACAGCCTAAACCGCTAGGGTTAGAGACTTGGAATTTTGACAGTAGCTTCCTTTTGTAACGTAGGCGCTCACTAAGTAAGGATTTTTCAAAATTCCACCCCTAAGGGGGTGAAATAGGAGTTGAAAGTTTGTATGAAAGTCCGTCATTTCGCAAGTTATATCCATGAAACTTATACTGAGTTATCGGTAAAAAATAAAGAAATACGTGTTTCACAGTTTTTCAAAATTCCACCCCTAAAGGGGTAAAATAGGGTTTGAAAGTTTGTATGAAAGTCCTTGATTTCTCAAGTTATAGTAATGAAACTTAGCATTTGGGCTTTCAGTTAGATATGCAGACGTACTTACGTGTTTCACCATTTTTAAAAATTCGACCCCCAAAGGGGTGAAATAGGGGAATGTCCTTCATTTATCTTACTATATATATGTCTTCATTTATATTTACTTTACTTTATCAACATATTTTTCAAGTTATAACAATGAAACTTGGTATTTTGGCTTTCGGTATAATATAAAGAAGTACGTGTGTAACAGTTTTTCAAAATTCCACCCCCAAACGGGTAAAATGGGGGTTGTAAGTTGGTGTAAAAGGCCGACGTTTTTCAAGTTAAATAGCCGTGAAACTTGATATTTGGGCTACCGGTTTAAATTATGAAATACATAATCCACAGTTTTTATAAATTCTATCCCAAAGGACGTTAAATAGTCCTTCAATCACGCCGCAACAGAGCAACGGATCGACGAGTTTTTTTTCATGGGTTCTTTTTATCCCGGAAATTAAGGAATGCCTATGGGAATTAAAAAACTTATGTCACGCGAACGAAGTCGCGGGCGTCCACTAGTCTATATGTATATATAAAATTCTAAGTCCTGACTGACTGACTTATATGTATATCAACGCACAGCCTAAACCGCTGATCCTAGAGACATGAAATTTGGAGGGTGTGTTCTTTGTAAAGAGTAAGAAAGGGTTTTTCGAAATTCCACCCCCAAAGGGGTAAAATAGGGGTTGAAAGTTTGTATGAAAGTCCGTCGTTTTTCAAGTCATAGCCATGAAACTTGGTGTTTGAGCTTTCAGTTAAATATGAATATGTACGTCTTTCACCATTTTTAAAAATCCGACCCCCAAATGGGTGAAATAGGGGATGAAAGATTGTATGAAAGTCATTCATTTTTCAAGTTATAGCCATGAAACTTGATATTTGGAATATTGAAGAAATAAGTAATTCACCGTTTTGGAAAATTTTATACCCAAGGACGTTAAATAGAGAGTTTATCCTTCAATCACGCCGCAGCAAGGCAACGGATCAACGTGATTTTTTTCATGGGTATAGTTGAAGACCTGGAGAGTGACATAGGCTACTTTTTCCCCGGAAAATTAAGGAGTGTCTGTGGGAATTTAAAAACTTATGCCACGCGAACGAAGTCGCGGGCAACTGCTAGTTATACTATAAACATACATTCATTAATTTTTAGTCTAGTTTTCGTTTTATTTGGGGCCAATTTTTCTATACTTCGGGTGCCTCTCCTATTAACGAACATTGACTGTCAGCTTGGTTGGTTCTCTTCGTAGGTATATAATATGCACGTATCAATTCCAGTCGACCTTCACCAACAAGGCGCGCTTTAAATATGCTATAAACATATTATAGCATATTATTATTTTTCTATTTCCGAAACACAGGTTTAGTTTTAGATAATTTAACTTTAGTCCAGGATTACACCTGCAATTTTAATAATACGTAATAAAGCCTTTTTTGCTGACAGATTGTACTATATTTTTCCTAATTGACATCTAAATTCTAAATATATCTTAATTAATTTATATTATAACCACAACATTTTTCCTTATCAACTGAATCTATAAACCAAATTATTATAAATATTATCCCTGTAATTAACCTTCTGTTTATTTAGTAATTATTAATTTAGTAACCCTAAGTAAGCAGCTACTTTTACAGAATTCGTATAAAACTTCTGTCAAAATTATTCCTGGGTTGAACCTAACCCGGCGTCTTTGCAAATTGCAAGCGGACCGAATTTTTTACTATTGTCAGTTTTTGTGTTTGAAACGGAATATCATACGTTGTAAGTCTGAGAATAGAATAGGTCCAATACTATAACAACACACATTATTGTGTCACAATATGTGTGTGTGTGTGTGTGTGTGTGTGTGTAAGTGTGACGACGTGGTTATTGTTGTCTATCAAACCAGTTTCACAACCTCGGATGCCTTTTGGCTATTAAAATTCTGTAACTTATCCATTCCAAGATTATATTATTCTGTGAAGTTGGTTGGGATGTTTTAAGTTTAACGTGTATGTATATCTGTGTATCTATCTATCTGTGGAATCGTAGCTCCCAAATGGAGGAACCGATTTTGATTTAATTTGTAGGGTTTCGCACCTCAAGAGCCGTCTCAAGAAGTAAAAAGGAATCCTTAATAGGATCACTTCGTTATCCGTCTGTTTGTCAACATCCCCGTCTGTGTATCTGTCAAGTGTCAAAATCCTTTTTTCGGGAACGCGTGGACGTCCCAAGTTCCCACTTTTATATCAATTATCTATCAACGCACAGCTCAAACCACTGGCCGTATCGGGCGTAAATTTGGCGTACAAATAGCTTGTATGACTTATGTATCCGCTAAGTAATTTTTGAAAATTCTACCTCTAAAATAGGTGTTTGAAATTTGTATGAAAATTGAACTTAACGTGAGTGAAGCTGCGGGCAAAATCTAGTTTGTTACAAGTTTGAAGTTTCTAATAACAAATTTTAACTTAGATGTGTAATCTCGTTCGCGTGAGCTAGACCGGACGTTGCCGGCGCGGCTGTTTAGAGATTATTGAGCGAAAAAATTCTATGTCCATGATTGTACATTATAATATTATAGTATTAGTATATGTCTTATTACTAGCAACAACATAGGTATCATCATCATCATCACTACAGCCTATTAACGTCCCACTGCTGGGCACAGGCCTCCACTCTCATAGGAGAGCGGGAATTAGAGCTTAGATCCACCACGCTGCTCCAATGCGGGTTGGCGGGCTTTAAGGATTATTATCATGTTAGTGATAATAACCGGGACCGACGGCTTAACGTGCTCTCCGAGGCACGGGGGTGAAACACCACCAACTTCCAACTCCGGGCTGGCACTGAGAATTTCTTAATTGAAAAACGCAATACCTAACTTTTATACATAACGTACATAGGTATACATAACGTAAATAGAGATTGAAATCTTAACGGAAGAGTTATACCTAACAGTATAACTCTTCCGTTCCGTAAGTAGAAGTAAGTTCAACAACAATACTAGAAAAACACCTCTCTAAAATTAGACATAGCAAAAACATGTTTTCATAAAATAATATTATGCCAACTAGGCACTCCATCGCTTTAATATTTGCAGGGCAACCAGGGCCCGTATTCTCTAACTCAGTGACTATCAAAAATGAAAGCCACTGACATATTATATGTAATATCCATTGAAGGTTTACTATGAAATGTTACTTTTTATTTCATAGTAAACCTTCAATGGATATTACATATATCGTCGCCTTTCCTACGAAAGGACCTATCTGACACTTTTGACGTAACTGCACTAAATACATCATAATAATGTACTTTTGATTCTCTGTCGATCTGTCTTATCGACTTTTTCATATCTTTTACCGTTTACTGGCTAGGACAATCGGTAAGTATGGCGTATATGCTCATTTGCGAAAAGGAAATCATACTAAGTGGCGTATTTTATACTTAGGGCTATTAGAAAGATTTTTATTTAGTGATCAGCTAAATAAAAATCTATCAACTATGACGTAACTGAAAATACGTCATTTAGTGTGAACTAGACTATATTGAATAAAAATGGGGTTTTCACTTACGTCTGAATTTTGATTGCGACGGAATACCTTAGACATTAACTAATAGAGTTAAAAATTTATGTAAATTGGTGACAAAAAATGTATAAAACCTTGGGCAGTAAAAAAATCCAAAATAGTACGAATCCAAAAACTTTCAGTCAAAAAATTATTTAAAACTATCCTAATTATTATTATATATAAAGAAATAAAAAACAAATTATTTTGAATTAAATGTGATTTAATTATTCAGTAAAAAATACAGTCGTATCTCCTAAGTAATTAATTTTTCAGAAAAACAAAGTTCTTATGAAGTGGCGTAACTGTTTTAAATATTTTTACCTAAATGAATACGCACATTTAAATAAGACAATTCCTACTTGCAAAAAGGCCTTGATTCACAGATTAAAAGAATATTTTTTAAATTTTAATATAGCTTTATTTGAGCAAGCTGTGGACAATATAGTTGAGCACGAAACCGAAAAACGCTTGCCCTGAACATTTAACTCGATGTCAGTTAGGTCCTTTCGTAGGAAAGGCGACGATATGTCAGTTGCTTTCATTTTTGATAGTCACTAAGTTAGAGAATACGGGCCCAGGTCGTTAAAAATTTACAGGATTCGTCCCATTAATTTTTTCCCACTACTGATGACTAGATTTATTAAATTACTAGCTGATGCCCGAGACTTCGTGCGCGTGGATTGAGGTTTTTTGATTCCCGCGGGAACTCTTTATTTCTCGGGATAAGAAGTAGCCTATGTGTTATTCCAGAATTTAATCAATCTCTGTACCAAATTTCATCTAGATCCGTTTAGCCGTTAAGCTTGAGTAACAAACATCAAACCATCTATCAAAAAATTCCATTTTGTTGCGATAATTGATTTAGCGTGATGGCGATCGTTACACGTGTAGTAATCATTTTTACGTAATAAGGCCCTAGAACTTCGGATCGACTTATCTTGTACTTTATTAAATAGTAAAGCCCTTTATTAAATAGTAAATAAGTGTGTATAGTTGTATACTATATCTATTATCTAGGCCTTTTATCGGACATCACCTATCTCCAAAATAAGGTCATATCGTATCAAACACCTTTGTCAAGTTATGACTCATAAGAGAATTCTAATAATACGATAACCCCAAAGGTGGGTTTACGTTAGACCGTGACCGATTCCAAGGCGTTCGGTCCGGTCACGGTAAAAAAAAATATCACTAACTAACTGACCCGGCCCAGGCGTGCACAGGTCTTTGTCAGTCAGTGGAGGCATTCTTACTGACAGGTCATAATGACAAATATGCATTGAGCTTTGAAAGCAAGGGTAAGCACTAAGCAGTGCTTTGATGCCTCTTTGTCATGCACGCCACTGGCCTATTGCCCGGGTGGAATTTATGGAATTACAATGCAAAATTTCTAAACCCCGTCACAGTTAAGATAGGTCAGTTATGTAGATTCGTGCCTAGACATGCCTAGTTGGAAATCTTATCGAAATTGTCATTAGCTAGTGCATAGCGTAGAGTGAATCATCCCTAAACGTGTTTATAGTAAACATGTTATTCATATTATACTAATATTATAAATGCGAATGTGTGTTTGTTTGTTAGTTTGTCCGTTAAGCACGCCGCAACAGAGCAACACATCGACGTGATCTATTGCATGAGTAACATAGGGTACGTTTTATTCCGAAAACTTGAAGAGTTTCTTTGGGAATTAAAAAACTTTAGTCCATGCCGATCAAGTCTCGGGCATCAGCTAGTAGGTATACTATTAAAAAATAATTAATACCGAGTTCATCTACCGCCGACGCATTTAGTGGCTCTATCATGTTTACAATATCTCTGGCACTGTACACGTTTTAAACACCAAAACACAACAATGCACACGTTTGTTTAGTATATAAACAAATAAATGAATCACTTAAGTTCACCACTGCGTAGAAATCGATCAACACGTGAAGAAATATTTTTTAAAGAAAACAAAAGAGCAGCGGCATACGCATCCGTATGCGCCGAGCGCTCAAACCGGAATGGCGTGGCGTGTTCGGTGTTTATTTTCGAAATTCGAACGTAAACAAAGCGAATGCGTAGGCGCAGATTCCTGACGATATCTGCGTAGATGCTACTCGTCGGTTTACGTTATATGTGTCACCGTAAAATTGCAAAAACCGTTAGATTGTAATCCAACTAGCGATATTGTAAACTGTCGACGGATTGTGAAGCGTTCAATGTTCCGAGTGTCAATTTTTGAAATATTCATTGTATTTACGTTTTCTTGTCTCTTTCTTGTAGGTTAGGTTAGGGTTCGACATCATCGATTTACCAACTAATTAATAAGGTATTGGTAAGTCAATGTTCGACATAAATAATTAAGTAGTGCCCGGCCGTTCTATCGGGTTAATAAACCTATCAGATTACAATTAGGGCATGCAGTCGATACTGCTTCTGAGTACCGGGAATTTTCGGACCGATACTGGCATCGAACCGGGAATTCCCGGTACTTTCTATACTTTCGATACTACCATAAATTATCACAAAACAAGGCAAATACTTCTTGTCTGAAAATACACTTCGAAAAGCTGTTTATTGCTATCACGATACAAAAAAACAGCTTTTCGAAGTGTATTTTCAGACAAGATGTCCCACGTTATCAATGTAAAACCTATACGCCGGCCCTTCGCGTTGAACTACAATAAAAGTTTGAAATTTGGAACGATGCGAATTATTGCACAAGTTCATTAAAAATCATGAATTTATGATCCTGTGTGGAAATATTACGCGACATTTTATATATTATGTCAAATAGTTGGTCTATTTCATACTTACGTATTTGCCTTGTTTTGTGATAATTTATGGTAGTATCGAAAGTACCGGGAATTCCCGGTTCTATGCCAGTATCGGTCCGAAAATTCCCGATACTCAGAAGCAGTATCGACTGCATGACCTAATCGGTTAGTCGATTGGTTGGTTGATTGGTTGGTCGAACGGTTGGTCGATTAGTTGGTCGATGGGTTAGTCGATCGGTTGGTCGATTGGTTTGATCGATCGGTTCATTGGTCTTCCGATTGGTTGGTCGATTGGTTGGTGGATCGGTTGGTCGATTGGTTGTTCGATCGGTTGGTTGATTGGTTGGTCAATCGGTTGGTCGATTGGTTTGATCGATCGGTTGGACGATTGGTTGGCCAATTGGTTGTCCTATTGGTTGGTCGATTGGTTGGTCGACCAGTTAGTCGCTCAGTTGGTCGATTGGTTGGTCGACCGGTTGGTCTATCGGTTGATCGATTGGTTGAACGATCGGTTAGTCGATTGGTTGGTCGATCAGTTGGTCGATTGGTTGTCCGATTGGTTGGCCGATTGGTTGTCCGATTGGTTGGTCGATTGGTTGGTCAATCGGTTGGTCGATGGGTTAGTCGATCGGTTGGTCGATTGGTTTGATCGATCGGTTCATTGGTCTTCTGATTGGTTGGCCGATTGGTTGGTCGATAGGTTGGTCGATTGGTTGGTTGATCGGTTGGTTGATTGGTTGGTCGATCGGTTGGTCGATTGGTTTGATCGATCGGTTGGACGATTGGTTGGCCAATTGGTTGTCCTACTGGTTGGTCGACCAGTTGGTCGCTCAGTTGGTCGATTGGTTGGTCGACCGGTTGGTCTATCGGTTGATCGATTGGCTGAACGATCGGTTAGTCGATTGGTTGGTCGATCGGTTGGTCGATTGGTTGTCCGATTGGTTGGCCGATTGGTTGTCATTGGTTGGTCAATCGGTTGGTCGATCGGTTCATTGGTTGGCTGACTAGTTGGTCGATTGGTTGGCTGATTGGTTGGCCGATTGGTTGTCTGATTGGTTGGCTGGTTGGTTGGTTGATCGGTTGGTCAATTGGTTGGTCGATCGGTTGGTCGATTCTGGGTTCTGGGTGGGTTGGGGATACTGGGTTCGGTACCTCTTAGTATTTCTATGTCTCCAACCACCGTCCGTCAGCCACTACTCTTAGTGGCTGATAGGAAACATGATAGGATGTCCAGTTTACTGTCCAGAATCCAGTTCCATACATCAAGATTGGACTGACCACAGTCTTGGTTTTTTCACTAATTATCTTGGTATATAAGATTTAACGGAAAAACGCTGAGCATTTTAGAGAATTATGAATTATTCCCCTCTGCCGTTGGTGTCAATGACAGTGGAGTCAAAAATCAAAATTTAGCAGCCATAATCCTGGTGCTTATGAGGTATATTTTATATTACAGTATACCCAGTCATTCAATTTTCTTTATTTATTTATTTAGTACCAAACTTAAAAACTAAACATAAAAATTTAAAGGACATGTACAAGGACAACTTATCTCTTGAAGAGATTTCTTCCAGCAGCCCTAGAATGTGAGAATGGTGGAAAATAGATAAAGCTGAGTAGGTACTTATAAACAAGAAAGTATAAAACTTTTTATTAAGACTTATGATAAATATCATAAAAATATACTTACATATAATATATACAGGGAATACACAATTAATAACGTACATACAAAATAAAGTACTAATATACATACATATTATATACATAATACATAATATAGTATACATAATTAACAATAATAAACATAGAATAATATAATAATATAAAAGCTAATCATATAAAGAAGAAAGATAGTGCTGCTTCAGTCTCGATTTAAATGCACCCACGGATGGACTCTCACGAATATTCCCTGGTAGGGAATTCCAAAGACGCGCTGCTACCACCGCAAACGACTTAGCGTAAAATATGGTGTTCCATGAGGGTACTTCAAGTGACTTTTTCATCACACAGGAGCGCAAAGGTCTTGTTCGGGGAAGAGCATCCTGAAAATGCTCATGCAAATAAGGTGGAGAAGAGAACTTTAATATTTTAAATAGTAATGTTAGAATATGAGCATTCCGGCGAAGGCGAATAGGGAGCCACTTCAGTTGTCGACGGAATTCAGATACATGGTCGAATTTGCGCAGTCCATAAATAAAACGGATGCACAAATTCTGAAGCCGATCTAGTTTGTCGAGTAGCTCCTCTGTTGCATCCAAATAGCAAACGTCGGCATAGTCAATGAGGGGAAGGAGAAGAGATTGTGCTAACATAATTTTAGTGCGAAAAGGCAAAAAATTTTGAAGTCTGCGAAGAGAGTGAATGGAATAGTTCAAACGCCTACTCACCTCATTGATATGAGCAGACCATGAAAGGTTACTGTCAAATATTAAACCGAGATTTTTAGCTTTTTCGGAAAAAGGTATAGCTGTACCATCATAGTGTAAGCCAGGTAAAGTTTTAAAGTCAACCTTGCAGCGCATTCGGCTGCTGCCGATTATAAGCGCTTGAGATTTTTTAGGGTTGACAAGCAAACCAAAAGATTCAGCCCATGTCTTGATGTGAGCTAGATCAGTGTTTACCGCCTCTACGGCATCAGCAAGGTCGGGCAATGCTGCTGGAATGGTCGGGCTTTCTTTTTTTTTTAAACTAAACTTTGAACTGAAATATAATACGATTATCAGAGTAGCATAATTAATCTACTGTAACTCATTAAAGCAGAACAAATTTTATTGGAGTGACAGATTCATCAATTAATTGATCTTCAAAAAAAAAACCGGCCAAGTGCGAGTCGGACTCGCGCACCGAGGGTTCCGTACAAACCTGTAGTAAGTTTTAAATTAAATGTTTTTTTAAAATATTTGAGTTGATTGAATGAAAGGTAAATTGCGATTTACGATTAATGACGTATTAAAAAAAAACTACTTACTTGATCTCGTTCAAACCAATTTTCGGTGGTAGTTTGCATGGTAATGTACAACATATATTTTTTTTAGTTTTATCATTCTCTTATTTTAGATGTTACGGGGGGGGGACACACATTTTACCACTTTGGAAGTGTCTCTTGCGCAAACAATTCAGTTTAGAAAAAAATTATATTACAAACCTCAATATCATTTTTGAAGACCTATCCATGGTCCATCCTAACACCTATGGGTTAGATGAAAAAAAAATTTTTGAGTTTCAGTTCTAAGTATGGGGACCCCCAAAATTTATTGTTTTTTTTTTCTATTTTTGTAAGAAAATCTTAATGCGGTTTACAGAATACATCTACTTACCAAGTTTCAACAGTATAGCTCTTATAGTTTCGGAAAAAAGTGGCTGTGACATACGGACGGACAGACAGACAGACAGACAGACAGACGACGAATCAATAAGGGTTCCGTTTTTGCCAAATTTGGCTACGGAACCCTAAAAAGCTGGTAAATAATATTTAGAAAGAATAAGTATAAATACTCAAAGTAAAAATAGGATTTTTTATACTAAAACCTCAAATTTGTGATCATAAAATACAGTGTAGTGAACGAAGTTCTTGTTACATTCAGAAATATCCGCACTTAATTAGAGAAGTAATCTATTTAATTCGAGTCTCAAAAGTATCAAAAGTACCGGTTTTGTGGTGTGGAGAACCGGGACTGAAAATATTCAGGAGTATTCCCGGTACTTTTGATACCGGTAATTCCCGGTAGCATGCCCTAATTACAATCTACCGAAAAATAATCCGTTATATTGTTATCATTCGACAGTTTATTATATCGCTAGTCAGATTACAATCCAACGGCCTTTACAATGTTACGGTGACATATTATGCATTTGCAACGGAATGATTTTATTCCGATGATTATGAAAGTATTTTCTCGGAAACGCTATTCGTGACTTACTAACATGACTTCAGTGGCGTAGTTTTCTTAAACCTGCTATATTAGATATATACCTATACTAGTATGGCGCGTGGATGCGCGGCCCGCTTAAAGCGGACCGTACGCGGTCTACTACGGTAGACCGCGCGGTCCACTGTCTACTTCCTTGCTCTCCTTCTATCCTAGTGTTTACTGCCTACGTGTTCTGAAGTAAACAACACACTGCTATGCTAGCGCACAGTAGAAGCGCCAGCGTGCCAGCAGACAGACGTAAAAAAAATTATCATAAGAAAACATAAAACAGAGACCCCCTAAGAATCCAAAAGGGCCTTTAAATGTAAAAAAACTTTCCAGACATGCATACAGTGTAAGAGACCGTTGAAGTAAAAACACAAAGAAACCTTCCTTAGTTGATTAATATCAATATCATACCGCTGATGATCAGGTACCTTTGGGTGCCATTGAACTTCGCCATCTTGGCTTTCCTAACGGCAAACCGACAATTCTTCCATACAGAAAAATCTTGTAAAAAAACCATATCAAAGTCATGCATATTTCCTACTTCCACTCTTCCATCTAGTATACTTTCTGAAATAGACACCTATGAAATTTTGGCCGTGCTCCTCACCCATCTTTCAAACCCTCGATCATCATCGCTCTCCATAAGTAGGTATAATTTTTTCTCCGAAAAATTATGGAGAGTTCTTCATTAAAAACAAATTTTGAAAAGGAACCGCATCAAAGTCTTGCATAGTTCTACACTTGTAGGCCTCTTCAAAATCTGCCATACATTTTCTATAGAAAAATAAATTCCGCCATCTTGAATTTTTTTCCTGTTCATCAAGTAGACCTTCATGTCCTGATCATGCATCTTTTGCCAAGAAACCACTCTTCCATCTTTTATACTCTCCGAGATAGACACCGAAGAAATTTGTATGGCGGCCATCTTAAATCCGCCATTTTGAATTTTTTTTTTCAGCACGAGCAGCTATATATATATTAATGTACCTATTAATAATACCTAGATGAGTCAGTAAAGTTAATAAGATTGTTCATTGGAAAGTTTCTATTAATATAAGTTTTTTTAATTCACATTCCTCCTCCTCCTCCTAGACCTAGAGGGAACTCCTTCATTTTCCGGGATAAGAAGTTGCCTATGTCCTTCCGCGGGATACAAACTATCCCTACACCATATCCCAATTTCATCAAAATCAAATGAATAGATGGGCCGTGAAAGTGTAGCAGACAGACAGACACACTTTTGCATTTAAAACACACTAAACACTACGAGTATCTATCAAGAAACGTTTTGACAAAGTGTTTTAGCGAAAAAACTGGTTTCCAACATTCGCAAAGATATTTCCAGTGCAAGGTCAAGCCTTGAGATGGTAAAATTTTCCTGTCTCTATGTTATAATAATATTAATATTCGTTTATGTAATAGCAGCAGGCCGACCGCGTATCTTTTGCATTAATCATTGATACATCGCAATCACCTCTGATTCAATAGTGGAAGAGTGATTCCAATAGTGGAATCACTCTTCCACTATTGGAATCACTGCCTGCAGATATCATATCCTGTTTCGCATGTATAATATTAGATAATAGATAAACAACCTTTTCAGTGCTATTCAACTCAATATATTAGGCCATTATTAATAATATTGTCTATGCAGACTTTTTGGTTTCATTGAAACTTACCTTTTATAAAAATTTTAAGGTATTGGGTTTTCTTTCAGGTTTTCAGTTAAAAAATTCTCAGTGCCAGCCTGGAGGTGGAAGTTAGCGGTGTTTCACCCCCGTGCCTCGGAGAGCACGTTAAGCCGTTGAAAGCCCGCCAACCTGAAGCAGCGTGGTGGGTCCAGGCTCTAATTTCCTCTCACCTATGAGAGTGGAGGCCTGTGCCCAGGAGTGGGACGTTAATGGGCTGTAGTGGTAGATGTGATTGCGATCTGTACCAATCACTTTTACGTAATAAGGCCTAGCCCTACGTCACGTTTGTCGGACGTCAGCGCTATTTGACTGAAGTCACGTTTCAGTTGTATGACTAACAAACGTGGTCGTATTGTTAAGATTATAATCATTATGTTTGTTATCGTCTATCGAATTGCGTTCTAACTGCTACGACTCCACATTGTTTTGTGTTATCTATGCACTTGAGAACCTGCGACTTATCTACTTCCTAATTAGTAAGGTCATAAAAACCCAATACTTGTTATGGGCCCGATACCCGGAACTCGAACCCGAGAAAAGAAATTCTTAGTAGGTACTAGCCCGGAGTTACGAAGTTGGCGGTTTCACCCCCGTGTCTCGGAGAGATTTTTAAAGTAATTTGGCTATGGGGCATCAGTTCATTTTGGAAAAGGGGTCTCTTGGCCAAAATAGTTTAGGAATCCCTGGTCTGTGGTTACCATTGACTGCGGCCGACGAGATTCCCGGTTTAATTCCCGGGTCCGGCCACAATGATATAATTATAAGTATTGGGTTTTTCTGACAAGAAAATCTCAGTACCAGCCCTAGAAAGCTCTTCTTTCCAGAAGAATTTGTGCAGCAAAAAGCCAAGTTGTCCTAGATTGTTCTACTCTAAACAATGCCATCCCTAGAGGCTCGATTTATCATATAATTAGTATGCATTGATTATCCCTTTCACACTAGGGCATGCAGTCGATACTGCTTCTGAGTACCGGGAATTTTCGGACCGATACTGGCATAGAACCGGGAATTTCCGGTACTTTCGATACTTTCGATACTACCATAAATTATCACAAAACAAGGCAAATACATTACAGAAAGTATGAAATAGACCAACTATTTGACATAATATATAAAATGTCGCGTAATATTTCCACACAGGATCATAAATTCATGATTTTTAATGAACTTGTGCAATAATTTGCATCGTTCCAAATTACAAACTTTTATTGTAGTTCAACGCGAAGGGCCGGCGTATAGGTTTTACAGTGATATCGTGGGACATCTTGTCTGAAAATACACTTCGAAAAGCTGTTTTTTTGTATCGTGATAAGCTTATAATTTTATTTTTATTGCAATTAAATGCCTCAATCAATTTATTACTACAAGCAGTTTCTAGAAAAAAGCCTAGAGGCTTGGTCAGAGGGACAACAAAGTGATCCTTATCATCTTTTTAATATGTAGTTCTTTTTAACCATTTATTCGTGCAAGTTCCAAATGTATTAAAAGTGTCTCATAAATACCTACTTCTGGATTGTCTCTTACACAATCGACCAACCAATCAAACAACCAATCGACCAACCGATCGACCAACCAATCTACCAACCAATCGGACAACCAACCGACCAACCTATTGACCAGCCAACCGACCAACCAATCGGACGACCAATGAACCGATCGATCAAACCAATCACCAATCGACCAACCGATCGACCAACCAATCGACCATTCGATCGAATAACCAACCGATCAACCAACCAATCGACCAACCAATCGGCCATTAGATCGAATAACCAACCGATCAACCAACCAATCAACCAATTAATCGGACAACCAATCGACCAACCGATAGACCAACCATCGACCAACCAATCGACCAACCTATCGACCAACCAATCGACCAACCGATCGACCAACCGATCAACCAACCAATCAACCACCCGATCGTCCAACCGATCGATCAAACCAATCGACCAACCGATCGACCAACTAATCGACCAACCGATCGAACAACCAGTCGACCAACCGATCAACCAAACAATCAACCTATTAATCGGACAACCAATCGACCAACCGATAGACCAACCATCGACCAACCAATCGACCAACCTATCGACCAACCAATCGACCAACCGATCGACCAACCGATCAACCAACCAATCAACCAACCGATCGTCCAACCGATCGATCAAACCAATCGACCAACCGATCGACCAACTAATCGACCAACCGTTCGACCAGCCAATCAACCAACCGATTTGGTTGGTCGATTGGTTGGTCGCTCAGTTGGCCGATTGGTTGGTCGACCGGTTGGTCTATCGGTTGATCGATTGGTTGAACGATCGGTTAGTCGATTGGTTGGTCGATCGGTTGGTCGATTGGTTGTCCGATTGGTTGGCCGATTGGTTGTCCGATTGGTTGGTCAATCGGTTGGTCGATCGGTTCATTGGTTGGCTGATTGGTTGGTCGATTGGTTGGCTGACTGGTTGGCCGATTGGTTGTCTGATTGGTTGGCTGGTTGGTTGTTCGATCGGTTGGTCAATTGGTTGGTCGATCGGTTGGTCGATTCTGGGTTCTGGGTGGGTTGGGGATACTGGGTACCTCTTAGTATTTCTATGTCTCCAACCACCGTCCTCTCCGTGTGTGTGGTTCACTATAGGATCTTCCTATCATGTCATATCAGCCACTAAGAGCCTCCAGTTTACTGTCCAGAATCCAGTTCCATACATCAAGATTGGACTGACCACAGTCTTGGTTTTTTCACTAATTATCTTGGTATATAAGATTTAACGGAAAAACGCTGAGCATTTTAGAGAATTATGAATTCTTCCCCTCTGCCGTTGGTGTCTCTGCCTTATGAGGTATATTTTATATTACAGTCATTCAATTTCCTTTCTTTTTTTTTTAAACTAAACTTTGAACTGAAATTTATATTTCAGTTCAATTATCAAAGTACGATTATCAGAGTAGCATAATTATTAATCTACTGTAACTCATTAAAGTAGAACAAATAAAGTAGAGTGACAGATTCATTGATCTTCAAAAAAGCTGGTAAATAATATTTAGAAAGACTAATAGGTATAAATACTCAAAGTAAAAATAGGATTTTTATACTAAAACCTCGAATTTGTGATCATAAAATACAGTGTAGTGAACGAAGTTCTTGTTACATTCAGAAATATCCGCACTTAATCTATTTAATTCGAGTCTCGAAAGTATCAAAAGTACTGGTTTTGTGGTGTGGAGAACCGGGACTGAAAATATTCAGATGTCTCGAGAATTCCCGGTACTTTTGATACCGGTAATTCCCGGTAGCATGCCCTATTTCACACCATAAACGGTAAGCATTAAGCAAATGATGTAAAGAGCCTAGAACTAGCATTGAGTTATAGCTAAATAGAGCAGCGTGTAACGCGTGTCATCTTTGTAGCAACTTAGTGTGAGGAATGAACGCTATTCGCAGTGTTGTTGCGATGCTGAGTTGTGATTCATAGGTGATTTTGCATTACATTTCATGTTCAATTTAGGTTTCTTGCAATGAATTGTTGATTTTACTTTGGAGGTTATATTTTGGCAACATTGAGTGTTGCAGGATGCAGAGTTTATTTTGATTGATGCTAAGTAATTTAATCACCAATCGTAGCTTTTCAATATATAGGTTGTAATCATGACAGCCAATCACAAAAATTCAGGAGAATGTTGGTGGGACGGTAACAGAAAAATAGTATAAAGGTGAGAGAAAATGGCGTCGGGAGTTCAGTCAGTATTAAAATTTTGAGGAGTTATTTCAAGTGGATAAAGTGTATATTATTATTGATTGTATTGGTGAAGATTAAGGGTGGATTACGGCATTTTGCTGAGATAAGTCATCATTACATACTATTTTAAGAGGTTATGTTAGGTTATCATTATCGATTTCTAAACAATTGGCTTTTGGAATATTTTGAGACAGATCTTGTAGTGATATTTATTAAAATCAATATAATTATAAAATCAACTTTAATAGTTCATCGTTATTATATAATATTATGTTTTAATATCATTGGCTGTTCAATAATTTTTAAAGAGCAACTATACCAGTTTCTTGCAGTTTCTTCTGGATAGAATGTGATTCTAACATACACAACAAACTGGAATGAACAGAAATTAAAATCTATTCATGGTTATCTTTGTGTTTATTTTTAACCTACTAGCAGTGTGGTCTAATGTCTTTGACATTTTCAGAAGTGGGATCCTACAGAGGTAGGATCCCATAGCCCACATACAATTGGAGCACGAGGCCACTTCCTGATGCAATTGGAGCATGAGGCCACTTCCTGGGAGGCAGTACATCAAATCAGTATCCGGATTTACTGGTAGGATCTAATTAAATTATTATTACCGATAGTTATGCTGGGACGGTACCCGCATTTTATCTAATGCTTATACAAATTCGATCGTCCTACAATTGGTGGTTTAATAATAATTATTAGATTTTCCTAGCAGGTTTATTTTACTGTTATACAGGTATTACTTATGTTTCAATTATTTTACGTTACGTTCCATACAGGAATTATAGAAGAAAGCATAAATTTATGGTTCGATTTACATGGTGTCGTTTGGGATATTGTTTTATTAATTGGTTAATATCAGGATGGTTATGGTTATGGTGGTACGACATGTGATCTTGGTTTTCAAAAGTTTTTATTATTTTCTATATACCCTTATTTTGAGATTAAGTGGTTTAAGTTTTGCTGTTCAGTGCCGTTTAATGATCATTTGATAATTTGTGCTATGGTTTAAATTTAACGTATTTCGAAGTTATCAACAAAAAGTAATTATTCTACTTAAAACAAATTATTAACAAAAGCAAAGTTTTCAAGCAAATATTCTAAATTAAGAGTAAATACTTAAATTTGAAAAACGAATCTTATACGTAACTATTGATATTAGTAATGCTACATATTTCTTGATCTAGTTCCTCAATAAAACTTTCTTGTTTTACTACTTGCACTGCAAACGTTTTAGTATAGTTTGTTTACTTTAATTCTTAAATGCCAATTAAATCGTCAACAAAAATACTATGACAGGATGGCGTGAGCAGTCCAATTTTTTAGCGTCTTTTGACTTGCTAAATTATTATTATATTGTTCATTTTAAAACGAAAGGATTGTAAATGGAGTTTCATTGAAGTGAATTTTTGATTATGGCTGTTTTATGGGGATATTGTCGTATTTGGGTTGGAAGAAGATTCTTCTAGATGAAAAAAAGAGAGGAAACTGGAGTACCTGTGTCGTGGCCCTAAGTATGACCCTCTACTATTAATTATTCAGGGCAATATACAAGGCAAAAGGGGCGTGGGACAGAGAAGGACATCCTGACTGAAGCACATACACCAGTGGTTCAATTAAATCATCCGATCCTTATTTAGATCTGCAGTGTCGAATGTTCAAGTTGCCAGTATTATCACCAACCTTCGATAGAAGAGGCACCGATAGAGGTATTTGGGTTTATTTTTGCGTTTAAATTGATTACTGTTCTGGCAAATTCTTCTCATCCGAAACACAACTGTCGCGGAGTATCGTTGAAAGTATTGAGCAACAATTTAAAGATTTCAGATTTGTAACTCTGGAGTTTTGCTATCGGCTTTAGTTTCACTTATTTTTACTGAAGTTTGCTATTAATTGCGTTTTCAAAAATTTAATTGATAGATAGTTTGAGTGTTGATATAGTAGAGTCGATCGAGTTGATATGGTAGAGTCGATAGAGTTGATATGGTAGAGTCGATCGAGTTGATATAGAGTCGATAGAGTTGATATGGTAGAGTCGATAGAGTTGATATGGTAGAGTCGATAGAGTTGATATGGTAGTCGACAGAGTTGATATGGTAGAGTCGATAGAGTTGAATTAGCAGAGCTGATAGTTGGTATAGTTGTTATAATAATATGATTACCTAAGAAAATTTAATTATTGTTATAAATGAAATTCACAAATGTGAAGTACTTAATTCAGATTTTAGTGTCGCGTGTTTCGTATTGCTTGTTGACAAAAGCCTCCTCGGTGCGCTCTACCTCGAAACGTTTTGATCTCAATCTTCGTGTCTATTTTATTTAGAATGTCGGTTACTTTTGTTTGCTTTCTTATACCTCGGCTACTGTGTCGGTCTTTGATCTTTACTACCAGCATACTTCTTGCCTCGTGGTGGTACCTTCTCGTGGTTTGCATTAAGAGCCCAGGTTTCGCAACCATAGGTTAAGCATGGTAAGACACAAGCATTGACTACTCTATTTGTAAGCGCAATCCAAGTCATAAGTCTCTTGCTCCATTCATTTGCAACCCTTCTCTAAATTTCTTTTGTTGTTAGATCTTTAACGGAAATTATCTGCCCTAAATAGATATATTCGTCAATGTAGTCAATATTTATCCATCTATTGTAATGTGATAAGGAGGGTCTATATGGAGAGACTATAGTTGATGGTTTTTAACTACATATATTATGAGTTATTATAAGAAGTCTTATGAACGGAATGTCAGAGTAATGCACTAGACGAAAGTAAAGATCCGGTCACTAATAGAGACGCATTGACACAGCAAGGTTAGCAGATCAAAAATCATGTAAACATAGTGGACTAAGGCCAACTCGCTGCAGAAAACTTCAAAAGACTGAAGTTGATTGGTTGTTGACTGAGAAATATGATGCACGGGAAAACCGGCGTCGAGGATTTGAATAGGATATCTACTCATAGATGCTTTCATCGTTATCATCTCCGAAGACAAGATAACAGAGTGTAAAAGTGGGGACTTCCATACAGTTCTGCTGCTGCTGATTTTGTTTTCGTCATTTCCGAACTGTTGAAGATGCTTTCATCATAATCTCCAAAGATAAGAGGACAAGAAATATACTGCTGCTGCTGCTGCTGAGTTTGTTTTCATCATCTCAGAGCTGCTGAAGATAAAAAGACTAGAAACATACTGCTGCTGCTGAGGTTGTTTTCATCATCTCCGAGCTGCTGAAGATGAGAGGATTAGAAATATACTGCTGGTGCTCACATAGTTGATGCTGATGAGGACAAGGAGTGTAGAGCGAAGACTCATAAACAGTTGTGCTGAAGGTATCTACAGTACTTAAGGTAAGTCGCATGTTAAATGTGGCGAAATTTTTGAGTTATGTCTCAAGTCAAAATCTCTGGCCAGGTGCAGTAGCTGGGAGTATAAAAATTGGACTTGGCACTACAAATATTAAATAGCTGGTTACCAGGTTACAACATACAGATTTGACTACAAGTAAGTTTTACCTTGGATACCCCTATTGATACTCCGTCGGTGAATGGATCAGTTGGACGTGTCTGATGGCGACTTATGAAGACTGTACTAGAGGTAATGATTGGACTTGATTATTACTAATTGGTTACCCAAACAAGTTGGTAATATAAGGCCTACCCGAACAAGTTCGTAATAAAACTTAAAAGAAGTTCGTAATTTCGAGTTTAAAGATTTAATAGAAGTTAAAATATTATACTGTTTGGATAATCGATTAAAATTAAGTTGCAAGGTTTGCGACTAAGTGATTTGGAAAAAGCCGCAGTGGCTAAATGGTTTTATTGTTAGTGGCTAAATGGAAATTTGGAAATATTTGTGGCAAAAAAAAATGGTTCTAATGGTTATAAATGGTTTTACTTGGCAAAAATATATGATGGTTTATTGGAATATATATGAGAAAGTTGAAAAAAATGGTTTTAATGGTTTTTATTGGTTGCCACTTGGAAAAATGGTTGTAATGGTTTATATGGTTGCCACTTGGAAAAATGGTTATGACGGTTGCCACTATTTGGTTCTGGAAGGTTATACTGGTTATTACAGATTTCTTTAGACAGTTGCAATGGTTGCGACTGAAAGGTTTGAATAGTTTTATGACTGCAAATAAAACTTTTGTAAATGAATTTGATAAAAAGCTGAGCATAATGTGTATTTTGGTAAATGGTCATATTCGATGATTATTTGTTGAGTAGCATGTCATAGCAAATGGTATATATTTTGATGAAAAGGTATACTTGCTCGATGAATTGGTTTGATAAAAAAAATAGCTTATGGGTGTATTTGGTAAATTATAATTAAATTACAATTATAAATATTTGGTGAATAAATTTAATTATGAAGGCCGGCAGGTGGAGGTTGAGGAAGGTCTGAAATTTTCTTATAATTAGGGTTTACTGAATAATTTTACAGTTGCGATTTTTATAATTACTTATTAACGTGCGAACATGGTTGAAAATAGTTGTCCGTGAGAATACTAAATCTAATATTTTCGCTCACTGTAACACTATACGCTGATGAAGTGCAAACGTAATCTGTCAGCCGTAGGGTTGGTGCTGTCTTAGAGTCACAGGGTTGTCACTATAACAATTTGATAAACAGATGGGCAAAATGTGTACTTTGGTAAATGGTCATATTTAATGATTATTATGATTATTTGTTAAACAGGCCTGATTATCTAAGTGTGTTTATTTTGGTAATAAATAAATGAACAGCTCTTCCATATATAAATAATGAATAATATACTTGAATAACGGGAAATTAATGGAAACTATCTGATAAATGCGTATACTCTTCTTATAAACAGATGTATTTTATGAGTCGGTGCTTTATAAAATCTTGTGAAAATCTCTTTGAAAATAAACTATGTACTTTACTTTGCTTGCAATAGAGTCTTCATATTGGTCAAGTAACAAAAGAAAAAAGCAGTGGGGAGCAAGGGATTGCATTGGTCGTTACTACATAGAGTTCATTTTTCTCCAAGGTTAGGTGGCTTGGTTGTTTTCATGTATGCGGTGATCGAACCTATTCATACCAATTTTTCTTTGCAGGGACGCAAAGAGGCGTCAGGATGGGCGAGTGTGAGGAATGAACGCTATTCGCAGTGTTGTTGCGATGCTGAGTTGTGATTCATAGGTGATTTTGCATTGCATTTCATGTTCAATTTAGGTTTCTTGCAATGAATTGTTGATTTTACTTTGGAGGTTATATTTTGGCACTATTGAGTGTTGCAGGATGCAGAGTTTATTTTGATTGATGCTAAGTAACTTAATCACCAATCGTAGCTTTTCAATATATAGGCTGTAATCATGACAGCCAATTACAAAAATTCAGGAGAATGTTGGTGGGACGGTAACAGAAAAATAGTATAAAGGTGAGAGAAAATGGCGTCGGGAGTTCAGTCAGTATTAAAATTTTGAGGAGTTATTTCAAGTGGATAAAGTGTATATTATTATTGATTTTATTGGTGAAGATTAAGGGTGAATTACGGCATTTTGCTGAGATAAGTATAAATTATAATTACATACTATTTTAAGAGGTTATGTTAGGTTATCATTATCGATTTCTAAACAATTGGCTTTTGGAATATTTTGAGACAGATCTTGTAGTGATATTTATTAAAATCAATATAATTATAAAATCAACTTTAATAGTTCATCGTTATTATATAATATTATGTTTTAATATCATTGGCTGTTCAATAATTTTTAAAGAGCAACTATACCAGTTTCTTGCAGTTTCTTCTGGATAGAATGTGATTCTAACATACACAACAAACTGGAATGAACAGAAATTAAAATCTATTCATGGTTATTTTTGTGTTTATTTTTAACCTACTAGCAGTGTGGTCTAATGTCTTTGACATTAGCAAGTGACATTTAATTTGTTAAATCGCACATTATAACTCCGCGGATAGAACCCCGACCGACCGTATAGGACGCCGGACGTCGAAGATTTTTTTTATTTATTGCCTTTAAAAAAAATGAACAAAATCACACTACAATGTTATAAACCAAAGCCCTAGAATAGAACACAGGCTGGTGTTTGAAATTTGCAGTCCAAATAGACCGTAGGCTGCGTTATAAGATGCTATTTACAGTTCTAATCTTTCAAAGTAAACAACTCGCACTTGACTCTGATACATAAAAACTTTTTGTACCCCCCCCCCCCCCCCCCCCCCTCTCTTTATCCTTTGGTTTTCCCAAAGGATAAAGAGAGGGGGGCCCTGTGGAAAGGGTTTACAAAGCAATAGGGACCAAACTAGGGACCCTTTCTTCCTAAATCTTACTAGGTATACTACGCTGATTCTGAATGAAGGGTCCCTGTGAAAAGTGCAGTGTAAATAGGCCTTTTAAGTTCTGCACAGGTAGGCCCACAGGTCTTTTGATGCGGAACGAACAGAAAGTACCAGGACCACAGGACATACGAAGATATTCGTAATGATAAGACGCTATTCAATAAGTAAACTTTCAAAGTAACCGACTTACCGACTTGCGCTTGACTCAGATACGAGACAATAGACACTTGTTGTTTACTCCCCCCTTCCCCCCACCCACTTCACCCCTCTAACAGAGAGCAGACAAAGAGCGCGCATGAGCACTGAATCACGTATGCCCTTCACCTCACGAGTCGATGAGGTTACAGAGCACAGACAGATGAAGGCATTATTTATAGATTGGCGAACCAATTTCGGCGATGTTTAATGAACTCATAATGCTGGAACTACACTTTCAACATACGATCGCAATTTTGTGCTGAAAATATGACTAAAGCCGGGCTTCCTGTGCAAGTTTTTCCCTACGTGACTACATTTTCTTCCTCAAAAAACGGTTGAAAACATAGGCGGTGAAATCGTAGCAGGCAGACAGACAGACTTTCGCATTTATACGTCAAACATGTATATTGTATGTATCTAAATTAACTGATGATGAACCTTATGTAAGTACTAGGATAGCACGTGGCCTAAAGAGATTTCATGTTTTGGCACGCCTCCAATACAACTCAAGTATAATGAACTATAATGTAAAAGAGTCGCATCAACCTCTATGGGTCAATGTTACTAGAATATTGATGATAACAACTCACTCAAATCAGCAACTCTTTATCGAAATCAAAAACGCGCTTCCAGTATGAAAGGTTGTATAAAATATAGTTGTGACTTGTGACTTCATAAAATTCCAACGCACGTTTTTTCTTAACGGTTATCATGAATTTTAGGTCTTGTGGAAGACACTCTATTTAATAATCAGTAAGAAATCGTTTATTTTTGACATAAGCATCAATGCCGGCTCTTACTAAGAGCTCCTCTCGGAATTGTCTGGCCATAGTCCACCACGCTGGTCTAGTGCGGATTAGTAGACTGCACACACCTCCGATAGCGAGAACGTTATGTAAAACGATTGGCAGGTGGTACAAACAATGTGTCACAATCTGACCGTGGTAAGTTCAGTAACAAAATCGAATATACCAGGATATCACGTACCTATACAAAAGAGATTCAATGTTTTGGCATCCATCCAACACAAAGCATAATGAACTATAATGTAAATGACTTGCTATCTTATCAATCTTAATAGTGATGTGATGCTATAGCATCGCTAAAGTCCCAGTCCCAGGTTCGATTACTGTGACTGTATTTTAATGTCCTCCCGACCGAATTTCGGACTCGGCGCGGTCAATCTCCGGAGATTATCCATCTGCGCGGGAGATATTATAGTGGACAAGCGTAAACACAGGTGCACTCTCTGTTCCTTTACTCTCATAGCCCGATGGGACGGAAAATCCGACACAACCGGAGAGAGATCAGGCGCAGGTCCGGCGGCTTAACGTGCTCTCCGAGGCATAAGGGTGTGAAACACCGCCAACTTCCTAACTAATCACGCCAAAACAGCTGAACGGTTTTGGATGAAATTTCATCAAAATCGGTTGAACGGGTGGGCAGTGAAATTGTAGCAGACATACAGACAGACAAACTTTCGCATTTATAATATTAGTACGGATAAATTCAAAATTGTGTCTGTCTCTGTATCCAACTGTTTATCTGTCTACTGGCTTTCACAGCCCATCTGTTCAACCGATTTTGATGAAATTTAGTGGTTTTGATGAGATAAGCTCCCGAGGTAGGTTCGTAGGCTACTTTTATAAAACCTAAATCCTAGCGTTAGAATTATAAACTATGAAGTCGCGGGCATCAGTTAGTATTAGGTATATAGGTATTATTCGGTTAGGTAAACTAGTAAAAATTTAGGCCAAACTAATACGATATTAATTATTCTGTGTGCTCTATTTAAAACAGAGTTGTGAATGAACAATTGGGCAATAGGTACCAAACTAATTACCAATACGAACACGTCGCCTTTGTTTTGTACTATAACCATGCAAAAAATCACGTCGATCCGTTGCTCTGTTGCGGCGTGATTGAAAGACAAACCAACAAACAAACACACTTTGGCATTTATAATATTAGTTAGGACTGCAATGATTTGTAATAATTTCCACGAGTTTCCCAATTGCTCCGTGATTGAAGGACAAACAAACAAACATTGTTATTCTGTCGCTTGTTATATTTTAAAATTGTGATTATATTCATATTTATTAACTCAGAACTTTTTCCTCTTTCATATCACATCCAACTTTTTGGGATGTAACATCCGTCATATTATCTAATTTGTTTATTGTTACCACAAAATATGGCCTATGTAATCAGGACCATTGTAACGAATCGATAGACACCTCATTCATCAAAATCTGCCCAGTAGTTTAGGCGCTACGGTGGAACACACATTAGTACATACAATAAACATTCATAGACTGCGAACATGTTTGATTGTGCGATTCCGAGAAACACTTGTGCCGCACACTGGTGGAATCGCACCTCAAGTCTCTGAAAAAGCATTTCCCAAATTGATCATCACGACTTGCCTGCCACGTGGAACATAAACAGGAAATTGTTTATTCATGCCTTGTATAACAATTATCACTTGATCAATAATCACGTCCGCACGCGACCAAGGCCGCGTAAAGAATGAGGCGCGTGCATTGACCGAGCGCAGAATTCGAATTTCGAATGCGTGTTGCGGTGATCTGCATTTTTTGAATACCGCCAATTAATTCAACCGTTATGTAGGGTTGCCAAAAGCTAAGAGGTCGATGGCTTATTTAAAATATAATTATTATTGTTATTGTTTGAACTTGAAATGAACCGCTACTTGTGTTCGGCTTGGTAGTTGCCAATTACAGTAGCAGTAGCATAAACACACCAATCGAGTTGCAGAGTAACAGGCCTTTTGGAAGTTTTTGGGTTTTTATTTTTACGTGCGCGCACTGTGAAATACGTTTACACGTTCTCATAGATAAAGAAAATCAGTACAAAAAGCGGTTTTGAATATTGCTTGGATATTTATAACCGTAATAGAGATATTACGGAATTATCACTCTGAGGACTTAGAAGAAGTGAGAAGATACCCCTAACGCAACACGCGCCGCGCTTTATGGGATAGAGCAACGCGATTGAAAAAGAAGGAATGTGTAGGAATGTCTTTAAAAAATCGGGCTGAATTGCATTTGATTACGTCGTATCAAGAGCCTCTATTATTAGGTATTTGAAGAGTAATACTTCTGTACCTGAACAGTACTATAAGTATTCTGTGAAGAAATGTTAAATAGCTTTAACTTTGATTGGAAAGAAGAATGCTTTGTCTATTGTATTAATTGTAACTACAACCGTTGACCAACGTATATCCACTATAGCCCCAATACTTAATAATTATGGCCCGACCCGGGTTTGAACCCGGGACCTCGTTGGCTGCAGTTGAACATGCTAACCACTAGACCAACGAGGCAGTCACCAACGTCTCTGACGCCTAACAATCATTAGGTCAATATTCTCATATCAAACACATGTCTGTCTGTCGGCTTTATCATTGTTATCAGTAATATTGTAGCTACGAAACTAAACATTTCGTGATGATAATTACTCAATCAAATAACTCGTATTTTAGTTATTTTGTACTCACTTTGTAATCTTTACATTGATGTATTGCATTAGTAATTAATCGATCAGCTTTTGCCCGCGACTTCATCCGCGTGGATTACACAAATTTCAAACCCCTATTCTCTTAGGGGTTGAATATTCAAAATTCCTTTCTTAGCGGATGTCTACGTCACAATATAGCTGTCTGCATGTCAAATTTCAGCCCGATCCGTCCAGTGGTTTGAGCTGATAGATCAGTCAGTAAGTCACCTTTTCCCTTTTATATATTTAGACTAATTTTTACCCGCGGCTCCGTTCACGTTGTGGTAGATCATTTTAATATTAGTATGATGATATCATACTAATATTATAAATGCGAAAGTCACTTTGTTTGTTGGTTTGTCCTTCAATCACGCCGCAACGGAGCAACGGATTGACGTGATTTTTGCGATGGGTATAGTTGAGGACCTGGAGAGTGACATAGGCTACTTTTTATCCCGGAAAATTAAGGAGTTCCCGCGGGAATTAAAAAAAACTTAAACCACGCGGACGAAGTCGCGGGCATCAGCTAGTTTTCAAATAAATTTTTAACCCCTAGGTATATGTTAGGGTTGAATTTTCAAAAATCCTTTAACTTCTTCTAAACAGGCTAATACGCTAAAAAACGCTTGTTAGAAACATCAAAATTAATTTCTTTCCGAATCGAATGTTTATAATTCCCTGACTAGTAGACGTACCGATAGATAGCATAGATAGATTTTCTTTTTGTGAATTGATTTCCTACATCAATAAATTACGCCAAATAGTTATACCGCAGTATGTTAGAAGGTCAAGCATACTTTTTAGGGTTCCGTACCAAAATGGTAAAATGGAACCCTTATGGTGCGACTTTCTCCGTCTGTCTGTCCGTCTGTCCGTCCGTCACACTCGATTATTTCAGTAACTACCGAAGCTATCGACATGAAATAGACACTGGAATTAAAAAAAATTGGAAATTATTTTTGTTCTTATTTAAAAAGGGGGGAAAATCGGAGGGTTGAAATTTAAAAGTGAGATAACTGTAGTGTGTGGGGTATCATAATATGAAAGGGTTTACTTTGTACATTCTAAAACAGATTTTGAATTATTTTTAGTCATGATAGTTTTTGATTTATCGGGGAAAAAGTCTAAAAAAATACCGTCCCCCCCCCCCCCACCCCTTATCTCCGGAGTTTACCAATCGAAAAATCTGAAATAATTATGGTCAATAGGAATTTATGTATATTTTACAGGAAAACTATAGCCAATGCTCTATCTAGCATAGTTTTTTTAATATTACCTCTACAAACAAAGTTAGTTTTGCGGTTCATTTAACAAAGGTAATTATTACCGTCAAAGATAGGGTTAAACGCAAGTTCTTCTAAGTACTCGTCGTCAAATAAACATATTGGTTTTTGCCTGATTGTTTTGCTTCAGTACCTACTTCTTGAGTACGGAACCCTCGGTGCGCGAGTCCGACTCGCACTTGGCCGGTTTTTTTTGTCAGTCTGATTGCTCAAGTTTTCCTCTTTATTTTAGAAATAGAATGTATATAAAATAACTATAGCACTTCCGCGTACCCATTTCGTGAAATTTACTTTTATTGTTAAATAGCTGGTGCCCGCGACTTCGTCCACTTGAATTGAGATTTTTTATTCCCGCGGAACTCTTAAAATTTCCGGGATAAAAAGTAGCCTATATGTATTTCCAGACTATAATCTATCTTTGCGCCAAATTTCATTAAGATCCATTCAGCTTCAGCCGTTCCGGCGTGATTGAGTAACAAACAACCATCCAACCATCCATACATCCATCCAAACTTTCGCATTTATAATATTACTAGACTAGATGATGCCCGCGACTTCGTCCACGTGGATTAAGTTTTTTAAATTCCCGCGTGAACTCCTCAGTTTTCCAGGAGTACGCTATGTCCTTACCCGGGATAAAACCTGCCCCTGTACCAAATTTAATCAAAATCGGTTGAAGATGGGCCGTGAAAGCGTAGCAGACAGACAGACACTCTTTCGCATTTATAATAATATTAGTAATTAGTATGGTTAGTAATTACTAATTACTAATAAGTATACTATTTCTTAAAAGAATGAAGTAAGAAGTTCAAAGAAATTAAATATCACTGCTTCAAGGTGTTCTCGAAGGTGTGTATAGTCTGCCAATACAGTGTGGTGGACTATGGCCAAACCCTTCTCATTCCGAGAGAAGACGAATTACTAGTAGGCCGTACGAGACAAAAAAGCGTAAAAAATTTACCTAGTGTTTTGAAATTGAAGTTTACTAACTCGTACAAGATAAAAAATGACAAATTCTACTATAAACTAACTAACTGTATGTTTTTAATTTGAAGTTTGACAAAAAAAAAAACAACACAAAGAAAGTGCTAGGATAACATAACACCCAAACAAGCTGTATTGATCGGAGGTGGGTACATAAAAGTAAATGTACCTATGCGTGTTCGAACTTTCGAAGGTCAAAGCCACCTAGACGTCTCGACGGTTCAACGGCCCCGGTTTGGATAAACTCTTAAACTGCTATGGGTGCCTGGTACTTTCGTCCGTGCATGATAAAAGGTTGCTTACACCCAAAATTAATGCTTAATGCGAAAGTTTGGATGGATGGATGTTTGTCTATCACGCTTCAACGGCAGAAAGGATCTGGATGAAATTGTGCGCAGCGATATATTATAGTCTGGAACTGGAACACATAGGCTACCTTTTATCCCGGAAAATTAAAGAGTTCCCGTGGGATTAAAAAAAACCTCAATCCACGCGGACGAAGTCGCGGGAATCATCGCGGGAATACTAACCTTGACTCGGTTTTAACTTTTAAGAAGTAGTCCTAACATAATTTAAAAATTCAAAACATGACTCCGGGTCCTCAACTATATCCATGCCAAAAATCACGTCAATCCGTTGCCCCGTTGCGGCGTGATTGAAGGACAAACCAACAAACAAACACACTTTCGCATTTATAATATTAGTATAGAATGATGAAGGTGAAAATCAATTACGGTATCGGTATCAGTATCTTAAAACTAAAGCTACGAGGGTTCCAAACGCGCCCTGGTCTGAGAAGAGCACACAACAAACTCAGCTGGTTTTTTTTTCACCATTACACAAATATAGTAAATTACTGAATTAGATATTTATTATTTAATCAGTATATTATAATTATAAAATAATTATCCGCTGGAACAATTCATATTCATACCCTCTCACTTCTTTTGTCGCTGAAGTCAACAACCAATGCATATATATTATATACATATCACAATTTTGGATTTTGGCTCTCATTTTACATTTATGTTTTTGATGGGTTCAAATAATCCTTTACACTGTAATAGGACTTTTCAATTAATTTACCTTTTACAATAATTATTCGTTTTTATATCTAAAACAAAAACAGACTTCAAAACTAAAAAACATTACCTGGGTGTATATTTTGTTTATTGTTGATTTTCTCAAAAAGCGCTTATTCAATTTCGATAAAATTCATACGGGACTTCTAAAGTATGATCTACCAAATAACAAAAAGAAACATCAAAATTGACTCATAATTGGCGGAATGATCGCGTAAAATTCATACAACAAAAACAAAAATTAAAAAAAAACATACAGTCGAATTGAGAACCTTCAACTTTTTTGGAGTCGGTTAAAAACTTTGACATATTAATTGATCAGCAGGGCGACCGCGTATGTTTTGCATCAATCATTGATACATCGCAATCACCTCCGATTGGCTGAATTTATGGTATTCTTGCTGCGTCAATGGATTTCGTCCAATAGTGGAAGAGTGTTAACCAATCGGAAAATTAAGGAGTTCCCGCGGGAATTGAAAAAACTTAGCCCACGCGGACGAAGTCGCGGGAATCATCGCGGGAATACTAACCTTGACTCGGTTTTAACTTTTAAGAAGTAACTATTCTGCGACGTAATCTGAAGCACATAAACATTGAAGCTCTTCATAAGGATGTCTCTGCACATGATTGGACCCCACTTTTTGCTGCCTCTACGGTTGATGACAAGGTTGGAATTTTGAATTCGACCCTTACTGACTTATTTGACTCACACGCTCCTGCCCGTCCTGTAAGGGTTAAGTACCTGCCTGCTCCTTGGCTTACTCCTGACATAAAATTATACATGGCAAAACGCTTAAAAACTTTGACATATTAATTGATCAGCAGGGCGACCGCGTATGTTTTGCATCAATCATTGATACATCGCAATCACCTCCGATTGGCTGAATTTATGGTATTCTTGCTGCGTCAATGGATTTCGTCCAATAGTGGAAGAGTGTTAATCAATCGGAGGTGATTGCGATGTATCAATGATTGATGCAAAACATACGCGGTCGCCCTGCTGTTTACATGGAATGTTTTTGGTGGGTTATAATATTACAGAACCATTGCATTGCCCACTTAGCAACCGGTGCCCCCCGCGACTCAAACCGGAGAAGACGAATTGAAGTCAATTACTAAATTGCGAGCAAAGACCCAAGCTATATTTAGACTCTATTGAGTACCATTTTAGACCCATCAGGGACCAATTTGATGCTAAACTAACTTTGACTAAGACAACAGCTAAGTATAACATGTTTCTGCAAATATTATATGATTTGAATAGAATAGAATGGAAGTTTAAAGAATCCATACTAATATTATAAATGCGAAAGTGTGTCTGTCTGTCTGTCAGGTACGCTTTCACGGCCCATCTGTTCAACCGATTTTGACGTCATTTGGTACAGGGATAGCTTATATTCCGGGAAATGACATAGGCTACTTTTTTCCCAGAAAATTAAGGAGTTCCCGCGGGAATCGAAAACACTTAGCCCACGCGGACGAAGTCGCGGGAATCATCGCGGGAATACTAACCTTGACTCGGTTTTAACTTTTAAGAAGTAACTATTCTGCGACGTAATCTGAAGCACATAAACATTGAAGCTCTTCATAAGGATGTCTCTGCACATGATTGGACCCCACTTTTTGCTGCCTCTACGGTTGATGACAAGGATGGAATTTTGAATTCGACCCTTACTGACTTATTTGACTCACACGCTCCTGCCCGTCCTGTAAGGGTTAAGTACCTGCCTGCTCCTTGGCTTACTCCTGACATAAAATTATACATGGCAAAACGCAATAAAGCTAAGAAGTTGTGCAAAAAGAATCCAACCGAGGAAAATTTTGCTAACTATAAAAGGCTGCGAAATCGCTGCAATAAGATGTGTAGGGATGCTAAACGCCGTTATATACATTCTTCAATTGAGCACTTCACTCCTGGTCAGACTTGGAGTTTTTGAAATCACTGGGTGTGGGTAAATCTCCTGAATCTCTTAGTCAGTCGTTTGATTTAAACTCTCTAAACATGCATTTCTCTTCACCTCCCGTGAGAATCGCTGATAGTAAGAAAAATTCGTTGCTTTTAAAATTAAATAGTGATGCCCCACCTACTTGTGATCCTTTTATCTTCAACCAAATCTCGGTGGAGGATGTTAAGAAAGGTATCCTTTCCATTTCCTCCAAAGCAGTGGGTGATGATGGTATTAGTCGTGATATGCTCTTACTAATCATTGATTACTTAACACCTATCATTGCTCATATACTCAATTTTTCCTTAATAACCAGCACATTTCCAACGTCATGGAAATTGGCTAATGTCATTCCATTACCCAAAACAACAAACCCGACTTCATTCTCACAATTCCGTCCTATTTCTATTCTACCCATTCTCTCCAAATTACTAGAAAACTCTATCTGCAAGCAAATCTCTTTTTATCTCTCACGTAACAATCTCCTAAGTCCTTTCCAGTCTGGCTTCCGTCCTTCTCATAGTACTACGACCGCATTGCTCAAAGTAACTGATGATATCCGGTTTGCTATGGATAACAAAGAGCTTACTGTTCTCGTACTGCTTGATTTCAGTAATGCTTTTAACTCAGTTGACTTTGATGTAAGTGTAACTATACGTATCTTACTATTCAGTGGAAAATAGGTAATAATTAATTTAAAAAAAAAAAAAATATATATATATATATATATATATATATATATATATATATATATATATATATATATATTATAATAATAAAATAATAGTAAAGTAATATTAAAACGATAATAGAATGGTAGTATAGTATGGGTGTATATGAATGCGCGACTAAAGGCTTACGGGGAAGTTTCCCGTCGTTACGACCACTCGCCAAGGGTGGGTATGGCGGTGGTGTAGGAGGAAGCAAGCAGTCGCAATCGCAACGTTGTCAACTGCGTGTGGTAGTGTGTGCGCGTGGGGCGATACATAAAATTAATATATTGAGCAGGTATATTTGCAATAGATCGTTTGAACGCACTGTGTTGTTGGATGCTGTCTAATGTGAGGACCCTTAGCGGACCTAGCTTGAGAGCATCCGACGAAATCTTATCTGCCTCTGGTGGATTTATATACATATCATAACTACAACATATTTACACGTATATTACTAAAACAATTATTATCGCAGGTCGGGTCAGGCTGTGGGGCGTAACGGTGTCTCGCTTCAGCGATGCCTCAGCACGGCTGGTTCTGTCTGGATGTCTACGTGGTTGGACGTTCAGATGGGATTGGTTTGTTGTTGAATCAGAGAGCTTGCTTTCTGAGCGCAGTGCAGTTCGAGTATACTTCTATGTTCCGCAAAACGTCTGACTTTACCTTGCGATCTACTTATCTAAATTACGTACGTCGTTCGCAATACTCGAACGATAACTGACCATGGTTGGAAGGACGCTGTTTATTATTGCCGACGGTTGGATTATGCGTACGTTGCGCCTGATATCTTACTATGTTTTGCACTACGCTTGTTCACCCTCGACACTTCAGAGTTTCATGGATTCACAACCCATGTTACTTGTAAAAGCATAGCTTCACGACCTATGCTGCGGCACATTGGCTAAAAACCATGTTACGCACAAACAACATTCTATCACCCATGGTGGTTCCGCGCTATATTTGGTATAACATACTATTACTGAAGGGTGCATCACGCCTGTGGCTCTGTTACGTTGCGACGAACGACCCTGCAGTGCGTCCGGTGTATCCTTGAAACCTATTACAGGTATATGTGGGAGTGCACCACTCTAAAAATGCAATTATCCAGCTATACGCTGACATAAGTGGAACGCACCACTCTAAAGTATGCTCGTACATACGTTGCGCTGGCCTTCGCGATTGATGACCAAGTGGTTAAAGGGGGGGGGGCTGTTGACTTTTGGTATTCTTAGAGATGTATTAGTCCATGTATTGATGTGCCTCTAGGGGTACCAAGGGAGGGAAGAAGCCTACCGTTGGTGGCGGGGAGGCCAATAAAAAATAAATGATGGCTGGCTAGCCAGCCATCATTTATTTTTTAGACATATAAATGATGCCATACAAAGCATCTTCCTTTTCTTTATAAAAGGTTATAAAAGGAGGATGCTACCACTTGGGTTAGTTCGTAAATATCCCGAAGAGATTTATCTCTTCGCGATCACGTTACTTAATGCCTGTTTTAAGTTAACTGAATTACATCTAAAATCTGTATATAACTTAGTCGTTGGGTTGATTGAATTCGAGGCTTCCGAAACTCTAAAAGATCTTGGTTTATTATGGACACAGCAATGTTGTGAAGGTCTTACTGCTAGATGTATCACGTGCCATTTTAAAGAAATATTGAATTTTATAAGTAGAGAGAGGTGTAGATGCTTAGGGACCCCGTCAGGTTGGTTACATAATGCTTGCTATCCTCCGTTCTCTTAACATTTCTCCTCCTGTAGTGGATTGGTTTAAGTCTTATCTTCAGGGTCGACGGCAGAGAATCGGGACTGACGAAGATTCTTCGGATTGGGCTGATCTCTCTGCTGGCGTTCCTCAAGGCGGAGTACTATCTCCATTACTGTTTTCCATTTTTATTAATAAAATTTCCAAAGCAATTTCTTGTCACTACCATCTTTATGCAGATGACTTGCAGCTTTATAGGCACGCAGCATTGCCCGACCTTGCTGATGCCGTAGAGGCGGTAAACACTGATCTAGCTCATATCAAGACATGGGCTGACTCTTTTGGTTTGCTTGTCAACCCTAAAAAATCTCAAGCGCTTATAATCGGCAGCAGCCGAATGCGCTGCAAGGTTGACTTTAAAACTTTACCTGGCTTACACTATGATGGTACAGCTATACCTTTTTCCGAAAAAGCTAAAAATCTCGGTTTAATATTTGACAGTAACCTTTCATGGTCTGCTCATATCAATGAGGTGAGTAGGCGTTTGAACTATTCCATTCACTCTCTTCGCAGACTTCAAAATTTTTTGCCTTTTCGCACTAAAATTATGTTAGCACAATCTCTTCTCCTTCCCCTCATCGACTATGCCGACGTTTGCTATTTGGATGCAACAGAGGAGCTACTCGACAAACTAGATCGGCTTCAGAATTTGTGCATCTGTTTTATTTATGGACTGCGCAAATTCGACCATGTATCTGAATTCCGTCGACAACTGAAGTGGCTCCCTATTCGCCTTCGCCGGAATGCTCACATTCTAACATTACTTTTTAAAATATTAAAGTTCTCTTCTCCACCTTATTTGCATGAGAATTTTCAGGATGCTCTTCCCCGAACAAGACCTTTGCGCACCTGTGTGATGAAAAAGTCACTTGAAGTACCCTCATGGAACACCATATTTTACGCTAAGTCGTTTGCGGTGGTAGCAGCGCGTCTTTGGAATTCCCTACCAGGGAATATTCGTGAGAGTCCATCCGTGGGTGCATTTAAAGCGAGACTGAAGCAGCACTATCTTTCTTCTTTATATGATTAGCTTTTATATTATTATATTATTCTATGTTTATTATTGTTAATTATGTATACTATTGTGTAATTAAACGTATTATGTAAATAATATGTATGTATATTAGTAATTTATTTTGTATGTACGTTATTAATTGTGTATTCCCTGTATACAAGGTGTAAGGTAAATGGTATAACATACCGGCGGCTACCCATGCCATTTTGACGTTATAAACACTATGGTAGAGTTAAAAAGTCAAAATTAATTTACAAAAACTTCCATACAAAATTAATTAGTTAATTATGGAAAATAAATTTTGGCAACCCTGTGGAGTCCTTTGCTCCTTCTACACCTAAAGTCAGAACTATACTACAAGCGATAATATAATAATTATTATCGTATCGTTATGCAATTTGGCAATTCATTACAATTTGCAAATAATTGAAAGAACAAACTACACAGAATAATTAATTATTGATCAAAACTTAAACGAAGTAAGTCGAGAAATTAATCACAGGGAAAGGCGGCTCATAAAGTAAGGATAAGTGACTGACTTCGACTTGACTTTGACTTCGACGACGAAGTCTGATACTAGTCGGGCATTTTTTTACAACAATACGTAAGTTCTAGCCTTTTGCTTTGAGAATTTAATTGCATGCCGAATAATGATTACTATAGTATCGCGACTGGATTTTATCGCAACGCTCGCGCTGGCAACGAGGCATAACATACGTCGTATTGTTCGCAGTTCATTGATATTGATCAGCTGTTTTAAGGGATGCCACCTCAACATTTATTGCTAAAATTTTGAAGTCCACATAACTCCCCCAGGATATGAGCTACACGTCTTATGACATTTTTCCAATATATCTATACACCATCTAACATGGGTAGCCGCGGGTATGTTATACTAATTACCTTACACCTTGTATATTATAATATGTAAGTATATTTTTATGATATTTATCATAAGTCTTAATAAAAAGTTTTATATTTTCTTGTTTATAAGTACCTACTCAGCTTTATCTATTTTTCACCATTCTCACATTCTAGGGCTGCTGGAAGAAATCTCTTCAAGAGATAAGTTGTCCTTGTACATGTCCTTTAAATTTTTATGTTTAGTTTTTTTAAGTTTGGTACTAAATATATAAATAAAAAAATAATTAAATAATTTAAAAATCAAAAACATGACTACCCTGACATAAAGTTTTTTTTTTTTAAATTATAGCCAGTGGGAATTATAGCCGGATCGGGAATCGGGGTGATGTAAGGATTGTAACGATACCCTATACATCATAATCTGTTCAGGCATTTAGAAGTTATGGTGGAATAAAGAAACTCACATGCATACATGAACCCTGTAAACATTAGGCTTTTTTTTGGGCAGTCGTGTAATCTATCATCGGACTCGGATTCATCAAGAGTTACAAAGAAAATAGATAGTACGCTATCTTTGTTACAAATCGATTCAGTCATTGTGACGTAAAGAAGTAAAAACCATTGAAACTATCACATGTAGAATATTAGTAGTTTTAAGATAACATCGTTAAAAACCATTTAAAAATCTTTTTTTATCCACTACACGTACCATTAAAAAATCAATAACAGGTTAGCGCGCTACCATCTTAGACTGCATCATCATTTACCATCAGGTGAGATTGCAGTCAAGGGCTAACATGTAGAGGCGTAAAAAAAAATTGCAAGATTTGACTGATTTGACACACAAAGCACCCAATAAAGCAATTTAAATAAAAACTTTTAAAAAAAGCAAACCTAAGTAATAGTCATCCAGACGTTGCAGTGGTAGAGTCAAAATATGACGTAAATATATGTATATAGAATAAGAATAAAATTAAATCAAATATTTTATTCAAGTAGACTTTTAACAAGTGCTTTTGAATAGTCGAGTGAATCTACCACTGGTTCGGAATGTCGTTCCTACGTTCCTATGAGACACCTGTAATCTGTATGTCCTACATGTAATTAATATATTGTGTATTGAGTATAACTATTTTTTTTTTGCTGTGAGCTATTTAATTTCGGTAAAACAATATAGCTTAACCGAGATGTTAAGTCAACGAACCGTGTTCACGAATCAAAGCATCTCTTTTCACTATCCACCGGACTAGACTTGTTCCGATGGTTGGACATAAACTATGGGTAGGCGGCAGGTATCTCGTTGCAAAATATTTTTAAACTTCTCGTCCAACTGCGAGGCGAGATGTGAAATTTGCTGCAACCTATCTCTATGCTTATCGAATTTCATCAAAATCGGTTAAAAAGATGGGCCGTTAAAGCGTAGCAGACAAACAGACAGACTGACTCACTTTCGCATTTATAATATTAGTATGGATTCCAGGGTGTGCTTGCATGCTAAATGGCGCAATCATAACAGTTAATAAGATTGGGGCGCAAGCGCAACTTTGTTGACCAGCCAGACCAACCAACCAACCCGCATTGGAGCAGCGTGGTGGGTCTAAGCTCTAATTCTCTCTCTCCTAGGAGAGTGGAGGCCTTGGCCCAGCAGTGGGACGTTAATGGGCTAAGGTAGCTGTGCGTACTCAGCCAGTGAATCAGTTTTATAAAGCACCTAGTGTTTCCAAATTAGACTCGTTCAAGGTTAATAGTTAATACGTTATTGTCTTATCAGGTGATAATTACTAAAAAAAAGAACGTGCGATTCTCTTAAGTGTACACACGATAACGCGTAAGTTGTGCAAAATCCTGCCAAGATATGTGAAACGTAGATACCTGTAGGTTAGGTGTACGCAGATTTTAATTGTTGTCCTTTTTTTGGGCAGTCGTGTTATAACATAATCTATCATCGACTCGGATTCATCAAGATTATAAAGAACAGCTGATGCCCGCGACTTCGTCCGCGTGGATTGAGGTTTTTGTTCCCGCGAGAACTCTTCAATTTTCCGTGATAAAAAGTAGCCTACATTAAATTTTCATCCAGATCCGTTCAGCCGTTCTGGCGTGATTGAGTAACAAACATGCATTATGAAATATTATAATATTAGTAATAATAGTATAGAAGATTTGAACATGTTTACAATTTGGTGATAGGTATAATGTAGGTATTAAGTATATGTACCTGCGTTGTTTTTTTCGGAAGCATTCAGTCTGCAATCAGTCGACAGACTAAAAACCAGATTTGATGAAGGACTTAGGTATGATATTTCCAGAGAAGACGAACAGCGAACAGCATATCTGTATACTGTCGAGTAAAAATAACTAGTCCGCCATCTTTGGGAGTCGGCCATATTGGATTTAGAATGACGTCACAAAGTTGACCATGTGTGTGTGGCCAATTATGTATAGCACAATCTCTGAACTGATGAGCCCTCGGGTTTGACCACAGCAGGGTCAATTTGGGAATTTATAACTTCTGAGTTTTCCTTGCTTTGGCCTGGTGGGAGGTTTCGGCCGTGGCTAATTACCACCCTACCGGCAAAGACGTACCGCCAAACGATTTAGCGTTCCGGTACGATGCCGTGTAGAAACCGACTAGGGGTATGGGTTAAATATAACTGCCATGCCGCTACCATCTTGGACTGCATCGTCACTTACCATCAGGTGAGATCGCAGTCAAGGTTAACTTGTAGTAGAATAATTTAAAAAAAAAAACATTTATTAATCTCACGTAGGACAACTTGTGATAAGTCGCAAGACTCTACCACCGGTTCGGAAAGATGTTTCTACTGAGAAGTCATAAGTACCTTTAATATATTACGAGACATACCTATGTACCTTTAACATTTCAACCGGTAAAATTAGTCTGAATCGGGTGATAAAATACAAAGTAGATACAATAATAGTGGGTGTAACCACCTACGCTTTGGTAACATATGGTTACGATTTACGTTTATTATCGTAAGGACCTTGCTAATACAAATTGACGCGCGAAAGGAAAATCGCTTAAAATGTGTGCGATGAGAATGATGATGATAAGTATTTCATATTATAATTATTTCTATGTTACATCTTAGTGCATCTTTTTTATGCCTACATACCTACTTAAAATATCACACTTACTTTACGCAATATTACCATAATTAAGTATTAGGTTCTTCTGACTAGAAATTCTCAGTATTAGCCCGGAGTTAGGAAGTTGTCTTCACCCCCGTGCCTCGGAGAGCACGTTAAGCCGTCGGTCCCGGTTATTATCAGTTATCACTATAACATCTGATAATAATCGTTACAAAAATCGAAGAGTTTAAATACTCTTAGTCGAGTCGTATGCGGAAGGACGTGGGAACCCACCGCATTATCCCAAGAAAACTTGTACCATTATTTGATTTAATGAAAAGGGGTCACGACTCACGACCCTCAGTAAATAATATAAATATAATCAGGAATACGACGCAGAGAGAGAATGGATGGGTTGTCTAGGAGATCACTTTTAGTGATAAGATCCACCGTTGCACACTTTGTTTTCTGTACTTTTTATAAGTGTTTACTTTACATATTTATGTTTGTGTGGCAATAAAGAATTTATCTATCTATCTATCTATTTCTCAGCTTTCAAGTGCTTAGGCTTAAAGTATTATCTACCTAAAGGCCTAGGCTGGGTATAAATAGGCTTATAGGATAAAACTAGTGTACAATTACATGCTTACTAAGCATTTGTTAATAGTATTCGTGGACATAACTATTGCTAGAGATCATCTTATCTAATCCGTTGTTCTAGGTGAGCGAGGAAACCGATGCGACGCGACGCCATCGATAGAAATTGTCAATTCAGAGGCGGTAATTGTAAATTCCCAAATTGACTGTGCCAGGGATCAAACCCGGGACCTCCTACTTCTAAGACAACAGCGCCCAATACTGCACCATGGAGGGCCTCAAAGGGGTTTGAATGTTTTGGCCTAACTACCGTTCCGCCATTTTTATTTTTTTCTTGAAATAGCGGCCACTCATAAAACTTGTATTAGGGGTTAAAGTATGAAATTGCCGATTTGTACTGAAAAATTGAAATGCGTTTTTTTTTAAATTTAACATATTTATTTAATCAAAATAATTACCATGATTATCTATACATTGCTGCCATCTAATAGGTAGGTCATTTATGCCTTTGCTATAGAACTCTCGTGATCTAGATTCGACAAACTGTGTGAAAGCATTTTGTACTGCCTCCTGAGAAGAAAACTTTTTATCACGTAGAAAATTGTCCAAATCACGAAAAAAATGGTAATCCGTTGGAGCAAGGTCTGGCGAATACTGAGGGTGACGAATGGTTTCTAATTGCAGTTCCTGTAGAGTTAAAACGGTTTTTCGTGCAGTATGAGGTCTCGCGTTATCATGGAGCAGTAATGGTGAAGATCGATTCATGAGTCGGGGCTGTTTCACTGCTAGTTTTGCTATCATAGTTCGGAGTTCGGCACAGTAGACTTCTGCCGTTAATGCTTGCCGTTAATCGGAGAAAGCTATAGTGAATAACACCATGCTGAGACCGCCAAACAGTTACCATTACCTTTTTATTGGTAAGCTTTGCTTTAGGACACTGTTGCGGCGTTTGACCTGGGGTCAGCCATTGCATTTCTCGTTATTGTATTATTATCGTTATGGTTATTGTAAAGAATCCACTTTTCATCACATGTTACAATTCTATCCAATATTCCTTCATTTCTGTATCGATTCAACAAGGCAACATAAGTTTCAACACGCGATTCTTTCTGTAGATCAGTCAAATCATTTTTCATATTTTTTTATTTTATTGATTTGACGCAAATGAGTCATTATTGTTGGTAAGGTAACGTTAAACCATGCCGCTAATTCCTGGGTAGTTTGGCTCGGATCGGCTTCCACCATCTCTTTCAATTCACCTGTGTGGGCGGTCTTCCACGTGGTTCGTTCTTCAAATCAAAGTTTCCATCACGAAAGGGTTTAAACCAAACTCGCACGGTGCGTTCATTAGCACTAAGTTTCACTCAAAAATCTCAAACCATGAAGGTTCTATGTCAATTCGAAGTACCTATTACAATAAAACAGCAATTTCATACTTTAACCCCTATTATTAATCAATATCTGGCTTCAATACAAACAAGTATTATGTGAGATAAAATGTTCTAAAGCGTCAGGTTTCGGAGATAAACTATGAAGAAGCATTAGAAGCAATAAAATTTATAATCTACTTAATTTTGGCACCGTCAGCACAGCTTTGATACGTTATATCTTGGAAACCTGACGATTTAGAAGATTTTGTCTCGTAAATTACTTGTGGCCATTATTTCGAAAAAAAAGTCTGAACGGTAGGTAGGCCAGGCTACAAAAATATTCAAACCCAAGTTTGTATATTAGTATGCAATAGTCTGCATGAACAATAAGAAATTAAGAATAGTTGTGGTGCTTAATTAGATGCCCTTTAGATTCTAGACAAGAAAATAATGATTCTATTATGGTAATTTTGTAATACGAGCACCACTCTACTACTAACATGATTTTATATCTAAACTTATAAAAAAACTGGTTGATATTCCTGTACTTACATATTTTTTTAGTTTTGATTGCAGTAAGCTCTACCATTGATACAGAGCCCAAAACAATTTCATTTAGATATTTCGTCTGTCTGTGATGCCATAACAATGAAATTACTGGACAAATTATACTTACATAATTATACTGGATGCAACTTGGCAGGCTTACTGCTAACCCTCTTGATTAACAATATATAGGATATATTTTATCCAGAAAAACAACACGGTTGATCTGGTTAGGAAATAAAAGTCTTGTCTGATTTTATTCTATAGCTCCATCAAATCTTAACCATTCCAGAGAATAGGGATGATGACAACTCAATAAAATCAGCAACTCTTTATCAATCTTAAAAATCGCTTCTATGGAATGGAAGTTTGATGATGAAGAAATGAAATACATAGTTGTGACTTAATTAAATTTCAATGCACTTTATTTCTATAATCTATAGTTTAAAATGGTTATCAAACATAAAACTAAAAATTATACGTCTTTTGGAAGACCCTCTATTTAATAATCAGTAAGAAATACTTAGTTTTTGACATAGGCTGCAGGCATCATCCCTTAGATTCGTAGTTCATTACAAAGCTAGTATACTGTTGGATTGGTCCCATGTCAAGATCAGACGATTTGAAGATAGAGGAGTTTTTAATAAATTGTGGTTTTAAGTAAATTGGTTAAGTGATTACTTAATTTACAATGAACAGACAAAATAAATAAAAGTGACCTAGTTCTCTAGTTAAGAAAAGTGTTTCAATAGCAAAAATATTCTATTTGATACTACCAGGAGATTATAAGTTGTAGAAAGTACGCAGCGAAATGGAAACATCTGTTGCATGATGATATTAAGATCTTTGTTTACATTTTGCTCCAAGTAAAGAACCCATTTATTAGAAAGGTTTTTAAAGAGGTGCACAGTATTCTATCGTGTTTTAAGTAACCCCAAAGGTTAATACAGTCAATATACTTGTACGAATAAATACTTTGCTCCCCAAGGACGCAGCTGTTACAAAATACCTACTTTAATAACTGCGCAATTTACAAAGGAAATGATCGCAATTCGCACCGCCTTGTTTACTCGTTTAAAATAGAAGAGAAATTACAAGAATAACAATTAGTCATTCACACGTTTTGAAACAAGGAACTTTTGTTTTGAATCACAGATGACTGCACTTGTGTTGTGTGCCATTGTTTATTTATGAAAAAGGATATGTTAGCTTACCACTTAAATCTTCAATCGTATTCAGCTTCCGAGCAGCCATTCTCGCTTTTTCGTCACCACACTGATGCGAAAAGTTTTTACACAGCTAAATACACTTAAAAAATAAAGTTCCAAGGTATTTTTGCGTTGTATTACAAGCAAAGATAATTCGCGGCGAGCGGTTTCCCAAGATTCAAGAAGTTCTTTGTTTTCTGTTTTGATTTGGGGTTGTTGACAGAAAAGGTGTACGTACTATGTCGATTATTTTTCAACCAATCGGAGAGCGTGACGCAATATTGTCGTCTTCTGATTGGTTACGAATTTGTAAACAAAATATTAAGTTGCCATATGTGAGACTACAGCTTTCATAGACAATATTACTAATAGTAGAAATCAGAACAAAAATGTACTTCCTGTCAGGAAGTACATTTTTCCAACACAAGTCACGTCTCAAGTACAAGACAGGAACTTCCTGATGCCCGAGACTTCATGCGCGTGGATTTAGGTACCTATATCAAATCCCTGGGAACTCTTAATTTCCCGGGATTTGACGACCTCCCTGGTGTAGTGGTGACAGCCGTTTCCTTATAAGCGGGAGGTTCCGGGTTTTATTACCGGCAGAGTCAATTTGTGAATTTATAGTTTGCGAATTTTCAGTTAGGTCAGGTCACGGGTACCTTCGACCGTGGCTATTTATCAGTTACTTCCCTACCAGCTAAGACAATATGCCGCCAAGTAATATTTCATAGTTCATACGTGTAAAAGTATAAGCTGGTTGCAGAAGAAGGAAAACTCAAGTCAATGAACTGACTAGGCTCCTGCTTCATTCATATAACTGATAAAATGATAGTAACCATTGCCGTGATAACATTGATCGATTAAAATACCTAACCTTCAAGAAGTTGCGCTTCTGATTAACAATTATACAGCCTCAACAGTAAACACAGCAAAGCATTCATCTTAATATCACATTGGCACAAAATTACAAGGAAGAATCATCAATGGAAAAGATAGAAATGTTGTTGGAAAAGTTGTTGGAGCTATTTTGAAGCAGAGGCTAACGCGACAGATTGTCGCTAGTCGTTAGCCCGTTATTACCTAACTATTACCTTATCTCTGTCGCTAAGTGATTCAATCATGGTAGCAATTAGGTTTTTAGTAATTAATCTATGATTATAGTCATTATGTAATAATTTTTCATTATTAAATAATTGAAATTCCTACAGATCGTTAATAGTTTCCACTTAAACTAGTGATATGGCAACATTTGAAACTGATTTCTCTAATTTTTAGTTTTTACAAATTGTCTATTTCATTCTTTTTTCAACAATTCACAAAGTACGTGATGACGTTTTCTTGTTAAATTCTACAGAAAAAGATTAATTTCTTAAATATTAATCCATAAAATGAATGCAAACAGCACTGAAGATGACAATCAACCTTCTCCAACCCTGGATGTGATAGAAAGCCCACGGTAATCGTAATATTTTGTGTGTAAAAAGGTGTTTTCGCCGCCTGTAGGCTGTGACAGCTGATTGCTTGGCGCCAAAGTCAAAGGCGGTAAAAGCGTGTTAGTTAAATTTTTGCCCTAAAACTGCATTTTAAAGTGAAATTATCTGTTTTACATGTAGGAAAAGGATGCGCTTGGAAAATTCGGCTCGTAAAAGTTGGAGTTTAATGGATCGAAGGACTGATACAGAGGTATGTAAATTATGCTTATTCCCGCTCTTTTCGACGACACATAAGTATATACTTCGTCTTATAAACGACTAAATTACTATTAAAATCCCTATTGACTATTGACTTGAATGCTATTTTTTGACGCTTTAATAGTATGCTACAGACTCAAAATGCCCTAAATTCACGACTCAAAGTGTTATGTCTTCGATTGACATTTATATGGTTAAATCCAGTATTTTGTTAGTGAAAGAAACAATTAAAATGTTTATTTTACAATCCGAATCACCGTATAGTAAGAATTAACCTATAAATTCTGAAAATAGTAAAAATACTGGTCAAAACATAACCTGGCTTTGTCTATTATGATCATGTTTGAATTTGGTACAATCAGCGCTAGGTTTTAGCAAATATGCAAATAGGTATTAGGTCAATGATCTGTTGGTAACTGAAGTGAAAAGCAGTTAAAGTTCATTGAACTTACTGCAAGTTATGGGCGTTGGAGTTTATAAGTAGCAGATTTATGTGATGATGTCTACCATATAGTATGTCTAGTTATTTATCTAAATGTAGGTCTTCCAAAATTAACTAACTGTGCACGTGTTTTTTGGCACAGCCAATTTTTGGTATAGAGGGCCACGGTACATCCCGGGGAAGGCATAGGATTTTAATCCTGGAAAGCTTAGAAACCCCCTCTGGAATTAAAAGATCCTAATACAAAAGGTTGCGAGCATCATCTAGTATTTTTATAAATGGAAGTTGGATACCTTAAATCTCCCAAAAAGTAAATTTCCCACAGTATTTTTAAACCTAAATCTCCACTAACACATCATCTATTATTTAAACACTAAGCATAATAATATATTGATACTAGCTGATGCCCGCGACTTTGTCTGCATGGATTGAGGTTTTTTGGTTCGGTTTAATTTTCCATAATAATATTATAGAGTATTGATACCTAGTACCTACATTGTTATAAGAAGATAACATTATAATCAAATTTAATGAAAGATCAGCAATAATTTTATGTGGAGGTGGACATATTTATTGTTCCATATTTTAAGCTGATATCCTAAATTATTACATTTTTATTATGTAAGTCTAATGAAATGCATCATCATGAGGTCTTCTTGGGTTAATTTCCCAATAACAATCATAAACTATAAATATATCAACTTGGTAACTCACTTGTTTCGTGGGTTATTTTAAAGTATATTTATTAAAAACTATATGATGCCCACAACATCGTACAGGCAAAGATCTGCTTTGAAACGATGTTTTGACCAATACTGAAAGGTCAAACTTTTTTTTAGGTATTACAAGAGATGGGTGTGAGTCTCTTGGACCCAGATGATGGGGACAGCAATTGTGACACAGCTTCTATTAATAACACAGTAAGTCTTTCTTGACTGGTGCACATGTAAGCGGTTATTGTTTAGTGGTTAAGTTGCCCATCCTCTTATTCAGGTGCTCAGGGGTTGATTCCCAAGCACGTCTAACTTTACGGCATGTGCGTTTTAAGAAGTGAAAGAAGACATTGTGAGGAAATCTTCACGATGTCTTCTTTTCTTCTCTTCTAGTTGACTATGGTCAACCCCTTCTAATTCTTGGCACTTTGTTTTTTACAATGGAATTGCACACTTTAATTTCGAAAATACTTTCATCATTCAACATCCACTTTTTATGCAATCTATCTAGTGATCTGGGGTCATCCATAAAGTATGTCACACGTTAATGGGGGAGGTTGACAAAGAGTGACATTGTGTGACAAGGGGTGGGAGGGGTCCTACATTGAAGTGTTTGAACTATAAAAGTAAATTTTAAAAAAACCAACTTTTGTCAATATTTTCAAACGTTTGATTTCATGCTGATTATATTAAAAAAATTATTTAAATGGAAATAAAACTAATTTCGGAAGTGCTGTTTTAATTTATTAATTTCTAGATGTAAAATTGCAAGATATGTGACGTCACACTAGGTTGGTATCACATTTGTGACCAACTAACTAATATTATAAATGCGAAAGTTTGTGAGGATGTGTGGATGTTTGTTACTCTTTCACGCCAGAACTGCTGAATGGATCTGGACGAAATTGGCACAGAGATAGAATATAGTCTGAAATAACATGGCTACTTTTTATCCTGGAAAATTAAAGAGTTCCCGCAGGAACCAAAAAACCTCAAAGGGATGTTTGTTACTCAATCACACCAGAACGGCTGAACGGATCTGTATGAAATTTGGCATAGCAATAGATTAAAGTCTGGAAAAACACATATGCTACTTTTTATCCCGGAAAATCAAAGAGTTCCCGCGGGAACCAAAAAACCTCAATCCACGCGGACGAAGTCGCGGGCATCAGCTAGTCACTAATAAAATGCCGGTTTAATCGATCTTCTTTCATAGCCTACCTTTATACCATAACAACTTGTAAATTGTGTCATGAAGTGTGTATCATTTCTATAATGTGTGTAATTAAGTGTTTTTACTTGTCCACAGCATAAGCCAAATCTAAAACGGAAGCGCGACATAGAGAACGTAAACCCCAATGTCAACAGTATTATAATGTCCCCGCGGGGTAAATACAGCCCCAAGTCCCCGCGGGGCAAGTTCAGCCCCAGCCCTGGACCATCGAGGGTCAAGATCTCTAGGAGTACAGAAAAACGTAAGCTATGATATATACATTTTTTTAATTATAATAAACTGCCATTTCAATAATTAATCTACTTCAATTTTAGTATAAAAAACCGGCCAAGTGCGAGTCGGACTCGCGCACCGAGGGTTCCGTACAAACCTATGTTTTTTTTAAATATTTGAGTTGATTGAATGAAAGGTAAATTGCGGTTTACGATTTATGACGTATTAAAAAAAACGCATGGATTAATATGAAACGCAGCACCGCTAAGGTAAGCTCGGTATCGCTGCGGGGCGCGGGGTATGCATTGGCGATCACGCCAGTATATTCGGATTTTGCTCCCCGAGACACAGAGCGGGTCGGACGTGCTGCGTGCGTAGAATAATTTATATTTATGAAAGATCAGTGTAATTATGAAACGAATATGCAGGTTATGTATGGATCGTAAATTGAAAACAAATTAGTTACAATAACCTATTGTGTCACATCACTATGTACATGAAACAATTTTTATTTTACAATTTACAATTTTAAAATAAAAATTGTGAAAGATAGTTATAGCTAGGTACTTTTAAGATTCGTTCGTAATACTGTAGATGTAACACGACTAAAACTGTAACGACCAAAGATGTAAAACGGTAATAATTACCTTTGTTAATGAACCGCAAAACTAACTTTGTTTGTAGAGGTTTACTGTTAATATCAAAAAAACTATGCTAGTTAGAGCATTGGCTATAGTTTTCCTGTAAAATATACATAAATTCCTATTGACCATAATTATTTCAGATTTTTCGATTGGTAAACTCCGGAGATAAGGGGGGGGGGGGGAACGGTATTTTTTTAGACTTTTTCCCCGATAAATCAAAAACTATCATGACTAAAAATAATTAAAAATCTGTTTTAGAATGTACAAAGTAAACCCTTTCATATGATACCCCACACAGTACAGTTATCTCACTTTTAAATTTCAACCCTCCGATTTTCCCCCCTTTTTAAATAAGAACAAAAATAATTTCCAATTTTTTTTAATTCCAGTGTCTTTGGGCCACTAATATACACAACTATTCCAAATTTCATGTCGATAGCTTCGGTAGTTACTGAAATAATCGAGTGTGACGGACGGACAGACGGACAGACGGACAGACAGACGGAGAAAGTCGCACCATAAGGGTTCCATTTTACCATTTTGGTACGGAACCCTAAAAACGAGCAATACAAAACTTAAAATACTCAAGGGGTTCATAAATACCTTGGGATACTATAATACTCAAGTAATTCTGAAATACGTGAGAACACACAAATACTTGAGTATGAAAAAACTAGAAGTTTAATTCGCTATAATCTACCACAGAAGGTAAATCTATGTAAAGACAACTTTACAAACTTACAGACTTTACAATCATGCATTGTAAAGGCAACATCTCCTGAAGATCCTCCGGTATCGGAGTGAAACGTACATTGAGGATATTTTTGAGGGTATGTGGTGTAGTGAATGTCGCGGGCATCAGGTTCCAGATGCACTGTACCACATAGATTTACCTTCTGTGGAGGATTATAGCGAATTAAACTTCTAGTTTTTTCATTGTCATGGACTTCCGCAAAGTAATGCCTGCTTTTATCCAATAATACTTGAGTAGTTCATAACTTGAGAACACTAAAATACTCAAGCGGGTATTAAATACTTTAATACAGTAAAATACTCAAGTAGTACTACATTTTACATAACTACAGGCCATGTAACACACTATAATATTAGTTTAGACAGTTTAGATTAAGATTCTTGTTCCTTGGTGTTTTGGAAATAATTAAGATAGACTTGAAGTATTCCAATAATTTATTCATTTGTTAATCAAACACAAAAATACATGGTTGCAAGCCAAAAGCAAAGCGGAAAAAGAGACGGAAGTTCGGTGTTGCCACCTTACATTACACAGATTATATTTTTATGAACATGTCTTGGTCATCATGGACTTCTGCAAATTAACGCCTGCTTCTATTCAATAACATAAAAACGTTTGTTTCAAGTGTCCCCAGTGAAGCCGCTGCAGCCATCAGAGATTCTGGAGACTAGTCTGAGCAACGCTTACCTGCTGGATGAAGAGACCCCACTGGCTCAGTCGGTGAGCGCTGACTACTATATGGGGTACAGTGCCGGATCGAGCAGCGGCAAGAAACGGGCCAGCGATAAAAGTTTTACAAGTGAGGAGTGACTATTAACGTGATAGGTGATAGCCTATAGTAGAATTTTTAGTTTAGACAACACGTTTTGACATTAGCTAATGTTTTTTTCGCTATTGCCCATCTGAGATCAGTCACACAGATCGCAGATCTGTTTATTGTCCTAGGACTATAAACTGAATGGATGTGTAAAATTTGGCACAGAGATAAATTATAGTCTGGAATAATGCATAGGCTGCTATTTATCCCGGAAAATTAAAGAGTTCCCGCGGGAAGCGAGAAACCTCAATCCACGCGGACTTAGTCGCGGGCATCAGCTAGTCCTTTTATATATTTAAAATTATAATCAGAAAAGCTTCTTTATATAACAATGTTTTTAAGTCTCTCATCTCATTGCCCAGGTCACAGCTTAGAAGAAGACCACAGAGCACAAACCTCGCAGTCAATCAAACAGGATGACGTCACCAACGAAGGCGCGGACACATTCTCGCTGCTATCGGACGAGGTCATACTGGACGTGATGCGCTGGCTGCCCAAACGCACTCTCGCGCATTGCATGCTTGTGTGCAAACGGTGAGATATTATACAGTGAAGCAGGATGACGTCACCAGCGAAGGCGCGGCCACATTTTCGCTGCTATGGGACCAGGTTATACTGGAGGTGATGCGCTGGCTGTCCAAACGCACTCTCGCGCATTGCATGCTTGTGTGCAAACGGTGAGATATTATACAGTGAAGCAGGATGACGTCACCAGCGAAGGCGCGGCCACATTTTCGCTGCTATGGGACCAGGTTATACTGGAGGTGATGCGCTGGCTGCCCAAACGCACTCTCGCGCATTGCATGCTTGTGTGCAAACGGTGAGATATTATACAGTGAAGCAGGATGACGTCACCAGCGAAGGCGCGGCCAGATTCTCGCTGCTATCGGACGAGGTTATACTGGACGTGATGCGCTGGCTGCCCAAACGCACTCTCGCGCATTGCATGCTTGTGTGCAAACGGTGAGATATTATACAATGAAGCAGGATGACGTCACCAGCGAAGGCGCGGACACATTCTCGCTGCTATCGGACGAGGTTATACTGGACGTGATGCGCTGGCTGCCCAAACGCACTCGCGCATTGCATGCTTGTGTGCAAACGGTGAGATATTATACAATGAAGCAGGATGACGTCACCAGCGAAGGCGCGGACACATTCTCGCTGCTATCGGACGAGGTTATACTGGACGTGATGCGCTGGCTGCCCAAACGCACTCTCGCGCATTGCATGCTTGTGTGCAAACGGTGAGATATTATACAGTGAAGCAGGATGACGTCACCAGCGAAGGCGCGGACACATTCTCGCGCATTGCATGCTTGTGTGCAAACGGTGAGATATTATACAGTGAAGCAGGATGACGTCACCAGCGAAGGCGCGGACACATTCTCGCGCATTGCATGCTTGTGTGCAAACGGTGAGATATTATACAGTGAAGCAGGATGACGTCACCAGCGAAGGCGCGGACACATTCTCGCGCATTGCATGCTTGTGTGCAAACGGTGAGATATTATACAGTGAAGCAGGATGACGTCACCAGCGAAGGCGCGGACACATTCTCGCTGCTATCGGACGAGGTTATACTGGACGTGATGCGCTGGCTGCCCAAACGCACTCTCGCGCATTGCATGCTTGTGTGCAAACGGTGAGATATTATACAATGAAGCAGGATGACGTCACCAGCGAAGGCGCGGACACATTCTCGCTGCTATCGGACGAGGTTATACTGGACGTGATGCGCTGGCTGCCCAAACGCACTCTCGCGCATTGCATGCTTGTGTGCAAACGGTGAGATATTATACAGTGAAGCAGGATGACGTCACCAGCGAAGGCGCGGACACATTCTCGCGCATTGCATGCTTGTGTGCAAACGGTGAGATATTATACAGTGAAGCAGGATACGTCATAAACGAAGGCGCGCAATATTTCAAACTCGAACTCAAATGTTTTTAATACAAAGAGCATTTTGAATCGTCGAGTGAATCTACCACTGGTTTGGAATGACATTCCCACCGAGAAAAACCAGCAAGAAATTCGGTGGTTGCTCTTTTGAAAAAAATAATGTACAATTACATCAATGTGTAGATACATAAGTAACTGCAGTCCTTAAAGCATTGCTGGAGCGAGTCAAATCCATGCTCTTTTATCATTTACATAATCTCCAACAGTGTAATAAGCTTTTTCAGGAGCATACTTTTGGTTTTATAACTTAAAAGTGAAAGATCCCGGTTTCGATCCTTGGCAATGGCAATTTGAGATTTTATGTAACTGCTATTATACCCCTCTATCAGGTTACGTGGTGAAAATCTCCGTGGCTCAGTGCTGAGCGCTGTTGTCTTAACGTGCGGAGGTCCCGAGTTCGATCCCCGGCAGGGTCAGTTTGGGAATTTATAATTTCTGAATTTTCCCTGCTCTGGCCTGGTGGAAGGCTTCGGCCGTGGCTAGTTACCACCCTATCGTCAAAGACGTGCCGCCAATCGATTTAGTGTTCCGTTCGGCCGTGGCTAGTTACCACCCTATCGTCAAAGACGTGCCGCCAATCGATTTAGTGTTCCGATACGATGCCGTATAGAAACCGAATAAGGGTTTAATATAACTGCCATGCCCCTAACAGGTTAGCCCGCTACTATCTTAGACAGCATCATCACTTACCGTCAGGTGAGATCGCAAGGGCTAACTTGTAGTGGATAAAAGAAAGAAAAAAAAATGATACAAATTTGTATTTCTCTCAATTGCAGTTGGTACAGGATAGCGTGCACAGAAGCGCTATGGCAACGCCTAGACCTGGGCAATAAGACACTGTCTAAAGACTCCCTGGGCAGAATACTGAACAGGAAACCTGTGATCGTCAGATTTGCGAGCTCAGAGGTAACGTACTCTCTCTCTGCGTCGTATTCCTCTATGCTGAGGGTCGTAAACCCTTTCCATTAATCACACGATCACATCACATAATGGCAGGGGTTTTCTTGGGATAATAATGCGGTAGGTTCCCAGTTCCCAGGTCGCATACAATTCGACTAAGAGTAGTATTTCAACTCTTAGGTTACTAACGATTATTATTAGATGTTAGTGATAATAACCGGGACCGACGACTTAACGTGCTCTCCGAGGCACGGAGGAAACGAAAAGGCCAAATTCGGTCACCCATCCAGTTACCGACTTCGATCAACGTTGCTTAATTATCGCTATCGACTGATATGCGTTGCCGCAACTAAATCAATTCGTCCTTCAACAAACTAACTAAGACAGTAAAATTACTGATGAATTATGTTGTGCTAAAGATCCGATTTGAAAAATTGAACCAGAAAATAAATATTATTATTTTATAATCAAGTAATGTTAGAATATTAGAGTACACCATAATACTCAGGAAATGTTAGTTTATATTATTTTTAATAAAATCTACATAGGCTGCACTAAAAGTATCGGGAATGGAATATTTCCACTGTTCCTGTCATATTAAAATCTTTTTAATTTAAAACTCCTTGGTTTTATAAATCGAATACCGTTTATTTATTTAAAAAAAGATTCTCGGTCTTCTCACAAGGTCTTGTCAAACTTGTTTAGTCGTTGAGAAAATGGAATTGACTCGAGAAAATTCTAGAGCGATGATTTATTATGACTTTCGAAGTGGTTTAACACAAAAACAGTGTGTTGACCGGATGATTTCTGCATTTGGTGATGAAGCCCCATCCAAAACCACAATTTATCGCTGGTTTGCTGAATTTCAACGTGGACGTGTCAAGCTCAGTGATGATCCCCGTCAAGGTCGTCCAAAAACTGCAGTCACCCAAGAAAACGTTGATGCTGTGCGTAAGCTGATTGAGGAAGATCGACATGTGACATACCGCGAAATTCAGGCAACTTTAGACATTGGCATGAGTCAAATACAAATAATCTTGCATGAACAATTAGGTGTAAAAAAGTTGTTTTCCCGATGGATACCGCATTTGCTCTGTGAAGAGCAACAAGCGGCTCGCGTTACTTGGTGCGTCAGAACTCTCGAAAGATTCCACGCAGGATCCTCAAATGCTGTATACAACATCGTATCAGGTGATGAATCCTGGATATACGCGTACGAACCCGAAACTAAAAACCAGTCACGAGTTTGGGTGTTCGACAGGGTTCGAAAGGATAATTATCAATGATAATTATCATGATAATTATCATTGATAATTATCGTGATAATTACAGATGTAGAATTATCGATTGATAATTATCCTTTCGAACCCTGTTTACAGTACAGCGGAAAAGTATTGTATCCTTGTATCCTCAAAAATCGTAGTTTGTGGAGTCTATAACCATACCAATAGGGTCTATAGCTTGCCAGTAAGTGTTGTTTTTACACATCTTTTAGAATCCCTATAACAGTACGGCGGTAAAGTCCTAGTTTTTGGTGCCTATGATTACTATTTCAAAATATGGAATCCTGAGACCAGGGATACCAATAGGGTTTATAGCTTGCAAGTGAGTGACATTTTAAAACATCTTCTAAAACCCCTATTTATTGCCTACTAGCGGTCCGCCCCGGCTTCGCACAGAACGAAATAAGGATAATAATAATTCCTTCACTTGTTTTTATTGTTTTGTTAGGATTATCAAAACTATAATGCATTAGTTATGAAACAATATAACAAATTAATTTCTTACACTGGTGATAATTATCCGATAATTATCGGATAATTATCAAGAAGCGTAATTATCTTGATAATTTGGAACCCTGGTGTTCGAAAATGAGTTAAAGCCAACAAAAATTGTTCGTTCACGGAGTGTTGCAAAAAAAATGGTGGCCACGTTTGTCTCCAAAACCGGCCATGTTGCGACTATTCCTCTTGAGGGACAAAGAACGGTTAATGCAGAATGGTATGCTAACATTTGTTTGCCAAAGGTCGTTTCTGAACTCCGTAAAGAGAACTGCAACCGCCGCATCATCCTCCATCACGACAATGCGAGTTCTCACACCGCGCACAGAACAAAAGAGTTTTTAGAGCAAGAAATCATAGAATTATTAGACCATCCGCCGTACAGCCCCGACCTAAGCCCTAATGATTTCTATACTTTCCCTAAAATAAAGAATAAATTGCGTGGTCAGAGATTTTCATCACCTGAAGAAGCTGTGGACGCCTACAAAACGGCCATTTTGGAGACCCCAACTTCCGAATGAAATGGTTGCTTCAATGATTGGTTCCATCGTATGGAAAAATGTGTGAAATTTCGCGGAGAATACTTCGAAAAGCAATAAATACATTTTTAAATAGTAATGTTGTGTCACTTCCTTGATTCCCGAAATTTTCAGTGCCGTATGTATTTTCCTCTATTCATGATAAAGTGTACAAGACTACATCCGAAATAATAGTCCTTTTATTTAATTTCAGATAGGCGAATGGCATCCGACTTCAACGCCCACACAATCGCGGATACAATATCTAGACCTGAGCATGTGCTCAATAGACCACCAGACACTAGAGCAATTGCTCGCAAGATGCTCAGGACTGAGGAAACTGAGCCTCGAGAGCGTTCACCTGAGCGAACGAACTCAGGCACTTATTGGTGAGTTAATTTTTCTCTATACAGGGTGGGAAAAACCCCTTAGTATATTTTGTATGGAGCCTGGCCTACCTACCGTTCCGCCATTTTCAATAAATTCAAATAGAAAATCCTTAATATTTCTTTGTTTTAGGTAAATGCAGTAACTTGGAGACCTTAAACCTAACAATGGCGCAAGGGGTTACAGCTGAAGGTTTAACCGCCATATTGGAAGGTTGTACTGCGTAAGTAAATAGTATCCATACTTTTATTATTATAAACTAGCTGATGCCCGCGATTTCGTCCACGTGGTTTAAGATTTTTCGATTCCCACAGGAACTCCTTAATTTTTCGTATATATAATAAAAAGTACCCTATGTCACTCTCCAGGTCCTCAACTTTACCCATGCCAAAAATCACGTCGATACGTTGCGGCGTGACTGAAGGACAAACTGATAAACCAACAAACAAACACACTTTCGCATTTATAATATTAGTATGATGCGAAAGTGTGTCCGTCTGTCTGCTACGCTTTAACGGCCTATGTTTTCAATCGGTTTTGGTGTAATTTTGTCAGGGGTAGGTTACATCCTGGGGGAGTAACCTCACCCGTAAACAGTACAGTAGATTTTTTTGCACAAAACTATTGCAAATTAAATTAATTATAAGTAATAGTTAAATTATAATAACTGTGTGTTTTGTGTGTTCAGCCTGCAATCTCTGAACATCTCGTGGTGCAACCTGAGCGAAACCGCGCTACAGGCACTAGTGGAGACGCTGCCTCAGAAGCTGCAGAGATTGAATCTGAGCGGAGCGAGGACATTAACAGATGACAGTGAGTTATCATATCCTACTTTCCTTTTTTTTTATAAACTTTATTTTGTGACGGGGCTTTATCACTTTGTGTAATATGTCGCCCCCGTAAAAAATCACTTTTAATACAGAGTTAAACTAAAACTATAAATAATAACTTCTTCTTAATAATATAGCTAAACTAGACTGTTATATAGAATATAGAATCAAATACCTTCCTGTGGCCTAGTTGGCAAAGTTGTAATACTCCGTAGCAGACAGGCGATAAGCTGTTTAGTCCTATTCGGAGTTTTAATGTCTTCTTTATTTCCGTGTTCTTGTGTGCAATAGAGATTTAAATAATAATAAATAAAGGCTGCCTTGTTGGTCTAGTGGTTAAGCATGTTCGACTGCGGTCGACGAGGTCCCGGGTTCGAGTCCCGGTCGGGCCATAATTAAGTATTGGGATTTTCTAACTAGAAATTCTCGGTAATAACCTGGAGTTAGGCAGTTGCCGGTGATACATTTTTAAAATTAAAACAAATGGGCATCCCTACTGTTAGGGTTACGTCGCAGTGTATCTATACGATACTAATATAATAATTTTTGTGAATCAAAATATTCATCTATGCAAGGTGCAGAAATTCTTGCCGGCTCATCTCAGTAGAACTGCTTTCCGAACCAGTGGTAGAGACAAAACATGACGTAACATAAGAGACACCTGTAATCTGTATGCCTTAAATGTTATAAATAAATTGAGTTTATTGAGTTTAAAATCGTATTATTTCTGTTCCAGTGGTAGCGGCATTAGTGGCCCGCTGCCCACGGCTTCTGGAACTGGATCTGTCTGACTGCTCACGACTAGCAGTCGCGTCATTGACTGCTCTACTGTCGCTCGGTCGGCTGGAGCACCTCGCCTTAAGCCGCTGCTACCTGCTGCCGCCACACGCCTTAACGTGAGTCAACCTCCTAGCTAGTTATAGTGCCCTGGTACTTAGTTATGTCATACATAAGAGTTCGATTTATTTTGAGTTTGCGGATGTATTTGAACATTAATACTTTGAGTCAAGCTTGTTATGATGCCCTGGTAGTTGGTACTTTCCAATACATGCAGGATTTTGAGTTTACCTCTTATCTAATCACTAGCTGATGCCCGCGACTCCGTCAGCGTGCTTTGAGTTTTTTTGATTCCCGCGGGAACTCCTTAATTTTCCGGGATAAAAGTAGCCTATGTCACTCTCCAATTCCTCAACTATAACCATGCCAAAAATCACGTTGATCCGTTGCTCCGTTGCGGCGTGATTGAAGGACAAACCAACAAACTGACTTTCGCATTTATAATATTAGTATGATATTGCGCTGGTACCTACTGGGAACTAAAGAAAAATATTTTGGATCAATCTCCTAGCCAGTTATAGTGGCCTAGTACATAGTTGCTATAGCCACAGAATTTGATTGATCCCTAGAAAAAAAAACTTGAGAGGTGTCAAGGGACACCCGGTGGAACGAAGTACCACAAGTTGTAACGACACTTTTTGCTATAGTTGTAAGCCGTGCGGCGTGCGCGTGTTTCTCTGTGTAAATTTTATTACAATTCCTTCACTAATTAACCGAAAGGAACTTCGTTCCAAACGAGTGTCCAAGGGACACCCGGTTGGAACGAACTAACTAGCCTATGTAACTATTGAAAACATAATTCTTTAAAATTATTTCGCCTTTTTATTTTCAACAACTTGAAGTCAACAACACAAGTAGTCATAGCAACCAAAATCATCTTTTCATAAAAAGTGTATTTTTATTTTCAACAACTTGAAGTCAACAACACAAGTAGTCATAGTAACATAAAAAGTGTCGTTACACTTTCGTAAAGCGCGCTAAGGAACTTCGTTCCAAAAATATCGAGTCTTATCTAGTCAAGGTACTAAGTTCTTCTGAAACTCTTCGACTGCTCACGACTAGCAGTCGTATCATTAACTGCTCTACTCTCAGAGAAACCTAATACTTGCTGCGGCCCGACCTGGGACTCGAACCCGGGACCTCGTCGGCCGCAGTAACTGCCTCGTTGGTCTATGGTTAGCATGTCGTAAGATATACGTGCGAATTGAAAATTATTCTAAGTGTGTTATTTTCATTGTAAACTCAATAAATTCCATGTTATAAACATGTAGGTCATACTGGTGTCTCTTATGTTACGTCATGTTTTGACTCTACCACCGGTTCAGAAAACAAATTCTGCTGGGAAGAGCCGGCAAGAAACACAGCTCTGTAGAATAAATACCCATTGTGTGTGTGTGTGTTTGCTTGTTGTAGCAAACTGAGCAGTATGACGGCACTGCAGTACCTTGAAGTGTGGGGCATGCTACCCACAGCGTCGACGAACGCACTGCGGGCCGCGTTACCCGCGATACAGATCAACCAGTTCAAGTTTAGGTAACACCAACAGATTTACCTCACTCTGTATGACTCTTATGCTGAGAACTATAGAGCGTAATTTGACTTGGCTCAGACTTTACTCAGAGTTAAAACGAGATGGACTTATATGTGAGTAACATAAATCTGTCTCGTTTTAACCATGTCTTAAGACTAAGCAAAGTCGAAGTTCGCTCTTTAGATCTCACACTGAGTTATTATCTTTCTTACTTACCGTCCTTATGTCTACCCGTTATCTCTGTTTGTCAACCGAAGTTAACATGGCTACACAATATGTCTTGTCTCGTTACGTCAAAAGTAGAGATAAAAAGTAATATTTCTTATCTGTGGTATTTTTCTCTACGAACCCTCACATGCTTACTATTTTTTTCTTGTAATGTACCGCATTTTGTGCTTGTAGGGTAAACGAGAAATTAGCCGGCACCGGCAACATCTCTCTCTCTCGTCGCGGGATATCTCGTTGTGCGCATGCTAAGCCTGCCGGTATCTACCGAGAGACAATAAAACCAAGTGATAATCTAAAAGATTGAAAGTTAAACCGACTTCACCACCCCCTAAAAGTCCATATCTAGAAAAATACGGAACTGATTTGGATGAAACTTGCACTGTTCCCTAAGATAATGTATGCCGATAAAAAATAATGTTCACAAACTTTGCCCGCAGCTTCGCTTACGTTAAGATCGATTTTCATTCATACATATTTGAAACCCCCATTTTACCCATTTAGAGGTTGAATTTTCAAAAATCCTTTCTTAACGAATGCCTACGTCATAAATAAAAGCTATGTATGCCGAATTTCAGCCCGATCCGTCCAGTGGTTTGAGCTGTGCGTTGATAGATCAGTCAGATAAGGCTGTTGTACACCATCTCTAAACGAAACATAAATATTGCTATCCCTTTCATAATCCTCCCTGCGGAAAGGGGCAGCAATACATTTAGAGCTGTCAAAATACCAGTAACTATGTTCTTATCCGAAAGACTGTCTCGCGATTTGCTTGTTGTATTCAACTAATCAGTTATTTGGTTGTTTCAGCGCGATCGCACGCCCAACAGTGGGCACGCGACGGACCTCCATATGGGGCCTGAGAACTAGAGACTGAATACTTTAATATACTTTAGTGTACATATTTATTGTTAGCATTAATAGAACAAATAAATAAAATCAATTGTTTATATAAAACACTGAGTTTTCTTCATCCACATCCTTGTCACGTGGCTTGACGTTACTACAATAGCCCATTAACGTCCCACATCTGGGCACAGGCCTCCACTCTCATAGGAGAGGGTAATTAGAGCTTAGACCCACCACGCTGCTCCAATGCGGGTTGGCGGGCTTTAACGACGAATAAAGTCATGTTAGTGATCATGTTAGTGATAATAACCGGGACCGACGGCGTTACGTGTTCTCCGAGGCACGGGGGTGGAAACACCGTCAACTTCCCAACTCCGGGCTAGTACTGAAAATTTCTATCCGATCCGGGACCTCGTCGACCACAGTCGAACCACTAGACCAACGAGGCAGTCTGTTGGTCTTATATAAATACTCGTATGTATATAACAAGCAGGCGAGTCACCTGATGTTAAGTGATTACCGCCGCCCATGAATTTTACAGCACCAGAGGAACCGCCGATGCGTAGCTGGCTTTTGAGATATTGTATACTAGATGATTCCCGCGACTTCGTCCGCGTGGACGACTGGGGAGTCCAAGTTTTTTCGATTCCCGCGGGAACCTTGAATTTTCCGGGATAAAAAGTAGCCTATGTCCTTCCCCGGGATACAACCTATCCCTGTGCCAAATTTCATCAAAATCGGTTGAACAGATGGGTCGTGAAAGCGTAGCAGACAGACAGACACACTTTCGCATTTATAATATTAAGTATGGATATCTAGCGGTTCGGATCAGAAACTCATTAAGTGTAGTGTACCTACCTACCGTAGCTGACCATGCAATCATCCGAATCGGCTAGGAACATCGATATATATGTAGGTACTAGATGGGCCCTTTCATAGAAAAATGCCGGGCGTCCGAGTTGCTGAACACGTTTCACACCTGTCATCAGAGACAACCTCAATTTACATAGACGGGCCCTGTCAAACGAATGTGGGCGTATTTTTAGCAACGCCATTAACGCCATCTAGTCTGAAAAGCGGGAATTTGTTTGCAACATCTTGAATGAAAGCTTGAAAACGTACGACTCGGTCATAGATAATATAGGTCATAGCCATAGAAGCCGTAAGGCCAGTTAGTAAAAAAAAAAAAACATCATACAGTTTGCCGCGGAAATTAAATGATTGCGTAAGTAATGGATAAAAATGTTAAACAGGAATATTAAATAACGTTTTTTTTGGAAATTTATAACTGTCAATTGAAGCACTTACCGTAAATTAAAAATTGTACAGTGCCAAACTAATAAGACTTTAGGTGTTAAGAATAACAAATTATCTACACGACGAGCGACCGTGACTCATCATCATCGCGTGCCTTCTTCAAAATGAAGTTTGGCGGTCATCATCCGAAAAACTTCTCTATTTTGTGCCGCATCTTTGAGCTTCGGATAGCTAAGCCCCGTCCACTCCCTTATAACGTCCAACCACTTGCGCCTTTGGCGACCTGGAGCTCTCTTGCCTGCAATTCTTCCTTCCAAAACTAATCTTGGAAGTGAGAATTGGGCTCCTCTTTGAAGATGTCCGAAGAACCGTGACTACGCTACGAATTACGATGGGGACAAAGACAGGTTAGGAACGCGCTCTGAAAGTCGGACGCCCGAGCCTTTTCTATGAAAGGGCCCCATCTAGTACCTACATATATATCGATGTGTCATAAGCCTGTCTTTGTCCCCGTCGTAGCGCTGTCACGATCGCTCGTCGTGCAGATAATTTGTTATTATTAAGATAACATCTAAAGTTTAATTAGTTTGGCACTGTATAATTTTTATTTTAAGGTAAGTGTTTCAATTCACAATTATACATTTCCAAAAATACGTTATTTAATCTGCCTATTTAATATTTTTATCCAGCAATTACTTATTTCCGCGGAAAACTTTATGATATTTTTTTTTATTACTAACTGGCCTTACGGCTTCTATGGCTATAACCTATATTATCTATGACCGAGTCATACGTTTTCCACAGACATAATAGCGTTTTCAAGCTTTCATTCAAGATGTTGCAAGCAAGTTCCCGCTTTTCAGACAAGATGGCGTTGATGGCGTTGCTAAAAATACGCCCGCATTCTTTGTTTGACAGGGCTCGTCTATGTAAATTGAGGTCGTTGGCTAGGAATAAACCAATTTCTAACGTGTGAATAATGGAACTATCAAAAAATAGTGTTATAAGCAAGGGTACATTGTAGGATTAAAATAAAACAATACAAATTTACTATCTCGTTTAATGATATGCATGAAATATGGTCATAATATAAATTGATACAATATTATTTTTATAAATATGTTCAAATGGCGTTAAAAACAGTTCAAAAAATCATTCCTGTACATTTTTTTGAAATTCTTTGGAAAAAAGCATTAATAACAACAATGAGTTTTTAGTTTTTACCATAATAATTACGCTGATCCGATGTTATCGGAAGGAATAATATTGCAAATATTATACATGCGTAATATATTACAGCAGTTACCTTAAAAGAATTAAGTACCTAACTAAATTATTTGAAAAACTTATTCACAAAATACTTTCTTTTTATACGACTGCCTGAAAAAAGGAGTATATTGTTTTCAGGGTTCATGTATGTATGTATGTATGTATGCGAGTTTGTATATTCCACCATAACTTCTATACGCATGAACCGATTTTGATAAATGAGGTGTTGTTAGAATCCCTAGCTTATTCCGGGTGACATAGGCTAGTAATATTTAAAAAAAGTTGAAGGGGTGACCATGGTTCCGCATTAAAGACTAAAGTTGAAAAAAAATATTCGAAAATAAGATTAACTATATAATCATCATCTGGAAAATGATGAGTAGATTCCAAAAATATATAACACTATAGTTCAATATCCAGTGATTCACAAATAAATAATGCTTAATAAAATTGTGAATAAGATTCCAAAGGATGTATGTGTGTCTACGGCAGAGCAGTCGTATTTTTTATTAATTTTAATTATATTCACTTGTTAGTCATTTCAAATGGCATATCTTTAAAAAAATTATAGCTCTGGATACTTGGTCGAAATAAATCATCCCATGACAAAAGCTTGACTTAAATAAACTAAATCTAAGCCTGTGGAAAAAATATGGCAACACATAAAATAAAAATTTGTACGAAAATCACATTATTTTACAATTCTCTAACAACTGAATTATTTCAATAAACTAAACGGAAACATATTCATATTCAGCTATAAAAGTTCTGATTTGTTTCGCCTTTACTTTAATTTTCAGACCATTATCATTTTTCTTATTGATACCATCATCGGCCAAACTTTCATCACCTTTTTTGAGGTTTTTATCATTAACTTGGATATCATCATCTTTTTTAGTCTTACCATCATTTGTACCAGCTATAGAATCATCATTATATGCATTATTAAAGTTATCAACAAATTCATTTTCAGTCTTCCAATACCATTTTTCGGTATCCTTCAACCACCGATTCGCTGCCAAAGTTGTTTCTTTGATGGATTTAATTTTCAAATTGTTAAACATATCTGTTAAATCTACTTCTACAGTTGAATCATCAGATTTGTCTATAATATTTTCGAATCTAATCAATAACTTTTTACTATCCCACGGTTCTAAAGTTAACAAATGAACACCTTTAGGCAATGGTTTAATACCCTTATAACAATTATTTAAGTTCACCCAACTTTCATAAGTAACATGTTCCGAATTCGATACAAATATGATAGGTTTCAAATGATTTTGTATAACTTGTTTTCTTTCGTTTAGTATTTCATCTGGGTTACTAGGATTTATATTAAGTATTCTATGAGAACCTCTGACTATCAACCCTAAACCGTTTACTGTTTCGTTTAAAGCTTCACCGACACCGAAAGCGTCATCATGTAGTAATCTCCTATGTACCATAACTTCTAAATCACCAGTATTTAACGAAGTACCTCCTACAGATCTATCAGTTAAAACAGCAATTTTATCTTTACCGTCTTCAATGCTAATTTCGTTTGTAACTGGATAGTAATTCCCAGCTATTGGTTCTTGCAATGTCAAATTATAATCATATCTTTTATTTAATACGCGTTTCAACATCTGTCTACCGTTAGAATCTGTGTAAAATATGCCATTATTATTCACATTTGTTTCGTATCTAACTATATATTCTTTACCTTCATTATCATTAATATCTATGGGTCCTACAACGAAATCGTGTTCTATAAAGTTCAGGCCTGTATATAAACGTAACATACTAAATGCATTTTGATCTGATATAGCCCTAACTTCAGAGACTACATTTCCTTTAATTGTGCCATTATTTTTGTACGCAATTTCGTATGGTTTTACAGTTTTTGGCCTGAAAATGTAAGCTCCTGATGATCTTTGGGATGTATTTGTGTTATCGCCATAGCAACCGGTCCAGTAGTACAATTGTACTCTCAAGTTAGCGGTACGGTCTGGTAAAATGATGTGTGATATTTGACCGGTTTCGTTGTCAATTCGTAGTTTCATGAACTGTAAAAGAAAAAAGTTTTATTGGATCTAAATTCATTTGAAACAATCTTAAAAAAGGTTTTCGCCCTTTCATCTGGTGGTAGGTAAAATGAAATGGAAAAAAAAATCCTTTCACCTTAGTTATTACAATTATGGAATCTTGGGGCTGGCGTGTCCGTGTCGGATAAAAGTCCCATAAAAAAGATTTAAAAAAGTACGGAATCTGGCCGTGAAATTGATGCCAATTGTTTCCTCGCGATGTTTTCCTTCACCATTAAAGCAAGTGATATTTAATCGCTTTAATAGCATCTCTATCTGCGTCGTATGCCTCATTGCTGAGGAATATGCCTTTCCATAAATCACATAATGGCAGAGGATTTCTTGGAATAACAATGCTACTACACTAGGCTATCACATTTTTAAACATTGATATTACCTCATTTTCCAAATAAAACTCGTCTAATCGCTCCACAATCTTCGGTTCATCAGACAGCATCCTCATTTCCTCCTCATTCAAAGTCGGATAAGTCCAACTTCTGTCCAGACTCCTCCCATCCCCTACACTTCTCCCAAAATACATATCTTTTATAATTTTCTCCAACTCCCCAACTCCATAATCCGGCAACTCCTTATCTTTTAGCAAATCAATATCAATTCCCTTCACAATATTGACTTTATTATCAACATTATTACGGTAATTCACCAATATCGGAATATTGCTCGAATATTTTTCCGGTAATCCAGTATCATCTCTGATAGGGAAATAACTGTCTTTTATATCAACATCGTCAATGTTTTGTATATCAATATAAGATTTGTCGCGTATATTTTTCCAGTAATCATTAATATTAGTGTAGTAATAATTTTTTCTTTCATTATTTTGTGTATCTCTTTTGGATTTTTGATTGAGTTTCTTTATGAAGAAGCATTTCACGCCCATGGCATGTAGTTTTGCTATAAACACTAGCTCGTGTGTTGCTTCGGATTTTCGATTCGGTATATTTCTTATTGGTTCAGGTATGTCTACCAATTGAGAATCAATTTTATCTCCTGAAAAGAAAATTCAATTTAATTCAATTTATTAATTTTCCAGCATAAATATATTGCCGTAGCCTGTGTCACACTCCAGGTCCTCAACTATACCCATACAAAAAATCACGTCACTCCGTTGATCTGTTTCGGCGTGATTAAAGGACAAACAAACACATTTTATGTAAACAAACTTCGTCCGCGTGGATTAAGATTTTTTGATTTGCAGGAACTCGTCAATTTTCCGGGATAAAAAATAGCCTATGTCGTTCCCCTCCCTGGATACAAACTACCCCTACACCGAATTTTATCAGAATCGGTTGAAAATTTTTTTTTGATTCCCGCGGGAACTCCTTATGCTAGTTTTTATCCCGGAAAATTCAATAATTTCCACGGGAATAAAAAAAAACTATCTCTTCAACCGATTTTGATGAAATTTGGTATAGGGATAGTTTGTATCCAGGGGAAGGACATAGGCTACTTTTTATCCCGGAAAATTAAGACTTCCCGTGGGAATCAAAAAACATTAATCCACGTGGACGAAGTCGCGGGCATCATTCAGTCATATTTACCGTTAGGTGCGTAAACTTCATACGCGCCATCTTTGACGGGAATCCTAATGGGTTCCAAGGTGTCCCACGCCAAAGGATTGTAGATTGTTACCTGTAATATAATTACAACGTTTTTATATTGGGTAATTGACAACTAGTCAAAACGCGCCGGTTAGTATGGGATTTTGGATGAAATCCTGAATTGTGACGTCATCAAAGTTAGACGCACTTTTTTTTTACTTCAATCGATAGTTTAAAATGGTTATTCAACATAAAACTATCAGGTGACGTGGCTCTAATAGATTTAATAATCACTAAAAAAGAATTTATTTGACTAGTAATTATAAAAAAATTAGGGGCATAATCTAGCTGCTTTAGTGAATAATATTTGTATTTATAATAGTCTCTCTGCGTCGTATTTCTCATTACTGAGGGTCGTGAACCTTTTCCATAAATCAAATAATGGTAGGAGTTTTCTTGGGATAACAATGCGGTGGGTTGCCACGTCCTTCTGCATACGACTCGACTAAGAGTATTTAAACGCTTAGGTTTTTGTAACGATTATTATCAGATGTAAGTGATAATAACCGGGACCGACGGCTTAACGTGCTCTCCGAGTCACGGAGGAAACGAAAAGGCTAAATTTGAACCTCCAAATTCGGTCACCTATCCAGTCACCAACTTGGGTCAACGTTGCTTAACAATCGCAATCGACTGATATGCGTTAATACAACTAGGTCACTCATCCCTCATTTACAATAGTCTTTAGTGTATGTATGCTCTTCTCGTGCCTCGGAGAGCACGTGAAGCCGTCGGTCCCGGCCATTATCACTAACATGATAATAGCCGTCAAAGCCCGCCAACCCGCATTGGAGCAGCGTGGTGGGTGTAAGCTCTAATTCCCGCTGTCCTATGAGAGTGGAGGCCTGTGCCCAGCAGTGGGACGTCAATGTGGTGTATGTGGTGGTGGAGGGATATAGTATAGCTGGATGTTCTTACCACAAACTGTCTGCTAGTCTCGGCGACGGGGCAGCTAGACTCGTTCAGTTTGCATCGCTCGTAAGCGAATAGAACTAATTTCGAGCTGTCGCCTTGAGCGAACTTACTGCGGACAAGTAACATATTATATATTACTAGCTGATGCCCGCGACTTCGTTTGCTTGGTTTGGGGTTTTGTAGTTCCCGCGGGAACTCTAACTTTCCGGGATAAAAAGTACGTGGTAATTGGCTATTCGACAGTTTTCGGAAAAGTACTTACGTACATGAATCCACGTACTAAAATGTACGTGGATTCATTTTATACCTCTTACAATTATCTTTTCTCAAAAAAAGCGTTATTTATTAGAAAAAAATACATTTTTAATACATTAATTTTAAATTCCCTCGAAAACAGCCGGTCACGTGACATTTACTAGCTGTGACGTCATAGCTCAAAATAAAACAAAGCTTACTACGACGCACCGAGTTATAAGTGATTTTGAGCGGAAAGTTTACAGCTTTTTTGATGCAATTGTGAAAATTACAAGCTACAACTTACAAGACGTGTGTAGAAATACTATAAACAATAATTAATTCGTATCCTGTCAAATTGTATAAACACATTCCTTTAAACAATATTACCTATGTCATAAACGTCGAAAGTTACACGTGGTTACAGTTCATCTGCCGAGACCCGGAATTTTAATCGGATAAATCTGCGATATTAGGTACTTTGTGAAGACCACCTTGATGTTAGTGTTATAAGGAAATCAACTAAAAACTCTGATCTAGCAAAAATTAATAAACCTAACCTAACATTTTCTTCTTAAAACATGACAAAAAATTAACATAAATTATATTTCTGTCACTTTATAGCAGCACTTTCTTAGGTCTTAAACACGAGACCTAATTACTATTACTTTGTGTATTTCGGCAATTACATGTAAGATTTTACATTACGAAGCTCAGCAGAGCAAAAGTTTACACACAAATTGCAACCATAAATGCATCGTCTTTAGGCAGATTTGCACTATCAGCTGTATAGCATTCCATTCCTCTCACAATCACAAATCGAAATACCTATATTGGTGTTAATTTTCTCAACAATACGCAAACATTAGTATACAACGTTGTTTTTTTTTAAATGTGACGTCACACGGGGCTCTATCATGACCGCCCGAGTTTCGCTTCTTGTAATCCACAGATAAAAAATCTCAAATTTGTTTTGCAAAAATAAAATATTTACAATTTTTTTTAATGCAAAACACATATTGTATAATTATTGTTAACCTACAAGCTACCAAATCTAACATATTTCATATTTTATAGTTACAGCTGTCAAGTAGCCAATTCAGACTATAATCTAGCTCTGTGTCTTTCAGCCAGATCCGTTCAACCGTGATTGAGTAACAAACATCCATCCATCCATCCAAACTATCGCATTTATAATATGAGTGTAGATTTTAATATATTATGTGCATTATTGTAAATACGTAAAGAGTATATGAATAATTTAGAAGAGATATAACTGCCATAGTGACCATACCCCAAACAGGTTACCCCCGCTATCATCTTAGACTGCATCATCACTTACCATCAGGTGAGTGCAGACAAGGGGTAACTTGTAGTGGCGAAAAAAAAACTATAGCCATACTTACTTGAACGCCTGCCTGGCAATAAGGCTGGCGTCTTCGATGGCTGCGTTAAGCATTCTCTCATAGTCGTGCGTCACGTGTTGTTTCTCTGTACCAGTTATTGCGTCGTGGTGCTGCATTACACCTTAAATTTAAAATAAAAAAAAAACTTTAAAAAATTGTCGAGTATGACAAGTAAGTTACAATTATGGGATCGTGATGTTTGCACTTTAATTTTTTTTTTAAACTAGACAAGGACAGGTAAATCATACCAGGGACAGGTAAGTTACAATAATCTTACCGTTAATGCATCGTGTTGTTGTCTTAGATTAAAAAACTTTTTTGAAATAAAAAAATCGGTCAAGATCTAGTCAGAAGGGTTCCGTACTATCGTACAAGATTTAACACTACACACAAGATTTATGTACGAGTACTTTTAAAAGACAAGTTTATTGTATGGGCACCCCTTTTTGTAATTTTATTATTTTTATTTTTTTGTTATAGAGGCAATAGAAAATATGCAAACACTTTGTTCAATCAAGAAAATTTCAATGAAGAGAAAATAAAACACAAACTTTTGACTTACCCATTGCACTCTTGAGTTCGTTCAATACAAATTTGTTGTGTTCCTCCAAACCACCCAAAACTTGAAGATGTTTCACCATCTAAAATTCAATAGTAATTTATGTATAAAATATACAACTGTAAAAAATCAGAACACATCATACTAATATTATAAGTGCGAAAGTCACTTTGTTTGTTGGTTTGTTGGTTTGTCCTTCAATCACGCCGCAACGGAGCGACGAATTGACGTGATTTTTGGCATGGGTATAGTTGAGGACCTGGAGAGTGACATAGGCTACTTTTTATCCCGGAAAATTAAGGAGTTCCCGCGGGAATAACAAAAAACTTAAACCACGCGGACGAAGTCGCGGGCATCAGCTAGTACAATATAAAAAGATTTAAAGGCAGCTTTTTAAGTTACACAAGTTGTCTATACGTATAGTAAACATTAATCAAACTTACCTGTAAATAATCATTTCCCTGCCGCTCAAAGTATTTAGTGGTAGGCCTTGAGGTAAAGTAACCTGTCCAGTATGCAGTGGGGTCGCTCGCATAGGGGAAGAAATCGTCCTGTTTCGTCGGTAGTGTTGGGCTAAAACACAAATACAGTATACAAGTCAAGGTACTTCATGATGATTTATTTATTGGTCTTCGGCCGTGGCTAGTTACAAGTTACCAGAGCCCCAGACTAGGCCAAAGAAAATTCACAAATTTTTAAGTTCCAAAAACATGCCTACTCAAGTGTGTGCAATGAAGAGTGTTTTATCTATCTATCTACATTCTACTTATATGCTACTAGCTGATGCCTGCGACTTCGTCCGCGTGGATTGAGATGTTTTGGTTCCCGCAGGAACTCTTTAATTTTCCGAGATAAAAAGTAGCCTATGTATTATTCCAGACTATAATCTATGCCTCTGTGTCAAATTTCATCCTGAACTGTTCAGTCGTTCTGGCGTGACTGAGTAACAAACATCCATCCATCCATACTTTCGCATTTATAATATTAGTATAGATAGATAATACAGATAGAAAACACTAATACACTTACTTGGCGTCTCTGACGGCTTTCAAATAACAATCGGGCGTCGAATAGAACAGTTTTATGTTTAGACCATCTTTGGCCGCTTTCATGTTTGTGTATCTGCAAAATACAAGGCCATAAATGAAACTTACCTGTCAATAATTATATGTTACCTTTTAAATCAAATTAACAGTTTAGTAATTTTTTTTGGGAAATTTAACAAAATAGACTCAAATATTATTTAAAAAAAAAATTAACAGTTTTACCCATTTTATTTGGCAAGCAAACATGCACGCTTCAGCACAACCAAATTAAATATTTGAATAGATTAACAAAAGAAAATCCACTCGCACAAGTCGAGCCATTGCAATGCCAACCAATTTATTTAAGGCGGTTTGTTATGAACATTTTAATTCAGATTATAAACAAAATTAGTGATTAAATGTAATTAAAGAATGTTGTTTTTCCTCAAACATAGGTTTCATATATTTATTTGGGTTTTAGTAACTATTCCATTCATTTCATGCACGTTGGGCATTGATTTAAACCGTTTAATTCATTCAGATGTTATTTGACCACCTTATTTAATTAATTAATTACAAAATGAACAGCTTAATTAATTTAGATGGTGTTTTGGCTACCTACTTTAATTAATTAATTTTAATGCCATAGATGATGTGGTTTGGAGGAGAATGATTATGACACTCACTCTATCAACTTATCGAGGTTTTTGTACCACATTGCGGCGTCTTGGTACGTGAAATCCCCACCCATTGTCAGTATGACATTGTTGGTTCTGTAAAACTGTGCCTGCTTTGCCACGTACTCGAGGAACTTGACTATCTGTCAAACATAAATATCGAACTTGAATTCTTTGATGTTTTTACTTTTTAATGAACGGCATTGTATCACAATGGCGAATAAATAAAATGAACGAACGCACGCATTGAAAAATATCTCATTGCTTGCAAGCTTATTTTTTGCTAACGAAAATTTTAAAAATCTACTTATCATACTAATAGTATAAATGCGAAAGTGTGTTTGTTTGTTGGTTTGTCCTTCAATCACGCTGCAACGGAGTAACGGATCGACGTGATTTTTGTTATGAGTATAGTTGAGGACCTGGAGAGTGACATAGTTAGGCTACTTTTTATCCCGGAAAATTAAGGAGTTCCCGCGGGAATCAAAACAAACTTATACCACGCGGACGAAGTCGCGGGCATCAGCTAGTACTAAATAACACAAAAATCGACCACGGTATTTCGAATCAGGTGAAAAAAATAATTTTATTAAAATAAAAATTGAAATTATTAAGAGACTCTAATACTCGTATGCAGTAACCTAACGCATTTTCTTCATACGTGAGCCATGCTATGTTGTTTGTATTTAGTACTATTTTTAATTAAAAGTTCACATTTACCTGTCATACCATAATCGTTATACAGGTATAATTCGTTTAGGGTAAATATTGACATTACCAAGTTTTATGATATTTTAGTGCACTAGCAACCGCCCGCAGCTTCGCTCGCGCGGAAACTTTGGTAATTCCAGTCTTATTCCTAGTCCACATTAAGAAGGGAGCCTCTGCTTTCTAACTCCAAGGGTTGACTCTTGACATATTTTTTTACTACAAAAAGCATCGTAGTTTTTTCTTTTTAGTTGTTTTGAATGAGTAATACCTACGCCAATCAGTAATCAATAACACAAAACGATTACAATTGGCTATTTGACAATTTTTGGAAAAGTACTTAAAAATGTACGTGGGTTCATTTTATACCTCTTACAACTATCTTTTTCTCAAAAAAAGCGTTATTTATTAGAAATAAATACGTTTTTATACATTAATTTTACATTCGCGCGAAAACAGCCGGTCACGTGACATTTGCTATGTGACGTCATAGCTCAAATAAAAACAAAGCTAACTACGACGCACCAAGTTATAAGTGATTTTGAGTGGAAATTTTACAGCATTTTTGATGCAATTGTGAAAATTACAAGCTACAAGACGTGTGTAGAAATACTATAAATAATAATTAATTCGTATCCTGTCAAATTGTATAAACACATTCCTATATACAATAAATACCTATGTCATAAACGTCGATAGCAGTGGTTACAGTTAATCTGCCGTGACCCGGAATTTAAATCGGATACATCTGCGATATTAGTTCGTGAAGACCACTTTGATGTTAGTGTTCTAAAGAAATCAACTAAAAACTCTGATCTAGCAAAAATGAATTAAACCTAACCTAACATTTTCTTCATAAAACATGACATAAAATTAACATAAATTATATTTCTGTCACTTTACAGCAGCACTTTCTTTTACTATTACTTTGTGTTTTTCGGCAATTATATGTAAGATTTTACATTAGGAAACTCGGCAGAGCAAAAGTTTACACGCAAATAAATTTGCAACTATATATGAATCGTTAGTACACACGACGTTTTTTTTGAAATGTGACGTCACACGGGGCTCTATCATGACCGCCCGCGTTTCGCTTCTTGTAATCCACAGATAAAAAATCTCAAATTTGTTTTGCAAAAATAAAATATTTACAATTTATTTTAATGCAAAATACATATTGTATAATTATTGTTAACCTACAAGCTACCAAATCTAACATATTTCATATTTTATAGTTACAGCTGTCAAGTAGCCAATTATGAAATAAAAAAATTTATATGAATACTAGATGATGCCCGCGACTTCGTCCGCGTGAATTGATGTTTTTTTAAGATTTAAACTATCCTATCTATCAAGTTGGATCGAACTGCACATGGTGTGCGAATTTTATTATAATCGGTTAAGTGGTTTAGGAGTCCATTGAGGACAAACATTGTGACACGAGATTTATATATATTAAGATTTTCATGCAGCAATTTAAGTTATTCTGCAACGTTATGACCAATAACATTACATTTGCCTATTGTACCCAGTCACTACCAACAGGTAGTACCAAGTACCAACCGCATCCTGAACATGTTTGCGGGTACAAGCTGGACTCACCGATGCTTGGACACATGATTCAAGTGCTAGTGAGGCCAAAATGCTATGTAATAATTTGTGTTTAATAATTTTCTAATATTTTTTGTGTATATACTAACATTAGTTTTAAGGTTGTAAACTAACAAATTGAGCCCCAGTTGCTATAAATAAAGAGTATTATTATTATTACTACGAAAATTGTCAGTTGGCTCAATCTTCTAGTAGCGTAATATAATTTTAAGGAATTTAATATGTGTTCTCTAAATTGAACTAGTCAGTAGTGCATATTTTACGATAAAAATAAATATTTGTCGTATGTTCAAAGTTACCCTGGTCACCTGACATGCAACTGTCAAAAACGCATTCTCTGAGTGTGTAACATAATAAATTTTGTTTTGATCGAAATTTTACTGCTAGCGACATCTATCGACATCGTTCCGAATAAGACGCAGTCGATCGATGGGTCTTTGGTGACAGCTCCGGGTTCCGCGTTCTGCGGTTGGTTGAGGCGCTCTGTGGCCGATAGAAATATAGGACGTCGCTCTGTGTTTCGTTAAATATATTATCTGTCTCATAGCGCTTAAAATGAACGTTTCGGAACTTGTGAAAAATATGGCAGGATTGCTTGCAAAAAAGGAGTCTTGTCACGAAAATATTATGAAAATTTAGACAATTCGAGTCAGTTCGGGTCAAAATGGTATAACAGTTACTTTCCGCATTTCCGGGTCGTGTTTTCGCCTATAAAAGGCAGAAATTTGTGTGGGAACCCCTTTTTTCTGCTGTGGTCCGCCCCGAGGCAAATGCTGGTTGTGCTGGTGGCAAAATTGAAGGTGTGGCCTGACATGGCTGTGGTGTGGTAACCCACGCGGGTTATAAAATCCTGGCTGCGAAATATCTCTGGAAATGGTAAGTGGAAGAAACGAAAGTGATCACAGCGTTGTAAATTTAGTGCCGCGTGTTTAGTGGTTTTCTTGTGCATTGTTGCAGACCTGTACGGTGATCATATGGTTGGGGAATAGGGAGCGCCTCCCGCATTTAATGCCGGGTAAATATCGTTAGGGCTTTGTACTCCTTAATTTTGTTTAAATACAATATTCTCACACCCGTTTTTTCTTGTTGACAGGTGGACGGGATAAATTAATTAACTAGATAAATAAATAAATCAATTAATTAACTAGTTAAATAACTAGATAGATAACTAAATAGATAATTGTGATGATTGGATTAACTCAGATTAATCTATTTTCACTTCTATAGTTTATTTTTATTTATTAAAAATGGTCATCCACCTTGTAAAGTTAAATCTTTCTCAAATTTAACTTGGGTTTGACATAATGGTAGTATTTTTGTACGCATAAGTATTTTTCCCGAATCTTACTTAATTGACATCACGAATACGGCAAATGTTTCTACCTCGTGTCGATTCGCGCCGGGGTGACGACGTGCACGTGTGACCCCTCGAGCTTCGAGACCCGAGCAGCTTCGGCCACATGTTGCCTCGTGGTTCGTGGACGGCGGCCTCGCGCGACTTCAGGTCGTAATAGCATTTATGCTTAATTATTATTAATTCCTTTTACATGGAAGTCAGAATGATGGTCTGCACAAATAGTGATGGTTGCGGTATTCAGGTCTAACTTAAACTCAAATTTCATTCATATAAATTTAGGTCTTTTAATCAAATCATATAGGCATTTCAGTGGACTATCTGGGTGAGGCTTTGATCTGTGCGTTATTCAAGCCGGACTCGACCTTTTGAGATTCTCCCGGAGCTAGCCGAGTCAAAGCCGAGCTTGGGTGGCCACCTAGTGTAGGAACGGTATTCCTTTTAAATGCAAAAATTAAGAATACTTTTAAGTACTTCAGTAATGTAATTTGATATTAAAACTGTTTATAAACATTGAAAATTGTGCCTATATAAATATATTCCTCACGTTGTATAACAGATCTCTCTTTTATTTATTATAAAATAACCATTCATCATCCGTTACCCTAATTTAGATCAACCCACTGTTAACGTGGACTCTTTCATAGAACGCACACCGGGTCTAGTGAGTCGGCGACTATAACTCAGTTCCTGGAACACTTCCCCGGATACCCAAGAAAGACTCCAACGTTACACTGGCGCCCAACGTGGGGCGGAGGTACTGTAACATAATAAATTTTGTTTTGATCGAAATTTTACTGCTAGCGACATCTATCGACATCGTTCCGAATAAGACGCAGTCGATCGATGGGTCTTTGGTGACAGCTCCGGGTTCCGCGTTCTGCGGTTGGTTGAGGCGCTCTGTGGCCGATAGAAATATAGGACGTCGCTCTGTGTTTCGTTAAATATATTATCTGTCTCATAGCGCTTAAAATGAACGTTTCGGAACTTGTGAAAAATATGGCAGGATTGCTTGCAAAAAAGGAGTCTTGTCACGAAAATATTATGAAAATTTAGACAATTCGAGTCAGTTCGGGTCAAAATGGTATAACAGTTACTTTCCGCATTTCCGGGTCGTGTTTTCGCCTATAAAAGGCAGAAATTTGTGTGGGAACCCCTTTTTTCTGCTGTGGTCCGCCCCGAGGCAAATGCTGGTTGTGCTGGTGGCAAAATTGAAGGTGTGGCCTGACATGGCTGTGGTGTGGTAACCCACGCGGGTTATAAAATCCTGGCTGCGAAATATCTCTGGAAATGGTAAGTGGAAGAAACGAAAGTGATCACAGCGTTGTAAATTTAGTGCCGCGTGTTTAGTGGTTTTCTTGTGCATTGTTGCAGACCTGTACGGTGATCATATGGTTGGGGAATAGGGAGCGCCTCCCGCATTTAATGCCGGGTAAATATCGTTAGGGCTTTGTACTCCTTAATTTTGTTTAAATACAATATTCTCACACCCGTTTTTTCTTGTTGACAGGTGGACGGGATAAATTAATTAACTAGATAAATAAATAAATCAATTAATTAACTAGTTAAATAACTAGATAGATAACTAAATAGATAATTGTGATGATTGGATTAACTCAGATTAATCTATTTTCACTTCTATAGTTTATTTTTATTTATTAAAAATGGTCATCCACCTTGTAAAGTTAAATCTTTCTCAAATTTAACTTGGGTTTGACATAATGGTAGTATTTTTGTACGCATAAGTATTTTCCCCGAATCTTACTTAATTGACATCACGAATACGGCAAATGTTTCTACCTCGTGTCGATTCGCGCCGGGGTGACGACGTGCACGTGTGACCCCTCGAGCTTCGAGACCCGAGCAGCTTCGGCCACATGTTGCCTCGTGGTTCGTGGACGGCGGCCTCGCGCGACTTCAGGTCTTACATTTATGCTTAATTATTATTAATTCCTTTTACATGGAAGTCAGAATGATGGTCTGCACAAATAGTGATGGTTGCGGTATTCAGGTCTAACTTAAACTCAAATTTCATTCAAATAAATTTAGGTATTTTAATCAAATCATATAGGCATTTCAGTGGACTATCTGGGTGAGGCTTTGATCTGTGCGTTATTCAAGCCGGACTCGACCTTTTGAGATTCTCCCGGAGCTAGCCGAGTCAAAGCCGAGCTTGGGTGGCCACCTAGTGTAGGAACGGTATTCCTTTTAAATGCAAAAATTAAGAATACTTTTAAGTACTTCAGTAATGTAATTTGATATTAAAACTGTTTATAAACATTGAAAATTGTGCCTATATAAATATATTCCTCACGTTGTATAACAGATCTCTCTTTTATTTATTATAAAATAACCATTCATCATCCGTTACCCTAATTTAGATCAACCCACTGTTAACGTGGACTCTTTCATAGAACGCACACCGGGTCTAGTGAGTCGGCGACTATAACTCAGTTCCTGGAACACTTCCCCGGATACCCAAGAAAGACTCCAACGTTACAAGTGGCTAACTGTAACTACAGGATTATGCCTAAAATTTTACGTACGTTACAGACTTTATAGTATTAATAAGTAAAATTTCAGCTTTCTAGGTCCAAGAGTTTGGGCTGCGCGTCGATGAGTCAGTCAGTCAGTGAGTCAGTACTTTTCTAGCATGCATGGAAACAAAAATAAAACCATGCCGTGCATGTGTGCTTGCGTGCATGTTTCTTATTATCACTCAGCGTTAGGATTGCAGTGTGCACTCACGATATCAATTTGTCTAGGTTAGTGAACCACATCTCAGCGTTTTGGTATTGGAAGTCGTCACCCATCGTCACAAGAATGTTATCCGTGCGATACGCTACTGACATCAGCAGGGTCCTGCCTATGAATGCCGACACCTGGGGCAAAGAGACAACTGCTTTAATTCTCTGTATGTTATTAATATTAATCTAAATATTTAAAAGGAAACAGTGACTGACTGACTGATCTATGAAAGCACAGCTCAAACTACTGTAAGTATGGATTGTGCTGAAATTTTGCATACAGATATCTTTTGTGACGTAGGCATCCGCTACAAGAGGATTCTTGAAAATTCTTCCCCATAAAGGGATAAAATAGGGGTTTAAAATTTCTATGATAATCGAACTTTAACGTGAGCGAAGCAGCGGGAAAAAGCTAGTATTACTAATGCGAAAGTTTAGTCGCATGTTTGCAGTAGTAGTGCATGTTTGTAGGCTTGTTCTTCAATCCCGCTGCAAAACAGCAATGGATCGACGCAATTCTTTGCATGGAAAATGGATTTAGTTGAGGACCTGGAGAGTGACATAGGCTATACTTTTTTATCGCGGACAATTGAGGAGTTGAAATAATAAAATAATCAACGCGGGCGAAGTAAAAACTCCAATACTTAATTTTCCCGGGAATCGAACCCGGGACCTTTCGAAATATTCCGGCATATTTCCAAAAAATCGTGTACCTTTTGGACAAAAATTTTGTTTTAAATGATTTGTGAGATGGTGATAAGTAAAAAAAACCCCGGCTGTTGCGGGCTCTTCTCAGTCCAAGAGCGTTTGGAACCCTCGTAACTTTAGTTTTAAAATATACCGTAACTGATTACCACCATCATGTTTTTTTATTTTTTATTACTACAAGTTACAAGTTACAAGTTACAAGGGCTACAAGTTAGCCCTTGTTTGTAATCTCACCTGATGGTAAGTGATGATGCAGTCTAACATGGTAGCAGACTAACCTGTTAGGGGTATGGCAATAATATTAAACTCATACCCCTATTCGGTTTCTACACAGCATCGTACCGGAACGCTAAATCGCTTGGCGGCATGAGTTTGCCGGTAGGGTGGTAACTAGCCACGGCCGAAGCCTCCCACCAGGCCAGACCAGGGAAAATTCAGAAACTATAAATTCCCAAATTGACCCTGCCGGGGATCGAACCCGGCACCTTCGCACGCTAAGACAACAGCGCTTAACACTGCGCCACGGAGGTCGTCAAGGGTCGAAAGGTTTTATAAGTATTTGGACGTCAATAAGTGTACAGTGTACTTAAAATGAATAAAAAAAGATTGATTGATTGATTTTATTACTCTCAAGCGAAGTGATATCAACAAATCGAATAAAATCGACAGGAAGCGGGTTCAAATCCCACCAGTTGAAAGAAAAACTACCTACTACAAAATTTCTAGAACTAACATCGTTTCGTGAAGGTGCCGCATTTGATATTTAACAGTCAAGGATGACGTACGACATTAATGTGGATCAATTAAAGAATTGAAATAGAAACAATTAAAGAAAAGAATATCCCTAAAGAACCTAATCCCGTACTATGAGATTGGGATAAAACAAATTATTATAAGGATAAAAATATATTAACGACATGGTATCGAAATCGTGGGGTGAATGAATGAATGAATTTATTCAGCAAATGTGGATCAAAAACAATGATATTATGATCCTTTTCATTTTCCAAGACTGGAAATATCTAATTATTTATTACTATCGAATTAAAAATATAACTTGCGATTTAATGAATTACATTTATAATAACAATAATACTAATTTAAAATTATCAAAGTGTAAATAAAAAATATAATATATCAGCTAAATGTCAGCGTGTGTGTAATTTTTAGCCCAAAGGCAATATGTTATTTTTATGAGTCATACATAACTTCCTTTTGTAAATAAATACCTAAGAATTTAACAGCTGTTGAAATATTTACTGTTATCGTTATTTACTGTATATCGTTTAAAATTTTTCAATAATAATTAATCAGTTTATATTAAGTAGGTACTAAAACTGCATTTAAAGGTTACTATAGGTTAAATGGTCGAAGGTTACTAGACTACTATTTTAGGGTTCCGTACCTCAAGAGGAAAAAAGGAACCCTCATAGGATCACTTCGTTGTCCGTCTGTCTGTCTGTCAACCACTTTTTTCTCAGGAACGCGTTTAAGTTGAAATTAATATCAAAAACTTAAGTCTACGGTCCCTTGGAACTATAAAAAAAACCAAGCTTCTAAGTCAACGCAATCAAATAACCGCATGTTTATGTCACCGTAAGATCGTAATAACCGTTTAATTATAATATACCTCGCAAGATTGTGAACTGTCGAAAGATTGTGAACCGAACATACGGCTTACAATTTAACGCATTATTTTTCGGTAGATTATAATCCATCGAAGTGAAACTGTTAAATCACAATCTGCCGCGCGTTAAATTGTCAGCTGTCTGAAGGCCGTCCCTGATTGGTCGGTGTTGATAGATAGGCTCACCAACCGACATTGTAAATGTTATGAAATGAGATCACATAGGTTCACGCGCATAAAAAATATTAAAACACGCAAAATTTCTGTAATTTAAGGCTATGTTCAGTGACGAATACTAACTTATCTATCATTCAAACTGCACTTCTTTGGTTAATCATAGAGTCATTTTACTTCCACAACAATTTTATGTAACGAATTCTAAAGCTGTGAGTTATTTTCAACACGAAATCAATTTACAATCACCAAAACACTGTTTGTTTACATTCGACAACAAATGAATTATCAAACAAATATGGCGACGCATGGCATATGCCGTTCAACCAATCAGCGCGCTAGGTGCGTTCCGTCGCACGGTATTTCACAATTTGACGGTTTTACTTCGATGGATTATAATCTACCGAAAAATAATGCGTTAAATTGTAATCAGTATGTTCAGTTCACAATCTTTCGATAGTTCACAATCTTGCGAGGTATATTATAATCAAACGGTTTTTACGATCTTACGGTGACATTTATACCGCATATTTTGACACTCGCCAATAAATCAAAACCTATAGAGAACTTCCCGTTGACTTCAAATCATAAAATTTGGTAAGAACCAAGGTATAGGGAAAAATCCGAAAATCGATAATTAGGGTTCCGTGCTCATAGGGCGTCGAATTGTTTGTCAGGCGCTACCAGTTTAGCGCCATATGTAAGCCAGTTATTTCACAGCTGATAACATGTTGTTATGGCATCTTTCTTGTTATTTACTCGTACTAAAAGAATTTATATTGTGTGGTGGTACGGAACCCTTGGCGCGCTATTCAGACTCGCACTTGACGGGTTTTTTTATTTTTCTTAGCGTTTTTTTCTGTCACCCCTTTTCAGAGATACCGTGGTCGATTCGTATCGTATGATTTTCGCACATTTGAATTTAAACGAAATCGTTTCAGCAGTTGTAGTAAAAATCATTTTTAAAACCGAGCTTCTGTCGTCCGCCATATTTAATTTAGTGTGACGTCATTTTATTTTTTGTATTATTCTCAGCAAATCTTTTTAATTGATACCCATATCATGGGGTTGCATAAAAATTTTTTTATTTGTTCGCCACCTTAAATTACCATTACAGGGGTTCCCAATGCGCTGGTAAAGTTACACACTCAAATCTATCCTATTACTAAAAATATCTACTCCTGTTAACAGATAGTCCACTCGTTATCTTTGCGAGTTCACTTCGAAAGCAACAAAAGGTATCCCCACCTTCTCGGCTATGAGGTATCTTTGGGGATCCGCCATATTGGATTTAGAATGACGTCACTTAGCTAAATAAGTGTACAATTCTGTATAACATAATGTCTAAACTAAACTAAAATGACAGCTTTAAATCTAGTTCTGTCCCTTTCCGCAGGGAGTATTATGAAAGGGTTACCAGTATTTTTAATGCTATCATTTTAGTTTAGAGATTGTGCACTAACAAGTGTCTTCCAAAATAAACGAGTATGGAAAATTTCAGCTCAAACCTAAACAAACATGCAAACATTATAGGTTAATTAAAAGCTTGTAAAAAGGTGCTTACTCTAGCGTCCACATTGAACATAGGCGAAGCCGGGTCGTCTATAATAGGCTCGTCGTCGCAGAGCACATCGAAGCAGAATCCGGGCGGCGGCGAGTAAGTGTTGAACAGTACTCCCGTGAATAAGTCCGAGGATTTGCCTGCGAATTTTTTTTAAGGAGAGTTAGTTCGAGCCAGAATATCCTAAAACACTTCTTTTCCGGGCATTTTATCGAAAAACTAGCTGATGCCCGCGACTTTGTCCGCGTGGTTTAGGTTTTTTGGATTCCCGTGGGAACTCCTTAATTCCCCGCCACGGAGCAACGGATCGACGTGATTTTTGGCATGGGTATAGTGGAGGACCTAGAGAGTGACATAGGCTACTTTTTATCCCGGATAATTAAGGAGGAGGAAAACTTATTCCACGCAGACGAAGTCGCGGGCATCAACTATTTAAACTAATATGTTATATGTTCCGACGAAATAAGTGAATTACAGCCGGTGACACATAAATATAGTAAAATCTTACTTCTTACTAATATATATAAATATTATAAATGCGAAAGTTTGGATGGATGTATGGATGTTTGTTACTCAATCACGCCCCAACGGCTGAACGGATCTGGCTGAAAGGCACAGAGATAGATTATATTCTGGAATAGCACAAAGGCTAACCAATAGCATACCTAAGTCATCATCCCCTCGCCAGACCATTTCCATCCTCTTCTGGACCAGTCTAGCCGCTTTGTCCTGATAGTCAATCCGGCCCAGGAATAGCCCGTCATAGCCCATAGCCGCGAGTAGGGAGGCAAACTCGCGCGAATGACCAAACGGGTCTATCTGCCACCCCACGCGGGGCATGCCACACGGGCCGAATGTTTCATTTAGCTTTCTAGAAAGAAAGAGATAAATTGGATAGAAGCAGGTGTTACTTTGCGGAAGTGGAACGAGAAATTTAATTCGCTATAATACCGTACATTTACAATCGTGTATAGTCGAGTCAACATCTCGTGAAGATAGATGCTTCGATGTCGGAGTGAAACGTACGTTGAGAATAATTTGAAAGATTTGTGTGGTGTGGTGAATATCACTAGCTACAAGTGCAAAAAATACACTGTACCACATAGATTTACCTACTATGGCGGATTATAGCGAATAAACCTATACTCGCCGGCATATTTAGCGGAACATAAAAAAAAGGTTTGATATCAGTATCATATAAGGTTGCTGGCTGGTTTATACGTCATTTAATTTAAAAAGAAATATTTTCAAATTAAGAAAACAACTGAACATCACATTTTATGCAATTGTTTTAATTTTATTCAAATACACCTTAACTGGAGCGAACTTCGAGTATTTATTCCTTCTGAGTTTGATTTAAAATTTCATTGAAATACTGTTTTTTGTTAGTTTTTTTTAATCGCGTATCTTTCTGGAGTTGATGACTGAATTATGCCTGACTTAGCCCCAACGGAGATTGCCAGGGCACTCGAAATGCGAAGAAATGGTCAAACCTACAGAGTGATATCCAGAGATCTTCGTCGACCAGTTTCAACGATCCATCGCAGTATCCAACGGTTCAGGGAGACCGGTACTTATGTGAGAAGAGCAGGACAAGGCAGAAAAAGACGCACTTCGAGTAGGGATGATCGTTTCATTCGGCTTCGTGTACGTAGGAACCCCCGTTTGACGGCCGTCCATGCCCGACATGAGTTAGAAGCAGTGCGGGGTGTAACCGTAAGTGAGCGTACGGTACGAAGAAGGCTCGAAGAAGCTGGTTTCGGTTCATTTGTGCCCGCCAAGGCTCCAAGGCTCGAGGTAAATCATCGTAGAAACAGGTTAACTTTTGCTCAGGAACATCGACTTTGAAACGCGGACCAATGGAGTAAGGTATTGTTTAGTGATGAGTGCAGAATTCTCTTAAATCAAATTGACGGCAGGCAAAGAATATACAGACGCAAAGGAGAACGATATATTCAGACAAATTTTGAAACTACAGTTGCATACGATGGTGGATCAATAATGGTTTGGGCGGGCATTTGTTTGGGAGCTCGCACAGACTTGGTAGTGATTGACAGAGGGAGTCTGACTGCAGACCGCTATATCAGAGAAGTTTTAGAAGAAAATGTCGTACCGTTTGCCCCATATATCGGTGACGATTTTGTTTTTATGCAGGATAATGCTCGGCCGCATACCGCTCGGGTAACTCAAGCTTATCTTAATGATATGAATATCACTGTTATGGAGTGGCCGGCGAGATTACCGGATATGAACCCAATAGAGCACGTTTGGGACTTGCTGAAAAGAAAAGTTAAGTCCAGAATTCCAGCTCCTGACAACGTGGGTGAACTGCGAATCGCCGTAGTTGAGGAATGGCGGAGACTATCCCAGGAGACCATCGATAACATCATTCTCAGTATGCCTAGACGGGTAGAAACTTTAATAAGAGCACGTGGAGGAAATACGCGATATTAATCACCATTTTTCTAATTTAATTAATTGTTATTTTAATATTAAATTTCACTTTTCCCGGTTACATGAAAAGTTCAAAAATGTACCATTTTTCACAAATAGCCTTTACTCGCAAAATCTGTTCTTAATGTGATCTCATTTTAAGTAAAACAAATGAAACTTTAAATAACAAAAGAAGTGTAGTAAGTAGATTTTAAAATAAAACCATATTTTTTTAATTATGGACCTTTTAGTTTAGTTCCTTCATTAGAAAGAGATATATCAATAAGGTTTGGATTTTTGGAATTTTAGTAGGTTCTGCCTCATTTCGGTTATTTAATACAACAACCTCCATTTACAACGACAACCCGTAAAGTTAAAATGGACCCCGAACAACGACGAAATCGATATCTAATTTTAAGTTTTATTTTTCGGTTTTAAGTTTTACCTATATGGTTTAATTCCACAATTTTGCTGTTGTTTCTTTTCTCCTAACAACGAGCAGGGTTGAGAAGTAGTTACTAGGATACATGATAAATAGGAGTTATCGATATCATCGTGTGATGTGGGTAGTCACATTTTATCCGTAAGTTCGGAATAAACGGCCATTGAGAGAATATCGTCTGCGTCATATTGTCACCTATAAATCAAGATAATCACACATTGATAGATGTACTCGTATATAATAAAAAGAAAAAAAGTAGGTACCAGGACATCATAATAAATAAGGAAGTTACCTCAGGCCCCAGGTGAACTGATCTATGGTGCTCTGGTAGTGTGAAGCGGCCTCGTCGTTCATGCTCCAAGCCCCACCCACAAACTGCAGCCGTCCCTGTCGCACCAGTGTGTGCACCTTGTGACGTGTGTCATCGCTCTGTCGCACCCACCATTTCCAGAAAAACGCCGTTTCTACGTAGATGAACCTAAAATCAATTTTGAAAAGTGCGAGTCAGATTCGCGCGCAAAGAATTCCGTACACAATATAAATTGTTTTAGTAAATAATAATAATGTCCTTCCGAACGAATTTTGGCCACGGCGCGGCGGCCAATCTCCAGAGAGTTTAGTCACAGAATAATATAATAGTACTGACGTAGTTTAGTGTAGTGACTTATAGCTAAAGTTACCTTCTTTTTGGGTCCTGCCATAATTCTTTGATGACTGAATCCAAAATGTACTGGACACCAGCTTTTTGAATGTTGTTTCTACCTAGAATAGTAATAAAGAAAAGTTATATTCGTTAGCCGGTAAATGGATGGATGATATAAACTGAAGAAAACACTCTTCTTTTCTTCAAGTACCAAAATTGTTTAGTAGGCTATAAAATCGAGCGTAGAGCGTGTATTACTGTATATGTCTTCATGCAGAAATATACTTAAGTTGTCACTAAAATACCTACTACTGCTTGTGTTCTGTAGGGCTAGCATGCGCACAACGAGTAAAATTATGTCTACCGAAGCTAACATGGTTACTTGTCTCGTTACGTGAAAAGTAGAGATAAAAGTAATATTTCATATCTGTGGTACTTATTTCTCTACGTACCCCAACATGCCGACTTTTTTTTTCTTGTAATAACGCATTTTGTGCATGTTAGGGTAACCGAGAAATTAGGCGGCATCGACAACATCTCTCTCTCTCTCGTTGCGAGATATCTCGATGTGCGCATGCTACGAGTAAAGCAACCTAATCAGTCGTATGGAGATGCAATCCAATCATCTTTTCATGTCCCGAAAAACATCTTATATTAAGAGTATCATGTCCTCAGAGCACCGAGTAGTTTTGTGCCTCAGAGTGATAATTCGGCAATATCTTTCAAACTCAAATCTTTTTTTTATTCAAGTAGACTTTGACAAATGCATTTGAATCGCTGAGTGAATCTACCACTGGTTCAGAATTCCGAAGTAAGTATAAGTTTTCTTCGTTAATGAAAATTTTGACGACCTCCGTGGCGCAGTGTGTAGCGCTGTTGAATTAACGTGCGGAGGTCCCGGGTTCGATCCCCGGCAGGGTTAATTTGGGTTATAATTTCTGAATTTTCCCTGGTCTGGCCTGGTGGGAGGCTTCGGCCGAGGCTAGTTACCACCCTACCGGCAAAGACGTGCCGGCAAGCGATTTAGCGTTCCGGTACGATGCCTACACGGCATCGTACCGGAACCGAATAGGGGTATGGGTTTAATATAACTGCCATGTCCCTAACAGGTTAGCCCGCTACCATCTAGACTGCATCATCACTTACAATCAGGTGAGATCGCAGTCAAGGGATAACTTGTAGTGGATAAAAAAATAATAATAAAGAAGATTATGTAATTGATAAAAGAGCATGGATTTGACTCGCTCCAGCAATGCTTAGGACTGCGATGTGTATCTTATCTACACATTGGTGTAATAGTGAATTAATTTTTTTTCAAAAGAGCAACCGCCGAGTTTCTTGCTGTTTCTTCTCGGTATGGCATTTCGAACCAGCGATTCACTCGACGATTCAAAAGCACTTGTTTCAAATAGTCTTTAAAGAAGAGAGCTAAGGTACCAGGGCCGCAGACGTAACAAGGAGTATGTAAAGCCAGTGTCACACTCACTGCCGTAGTAATACTGGTCGACGGTCTTCAGCCAGCCGACGTCGTCGTGTGTGTGCGGCACGATGTGTACATTCAACACGCCCGACTCCGCTTGCGTGCAACTCTGTTAATGCATACAAATATTTAAAGTTCATACAATAGTCAATGGGTAAAAGTATAAATTTAAAACTGGGTATTTGACAACTAGTCAAATCATGTACATTTTCTCAAACAGGATTTTGTGTGAAATACTAGCCGATGCTTGCGACTTCGTCCGCGTGGATTGAAATTTTTCGGTTCCTGCGGGAACTCTTGAATTCACCGGGATATAAAAAGAACCCAAAAACCTCATTCCGAGCAGAAGAAATCGCGGGCAATGGGCATCATCTAGTAAAAAAATTGTGTCAGCTCCGACGCACAACTGGACTTTACTCTTTACGAACGATTATAAAATATATATGTCACCGTAAGATTGTAAAAACCGTTAGATTATAATCTAACTCGCGAAATTGTAAACTGTCGAATGATTACAATTTACAATATAACGGATTATTTTTCGGTAGATTGTAATCTGTTGGGTTTATTAACCCGATAGAACCTAAGTGCCCGGCCGCAATTTATGTCGAACCCTAACCTAACCTACAAGAAAGAGACAAGAAAACGTAAATACAATGAATATTTCAAAAATTGTCACTTAAAACATTGAACGGTTTACAATCTTTCGACTGTTTACAATCTATCGAAAAAAAGCGTTAGATTACAATCTTACGGTTTTTACAATCTTACGGTGACATATATATGGATTAGTAAATGAGGGTAAATGAACGCATGTTTTATATTACTGAATGCATGCTTGATACATTTAGTTATATTAATTATATAATTTATATTCACAAAATACATTACATAGTCATGGAAACATAAACAAGTGTTACCATGGAAACATGTACATATCGTAACGGAGAAAGTTTGATTTTACTCCCCATAAATTTTCATACCCCGGGCTTATATGTGAAAATCGATTCTAAAGGGGGTAACTAAACTCCAATAATAATATTTGTTTGTAATTTCTCATATTGTTTACCTATACAATTACATATAACAAAGAGGAAAGGTCGCTCCGTTCGTACGCGGCGCGTTATCAACAACTCGATAACGTGTATTATTTGCGGAACAAAATATGTACTTCTCTCGTGTATGCTACATAAATAATTGTTATTTTCTATTAATTAGGCAGGTAGGTATATCCTACTAGATGATGTCTGCGAGCCGCGACCTCGTCCGCGTGTAAATTTTTATTCCCCCGGGAACTCCGTAATTTTCCGGGATAAAAATTGACCTATGTATTATTCCACTAATCTATCTCTGTGCCAGATTTCATCCAGATCGGGATAAAAAGTAGCTTAGGTTCTCAACAATACCCGTGAAAAAATCACGTCGATCCGTTGCTAGGTTGCGGCGTGATTGAAAGACAAACAATCACATTTATACTTATCCGTGTAACTAGATGATGCCCGCGACTTCGTTCGCATGGATCAAATTTTTTATTCCCGCAGGAACACCTTAATTTTTCGAGATATAAAGCAGCCTACGTCCTTCCCTGGGATCTCTGAGTCTATACCAAATTTCATCAAATTCGGTTGAAAAAATTGGACCGTGAAAGCGTAGCAAACAGACAGACATACTTTCGCATTTATAATATTAGTATAGATATGGATTTTGGTCACGACCTTTTTTCACCGTTGTCAATTTATTCAAATAAACTTTTCAAGTGCTTGTGAATCATCGAGGGAACCACTGGTTCGGAATGTAATTAAGTCACCGTTCGTGCCTTTTTTAATCTTACCTCGTATCCACATGATTCCCCTCTTCCAGGATATATTTCATCAGCGAGAGGAATGGCTGATGATACACCGACAACACAGGCTACCAGCAAAGGAAGTAACATTCTCTAAAAAAAAAGATGCAAGTAAGTAATATTGAATAGAAGCATGTGATACTTTGCGGAAGTGGTGAATGCGGATAGTGAAGTAACTAGAAGTTTAATTCACTATAATCCGCCACAGTAGACAAATATATGTGGTATTGCTGGCTTCCTGGGTGGTGAATATCGCAAGCTGCAAGTGCAAGATACACACTGTACCACATAGATTTGTCTACTGTGGCGGATTATAGAGAATTAAACTTCTAGTTCCTTCATGATAAGTTGTTTGTAAAACTTTTTTTTTTTTTAATGTGTTCCTTCCTTTTTTCCTCCGACATGGCGATCGGAGACTGTTCTAGGTCGGTACTCTGAATGGCTTTTTTTTTTTGCCTTTCTGTTTGTTCTAAATGAATTGGTGCTGCTACACATAAGTGCAGTGCATCGTAGACAGGACTTGCAGAGAACAAGAGATAAGAGAACTTATGCTATACAGAGTTGATTGGGTAAGTATGAGGTAGGTATGTAAACTTTTTTTTTTTTGGGTTTTTTTTTGCTTTCTATCCACACCTTTCTTTTTGTGAAACTGTATTTTCTTTTTTGGGCATTTTTTTTTTTAACTTTCAAAATCAGATAGATTGCTTGCACACATATAACAGTTTTTAGTTGTTAAGCTACAGTTTTACGATACAAAACTGTAGTTAAGCTATCTACGTAATGTATGGACCTTTGATGTCGACCGTACCTATAATGTTAATGTGGCCTTATTGTCCACAACGATCAACACTTCACAGATAAAATTATCTTAGAATTACGAAAAAGAAGATCAATAAATCTCAAGTAGGTATTTCGTAAAGTTTGACAGGTATTACAAGATACGAAGATAAGATCAAACGCTACTTATTTGGAAGTCATAATAGGTCAAAAATGCTTACACCATAGATATATCAATATCTTATGTCAAACAAACAAACAAAACACTTATTAAATGATATATCTATATTATTTACACAACTCGAAATATTGTACGATAACTAGGTATTTAGAAATCACAAAGTAAATAGGCTAAAAGATAATTTGGTGTTAGTGAACCCAAAATTAAGAAAATCATACGAGCATAATCGTGGCCCTTATCTATACTAATATTATAAATGCGAAAGTTTGGATGGATGGATGGATGGATGGATGGATGGATGGATGGATGGATGGATGGATGGATGGATGGATGGATGGATGGATGTTTCTTTCTTAGTCAATCACGCCATAACGGCTGAAAGGATCTGGATGAAATTTGGTACAGAGATTATAGTCTGGAATACCTAACACATAGGCTACTTTTTACAAATGATGCCCGCGACTTCGTCCGCGTGGATTGATGTTTTTTGATTCCCGCGGGAACTTTTCAATTTTCCGGGATAAAAGCCTATATCCTTCCCCGGGATGTAACCTATCTCTGTACCAAATTACATCAAAATCGGTTGAGTAGTTGGGCCGTGAAAGCGTAGCAGACAGACAGACAGACAGACAGACAGACAGACAGACAGACAGACAGACAGACAGACAGACTCTAGTAGACATCTAGTATTATATACTAGCAGATGCCCGCGACTTCGTCCGCGTAAAATACGTTTTTTAAATTCCCACGGGATATCCCTCATTTTTCGGGTAATACACATACATAGCCTATGACACACAAATAATGTGGCTTTCTATTGGTAACAGGATTTTCAAAATCGGTTCAGTGGATCCAGAGATTTACCCCCTACAACCTCACAAACTCACAAAAGAGAATGACCAAAAGTGGGCCATTCTTGCGTCTTAATGAAAATAACGGTAAAGCATTGGAAATATACTTACTCATATATCAATATATTATTTAGCCATTTAGCTTATAATAATATATTTATCGACATGCAGGTTTCCGAAATACGTTAGTAAATATTTATAATATAGATAATTATTTAATTTTTATCTTTTAAATGAAAATACCTAATTGTTTCCGTAATTAGTTAATTTAGTTTACTTTGTACCGTCTAGATGGCACCACTTGTACTCTAGCTCGCGGTAAAGCTAGCGTAACGCCATCTAGGTGGCACAAAGCAAACTAAATTAAATTATACGCAAACAATTATTTTAATTAAAGCTAAGAATAAAATAAAATAATAACGTATTTCGGAACCCTCCATGTTGATAAATATATTATTATTAGCTAAATGGCTAAATAATACCTAAAAATTGCCAAACTTAACCTTAAAACTTAAAAGTCAGATTACTCCAAACTTCCAGTTAATATCTTAGTGATTTTTTTATTATATAATCCTGAGTATATTTCCAATGTTTTACCGTTAATTTCATTAAGACGCAAGAATGGCCCAAATCTCATACAAAAATGGTCAAGATCCTTTACCTCTATATAATAATAATTAGTATAGATTTTCTTATACAAACGGAAAATTTCTAGGTACAAAGTAAATTGTAGGACGCGGGACGCATAAGTTACCAGGTGAAGCACCGTTTGACATAATAAAAAATCTCGGTCGCATCCGTGCGACCTCCTCACAGCTATGAGATCCTAGTACCTACATAGTACTAGGGCATAAATAAGTCCACAGCTTTTTTAACACGAGTTAATGAGGGACGAGTGGGCCCAGTTGCAACAACGCATATCTGATATCAGTCGATTGCGATTGTTAAGCAACGTTGACCAAATTAACTGGATGGGTGACCGAAGTGGCCTTTTCGGTTCCTTCGTGCTTCGGAGAGCACGTTAAGCCATCGGTCCCGGTTACTATCACAAACATCTTATAATAATTGTTAGTAACCTAAGAGTTCAAATAGTAACTGCTTTTAGTCAAATCGTATACGGAAGGACTTGGGAAACCACCGCATTACTATCCCAAGAAAACCCCTGCCATTTACTTGATTAATGAAATGGAGTCCCTCAGCCACGAGGAATACGACGCAGAGAGAGATACCTAATAGCTATGTAACGTTGTTGAATGGCCTAAGTGTCCTGTCGACCGAATTTCGGCCGCAGCGGCCAATCTCCACAAAGATCGAGAGATTAGTATGCGCAAAGCAAACACAGGTCCACTCTCCATTCCCTTATTCTCATAACCCGATGGGACGAAAAATCCGACACGACCGGAGAGAGATCGGGCACGGGACCGACGGCTTACAACTTTTTTAAGCCCCATGCGTTTCGGCTCATAGTACATAAAGCAGTCATAGTCTAGTGGCTTAGACACCGGACTTCCCATACGGGGTCGCGGGTTCGAAGTTCGAACCCCGAACCTCTAATTTTTTTGTGTTATGGGCGTTTCAAGAAATGGAAAACATCGTGAGGAAACCTCTGGGAGTTCTTCATAATGTTCTCGAAGGTGTGTGAAGTCCGCCAATCCGCACTTGGCCAGCGTGGTGGACTATGGCCAAATCCTTCACATTCAGAGAGGAGACTCGTGTTCAGAAGTGAGCAAATAGATTTAAAGTCAGTATGACTACGGAACTAAGATATTATTTATTTACGGAACCCTGCCATTTTGCGTAGGTACATACTTACTTACACACGCATTAATTTATTTACAAAAACATTTAATGGTAGTTTTGCTACATTGTGATAAATACATAATATGTACTCAAAATAATACCTACCTAAAGTAGGTATTATTTTTTCGAGTGGACACACGGCCGGTTTCTGAATTGAGAATTTCATGTTGAGTCTGTCTCAAAGACTAAATAAGCAAATTTTTGTTTCTGAATGGATATTATGTAAGGTTTGAGAGTTGGAACTTGCTGTTTTTGCTTGAATGCTTAATTCAGAAACCGGCCCAATTCGGAAACAAAAATTTGCTTAATCTAAATAGTATATAAAATTCAAAGTCCTGAGTGACTGAGTGACTGATTGACTTATATATCAACGCACAGCTTAAACCGCTAGGGTTAGACTTGAAATTTTGACAGTAGCTTCCTTTTGTGACGTAGGCGCTCACTAAGGAAGGATTATTCAAAATACTATCCCTAAGGGGGTGAAACAGGGGTTGAAAGTTTGTATGAAAGTCTGTCATTTCTCAAGTTATATCCATGAAACTTGCTATATAAGCTAACGGAAAAAAATTAAAAAATAGTACGTGTTTCACAGTTTTTGAAAATTCGACCCCCAAAGGGGTGAAATAGGGGATGAAAGTTGGTATGAAAGGCCTTCATTTCTCAAGAAATTTTTCAAGTTATATCAACGAAACTTGGTATTTTGGCTTTCGAAGAAAAATAAAGAAGTACGTTTGTCACAGTTTTTCAAAATTCTACCCCCAATGGGGTAAATAAGGGGTTGAAAGTTTGTTTGAAAGTCCTTCATTTCTCAAGTTAGAGCCATAAAACTTGGTATACGAGTTGCGGGTTGAAAATAAAGAAATAGGTGTGTCACAGTTTTTCAAAATATTACGCCCAAAGGGGTAAAATTATGGTAAATAAATAGGGGTTGAAAGTTTTTATGGAAGTCCTTCATTTTTCAAGTTATAGCCATGAGGTATTTGGGCTTCTGGTTTAAAATAAAGAAGTACGTGTTTCGCCATTTTTGAAAATTCTACCCCCAAAGGGTTAAAATAGAATAGTCTTTTTTTAACAAGATATTTTTCAAGTTAAATCACGAAACTTGGTATTTTGGCCTTTGGTAAAAATACAGAAGGATGTGCGACACATTTTTAAAAATTCTACCCTCAATGGGGTTAAATAGGGGTTGAAAGTTTGTATTAAATTCCGTCGTTTTTCAAGCTGCTATAGCCATGAAACTTGGTATTTGGGCTTCCGCTAATGATGAAATACGGATTTTACAGTTTTTGAAATTTCTATCCCCAAGGACGTCAAATAGAGAGTTTGTCCTTCAATCACGCCGCAACAGAGGAACGGATCGACGTGATTTTTTGCATGGATATAGTTGGGTACTTGGAGAGTGACACAGGCTTCTTTTTAGCCCGGAAAATCAAGGCGTACCTGTGGGAATTAAAAAACTTAAGCCACGCGAACGAAGTCGCGGGCGTCCACTAGTTAGGTACCTAATAAACAATGAATTCTAAGCTAATAAAATTGTTTCCTGTAGTTTGAACTCCATCGATTGTTGTTGTAAATTACTGTTATATGAGAAAACAAAACTCACCGGTTATAAATCCTCTCTACATCAGACATCTACGAAAATAAGCAAAAATTACTTATTTAAAATTTTGATTTCAATATTATTAATTTTAAAAAGACTTCAACTCTCCTCGTACAACAGCCAACCAAACAGCCAACAAGTAGCGAATGATCAGTATATGAGTGATCTGTGGAATGATCGAAGTCGAACTGTAAATCATAGATAAATAAGATAATACATATAGTGCTGTAAATACAAAATTAAATTGTGATCGAATCAGAGACAAATAGGATCGAATGACGGAATGACATATCCTATATCGCACCGCTAGATCAACACTCAGACAACTCAAAAAAGGTAATTTTACAGGAGGCGAAAAAAACGTATTTCTGGAATTTTTGTTAGTAATGTTATGCAACTTAATTTTTTTCCGGTCATAAATATGTTGTAAAATGTAAATGAATATGTACTGGGGCTATAAATCAATCAGTATTAACGCTAACAACTTTTTTTGAGTTGTTATACTTTAGAGTGGTAACTTTATATAAAAAATAAACCATAACCATGGGTAACTCACCAAAAATTCGTGCGCTGACTCAGTAACTCTAACTCAGCGCACGGAGTCAGCTCACTGAGTCAACTCACTGAGTTAGCGCAATATTGCGCCATGGCGCACCGAGCAGCATAGCGCATAGCCGCACAGCGCACACTCGTGACTCGTCACTCAGTGCGTACTGCATACCTACTGAGTTGGCAGCTAGTTGGCAGTTGGTAAATGTTACTGCCGCAGTAACTCGCGCAATACGCAATTACGCAGTAATACTACGTAATTGCGTATTGCGCGAGTGTGCAATGTGGATGTGCCCATTTAAGAAGAGGCCAGAGATTTGGATTTTGGCTTATAGATGGCGCTAACACATCACCTACCTAGTACCTAGCCACGTTTCAATTTTGAACAGGTTCCTAAGTAAGAAACTATCATCAATCAGCGCGAGCGAACTGCGAAGTCGTAGGATTACATACTACATAGTACTCACCTACCTACCTACACTACGACTTACGAGTACGCGGGTCTCGAAAATACCTACAGTTTATTCTACATACGATCCGATGGATCGTACTTAAAGTTATAACTAGTACTTAGAATCTAATAGTTATAACTTTAAATACGATCCATCGGATCGTTTAGTTAGTATTCGATCACATTGGCGTCAAATTCAAAAGCAAAATACTAAAACAGACCCAATAGCCAAAACTTCAAGGACAACCGGCTTTTATTTGGAATCGCATCGAATTGAATCGAAATTGAGCTCTAAATCAATAGAAATATGGTGCATTGTGCCGGCTAAGACTTGAGTCTTGATGATACTTTTTAAGTAAGTGCCTAGGTAAATATAAATAAATATTTTCTTATCTTTACTAAAAAACAAAATGATCTTCACAATATGAACATAATTGAGATGTTTATTAAGACACAGAGTCCGAATAAAGTACCTACCCAGCGCAGACGCCCGGCCCAGCCAAACCACAGACTCCACAGAGACAGAGTCAGAGTACTTTTCTTTATAGCGCTCAGCAGTCAGCTCAATTTGTAACTCAGCGCTTGCTACATTGCACAGCGCCCGGCAGCGCTAAGCTGCGCTACCACTGAGTCGTGCGCCATGACTCTTTTGCAAAAGGAGTCAGAGCACCCAACGCAGTAAAGTGAGTTAACTCAATTGAGCGGCGTAACTCAGAGTTACCCATGTTTAAAAACCATATTTTAGTTGAAACAGTTTTATTGAATCATTTAGAGTTAAACTCATGTAAGAAATAAAATAACTGAGTAATTGTTCAACAAAAAAATTTTTTTTTTTATGAATGAAAAATAAAAAATAATAGCTAAATACCTAATTTCATACAAATATAGTTCACTAAAATATAAGAGTGATACTTAATCAATTATTTTGTTTAATACTCCGTTCAAAATACTTCGTTATTACTGTTCATGTCTTTTCTTTTTGCTTCATGGCATTTTTTTTAAATAGGAAGTTGCTCTTAACTCCGTCGTATTTCAATTTATTTTCTTAGCCTCTTCTTTCCTCTTTTTATCGCTTCATTAGGCTGGTCATAGCGATTTTCAGAGGCATTGTTTTGACTTTCTAATTGAGTGATATATAATCAATTATTTTGTTTAATACTCCGTTTAAAATACTTCGTTATTACTGTTCATGTCTTGTCTTTTTGCTTCCTTGCAATTTTTTTTTAAATAAGACGTTGCTCATAGCTCTGTCGTATTTCAATTTATTTTCTTAGCCTCTTTTTATTACTTCATTAGGCTGGCCATATCGATATTCAGAGGCATCGCTTTGGCTTTCGATTTGCATAGCATTATCAGTTTCAGTATCAGAACTTTCATATCAGAGTTTTGATTTCAGTTTCGGTATCAGAACTACTGCTAAAATTAGATGTACTACACGAGCTACTATAAGAACATGAAGGCTACGAAGATGAATATAAATTGCCTTAGAGGCCAGTTATGGCTAACGTAATTTGGGTCAGCATCTGAATTATTTATTACACTTTGATTAATTAATATAAAACTCATTTTGCTTAGTTACTCATTGCACTTAGTCATCAATAAAAACTCAAAACAACTGTCTTATAGCAAAACTGTAGGTAGTGTGACTAAAACACTTTGTTTTTTAAATACACAATATAAATTCATACGTGGTTTTATGAGAAAGCATGTTAAATCTCGCGTTTATATGGAAAAAATATTAAAATAATTTGTGTCAACAAAAGTAAGTCACCTAGGAAAATACATATTTACCAACGACCTCAATTTACATAGACGGGCCCTGTCGAACAAAGAATGTGGACTTATGTTTAACAACGCCATCTAGTCTGAAAAGCGGGAACTTGCTTGCAACATATGCGCCATCTTAAAAACGTATGACTCGGTCATAGATTAGTACAGATGCGCTTGTCGAAAATAATACCTACATGAGTGTACTCTCTGAGGTAAACGATAAATGTTAGTATGACGTTGTTATTTTTACCACTTTTTTGTTACCAGTTTCCTGGAAAACCATTGTACCGATTATTATGCGGTTCTTTGCATTATTAGATATATATAGCTTGTGAGAAGGTTCTTAGATATATTTAAAGGTCAAAGTCCACTCAATAGGGCGCTGCAGTTCGTCGTGGGTTTTTTTAATTTAATTATTTGTTAATTGTTGATACTGAAGTTTTGTCGAAAAATTGACAGAAATAAAGTCATTTTTAGGGTTGCGTACCAAAATCATAAGAAAACAACCCTTGTGGTGCGACATGACTGTCCGTCACACTTAGCATAATTCGGTAACTACTAATGCAAAAAACTTGAAATTTAAAATAATAACAGCTAAAACAGTTTAAAATAATCCTCGCCAAACCTTATTGCAAATGAAAGAATTCAAAAATAATTATTAGTACTATTATAATAAAAAGGGGTTGGAATGGGAGAGGTGAAAGAGTACTAATGGATCGAGTCACAGAAAAATACTTCATTTGAAATTATTTTATTTTATACATATCTAAGTATGCTACTTGCCATCAAAAGAAATATTAAAAGTTATTTTGAGATAAATCACTTACACAGCGTGCATTTAAAAATACGATTAAGTAAAAAACACTTGTAAGTAGGTAGCTGTACATAATAGGTACTGAACAACTTTTGTTCAACGAAATAATAAAATTCTGAATTTTGAATTAACTATTTATTTTTCATCAAATATCAATCAATCAAATCAAAAATAATAATATATAATATATAATATAAATATTATAAATGCGAAAGTTTGGATGGATGGATGTATGGATGTATGGATGTTTGTTACTCAATCACGCCCCAACGGCTGAACGAATCGGGCTGAAATTTGGCATAGAGATAGATTATAGTCTGGAATACCACATAGACAACTTTTTATCCCGGAAAATTAAGGAGTTCCCGCGGGAATCAAAAATCCTCAAACCACGCAGACGAAGTCGCGGGCATTCGCTAGTACAAAATAAAAATTATCAACTTTAATCAATAAAAACCCTTTATTTATTGAAGTTGGTTAAACATTAAACTCACGTCAATAACTAATTTTATCATATTATTACAATAGCATAATATTGCGTCTCGGAAGGTATTAATATTTAATGCCTACTGTCCGTTCTGCCCATCTATGCATTAACTAATCTTGGTTGCATTTTTTTTATCGTACTGGACTGGACTATTCTAAGGCTGGAACCCAAAGCCGTAAGGCCAGTTGGTAAAAAAAAAATATCATACAGTTTGCCGCGGAAATTAAATGATTGCGAAATGGATAAAAATATTAAATAGGAAGATTAAATAACGTTTTCTTGGAAATGTATAATTGTGAATTAAAACACTTACCTTAAAATAAAAATAATACAGTGCCAAACTAATAAGACTTTAGATGTTAACATAATAACAGATTATCTACACGATGAGCGACCGTGATCGCGCTACGACGGGGACAAAGACAGGCTTATGACAGGTTATAGGAGCGCGCTCTCATAGTTGCTCGCCCGCCATTTTTCTATGAAAGGGCCCATCTAGTACTTACATATATATCGATGATATTTACCCATCAAAATAAATTGAAGTTAAAATATTTAAAAAAAATTGCGTCCCTTTTCCACCAAAAGTAGAACAAAACAAAATAGATACACCAATAAAAAAAAAATCACCAAAACCACAACAACTCAAAAAGTAATTTCGAATTAAAATACAGATATTCAAAAAAACTCAAACAACTCGAAATAACCTTGTATTTTTTTTATTTTGACACATGCACTTGTTTTGGCTATCGAGGATCAACTGAAAATGCACTTGTCTAGAGGGGAGGAGTTGTCAATTGTCATGCGTTAATTCAACAAAAGAGAGTCAACGCCTTCTAACGAGCTATCTATCTTTTTAATGTGCCTGTTTTATTGGTTAGCTGCATATTGTCCCGAAGCATCATAATACAAGGATAACTAAAAATTCACGATTTTTGAGTTGTCTGGGTTTTGTTCTACCAGTGCGATATGTTACTTGTCTCTGGGAATGAGTAATGACATTGACTTTATTCTGCAGGCGATAGCTACAGTGTAACGATCGCAATCACCTCTGATTGGTTAACACTGTTCCACTATTGGACAAAATCCTTTGATGCAGCAAGAATACCTTAAAGTTACTTGTCTAATGTCTCAGAACAATGATTGATGCAGGTTTTACACCATCGCCCATGAAGTTAATATTTTATTATGTCTATTGTCTATGCCATCGCCCTACGTAGGTGACATTGACAAATGACAAACATTACTTGTTGACAAATGAACACAGACATATTATAGAAAAGAATGAAAGGGCGAGGAAAGGGCTCTTGGCACAAAAATCCCTATTCAATGTACTCTGTGGCACAAATGTGGGACGCAACATGCGTAGACTGTCTACTGCACACCTGCACAGATTTATAAAGGGAAGGTCTACTGTTGTACGCATGTTGCTTATTTACTACGGGGAGGAGTCTACGGTAGACACCTCCCCGTAGTAAATATGTTCCTTGGTAGCGTAGACAGAGAAATGCTTGGTAGACACATTGGCTGCGTGTCATTTTCAGGGAGAAAGCACAAGGCTGGGAGCCGCAGCAGATAAGGCTGAAATCGGCAAGCGGCGGAAGAATGCCTCTCTCGTAGAAAGTAGCATCTGTGTTTCGTTTGCCGTGGAGACCGAGTAGTCTTAGTGCCAAACATTTTTGCGAGATATATCACCGCGGTTAATTGCTTCATCCTGGTGACAGAAGGGCTGGCTCATTTATTGCGCAATGGATCAGCTTGCCTGTCTAGCGCGGAAATACAGCCAGCATTCATACTTTAAATAATAGATGTGCAGCTTTTACTGAATTTTGTTTGCTTATTGATTTGTAGCAGAGTTTGTAGTTTCTCTCGTTTCTCTATTGAACTCTCAGAGTAAGCCTTGCATATTGAACTCAACTCTTTTTTAATCTGTACCATAGAAAAGTGTGAAATTGACATCTCAGAAGGACTAGAATCCCGAGCCGTACCAGTTGTTAATAAAAATGTATATGAAATCGTATGAAATTGACATCTCTGATTGACATTGATTTGTTTTCAAAAATCAAATTACAAAAAAGTTTTGCTGTTGGTAGAAGACAGAAGTTATTTTTGTGATTTTTTAAAATAAATACTAATTGCACGTACGTATTCATTTGGTTTAATATGTCTTTATGGCAATTTTCGGAGTCATCCCAACCACTTCTCAGACAATGTATAGAACTAGCCACAGTTGAAGGCAATAACAAATGGATTCAGAAGTTTGGCAACAAATCTAGACATTTCAGCAAAACTGAAGAACTTTCGGATACTATCATAGTTAATCATCCAAATAATATTTATAATAGAGATATCACAAGAACCAATGGTCCTATCGAGGCAATGGAAATCGATGAAAACTGTAGTTTTACACCAGTACGTGTAAAGGTGGAGAAAGACGATTTTTGCCGCGAAATATTAGATTTGGAACCTGTCACACATTTCGATTACATCGTAAAAAAGTGTTTAGAAAATCCAAATTCATATTTAATTTTAGCTAACGAATCATCGGTCATTTCGATAGAAAAACTATGCAAACACATTTACGGTACGAAAGACATTGATTCAACGTTTTTAGAGAACTTTTACACTGTTTTTTTTCCGAAGTTTTTGAAAAGGGAACCCACCCGTTTGTCTTTGGATTTGTTAAATAAGGGCAAGTCTCACCCTGTATTTCATAAAAAATTACTTGTAATCATTTTTAAAGATCTCAAGTTACCAAACAATATTTTGCATGATTTTGTGTCTACTTTAAATACAAATGAACAAACAGAATTTTTGATGACTTTATGTCACTCCAATATACCAAAAGAAGCATTTATTTATCATTTATCAACAATCCACATAGCCTATAAGAATAGTCAAAAAAGTAATGATCTACAGAATTATATTTTAGCAAAATTGAAACACACATCAGAAAATTGTGCAACTGATAAAAACTATGGGCGGTTCTTGCTTAATTTTTTACAGGCTCATAGGGACTATAGAACAAACATTAGAGATATAGAAAATATAGTTGATACGCACAGATCAGCTTTTAAAAAACCGTGTTTTAGTGTATTGAAAGAGATAAAAAATGTATCAGAAGGATTGTATTGAATTAGCAACTTACCCAGGCTTGCTAGTGGGAAGTTATTTGTTAATTGCCTCATCTGGTGATCTAGCATAGCTATAAGTTTTATTGTAACATTTTCAATTTAAATTAAGGGGAAAATAAATGAAGAGAAAATATATAAGTGTTTCTAGTATACAATTAAATTGGTTTTATTTTAGCCTTTGCCCCTAAAGTCTGCATGCAGACCCTCCTTTTTAAAACATAAACCTAGAACATTCCTTACATTGTTTGTCTATCTGGAAAAGTGTCATCAAAATTGGTTGTGTTTCGAACTTTATCTTATTTATTTTACTGACATGCACTTTAATTTTATCTATATTCTAGGTACCTATTGGTATAGCTTAAGGATTTTGTTAATAGGTACTTAAGTCATTGTACCTACTATCAAGACACGCGGTAGCGTGTCAAAGCCAAAGTTCAAAAAAGAAGGAAGAACTTTAGAGAACTGGCGAGCAGCACCGTGTGTAATATTACACGAACCATTTGGAGCCACTTTTGAACCCCTCATAACTCAAAAACTATTTCACATAAATATGTCTTTGGCGCTATCAAAATATTGAGACTCGCGAGATACATATTATTATGTGCTCCAAATTTCATAAACACACCTCAAATGGTTATTTAGATATAAACGTCCAAAAATCTTCATTTTTACCATTTACCTACATACCTATAGATCAAAACTCTAACCCAGGGGGCATACTACCATCGCTTAAAGCGATGGTAGTATGCCCCCTATTATTATTTTAATATTGTTGACGTTCGTGTTGTAGTGTTATAATCATTATTTTAAGGACGTCAAAGTACGTGACATTCAACCGTTATTTTGAAATAATACTGCTTTAAGCAGTGGTAGTAACTCCCTCGTCCACTTCCTGCGGCAACTTGCATTACATTCGACCCATAGTGCATACACAACTAAATTATAAAACAAGAGTTAAAAAAAAACTCCTATTACATAAATAATGCTGCAGATCTTTGTTTAAATTCGTTATTTTGTGTTGTTAACTATTGAACAGTCAAAAATGAAAAACGTTTTATAAACAGAATCAACAGCAACTTTAATTTCACTGTTCACATTATAATTAATTACTTACAACCAAAAAAACATCATACTTCATACTAATATTATAAATGCGAAAGTCACTTTGTTTGTTGGTTTGTTGGTTTGTCCTTCAATCACGTCGCAACGGAGCAACGGATTGACGTGATTTTTGGCATGGGTATAGTTGAGGACCTGGAGAGTGACTTAAGCTACTTTTTATCCCGGAAAATTAAGGAGTTCCCGCGGGAATAACAAAAAACTTAAACCACGCGGACGAAGTCGCGGGCATCAGCTAGTAACACATAATTATTATTTTAATGTAAATATTAATGAATAATAATATAGTTGCATTAAAACCTTACCTTCGTATTCACGCATTTTGTGCAACGAAACGTCATTGACAGAAAAGAAGAAGAAATCAAGAAACGTATTTGAAGATGTCAATGTCATTGTGATTTGTATTAATTGCAAAGAGTATTAGAGTTAATCCATACTAATATTATAAATGCGAAAGTGTGTCTGTCTGTCTGTCTGTCTGTCTGTCTGCTACGCTTTCACGGCCCATCTATTCAACCGATTTTGATGAAATTTGGTACAGGGAAAGGTTGTATCCCGGGGAAGGACATAGGCTACATTTTATCCCGGAAAATTCAAAGGTTCCCGCGGGAATCAAAAATTTTTATCTGTACAACGGATTTTAATGAAATTTGGTACAGGGGTAGGTTGTATCCCGGGGAAGGACATAGGCTACTTTTTCATACTAATATTATAAATGCGAAAGTGTGTCTGTCTGTCTGTCTGTCTGTCTGTCTGTCTGCTACGCTTTCACGGCCCATCTATTCAACCGATTTTGATGAAATTTGGTACAGGGAAAGGTTGTATCCCGGGGAAGGACATAGGCTACATTTTATCCCGGAAAATTCAAAGGTTCCCGCGGGAATCAAAAATTTTTATCTGTACAACGGATTTTAATGAAATTTGGTACAGGGGTAGGTTGTATCCCGGGGAAGGACATAGGCTACTTTTTCATACTAATATTATAAATGCGAAAGTGTGTCTGTCTGTCTGTCTGTCTGTCTGTCTGTCTGCTACGCTTTCACGGCCCATCTATTCAACCGATTTTGATGAAATTTGGTACAGGGAAAGGTTGTATCCCGGGGAAGGACATAGGCTACATTTTATCCCGGAAAATTCAAAGGTTCCCGCGGGAATCAAAAATTTTTATCTGTACAACGGATTTTAATGAAATTTGGTACAGGGGTAGGTTGTATCCCGGGGAAGGACATAGGCTACTTTTTATCCCGGAAAATTCAAAGGTTCCCGCGGGAATCAAAAAATTTTATCTGTACAGCCGATTTCAATGAAATTTGGTACAGGGGTAGGTTGTATCCCGGGGAAGGACATAGGCTACTTTTTATCCCGGAAAATTCAAGAGTTCCCGCGGGAATCGAAAATACTTGGTCCACGCAGACGAAGTCGCGGGAATCATCTAGTATAGTATAAAGTTGTTAATGTAATATTTTATTATTGTATGTTAATATAATATAAAGAGTAGTAGAGTTAATATGATGTGGTTTTAGTGATATTGACTGTTTACCATGCTTGTTTTCAATGTTTCACCATAAACTTTTGATAAACTATAATATGCATTCGATCCGCCAGGAGTAATAATGTTCTGTGATTCGATCTCGCCGACTTCGCGCTTTAAAGTATAAGGTTGTGAATAATTTAATTATGCAGGCAGGCAGTACAAATTGAAGTGGTTAAATTTTTTTAATATTTTGTATATTGGTAAATAAATGTTCCTATATTATTATAGTAAAATAGGGCAGTTCACTGCATTTTTTTATTATTTGGAGAAATAAAAAGGATAAACGTGTATTCATAAAGGTTTTTATTTTTCTCCATGGAATCAAACCAGATATCACTGCTCGAGCCATATCAGCCCCGTCTCTCGATGGACTACGCGGCGCTTTACTTTGGAGGTTGTCGTATGGCACTAGAAGTGGAACCGGAGTTGATAAGTTACACTTTGTAATTTATTTATTTATTTATATTCACTAATAAATTATGAAAGGAAAATGTTTAGTTATGCTATATTTATATTGCCAAGGTAATCTGCGTGAAGTTGCCGCTAAAGAGAGACCTCCCAAAAGCGCCGCGCATGTGCGAAGTCGCCGTAAAGGTAGGTATTGATACCTACCTTGAGTTTTAATATATTTTTGCAATTAATATTGCATTATATGGATCTTCAGTGACGGTGCAGTTTGATTCAAGCAGGGTGCAGTTTTTTTAAATTATAAGAAGTACCGAATTGTAAGTATCTGAAGAGATATCGACGTTATAAGCGCGTTATATATGCGCGATATTTACCAATTTTTTATTCATAAACTACGGGGGTGCTTTTTAACTATACATTTTTGAGAAGTGCTATTAAAAATACATCTATGCGTATTTTTATTCAATTCAATATCCCAAATTCGCAGGCTGGCGTAGGGGGTCCTATTTATACAAAGTACTCTGTGGTAGGGGGGGTCCCTACTCCCTACTCCCTGGGGATATAATATTGTGTCCGTTAAAACTTAGAACAGCGACAAGTAACCCCGAGCGCCGGCCATAGACAAATATTCCCATAGATAAATATTTGTTCCTGGATGTATGGCTATTACCATAGAGTAATGTTACTATTACTCTATAGATAAAGACACAAAATTACTTTCTATCCTCTCCTCTCATCTTCCCTCCTCTCCTCTCCTCACCTCACCTCTCCTCTCCCCACTTTTACTCCTCACGGGTACCCCTCTCTCGCTCCCCGCTCCTCGCTCGTTACAGTCGGCCATCCTGCAACAATTGCCCCGCAATTGGCGAGACAACAAAAAAAACTTTAGCTCTCTGATACATCAATTAGATCATCTCTTGAATGCTGCAACTCACCAACAAACCCACGCAGCAGCCACCCAACAAGGAAAAGAGCACTCTCCTTAATCAGGGAACAATCAACGTCAAAATCATGCCAAAATGAAAAGCGCTCACCAAATTAAGCGATCACCCCGCTGACGTGACAGGCCTCTCACTGCTAGTCCACTCGCTCCACCGCACCTCTAACCGCACCAGACGCGCCGGTCGGCTGCGCACTGCCACGCGCACCCCGCCACGATGTCAGGCAACGTGATGCCAAGGCATGAAATAAAACAAAAAGAAATGATTAATCTCACGCAGGAAAACTCGTGCCTTATATGAAATGCCATGACTTTACTTCAATGAAGAACTGACTACACTAGAACTCCTTATTCAGACAAAGGTAGGATCAACAGGCAAGTCAGTCTGTCAAACAGCACCAAAAAAAATGTTAAAACCATCAGTCAGTCAGGGACATCCCCCACCCAACGTCTGACAAAACGAAATTTGGCGTCTGTATATCAAGACCAACCTCCACTCAAATACCTCCAATCCACATCAACCCAAATCAAGTAGCTCCTTGAACGACACTCAAAAACAAACAAAAATCTCTCTTAAGACACCCAAGCCAAACGAAACAACCAAGGTTCATCACCGTGCGAAGCTCCCCAATGCGACGTCAATCCCATCACAAACACACTCACTGCAAACCTTCATCCGGTCACCAGAACAGCCACAACCTCCATCCGACCATCACAATTGACAACCCGTATCCGGTCGTCGACCCAACCAAACAGAACATCTCCATCCGCTGCCCACACCCAAGAGCGACGCAATCTACAAAAGCCACAAAACAGCAACAAACCAAGGAAAGAAATAAGCCCTGTTGGGCAACTCACAAAATCAGGCAAACGAGACGACAGATCATCATCTGCGTCACCATTCAGATCACTATCCATTGTCTATTGTACTCCATGTCCCGGTCACTGGTCAAACATTGGAGTTCAAGTTAGACATCTGTCTCCTGGCAAAACCACCATCCCCTCTCTCTATAGGGCCCAATCAAATTCATTTAATTGCAAGAAACATGCTGGCTGTGCCCAGGATCGAGCCTTGAAAAGCTCCTACCGATTCAAAATAAACAACAGTCACCCAATGGCCAATACACAATCCATCAAAGGAAACAATAACTGCCCAACCGTACAACACCTGGCCCAACCGCCACATGTAGCAAACAGCGACCATTTCTCATCCAAACACACTTGCCACGGGGATCGCGCAACCAATTGCAGTCTCATCAGAGACCCGGGCCAACCCAGTCCAAAACAGTAATCTCCTCGAGACCCGAGCAACACCACGCCGCCAATTGCTTATTGCAGAATGCAGTCACTTCAGAGACCCAGGTTACACCAAACAATCGGACGCTCATACACCAACACAGAGGTTGAAAGCGACAATCAATAACAATGAATTAAAGCACCTTTCAAATCCCTGCATAACAACCACATAAGGTAACCACTGTACGGGAGCAGGTGATATGGCTCGACCGTAACAATAGGATGATCATCCTCCGAGCGGGTGTTGTGCTCGGGGACCACTGGTCCGACCGTTCATCTTGGGAGGTCGTATATATAGCGTAATTCTGAGAAAACTTCGTAAGCGTGAGTTGGGCTGTTCGTGGTCGCGTGCGTGTACTAGTAATGCCACCTATTGGATTATGTGCGGACTGCAAAGACCGCCACATCACTCCCCTTCGAGTCTGGAGGTCGTCAGCATTCAGTTGAGCGGAGTTGCAAGCATCTGGAGAAGTGGCGTCGATGAGCATTCAGGTGTAAGCGCTGCGTCGGGAAGTACTCAGTGAAGCGGCGTCGTGTACAACCAGAGTAGTGGCGTTGTAGGCTCATACGACTCTGAGGCTGTGTGACCCACTTGTGCAGCTGGTACGGGGCGTCGACGGGCTGTGTACTGATATGCTGTTGCGAATCGACTTGTGCGGGCCGCCGAGCGTGTGGCTCTGTGAACGGCTGTGCTGCATTGCGTATGTTGCTGTTGTGCCGGAACATCGATCGGCTGTGTAGCGTTGCGTTGCTGTGATGCGTTGTGATGCTGTTGTGTCCCGCTCTGCGTACTGATGATAGTGTCCTCGATGCGATGACTGCACGGGTTATTATTGTGATGTGCGATGTTGCTCAAGTCCGACGAGTGAGGGCGTGACGTCGGCTTGATATGCGTCGGCGGCGGCTTGAAGATCACGTCGGCTTGTTGATCGCGTCGGCTGTGGCATGTAGATCACGTCGGCTTGTTGATCATCGGCGGCTTGGAAATCACGTCGGGGTCACCAATGTACGGGAGCAGGTGATATGGCTCGACCGTAACAATAGGATGATCATCCTCCGAGCGGGTGTTGTGCTCGGGGACCACTGGTCCGACCGTTCATCTTGGGAGGTCGTATATATAGCGTAATTCTGAGAAAACTTCGTAAGCGTGAGTTGGGCTGTTCGTGGTCGCGTGCGTGTACTAGTAATGCCACCTATTGGATTATGTGCGGACTGCAAAGACCGCCACACCACCATACTGCGGTGAGATCATTGGTCAGATTAACCCCAAACAGTCACCGCTCACCATGGCAACATTCGCATCACGCACACTCACACACACAGTGAACCACATCAGCTCAAAGTCACTAACTCTCGAGTCTCGATTAGTCGTCGAACTCGTCGACTTAGTATATTAATATGTTGAAGACCTCTGTTGAAGACTAAGGTTTGACTTGGCTAGTTTTCATAGATGAAATATATTATAGCCTTTGCAAGTTCTAAACTGTACTTTTAGGTACTTAATAATAATTCGTATATAAAAACTAGCCAAGTCAAACCTTAGTCTTCGACATATTATCCTAATCTAATAAGAAGAAATGATATTTTAAGTTGTTATAAAATATTTTATGTTGTTATAAATAAATTGCAGGACTGACCATTGAACTTGGCACCCATTTAGATCTCACTTCTTTTGTCGCTGAAGTCAACAACCAAGGCATATATATCACAATTATGAACTTGGCTCTCATTTTACATTTATGTTTTTGATGGGATTGTACTATTAGTACAATGAATTAATCATTTTCATAGGTTATTGACATTATTAGCATTGACCTATAGGTTAATGACACGTTAATGACCTGTCTTGTGTAAACAATCAAAAATGGAATCTTGAGTCTTATAGGATAGGATACGACGTATACTGACTTGGGTTATTATTACTACCTATTTCTGAAGACCTTTGCCACTTTGTTCGTTCACTCAGCTCGGACCTGTTAAGAACTTGAAAAACTAGTTGGATAAGTTACTATAATTAAAGAAGTTCCAGAACTACATAACCCAGTGATTTAAAAAAAAAAAAATTTGAAAATTGGCAACACCATTGAACTTTTGTATAATACTACTAAATATAGAAGACCTCGCCTACGTTTTCGCATTGTATTGATTTTATTTGCAGACGTGCCGCCATTTTTATAATTAGAAGCCCATTTCAAATTGTTCGACTAATCTTAGTTCTTACACAGAGACAAGTTAACCAGGTTCTTACATATGATTTTCGCAGACGCAGGTGCACTTGTTTTTGTTCAAGTGTCAATATGAGATAATTAAGATAATTAATGAATTTGAAGGTATTTGAATAATAATTTGTGCTCAGACCACGTCAAAATAAAGTGCTAACGGTGGACATCGTCTTGGATCCATCTTCTCAACGTTAAAAGGTAATATTCTGATAGTCCACGTCCATCTTATCGAACTCTCTTTGTTTCAAATCTACTTAGATTTTTTCATTTCCCCAGCCTCTTCTAACTGAATCGATGCTGATAAATCCATCTGAGTGGTATTAAACTCGCTTACAATGGCGTTTTCATTGCGGAAAATGTTATCAAACATCACCTATTTCAAAAAACCTGAATCCGAAAGCCCTGCACAAAATTCGAAGATTCGTCATAACACGTACGTAGTTGATGAGCCTGTTATCATTAATTACGAACCTACAGAACCCGATTCCACATCTAGACAATGCACGAGTTTAAACCTTCCCGATTCCGTGAAAAATTACGCTGCCAAAAAGGGTTCTTTGTCTGATACAGATCTGTTAAATTTGAACACTGAAAATCCAATTCGTAAGAAGCGCAAGTGTAAGAAACTTAAACTGGATATTAAAAAAGCTACGAGTCATTCTATGAATACATTACCTTATGATAGCAATATTGAGAATACCCCAAAACATGTACATTTGGAATGCAAAAGCTCAGATGTATTCAGTGAAAAATTTAAAGGTTTGGATTTCAATAAATCTTTTAACTTGATTGATGCGTTATCCGATGACCATTCATCGTCACCTTTTGAGGAAGATTATGAAATTGAATCTCTATCAGATCATACAGACTCTGATATATCAGTTCCTAATAAATCATCCATAAAAATGTGTCGTAAGGTATCCGAGAGTCAGTCGAGTGACAATAAAAAAATTGTTCCATCAAAAAGCATTGAATCATTCTCAGATATTGAATTTGACAAGAATGAGGAAGAGAGAATGAGGTTACTTGTTAACTATCAAACCAAGTTAGAAAAATTGGAAACATTGTTGAAAAAATTACTGAGCGAGTTCCAATTTCACATTGAAGTGTCCAAAGTTTTTAATTCTCGGTCAACAAATTCTATTCCTGGTAAAATGGAAAATATTCCGAAAATGCTGCAGGAGTTTATGTATGCCAGTACCACAAACAAACCTAGTTTATCAGATTCCTGGAATGTTATTTTGGAAAAGGAGGATAACGAAACAAAATATAAAGTCAAAAAACATTTGCTATCTATGAAAGCTTTTATTGATGAATTTGTGCGTTTGAATTTACAAAATGCTGAGAATTCTGAAACAGATTCAAAACGAGCTAGGTCTGTGAAGAAATGCCAACGTTATGTACCAAAACATGTGAATATAAGTCATAAAAAGAAAATAAAACATTTTGATTTCCCAGATCTAAGAGAGGCAATGTTAAATCTTTTTAACGAAGAAGATGTGACTCCACATGATACCACCACTGATATAAGTTCATCTGATGAATCAGATATGTCTAAATGTATATGCAAGTGTCACAGTACATCCTCCGAGACTGATGTAGAACCATCTTCAAACACAAACGATCAATCTGTGTCAATAACATCTTCTATCGGCAACTTTACCCTTGATTCGTCTGAATTGACAGCTTATTCGGAATCTCTTGATCAAATTATCAGCTATAACAGTTTCCAAGACACAAGTTTGTACAATACGCTGCTGCAAAAGGCTGCTATTGAACGAATATCGTTCTATGTACAAGTCCATAGCATACAGCTGAAATGCGAAGAAGTCAGCCAAAATGGCGATATGAAAAACATGTTAACATTCCACTGTCCACCATGCAAAGATATCCAAACTGAAGAAAATGGTTTGTTAAGACATATTTTAAGTCCTTCGCATTGTGAGAAAATCCATTTCTTGTATAAAACTGCATATATCAAAAAATGTGTTGCAACCGGTAAGGAAATCCAACCAAGTACGGTGTTAAATCCCATGACAATGTATAGAGATGATAATAAAATCGTTTGTTTTGGTGATGCGCTGTATGCTTGTACTTTGTGCTTTGAGAATTTGATCATTGGGGAGTATGTACTCATGAAACATTGTTGTGAGCCTCAGCATATTGAGAGAAAGGAGAAATTGGCTGATATAATAGGCTAGTTAGCCCTCATCTATCAATCACAGGCTAGTGTGTGTGAGTGAAAAAATGGTGAGAGAGGGTCGAAGGTCGTCCAAAATGCTTGCCGATACTTAGTCTCAGTTATATTTGCATGTAGTAAATTTTAAAATTCTAGATTTGGTAGCCTAGGTGACTTTAAACTCTCAAAAACTCAGTGGTTCATGGAGTTCAGTTTCAAATAAATCCAAAATGTTTAAGTTCCCACTCATAGATCAGTCTTATGCCTCTATATATATGACATGTAAATCATAGTCGTATCATAGTTGTTTTTAGGGTTCCGTAGCCAAATTTGGCAAAAACGGAACCCTTATAGATTCGTCATGTCTGTCTGTCTGTCCGTCCGTATGTCACAGCCACTTTTTTCCGAAACTATAAGAACTATACTGTTGAAAATTGGTAAGTAGATGTATTCTGTGAACCGCATTAAGATTTTCTTACAAAAATAGAAAAAAAACAATAAATTTTGGGGGTTCCCCATACTTAGAACTGAAACTCAAAAAATTTTTTTTCATCTAACCCATACCCCATATCTATGGATAGGTCTTCAAAAATGATATTGAGGTTTCTAATATCATTTTTTTCTAAACTGAATATTTTGCGCGAGAGACACTTCCAAAGTGGTGAAATGTGTGTAACTTCTAAAATAAGAGAATGATAAAACTAAAAAAAATATATGATGTACATTACCATGCAAACTTCCACCGAAAATTGGTTTGAACGAGATCTAGTAAGTAGTTTTTTTTTAATACGTCATAAATCGTAAACCGCAATTTACCTTTCATTCAATCAACTCAAATATTTAAAATAAAAATATTTTTAACAATTTAAAACTTACTACAGGTTTGTACGGAACCCTCGGTGCGCGAGTCCGACTCGCACTTGGCCGGTTTTTTATGATTGAACTTTAATTAATTGGCAATTTACTCAATGCAATTATAAATTGGATGTTTGCATGTTTGTTAAGTAACAATTATTTTTTAAGTAATGTTAGTAAAACAGTTTACTTTCACGGTTTTTGTTGAGATTTTTTCTGTGTCTGACATTTAGCAAAATTTATTTTTACTCTAGATAAATATCTGTTCTTATCTGTTGTGATAATATATCCTATTAATGAAATTTCTGACTTTTTTTGTTTGAGCATGTTTAAGTAGAATAATAATATTGATGTAAATGATAGTAAAAAATAATCATTTTGGTGTTCATATAAACATTTTAAATCTGGCTGGCTGGTTCCAGTCGATTTTTTTATAAATTTAAAAATCTTTCTTTGTAAGCTGGATTTACAGTACTGGGTTCTAGATTTATATATCTAGCTGCATAGCTCTGGGTTCAAGATTTTTAAAGCATTACATAAATATTATTATTAATGTCACATTTTTTGTAGAAAATAAGAAAAATCTGATTGTTAAAAAAAACAACAAAATGCAAAACATTTTTTAAAAAAATGGATCTCATTTTTAAGAAATAGGGTTTAAAATTTTGCATTTCTGTTAGTTTTTGTATGATGCCTAACTAAGGATCTCACTTTGTATGCCATAAAATTATGTTCTAAGTTTTTAAGTAAATTTTTATACTGAAGAAGTTTTAGTGTTTGTATGAACAGCAAATATATGTGAAACTTAGGTTATTAATTTCAATTACAAAATAACACTTTACTATTTTTTCTCTTAATGCAAACTTGACAAATCTATTTTTTACTCTTGTTATTTTCTTCTATACAACTTTAACTAATTTTCATTGACTGAGTAAATAGTTTTTTTCGAAACTACATTAATTTTATTGATAGTACAATGAATTTTTTTGCTGTCACTTTTTATTTTATTTTAAAAAGAGACAAAATTATTATTTTTAACGTTAGGTATTTAGCATATCGATGTATTTAGCATAATTATCTAACTTGCTAAGCTAAATTTTTAATAGCATGTATAATTATTTTTAGTGTTTTTTTTTAGCGAAAGATAAATCCATGATGTTTCTGAAAAAAGTATACTGATTTTAATGCTGTAGATTCTAGTCCATTTGAGGTTTGGTATTTATATTAAAAAATATGATTTTGTCAAATGAAATCGAAAGTTTATAAAACTAAAAATAAATATGTATGCATTGCACATGCTTATGGCAAAAAGCTGTTTTTTTTTGTTATAACACTTTTCATGTTTATCCATCGATAAGTCAATTGTGCAAAATATACAGTAGACAAAAAAAAGTTCCTATACAATACAACTCATCTCATTGGTAATAACGAATTCTAGAAAAGTTATGTTTATGAAAAATTATGTTTTATGAATTATAAAAACAGGGTGGTAACTGTAGGCTCCTTTCGAAATATTTTTGTATTCATTTAGAAGCTTCATTCTTTTTTAAAATATTTAAATAGTACTAAAATGTATTCCTTAGTATATAATTATAATATTAGTTGTGTACTTGGAGTTATGTATATGTAGTTTTTAAGCAGTTAAAAAATCGTAAAACTCGATACCGTAATAAGTAATTGAGCTTTTATACAAATTTTAGATAGGCTTTACACTATTTACCTATACACATTTTTCTAATTATTTTCCAATGTAATTTTAGCTTTATCTTGAAATCAATTAATATTCATTAATTAATTAAGGTTCTAGTGGTAAGACTGTAAAACAGAAAAATTGTGTTTTCTCAGGATATTTGTTTGTAAATCCTGTTTAGATAATTACTGATCTCAATTTTGAACGAATAAAAAATGCAGATAAATTAGCTTTAAAAAATAGTTGGTTGTTTTTCCTTACAAGTTACAAGTGTTTAAAAAAAACAAAAATAATTGCCTCCGGCTCGTGCTTAATTGGTTATTTGACAACTATTCAAATCAGTAACTTTTGTTTAGTATGGTCTTTTATATAAAGTACTGAGTTGTGACGTCGTCAAAGTTCGACGCACCGATCCTCTATTTAATGATCACTAAAAAATTGTTTATTTGACTAGTCAAATACCCAATTGTATCATACCAGTAAATTGTTATTATGTTTTTTGGAGAGCCGCTAATATCTGCATTTTTCTCGTGTGTGATAATGATAATAGCTAATAATATTCCTCCAAATTAAAAGACTGATATTTTGAATTTTGTTAAATTAATTAGCCAGTGTTTAAAAAAACGCAAAAATCTAGCCATCATTTACCCGCCTATGTTGTAGATTAATATGTAAACTAATTCCTAGATGTTAATTTTATTACTGATTAATTATTATTTAGGGAACTCTAGATCTATTTGTTTTCTTAAGTTCTTTTAAAGTAATGCAATCGAAAATTTGTGATCGAAAAACGGAGCCGGTGCCATGGTATCTTCAAGCATTTAAAAAATGCTCAAAGCTTTATGGAAGTAGTAAAAAATATGACATATTATTTTTAATCTGAGATAAAAAATGAAACAATAAAAGCAGTCGCACATTTTATCGTTTTAAAGTAGCTACTAAAAATTATAAAGTAGTGATGTATAGTGCTACATTAATATTACTAATTACATAATATAATATTACCTTTATAATATTATAACAGTAATGTAATTAAGTCTAGAAGTAATGTTTTTTAATATTTCTCTTCACGTAAAAATACATACCTACAGGTTTTTTGAAAAAAAAAAATTTATCATCTCAAAATAGGCAGTAATTGGGATGAAAAACTTTGTTTAATTTTGTAGTAAAAAATATTTACCAATGCCTGTAAGAATTTAAAAAAAGGCTTGCATCGATTTGATTATTTTGTCAAATTATGTAATTCAATAATAATTAAAATTACAATATAATCGAGTAGTTTAACTTAAAAGTATGTAGTATAAAAAAAGTTAAAAAAACTAGAAGGATAAGTGCACACCTAAAATGTGGGCTGAAATAAGTTTTTTTAAATCATTTGAAGGCTACAATTTATCAAAAGAAGTTTACTTGAATTTACTAAAAAAAAATGAAAACAATTCTGTGATCTAACTGTTGATATCCAAAAATAATGTTAAAAAATAGTTGTTAAAAACGTGTGTGGACGACTTTGAAAATACTTTCACTTTCTTTTTCCGTTTTCTTAACATATCCTTGACCAAATGTTGATCTCTGATAGATTTTTAATATTAAAAAAAATAGTAAATACTTTTTTTAATCAAAGTTGTCACACACATTATCTGTGATCCAAAAAAGTGTTCATATTATTGTAAAAATAAAAATAAAACCAATATTGTGTTAATTTAGGAAAGCCATCAATCTAAAAAATATTTTTTGGTCACTTTTTTTTAAATTTTGGAATAAAAGTTTAACTCAATATTGGACTTTGCATTTTCTTATATGGTCGCTCTTTAATGTATAATATTATAATAGCGTTATCTATCCGCTTTTTTTGTATACAAACCAGTTTTTTTATAAAGATTTTTGGATTTATCACGTCTGTAATATCAGCGCCATCTGTTGATTAATTTTTGACTGTTAGTAAATTAGTTCAATTTTTTATTAAAATTACACCGATTTTTCGGCTGAATAAACGTGTGCAGTTTGGAATTATTTCTTTTATTTATCAATATTATCATCTATTTTTTGAAGTAAAACTTCTTTACGCACGCTTGGACCTTGGACTTGGGGTGTAAGCTGGTGAATGCGTAACGAGAGCGTTACGAAAAGTGTGATCAGTGTGATCGGGCGAGGCAAACGGAAGTTGAGAGGGAGATCATATAAGTTAGTGAAGAAAGAAAGAGAGAGAGTTACGTTTCGTATATTACTATAGGGGCAAGAGAGAGAGGAGCGAGCGCACATTTTATACATACATATAGAATATAGATGGAGCTAAAGAAGTTTTACTTCAGCCGTGTGGTCTAAAGCACACTCGTTTTTTTTCTACTTCCCGCAATTTTCTAATTCGAGTCAGTAAGACGTATCATAACGCTGATTCGGGAATTTATAATTTCTGAATTTTCTCTAGTCTGGACTGGTGGGATGCTTCGGCCGTGGCTGTTACCACCGGCAAAGACGCACCGCCAAGCGATTTAGCGTTTCGGTACGATGCCCTGTAGGTATGGGTTTAAAAATCATATTATACTAATATTATAAATGCGAATATGTGTTTGTTTATATTGGTTTGTCCTTCAATCGCGCCGCAACGGATTGACGTGATTTTGGTCATGGGTATAGTTGAGGACCGGGAAAGTGACATAGGCTACTTTAATCCCAGAAATTAAGGAGTTCCCGCGGGAATCTAATAAACTTAAACCACACGAAGTCGCGGGCTTCAGCTAGTATGTTCATTTTGTTTTTCATTTTATCCCATTTCGAGACAGGCAAATGCAGCGGAGCCTATTCAGTCCTGTTAACTATGTTCATAAATTTCAAAGCACTGACCATACACTACTAGGAACTTTGGGGTTGCTGTCTGAAACATTTTAGTTCCAAAATATTTATTTTCTACTCTTTCTTGTCTGACTGCACTCTGTGGACCATCCATAGTTTGAATGTCAAGAGTTGAACCTTGAGGGAAGTTGTAACTTTACTTTCCTATTGTTAGAAATATCAAATTTAATGGAGTGTCATTAATTTATCACAAATCTTTCATTTACCAAGTCCAAATAACGTTTAACCTATATGTCACCGTAAGATTGTAAAAACCGTAAGATTGTAATCTAACGCTTTTTTTCGATAGATTGTAAACAGTCGAAAGATTGTGAACCGTTCAATGTTTTGAGTGTCAATTTTTGAAATATTCATTGTATTTACGTTTTCTTGTCTCTTTCTTGTAGGTTAGGTTAGGATTCGACATAAATAATCAATTAGGTTCTATCGGGTTAATAAACCTAACAGATTACAATCTACCGAAAAATAATCCGTTATATTGTAATCATTCGACAGTTTACAATTTCGCGTGTTAGATTATAATCCAACGGTTTTTACAATCTTACGGTGACATATATAAATCTATGTGGAACAGTGCGTATCCCGCACTTATAGCCAGCGATATTCACCACACCACAGAAGTTCTCCAAACTATACTCAACGGAAATTTGACTCCGACACCGGATCATCTTCAGGAGATGTTGACTCGACAATGCACGATTGCAAAGATACACGTACAACACACCCGATACAAGATAGATGTTGAATAGGCATGATGACAGTAACCAAGAATCAATGAAATTATGAATTTATCTAATGAAATAGGATTCATGGATTATAAAAACGTATTTATTTTTCTATTTCGAGTGAGATTGCTATTTATATTGATAAAATAAAACTATAAAATACAGCAATCCGCCATATTGCTTAGAAGCGAATGACGTCACAATTGTTTGGTTTCGAGCTTTGAAAATCACACTATTGCTTACTGCACACTGCACAGAGTACATTGGTAAAAACAATAGTGACGTCACAACGACGCCATGACACCGCCGAACGTTTTGGCGTGAATTTTAAAATTTAAATTTCAAATGCTAATTTTATCTACCAAACTTTATTTTTCTACTGAAATAAGATATTTTTTTCGAAATAGTAGATACTTCCGAACATAATCTGACCATTTTTCAAAATCAGTCATCATGCCTATTCTTAAACAACAATCAGTGTCAAAACATTCGTAGTTATGCGGAGTTGGTAAAATCGGCACTAAATGCGTTCAAGTAAGGATTAGGTGACTACGGAAAAAGGTAAATAAAAAGCAACTTTAGTCAAGTTTTAAGAACATTTTATTTCATTTTTTTGTATATCAAATAAATAACCACGAATTTCAATCAAAAGTCACAACATCAAGTGTACAAATTGGGATGTTTCTCGATTACGGTGCGCACTTCCGCCGGAAGCGCCGCCATTTTGCTCGCCACGAAGAACTTGAGCGTGTCACGTAATGGCGCCGGGAAGTATGGCGCGTCTATTTCAGCCGCCAGTGCGGAGTAGCACGCGGGAACTCGCCATCTGATCTTGTAGTCTTTGTTTTCCGACTGTGGACAGAAAATGACTGTATAAATATAAGGACAAAGCAAATAAATAGTAAGCACTTTGGCACTTTTCTGACCGCAGATAATTTCCATAGAACATAATGTTTTAGCGTTAGTTAATTTCCAGCCTGGGCGGTAATGCACTATAACATACAACCTCTACGTATGACCTATCTATAATATTCTTAATCTATGATGGCAGTGGCTGAGTGTGCAAGCGGGACTAGGAATATAAATAGGACTTCTAGGAATGTTCTCTTTCTACAACTATTGGTAATGCAAAAGGAACTTAATGTCTGACTAATAAAGTTTGTTTTAGTCACTATTAGGGGGCCAGGCATACGTCCTGCTCGGAATCGGGAACCAGATTGCAGCATCGGTTCCAATTGTGAATTTAAACCCACTCAAACATACACAAAAACATCAAAATCGGTCCAGGCATTTTCACACGGCCATTAATTTTTATTTATATAGAAGATAGACTAGCTGATGCCTGCGAATTCTTCCGCGTGAAACAAGGTTATTATATATTCCAACGGAAACTAGTTTTCCGGAATAAAAAGTAACCTATGTCACCCTCCAAGTCTTCAACAAAAAATCCATGCAAAGATCCCGCCGATCCGTTGCTCTGTTGAGATGTGATTGAAGGACAACCCGACAAAGTAACAAACAAACACACTTTCACATTTATAATATTAGTATGATTTAAATCATAGTTAGCACTCCAAAATATTTCCTCCAAGCGTGTAGTAAAAATACCTTTATCAGAGTCAGCGCCCGCAGTAGTGTATTAGCAAGTAACCATTGCTGTCTCGCTCTCTTCACGAGCGTCTGATAGAGACGGCTAGAGCTCTCCGCTGCTGTCACACTCTCGCCTGAGAGCCCCGACACACAACAAAGAGCTTCCACGTACGCTTGGGTCAAACTCTCTTGGTCTCGTATTGACTGGAACGTAATAAACAATATTATATAATAAAGCGAAATACCATTCACTGACTCACTGACTAATCACGATATCTCAGGAACTAACTATAAAGCGTACAGAGTTGAAATTTGGAAGGTAGATTCTTTCTATGGTGGAGACGCCAGCTAAGAAAGGGTTCTGAGAAAATCCACCCCTAATTGGTTAAAATAGGGGTTGGAAGTTTGTATGAAAGTCCTTCGTTTTTGAAATTAGAAACATGAAAATTGGCAATTAAGAGCAATGCGAATGAACGGGCAAAGCTGAGAGTAGGTATTCAGGTAGGTATATTGCCGTCGCGCTGCTCCCGAAGAAGACCGAACGACCGCTTATTGAATGCGCATGTATGCGTACGTACGTCGCTCGCTCAAACGAGTTCCTAAATAAAATTAAAATATGTCTTAGAGCTAATGTGGCTTCACCTCGCAGTCGGCAAATGGATATATAGGTGTGTTTTGTGTTTCGTATAATATTTTTTGCTCTCTAATAACTTTGACCCTGGCTTTCTTTTATTGGACTTATTTCTCCGTTCTTAAAATGTTTTTATTGCACTACCAGTTAGCCCTTGAGTGCGATCTCAGCTGACGGTGAGTGATGATGCAGTCTAAGATGATAGCGGGCTTACCTGTTAGGCATAAGGCAGTTAGCTACAAAGCCATCTCTCTGTCTGCGTCGTATTCCTCATTACTGAGGGTCGTGACCCCTTTCCATTAATCAAATAATGGTAGGAGTTTTCTTGGGATAATAATGCGGTGGGTTCCCACATCCTTCCGCATACAACTCGACTAAGCGTTAAATTAAATTTTTTTTTTATCCCCAATGACGTTAAATAGAGAATACGTCCTTCAATCACGCCGCAACAAAGATCAACTTTTTTTTTGCATGGGTATAGTCAAGGACCTCGAGATGATATAGGCTAAGTCTAAAAAAACTTATGCCACGCGAACGAAGTCGCGAGCATCCGCTAGTTATGATATATAAATTACCAAATTAGGGTCAATTTGGCCGGGAATCGAACCCGTGACCTAGACCTCCCTGGCGCAGTGGTGCGCGCACTACAACACTTAGTCGGGAACTCTTTTTATTTTTTGCTTTTTTATCCACTACAAGTTAGCTCTTGACTGCGATCTCACCTGATACGATGATATAGTCTAAGATGGTAGCAGCCTAACTTGTTAGGGTACGGCAAGTATATTAAACCCATAACGATTTTTACACGGCATCGTGCCGTAACGCTAAATCGCTTGAAGGTACGTCTCTGCCGATAGGGTGGTTACTAGCCACGGCGGAACCTTCCTACCAGATCAGACAAGAGAAAATTTAAAAATTGTAAATTCCCAAATTGACCCTGCTGGAAATCGAACCCGGAACCTCCCACAATAAGACACAGCGTTCACCATTGCGCCAGGGAGGTCGTCAAAGTTACAACTCGACTCTGCTTGTGTTGACTTATGTATTTTTATCATTTTCAAGGGATTTTTATTTTCATAATAATATTATCTTTAGTCATTCTGTTATGTAGGTATATTTAAAGAAAAATCTTCTAATAATAATAATAAATTTACAAATAAGATGTGAGTTATGATGCAGTCTAAGATGGTAGGTAGCAGGCTAACCTAGTTGTTATACTCATACCTCTAATCGGTTTCATATATATACACGCCGGCATATTTAGCGGAACATAAAAAAAAAGTTTGATATCAGTATCATATAAGGTTGCTGGCTGGTTTATACGTCATTTAATTTAAAAAGAAATATTTTCAAATTAAGAAAACAACTGAACATCACATTTTATGAAATTGTTTTAATTTTATTCAAATACACCTTATCTGGAGCGAACTTCGAGTATTTCTTCCTTCTGAGTTTGATTTAAAATTTCATTGAAATACTGTTTTTTGTTAGTTTTTTTTAATCGCGTATCTTTCTGGAGTTGATGACTGAATTATTCCTGACTTAGCCCCAACGGAGATTGCCAGGGCACTCGAAATGCGAAGAAATGGTCAAACCTACAGAGTGATATCCAGAGATCTTCGTCGACCAGTTTCAACGATCCATCGCAGTATCCAACGTTTCAGGGAGACCGGTACTTATGTGAGAAGAGCAGGACAAGGCAGAAAAAGACGCACTTCGAGTAGGGATGATCGTTTCATTCGGCTTCGTGTACGTAGGAACCCCCGTTTGACGGCCGTCCAAGCCCGATATGAGTTAGAAGCAGTGCGGGGTGAAACCGTAAGTGAGCGTACGGTACGAAGAAGGCTCGAAGAAGCTGGTTTGGGTTCATTTGTGCCCGCCAAGGCTCCAAGGCTCGAGGTAAATCATCGTAGAAACAGGTTAACATTTGCTCAGGAACATCGACTTTGGAACGCGGACCAATGGAGTAAGGTATTGTTTAGTGATGAGTGCAGGATTCTCTTAAATCAAATTGACGGCAGGCAAAGAATATACAGACGCAAAGGAGAACGATACATTCGGACAAATTTTGAAACTACAGTTGCATACGGTGGTGGATCAATAATGGTTTGGGCGGGCATTTGTTTGGGAGCTCGCACAGACTTGGTAGTGATTGACAGAGGGAGACTGACTGCAGACCGCTATATCAGAGAAGTTTTAGAAGAAAATGTCGTACCGTTTGCCCCATATATCGGTGACGATTTTGTTTTTATGCAGGATAATGCTCGGCCGCATACCGCTCGGGTAACTCAAGCTTATCTTAATGATATGAATATCACTGTTAGGGAGTGGCCGGCGAGATCACCGGATATGAACCTAATAGAGCACGATTGGGACTTGCTGAAAAGAAAAGTTAAGTCCAGAATTCCAGCTCCTGCCAACGTGGGTGAACTGCGAATCGTCGTAGTTGAGGAATGGCGGAGACTCCCAGGAGACCATCGATAACATCATTCTCAGTATGCCTAGACGGGTAGAAACTTTAATAAGAGCACGTGGAGGAAATACGCGATATTAATCACCATTTTTTTAATTTAATTAATTGTTATTTTAATATTAAATTTCACTTTTCCCGGTTACATGAAAAGTTCAAAAATGTACCATTTTTCACAAATAGCCTTTACTCGCAAAATCTGTTCTTAATGTGATCTCATTTTAAGTAAAACAAATGAAACTTTAAATAACAAAAGAAGTGTAGTAAGTAGATTTTAAAATAAAACCATATTTTTTTAATTATGGACCTTTTTTTTATGTTCCGCTAAATATGCCGGCGAGTTTAGATTAAATTTACTAATTACCTCTCGTATTTGCGGTACGGACGAAGGCTCCCCCCAGAAATAAGTAAGAAAGTAGGGACTATGAGTTTGAGACTGTCTATTTGTGGGATAAGACTGGCTAGATGAACTACCGAAAATGAGGAAAATGCATGCCAAATTTCATTCCGATCCGTTCAGTCCAGTGGATGTTGGTTCAGCTGTGCGTTGATAGATTAGTCATTAGACAGAAAGCCAGTCACCTTTTCCTTTTGTCTAAACTAATACCTATTATAAAGAGGAAAGATTTGTTTGATTGTTTGTTTGTTTGTTTGTAATGGATAAACTCAAAAACTAAACAACTGATTTAAAAAATTCTTTCACTTATAGAAAGCTTTTTTTTCAGCGTAACATAAGCTATATTTTATTTTATTAGTTAGTGAAAACTAAAATATCGATATCGATAAACAACACTAGATTATCGATAAGATAATTAAAATATCGACTACGCTTGAACTTACTAACTGTGTACATATGTGTGAGTGTATATGTATTTAACCACTCCGAATAGAGGCCGATAAAACCCGATAGGGACAACTGCAGCTAGGACTGATAATACCTATGAAAAACAGTAGAATTCTTACTCTCGTATTTTTCTGTTTCCTCCTCCAAAACTGAACCGATTTTAATTATTTTTTTACGAATAATTTAAGAAGGACTCAGGCTATGTCGGTATGTTTTTCTTTTTTTGATTATATCCGTCAAATTTATTTGGAGGATGTCTGATTTTTGCGCGAAAACTGGGCTATTTTTTGCAATTTTTAAAGGTTCGTTGTTCTTATAATTATTCATTTATTGAAAAAAGCAAAACATAGGAGCATGGCACGGACACAATTGGATTTTATAGAGCAAAAATATTTTCTCTATTGTAATTATCCACGGAGGAAACAGACAAGAGTTTTTGTATGGAGAAATCGCCGGGAGAATTCCTCATAAGTTATTAGTTATAAATAATAAAAACCTGTTTAAGCAATTTTACGAAAATTTACCCCAATAGGGGTGAAATGGGGGTGAAAGGTTACATACAAATTTTATGACTTTGAAGTATAGACATGAAAATGAGCATTTAATTTATGTTTTAAATAATAAAAAAACCTGCATAATATAAGTTATATAAAGCCTCTATAGATAGGCTGTTTGCAGCGGGAAAATTTCATAATCTCATAGAAAATCAACAATTGTACGCGGATGAAGTCGTGGGCGACCTCTAGTAAACAAAATACTTATGAGGAAAACATGAAATGAGTCTTAAAAACATTTTTGAAAACAGGTTTATATCGTCCGCCATATTGAATTTAGTGTGACGTCATTTTGTTTTTCTTATACAGGCTAATCATGCGCACGAGATATCTCGCGGCGAGAGAGATGTTGTCGTTGCCGGCTAATTATTCGTTCACAGTAACATGCACAAAATGCGGTATATTACAAGAAAAAAAATAGCCAGCATGTAAGGGTTAGTGGAGAGAAATACCACACATAAGAAATACTACTTTTATTTCTACTTTTGACGTAACGAGACATGAAATCATGTAAGCTTCGGTAGACAAATAGCGATAACGGGTAGACATAATTTTACTCGTTGTGCGCCCTATACTGATCTCGTATCGACTGGAACGTAATAGGGATGATGACAACTCAATCAAATCGGCAACTCTTTATTATGGAAGTCTGTATGAAATACATAGCTGTGACATCAAATTTCAACTTACGCGTGGATTAAGGTTTTTTGGTTCCCACGGGAACTCTTTAATTTCCCGTGATAAAAAGTAGCCTATGTGTTATTCCAGACTATAATCTATGTCTGTGCCTTTCATCCAGATCCATTCAGCCGTTCTGGCGTGATTGAGTAACAAACAAACATCCATCCATCCATCCAAACTTTCGCATTCATAATATTAGTGTAGATTGCTTCTGTTTACCTGTAAATGTGCGTCTATTACATCCGCCGGGTTCGCTCCTAGCTTTATTAGATTCTCTATGGTGGGGTTACTCAGGAATTTCCCCACCTCTGTGTCTATTTCTTCTATACCTGGAAAAGAAAACAAAACAAGTTAACATAGTTTAAATGGTATAGAGTGTATGACGCGGGATGAAACACGATTTCGTCTTGTTTCATCCCGAAGCACACTCTATATTTTTAATATAATCTGCATTAAAAGTGCGAGTTTTATTAAAATTGTATTTCTTATTTATTTTAGTTGCAGAAATATGTTATCTGTCAGTTTAGTTCATGGTTAAAATGACAATTATAAAGGTTTGAAATAACAAAAGATACTCTGACAGAATTGAAAGGAGGGCTGCTACGTCGTTCAGCGGGCAGGGCGGGCTAGCTGATGCCCGCGACTTCGTCCGCGTGGATGGAGGTATTTCGGTTCCCGCCAGAACGCTTTCATTTTCGGGGATTAAAAGTAGCCTATGTGTTATTCCAGACTATAATCTATCTCTGTGCCAAATTTCATCCAGATCCGTTCAGCCGTTCTGCCATGATTGAGTAACATCCATCTATTCATCCATCCAAACTTTCGCATTTAATAAAGTGAACAGATTATTATAGAATTGGGTTATTACAACTAGTCATAACTGTCATACCCCCAACAGGTTAGCTCGCTATCTTACTGCGTCATCACTCACTATCAGGTGAGATTGCAGTCAAGGGCTAAACTTGTAGTGGCGTGATAAAGAACAAAACTTACCACTTTGGTCGAGGCTGATTTCGTTGCCCATGTCCAGAACAGTGTCCAGATGCTGTGCGTCTTCAGTGGCGCTGTCCTCACCAGATTGACCCTCGTCCTCTTCCTCGTCTTCTCCGTCAGACCCTGACACATCTGAAATGCGGAATTTGAGAACATGATCTTAGCTGATGTCGTTTTATTGATACAGGCCTTGGTTAAAGACAGCATCACCAGGCATAAAAATTGGTTCCAATTTTGGCCACCGGGTCGGATAAGTTTGTCTATAATTATTAAATCAGGGTTATTATATTACTAGCTGATGCTCGCGACTTTGTCCGCGTGGGTTGAGGTTCTGTGTTTCCCGCGGGAACTCTTTAGTCGAACTTTGTGTTATTCAAGACTATAAAATCTATGTCTGTGCCAAATTTCATCCAGATCCGTTCAGCCGTTCTGGCGTGATTGAGTTAACAAACATCCATCCATCAATCCAAACTTTCACATTACTAACTTTCGCATCTTATCTTACTAATATTATAAATGCGAAAGTTTGGATGGATTGATGTAGGATGTATGGATGTTTGTTATTCCATCACGCCCCAACGGCTGAACGGATTTGGCTGAAATTTGGCACAGGGATAGATCTTACTAATATAATAAACTAGCTGATGCCCGCGACTACGTCCGCGTGGATTGAGGTTTTTTGTCCGGGATAAAAAGTAGCCTTATGTGCTATTCCAGACTATATTCTATCTCTGTGCCAAATTTCAGCCAGATCCGTGCAGCCGTTGGCGCGTGATTGAGTAACAAACATCCATCAACCAAACCGAACCAAAAAAAACCTCAATCCACGCGGACGTAGTCGCGGGCATCAGCTAGTTATTTAGTATATTGATGATTTTCTTAATGACGAAGTGGCATGGAAGCAATCGGCTTCGCAAGTCAGTGTTATAACTATACATATGTATTGGATACTAGATTATGCCCGCGACTACCCCGATTTAGGTTTTTCAAAATCTTTTATGGACTATTTTATTATTTACTAGACAGACAGACAGACACACTTTCGCATTTATAATATTAGTATGGATTTAACCTAGTTGCCACCCTTCCGACAAAGACGTGCCTTCAATCGATTTAGCGTTCCCGTACGATGCCGTGAAGAAACCGACTAGCGATATGGGTTTACTATAACTGTCATGCCCCTAACAGGTTAGCCCGTTACCATCTTAGACTCCATCGTCACTAACCATCAGGTGAGATTGCAGTCAAGGGCTAACATGTAGATTGTAGTGGATAAAAAATAAAAATAAATGCTATCTCTATACTAAAGGAGCTTGAAATTCAAACTATTCAAGGCCAAAATATATTGCATTTTATTAACCGATGGTTTCCTGTCAATAATTATGAAAATTCATAGGCATGCTTATGTCAAAAGTCTAATAAATGGTTGCACAGATTACAGTATGGATAACTTACATTCGTCTTCACTGCCTTCCCCGTCGCTGAGTTCAGCGGATGCGCCCAGTTTGTTTTTCATTGTCTTTTTGTTCTCCGCACCTCCTAAACTGTTACCTGTAATGCAATAACATTATAGGGCGGATACACAAATGTCTCAAAAGCCGGCAACGCTTGGCGATTCTTCTGGTGCTGCAAATGCTCATGGGAGGTGGTAATCACTTGACATAAGCAGCCTATTTGTGTAAAGCCCGCATCAATCATTACTAGTGGTTCGCCCCGAACTGAGACCTCGCGGCGCCATCTATTGACATAATTGTGAAGTTCTGTTGTAAATACTAAGGCTCATTAAAAATTAAATAATTTCGTTTCCATAGAATATCTATCTAATTTTAGTATTTGTTGTTCAAGTACAGGATATAATTCAAATAATTGATCAAGTTTCAGGGTCACCATTTCAGAAAATTTAGAGTTCTGAGGTCAACTTTAGACGTTAGAAAATCACCACTTTGAAAGCCCCCCATTTGGTCAATATAAGGGGAAAAATAAAAAAAAAATATTTTTGGACTCTATTCCTAATTATCTTTAAAATGATATACCGCAACCCTATGTAACGCTATAAAACATATTTTCGTTCGCATTCGCTTCTATGAGAGCCCCCCTGAAACAAAGATTTTTATAACTTTTCAAGCCATATTCGGCTGGAGGCCATCAGTTTATATGCATAATATTTAAATTTGAAGTAATTACGTTCACTAATTCTGAAGTTATAAGGCTCTGACGGACGGACGGACGGACGGACGGACAAGTGCAAATTCACTCAAGTAGACTCAGAGACCTTTGCTTCGCTCGGTCAATTACAGTCTCAATTGTTGTGATTGGCTGAATTTATGGTGTTTTAGCTGCGTCAATGAGTTTTGGCCAATAATTGAAGAATGTTAACCAATCAGAGGTGATTGGGATCGTTACACTATAGCTGTAATTTTTAGCCAATCGCCCTGCACGTGACCCGCCTGCTCACTATATTTATATTGAAAAAAAATTATTGGTGGTGTTACAGCTGCTTACAAAGGGGGTTTGCTTACAACAAAAACTTTTGTCCTTTTGAGTTGTAAAAAATCTTAAAAACACTGTTGGGAGGCTTCGGTCATGGCTAATAACCCTTCCGGCAAAGACGTGCCGCCAAGCTATTAAGCGTTCCGGTACGATACCGTGTAGAAAACAAATAGGGGTATGGGTTTAATATAACTGCCATACCCCTAGCCCTCTACCATCTTGGACTGCATCAGCACTTATCATCAGGTAAGACCGCAGTCAAGGGCTTCCTAAATTCTCAATTATAAATTCCTAAATTGACCCTGCCGAAAATCGAACCCGTGGCCTCTGCAGCTTTAGATAACAGCGCTGAACACTGCGTCATGGAGGTCGTCAAAGTATAAGTATGATAATATGTAAAGTGGTACAAACAGACCAACTGACTGTGCAACAAACTCACCCGCTAATACAACTCGTGTAGTAGAAAACAAATAGGGGTATGGGTTTAATATAACTGCCATACCCCTAGCCCTCTACCATCTTGGACTGCATCAGCGCTTACCATCAGGTAAGATCGCAGTCAAGGGCTTCCTAAATTCTCAATTATAAATTCCTAAATTGACCCTGCCGAAAATCGAACCCGTGGCCTCTGCAGCTTTAGACAACAGCGCTGAACACTGCGCCATGGAGGTCGTCAAAGAATAAGTATGATATGTAAAGTGGTACAAACAGACTAACTGACTGTGCAACAAACTCACCCGCTAATACAACTCGTGTAAGCCTATCCGCGCTGTCCGGTAGAGACGTCAAGGCGTCGACTACCTCCATACACGCCTCCCTGCCTATTTCATTGTGGCTCAGATCCAACGACTGAAACAGGCAAAACATTGCCAAGTAACGAAAAAGCTTAAAACTTCTGTACTAATATATAAATGCGAAAGTGTCTGTCTGTCTGCTACACTTTAAGGCCCATCTGTTCAACCGATTTTGATGAAATTTGGCATAGAGATACGTTGCATCCTGTGGAAGGATTTTTTATCCCGGAAAATTAAAGACTTCCCTCGGGAACCATTAAACCTCAATCCAAGCGGGCGAAGTAGCGGGCATCAGCTAGTATAAAATAAATCTAATCGTAAAACATATAAAAAAAACCGGCCAAGTGCGAGTCGGACTCGCTCTCACTCGCGGGTTCCGTACAAACCTGTACTCGTAGGTATATAAGTAAAAGTTATGGTATTTCTATTGCTAAATGAAATCCATACAATTAGTAAGTTTATAATTGTTAAAAATCTTTTTATTACATGAAGTAACAAAAATTTATGCGTTTTGCAAGTTTTCCTTTATCTGTGCTATATAAACGACGTTGCTTCGTACCAAATTTCAAGATTCTGAGTTCATGGGATGTACCCTGTAGGTTTTGATTTCCTTGCGAGTGTCGAAAATTTGCAGCATAAACGGCTGTATCTTTTGATTTGAAGTTTTTTCACAGCCCCAAGGGACAGTAGACCTGAGTGTTTGATATGAATTTCAGCTTGATACCTCCATGCGTTTCTGAGAAAAAATGGTCTTGACACACAGACGAACGGACAACAAAGGGATCCTATAAGGGTTCCGTTTTTTCCTTTTGATGTACGGGACCCTAATAAAGTACTCTTTGGTTTGGTAGTGCGAACCAAACCAAAAAGCGAAAGTGTGTCTGTCTGTCTGCTATGCTTTCATGGCTAATCTGTTTAATCGATTTTGATGAAATTTGGTACAGGGATAGGTTGTATCCCGGGGAAGTACTTAGGTTACTTTTATCTCGGAAAATTAAGGAGATCCCGCGGGAATCCACTGACGAAGTCGCGAGCATCATATAGTTAATAAATAAAATAAAAAAGTTTGTAAGAATGGAGGAAACAGTAGGAAATTAGGAATTATACTTTGGTTCTCTATTGATCTCACCTCCAATAACGTAGAGTCTTTCAAACTCTTGGCCAATGTCTTTGCGCCTGTGCTTTTCAACAGGCAGTCCCCGAAATTGATGGATTTCAGATTTTTCAACCTGTACGACAAAAAAAACGTGACAAAAACCAACTCAAACGGATCTTTTATTATTGTATAGCATTTTGTACATTACCATGATACTACTAGCCGCGGCCGAAGCCTTCGACCACTAATTCAAGTGTTTTGTTCCAACTCAGAAAAACATTTTACAACTGAAAGAATCGATAAAGTTATGTTGAGGTTATTGACCTTATTATTGGGTTTACTTTACTTGGTCGTAAGATCTCGTCGGTAGCTGTTACCCTGGTACTATCAATGGTGAAACATGACTAAAGACGTCCAATGTAACTAGCCGAAGCCCTCAGTGTGGTACACATCAGCACTTAAGCTAATAGATGGCGTTACTGGTAGCATCAGTTTTGTGTCAACTGGGAACGGAACCTGGGTAGCGCGGCGGCTATGGCGGCTGCGTCTGTGGGCCCCATGGTATTGTCGAGGCAGACGAGTCCCGGGTTCTGTTTGAAGACCTCAGACAGCGCCGTTACACCCGCGTGGTAGATACCGTTCTGGGGGTTACCTCCTTAATTCTTATGTTGCCTTGGTACTTTCATGTACCCATCATAGCATTTTGTACATTACCATTACGTTGAGGTTATTGACCTTTAAACGTGACGTGTATTGACCTTGACTTATTGTAAGATCTCCTCGGTAGCTATGTTACCCTGGTACTTTCAATGGTGAAACACGGCTAAAGACCTCAAATGGGACTAGCCACTGCCGAAACCACCAGTGCGGCAGTATACATCCGCACATAAGCTAGATGGCGTTATTGGTAGCATCACCTGCTCCCACCAGTTTTGTCTTCTGGGAATAGAACCTAGGACCATCTCACCTGGGCAGCGCAGCGGCTATGGCGGCTGCGCCTGTGGGCCCCATGGTATTGTCGTTAAGGTTGAGACAGGCGAGTCCCGGGTTCTGTTTGAAGGCCTCAGACAGCGCCGTTATACCAGCGTGGTAGATACCGTTCTGTGGCATTGCCACCTCTTCCAGCGTGCCCATTGACTGGAAGACAAAAAAACAACAATTAAGAGTACATGTACTGCTCAGGAGCGCTGTTTCATTAATGTTTTAGAATTATAAAATCATACTAATATTATAAATGCGAAAGTGTAAGTATTTGTTTGTTGGTTTGTCCTTCAATCACGCCGCAACGGAGCAACGGATCGATGTGATTTTTGGCATGGGTATAGTTGAAGATCTGGAGAGTGGCATAGGCTTTTTATCCCGGAAATTTAAGGAGTTCCCGCGGGAATCAAAAAAACTTAAACCACGCGGAAGAAGTCGCGGGCATCAGCTAGTCCTTATTATAATTATATAAAGCCTCTATAGATTAAAGAGATAGCTGCACTTTTTGTCACTATCGCCTGAAAAGCTGATTCAGTATTAGGTGGGTGGTAGGGCTGTCCACTGATATCAAAAGTGAAAGTCTGCCCACATATGGATGGGCCTTTCGCTAGATATGGCCGCTCAAAAATGGTGTATCGTTACCAAAAATGAACCATAATTAGAAAAGCTGATTCTTGTACAGTATTAAAGTAGGTATGCGCAATACCTATTTAAACAGTATTAAAACTGACGCTATTCATCGGGCCTTTCACTAGATATCACCTCTCAAAGACGTTATTAACATACACACTGTAAAAGAATATTAGCAATTATTGTCGTCATGTTGATTGCTATTAAAAATTATGAAGGCATAAGAATTTATTTAACAGCAATCAACGTGACAACATAATCTTATATATAAAATTCTCGTGTCACAATTTGCGTTCCCATACTCCTCCGAAACGGCTTGACCAATTCTCATGAAATTTAATATGCATATTCAGTAGGTCTGAGAATCGACTACTATCTAGTTTTCATACCTCCACGCGGACGGAGTCGCGGGCATCAGCTAGTAATTGCTAATTTTTTTTTTCTGAAAGGCCCGATGAATAGCGACAGTTTCAATACTGTTAAAATAGGTATTGCGCATACTCTAATACTGTACAAGAATCAGCTTTTCTAATTATGGTTCATTTTTGATAACGATAAACCATTTTTGAGCGGCCATATTTAGCGAAAGGCCCATCCATATGCGGGCAGACTTTCATTTTTGACATAAGTGGAGAGCCCTACACCTATCTAATACTGAATCAGCTTTTCAGGCGATAGTTACAAAAAGTGCAGCTATCTCTTATAATACTACTAGAGGGCGCCCGCGACTTCGACCGCGTACAATTGTTGATTTCCTATGAGATTATGAAATTTTCCCGCTGCAAAGGGCCTACCTATAGAGGCTTTATATAGCTTATGCAGGTTTTTTTATTATTTAAAACTGATAACTTAAATGCTGATTTTCATGTCTATACTTCAAAGTCATGAAATTTGTATGTAACCTTTCACCCTTTCACCCCTTTTGGGGTGGATTTTCGTAAAATTGCTTCAGGTTATTATTATTTAAAGCTAATAACCTAAATCCCGATTTTCATGTCTGTAACTTCAGAAACAAAGGTCTTTCATACAAACTTACAACCCCCATTTCACCCTCTGTGGGGTAGATTTTCCTAAAATTGCATATAAAGTTTATTATAACTTAAAACTAATAACCTAAATCCCGATTTTCAAGCAAAAACTTGTAACCCTTATGTAAGCTTCCAACCCTCATTTCACCTCTATTGGGGTACATTTTCGTAAAATTGCTTATACAGGTCTTTATTATTTATAACTTATAACTTAAGGGTCCGTATTCTCGCCCGCCTAATTGCGCGCTCGGCCAATTTTGGAATCTGTAGGTATAGCGCACAGTAAGACCGTTGGCTGCACTCACACAAAGACGGCATAGGCCGATAAAGATACTTTGATACTTTGCCATGTTGTGTAGTCAAGTTCGTAATATTTTCACTATATTAATAAAATTGTATAATCTTAGTTATCACTTAAATATTATTTTCCCTTTTAATAAATGTTTATTTGGCGTACATAAACTTTTATAAAATATATTTACACATGGGTATCATAATGTAACACTAAAAACTAGATACACCTACAAGTTTTTCGTTTATTTACTTTTCATTAAAATTGATGATTTCTTAAATTTTAAAACCTATACGGCTATCTGACTGTTACTAACAATTGAGGTACACGATTATTGACCAAGTTTTACTACATGGGTCATCAGAGTAATTAGTTTGTCTCGAAAACACCATTGTTATTTTGAAAACAACTCACAGATAAGCGATTGGTATTGTGTATTACGCAGGTGTAGTTAGTTAGCACGTGCAGAGGATTGGTCATAAATAATATCACAAACACGCGGACCCTCTCAGGTATCAGGTAATGTAAATGTTACCAATTTATTGTATTAAAATATGTCTTTGCAAAACATACCTTATGCAGTTTATGATTAAGTACAAAGTAAATTGTAATCATGATTAGTTAAAATATATAAATAAAACCTAACCCTATTTACAATTCACAATTTGACCACTGCAAGGTTATTTCCGGAATTTGCAATTTCCAAATCTTGTCTGGTATTGTCTAGTTGAAGGCTTCAGCCGTAGCTATATATCACCCTATCTGCAAAGATGAGCCGCCAAGGTAGTGAGCATTCCAGTACGATATCGTGTAGAAACCGATAAGGGTTATGGGTTGTAACCGATTAGGTATATGACACCCCTAACGGGTTAGCCCGCTACCGTCTTAGGCTGCATCATCACTTAGCATTAGGTGAGAAAGCAGTCAAGGGCTGAGTTTTAAATATTCTTATATAGTATACTTATCTAAATGTTTTTATCATAAAACATTGTCTCTGAGAGGCATAGATCTAGCTTTTCAGGAATCCAAAATTTCTGGAGTAAATAATTATAATAATTTAACTTCCATGTTTTTTTTTTTTCAAAAATATGAATCTCTTTCAATTACTTCGATTTTTAGATTATGCTCAGGGCCAGTCCACACGGCAAATAAACATCTGGGTTTTTGAGTTATGTGTAACTGGCCCTAATTTGGTAATACCATAGCTCTTATTTTGTGTCATTGATTGGTTTACTGCTTTCCACATTTTATTTTATTTTATTTTGTTTTATTTTGCTTTACGGCTTCCTCTGCCATTGGAAATGATCCTCCTTTCCAATGGCAGATTGGGGACATTTTATTTCTATCAAGACACGCGGAAGCGTGTCCAGCCAAAGTCCAAAAAAGAAAGAACTGGCAGCACCGTGTGTAATATTACACGAACCATTTGGAGCCACTTTTGATCCCCTCATAACTCAAAAACTATTACACTTAAACATGTCAAATTTGGCTCATATATTGAGACCCGCGAGATACGTATGTGCTCCAAATTTCATAAGCACACCTCAAATGGTTATTTAGATATAAACGTCCAAAAATCGTCATTTTTATGATCTACCTACGGATAGATCAAAACTCTGACACGGGGCATACTACCATCGCTTAAAGCCGTATTATTTTAATATTGTTGACGTTCATGTTGTAGTGTTATAATCATTATTTTAAGGACGTCAAAGTACGTGACATTCAACCGTTACTTTGAAATAATACTGCTTTAAGCGGTGGTAGTAACTCCCTCGTCCACTTCCTGCGGCAACTTGCATTACATTCTACGCATAGTGCATGCACAACTAAATAAAACAAGAGTTGTTAAGTAAAAAAAAAACTCCTATTACATAAATCATACTGCAGGTCTTTGTTTAAATTCGTTATTTTGTGTTGTTAACTATTGAAAATGACACATAATTATTATTTTAATGTAAATAATAATGAATAATAATATAGTTGCATTAGAACCTTACCTTCGTATTCACGCATTTTGTGCAACGAAACGTCATTGACAGAAAAGAAGAAGTAACGTATTTGAAGTTGTCAGTCATTGTGATTTTTAATCATTGTTTATAGTGGTTTTAGTGATATCGACTGTTTACCGTGCTTGTTTTCAATGTTTCACTAAAAACTTTTGCTTACGACTTATACCCTTCGCAACGAATTATAGCCTTCGCAAGTTGTAAAGCTGTAAGTTCTTATTTTATTCTTCCGAAAATTTGGCTTGCTAGTAGAAACTGTACTTTTAGGTACCTACTTAATAATAATTCGTATATGGAAACTAGCCAAGCCAAAGCCTTAGTCTTCAACATATTATCCTAAGTTATAAGAAGAAATGATATTTTAAGTTGTTATAAAATATTTTATGTTGTTATAAATAAATTGCAGGACTGACCATTGAACTTTGGCACCCATTTAGATCTCACTTCTTTTGTCGCTGAAGTCAACAACCAATGCATATATTATATACATATCACAATTTTGGATTTTGGCTCTCATTTTACATTTATGTTTTTGATGGGATTATCTCTTTACACAATGCATCTGGCGTGGCACCCAAAAAAAAAAGCAGTAGAGCTTCGTTTTCTCTACCAAGTTGTATAGCTGAAATATTATCCGTGAAAGCGTAGTAGACAGACAGACAGACAGACACAACAAACTTTCACATTTATAATATTATTATTGATTTTCTGCTCTGGTCTGGTCTGGTGGAAGGCTTCGGCCGTGGCTAGTGACTATGCAACTTTCAGGTAACTGAATATAAAATAATCTTACCTTGTGATATATAAAACAAGTAAAATCAAATCCAGAAGCGAATACTCTAATCCAATTACAAAGCAAGGCCCTAAATATTATTTTCACTGATTACAGTGTCAAAGTCCATATAGAGATGCCAAGGTCAGAAAAACAAAAACACTAAACTTGTATGGTTTTGTTGGAAGCAGTTGAGCAGAGCAGAGTACCTCAATGATCGCAAGCGACTATAAAGGTGACAGTAAGAGATTTGTGGGTTTCTTAGAATATAAAAATATAGACATACCTGCCATTTGCAATTTTGGTTGTCTTCAAGTAATCGATAGACAGGTTTACTTGAGTATTATGCAAGTGCAATCTGCACGTGATTAGGTCATAAATAATATTAAAAGCGACCCTTTCAAATATCAGGTAATATAAAAATACCATACTTCACGCGGGCCATGCAATTAGATCAGTTTAGATAAGAAATCCAAGACAACTAAAAGTCAAAAAACTTCCAGTCGATTTGAGTAATAAAATTTCATACAAACTCGTCTTGTTTACCAGAAACGAAACAATATCCTATAAATAAAAACTTTATGACCATTGAGCTTTGTAACTCTAAGTAAATTTGTAAATGAAATGATATTGTATTAAAATGTGTATTGCAATATATACCTTATGCAGCTTACGATAAAGTACAAATTAAATTGTATTCATGATGAGCTTCTTCGTTTTAGAATTTCAAATCGTTGCGGTAATATTTTATGACTTATAATATTGTTTAGTATTTTGATTGAAAGGCAGTGCGATTTGCACGGTACTATTGTCGAAAGGTAAAAGAATAAATAAAATCTATGCAAACAATGAGCAAGTGAATATAATTAAAATTATTAATAAATACGACTGCTCTGCCGTAGCCCGTAACTATCTACTACGTAACGATACCACAGTCATTGATTAATTAAAAATGGAGTCTTATTCACATTTTTATTAAATGATATTTTTTGGGAATCACTGTATATTGAACTATATTAGTATATATTTTTGGAATCTATTCATCATTTTCCAGATGATGAGTATATAGTTAATCTTATTTTCGAAAAAAAAAATCTACTTTAGTCTTTAATGCGAGACCATGGTCACCCCATCACTTTTTTGAAAATTTTACTAGCCTATGTCACCCGGAATAAGCTAGGGCTTCTAATGATACCTAATTTATCTAAATCGGTTCACGCGTATAGAAGTTATGGTGGAATATGCAAACTCACATACATGCATACATACCTACATACATACATGAACCCTGAAAACAATATACTCCTTTTTTCAAGCAGTCGTATAAACATTTTTATAATAGGTACCTTTTATTGACCCGCGGGGCGCGATATAATGATTGTTTACGATCAATTTGGGAATTCATAATTTCTGAAGCCCTTGAGCGCTCCAGTACGATGCCTCGTAGAATGGAAATCATCAGTTACCATCAGGTGAGATCGCAGTCAAGGGCTAAGCTTGTAGTGGATAAATAAAAAATCAATATAAGTAATCCTATGAAAACTGTATTTACCAAAATCTCTCAGCAACAACGTATGGCACGTTGAGTTTTGCAATTACGATTTTAAAGAAAATATAATATTTCAGGATAGTAAATTCAAAACCCATACAAATATAACGCATACTTAAATCCCAATTGACGAGAAAAACAGTATGAGATTATAATATTGTATCGTTCAAAATTATTTAATAGTTATAAAAAATATTCTTATTTATTCATAATTAAATACGTATCACGCATTTATTCAATATCGATTGAATCGGATCAAGAACCTAACATTCTCTGCTCATCAAACTAAGGCAGTCGCGCTATGTATTGTTAGCAACACGTTTTTACAAAGGCTTGTGAGAGAGCTCACGCACACATACAAAAGAGCCCATCCAGCAACACGTCCTCCCTCGAAGAGCGCTGGGCTCGGTATGCCGGTCGTGTGGTCTGCAGTAGCATTTTAAACGTGAAATTTATTAGACTTTTGATAATTTTTTTTTGTCATATAGGTATTTTATAGAAATTTATTTTTTTACAATTTATGTTATTTAAATACTAAAAATTCACGGGAAATTTTATTTTATCAGTAAATTCGCCAAACTTTTGAGAAATAGGGGTTATTGTGACGCGTAAATTTTGATAAATCGTGCACATTGATTTGATTTTTTTATGAAATAATTTTGTATAGAACGTATACAAACGAATTGCAACAGTCCAATTTTAAGAGTGTGTTTATCATATTAATATTTTTTATAAGTCATTTATTATAATTTTTCTTGGATTTATATGGGTCAAAAGTATCGCCTAAAAGTGTAAAAATGGTAATCGTATTCCGCAAGAATGAGAATTTCACTATTATATTTCAATAAAATTAATTTTCTTTTTGCAACATTCTACTAAGGAGGGATTAAACTTTAATGTTTTAATTTTCTTTTTGTTATAATACTAATATCTCATGCACAAAGCTCATCAAAAGTTCTTAAAATGTCGGTTAGCGGGGATACGGCTTCTTAATTGCCAATTTTCATGTCTCTAACTTCAAAAACAAAGGACTTTCATACAAATTTCCAACCCCTATTTTAACCCCTTAGGGGTGGATTTTCTCAAAACCCTTTCTTAGCTGGCGTCTACACTATATAAGGAATCTACCTTCCAAATTTCAAGTCTGTACACTTTATAGTTCCTGAGATATCGTGATTAGTCAGTGAGTGAGTGGTATTTCGCTTTTATATATATAGATAGATGATAGGCTTTTTGCAGCGGGAAAATCAAAAATTGCACGCGGACGAAGTCGCGCGCGACCTCTAGTTAATAATAAATGCAATAAAATAAACGCAAGCGTAGCGAGCGCGACATTTGTTTGCGTACCTGAAACACGCCGGCCAGCGCTTTGGCGCCGTCGTTCTCAAGGCGGTTCCTGCCCGCAACAAACACTCGCAAGTGTCTCGGATTGGTCGAGAGAGCCTTAGCTAGCAGCCTGCCCCCCGTGATGCCTAGACCGTTGTTGTTTAGGTACAGCTCCTGGAAATTGAACAGTAAGGATGTTTCAGCATGACAAAAAGTAAGAAAAACACACTGTAATAATTTTTGAATCATTAAAAAACATATTAAAAACAAGCTTTTATTGGATAAAAGCAGGCATTACTTTGCGAAAGTCCACGACAGTGAAGGAACTAGAAGTTTGATTTGCTATAATCTGCCAAAACAGACAAATCTATGTGATATAGTATGCAACGTGTAGCTTACGATATATATGCACCACGATTGTACAATCCTCACCTGTAACTGTGAACAAACATCGCTTTGTAGCAACTTTGCTAATCCCTCGACGCCAATTGGTCCAAACGCGTTGTCACTGAGGTCCAGAACTTTGAGACGTGCGCCTGCTTCTATCATACCGTCTCCTAGGGCGGTCTGGGAAAAAAAAATGTATTGGAGTGTCAAAATATTATGTGGCATAAACGGCCGTATCTTATGATTGTGTTCACTTATAAACTTGATATTTTACAGCTTTTTACAGGGACCATAGACCTAAGTATTTGAAATTAATTTCAACCTGATACCTCCATACCGAGAACAAGGTGGTTGAAAACAGACAGATAGTGAAGACAACAAAGTGATTTATTCAAATTAGGTAACTTAAAGTACCTTTTTTTTATTCCCGCTCTATCAAAATCTGCTCATAGCTGATTGTGATCAGCTGCGAGAGCTATGAGCAGATTTTATTGAATTTCCATGGCGTGTGACGCTGTTCATTGAAGGCTCTACCTCTAATTCCCCGCCCCCCCCCCTTTAACTTTAGTGGTTGAAGTCCCAAATAGAACCGCGTTTAAGTCTTCTAATCTCCATTGGGATGCTGAGTGACAAAGTAGTGGTAGTGCTAATTTGAATAAATAACTATTGCATTTAAATTTGAATGTCATGAATGCAAATAAAGCCTGTTATACTGTTGAAGATTACAAATTAAAAGAACATGGATTTGACTCGCTCCAGCAATGCTAAGGACAGCAGTTACATATGTATCTATACATTAATAAAATTGTAATTTTTTTTCAAAAGAGTAACCTCCTAGTTTTTTGCTGGTTCTTCTCGGCAGAAATGGCATCCTAAACCAGTGATAGATTCACTTGACGATTCAAAAGCACATGAGTCGGAGAAGTCTTACCAACGCTGGTGGTATCTCCGTTTTCATCCTGCCCGTGAACATGTCAGAGAACCTGGCCGTCTTCAGCTCCGGATGCCTCGCCAGGGCCTTGGCAATTGCCTGGGCGGCAGACACGCCCAGTGTGTTTCCAGTTAGGGTCAAATACTGTAGGTCCGGACATCGGTTGATGGCATCTATTATCGGTTGAGCTGTAAGATTTTTTAAAATACATTTCTATGGAAATCCATAATCCATATTATCAATACACAAGAATGAATGAAGTTTATTTGCTAAATATAGGTGGTTAACAAAGTTCTTAAAATTAAAGAGGCTCTGCATATTTTACTGTCACTTCAGCATGCAAATATTTACAACACATACATTTACATTATACAAGAGAGTGTGTAGATATATTATATAAATTCTACAATTCTATGTTAAATATAATATTATTACTAGTCTATACCCAATGTAGCCAGTGGGCAGTGGACAGCTTTTACATTTTAATATTTCATTGTAAGAGTATGTCCCCATCCTCACCACACCTGCCACATTGTTTTTGTGTAAATTTACCTATTGAGTCAGCGCACGCCTCGTAAGCTCTCAGAAGAGACGATTTTTTCAGACTTTGTTGACATTATTGCACTTTTGGTAAGGATCTCTAATTTTTTCAAAATAAATATATAATGTTACTCGCTGATAATGTAGCTTTCTATAGGTAAAAGAATTTTTAAAATCAGTTGAGTAGTTTTTGAGTTTATCCATTACAAACAAACAAACAAATCTTTCCTCTTTATAATATTAGTAAGTATAGATTACAACTTCCATGATAGGTTATTAAGGTAATCTGAAACAGCGTGAAATGATTTATTGCACAACCACATAAAGAGCTTCCTTTTAAACTTTAAAGAGATTTGTCAGTAGCTTTTTTATATTTATGTCCAGTTTATTATTAATGTGAATGCTCATTCCGTAAGGCGATTTTTGAGTTTATCTAAGACAGTATTGTGGTATTACAAGTTTATCTTGATTTCTTGTGATACTATTTTGGATAACATCAGATTTCTTAACAAAATACTCCAAATTCCTACGAACAAATACAGAAGTCTCATAAATGTACAAAGACGGTAATGTAAGATTATATTTTTTCAAAACTTATCTAAAAAAACTAATTTAAAAACTAAAAGTGTAACTGTCTGTCTGTCTGGGGCCTAATAACATAAAAAAATATTGTTAGTGTTGTTAGTATGTGTTCTCAGATTTATATAATTTATGGCATTTGTTGTCTATTATTCTAGTAGTATATGACTAGTTTTTATGTCTCTTGCAATAGCGGATTGAAGCATTGAATTATTGTAAAAGGTAGCAGAAAAAATTTACTATTCAAAGTGGTTTTATCTAAATACATAAAATAAAAAGGTGACTGACTGATCTATCAAGTCACAGCTCAAACCACTGGACGAATCGGGCTGAAATTTGGCATGCATATAGCTGATATGACATAGACATCCGATAAGAGAGAATTTTAGTATAGTTTATAGTTTTGAAATTTTTGTAGTTTATGCAGACAAAGTTTGTGGGCAAAAGTTTTGAATATAATTGTGAGTTGCGTGAGAGCTCAACCTAAAATAATGTTCATTCAATTTCATCACCTCTGCCACATGATTGGATAACACTCTTCTGTTTAAATCTATCATAGCAGCAATTACAAATACCATAAATTCAGCCAATCACAAGTCACAACAATTAACAATGATTGATGCAGGTTTTACATAATATTGATTATTGCTACTGTTAAACTACATTTAGATGGATTGCATTGATGCATTTAAAAGACTGGTATGAGATTATATAATATTGAAAGAATAATACAAAAAAAAATTGAGTGTCAGCTCCAACGCACGACTAGAGTTTACTCTTAAGGAACCATTATCAAATATTTAGATTAATAAATGAGGGTACCTAAAAGAACACATTTCATTAACTGAAAGCATGAAATTATTTATTATAATTATATAATTTATAATCATCAAAATACATTAGAAAGTCATGGAAACATAAGCAAGTGTTACCATGGAAACATAACGTAATGGATAAATTTGGATTTACTCCCCATAAATTTTCATACCCCGGGCTTATAATCGATTCTAAAGGAGGTAAACTCAATACACAATAATTTCAGAAACGGTACTAAGTAATCGATCGTAATTAGCAATTACAAAAGACAGAAGCACAGCGAAAATGCATTTAATTTAAATGCAAAAATTTTAGGCGGAGAAATTGCCAAGGACAGGTTATGTTTACTAAAATGTTACAAATCAATTGCAACGCTATGGTAACTTAATAAAGTAATTTTTATATGAGCGTTAAATGAAAGAATTCGTTTCTCTTTAGGTCAGGCAAGTCTTTTCTTAAGCAAAAAGGGAGATTACATACCATCTTTTTCTGTGTCGAGTTTCAACAATCGGCCGCTAAAATCTACACCACTCACAGTTCTATTTGGTTCATTTAATGCTGTGGTTAATGAATTCAAGTCGATAGACATGTTTGTGGCTTATTTAAAATAGGTTTTCAGTGTTTTAATTTTAAAAACATAAACAACATAAACAACACGCAACGCAACGGTTTTTTTTAATTTTTCGCTTCCCTGTCCAATGTCAAACTTCAAAGTCAAAAACTGCACAGATAAAAAATAGCCATGATGAATCTGCAGGGTGACCGCGTATATTATGCATCAATCATTGATACATCGCAACATAGAGGTAGCGCAATCACCGCTGATTGTTTTTTTTTTTTAATACTATCCCTTTAACTCTGACTGGTTAACACTCTTCCACTATTGGACGAAATCCATTGACGCAGCAAGAATACCATAAATTCAGCCAATCGGAGGTGATTGCAATGTATCAATGATTGATGCAAAAGATACGCGGTCGCTCTGCTGGTCATCATGCCATACTGGAGGTTAGTCTTAGTAACCAAGATGAAGCTATGACTGCCTTAGCTTCACCATGGCTTCTTGACCAATGGTATCGTATAGCTCTTCACACACCATGACAGTAGTCTGATGTGAAACATCTTAAAATCAAAGTAAAACATTGACCTTGAGTGACTTTCAAGTTTCAACATCTAAGACCTAACTTTCAATTTATTTTTTTATTTTTATCCACTTCAAGTTAGCCCTTGACTGCGATCTCACCTGAAGGTAAGTGATGATGCAGATGCTACGATGGTAGCAGGCTAACCTGTTAGGGGCATGGCAGTTATATTAAAATCTTATGCTATCTTCGTGCTTCTACCGTGATCATGATAAGAAATATTGATATATTGATAAGAATCATAATCAACCGAGCGAAGCGAAGATCTCTGAGTCTACAAATTTGCACTTGTCCGTCCGTCTGTCAGAGCCTTATAACTTCTGAATTACTGAACGTAATTACTTCAAATTTAAATATAATATGTAAACCGATGGCCTCCAGCCGAATATGGCTTAAAAAGTTAAAAAAAGCCTTATTTATTTCAGGGGGGGCTCTCATAGAAGCAAATGCGAAGTAAAATATTTTTTATATTAGGTACATAGTATAGGGTTGCGGTATATCATTTTAAAGATATATAATTAGCAACGATCTCAATTTACATAGACGGGCCCTGTCAAACAAAGAATGTGGGCGTATTAGGGTTCGTAAACCGCAATTTACCTTTCATTCAATCAACACAAATATTTAAAATAAAAATATTTTTAATAATTTCAAACTTACTACAGGTTTGTACGGAACCCTCGGTGCGCGAGTCCGACTCGCACTTGGCCGGTTTTAGTTGTTTTTAGCAACGCCATCTAGTCTGAAAAGCGGGAACTTGCTTGCAACATCTTGAATGAAAGCTTGAAAACGTATGACTCGGTCATAGATAATATAGGCCATAGCCATAGAAGCCGTAATGCCAGTTAGTAAAATAAAATAATCATACAGTTTGCCGCGAAAATTAAATGATTGCTTAATGGATAAAAATATTAAATAGGAAGATTAAATAAACGTTTTTTTGGAAATGTAAACTCTTACCATAAAATAAAAATTTTACAGTGCCAAATTAATAAGACTTGATAGCTCAGGCTACTTATGTAAGCGTTGTATGGGAACCCTAAAATAAAAAATGTAAAGCTGATTTTTGGCACAAGTGTTCCTTGTGGTCTGAGAAGTACCTCCTAAAAATTCCCCCTCCCTAGGCCGCGGGCGTTCTCCCCCACCCCCCCAAACGTCTCCCCAACCGCAGTTTTTTGTAATTTTCTCAAAAAATATTAGTGCTAGAAAAAAACCATCTGATGCGAAAATATTTAACATTAAATAATCTACCAAATGGCATTTAAATCATTATGATAGGACAAATAGTTTTGAAAATATGCCGGCTTAATTTGCGTATTTTTTATTTTTTTGAAAATTTGTTTAATTTTCTTGTGATTTACACGAAAAGTATAAGAGCTAGGAAAAAAACCACATGAACAAAATGAAAGTTCATAAAATCGTCTACAAAATGTTTTTTATTTCATTTCAATAGACCTAATATTTTCGGAAATATTACGATCGAAAATGTGCATGATATTTTATTTGAAAATCATCGATGCTATAATACAATAAACTAATTGTAATAATCATGATATCTTTATCTATCTATCTACAAAACAACACCACACTTCGTAAATAATGGGGGGAGGGGTGTTGTGGGAGGGGGGAGGGGGTTGTGGGTGACGGTGGGCAAGGGATTGTGGAAGGGGGGAAGGGGGTTGTGGGAGGAGGGGATGTTATAAAAATATGTTACATTTATGGGTTAAATTATTTTTATTATGTAGTATTATGCTAAGTCTACATGACTACCACCGGTTCTTACACAACAGCAAGGTATATTTCGAAAACTATTTGTTCTATCAAAATAAACTAAACACTATTTCGTAGATAAATTAATAATCTTTGTACCAAGTCCTGACCGCTTTTTTCCTAACTCTAATACTTTTTATTGAAATTCAATAAACATTTACGGATTTTACAAAGGTTTCATTTTTTATTCCAGTTAGGCAGCCATATATCCGAACCTATTAGTTCTATCAAAATAAACTAAAAATTATTTTGAAGATAATTTAATGAAGTTCATTTTTGTTTCTGATGTTTTTTTCCTAGTTCTAGTAGTTTCTGTGAAAATTCAAAAATATAACCACGGTTGTTGAAAAAACAAAAAAAACTTGGAATATAGGTTGCCATATTTCTCGAACTATGGGTCCTATCTAAATTCACCATGAGACTTTTTTGTGGGTAATTTAGGGAAATTAATTATTCTTCAGAGGATTTTTTCCAGCTCTAGGATTCTAGCAATTTTTTTTTCGTACACTATACATGGATATATATTCTAAATTATTAGTCCTATCTTTATAAACTATTTTTTTTTAAATAAGTGGTTAAATGGTGTTTTTTTTTTCTGAGAGTTTGTTGCCTAGCTCTAATAGTTTTCTATAAATTACAGAAAACATATAAAATTTTGAGCAATATTGCTTTCATGTTAACTATGACAGGTATATTTCCGAAATTATTAGTGCTATCAAAATGAACTAAATACTATTTTGTAGGTAATTTATAATATGTTTCTTACTGCTTCAATCAGTTTTTCCTAACTCTGTAATTTTTTTTTCGAAAATTAAAAACAACATACACGGTATTTGCATATTATTTTCTTTATCTTACACAATAGGTAGGCATATCTCCAAAACTATTACTTTTATCAAAATACTAGCTGATGCCCGCGACTTCGTCCGCGTGGTTTAAGTTTTTTGTTATTCCCGCGGGAACTCCTTAATTTTCCGGGATAAAAAGTAGCCTATGTCACTCTCCAGGTCCTCAACTATACCCATGCCAAAAATCACGTCAATCCGTTGCTCCGTTGCGGCGTGATTGAAGGACAAACCAACAAACCAACAAACCAACAAACCAACAAACCAACAAACCAACAAACCAACAAACCAACAAACCAACAAACCAACAAACCAACAAACCAACAAACAAAGTGACTTTCGCATTTATAATATTAGTATGACTAGCTGATGCCCGCGACTTCGTCCGCGTGGTTTAAGTTTTTTGTTATTCCCGCGGGAACTCCTTAATTTTCCGGGATAAAAAGTAGCCTATGTCACTCTCCAGATATATAACTATACCCATGCCAAAAATCACGTCAATCCGTTGCTCCGTTGTGGCGTGATTGAAGGACAAACCAACAAACCAACAAACCAACAAACAAAGTGACTTTCGCATTTATAATATTATAGTATAGTATATAATATGCCTTTACGAGAATTCGTGACAGCTTCAGAAGTGATAAAAAAGAACAAAAAACCCAACTGCTTGGATACCAAAAAGTGTAAAACAAGTCATGAATTGAAGTATTTCATTATTTTCAATTTAAATCGTATAATATTAATAAAATTTATCAAGGTGCAGTCGCACGTCCTATATCTAACCTTAACGTGCGACTGCGCCTTGATAAATTTTATTAATATTATACGATTTTTTTATTTCAAACTTTTTAGAAGCATTTACCGTAAACAGGCGACATTTTATCTGCTCGAAGTAGCATCTATTAGGTATCTATTCTGTGGTAGCACCAAAGGTACTAATAAGTATTTTGTTTAAGAAGTAGTAATAAGCAGCGGATTAATTTATTCGTAATGACGAGCGGTGATCACCATAACCATCATCAAATTTTCATATGTTATAATGCTAATATTAATTTGGTAAAGTTTGTTAATCTGCTATTTTTCCTAAAAATGAGCTCATTAATTTTCGAGAGTCCTATCGCATCGACGTCACGAGACCTCGGCATTGAACGTCGGCCACTTACGAAAATGCCCGTAGAAAATGCAAAAAAATATATTTTTTAAGTATTTTCAAAAACACAATTTGTACGTATTTAGTGCGTAGTGGGCGTATTTATTTATTTAGTATTTAGTTTATAGCTAAGTGGACTCGTAACCAATATTTTAATAGACATTAAAAATGTTAGTCGGAAGTTATGTAAGTCGAATATGCGCTGCATGCGGCATTGATGAATTTATTGATTGATCGATTGAAGGAGTACAAATCATCAAGTTTTTTGACATTTGTTATTAGGTATTACAATGATATGTTACTACCGTAATATGTGAGAGTACGCCCCACCTTCACCCTTGCCTATCCGCTGCGGGCCGCGTCATTTTCTGTTGAAGGACTGTATTTCTACGATATCTCATAAAATATTCATCTAAATTGAATGGTGTTAAGGACAATTTTTGTCTATATTATGTAACACTTCCTCTTTTTGTGGTAAATCCTGGGTGGATGCCCCTGTGAAGGATTTGGCGTTCGCAGACGCACTAGCCCAGGGGTGCGTGAAGAAGAGGAGGCGTTAGCAGACTGTGCTGGTCAGAATGGGGTCTGAGGGGAATTGAGGGGTATGAAGTATGATGAAGTATGAAGTATGATACTAAATATTATTTTATAGCTATTAATAGACTTTCATTTTGCTTCAGACAGTATTTTTGTATCTCTGTCAGTTTTTATGGAAATCACATGAAACTACATTACAAAAAGCCATATATGCTAATTATTTTCTTTTCATGCACAAATAGTTAACATATCTCCGAAACTATTAGTATTATCGAAATAAACTATTGTATTATTTTGTAGATAATTTAATGAAGAAAATTTTCGCCATAGAAAGTTTTTTTCTAGCACTAATATTTTTTGAGAAAATTACAAAAAACTGCGGTTGGGGAGACGTTTGGGAGGGTGGGGGGGAACGCCCGCGGCCTAGGGGGGGAATTTTTAAGAGGTACTTCCCAGACCCCAAGGAACACTTGTGCCAAAAATCAGCTTTACATTTTTTTTAGGGTCAATGTTTATTAGTCCCGTAATATTAGATGTTAACCTAAGAATAACAAATTATCTACAGGACGAGCGACCGTGACAGCGCTACGATGGGGACAAAGACAGGTTAGGAACGCGCTCTCAAAGTCGGTCGCCCGACCTTTTTCTGTGAAAGGGCCCATCTAGTACCTAGATATATATCGATGATAATTAGGAATAGAGTCCAAAAATATTTTTTTTTAATTTTTCCTCAGTCAGTCTCAGTTAGGGGCGAAGTTTCCTTAGTCATTGGGGGCGAACCACAAGTAATATTATAATTCTTAAATCAAAATTACTACATCACTAATACAGAATATGGGCGTCGGGAATTCGGGATTTACTAAAGATGGCGTTTTTTGAAATTTGAAGATGAAAACTCCTTTCAGTTGTGTTTTATTTTCTAGCTGATGGCCGCGACTTCGTCCGCGTAGAAGGAAGGACTTAGGGGGGAAAAAAAGCGTGGCCTAGATGTGTTATTTCAGACCATAATCTCTGTGCCACATTCCATCGAGATCCGTTCAGACGTTCTGGCGTGAATTGATTGAGTAACAAACATACATCCATCAAACTCAAAAAAATGTCAAAATACTGTGTAATGTGTAATCACCTTTAGAATGTAAAGAAGGCCAACGTCATTTTCAACTGACGGTATGCCATGCCTGGCTGATGCCATTGCCATTTGCCACAGAGTACAATTTTTTTGAGTTTTGCGAATTGCGACTGCCGAGTGCCGGTGCCGACTAGTTCACTTAGTTGTGGTGACTAGTGGTGGTGGTTGTGATTTCTTGGATTAACCCTTTGAATAATATAAGTTCTTACGTACCACTGACGTACTAGACCACATCAAAGCGGAAAACCATGGCAGGTTCGTATTTTAAATTCAAATTTCGAACTTGAGAAGGTTGTTTTACTTGCACTTTACATGATTTTCCTGTACAACTCACAGAGTTTACTTATGGAAATTCTATATATATATATAGAATTTCCGTAAGTAAACTCATTTCAATTTTCTTGTTATAGAAAAGTGATAGCATTTAAGCTATCACTTTTCTATAACAAGAAAATTGAAATGTAGGTAAATATTTTAATATTTGCTTGCAGTTCATGAAACTCTAAATAAACTAACCTTTGATCTAATTTTATGTGTTTGATTAACATTCCAAGTTGATCAACTAATTGACCCTATAAAGAACTTTCAAGGTAATATTTAGCCAGTTGGTTCACTTGGTAAATTGGGTTCAACTTCCTCTACATTACTGTAATTTAATTCAAATGTAGGTGTAAATGATTTATGAGTAAATTGTTTAAAATGGTAATGAAAATCGAACCTGGGTTCTTTTCTTTTCTTTCACATAGGTACTTAAATGGATTAGAAATTATGAGTTTAGTATGCGTTTGAAATTTAAACTGGGTTGTCCCAATTACAAAATAGAATTTCACTTTTTAAATCAATGCAGTAAATATAATAAATTGTTTTAATACCTAGTCCAACAAACTTATCTGAACCAGTGACATCACCACTAGTAAATATTAAAAGATAGTGGACTCTTAAAACCCAATTGCAGTGCCCTTTTCTGGGTCCAATTATAGATATAAAGTGTACCTAGACTTACTCAAACACACAAAAAATTCCATCTAAATTGGTCAAGCTGTTTTTGAGTTTTAGCGAGACTAACAAACAGCAATTCATTTTTATATATAAGAAAGAATAAAATACTAACTGAACAGTTATAAAAATTTTTGGCCACCGGGCCAGATAAGTTTGTGGGACTGTAGATGCATAGATATTATTATATTATATTATTTAAGTACTACTATTTCTACATCCATGGATGATTTGTATCTGTATCTTTGGTCTGTTAATATTGAAAGTTTTGACAGTGATTTATTTTAAAGTCCATGGTGTTCATCAAATCGAAAAATAAAGCAACAATTTCTAGGGTTTAACCACCACCACCACTACAGCCCATTAACGTCCCACTGCTGGGCACAGGCCTCCACTCTCATAGGAGAGAGGGAATTAGAGCTTAGACCCACCACGCTGCTCCAATGCGGGTTGGCAGGCTTTAATGACTATTATCATGTTAGTGATAATAACCGGGACCGACAGCTTAACGTGCTCTCCGAGGCACACGGGTGAAACACCGCCAACTTCCTAACCTCGGGGCTAGTGCTGAGAATTTCTAGTCAGAAAAACCCAACACTTATTATGGCCCGACCCAGGACTCGAACCCGGGACCTCGTCAGCCGCAGTCAAACATGCTAACCACTAGACCAACGAGGCAGTCTTAAGCTTTGAGCTAATTATGCTCTAGAAATTGCTGACCTAACCTAACTTAATGTACTCACTCATACTTTTTATACATTTTCAGTCTCAAAAGAGCTAGAATCCTGAACCATAAAGCTTTAAAACTGATATATATATATGTTGAAAATATATAAAAATATAAATAAATATACATATATGATATGATATGATATACATATGTTGAAAATAGTTTTTAAAACAAACCTATAATGAAAGTGTATAACTTGTTTGTTTCAGCGACCTGCAACCCATATGACAAACTGCTGAAAACTCTGAGTGTCAATGGAAAAAGTTTTAAATATTATGACTTGGGAGTGTTTGGAGAGAAATATGGTGAGATCTAGCATTTTATTTAAGTAAATACTAGCTAATGCCTGCAATTTCATCTGTGTGGATCGAGGTTTTATGGTTCCCGCGGGAACTCTTCAATTTTCGGGGATAAAAAGTAGCCTATCTGTTATTCCAGACTATAATCTTTCTCAGTGCCAAATTTTATCCAGATCTGTTCAGCCGTTCTGGCTTGCTTAACAAACAAGGGTACGGAACCCTTTGTGCACGAGTCTGACTCACACTTAAACGGTTTTTTAAAATTTGAGTTTGAAATGACGAATGCCTTCCAGATCGTCTTCCCTTCAGCATCAGAGTTCTCTTGGAGTCCTGTGTCCGTAATTGCGACAACTTCCAAGTGCTGGAGAAGGATGTCAACAATGTTCTTGACTGGGAATCGAACCAGAACGCCGAGGGCGGCGTGGAGATCGCGTTCAAACCTGCTAGGGTTATATTACAAGTACGTTACTTACCTCCCTGGCCTTGGGTTTGATCCCCAGCAAGCGAAAAGCTTCTGTCCATTTTTAAAGCTGTATCTTTTAACTTTGGGTAACTAATAATAATATATTAATAAAAGTTTTTACTAAATTCAAAAGGGCCCAGTATAAACCTCTTTTTATTTACTTGGTTAATCTATTAATGACTAGCTGATGCCTGCAACTTTGTCCCCTTGGATTGAGAATTTTTGGTTCCCGCGGGAACTCTTTAATTTTCTGGGATAAAAAGTAGCCTATGCGTTATTCCAGTCTATAATCGACCTTTGTGCTAAATTTCACCCAGATCCGTTCAGCCATTCTGGTGTGATTGAGTAACAAACATCCATCCATACAAACATCCATCCATCCATACTTCAACCAAACTTTCGAATTTATAATATTAGTAAAGATTTACATTTCAAATTTGGCCGGATGGTATATTATAATTTAAAATAAGACTACTCTGTACTCAAATCATTTCATACTAATACTATAAATGCGAAAGTGTTTTTGTTTGATGGTTTGTCCTTCAGTCACGCCGTAACGGATCGACGTGATTTTTGGTATGGGTATGGTTGAGGACATGGAGAGTGAGGCTACTTTTTATCCCGGAAAATTAAGGAGTTCACGCGGAAATAAAAAAAGGTTAAACCACACGGACGTAGTCGCGGGCATCAGCTAGTTTGCAATAAAATTTGTTGATTGTTTACATGTCATATGGTTACACAATATCAGGATCTGACTGGTGTGCCGGCGGTGGTGGACTTTGCGGCGATGAGGGATGCTGTGAAGGGTCTAGGAGGCAACCCGGATAAGATCAACCCCATATGCCCAGCTGATCTGGTCATAGATCACTCAGTGCAAGTGGATTTTGCTAGAATGTGAGTCTTCGTTTTGCATATTAAACGAAAGTTTATTTAATGTCCCAAAGTAAATGTCCTTCTGACCGCATTTCGGCAACGGAGGCCTATCTCCAAAGAGATTAGCCATCTGCGTGGGAGATATTATAGTGCACAAGTGTGTACACCCTTTACTCTCATAGCCCGATGGGATGGAAAATCCGACACGACCGGAGAGATATCAGACGCAGGACCGACTGCTTAACGTGCTCTCCGAGGCAGGGGGGTGAAACACCGACAACTTCCTAACTCCGGGCTATTAACTGAGAATTTCTAGTCAAACCCAATACATATTATGGTATAATATGTCCCACAGTGTTGTGATAGTGACCTCTCTGGCGCATTGGTGAGCGCTATGCTCTTCGGATAGTGTATATTTCGGAAACCTGACGCTTTAGAAGATTTTGTTTCATACAATACTTGCTTGTATTGATGCTGCCAGCTTTTATGAGTGGCGTAACGGTAGGCCGGGCTCCATACAAAAAAAAACTTGAGAGGTGTCAAGGGACACCCGGATGGAACGAAGTACCAAAAGTTGTAACAACACTTTTTGCTATAGGTGTAAGCCGTACGGCGTGCGCGTGTTTCTCTGTGTAAATTTTATTACAATTCCTTCCTCCTTGGCACGAATAACTAGCCTATGTTACTATTGAAAACATAATTCTTTAAAATTATTTCGCCTTTTTATTTTCAACAACTTGAAGTCAACAACACAAGTAGTCATAGCAACCAAAATCATCTTTTCATAAAAAGTGTCTTTTTATTTTCAACAACTTGAAGTCAACAACACAAGTAGTCATAGCAACCAAAAAAAGTGTCGTTACAACTTTTGGTCTTAATTTTCTAGCCCCCTTTCGTAACGCGCGATAAGGAACTTCGTTTCAATATTCTATGCCCTTTTGTAGTTTATTAATTTACTTTTAGGCCCGATGCGCTGAACAAGAATCAAGAATTGGAATTCAAGAGGAACAAGGAAAGATTTCAGTTCCTGAAGGTTCGTACCAAGTAAACTTAATATATAAATTAATTTTTCTCAAACATGCTTGGAAATTTGAGCATTATTTTGACAACCTTCTTCGAGATAAATCGAAATTGCTGTACTGGCCAAATACATGCGAGCAGCGGCCGGCTAAAGTTGTATGAAAATCCATATCTGTCGTGTAATTTATAAATGGAATGATCCTTTACTCCGAAACATGTCAACCAAAGAGGTAACTTTCAAATCTTGCAAATAGATAGCTTTTTATTGAAAAATAAAAACAAATGAACACTTTAACGCGGGAAAAATTATTGTTGTTCGTTGTTCGTCATGCATTTTGAAATGTATTTGACAAAATGAAGACAATTTACTTTAACGCCACCTGAAATTCAAGAGGCGGCAAGAGCCGTAATAGAAAATTTTTACCGCCTAAATCGAAAGAAAAATATTTGAAAACCTATTAAAATTTTGTTCAATGGAAGAATGAAAGAAAATCGAAATCCTTATCCGAAAACAATCTCGACCATCGACCTCCCATCAAAGGTTTGAAATACAGAATCACACTGAAGAGACTACTATACAACAAACTTCGACCTCGTTAAAATTATCCCAAACCAACATAATCCCCGGAAAGTCCACTTTACATTTCAAAAATTGTACATTCAATACTTAACTGTATTTTTAAATAAAAAGTTCTGTCTAGGTTAGTTTTAATTTCCGCGCATTATTTGAGAAAAGTTCTATACAAGCCTTGGCCACAACTAGGCATTGATGGACTTCAATGGCTGTTTTGTGGCCGCTGCAGTAATGTACTATATTTATTTTATTTTCTCGCAATCGAAGTGAAAATTAGAGTGACTACGGGACTAAAAGCCATTCTACTCGTTTCTATAGCATCCCTCGCTACGCTCGTGAAGCTAAACACCTCGTACGAAATGGCTCAATTTAGTCCCTCGATGAACAATCTATCATTACAATACATGTGCTTCTAAATTTGCTCTTACTTCACCGCTATTAAAGTTATAAAGTAGGTTTTTTCCACCCTGGGAGATAAAAATATTACCGCACAGTTGTATTACCCACAAAGGAGTGCGGTAATATAATGGCCGCCATACATAACAACAGCTGTTATTATGCCGCCAAGTTTGTTGAAGTATTTTATAGCTCCAAGTACATAGTTTATTAAGATGAATATTATAATAATTACTAGCTTTTGCCCGCGACTTCGTCCGCGTGAAGCTAGATTGTTAAAAAAATAAATTTCATGAAATGGTGAAAAACATTAACTAAAGAAAATACCATTTTGCATGGATATAACTTAACCGCCTATTTAAACTCGTTGGGGGGTGGAATTTCGAAAATTCCTTCCTTAGTACACCTCTAGGGTGCTCAAGGAATATTCACTCAAAATTTCAAATTTCTACGTTCAGCCGTTTGGGCTGTAGGTTGTCTGTCAGTCACACAGGGCAAAGCCTATTATAGTTATTTGATATTTTTTTTTTATTTCCTCCTAAACATATCTACGTACACCCTCGACTCACTAGGCTTAATTCCTATAAAGCGTGGTTGCCTGGAAGAGATCGCTTCAAAGCGATAAGGCCGCCATTTGTACCGATTTTTCTTTTATTATTTTTATTTGTAATATAAGATAATATAGATGTAAGTAAGGGTAGGCTAAGAAATTGTGTCACCCTTTCAATTGAATGTTAATGTCAGCTAGAAAAGAATACAATTATTTTGCTATAATCCTTGGCGGATTATAGCAAAATAATTGTATTCTTTTCTTGCTAAATCATGAACTTCCGCAAAGTAACGCCTGATTCTATCCAATATTTAATGTCAGCTGTCACCTTCCTCTCTCTCAATAAATGCCTTAGAGTCAGACGTGTTTATTTTTACTCGAATATATAATAAACTGGCGACGAGGATGGGATTAAATGTATTTTTTATTTGGTGTATAGTAAAGAATATTTCATTCATTCATTCATTCATTGTTTGAACTTTATTTACAGTGGGGTGCCAAGGCATTTGACAATATGCTGATAGTACCACCAGGCTCTGGGATTGTTCATCAGGTAATATAAAATAAAAACCGGGCAAGTGCGAGTCGGACTCGCGCACGAAGGGTTCCGTACCATTATTAATAAATAATTACCTTTGTTAATGAACCGCAAGACTAACTTTGTTTGTAGAGGTTTATAGTTAATATCAAAAAAACTATGCTAGTTAGAGCATTGGCTATAGTTTTCCTGTAAAGTATACGTAAATTCCTATTGACCATAATTATTTCAAATTTTTCGATTGGTAAACTCCGGAGATAAGGGGGGAGAACGGTATTTTTTTAGACATTTTCCCCGATAAATCAAAAACTATCATAACTAAAAATAATTAAAAATCTGTTTTAGAATGTACAAAGTAAACCCTTTCATATGATACCCCACACAGTACAGTTATCTCACTTTTAAATTTCAACCCCCTTTTTAAATAAGAACAAAAATAATTTCCAATTTTTTTTAATTTCAGTGTCTTTGGGCCACTAATATACACAACTATTCCAATTTTCATGTCGATAGCTTCGGTAGTTACTGAAATAATCGAGTGTGACGGACGGACAGACGGACAGACGGACAGACGGACAGACGAACAGACAGACGGAGAAAGTCGCACCATAAGGGTTCCATTTTACCATTTTGGTACGGAACCCTAAAAATGGGATAATTTTAAACTGACTCTCTCTCTGCGTCGTTTTGCTCATTGCTGAGGGTCATGACCCCTTTCCAAGTTTCCATTAATCTAAATAATGGCAGGGGGTTTCTTGGGATAATAATGCGGTGAGTTCCCACTTCCCAGGTTCTTCCACATACGACTCAACTAAGACTACAATTTCAACTGTAGGTTTCTAACGATTATAATTAGATGTTAGTGATATCTAATAACCGGGACCGACGGCTTAACGTGGAGGAAACGAAAAGGCCAAATTAAGACTTCCAAATTCGGTCACCAATCCAGTTACCGACTTGGGTCAATCAACTTATATTATGCGTTGATGCAACTAGGCCACTCGTCCCTCAAAAAACTGATTACCTACCCCTTTAGGTCATCATCGTTAATTTGAAATAAGCTTAACACATTTGTTTATTCAGTTATTTTTTGGTCATTTCCGATAAAAAATGTCCTTCCCTGGGATACAGCCTACACAATTGGGTATTTGACAACTAGTCAAATCAGCAACTTTTTTTCAAACGTCGAAACGCGTGCTTAGTATGGGAGTTTGTATGAAATATTGAATAGTGACGTCATCAAAGTTCGACGCACTTTTTAGGGTTCCGTACCCAAAGGGTAAAAACGGGACCCTATTACTAAGACTCCGCTGTCTGTCTGTCTGTCTGTCTGTCTGTCTGTCTATCTGTCTGTCTGTCTGTCTCCAGGCTGTATCTCATAGACCGTGATAGCTAGAAAGCTGAAATTTTCACAAATGATGTATTTCCGTTGCCGCTATAACAACAAATACTAAAAATTAAAAAAATATATATATTAAGGGGGGTCCCCATACAATAAACGTGTTTTTTTCGTATTTTTTAATAATTTAAAACTCGCTAAATGTTTGTACGGAACCCTTGGTGCGCGAGTCCGACTCCTACTTAGCCGGTTTTTTACTTTAATCGATAGTTTAAAATAGTTATTCAACATAAAACTAACAGGGGACGTGGGGGACGACTTTTGGGAGATTCTCTTTTAATAACTTTTAACACTAAAAAAAACATTTATTTGAATAGTAGTCATAAAGTCAAATTTCAACAGATGAGCCGTAAAAGCATAGCAGACAAACACACACACTTTCGCTTTTATAATTAGTATGAATTTTGAGTTTGAATTTGACTAAAATGTTAGTGTGTTTCGTTTCCAGGTGAATCTGGAGTATCTGGCGCGTGTGGTGTTCACGGGTGAAGTTCTGCACCCTGACTCCGTGGTGGGCACAGACAGTCACACCACCATGATCAATGGATTAGGAGTTGTGGGGTGGGGGGTGGGAGGTAAGTTGCTGGAAATTACTAGAATATTTCAGGGATTTCAAGTCAACGACCTCAATTTACATAGACGGACGGGCTCTGACCAACAAAGAATGTGTACTTATTTTACTAGTCTGAAAAGCGGGACAGCGCTATGCGGTGAGCGGTGAGGGGCATGCACCACAACTCGGACGCCCAATTTTTTTCTATGAAAGGGCCCATCTAGTACCTACGTATATCGGTTTCAAGTTATCCAAGCAGTGAACGTACTAGGATACCATGAGATGGTAAAAGGCTATGCTCATCTTACATATCTATATTCCAGATTTTTTTGGAATATTTTAGTATTTTCAAGCATTCAATGTACTAGGATATCATGAGATGGTAAGAGACCATTTAAGAGTAGATTATGTTTGTCGCGTGTGGTGTTCACGGGGGAAGTCCTGCACCCTGACTCCGATGGTGGTGTGGCTGTCTGTCCCCCACCACCATGATCAATGGATGGGGCGTCGTGGGGTGGGGGTGTAGGGGGTAGGTTGCTAGAAACTTCTGGAATATTTCAGGGTTTTCAATTTTTCCAAGTAGTTAATGTACTAGGATACCATGAAATGGTAAACTACTGCTCATCTTACACATTCTAGATTTTGTTTGGAATATTTCAGAATTTTCAAGCATGCAATGTACTAGGATATCATGAGATGGTAAGAGATTTTATAAGTATGGCAGTTATATTAAACCCTAATCGGTTTCTACACGGCAACGTACCGTAACGCTTAATCACGCACGTCTTTGCCGGCAGAGTGGTAACTAGTCACGGCTGAAGCCTCCCACCAGGCTATTATATATTGCCGTGAAAGCTTTGCAGACAGACAGAATTAGTATTATATTACTATGGATATGGGTAGTGATTTTAACACAATTTTTTCCGTTTATCAGGCATTGAAGCTGAAGCAGTGATGCTGGGTCAAGCCATAAGCATGCTGCTACCTAAAGTGGTGGGGTACAAACTAGTGGGGGAACTGGACCCCCTGACCACCTCCACTGACTTAGTGCTCACCATCACCAAGGTGAGGCCACCACCACCACCACCACCACCACAGCCCATTATCGTCCCACAGCTGGGCACAGGCCTCCACTCTCTTAGGAGAGGGTATTAGAGCTTACACCCACCATGCTGCTCCAATGCGGTTTGGCGGGCTTTTTTTATGCCCGACCGGGAATCGAACCCAGGACCTCGTGATATGCAGTCGACCATGCTAACCAACGAGGCAGTAGAAAAAACGCATTATAATAATTCAAAATGGACGTCAATTTGTTTTTTCGTTGCCAGCATCTCCGCTCCCTCGGCGTGGTGGGCAAATTCGTGGAGTTCTTCGGTCCAGGTGTTGGCGCTTTGAGCATAGCAGACAGAGCCACGGTCGCGAACATGTGTCCAGAGTTCGGTGCGACGGTCGCTCACTTCCCCGTCGACCAGAGATCCCTGCAGTACTTGAGTCAGACAAGTGAGCACTGACTCCTAGTATTTCATGCTAGCCTGGTAGACAGACTAGTAAGTGTATAGCGGACAGAGCCACGGTCGCGAACATGTGTCCAGAGTTCGGTGCGACGGTCGTTCACTTCCCCGTCGACCAGAGATCCCTGCAGTACTTGCGTCAGACAAGTGAGTACTGACTCCTAGTATTTCATGCTAGCCTGGTAGACAGCCTAGTAAGTGTATAGCGGACAGAGCCACGGTCGCGAACATGTGTCCAGAGTTCGTTGCGACGGTCACTCACTTCTCCGTCGACCAGAGATCCCTGCTTTATTATACTCTTAATTTTGTACACCACAACACAAAAATACAAAGAACACAAATACACAGAACACACTGTAACCAACCTGACGGGGTCCCTAAGCATCTACACCTCTCTCTACTTATAAAATTCAATATTTCCTTAAAATGGCACGTGATACATCTAGCAGTAAGACCCTCACAACATTGCTGTGTCCATAATAAACCAAGATCTTTTAGAGTTTCGGAAGCCTCGAATTCAATCAACCCAACGACTAAGTTATATACAAATTTTAGATGTAATTCAGTTAATTTAAAACAGGCATTAAGTAACGTGATCGCGAAGAGATAAATCTCTTCGGGATATTTACGAACTAACCCAAGTGGTAGCATCTTCCTTTTATAACCTTTTATAAAGAAAAGGAAGATGCTTTGTATGGCATCATTTATATTTCTAAAAAATAAATGATGGCTGGCTGGCTCCTCCCCGCCACCAACGGTAGGCTTCTTCCCTCTCTTGGTACCCCTAGAGGCACATCAATACATGGACTAATACATCTCTAAGAATATCAAAAGTCAAACTATGAAGTGTCGAGGCTGAACAAGCGTAGTGCAAAATGTAGTAAGATATCAGGCGCAACGTACGCATACTCCAACCTTCGGCAATAATAAACAGCGTCCTTCCAACCATGGTCGGTTATCGTTCGAGTGTTGTGAACGACGTACGTAATTTAGATAAGTAGATCGCAAGGTAAAGCCAGACGTTTTGTGGGACGTAGAAGTATACTCGAACTGCACTGCGCTCAGAAAGCAAGCTCTCTGATTCAACAACAAACCAATCCCATCTGAACGTCTAACTAGGTAGACATCCAGACAGAACCAGCCGTGCTGAGGCATCGCTGAAGCGAGACACCGTACGCCCCACAGGCCTGACCCGACCTGCGATAATAATTGGTTTAGTAATATACGTGTAAATATGTTGTAGTTATGATATGTATATAAATCCACCAGAGGCAGATAAGATTTCGTCGGATGCTCTCAAGCTAGGTCCGCTAATGGTCCTCACATTAGACAGCATCCAACAACACAGTGCGTTCAAACGATCTATTGCAAATATACCTGCTCAATATATTAATTTTATGTATCGCCCAACTTCTCTTGCCACACGCACACACAACAAGATGTTGCCAACGTTGCGATAGCGAACGCTCGATCCCTACACCACCGCCATACCCACCCTTGGCGAGTGGTCGGAACGACGGGAAACTTCTCCGTAAGCTTGTAGTCGCGTAATCATATACACCCATACTATACTACCAGTCTATTATCGTTTTAATATTACTTTACTATTATTTTATTATTATAATATATATATTATACTATATATAGCTCGATTACCACTCACTCACTCATTGACAGAATTGTTTCTCCTAGAAAGAGACAGAAAACGATACAATGATGTACGGGAGATGTGTTCGGGTGCGGGATGAGGGAAAGGAAAAACTATTGACATTTCGGAAAACAAGATGGCGGCCGACGTGATTCTCGCAACTCTTTTGTTTTCCAACCGATTTCGTTAAAACTCGCAACTATTGAAGAAATTAGTAAACGATCTATAGAAAAAGTGGAAAAAGTTGGAAAAACAAGATGGCGGCCGAGCCGTAGTGTTTTGAAATTTTTGATTTTTCGACCCCGAACCGCGGCGCCACAGATCCGAAACGGCGTGGTCGAGCATAATATTTTTTCCTTTTTTCGTCTACAATTATCCTGTATTTTGACAGAATGGGAGTAGTTTTCAAAAATTCAAGATGGCGGCTGTCGTGGCTGCCGTTCGGTTTGAGGTACGAAAAAACGCAATTTTAAAATTCAAATTTCTCACAGTTGGCAACTTCGGATCGTTTCGACTTCTAGGGGGCGATTGTGTGTACTGACTCGAGGTATGGATTGGGGAAAAAAATTACCCCATTTCTCGGGAAGTTTTCAAGATTTACCCCAAAAATAAAAAAATCGAAATACGTATTTTTTGCAAAGTTCGAGTACGAGCAACCACGTGTCCCACTTGTACGAATGACATTTGGGTATTTTCGTCGCCGAGGTCTGGCAACACTGGAATTTATCAAAGAAAAAGTGATTTTCGACATGGTCTCTTTTCAGGAGCAATCATTTCGGCTGGGTGCGAGCGAGATGAAAAATTGAAACGTCATAGTTTACGGGAAAATTATGAAACTAAGTAAAATGTTTATGTGAAACGAGGTGGCGGCCATTTTGTATTCTTTTTGTGTTTTTGAAAATTTCGATCACGATTTTGAGGCAGTTGGCAACATTTGGGAAAGTTGAAATGTATGGATCGATTGTGTATTTCGACCGGCAGTATCGAGGTATCTAAACAGTGTTGCCACATTTGGGGAAGTTTTCAAGATTTTCCCCAAAATCTTCCTCCTGTAAAATTTTGTATGAAAAATTTTTTTTTCACTGATGGCTTCTTATAGAAGTCAGAAAATTTAACTTGAAGAAAAATATGGAGACACCTGATGATTGTGGATTTTGGAGACAGGTTAAGAGCACGGCCAAGGTATTGAAGATAGGTGGGGGGTGCTCGACCAAATGTCATTCGAAACTTCATCCAATAGACAATGAGCAAAAAAAAAATTCAAAATGGCGGATTTAAGATGGCTGCCATACAAATTTATTTGGTGTCTATTTCAGAAAGTATAAAAGATGGAAGTGTGGTTTCTTGGCAAAAGATGATCAGGACCTGAAGGTCTACTTGATGAACAGGAAAAAAATTCAAGATGGCGGTGTTTTTTTTTTTCATAGAAAATATATGGCAAATATTGAAGAGACTACAAGTGTAGAACTATGCAAGATTTTGAAACGGAAAGAGCCAGAAAACAATACAATGATGTACGAGAGATGTGTTCGAGTGCGGGATTCGAGTAAGGAAAAATTATGACATTTCGGAAAAACAAGATGGCGGCCGACGTGATCCTTGCAACTCTTTTGTTTCCCAACCGATTTCGTTAAAACTCGCAACTGTTGAAGAAATTAGTAAACAATCAATAAAAAAAGTGGAAAAAATTGGAAAAACAAGATGGCGGCCGAGCTGTAGTGATTTCAAATTTTTGATTTTTCCGTTTTTGAGGCAGTTAGCTGAAATAACATATAGAGGTAGGAAAATTAAAATCAATGATCGTTGGGTAGTTTCATACAAAGCCGCCTCACTCCTTAAGTACAACTATCAAATTAATGTCGAAGTGTCCACAGCTACTGCCGTTGTATTTACCTATTTAAATATATTAAAAAAGGCGCTGATCATTCTCGCGTCGCAGTTACCCGAAGATAGTGAAATAGGTTACGCGAGCTGCTTTAGCAGCTCGCGCACAGAGCGAAACACTAGTATATATATATATATATATATATATATATATATATATATATATATATATATATATATATATATATATATATATATATATATATATATATATATTTTTTTTAATAATTACCTTTTTTCCACTGAATAGTAAGATACGTATAGTTACAACACGAAGGAGGAAGTAGAATACAAAAAACCGGCCAAGTGCGAGTCGGACTCGCGCACCAAGGGTTCCGTACAAACCTGTAGTAAGTTTTAAATTAAATATAAGTTTTATATTAAATAGATTTTGAGTTGATTGAATGAAAGGTAAATTGCGGTTTACGATTTATGACGTATTAAAAAACCGGCCAAGTGCGAGTCGGACTCGCGCACCGAGGGTTCCGTACAAACATGTAGTAAGTTTTAAATTATTAAAAAAACTACTTACTAGATCTCGTTCAAACCAATTTTCGGTGGAAGTTTGCATGGTAATGTACATCATATATTTTTTTTAGTTTTATCATTCTCTTATTTTAGAAGTTACAGGGGGGGGACACACATTTTACCACTTTGGAAGTGTCTCTCGCGCAAACTATTCAGTTTAGAAAAAAATGATATTACAAACCTCAATATCATTTTTGAAGACCTATCCATAGATACCCCACACGTATGGATTAGATGAAAAAAAAATTTTGAGTTTCAGTTCTATGTATGGGGAATCCCCAAAATTTATTGTTTTTTTCTATTTTTGTAAGAAAATCTTAATGCGGTTCACAGAATACATCTACTTACCAAGTTTCAACAGTATAGTTCTTATAGTTTCGGAAAAAAGTGGCTGTGACATACGGACGGACAGACAGACAGACAGACAGACAGACAGACATGACGAATCTATAAGGGTTCCGTTTTTGCCAAATTTGGCTACGGAACCCTAAAAAACTACTTACTAGATCTCGTTCAAACCAATTTTCGGTGGAAATTTGCATGGTAATGTACATCATATATTTTTTTAGTTTTATCATTCTCTTATTTTAGAAGTTACAGGGGGGGGGGACACACACACACACATTTTACCACTTTGGAAGTGTCTCTCGCGCAAACTATTCAGTTTAGAAGAAAATGATATTACAAACCTCAATATCATTTTTGAAGACCTATCCATAGATGAAAATGGGTATGCGTATGGGTTAGATGAAAAAAAAATTTTTGAGTTTCAGTTCCAAGTATGGGGAACCCCCAAAATTTATTGTTTTTTTTTCTATTTTTGTAAGAAAATCTTAATGCGGTTCACAGAATACATCTACTTACCAAGTTTCAACAGTATAGTTCTTATAGTTTCGGAAAAAAGTGGCTGTGACATACGGACGGACAGACAGACAGACAGACATGACGAATCTATAAGGGTTCCGTTTTTGCCAAATTTGGCTACGGAACCCTAAAAAACTACTTACTAGATCTCGTTCAAACCAATTTTCGGTGGAAATTTGCATGGTAATGTACATCATATATTTTTTTAGTTTTATCATTCTCTTATTTTGGAAGTTACAGGGGGGGGGGACACACACACACACATTTTACCACTTTGGAAGTGTCTCTCGCGCAAACTATTCAGTTTAGACGAAAATGATATTACAAACCTCAATATCATTTTTGAAGACCTATCCATAGATGAAAATGGGTATGCGTATGGGTTAGATGAAAAAAAAATTTTTGAGTTTCAGTTCCAAGTATGGGGAACCCCCAAAATTTATTGTTTTTTTTCTATTTTTGTAAGAAAATCTTAATGCGGTTCACAGAATACATCTACTTACCAAGTTTCAACAGTATAGTTCTTATAGTTTCGGAAAAAAGTGGCTGTGACATACGGACGGACAGACAGACAGACAGACAGACATGACGAATCTATAAAGGTTCCGTTTTTGCCAAATTTGGCTACGGAACCCTAAAAAGGCGGTCTTATCGCTCAGTACCGATCTCTACCAGGCATAATAACTTGCGGGTGGTGTATTAATATAAACATACAAACAAATACCTACATACTATACATAAAGACTGTCTTGCATATAAACAACTAGCTGATGCCCGCGAATACATCCGCGTGGATTGAGGTATTTTGGTTCCCGCGGGAACTCCTTAGTTATCCGGTATAAAAAAAATTATGTCCGAATTTGGCTTTTCGTTGTGTCTGTGCCCCGTAGAGCACGTTAAGCTGTCGGTCCCAATTATTAATATCACTAATTTTAACATCTGATACACAATAATCGTTAGAAAAGTTAGTTACACAATGTTTTAAACCTCTCGAAATTAAATTAAATTTTTATGAATTTGCAAATTTATATTTCACTACTATGTTTCATTTTCTGTACTCCTGTTAACGTGAACTTGTTTTAAAACAAAAAAAAATATTTTCAGATCGATCAGCAGACAAAATCAAAATCATCGAAGAGTACCTCAGAGCTACCAAGCAGTTCAGGGACTACAGTAATCCTGCTCAAGACCCTATATTCTCTGAGGTGAGGGTTGCATACAACTTCATTTTTGAAGTTAAACTTCTTTAGAATCGTTGTGATTTGAAAATTCGATGAAACGCAAAGGTGAAACGCGACACCAAAAATAGACAAACATATTAATAATTAAATAGGATTTAGCCTGCGAGAGGGGAGCGAGGGTCTTCTCCGTTTGGCCCGTGAGGGCCATGCGGGGGCACGGGCTTCGAGGCCGAGCCTCCTTACTCAATCACGCCAGAACGGCTGAACTGGATGAAATTTGGCACAACACATAGGCTAGTTTTTATCCCGGAAAAGAGTTCCCGCGAGAACCAAAAAACCTTAACCCACGCGGACGAAGTTCAGTCCAGTAGCATCAGCTTGTAGTAAATATGTGTCCCGTCCTCTTCCAGGTGGTGGAACTGGATCTGTCCACTGTGGTGACGTCAGTGAGTGGACCGAAGCGACCACAGGACCGAGTCTCCGTGTCTGTCATGAAGAAAGACTTCCAGGACTGTCTGACTAACAAGGTACGATATTTTTGCCCGACCACTTCAAAGCCAAAAGGAAGGCAACAAAATTGAAACGACGGATGTCACATACAAAATAGTTGGGCACGTTAAATTGAAGTAAAACTTCTTTAGGATCGTTGTGATTTGAAAATTCAACGAAACGAAAAAGCGACACCAAAAAGAGACAAACATATTCATAAAATAGGATTTAGTCTACGAGAGAATGAGATAGAATACAAGTTATATTTATCTCATGTAGGCTACTTTTCTGAAGTTTCAATTCTGCCGTGTGTTAATTGCACACGCACTCATTTTTTAGGTTTCAAGAGAGATTTAATTATCCAAAAAAAGACCACAAGGTCACTTCCATAAGAAAACTTACAATAAACTATGCTTGAACATATTAGGTACTGTATAGGTGACCTTAAATATAGGAAGTACCACCTTACAAACCAATCATAATACTAAAGTTCGTCTGGAAAATCCTTGATAAATTTTTCTTGAATTTTATAACCTAATCCGACCCGATGAGAGCGTCGCTAGTATGTATTAAATAAAAACAAAAACTAAACATGCATAAAAATTAGTTACAATTTTGGCCACCGGGTCAGTTAAGTTGGCAGCCTGTAAACCTTTTTATTTATATGAGGATGTGTTGCAGCCAAACAAGTGAACATAATAAAATAATTAAATTATATATTATGAGTAGTCAATAGTCATACTATATAGCAATTTGTATCAAAACTGGCTTAGCAACATAAAAGTTACACATTGACAACATCAATCAGTAACAACCATCAGACACCCAGTGACAGAAATGTGACAATGTCTACAGCGTGACTGACAGCTACCACTGATAGATTATTCTTCTGGTTGTTGAGTTGCATCAAAAGCGACACGGCAATATTCGAATGACACGTTGACATTATCAATCAGTAACAACCATCAGACACCCAGTGACAGAAATGTGACAATGTCTACTGCGTGACTGACAGCTGCCACTATTAGATTATTCTTCTGGTTTTGCGGTTTCATCAAAAGCGACACAGCAATATTTGAATGACACGTTGACATTATCAATCAGTAACAACCATCAGACACCCAGTGACAGAAATGTGACAATGTCTACTGCGTGACTGACAGCTGCCACTGATAGATTATTCTTCTGGTTGTGCGGTTTCATGTGCCACAGCAATATACGAATGCCACATTGACAGGACCAATCAGCAATAACCATCAGACACCCAGTGACAGAAATGTGATACTGTCTACTGAGTGACTGACAGCTGTCACAGAAAGATTTAATCAAAATGCAATTCAAATGAAGTTATTTTCTTAAAGTAATAACGGTCACACACCCAGTGACAGAAATGTAACACTGTCTACCGATCGACTGACGCTGTTACTGCAAGATCAAATCTGCTCCTCAGAGTTACATTTTAAATGAAATATCACTTGTTGACAGTACCAATCAGTAAGAACCGTCAGACTCCCAGTGACAGAAATGTGACACTGTCTACTGCGTGACTGACTGCTGCCACTGAAAGATCCATTTTTCGATGAAATATAAATACTGACAATATAATAAGAGTAATAACAGAAATACAACCAGTGTCAAAAATGTGACCCTGTCAACAACACTGACTCACTGTTTAACTATAAGATTTATTCCACATAAAGTTATATCCCACACACCGTACACTAGCTTTCCTTTGACACTATCTTTCAGGAATAACTGTCATACACCCAGTGACAGAAATGTGAAACTGTCTACTGAGTGAAAGACTGCTGTTATTGAAAGAACAAATGAATGCTATATGACACAACAACAAATTAAACTGAAAATAAATATGGCAGCAATGAAGTGGCACGATGATAGTGTCTTACAGTAATAACTGACAAATGTGACACTGTCTACTGAGTGAATAACTGCTACCACTTAAAAACTAAATGCCACTGGAAATAAATATGACAGCGCCATAGTGACATGATGTTTGTGTCTAACAGTAAAAACTGTCATACACCCAGTGACAGAAATGTGAAACTGTCTACTGAGTGAAAGCCTGCTGTTATTGAAAGAATAAATGGATGCTATATGACACAAAAAATAAATTAAACTGAAAATAAATATGGCAGCGTTGAAGTGGCACGATGATTGTGTCTTACAGTAATAACTGTCATACACCCAGTGACAGAAATGTTACACTGTCTACAGAGTGAATAACTGCTACCACTGAAAAACTTAATGGCACTGGAAATAAATATGACAGCGGCATAGTGACACGATGTTTGTGTCTAACAGTAATAACTGTTATACACCCAGTGACAAAAATGTGAAAATGTCTTCTGAGTGAAAGACTGCTGTTATTGAAAGAATAAATGGATGCTATATGACACAAACATAAATTAAACTGAAAATAAATATGGCAGCGTTGAAGTGGCACGACGATTGTGTCTTACAGTAATTACTGTCATACACCCAGTGACAGAAATGTGACACTGTCTACTGAGTGAATAACTGCTACCACTGAAAAACTAAATGTCACGGGAAATAAATTTGACAGCGGCATAGTGACATGATGTTTGTGTCTAACAGTAATAACTGTCATACACCCAGTGACAGAAATGTGAAACTGTCTTCTGAGTGAAAGACTGCTGTTATTGAAAGAATAAATGGATGCTATATGACACAAAACATAAATTAAACTGAAAATAAATATAGCAGCGTTGAAGTGGCACGACGATTGTGTCTTACAGTAATAACTGTCATACACCCAGTGACAGAAATGTGAAACTGTCTACTGAGTGAAAGACTGCTGTTATTGAAAGAATTAAAGGATGATATTATATGACACAAAACATAAATTAAACTGAAAATAAATATGGCAGCGTTGAAGTGGCACGATGATTGTGTCTCACAGTAATAACTGTCATACACCCAGTGACAGAAATGTGACATCTACTGAGTGAATAATTGCTACCACTGAAAAACTAAATGGCACTGGAAATAAATTTGACAGCGGCAAAGTGACATGATGTTTGTGTCTAACAGTAATAACTGTCATACACCCAGTGACAGAAATGTGAAACTGTCTTCTGAGTGAAAGACTGCTGTTATTGAAAGAATAAATGGATGCTATATGACACAAACATAAATTAAACTGAAAATAAATATGGCAGCGTTGAAGTGGCACGATGATTGTGTCTTACAGAAATAACAGTCATACACCCAGTGACAGAAATGTGACACTGTCTACTAAGTGAATAACTGCTAACACTGAAAAACTAAATGGCACTGGAAATAAATTTGACAGCGGTATAGTGACATGATGTTTATGTCTAACAGTAATAACTGTCATACACCCAGTGACAGAAATGTGAAACTGTCTTCTGAGTGAAAGACTGCTGTTATTGAAAGGATAAAAGGATGATATAATATGGCACAAAACAAAAATTAAACTGAAAATAAATATGACAGCGTTGAAGTGGCACGATGATTGTGTCTCACAGTAATAACTGTCATACACCCAGTGACAGGAATGTGACACTGTCTACTGAGTGAATAACTGCTACCACTGAAAAACTAAATGGCACTGGAAATAAATTTGACAGCGGCATAGTGACATGATGTTTGTGTTTAACAGTAATAACTGTCATACACCCAGTGACAGATATGTGAAACTGTCTTCTGAGTGAAAGACTGCTGTTATTGAAAGAATAAATGGATGCTATATGACACAAACATAAATTAAACTGAAAATAAATATGGCAGCGTTGAAGTGGCACGACGATTGTGTCTTACAGTAATAACTGACAAATGTGTCACTGTCTACTGAGTGAATAACTGCTACCAATGAAAACTAAATGGCACTGGAAATAAATTTGACAGCGGCATAGTGACATGATGTTTGTGTCTAACAGTAATAACTGTCAATACGCCCAGTGACAGAAATGTGAAACTGTCTTCTGAGTGAAAGACTGCTGTTATTGCAAGAATAAATGGATGCTAGATGACACAAAACATAAATTAAACTGAAAATAAATATGGCAGCGTTGAAGTGGCACGACGATTGTTTCTTGCAGTAATAACTGTCATACACCCAGTGACAGAAATGTGAAACTGTCTTCTCAGTGAAAGACTGCTGTTATTGAAAGGATAAAAGGATGATATAATATGGCACAAAACAAAAATTAAACTGAAAATAAATATGACAGCGTTGAAGTGGCACGATGATTGTGTCTCACAGTAATAACTGTCATACACCCAGTGACAGGAATGTGACACTGTCTACTGAGTGAATAACTGCTACCACTGAAAAACTAAATGGCACTGGAAATAAATTTGACAGCGGCATAGTGACATGATGTTTGTGTTTAACAGTAATAACTGTCATACACCCAGTGACAGATATGTGAAACTGTCTTCTGAGTGAAAGACTGCTGTTATTGAAAGAATAAATGGATGCTATATGACACAAACATAAATTAAACTGAAAATAAATATGGCAGCGTTGAAGTGGCACGACGATTGTGTCTTACAGTAATAACTGACAAATGTGTCACTGTCTACTGAGTGAATAACTGCTACCAATGAAAACTAAATGGCACTGGAAATAAATTTGACAGCGGCATAGTGACATGATGTTTGTCAATACGCCCAGTGACAGAAATGTGAAACTGTCTTCTGAGTGAAAGACTGCTGTTATTGCAAGAATAAATGGATGCTAGATGACACAAAACATAAATTAAACTGAAAATAAATATGGCAGCGTTGAAGTGGCACGACGATTGTTTCTTGCAGTAATAACTGTCATACACCCAGTGACAGAAATGTGAAACTGTCTACTGAGTGAAAGACTGCTGGTATTGAAAGAATTAAAGCATGATATAATATGACACAAAATATAAATTAAACTGAAATAGTATATTGTGATACAAGGGTGGAAAGTAGGTTATTGCAAACGAGCTGTCATTAATAAGCCCGAGCCGAAGGTGAGGGTTTTTAATGTCACGAGTTTGCAATAACCTTCACACCCGTGTATCACACGACGTTTTTCAATACAGTTGTGGGAAATAGTACAAAAATATAATCAATTTATCACATAAAAAATAAAAAAATTCAGCAAATGGCGCGTATTTCCACCTGGACATTTTTTTTTCAACGAAACTAGGCTACGGGTTTGTACCTTCGCGTATACAGCCTATTCGATATTTGTCAAATGTTGAAAATAATTAAATTAAAACTGGTAATTAAATATAATCAACAACCATTTAAAAGAATTTTGGAAATTCAATGCTAAAACGTACGGATTCATTCATTTTTCCTCGTAAAAAGCCTATCCGATTATATTCTATGTATGAAAACTCCTTGCTACTAAACTTTTTTAATTGACTTGGAAAATTTAAAACTAAACTGCAAAAGTAAGTGTCGAGCTTGTAAAAGTAAGTCACGACCGTGTAAAAGTAAGATGCCTATGCGAAAGATTCAATTTTCGAATCATAACTACAGCCTCTGAAAGTGCGCCATGTTTGACAACTGTGTTGAAAATAAATATGACAGCGTTGAAGTGGCACGACGATTGTGTCTTACAGTAATAATTGACAAATGTGACACTGTCTACTGAGTGAATAACTGCTGCCACTGAAAAACTAAATGGCACTGGAAATAAATTTGACAGCGGCATAGTGACATGATGTTTGTGTCTAACAGTAATAACTGTCATACACCCAGTGACAGAAATGTGAAACTGTCTTCTGAGTGAAAGACTGCTGTTATTGCAAGAATAAATGGATGCTATATGACACAAAACATAAATTAAACTGAAAATAAATATGGCAGCGTTGAAGTGGCACGATGATTGTGTCTCACAGTAATAACTGTCATACACCCAGTGACAGAAATGTGACACTGTCTATTGAGTGAATAACTGCTACCACTGAAAAACTAAATGGCACTGGAAATAAATATGACTGCGGCATAGTGACATGATGTTTGTGTCTAACAGTAAAAACTGTCATACACCCAGTGGCAGAAATGTGAAACTGTCTTCTTAGTGAAAGGCTGCTGTTATTGAAAGAATAAATTGATGCTATATGACACAAAAACATAAATTAATCTGAAAATTAATTGAAAATAAATATGGCAGCGTTGAAGTGGCACGATGATTGTGTCTTACAGTAATAACTGTCATACACCCAGTGACAGAAATGTGAAACTGTCTACTGAGCAAATGACTGCTACCACTGAAAGAATAAAATATGACACTGAAAATAAATATAACAGATTTAAAGTGATATGACGATTTCTTAGAGTAACAACTGTCATACACCCAGTGACAGAAATATGAAACTGTCTACTGAGCAAATAACTGCTATTACTGAAAGACTAAATGACACTGGAAATAAATATGACAGCGTTGAAGTGGTCTGATGAGTGTGTCTTACAGTAATAACTGTCATACACCCAGTGACAGAAATGTGAAACTGTCTACTGAGCAAATGACTGCTACCACTGAAAGACTAAAATATGACACTGAAAATAAATATAACAGATTTAAAGTGATATGGCGATTGTATCTTAGAGTAACAACTGTCATACACCCAGTGACAGAAATATGAAACTGTCTACTGAGCAAATAACTACTATTACTGAAAGACTAAATGACACTGGAAATAAATATGACAGCGTTGAAGTGGCGTGATGAGTGTGTCTTACAGTAATAACTGTCATACACCCAGTGACAGAAATGTGAAACTGTCTACTGAGCAAATGACTGCTATTACTGAAAGACTAAATGACACGGGAAATAAATATGACAGCGTTGAAGTGGCATGATGATTGTGTCTTACAGTAATAACTGTCATACACCCAGTGACAGAAATGTGAAACTGTCTACTGAGCAAATGACAGCTTTCACTGAAGCACTAAAATATGACACTGAAAATAAATATGACAGATTTAAAGTGATATAACGATTGTATCTTAGAGTAACAACTGTCATACACCCAGTGACAGAAATATGAAACTGTCAACTGAGCAAATGACTGCTATTACTGAAAGACTAAACGACACGGGAAATAAATATGACAGCGTTGAAGTGGCATGATGATTGTGTCTTACAGTAATAACTGTCATACACCCAGTGACAGAAATGTAAAACTGTCTACTGAGCAAATGACTGCTACCACTGAAGCACTAAAATATGACACTGAAAATAAATATGACAGATTTAAAGTGATATAACGATTGTATCTTAGAGTAACAACTGTCATACACCCAGTGACAGAAATATTAAACTGTCAACTGAGCAAATGACTGCTATTACTGAAAGACTAAATGACACGGGAAATAAATATGACAGCGTTGAAGTGGCATGATGATTGTGTCTTACAGTAATAACTGTCATACACCCAGTGACAGAAATGTAAAACTGTCTACTGAGCAAATGACTGCTACCACTGAAGCACTAAAATATGACACTGAAAATAAATATGACAGATTTAAAGTGATATAACGATTGTATCTTAGAGTAACAACTGTCATACACCCAGTGACAGAAATATGAAACTGTCAACTGAGCAAATGACTGCTATTACTGAAAGACTAAATGACACGGGAAATAAATATGACAGCGTTGAAGTGGCATGATGATTGTGTCTTACAGTAATAACTGTCATACACCCAGTGACAGAAATGTGAAACTGTCTACTGAGCAAATGACAGCTTTCACTGAAGCACTAAAATATGACACTGAAAATAAATATGACAGATTTAAAGTGATATAACGATTGTATCTTAGAGTAACAACTGTCATACACCCAGTGACAGAAATATGAAACTGTCAACTGAGCAAATGACTGCTATTACTGAAAGACTAAATGACACGGGAAATAAATATGACAGCGTTGAAGTGGCATGATGATTGTGTCTTACAGTAATAACTGTCATACACCCAGTGACAGAAATGTAAAACTGTCTACTGAGCAAATGACTGCTACCACTGAAAGACTAAACGACACTGGAAATAAAAATGACAGATTTAAATTGATATTATAACAGTGACTTATTTCTTAACTAATTGCACCAATAAATTTAAAACCACTTTCTATTCCGCTTTTTTCACTTTTTCAACGGTTAAACTGGAAACGACTTAAAACGTTTTACGAAAACTTAAGCACTTTTAAAGCAATAGGCATCTTCTAGGCAAGCGCGTTCCAACATAGACGTCAAAATTGCTTTTCATCATAATTATAGTTATACAATAGACTAACCAATGTAATGATCCGAATTGATACAAAAATTAAAGCTGTTAGGAACTTAAATAACACTGATATAACTTCTAATCTACTTAACTCATTGAATGTTAAAATGCAACTGATTAATTTAAAATTGCGCCATGGGTATTTAAACATAGGTTGATAGAGTGGGGGAATACGTAACAAAATACATAAATAAATTAATGATTTGGATTAATTAATTAATTACTATTTCGTTCGGTAATAAGTTATTTGTTAATGGAGGGATTAATGTATAAATGATTTCGTTAATTAGTTCAGGTAAGGTGTTTTGAGAGATTTTGTCATTGTTATGATATTTTTGTTGTTGTACTTATAGTTTTTTTTGGTAAAAACACATTTTTTATAAAAATAACCCTTTTATTTATATTTTTGGTCGATTATTTGTGTTTACTTGTTGTTTTTGGTTTCGTACATTTAACTCATACCAGCTGATGCCCGCGACTTCGTCCGCGTGGTTTTAGTTTTATTAATTCCCGCGGAAACTGCTTAATTTTCCGGTATAAAAAGTAGCCTATGTCACTCTCCAGCTCCACAACTATACCCATGTAAAAAGTAGATCCGTTGCGCTGTTGGGACGTGATTGGAAGACAAACCAACAAACAAAAACACTTTCGCATTTATAATCTTAGTATGATCTTGCAAATCACGAGCGCGCGTGAACTTTGCTTGTAATTATGCACATTGCGCATGTGTGCGTGCCTCTCGCAGCGGTCAGCCGTACGCGCAATCACGTACACGCACACATTTACACGTACACAAATGTATATAGATGGGACTTTAACACAACGATGAGCCGCGCGTACTCGTGAATTGCTATAACTATTATAGGTATGTTGAAAACTAATCAAATCAGCAAATCTTTATCCAACTTATTACATCATTATAAAATATCAAAGCGCGAGCTTTAATATGCGAGTTGGTATGAAATACAAGCATGAGACTGCCCAAGTACCTATGACTTGAGTACCTTCAAGGCAAGAGTGAATAGGCATTTTCTAGGCAGGCGCACTCCAACCTAGACCTCATTATTGCTGTTCATAAGCATGATTGTCGTCAAGCGCAAGTCTTGCAATGCAATTGAAAGTTTAACAAATCAAGTAAAAGTATGCTCCTGAAAAAAGCTTATTATACTGTTGAAGATTATGTAAATGATAAAAGAGCATGGATTTGACTCGCTCCAGCTTCCGAACCAGTGGTAGATACTAGATTTACTGGAGTATTCAAAAGCACTTATTAAAGTCAATTTGAATATGAAAGATTTGAATTTGAATTTGAATGCGGGTGGTCGGTACCTGTAGTGTCATTGTAAATATAAAATACTATGCCGTTTTCGATGCAACAGTTGTCAGCAACAGCTCAGTGATTCAGTGAAAAAGCTTTAAGATTCGTCATTTAACTTAGAAGCTGGATCACCGAATAACTGAAATGTGCACTTCTTCCAAAAATGTCCTTCCGACCGAATTTCGGCCACGGCGGCCAATCTCCACAGATATTTCAGATTAGAGTGAGTGTGGGCGCATGCACTCTCTATACAGTTATGACCCGATGGGATGGTAATTCGACACAACCGGAGAGCGGAGAATATTTACGTCAACTTAAAACTAGACCGAACGCGCCCATACCATCTCACAATATCACTTAAAATCAAATACTGCAATATATTAATTCTTGATTTACTATATAAATAACAAAAGACATCGCTATCAGATGTGGTTAATTTATTTAACCACAACATATTACGTTGTAGCTTTGTGTCTATTAGGGATATTCTTAAAATGTCTGCCATTTATTTGTCTACAAGTTACCATGTTTTTTTTTATTCGACTACAAATTAGCCTTGACTGCGATCTCACCTAATGGTGATGTAGTCTAATATAGTACCAGGCTAGCCTGTTATGGGTATAAATTCCCAAATTGACCTTGCCTGGAATCGAGCCTGGATCCTCAAAACTTCAATCTTTCTAAAACTTTTAGAATTGCTTTTGAATCGTTGAGTTCGGAATGTCATTCCTACCGAAAAGAGCAAGAAACTCGGTGGTTGCTCTTTTAAATAAAAATTACAGTCATTATAAGGATACAAGTACCTAACTGCAGTCCCAAGCATAGCTGGAGCGAGTCAAATATACCAAAGATTTTTATTCAAATAAACTTGAAACGTCAAGTGAATCTATCAGTGGAAGCCAGCAAGAAATCGAAACAGGGACCCACTTATAAAACCACAGCGCTCATCACTGCGCCAGGGATACAGGGATTAGACGACCTCTGTGGCGCAGTGTTGAGCGCTGTTGTCTTAATGTGCGTAGGTCCCGGGTTCGATCCCCGGCACGGTAAATTTGGGAATTTAAAATTTCTGGATTTTTCCTGGTCTGGCCTGGTGGGAGGCTTCGGCCGTAGCTAGATACAACCCTACCGGCAAAAACGTGCCGCCAAGCGATTTAGTTAGTTCGGTACATTGCCGTGTAGAAACCGAATAGGGGTATGCGTTTTATATAGCTGCCATGCCCCTAACAGGTCAGCCCGCTACCATCTTAGACTGCATCATCACTTACAATCAGGTGAGATCGCAGTCAAGGGCTAACTTGTAGTTGATAAAAAAAAATTCAGGGATTATTATTTATAGGATCTCCTAAAAGACGTAATAACGTCTTACGAGTAGTTCCCTTTCTGGGTCGGCCTACAAATAGTTGGGTTATTAAAAAGGTATCGCTTATCGCTCTCGAAAAGGCCTTTTTGTGAATGCATACAGGCTGATGGATGGATGATACCCGCTGGAACAAATTTTCCAAGATAAAAAGCGGCCTTTGTCCTTCCTCGCGATGCTACCTATCTCTACACTAAATTTCATCAAAATCAGTTTGAAAGATGAAAGCGTAGCAGACAGACAGATAAACACAATATGGCATCCATACTAATATTATAAATGCGAAAGTGTGTCTGTCTGCCTGCTACACTTTCACGGCTCATCTATGCAACCGATTTTGATGAAATTTTTGTTCCGGTAAATTAAAGAGTTCCCGCGGGAATCAAAAACCCCTAAATCCACGCAGACGAAGTCGCGGGCATCATCTAGTTTAGAATATTAGTATGGATTATCTAGGGATATTAATGCGGTGGGAGTCTAGATATTACCTCATATTACTTGACCAATAGGGCAGGTAATGGCTTGACGTTTTTTAATGTTTAAAAGGTAACATGAAATTGAAAATTCGATACTAATAATTGTTATCTAATTTGCGGTTTTAAATAACTGTATTGGAAATAATATGTTTTATAGTTTATACTAGCAATACAAAGCCTAAAACGGTTTTTTTAATTATTTGTGTCAGTCTGTCTGTCTTTTCTCGCATCGTGTTGAAACTACTGGACGGATTTGAATAATAATAGGTATATACCTATAGCTCAAACTTTGAGTTAACATTAAACAGGATAGGTTTTATAATTACATCCTATCCTACCAATATAGTAAATGTGAAAGATTGGAAGTTTGTAAGTTTGTAACATAAAAGATAAATATAGTTTTACTAGCTGATGCCGGCAACTTCGCCCGCGTGGAGGTTTTTCGGGTCCCGCCGGAACACTTTGATTTTCTGGGATAAAAAGTAACCTAAGTGTTATTCAAGACTATAATCTATCTCTGTGCCAAATTTTATCAATATCCGTAAATCCATCCATCCATCCATCCAAACTTTCGAATTTATAATATTAGATTTGCTTTGCATAAAAAGATACAATAATGGTTATATTACAGTTCCATCATACTCTGCCGTTTCGTAGTACTTTGGTGCATATTATATTTACCTATTAAATAATACCCGCGACTTCGCGTGGATTAAGGTTTTTTCATCTTAGCCTATGTGCTTCCCCAGGATGTAACCTACCTCTATAACAAATTGCATTCAAATCGATTGAAAAAATGGGCCGCAAAAGCGTAGCAGACAGACACGTTTTCGCATTTATAATATTAAGTATTACTTACGCTGATGCCTACGGCTTCGTCCGCGTGGTTTAAATTTTTTATTCCCGCGGGAACTCCTTCATTTTCCAGGATAAAAAGTAGCCTTTAACACTCTCCAGGTTCTAAACTATTGGTACCCATGCCAAAGATCATGTCGATCCGTTGTTCCGTTGCGACGTAATTGAAGGACAAACCAATAAACCAACAAACAAACACATTTTTTGCATTTATAATATTAGTAAATTTAATTACTTACTTATCGGTATATGTACGCTATGTTAAACAGCAGGTAAAATTGTAATTATAAGAACCTAATCGTTAATTGTTACTAGTTAAGTACCTAAGAGGAATCCCTTAATGTAACAAGTACCTGTCGTTTGGCGACGATTAATTAATTATTAAGTTAATTTATTATGTTCCTAATTTATTAATTAGTTAGAATATGTCATACTCATTAAGAATCTTAAAGATGGTCATAAATACTTAATGAAATTAAGCATTTAAACTTCCTAGTGTAATTTTTTATCAAAAACATTAGTGTTAAAAAACATTTATGCTCATTTATGCTATTTGAATTAATTCCTTTTTTGAAGTCGTTTAAAAATGGTTTCTATAGGTAGTACTAATCCATACTATACTAATATTATAATGCGAAAGTATGTCTGTCTGTCTGCTACGCTTTAACGGCCCATCTTTTCAACCCATTTTGATGAAATTTGGTATAGAGATAGGGCTGCATCCCGGGGAAGCATACATAAAGTATTTTTTATCCCGAAAAATTAAGGAGTTCCCGCGGAGTTTAAATACTCTTAGTCGAGTCGTATGCGGAAGTTCGTGGGAACCCACCGCATTATTATCTCAAGTAAACTCCTACCATTATGTGATTAATGGAAAGGGGTCACGACCCTCAGTAATGAATACGACGCAGAGGGAGAGAAAGAGTTTTAAAAATATTATTCGTTATGAAAACACCCGGCAATGCCCAAAAAAAAAGGAACTTACCAGTATTTTTTCGAATAAAAACCACACTGACTAAAACTAAACATTGAAGACTTTAGAAGCTGAGAAAAGTAAGTACACTCGATTTTAACACTATAATACTGAATGAACGTGAGATATGATTGATTCGTTTATATTAACACTAAAACTAAAAGTTGCTAACATCAGCAATTTTTTAAGTTCCTGAATCCATATCCATACTAATATTATAAATTTGAAAGTGTGTATGTTTGTCGGACTGCTACGATTACACGGTTCATCTTTTTTTACCCATTTTGATGAAATTGGTAAACACATCCCGGGGAAGGACACAGGCTAATTACTTTTTATCTTTACTGCCTCGTTGGTCTAGTGGTTAGCATGTTCGACTGTGGCCGACGAGGTCCCGGGTTCGAGTCCCGGGTCGGGCCATAACAAGTATAGGATTTTTCTGGCAAGAAATTCTCAGTATTAGGCCGGTCGAGTCGGTCCTTCGTCTGACCTCTCACCGGTCGTGTCGGGTTTTCCGTCCCATCAGGCTATGAGAGTAAAGAAACAGAGAGTGCACCTGTGTATGTGCACACACTGATGTACTATAATATCACCCGGGCAGATGGCTAATCTCTCTGGAGATTGGTCGTCGTGGCCGAAATTCGGTCGGGAGGACATTATTTTTATCACGGAAAATTAAAGAGTTCCCGCGGGAGTCAAAACCTTAATCCACGCGGACGAAGTCGTGGGCATCATTTTTGTACCTAAACCTATGTACCACTTAACAATTTTTTTGATTCCCGCGGAAAAAAAGAGGCCTATGTCCTTCCCCGGGATGCAACCTATTCCTGTACCAAATTACATCAAAATCGGTTGAACAGATGGGCCGTGAAAGCGAAGCAGACAGACAGACAGACACACTTTCGCATTCATAATATTAGTATGGATTAATTATCCTATGTATTTAAAGTATGATTTTCCTGACTCCGCAAGGTCCAAGAAATGCATTAACAGCAAATTCATTGGTTCAATGATTTCGCTAATTCACACGTTTGTGCTCACGACCTTTAGTGAAAGAATTATAATAATTCTACTTCCGTATTATGATTATAGACATTATGTATGTCACGATCATTTAAAGGCTTGGATGCACTGAACGCGTGGCGGTTGCGACTCGAATGCTTCGTGTTAAACTTACCTAAGATGGGACGCGCTTGCCTAGAAGATGCGTATTCACTGTTGATTTAAAGATACCCGGATTACCGGTACGATGCCTTGTAGAAAACGATTATATTATGGGTTTAACATAACTGCCGCCATGCCCCTAACAGGTCAGCTCGCTGTCATCTTAGACTGCGTCATCACTTACCATCAGGTGAGATTGTAGTCAAGAGCTAACTTGTAGTAAATTAAAAAAAAACTCGCATTACTTCGCATTTATAATTATTGATAAATGGAGATCTTCAAAGAACTGATTGAAAAATATTAAATCAAAGAAGAGAGACATAGTAACATAATGTAACTCCTTGTCCACAGGTGGGCTTCAAAGGCTACGGGCTGTCGCCAGCGCAGCTGTCCGCGTCGGGCAGTTTCTCGTTCAGCGATGGCAACACTTACACAATAACGCACGGCTCCGTCATCATTGCAGCCATCACGTCGTGCACCAATACTTCCAATCCTAGCGTTATGCTGGGTGCCGGTTAGGAAACTAATTTATCCCACTTTAACCCCAAATTACCCAACATTTCCATCAGGATTGTTTAACTTTCTTCATTTTTAGTATACTAATTTTCACAATTTTTTTACCTAATATTTTCCCTATTTTTCCCAAGGCGTTTTACAGCTTTCCAAAGCCATAGACTCATGATCGAAGTTGTCTCCTAGTGCCATGCTTAACGCTGGTGATTTATCTAATTTTTCCCAAAAAAATCCCATTATTACTTAAATTTTGATTTTTCATTTCAATGCCTTATTTTACCAGTGATTTGAGCTGTGCGTTGATACATCAGTCTGTCAGTCACCTTTTCCTTATAATATATTTAGAGCATAAATATGATCCGTTGTCCACAGGCCTGCTCGCGAAGAAGGCAGTGGAGAACGGCCTGTCGGTGCTACCTTATATTAAGACATCCCTCTCCCCTGGTTCGGGGGTTGTCACTTATTACTTGAGGGTGAGTATAGGACCTGGGTACCCACCGCATTACTACCCCAAGAAAACCCCTGCCATTATGTGATTAATGGAGAAGGGTTACGCCCTCAGTAATGAGGAATACGACGCAGAGAGAGAGAGACACACAAACTAACACACTCCCTTAATTAACTGTGAAAGATACCAACATCGATTTATGTGTAGGTATTAGATGGGCCTTTTCATAGAAAAAAGTCGGGCGTCCCACTTATAGGGCATACCCCTCACATGTATAAGCCTGTCACGCTTTTCAGAGTAGATGTAGTAAAATAAGTCCACATTCTTTGTTTGATAGGGCCCATCTATATAAATTGAGGTCGTTGGATACCAACGTGATATCTGTTCAGATGTAAACCCTCAATCAATTTGTCTCTACCTGATATTTGGCACATTCCATCAACAAAATGACACACATGGTCTCTTTTGTTTCTCTTCCAGGAGTCCGGCGTGGTTCCGTACCTGGAGAAGCTTGGCTTCGACATAGTCGGCTACGGGTGTATGACTTGTATAGGTAACTCGGGGCCCATTGATGACAACATCGCTAACACTATTGAGAAGGTAAATCCATCTATCTATCTTTTATGTGATAGAAGCAGGACTTATCATGGAATTTGGGTGGAAGTCCATGATAATGAAAGAAGTAGAACTTTAATTCGCTATAATCAGCCACAGTAGGTAAATCTATGTGGTACAGTGTGTATCTTGCACTTGTAGCTATATATAGTTGTATTCACCACAACACACAAATCTTCCAAATTTTTCTAAACGTACGTTTCACTCCGACACCGATGTTGACTCGACAAAAGATGCTCCGGTGTTGGAGTGGAACGTACGTTGAGAATAATTTGGAAGATTTGTGTGGTGTGGTTAATATCGCAAGATTTTTACTAGAATTACAAGATTACTACCCATTTAAAAATTTAAAAATATGATCACATATTACACCATAAATAGACTTAAAAAATATAAAAAACGAATAATACGATAGTATCCATACTAATATTATAAATGTGAAAGTGTGTCTGTCTGTCTGCTACGCTTTCAAGGCCCATCCTTTCAACCGATTTTGATGAAATTTGGTACAGGGATAGTTTGTATCCCAGGTAATGACATAGGCTACTTTTTATCCCGGGAGATTAAGGATTTCCCGCCGACATCATCTAGTGGTTTTATGCGAAGCAAAGGAAACCTATACAACGTTTATGAAAACATCCAAATATTTTATTTGCCGCTTTTATTAGATTTTTGTTTATAAAATAGAATTTCGGATTTAAGGATTCTACTCTGAAGTCTGAAGTAGTTACTAAGCTAAGAAGTTGAGAAATAGTAATTACTTTTTCATAAAAATACAAGTGTTAGTGTTTTCAACTTCTTATCTATCTATTCTTACTCTTTATTCTTCACCAGAACGAGCTGGTGTGCTGCGGAGTTCTATCAGGCAATAGGAACTTCGAGGGTCGAATCCATCCCAACACTAGGGCGAATTACCTGGCGTCACCTCTGCTAGTGATAGCGTATGCCTTGGCCGGCACCGTTGACATCGACTTTGTGACTCAGCCACTGGGTGAGTCCTCTCTGTTCCCGCACTCCCATTCACGTTGGGCATCCCACAAAAACAGCCTTATAATCTGTAGTGACTAGCTGTTGCCCGCAACTATCTACTTGTCGAACACCTTATTGTCATATTATCACACGTATGTTACAAGGAATCCATACTAATATCATAAATGCGAAAGTGTGTCAATCTGTCTGTCTGCTACGCTTTCACGGCCCATCCGTTCAACCGATTTTGATGAAATTTGCTACAGGGATATTTAGTATCCCGGGGAAGGACATAGGCTGCTTTTAACCCGGAAAATTAACGAGTTCACGCGGGAATTAAAAAAAACTTGATCCACGCGAAGTCGCGGGCATCATCTAGTCTACTTAAGTTAACGATTTATTCTTATACTTGTGCAGATGAGACCTTGCTGCTTGCCAAATTTCATGATCCTAGGTTAACCGGAAGTACCCTATTGGTTTTGATTTATTGGCGAGTGTAAAAATATGCGATATAAACGGTTGTATCTTTTGATTGCGTTGACTTAGAAGCTTCATTCTTTTTACAGCTCCAAGGGACTGTGTATTTGGTATTAATTTCAACTTGACACCCGTGAACGTGGTTGACAGACAAACAGACAGACAAAGAAGTGATCCTATAAGGGTACGTTTTTCCCCTTGAGGTGCGGAACCCTATTAATAGTATCCTTATAAAATAATAAACTCCTCGGTGTAGGCAAGCGCGCGGATGGCACCCCCGTGTATCTGCGCGAGATCTGGCCGACTAGAGCTGAGATACAGGAGGTGGAGAATAAATACGTCATCCCCGGCATGTTCAAAGAGGTATGTATAAACGAGGTACTTCTGGATTTCAGATTTCAGGTGATGTCAGCCCTCGCTTCGCTCAGGCAGGCAACTTCACCCTCGTCTGAAATCGTCTTGTTTCACCCCTAGGCACACAATATACTATTTTATTACATTAAAGCTATGGAGGGTAGAGTAGCAGGAGTGTTATCTCTGTACATATATAAAAAGTGTCCGTCGAAATGCATTAAATTGGAGGCGCCACCGATAATCAGGGTAAATTTAAAAGGAAGCGACAAATATTATTAGAGTAGGTTTGAGAAATAAACAAGGAAAGAAAACATTCATCATTATTTTGTACAACATAAGTTGTTGAATTTTTAAATTATAACTACTTTAGTCGACAATTATATTAAATTTTTTAACGCGGCAAACTTCACTGCATCAACAATTGCTACATTCATACCATACCCTTTGCCTACACCAGCGCCACTGTGGAAGGTTTTTGAACTGTTATTTATAGTAACCACTGGACACTTTTTCAACTTTTCTCCCTTAAGAAATGACACTCCTTATAATCTATGTTACCAGCGATGTCGGGTTAGCGGGCGGCCCGGGCGGGTCCGGGGCGTTGAAAACTTCTTAGGGGTCGCCTGAAAATCAGCGCTGTTATCTACACCATTACAGCATCACGCTGAGGCGATGCCCTTTTTGGAATTATTTTTGTCACAGTGTAGTTCATAAGTTGTGTCCTAGTAATTTTGTGTTTTGTATTGTACTTTATTTGTGTCCTTGATAGTTCCAAATAAAGATTTATTTATTTATTTATTTATGCCATTAAGCCATCATGAGCGTAGATAAAGTTTATTTATAATGCAGGTATACGCGAAGATAGAAGAAGGATCGTCTTCGTGGCAGGCTTTGGACGTGCCTCAGGGCAAACTATATGGATGGGATCCTGACTCCACCTACATCAAGAGACCACCGTTTTTTGATGGTATGACCAAGGTGAGGAATTATTATTATTATCACAGTGTAAGGAGATACGTTCTTTTCCACCAGTTGTTTGTCGGAGACCAAAGAGAATGTAATCACTACGTTTTTCGGAGACGTCTATGCTTTGTCTATTTTAGGATGACAATTGTGACAGTTTCTGTATTTGAATTAAATTGAATGAAAATTTGTAAAAGTTATTTTTTAGTAACATACACTACAGATAATATCGTACTTCGTTGATCGTAGTGAAGTGCATGCGCATTGCGCACGCATAACGAACAACCACAGACACACAGCAAAACCGGGGTAGTGATGAATAAAATAAATCTAGAAAAAGTGTGTGTGTGTGCAATTAACATACCTACGGCAGAAGTGAAACTTTAGAAGCGTAGCCTATGAGAGAATGAGATAAATGTAACTTGTATTCTATCTCATTCTCTCGCAGGCTATATCTATTTATGAATATGTTTGTCTCTTTTTAGTGTCGCTTTTTCGTTTCATCTTTTACGTTTCGTCGAATTTTCAAATCACAACGATTCTAAAGAAGTTTCACTTTAAAAAACCCGGCGAAGTGCGTTTCGGGCCACGCGCATTTTAGGGTTCTGTAGTAGCTTAAATTAAGGTCTTAAAGCTTAAATATGATTTTTTCTTTCAGGACCTACCGCCAATCCGCAATATCGAGAACGCTTGCTGTCTTCTTCTACTGGGTGACTCGGTGACTACAGACCACATATCACCCGCCGGATCCATCGCCAGAAACTCCCCCGCTGCTAGGTTTCTCGCCGACAGAGGGTGAGTTGTGATTTCTTACTATGGGTTATGAAATGAAAACGCTAGTGGTTTTCTTCTACTGGGTGACCACAGACCACATATTATTTGGACTTTGAAAATACCTACGTCCTACATACTAATTTTATAAATGCGTAAGTCTGTATGTCCCTGCTACGCTTTCATGTCTCCTCTGCTTAATCGATTTTGATGAAATTTGGTACAGAGATAATTTATATCCCGGGGAAGGACATAGGCTACTTTTAATCCGGAAAATCAAAAAAACTTAATTCATGCGGACAAAGTTTCGGGCATCAGCTACTTTAAAAAAAAGTGTGTGTGTGCAATTCACACACGGCAGAAGTGAAACTTCAGAAAAGTAACTTAAATGTAACTTATGATAAATGTAACTTGTATTGTATCTCATTTTGTCGCTGCCTTAATCGTATTTATGAATATGTTTGTCTCTTTTTGGTGTCGTTTTTTCGTTTCATCGAATTTTTTAAATCACAACGGTGCTAAAGAAGTTTCACTTCAATATTCTAATGTATCGTTTGTTTGTTTGCAGGCTGACGCCCCGCGAATTCAACTCGTACGGCTCCCGCCGCGGCAATGACGCGGTGATGTCGCGCGGCACGTTTGCGAACATTCGCCTCGTCAACAAGATGGCGCCCGCTGCCGGGCCTCGTACCACGCATCACCCGTCTCAACAAGTGATGGATATATTCGACGCGGCTGAGCGGTGAGACCCCTTAATCAATCTCCTTCCTACTCATGATAGCCTAGTACTGTACCGACTTACTATTCATTGCGGCCGATGCGGCTGGCTAGTGAGTAAGTACTGATCTGTCACGACAAGTGATGGATATATTCGACGCGGCTAAGCGGTGAGACCCCTTAATCAATCTCCTTCTTGCTCATGATAGCCTAGTTTATATTCTGTACCGACTTACTATACGCATTTCTTCATTGCGGCCGATCCGGCTGGTGAGTGACAAGTGATGGATTTCACCGTAAGATTGCAAAAACCGTTAGATTGTAATTTAACCAGCGAAATTATAAACTGTCGACAGATGGTGAACCGTTCAATGTTAAAAGTTCAAAGTGTCAATTTTTGAAATATTCATTGTATTTACGTTTTCTTGTCTCTTTCTTGATGGTTAGGTTAGGGTTAGACATAAATAATCAGGTAGGGCACTTAGGTTTTATCGGGTTAGTTTAACTAACAGATTACAATCTACCGAAAAATAATGCGTTAAATTTTAATCTGTCGACAGTTTACAATTTCGCTAGTTAGATTACAATCTAACGGTTTTTGCAATCTTACGGTGACAGATATATTCGACGCGGCCGAACGATGAGACACTTTACCGACCACCAAAATTACCACCAATTACGACTTACACTTCTCTACGCATAGTGGTGACGTCAATCTCCTTCCTACTCATGATAAACTAGTACTTATATCCATACTAACATACTACTGCATGTCTTCATTACGTCCAATGCAGCTGACGCTTGAGTTTCTTCGGCGCATCCTGCTGATATCATCCCAATGATACTTCTATATTATCATGGAAGTTGTATATATACATTGAGTTATTACATGGACTTCGGGTGTAATGCAAAATTCACGAAAAAAGTGTCCCGAGAAATTCTATATGTTCGAGTATACATGTATATTTTTATAAACAAACTAAAACATTGTAATTTATGTCTTAGCTCATTATAATACAGCCTAATTTTGCTTGCAATAAGCTATTCGCCTTTATGTATGTAGCTTTGACTGACGGTCGCCCATTCTTTTAGCATATGCAGTTCTAGCGCTAAATTTGATAAAAATATTGCACTCCCTTATACGCGCGTAGTGTATTAGAAAAGGACAGATAGTTACTTTTTGTTCATTTTGGTTGGTTATGCCATTTGTTTTTACAATTAATTTAAATTTGGATGGAATATTATGTTTCTAAGCGAAATAATACCTTTATATCGTTAATAAATGTTTAATTACTGAAAATATGACACACCATCTTCTATTCTCACCTTACACGGGTAGTTTTTGCAAGATTTTTTTATCTCAGTGCGGCTTTATTGACGAGTGTTCTTTCTGATGACAAACACGAGACTGCAGTGCGATTGGAAACCTTTTCGCGTTTTGGATCTCTTTCGGTTCGGACACTTTTTAGCGCTGACCCGAAGTCCATGTATTATTAAGTCAATGTCTTTAATATAGACATTTTGGTGGAGAGTCCACTTAAAGATAGATTATTTAATTTATTCAGTTGTTTTAATTTAACCAATGTTTTTAATGAACCCACACGAATAACTTCGTATTCGGCCACTTGCCTCGATAATATTTACTGTGATTGTGAATATAATAATGAGGCTATAGTTAATTGTCTTAAGTCGGACCACTGTGGTCAACTTATAACTTTAGTAATAGAAGAAAAAAAAAGTAAAAGAAAATATAGTTTGCAGACCCATAACACAAAAACAAGTTGAAAAATTTAAACAAAATCTCGCAGCTCGTCTCACCATGGACCTGTCAAATGACCACAGCGTCTGGTGCTATAAACTTTTCGATATTATACAAGATGAATTAAAAATAGCATTTCCAATTAAAACTGTTACTGGCAATAGAAAAAATGGATTCAATGAATGGGCAACTTGTGAAATCCGTAATAATAGGGACATTCTTTATAGTCTCTACGATGAAAAAGCTTGGAATTTTTCGGACGAGTATTTAGAACATGTAAGAACTTTCTCAAAAAAGTTCAAAAAGGATTGTCAAGATGCAAAGTCGAATATGATTCGCAATAAGATAAAAAAATCATCAAATAAATCCAAAACAGTTTGGGACATTGTAAACACTGAAACTGGTAAGACCAAGCGTATAAAAAAGGATTTTGTTTTAAAAATAGATGATAGTTTAATTCACAATAAGAATGAAATAGCTAACATATTTGAGAAATATTTCACTAATATACCCCTAGAAATAACTTCTCAATTACAATCCTCCCCAGATATGGCTTTCGAGCTGTTGAGTTCAAATGTTACTGCATACCAAGATAATTTTCAATTTGTGCACATAGATGCTCATACTTTAGTTAAAACCTTTAAATCATTAAATATTAAAAAAAACATAAGATATATCAGGCATGTCTGTGCATGTCATTAATTCTGTAATACATGTTTTGGCCCCTCATCTCACAAAATTATTTAATAAGTGTGTTGACGAAGGTGTTTTTCCTGATTGGATGAAGATCAGTCGCTTAGTACCGTTATTTAAGTCAGGTGATAGTGAAGATCCCGCGTGTTTTAGGCCAGTGTCTGTCTTGCCAGTGCTCAGTAAAGTGTTTGAAAAGATTATGCTAAATCAGTTACTTTCATATTTTAACGCTAACAATATTTTACACAATCGACAATTTGGTTTTACCAAAGGCAAATCCACTACGGATGTCCACTACATTGCTCTTATCAAATGTATATTTGAGGCATGGGAGAGGTCTCAAGACGCAATCGGCGTATTTTGTGACCTCTCTAAAGCATTTGATTGTGTTGATCATCAAATTCTCATGCGTAAACTTCAGTATTACGGAATCAGAAATCAGGCACGAGATCTAATACAATCATATCTCCTCAATAGACTGCAAAAGGTAGACATAGGTGGTGTAATATCTGAAGGATCCCTGGTTAGGATGGGTGTACCTCAGGGATCTATATTAGGCCCTTTTATATTCTTAGTATATGTTAATGATTTGCCCCATATGGTTCAAAAACTCTCAGATATTGTAATGTTTGCCGATGATACTTCGCTTATTTTTAAAATTAAAAGACAGACAAATAACATGCACGAAGTAAACATTGCTCTGTCTCAGGTTCTGAGCTGGTTCACATCAAATAATTTGCTTCTAAATTCTAAAAAAACTAAATGCATTAAATTTACCCTCCCGAACGTTCGGCAGGTGGACACTGAAATTATTTTAGGCCATGACAAGTTAGCTTTAGTGGACGAAACAGTATTTCTAGGTATAGGTATTGACTGTAAACTTCAGTGGGGAAGTCATATCCGAAAGCTTTCTAAAAAACTAAGTTCAGCTGCGTATGCTATTAGAAAAATTAGACAGCTAACGGATGTATCCACTGCTAAAATTGTTTATTTTAGCTACTTCCACAGTCTGATGTCGTATGGTATCTTGCTTTGGGGTCGAGCAGCCGATATCAAGACTATATTTTTATTACAAAAACGAGCAGTTCGCGCTATTTACAACTTGGGTCCACGTGAATCACTAAGAAATCTATTTAAAGACAGTAATATTATGACAGTGGCGAGTCAATATATATACGAAAACATTATGTATGTACGCAAAAATAGAGAAAACTTTAGAACTAATTTTGAACGGCATAACATTAACACTCGTTACAAAAATAAATTAGAAACCAATAGATTTAGATTAAAGAAAGTTAGCGCATCGTTTTTGGGCAGTGGTGTCCGTTACTATAATAAAATTCCAACAGAAGTCCAAAGTTTACCGGAGGGGAGATTTAAACAATACATAAAAAAAAGCCTATGTAAAAAAGGCTATTATAGTCTTGACGACTACCTAACGGACAAAGACGCTTGGACACTCCAATAGAATTATAATTAGAATTATATTCAGTATGTTATATTAATAGTCATTTTATTTTTGCGTTGCTATTTTGATTATGATTTTATTATTATTATTTTGTATTATTTTTATAATTTTATGACATAGATGTGTACTACTAGAATAATGTAAGAAAATATTTAGTAAGATTTAATTTGTATATGTACCTACGTCATTACCAATAAGTTTTTTTTTTGATGAATTTAATGTTTAGTATTATGACCTTCAAAAAGAGTACTACGGTACCTACTTTGAATAAAATATTTGATTTTGATTTTGATTTTGAATGTATATATAGCGTTTTGTTGTGCAGTACGATAACAGTTCGATAGCGCGATTCAGAAGCTGTCACTTGTTTTCCTCGTATGCAACCAGTTACTGGTTGAGCCATGGTATGGTAGGAGCCATATAATATACCGTGAAATTATGACGATTATATGTTTATCTACTCCAGCATCGAAAAGTTCCAATTTCGAATTTGACAACTATATCGAATTGAACCCTCTTTCGTGTTTGCTTCTCATAACGATACAGTTCGTTGTATGGGAGCTGTATCGTTATGAGTCGTAGCTGTATCGATATGGTTATCTTCATAAATAGGATACCTATAGCTTAGCGGCTCTGGGTTCTGGCACTTTTGGTTTTTATTAATTTATAAAGTAAAAAATTATAAAGACGTCCTTGTCGTAGATAAAATCTTGTATGCAACTGTACGTAATTAGTCATTTTAATTCTCGTACTATCCTATTTTGATACTCGGCAAGCCTCGTATAGAAAAACAGCACTCGAATTAAAATGACCCTCATTACGATACAGTTGCATAAATAGCTATTACAGCATAGATTAATTATAATACCAAGTATAGATTGCTAACTCCCTTATAAAATTTTTTCTAGGTTAATACTATCGTTAGATGGCGCTACCAGGCTCGCTCTTTATATGATTATAGTAAAATCGGTGAAATATCGTATTTTCTTGGTTCAATTTGTATTAATTATTTATATAAAATTATCAAAATACAAAAATTTTGATAAAATCACTTAAGCAAATAGCAAATTTACATTCAACTAATTTTAACAAACAGCTTGCACAGTTACGCCATCTCAGATTGTGCGAAGAACTACAAGGTACCGGCGACTTTAATGCGCATTTAGCGAGCTTTGATTGAATGTATGAAGTGAACAGTATTGGTTTATATATTGTCTTTGCTTTACAGATACGCGAAGGAAAGCGTGCCGCTCATAGCGATAGTGGGTAAGGACTACGGATCGGGATCCAGCAGGGACTGGGCGGCTAAGGGACCATTCCTATTGGTGAGTATTTTGTATATGTACTAATATTATAAATTAGTGGTCGCCCGCGACTTTGACCGCGTGCAATGAGGTTTTAGGAAATATTTAAATTTTCTGGGGTAAAAAGTAGCCTATGTGTTATTCCAGACTATAATCTATCTTTGTGCCAAATTTCATCCAGATCTGTTTAGCCGTCCTGGCGTGATTGATTAACAAGCATCCATCCATCCAAACTTTCGCATTTAAAAGTATGGGAGTTTGTATGAAATACATAGTTTTGACGTCATCAAATTTCAAAGCTCTGTTTTCTTTTAGTCGCACTTTAAAATGGTTATCAAACTTAAAACTATTTAATATAATTAGTAAGAAATCTATTATTTTTGACATAGGCATCATCCCTATTGTGTTTTGTTAATGTTTCCAGCGAATAAACGATTTGTTTATCCATTCCCCAGGGCATAAAAGCTGTGATCGCAGAATCGTTCGAAAGAATCCACCGTTCGAACCTCGTCGGTATGGGCATAATGCCCCTGGAATTCCTCCCGGGGCAAAACGCGGACTCCCTAGGTCTGACTGGGGCAGAACAATACACCATCAAAGTTCCTGATACCTTGGCGCCACAACATTTACTTACTGTACAGGTAATTCATATCAATATCTTCGTCGCGACTGATGCTGCAGATACGTGAATTTTTCGGTGCATGATTTGAATAAGTATCAGGCTAACTATCATAATACACGTTTAGTTTATATGTAAATGCATGGCTAGATAAGTGACGTCATTCTAAATCCAATATGGCGGACTCCCAAAGATGGCGGACAAATTATTTTTAATGCGCTCCCATGATATGGATATCGATTAAAAGGGTTTGCTGACAAGAATACGAAAATTAAAATGACGTCACACGTAATTCAATATGGCGGACTCCCAAAGATTGCGGACTAATTATTATTTTTATGTGCTCCCATGAGATGGGTATCGATTAAAAGGGTTTGCTGACAAGAATACGAAAATTAATATATGCCGGACGAGAAATGCTTGTTTTTAAAAATGTTTTATAATGATTTAAGACTTATTTAATAAATCATCAATCATGAAATCCATTAAAAGTATGCTCCTGAAAAAAGCTTATTAATATGTTGGATGATTACGTAAATGATAAAAGAGCATGGATTTGACTCGCTAATGCAATGCTAAGGACAGGGGTTACTTATGTAGTCTATCTACACATTGATGTAATTGTAAATGTATTTTTTTTAATAGAGCAACCACCGAGTTTCTTGCTGGTTCTTCTCGGTAGGAATGGCATTCCGAATCTGTGGTAGATTCACTCGACGATTCGAAAACACTTTTTATTAGTTTATTTGAATAAAAAAATATGAGTTTGAGTTTGTGTTTGATTATTTTTTTTTTGTGCAGGTGGACAACGGTATATCATTCCAAGTGAAAGTCCGTTTCGACACCGAAGTTGATTTGACGTACTTCAGAAATGGCGGTATCCTCAACTATATGATTAGAAAGATGTTGTAACCTTACCTTTTTACATTTTATGATCACAAAAATGGTTTGAATGTTTTTGTATGGAAATATATTTTTGTATGAAATTCTAACTATAATCTTAACCTCTAGCACGAGCTGTTTTCGAAAACGAAATTCTGTCTGTCGATGGACAAATGTTGTACTTGAACTATATGATTAGAAAAATGCTGTAACCTACAATTGTAAACCTCTAGCACGAGTTGCTATCGTTTTCAAAAACTAACTTCCAGGTCACTCGTTGGACTTCTATCGTTCTTCAACTATTATATGATTAGGAAAAAATTCTAACTATAACCCTAACCTCGAGCACGAGTTGGTATCTTTTCGATAACGTACTTCTGTGTCACTCGATGGAATAATATCGTTCTTAAACTATATCATTACGTGTTTGAATGTGTAAGTGTACCATGGGTAAAAGCGAAATAGAGTTGAATAAGTGTAATTAGACCCTTATACATTGTTATAAGGGTAATTTTTTTAATTAATTTATAATTTCTTATTTGGAAATGGGTAAAAATTATTTGTGAAATGTGTATTTATTTAGGTTGTGGGTAGTATTTAATGATATAGACGCTAGTTGTTTCTGTGAATTTTGTTATATAAGAAGCCAAAACGAATAAAAAATGTGAAAAGCATAGATTTATTTACTGTAGTGTACAGACAAAGCCCCGAATATCACACAATTATACATATAATATCATTTTTTTTGTAAAGTTATTGTACATTTATTAAGAATATAGATTGAACATGAATATTTACAATAATAATTATAAAACATAATATTATAAAAGTGGTATGCTTGATTAAGAATTTATCATAATAAAATCTTATATTTTCTTTTCATATTTATTTTATTTCTTATTAGCTGATGCTTCGCGACTTCGCCCTCATGGTTAATTTTTTTTATTCCCACGGGAACTCCTTAATTTTCAGGGATGAAAAGTAGCCTTTGTCACTCTCAAGGTCCTCAACTATACCCATGCCAAAAAATTACGTCGATCCCTTGCTCCGTTGCGGCGTGATTGTAGACAAACCAACAAACACACTTTCGCATTTATAATATTTCTAGCTGATGCCCGCGACTTTGTCCGCGTGTTTTAAGTTTTTTGTTATTCCCGCGGGAGCTCCTTAATTTCGGATAAAAAGTAGAGTATGTCACTCCCCAGGTCTTTAACTATATCTATGCCAAAAATCACGTCAATCCGTTGCTCCGTTGCGGCGTGATTGAAGGACAAACCAATAAACCAAAAAACAAACACACTTTCGCATATATAATATTAAGTATGATTAGTATGATGATAAATATGACTAGTTGATGCCCGCGATTTCGTCCGCGTGGATTAAGATTATTGTTTCCCGAATAGTCCAGCCATCTTGACGCTCACCCGGCCGCCTCATGCCAACATCAAGGGCATCGGTTGACTGTATGTTTTTACACTGTGGTTGTACGTATTTGGAGTAAGGCATCGAATAAATATAACACAAAGGATGTAAAATATTGTTTGTTTATTGTGGAACCCAATATTATTAGTAAGTACAGATATTAGTAAACATTTTTTGTTTGTTAATTTAAAATATTACAGCTCAAATCGTAAGTGCATTTTTTATCAGTAATTGATCGGAGGAATCAGTCAGTGTGTGTCTATTTTTTTAAATACATAACTAGTTGATGCCCGCGACTTCGTCTGCGTGGTTTCAGGTTTTGTCGCTTCCCGCGGGAACTTATTAATTTTGCGGGTTGAAATGTAGCCTATGTGTTATTCCAGATTATAATCTATCTCTGGGCCTTTCATCGAGATCCGTTTTGCCGTTCTAGCGTGATTGAGTAACAAACATCCATCCATCCAAACTTTCACATTTATAATATTATAGTATAGTAAAGATTACCCCGGATCTCCCGGGATTTCAAAAACTAAATCGACGCGTACGGAGTTGCAGGCATCTTCTAGTATTTCATATAATTTTTCGTACTTTTTAAGGTTTTTCTGGAAAAAAAATGGTGTTGAATTTAAAGTGTATTTATTTGGTCATCTATTTGAAGATGACTCTAGCTATGGATCCATTGCTAAAGGATTTGCTGACACCTTTACCACAATTGGGAGAAAAATGTGGATATGAGGTAAGATCAAGCTTTAAATATTGATAGACCTGTTTTTGAAGTGAAACGCTAGAATCGTTGTGATTTGAAAATTCCATGATACGAAAAAGCGACACCAAATAGAGACGAACATATTCAAAATAGGATTAAGCCTGCGAGAGAATGAGGAAGAATACAAGCTATATTTGTGTTACATAGTTAAGTTTTTCAAATATACAAACATAACTTCTATCTAGAATACAAGTTATATTTATCTCATTCGTTCCTTTTATCACTTCTGCCGTGTGTGAATTGCACACACACATTTTTTTTCCATATGAGGCTTTTCGCTTGGTTGTTGGATTAAGGGTCGGATACAGAAAGCGGTTATCCTTGGGACGCGCGAATTGTGAGGAGGTTCCTCTCTCTGGAGCCCTGACCACCGGCTGCTTGGGTCCTTGATCCCCACAGTAAATGAGACGTATTTTTAAAGATGTTTTGTGTAGTATTTTTATATATCTAAGTAAAAAATTGACAGCTTTGTTGGTCTAGCCGGCGGTTAGCATAGTCGACTGCGGGTCACGAGGTCCTGGGTTCGATTCCCGGTCGGGCCTAAAAATTGGTAGGTACTGGATTTTTCAGTTAATTAAGAAATTCTCAGTGACAGCCCGGAGTTGGAAGTTGGTGAGTCACCCCCGTGCCTCGGAGAGCACGTTAAGCCGTCGGTCCCTGTTATTATCACTACCATGATAATAGTCGTTAAAGCCCGTCAATCCGCATTAGAGCAGCGTGGTGGGTCTAAGCTTTAATTCCCTCTCTCCTATGAGAGTGGAGGCCTGTGCAGAGCAGTAGGACGTTAATGGGATTGGTGGATGTAAAAAGGACAGAGACAGATGGAGAAATCTTCTGGACCAGGCCCGGGTCCACAAGGGGCTGTAACGCCAATGATGATGATGATGACGAATTCGCGGGCATCATCTAGTTTTGTATAAATAATTGTATGATTTAACTAGAAAGTTTACCTTATTTTAGAGTTGTCCCATTCTAAAAGACGGCTGGATTAATGTGCATATAGTTCCCCATTCTCACGGAGAGATGGGGCTCTCAAAAACATTCGCAGAGTACTACTCGGGAGGTAAGCGTCATTATCGTCGATTATTTTATTTCATTTCATTTATAAATTGCATCTGAACATGATAAATGATTTATTTATTTCACTTAGGACAACTTGTGTCACTTATGATATGTTAAGACTCTACCACGGTGTGAGAAGAGCCGGCAAGAAGTATTGCTCCTCAAAATAAGGCTCCTCACTCAGCGCTTGTTTCCAGAAGGAGCCTTAAAGTGTCCATAGACGTTTTTCCGACCGGCGAAATATACTCCTTATAAATAAAACATTTATTTTTTCATTTCAGCAACTCACGGTAGTTTGATGAAAATTCGGGTGAATTGGAAGACTATTTTGGATTCGACCATAACGGAACTCTGGGTCATAAAAGAGAGACGGTAAGTAGGTACCTACTCTAACTACTACGGACGGTAAGTAAGAGAATCAATATCATGCACTAGCTATTTAATTTTTTTTAAATCCACTACAAGTTAGCTCTTGACTGCGATCTCACCTGATGGTAAGTGATGATGCAGTCTAAGATGGTAGTGGGCTAACCTGTTAGGGGCATGGCAATTATATTAGACTCATACCCCTATTCAGTTTCTATACGGCATCGTACCGGAATGCTAAATCGCTTGGCGGCACGTTATTGGTAACTAGCCGCGGCCGAAGCCTCCCACCAGGCCAGAAAATTCCATGACCAAAGACCATGGAAAATTCAGAAATTATAAATTCCCAAATTGACCCTGCCAGGGATAGAATCCGGGACCTCCGCACGTTAATTGACAACGTCGCTCAACACTGCGCCACGGAGGTCGACAAAATATATAGGTATCTAGTATTTACTAGGGCTTCCAATACCGGGATCCCGGTATTGGCTAATACCGGGATCCCGGACTTTTTTCGCCGGTTTTCAATACCGGTATTGAAATGTCTAATACCGGGATACCGGTATTGGCGACACTATAAACGAAACAGTGACTATTGCATATATTTCTTGGTACATGCCACTGTATTTTATTTGGCTAAGTTTAAAACTTGTATTCATGCATATTAGCTCATAAAAAACGCATTTATTGCTTAAAAACAGTGATGAAAAGTCGTTTTTGTTCACTCATGGGGAAAATTAGTGTTTGAATTTAGATCCCTGTGGCTTGCCATGTCTATTTCATTGTCTCTCAAAACGTTCAGAAATCTGTTTTATAACAATACATATTTCATTATGGCGTATTTTTTTATTAAATAATAGCTATTGAATTTAAGATTAATTTGTTTTTTGACAAAATTATCGTTTTCTTCGACTTCAATCGACTTTTTACAAAAATGTCGTTTATCATATTTTAGTAGTCACAATCTAAAGTGATCTTCGTCTAGCTTATATGAATATAAGCTAGACGAAGATCATGTCTAATGCACACGTTCAGCCCCACCCAGTGTTAGTTGAGAACAGTGCACTCGAAATTGTTGATGAGTACATAAGATACTTGGGACATACAGTCCAGTTAGGTAGGTCCAGTTTCAAGAAAGAGTTCAACCGCTGAATCCAACTCGGCTGGGCAGCGTTTGGGAAACCACGACATCTTCTCGTCCAAAATTCCTCAGTGCCTGAAGACGAAAGTTTTCGAACAGTGCGTGTTGCCAGTGATAACGGCTACGGCTCCGAAATATGGTCGCTAACTATGGGCCGGATTAGAAGGCTCAGGGTTACTTAGCGGGCGATGGAGAGAGCTATGCTTGGAGTATCCCTGCTTGATCAAATGAAATGCGTCAGAAATAAGGAGATGCGTAGACGAACCAGAGTAACCGACATAGCTCGAAAAGTCGCTAAGCTTAAGTGGCAATGGGCGGGGCGGAGCACATAGTTCGTAGAACCGATAGGCGTTGGGATCCCAAAGTGCTAGAATGGCGGCCTCGCACCGCAGAGTTGGACGACTCTCCCAGTAGGTGGATGTCCATCCACCTCTCAAGCGTGTAGCTGGGAGCTGCTCTGTGGAGATTCATGCAGGAGGCTTTCGTCCAGCTGTGGACGTCTATAGGTTAAGACGACAACAATGATAGTGGTTTAAATTACAATTTTCGGCACTTATTTCACTCATTATTTAATATTTCCAGCTTATTCATTTCTTAGTATTTGTTTAATTATGAGTGTAAATTGAGACAGTGCGTCACAAATATACTATATATTGAAAGTTTCTAAATTCAATGGAGGCTATAAATATATATTTTCGTAAGACCTTATCCAAAAATAGTTCTATATTGAAAATCATACAGTTGATGGTATAATGATTGATAATTAAAAAGAAATTGATTATTTGATAATAATATAAGTATTTATAAGATTGTATATAAAATAATGTGATATGTGAAACAAACGATATTTTCGTAAGAATTAAGTCTACGCATAAATAAATATCTCAATTCTCAAAATACAAATAAATCTAAAAATCTATACTTGGTGATTTTTTTTAAGAAAATACAATTTCATACAATATTGCATGATGTAAGATAGAGTGAAGGAGTTATTAAACGTTTCATGAGACAATGAAATAGACATACCAATCCACAGTGTAAAAATCAACCACAGAATTTAAGCAGAATTTTGAGTTGATTTGGTGAAAAAATATCTTTATGTAAAAACTGTTTGTTATGGTGCCGTTTGCTTCAGAAAGTACCAATTTTAAGTTAAAAAACATCTACGCCAATTTAATATTTTTCCAATACCGGGATCCCGGGATCCCGGTATTGAAAAAAATCTTTCCGGTATTAATACCGGTATTGAAAAAAACCGGTATTCGAAAGCCCTAGTATTTACCTCATCATTTCAAACAATAGACTTAGTCGATTTCTAATGTGAAACGAACACAGTCTATTTGTAATTATAATTTTTCAGATTTACAATATCAGACAGCGAGCTGCCGTATTTCTTTCATTGGTGGGCCCGTAGGGACGGCACGGGTAAGTGCTTTGCTTTTTACACTCTCTCTGCGTCGTATTCCTCATTGCTGAGGGTCGTCACCCCTTTCCATTAGATAATCACGTTTTCTTGGGATAATAATGCGGTGGGTTCCCAGGTCCATCCGCAACACACTTTTTACACGCTTAAAGCCTTATATATATATATATATATATATATATATATATATATATAACTAGCTGATGCCCGCGACTCCGTCCGCGTGGAGGGATGAAAAATAGATGTTGGCCGATTCTCAGACCTACTCAATATGCTCACAAAATTTCATGAGAATCGGTCAAGCCGTTTCGGAGGAGTATGGGAACGAAAATTGTGACACGAGAATTTTATATATAAGATATACTTAGGTATATGAATGATTTGCTTGTAATTCAATAATTTATTAAACCCTGACCCTGTAACATTACAATAAGATTTAAATGTTAGTTATTAGTTAAAACTCTATGTGAGATCATTCAAGAAAATAAATAAATAACTCGTAACATTGTAAGTACAGAATGTTTAAAAAAACAGTATTTACCTTTCGGTAGTCTTAGAACTTACTTTTTAGGTTCTTCCACTTTCAGAGATTTCAGTCGCTACATCCATCGTAATCCCAAAAAAAAACACTTTAAACAACTAGGTACTTTTTAAGGATTCCCTACCCAAAGGGTGCTATTACTAACTCCACTGTCCGTCTGTCTGCCTGTCTGTCACAAAGCTATATCTCATGAACCGTATTCGCTAGACAGTTTCACAGAGTGTGTATTTCTATTGCCGCTATAACAACAATTAATAATACCTAAATGTTTTTTTAAATATTCATTAAACTTTCTTGTGTTAAAAAAAACAAGTGCTTTTGAATCGTCAAATGAATCTACCACCGGTTCAGAATGTATTTTTCCAGTTCGTCGCATGGTGTACGAGCTGATTCGTCAGGGGCGGCTGATGTTCGTCGGGGGAGGCTGGGGCATGCACGACGAATCGTCCACTAGCTACCAATCCGTTATCGACAGTTATACTTACTCTTTGAGGTTAGTATAGTGAGTTATTGGTATAAATATACCTTAGTAGAATCAAAGATAAGGAAATCAGTTGGCAGAATGGCCCCTTGGGTGAAACATGCCAACTTCCTAACTCCTGAGTCGCGGGCATCAGCTAGTAAGTAGTGAACACAACAATTTGGACAAGCCCAATATACTTATTTAAAACTAATTAAAATATTGTTACTCTATTGTTGTTGTTGTTAGTTGTTGTTTTTCTGTTTTTCTTCGTATTTTATAATATTTTGTACAAGAATAAAAAAGTCAGTTCGCTTCGAAATACGGGGCTGTAAAGCATTGAGTTACCCAGTTTAGTTTAACCCAGTATGATATATGCACTCGAAGGACCAATAGACTTTGAGATTCTGGGTAACATTAACTTAATTAAACCCAGAGCCGTAAATCCAGTTAGTAAAAAAGAACAATTTCAGGAAGCTGAACGCAACTTTTCTGTCGTGCGGCCGCCCACTTGTGGGCTGGCAAGCGGACGCGTTCGGCCACTCGCGCGAGTACGCGTCTCTGGTCGCTCAGATGGGCTTCGACGGTTTGTTCGTCAACCCGATCAGTTTCGACGACGAACTGATCAGAATGGAGCGACGGGCCTTGGAGTTTGTGTGGCGAGGGAGCGACGACTTAGGTAAAGAACTTAAAGAACAAACTGAATATAATTTAGATTACCCTGTGATATCGGCTTCAGCGAAGCTTCGCCCCTATACACTTATGCTGAGATCTATAGAGCGTACTTTGACTTAGCTCAGACTTTACTCAGAGTGAAAACGAGATGGACTTATGTGAGTAACATAAATCTGTCTCGTTTTAACCATGTCTTAAGACTTAAGTCTAAGCAAGTCAAAGTTCGCTCTATAGATCTCACACTGAGACTGACTGTGCATAATCATGCTAATATTATAAATGCGAAAATCAGTTTGATTGTTGGTTTGTCCTTCAATCACGCCGCAACAGAGCGACGAATCGACGTGATTTTTGGCATGGGTATAGTTGAGGACCTGGAGAGTGACATAGGCTACTTTTTATCACGGAAAATTAGGGAGTTCCCGCGGGAATCAAAAAAACTTAAACCACGCGGACGAAGTCGCGGGCATCAGCTAGTTTAAAATAAATAAATCTTTGCATATATTCCAGGTGCAGAAACAGACATATACACCCACAAGCTATTCGATGGTTACTGGTCCCCGCCAGGGTTTTGCTTCGGGAGCACGTGCTCCGATCCACTGCTAGTGGTTTCGGATAGCTTGTTCAATAACGTTGCTGAGAGAGTAAGTATATAACTCTCGGTCTTATGCCTGATTCAGAATAGATTTAACGCAAAAATGTAGTACAATCTTCTCTGCCTCAACTGCCTCGTTGGTCTAGTTGTTAGCATGTTCGACTGCGGCTGACGAGGTCCTGGGTTCGAGCTCCAGGTCGGGTCCATTATAAGTATTGGCTTTTCTGATAAGAAATTCTCAGTAATAGCCCGGAGTTAGGAATTTGGCGGTGTTTCACCCTCGTGCCTTGGAGAGCATGCAAAGCCATCGGTCCTGCGCCTGTACGCTTACTCTGAGTTTTTACATTGCAAATTCGATTGACGTTGTGAGCGTTCACTCATATTAGCGTTAAAGTAAAATGAACCTTAGTTGCATATGCTTAGAGCTCATTTCATCATTTCGTGTATTTATTCACAGCCAGCGCTCCAAACGCAAAATTTGTGACTTTAAAGCAAGAGCTTTTGGGTCCATTTTACTTTGACGCTAATGTGAGTGAACGCTCACTACGTCAATCGAATTTGCAATGTAAAAACTCAGAGTAAGCGTATTGATCTCTTTCCGATCGTGTCGTGTCCCATTCGGGACGAAAATTGCGGACGACCACCTTACTGGTCGTCCGTCCGGTGTAGATGCACGATTGTGCATTCTCGAGTCATCATCGTTACATTGAATTAAGCTTCTATAGTTCCTTCATTATCATGGACTCCCGCAAAGTAACGCTTGCTTCTATTCTAGCCAATATTTATTTCGATCTGTCCATCAGTCTGTTTTTTCCTCTATTCTCAGATCGAGCAGTTCATAACTCAGATCCGATATCGACAAGCGCCTTACTACAACACTAACCAAGTCATGGTTATGATGGGCCAGAGGCATGGCTACTTCGACGCTAAGATGTGGTTCAATAATATCGATACTTTGATACAGTGAGTACCACTCTACAGGTTTTGAAGTGAAACTTCTTTAGAATCATTGTGATTTGAAAATTCGATGAAACGTAAAAATTAAACGAAATAGCGACACCAAAAAGAGAGAAACATATATAGGATTTAGCCTGCGAAAGAATGAGATAGAATACAAGTAGGCTACTTTTCTGAACTTTCACTTCTGCCGTGTGTGAATTGCACACACGCCTCTTTTTTTTAATTGTGAGATAGGACGACGAGAATCATGTTTAGTGCAAAGCAATGATGAGGTCTAGGTTGGAACGGAAATGTTACAAAATGTAAATAATTATACTAATATTATAAGAGAGCAACAGATCGACATTATTAGGGTTCCGTACCTCAAAAGGAAAAAACGGAACCCTTATAGGATCACTTCGTTGTCCGTCCGTCTGTGTGTCAAGACCCTTTTTCTCAGGAAATCAAAATCAAAAAAATCAAACTTCAAAGCCAATACAATCAAAAGATACAGCCGTTTAAGCTGCAAATTTTTGAATTTTCTTGCACTCGCAAGGGAATCAAAACCTACAGGGTACTTCCGGTGAACTCAGAATCTTGAAATTTTGTACGAAGCAACGTCTTATAGCACAGAGAAAGGAAAAATAGCGAAAAGCATAAATTTTTAGTTACATCATATAATATTTTTTTTTTTAATAATTTTAAACTTACTACCCGTTTCCGCATGAACGCGTAGAGGTATTAAATTGAAATTAAAATAGATAAGTGGGATAAAAATACTATAACTTTTACTTATATATGTAGGTACGTACTTAGGTTTGTACGGAACACTCGGTGCGCGAGTCCGACTCGCACTTGGCCGGGTTTTTTTTTGCTTAGGTATAGCTGTTGAGGACCTGGAGAGTGACATAGGCTAGGCATATAAACTGACAAACAAACACACTTTCGCATTTATAATATAAGTATGATTTAAAATATTAATGATTTATCTTAAATTAGGTATATTAATTTAGATTCTTTTTTAGGAAATTCAACGAAAGAACATACAAAAACAATGAGAAAATGCACGCAACGTATTCCACGCCGGCTTGTTTCTTGAAGGCTGTCTATGAAGATAAGTATGTTCAATAGTAGATATTTCAATATATTTATATTAAGAAATCTATTAAAAGTATGCTCCTGAAAAAAAGCTTATTATACTGTTGAAGATTATGTAAATGATAAAAGAGCATGGATATGACTCGCTCCAGCAATGCTAAGGACAGCGGTTACTTATGTACCCATTGATATAATAATAATTGTAAATGAATTATTTAAAAAGAGCAACCACCGAGTTTCCTGCTGGTTCTTCTCGGTAGGAATGGTATTCCGAACCAGTGGTAGACTCACTTGACGATTCAAAAGCACTTGTTATAAGTTTATTTGAATTTAAAAAATATGAGTTTGAGTTCTTTTAGGAGTTTTAGTAATAGGTAGTCAGTTGCATCGTAATTCTTAATTATATCGTAATTATTAACTTATTTTTTTTTCAGTCCCATGTTAGAGACAAAGCAAGATGATTTCCTCCCATACGCCTATAAAAAAAATACGTACACAACGGGCATGTATACCACACGACCGACTTTCAAATATTTGATCAGAGAATCCAATATATTTCTGCAGGTAACTACTAAGCCAAAACGATGCCGCTTACAAATAGATAATTTCTTACGCGCACAACGAGATAACTCGCGACGAGAGAGAGAGATGTTGTCGTTGCCGGCTAATTAGGGTTCCGTACCAAAATGGTAAAATGGAACCCTTATGGTGCGACTTTCTCCGTCTGTCTGTCCGTCTGTCCGTCTGTCCGTCTGTCCGTCCGTCACACTCGATTATTTCAGTAACTACCGAAGCTATCGACATGAAATTTGGAATAGTTGTGTATATTAGTGGCCCAAAGACACTGGAATTAAAAAAAATTGGAAATTATTTTTGTTCTTATTTAAAAAGGGGGGAAAATCTGAGGGTTGAAATTTAAAAGTGAGATAACTGTACTGTGTGGGGTATCATATGAAAGGGGTTACTTTGTACATTCTAAAACAGATTTTTAATTATTTTTAGTTATGATAGTTTTTGATTTATCGGGGAAAATGTCTTAAAAAAATACCGTTCCCCCCCCCCTTATCTCCGGAGTTTACCAATCGAAAAATTTGAAATAATTATGGTCAATAGGAATTTACGTATATTTTACAGGAAAACTATAGCCAATACTCTAACTAGCATAGTTTTTTTGATATTAACAATAAACCTCTACAAACAAAGTTAGTCTTGCGGTTCATTAACAAAGGTAATTATTTATTAATAATGGTACGGAACCCTTCGTGCGCGAGTCCGACTCGCACTTGCCCGGTTTTTTTTTTTCGTATACCTTAACATGCACAAAATGCGGTATTACAAGAAAAAAATAGTTGGCATGTAGTTAAGAGTTCGTAATAGAATAAGAATATTACTTTTATCTCTACTTTAGACGTAACGAGACAAGTCATATGTGTAACCATGTTAGCTTCGGTAGACAAATAGAGATAGACATAATTTTACTTGTGCGCTTGCTAGCTTTACAGGTCCAATCTCGTTATGTGCGTTTTAATGTATCTTCACGTCACGATTTCGTCCGCGTGGATTAAGTTTTTTAATTCCCGAAGGAACTCCTTAATTTTCCGGTATTAAAAGTAGTCTTTTGTCCTTCCCCGGGTCGAAACCTAGCTCTATACCAAATTTCACCAATGTTATGCTGTAGCCCATATTTTCTACCGACGTTGAATAAATAACGTCGTGGTCATCGACGTCACGTGGGCTAAAGCATAACAAACAGACAGACAGATAGTACAGTATGGATATGGATAAGTATTATATTAAGTATAGGATGATTTTCAGATGGCGAAGCAGTTACACGTTTTGATAAATTTAGGAAATTATGATAAAATGTTTGAAGATTTCAATTGGATTATGGGTAAGTGGATAAACGAATGTAAAAAACATACCTAATTACTTCTTCTCACATTGTCAAAAAAAAAAACAGTACTTTTTGGTACCAGTAAAAATGTTTAAGAGGAATTGCCATCAACGGGAAACTTTGAGAGTAGGTATTTAATTAATTATAGTGCCGTCGCGCTGCTCCTCGAATAGAGACCTATAACACCCGATAGGAACAACTGCAGCTTGGTGCGATTATATACCTATGAAAAACAGTCGAAATCTTACTTTCGTAGTCTCCCGTTTCCTCCTCCAAAACCGAACCGATTATAATTATTTTTTTCAAGAATAATTTAAAAAGGACTCGGGCTATGTCGGTAGGCATGTTATTCTTTTTGTGGTTTTATTCGTCAAATTTATTTGTGCGATGTCTGAAGATAGCGCGAAAACTGAGCCATTTTTGCAATTTTAGAAAGTTCCATGTTCTTAAACTTATTCATTTATCGAAAAAAATAAAATATTGGGTCATGGTACGGATACATATGAATTTTATGGGGTAAGAATATTTTCTCTGTTGTAATTAATTATCCACAGAGTAACCAGATGAATATGTTTGTATGGAGAAACATTTTTGTTTCCTCTTAAGATAAGATAATATAAGATAAGCCTTTATTGACAATTTTTTCAAAATCATAATATTAGGAGTTACAATTTCCATTAAAAGTTTATTAATTACATAGGTTTTATACAATAAAAGACACCGATAATATGATAATCTTAATTGTCTTGCTTCCTAGCAAAGGCCTCCCCCAGGCACTTCCATATTTCTCGATCGTAAGTTTTTCTTTTCCATTGTGTTCCACCCGTCTTTCTTTTAGGTCATCTTCCCATGGTCTGCCCCTTCTTCTCTTTCCCTCTCTTGGGTACCATTCCGTTACATTTTTTGCCCAATTTGGTTTCTTGTTTCATCAGATGTCCAAGCCCACTTCCATTTAATTTTTTTGATGGTATAAGTTACGTGTGTGATTTTAGTTTTCTGTCTAATACATTTAAGATGTAATTTATCCTTGTTTTTTACATTTAATATGCTTCTTTCCATGTTGTGTTGACATGTCTCCAGTTTTTTATAATTTTCTTTCGTTAGAGCCCATGTCTGGCAACCATAGGTCATGCTGGGTAGTAAACACGAGTTTTATGTCTGACTTTTTAGATTGAGTGGTATTGCTGGGTTTTTTGTTATTTCTCTCAGAGCCAGTACTTATTCCACGTTATATTTATCCTGTTCTGTATTTCTTTAGAAGTAAGGTATTTTGGAGAAATAATTTGGCCGAGATAAGTATACTCGTTAACATATTCAATTATATTGTTGTTGACTTGGATAGGCTGCTTAATACGATTTGTCATTAATTTGGTTTTCGATATGTTCATATTTAATCCAACTTTATGACTTTCCGCTGCTAATTGATCCAGCATTTCTTGTAAATAATTGAAGTTGTCCGATAACAAAATAAGGTCGTCGGCAAATGTTTTCGTGGTTTAGCAATTCTCCATTTATCTTTATTCCATATCCTGTCCAGTCCAGATTTCTAAATATTTGTTCTAGAGTGGTGGAGAAGAGTTTAGGCGATAGAGGATCACCTTGTCTTACACCTTTTTTAATTTCAAACTTTTCTCCTACCCTTTCTGTCTTTATTCTTGCTTTCATGTCCTTGTATATCGTTTTGATTAAGCGGATATACTTTCTGTCTACACCCTGGTTTTCCAGTGCTTCCCAAATCATTTCATGTTTCAGAGAGTCAAATGCCTTTTTATAGTCAACAAAGGCTAGGTAATAAGGCATATTGTACTCATTACATTTTTCTATGACTTGCTTTATTGTTTGTATATGATCGACTGTTGCAAACCCACTGCGAAATCCTGCTTGTTCTTTTGGTTGGTTCTCGTCCAAAGTTTTGGTTATTCGATCGAGTATTATTTTTGAGAATATTTTATAGAGGTTAGACATAAGACTAATGGGTCTATAATTATTGATGTCATATCTATTTCCTTTTTTATGTAATAAAATTATAGTTGATGTTGTCCATTGAGTCGGTATTACTTCTCTTTCCAAAATTTCGTTGAATAAGTTAAATAAATGGTTAATTATAATATCCAATGTGCCTTTTAAGAGTTCGTTAGATATACCATCTTCCACCGGCGATTTCCCACTTTTTTGGGATTGTATAGCTTTTCTTATTTCACTTCTCATTATTACAGGTATTTCATCCTCGTTCTCTTTGTAGTCCAGATTTACTGATAACGAAGTTTGGTCATTGTACAGGTTTCTATAGAATTTTGTTGCTGATTTTAATATCTCAAGCCTTTTCGTATGGTCTTTCTTGCCTTTATCCTTCATTTTTGGAATCCAGGGTGTATTTATTTCCAGTTCTTTAAGTGCTTTCTTTAGGCCTCCTGATGTTTCTATGTGGAATATAAACCTCCTCCTCATAATATTTCCTCTTAAGTCCAGTTATATTCCAGGGGTGGTGCAAGACCATAACATAATATCAGGGGTGATGCGCGACCACGTCGTTAGCTACTACATAGATAAACTGCATTCTGCCGTGCAGTGGTCCACCGAGCTATTGGAGGATGCCTTCAAGTGAGTGACTGAATCCATTAGTGTATCGCAGTTAATCAATCAATACCAATTGACGTAGCTACGTAGTTTTTTCCGTGGTGTCACCTGAATCAGGGTTCAGGCTGAAAATCAGCGCTGTATGGTTAGTGCTTGCACTGAACATACAGCATTATGCAGAGCCTGGGCCATTTTTTGGGTTTAGTTCATCCCTGCGCCTCATCGGTGTTGTTTAGATTCTAGATCTTGTTTAGATCGTTGAGGTGCACGGGTGATCCTCCTCTTTATGTGTGTTTGTTATGTATGGCACAATTTGGAAATAAATATTTTTTTTCTTTCTTTCTTTCTTCAATATTTAAATCAAGGAACAAGAAGCTTAATTTGCTATATCCGCTTAAGCAGACATATCTGTTTTTTGTTCCACTACAAGTTAACCCTTGACTGCGATCTCACCTGATGGTTAACTGATGACGCAGTCTAAGATGGTAACGGGTTAACCTGTTAGGGGCGTCGTAGTTATATAAAACCCATACCCCTATTCGGTTTCCACACGGCATCGTACCGGAACGCTAAATCGCTTGGCGGCACTTCTTTGCCTGTAGGGTAACTAGTCACGGCCGAAGCCTCCCACTAGGCCTCTCTCTCTGCGTCGTATTCCCCATTACTGAGGGTCGTGACCCCATTTCATTAATCACATAATGGCAGGGATTTTCTTTACCATAGAAACATAAAGTCAATAACGTAACGGTTTTGATTTTACTCCCAATACATTTTCATATCCCGGGCTTATAATATATGAAAATCGATTCATAAGGAGTTAACTCCGAAAACGAAATGTTAAACATCAATGATCTTTATTTTGTTTTCTGTGCTACTTGTTCCAGTAAAATACGTAAAAGTTCATACAAAACCAATTATCTGCTGTGCTATCTGAATATATCTTCGTGTCCTAATACGAAAACGGACAGATTTCATGTAAGTGAATCAGCAGAATAATTATTTATTACAAGAATAAAATATAATTAAGTAGGTATTAGATTTTTATTATAAGTCCCACAAACTTATCTGACCGCTAGTAGATATGAAAAATAAAATAAAAACTAAACAGGTACCTATAAAAATTAGTTCCAATTTTGGAAATCGAAAATTTTTAATTCAATTCTATATTATTCAAATTAGGTACACTGTAGGTACATTTATTGACTTCCAATCAAATCAAATCAAATCAATCAAATAAATACTTATTATAAATGCGAAAGTTTGGATGGATGGATGTATGGATGTATGGATGTTTGTTACTCAATCACGCGCCAACGGCTGAACGGATCTGGCTGAAATTTGGCACAGAGATAGAATATAGTCTGGAATAGCACATAGGCTACTTTTTATCCCGGAAAATTAAGGAGTTCCCGCGGGAACCAAAAAACCTCAATCCACGCGGACGTAGTCGCGGGCATAAGCTAGTAAATATTATAAATGCGAAAGTTTGGATGGATGGATGTATGGATGGATGTTTGTTACTCAATCACGCCCCAACGGCTGAACGGATCTGGCTGAAATTTGGCACAGAGATAGATTATAGTCTGGAATAGCACATAGACTTTTTATCCCGGAAAATTAAAGGGTTCCCGTAGGAACCAAAAAACTTCAAACCACGCAGACGAAGTCGCGGGCATTCGCTAGTTACTTATAAAATATTATGGTGATAATCTGTTACGGTATCTACGATATTAAAACTAAAGCTACGAGGGTTCCAAACGCGCCCTGGTCTGAGAAGAGACCAAAACAAATTCAGCCGTTTTTAAAAAAAATATCACCATTTCACTAATCATCTTAAACGGAACTATTTTTTCACTAGGAAAATGTTAGAATGTGCGAGAGAGAAGGATGCTTAGGATACTGCGCTGTCTTAAATTAATTGTATTACTTACAGATAACTATCTATAACCCGCTAGCTTGGCCCGTGACTATGCCCGTCCGGTTGCCGATAAGGAACACGAAATATGAGGTCTTCGATCCATCAGGTCAGTTCCACTATGTTCCAACTTTATGACCCACTAGTTGATGCCCGCGATTTCGTCTGCGTGGATTAAGATTTTTTAATTCCCACGGGAACTCCTTAATTTTCCAGAGTAAAAATGTCACTCGATCCGGTTCCTCAACTATACCCATTCAAAAAATAACGTGTATTCGTTGCGGCGAGATTGAAGTACAAACCAATAAATCAACAAACAAACACACTTTCGCATTTATAATATTAGTATGATATGATACTAATATTAACAGTGCGAAAGTGAGTCTGTCTGTCTGCTCTGCTATGCTTTCACGGACCATATTTTCAACGGCTGAATGTATCTGGATGAAATAAGGCACAGGCATAGATTATAGTCTGGAATAACAGCATAGGCTACATTTTATCCCTGAAAATTAAAAAGATCCCGCAGGAACCAAAAAATCTCAACTCACGCGGACAAAGTCGCGGGCATCAGCTAGTTTATAATATTAGTATGGACACCGTTAACTAAATGATGCCCGCGACATTTTTCGCGTGCATTTAGAGGTTGGTTTAGATCCCAAGGGAATTACTAAGGGATAAAGTCTTTTCCGGGATAAAAAGTCAAATACTTATAAATGTTTTTTTTACAGGAACAAAAATCAAGGCCATAAAAATACCAATCCCAGACCAAGTCTTTGATATCCCGAACAGAAAGATTCCAGTTTCAAACGAGCTAGTGTTCATAGCAGAGAACATCCCACCGCTGGGACTTAGAGGCTACTTCATACAAAAAGCCATCAAAACGCGATCGAAGAGATCCTTAATAAAGAAAATAAACAAAAACCAACAGAAAAAGTACTATATACGACAAACGGCGAAAGAAAATCGTACTTACATCGATCAATCGCAAGATTATGATGATTTTGATGAAACCAAAGGAGAGACTAAGATTGGGTTTGGAAGTGATAAATTTGATGAGGTAAGCGATTTAATTCGAACCGCCAGGATATGGAATGCCCATTCCTCCTCCTCTTTTAATATAGACCTTCAAATCAACAGTTAACGGGCGTCTTCTAGGCAAGAGCGCTCCACCTGAGGCTGCATCACCACTTGCAAGCAGTTCTGATTGCAGCCAAGCGCTAGCCTATATATTTAACTAGCTTTTGCCCGCGGGTTCGCTCACATTAGGTTCAATTTTCATACATATTTCAAAGCACTGTTATACCCCCTTAGGGGTTGAATTTTCAAAAATCATTTCTTATCGTATTTCTCCGTCATAATCTATCTCTATCATATCTGTATGCCAAATTTCAGCTCGATCCGTCCAGTGGTTGATAGATCAGTCAGTCACCTTTCCCTTTTATACTATACTAGCTGTTGCCTGCGACTTCGTCCGCGTCGAACTCTTGAATTTTCCGAGATAAAAAGTAGCCTATGTCCTTCCCCTGGATACAACCTATCTCTGTACCAAATTTCATCAAAATTGGTTGAACAGATGGGCCGTGAAAGCGTAGCAGACAGACAGACAGACACGCTTTCGCATTTATAATATTAGTATGGATTTAGAAAGAAATGAAGTCTAAGACCTGAGTCTTCGAGGCAGTGCGTGTTGCCAGTGATGACTTACGGATCCGAGACGTGGTTGATATGGCCTAAGGGCCTGATAAGAAGGTCCAGGGTTACTCAGCGGGCGATGGAGATAGCTATGCTGGGGTCTTCTCAGCAGAACCTGCTTTCCGAACCGGTGGTAGGTAGTGTCAAAACATGACGTAACATAAGAGACACCTGTATGTCCTACATGTTTTAAATAAATTGAGTTATTGAGTAGCCCTACGTGATCATTCATCATTTTAATTTTAAAAAAGAGCAAATGCTGAATGTCTTGCCGGTTCTTCTCAGCAGAATCGATTTTCCGAACCGGTGGTAGAGTCAAAACATGACGTAACATAAGAACCTGTATGTCCTAACTTCTACATAAAATAAATAAATTCAGTATTGAGTATCACCCGAGAGGAATGAAAAATACAAACTTTTCATTCCGTTAAGCTCTCGGACGTTCAATGTAGGTCATCCATCCAAATACGGGCATGGCTCAAAGTTGCTTACCCAGCGCAATCTTTATTTGTTATAACAACACCACAAGTCCTTCAAATTCCCAACTACAGTCCCACAAACTTGACTGACGCGGTGGCCAAAATTGGAGCTAATTTTTATGCCTGTTTAGTTTTTGTTTTTATTTAATTTTTCATATAGACCAGTGACGCTGTCACCGGGTCAGATATTAAGTTTGTGGGACTATACTTACATATATTTATACTAGATGATTCCCGCGACTTCGTCCGCATGGATTAAGATTTTTGATTCCCGCGGGAACTCTTTAATTTTCCGGGATAAAAAGTAGCCTATGTCCTTCCCCGGCATACAACCTACCTCTGTACCAAATTTCATCAAAATCGGTTGAACGGACGAGCCGTGAAAGCGTAGCAGACAGACAGACAGACAGACAGATAGACAGACAGACACACTTTCGCATTTATAATATTAGTATGGATTATGTAACTTGACTTTTGCCGACTTTTTTTGTAGATCAATGATTATGACACAGTGACACCAAAGTATAAGAGCGATGTCGAATCAAGTATTCAAGATTACGATGATAATCATTTTATTAGCGTTGATAATGATTTGCCTGTCAAGAATATTTATCAATACGAGATGTCTAGCAATAATAAAGTATCAATCAATAAAAATTACGAATCCTATAGTAGAGGCAGCTATACTGAATCGGCTGTTGCGAAATATGATGAAAACCAAATGACAGCGATTAATAATGGATCAAATATTCAAAATAATGATGAATTTGAAAATTTTCGTTCAATTAGGGGTTCAGATAATAAAACTTCAGATGAACTTGACTATGACTCTTATGAAAATGAATTAACTACAAAGACTTACGATGAAAATGAATCTACATCTGTAGATAATAAAACATCAAATGTTAAAAGTGATGATGGTTTCGAAAATATATCTCATGACGACGAATCAAACAATACAACCTCGGAGGAAAATGAAATGAATAGTGATAAATCTGGTGCAATGCAAATGCCAGCTATAAATAATGAAACAACTAATAAAAGTTACGAAGATACCGAGATAATTAATGATGATGATGAATCTACCGGTAAAACTGTTAATGATATTGAAAAGTCTGTCAATAATAATGAAACAACTAGTCAAAATACTGATGACAGTGATATAACTAATAATGACAATGAATCGAATAATAAACCTTTAGATAAAATCGATAAACCTGTGAATAATAATAAATTCACTAGTCCAAAATATAGTGGTGAAAGTAATATTACTAATATTGACAGCGAATCGAATAATACAACGTTTGATGAAATTCAAGAACACGACAATAATAATGAACCAATTACTCAAAACGTCGAAGAAAGTGGCATAACTGATGTTAACAATGAATCAAGAAATAATATTCTTGATGATATTCAAATTAAAGACAACGTTGAATTAACTACTGAAAATGTTGATGAAAACGAAAAAGCCTATGTTTACAATGAATTAAATAACACTCTTAATGACAGCCACGTTACAGATAATAACGACTTAATTAATGTTGATGAAAGTCGTATTACCAATGAGGATAATGATCCGAATAATACAGCTCTTCGTGAAATTCAAGAAACAGACGATAATGAATTAACTAATAAAAACGTCGATGAGACCGAGATAACGAATGTTTACAGCGAAACAAATAATAACACTCTTGCTGAAATCCAAGTAACCGATAATAATGAAATAATGAGTAAAAATGTTGATAGAAGTGAAATAAATAATGTGGACAGCAAATCGACTAATGCAACTTTTGATGAAATACCAAAACTTCTAGATAACAATTTACTAACTAGACAATACGATGATGATAATGAAGTAAATAATGTTGAAAATGAATTAAATAACAACACTTTTTCTGAAATCCAAGTAACAGACCATATTGCATTTACTAGTAAAAATGTTGATGAAAGTGATATAAGTAATGTAGTCAACGAATCGAATAATAAAACTTTTGATGAAATCCAGAAACCGATCGATAATAAAGAATCACCTAGTGAAAATACTGATGATATTACTCATGTTGAAAATGAATCATCTAACAGCACTATTGACGAAATCCACGTACTAGACAAGGAGGAGTCAGCAACTTCATATGTTGATGAAAATGGAATAAATCTTTATGTCAATAACGAAAATAGTAAAAAAATAGAAACTGAAATAACTACTACTGAAAATAATGAAGTACTAGATACTGATATACTGAAAAGTACTGTAGAAAATGTTGACAATACAAAGAAAACTTCAAAAGGAAATCAAACACAATCTATGCTGGACGTACTTAATAAACCTAAGTTTAAATCATGGGTGCCCGAAGAGGAAAACGAAAACTTTAAGGAGACAAGTTCTAATAAATTAGATAAAGATGAATATTATGCTCGAGAATCAAAAGATAATTTCATTAGAAATCAGGTAAGTACCTATTCAACTTTATAAATAAAAATTATGATATATATACCAAAAAATAAAATTTAACATCAACAAATATATCAAAAAATGTTTACTAATCTTACTCTATTTCAGTACATACAAATCAATCTGGATGAATACCGAAAAATAACAAGCCTGAACTTGTCCAATGGAGTCAATGCATCTCTAGATATACAATACTACTATTATATATCCGACGTACCAACAGACAATTCAACTTGGAAACCCGGAGCATACATATTTAGATCTGAAGATACAACACCTGAACCTATAATAGATTTTATTGAAACTAAAGTCTATAAAAGTGATATAGTAGAAGAAATACACACCAAATACTCCAAATATGCTTCTTTCGCTGTAAAATTGTACACAAATAATCCTATTGTAGAAATAGATTGGGTAATAGGTCCTATACCAATAAATGATGGTTTGGGTAAAGAAGTTTTTATAAGATACACAACGGATTTGGAAAATGAAGGTGTTTTTTATACCGATGCAAATGGTAGGCAGATGTTGAAAAGGATAAGGCATTTGAGACCTATGTATGAACCGTATGACTTGGATCCTATAGCTGGTGAGTCTATGGATACTAGATGATGCCCGTGCAACGTTCTTGTGGATTTAAGCTTTTAAAAAAATAAAACCCGTGTGAAATTCTCTGAAGGCTGAGGCAATTTTTGGATGTTATAATTTCTAAATTATCTCGGACTAGCTAATGCCCGCGACTTCATCTTTTGATTGAGGTTTTTTGGTCCCCGCGGGAACTCTTTAATTTTCCGGGATAAAAGCCTATATGCTATTCCAGATCATAATCTATCTCTGTGCCAAATTTCATCGAAATCCGTTCAGCTGTTCTGGCGTGATTGAGTAACAAACATCCATCCAAACTTTCGCATTTATAATATTAAAGTATAGATTAGCTTGCTAGTTGCTACCATTTTCGATTATATTACGATTATTACGAGTTTAACTTGTGATCTTTGTTAAATTATGTAAGCCTATGATTACTGTTACATGTAATTTGCATTATGCAGGTAACTTTTATCCCGTAACATCAAGAATTTACATTGAAGATTCAAAACGGAATTTACGATTTTCAATTTTCAATGATCGTTCTCAAGGAGGTAGCTCCCTTGTCGAGGGCGCCATAGATTTGATGGTACATAGAAGAATTTTGACAGATACCAGTGCTTCTTTTATAATAATTAACGAAACTGAAGATGGTAAAGGACTTATTGTAAGAGGAAACCATTATGTGTACCTAACTAAGGCTGATTATAAACAGAATAGAGTGTACGAGAAAAAAATTGCTAAAGAAATCGACCTGAAACCTCAAATAATGTTCAGTAGAATAAGCCAAGATTTAAGTAAAGATGTTTGGATAAATTATACAAATGAATTTACTAGTTTAAACAAAAAGCTACCTATAGGAGTTCATATTTTGACTTTACAAGAATGGAATGGGAGGACAATATTGTTGAGACTCGAAAATTATTTAGAAAAAGTTGATGCAGTTAAGAGTGGTATTAAAAACGTAAATTTAAAAGATTTGTTTGTTAACATTAAAATTTTGACTTTAACAGAAATGAATTTAGCAGCGAATTTGTTGTTGAAAGATAATGTTAAACTTAACTGGCGAATTAATGGTAGTTTTGTTAAGAATTTCAATGATTTCTATGGAAGTGATGGTAAAATTGAATATAGTAATGATGAATTGAAGGTAATTGATGATGTTAATTTGGATGATGGTATTATTTTAGTTCCGCAACAAATACGAACTTTTGTACTTGAGTATGAATATGTTAAGGATTAGGACAGTTAAAAAAATGGATCAAATATCTTAAATGGAATTTATTTAAAGGAATCATGTACTTAATATCTAATTAATTTACTAAGTAGATTAAAAATAATTTACAATTTTAAAATGTAAATGTATTTATTTCCTAAGTACAGGAAATAAATGAAATAACTAACACTTACGTTATATTACAATTTATAAGTTTTAATGTAGTATTTTAATAATAAAGATTTTTAGTACATTTCTGAAAATAGTGTTACATAACAATTATCATCTGAAGAATTAGATTGATAAAAATTGAGTTAGTACCTAGTCATAAGTCAAAACTGCAATAGTGCTGGCCTATTACAACTGATTTAGTCAATCTTTAGAAATGCCCAGAGCACTTGGTCTAAAACAAAACTTATCTTGCAGTGCCTAAATTCCTAGTCCAAAACTATTTTGCTACTTCAGATTTGGACTAAGCTATCCTGAATGTCCTGATTGATTCGTATGTCAAAAATAAACTACATAATTTTTAGTGTTTATTACATTTATTAGGTTTCTTCTGTAAACTGTTAAATCAACATCCTCAGCTAGTTTTAATTGTGATAACCATTCTAAACTAACAAAGTAGAATAGACATCAAATGTTGATGTAGTACATTGGAGTATTTCATACAGTCTGTCCATAGCCCTTCAGTTTTGACTTTTAATAAAGAGTTGCTGATTTGACTATTTATCAAATAATTATACAAGGTGTAAGGTAATTAGTATAACATACCCGCGGCTACCCATGTTAGATGGTGTATAGATATATTGGAAAAATGTCATAAGACATGTAGCTCATATCCTGGGGGAGTTATGTGGACTTCAAAATTTTAGAACTTACGTATTGTTGTAAAAAAATGCCCGACTAGTATCGGACTTCGTAAGTCGAAGTCAGTCACTTATCCTTACTTTATGAGCCGCCTTTCCCTGTGATTAATTTCTCGACTTACTCCATTTAAGTTTTGATCAATAATTAATTATTCTGTGTAGTTTGTTCTTTCAATGATTTGCAAATTGTAATGAATTGCCAAATTGCATAACGATACGATAATAATTATTATATTATCGCTTGTAGTACAGTTCTGACTTTAGGTGTAGAAGGAACAAAGGACTCCACAGGGTTGCCAAAATTTATTTACCATAATTAACTTATTAATTTTGTATGGAAGTTTTTGATAATTAATTTTGACTTTTTAACTCTACCATAGTGTTTATAACGTCAAAATGGCATGGGTAGCCGCCGGTATGTTATACCATTTACCTTACACCTTGTATATTTAAGTAATAATTGTATATTTGAGTTTGATTTTCTATAGCAATAATTTTGAGATTTTTAATAGTACTAATAGTAGGTACCTACTGCCATATGCCTAAAAACTAGATTCATTTAAAGGTCCTTTTAGCCTTCTGCTCTGCCGCATCGCTGGCCCCAATGAAAGTCCTCTTTAGCTTATGCTTCCGGCTCTCTCTGTACTTAGCTGACACCTTCTCCGCTAGTTGTGCTATTCTTTTCATGGTAGCGGCTGGATATCTGCAACAAATGGGACAATCTTTTAATTACCATCAAGCTTTTAAGGACTTTTTGAGCCTGTGTCCATGGAGAAAACTGTCTGGCTCTATGAGATGCTTTAATGACTCTGATAGTTGTAATAAGTTAAAGTATATTTATTTAAAATTAGCTGATGCCCGCGACTTCGTCCGCATGGTTTAAGTTTTTTTATTCCCATGGGAACTCCTTAATTTTCCAGGATAAAAAGTAGCCTATGTCACTCTCCAGGTCCTCAACTATCCTCATGCCAAAGATCACGTCGATCCGTTGCTCCGTTGCGTCGTGATTTTAGGACAAACCAATAAACAAACACACTTTCCCAAATATTATATTAGTATGATTAGTACTAACTAACACAGTAGGTACACTTTATGAACGTCAATTTAACAATGTTTATTAAGATATTATGATGGTGATAATTAACAGCAATATCTTAACAATAAAGCTAATAGTGGTCCAAACGCACCCTGGTCTGAGAAGAGCCCATAACAAACGTTTGAAGTAGTGATTTAGGAGATAGTGATAATAAATAAAATCAGGCTGAGTTTGTAGTGGTTATCAGACCAGAGGTCATTCGGAAAGTCTCATAGCTTTAGTTTTAAGATATTGTAATTAATTATCACTATCACATGTTATATTTTATTGGTATTCAAAAAGTGTACATTGCAACCTAATTTGAATAAATGGCTTTTGATTGTGGCTAAATAAAACAACCAGTTACAGACTCATTTGGACTCATTGACGTTTAGTTGACGTACTAAAGTTTCGTTTTACGTAATATAATCCGTTCCAAACATAAAAAGTATTAAAAAATGTAAATAATCAAGTAATAATCATATAATATGTGTACCGATTATTGGAAAAACGGAACGCGTGCATTGGCGCCAGAATTCAAATCGATGAGTCATCGTTTTAGTCGCCTTTCAGTTTAAAGGTTATAAGGTTAAATAAAAAACGTTTAAAGGTTATAGGTTAAATTATTTAACTAAAAAGGTATAAAGGTAGGTTATTATATGTATATTTAGTTACTTGAGTAATCAGCAACCATTCAATCCGACCCTGATTTGCAAACTCGATTTATTACATGTTACTATGCCATAATTTAAATAACTCTAAGTTAAACTCCGCGGTAAGGTATCGATACAGAATACCAAAATTCAGACGGATTGATTAGGTCTGCCTTACGCGTTCACCCAGCGTAGTGTAGCTAAGTACCAGTTTTACTGGTGATTCATGACAAATGATACACAAAACCGAATCGGCACACCCCGACTCCACACAGTCTTGTCTTCTTCTTCTTTTGTTTATTGGCTCCGCGCGTCGAGCGTTTGAGCCATAGTCAAGTTTTTTTTTTTTTTTTTTTAAATAAAACGGAGAAACTTATTTTAAAATAGTAAAATCAAAATTTAAAAAAAACGGAATTTTGGGAAGGATCAGAAAAGGGTACAAAATAATATAAAATGGAATAGACTTAATATACTTATGTACTAACAACATATATTTACAGTTTAATATCATTAAGTAAGATAAATGAGGAAAAAAGTTTATATACACAAGGTTCATCAGAGGACAAGAGGATGTCAACAGAAGTCGGAAATGGTATATGACACTGAATAAGACCCTGGTAAAATGCATCCCTGTTATATACTGGGCATGTTAAAAATATATGGTTCAAGTCACCCACCGCACCGCATTCACACAAATCACTATCCACAATTCCAAATTTCGCCAGTTGAACAGGTGAACAAACGTGACCCAAACGCATACGCGTCAAGATACACGTCACCCTCCTGCCCAACCTCAAACGTGAGAACCATGGCTTTGACGGAATAAAGTTTTGAATCCTAGCATATGTTCTACCTTTTGACTGGCTAGAGGTCGCCCAAGCCACTCTCCAAGATTCTTGAAGGGAATGTTTTGGTAATGTACACAAATCATAGGCAGAGTTACAATAGTCTGCATATGCCATATCTCCGCATAAAATAGCCTCGTTAGCAAGCTGATCAGCACGTTCGTTTCCCGAAATGCCAGAGTGACCTGGTACCCAGGAAAACACCACTGTACAGCCTCTTTCTTCACACGTAACTAGGAGGTTTCTAATTTTAATAACAACATGGTTAATCTGAGCAGATTTGAATGGAAACCTAGATAAAGCTTGCAGAGCACTCATAGAGTCCGTAAATATAATAGATTTCTTAAGTTTGGCAAGAAGTATATATTCAACTGATTTAAACAGACCAAGACATTCTCCAGTAAATACAGATGATTCAGGCGGTAGTTTTATTTTTTGGACTATATTAAACTGAAAATGGAAAACTCCCACTCCGACTGTGCCATCTGGTGCATGCTTAGAAGCATCGCTATATATGTAATGAAAATCCGTAAATTCATTTTCTTTCAATATGTTCACATATTGAGGAGCTTCCAATTGGTTTCTTGGAATATCTGGATTGATCCTAACATTCGGAGAGATTATTAATGCTTTAAATTTACTATTAAAAATAGGATAACAAAATGAATTATACATCGGCGCTTGTATAGAGCAAAATATTCGATAGCTTTTAATAAGGCAGGGAGGAGATTTACGAGACCAGTATGAACAAGTATCTATGAATGTCAAAAGGAGTTGAAGTTTATCACGTAAAGGATGATGAGAAAATTGCATGGCTTTAAATAAATACCTATCAGATATAAATTGACGTCTTAAACTTAGAGGTGGTTCAACACACTCTATTTGCATAGCATTAATGGGACTAGATTTCATGGCTCCAAGGATGATCCTTAAAGCTTTGGCCTGCACACCATCTAATTTGTTAAGAGCAGCAGCATTACAGGGTTCTAGAATAAAAGTGGCATAATCTAGTAAGCTACGAATGAGGGCGTTATAAATAAGACGCAGGGTCGAAGGATGGGCACCCCACCAAACACCGGTAAGACACCTGATCATGTTTAAGTTTCTTTCACATGTAGTTACAATATAGTCACAGTGAGGTACTCCAGTAAGTTTGGAATCTAAAATAACTCCCAAGAATTTTGCTTCAGACTTTACAGGAATAGAATTATCCTTATAAAGTACGCTGAAATCAGGTATAATTCTCCGTCTAGAAAATAGAACCACGGTGCTTTTACTAACAGACAATTCCAGTCCATTGACATCTAACCAATCATTTAGCTTATTAAGAGTAGTGGTTAAGCAGCTACTAGCTTTTTCTATAGAAATGTCCGAGATGTATATAAGAAGGTCATCAGCATATTGCAAGACATTTACATCTGAGTTCAAGGAGGTCTCTAAATCATAGGTATATACATTGTACAATAATGGACTAAGGACCGACCCCTGGGGCAGGCCTCTCCATACGAGCCTTGATAGTTGAGTACCACTGGGTCTAATATAATACATCTTTCAGAAAGCATATTAATGATAAATGTAATTAATAATTGAGGTACATGAAGGTCATGCAATTTTTTATGCATTACTGAGACCAGCACATTATCATACGCAGAGCTGATATCAAGAAAGGCCGCAAGAACTGACTTATTAGTCGAGAAAGCTAAACGAATATCCGAAACAAAAATACTAATATTGTCTATGGTGCTACGGCCTTTTCTGAATCCCAGCTGATTGGCTGTCAAAATGTTACTATTTTCAATGAAAAATTCTAACCTGTTTATAACAAGATGCTCAGCTATTTTGGCAAGGACTGAGGATAGGGCTATTGGACGAAAAGAAGAAACATCGGAGGCTGGTTTGTTTGGTTTTGGTATAGGGATTATGGCTTGGGTTTTCCAAGAAGAAGGAATATTACCAGACAACATAATGGCATTAATAATATTCAAATAGTAGTTCAAAGAAGCGTCACTGCAGTTTATCAAGAAAGAGTATGTATGTAATGCCATCTTCGCCTGGAGATGAATCTTTTACATAAGACAACACGCCTTTTAGTTCAGAAAAAGAAAAGGGAGCATTAAGGTCTGTATAACTACAAGCTACCGAGTAAGGAATACAACATTGGGTATTATTAAAGTCGGGAGCAGATGCAGGAGCCAACTTATCCATAAATTGGTCGGCTAGTTCAATAGAGAATGTACCTGATGAAGACGAATAGAAAGCTGATTTAAATCTTCTTATATTTTTCCAAACTACCGATGGGCAAATATCTGGATTTAAGGACTCACAAAAACGTCTCCAACCCTCAAATTTCTTTTTTTTGAGGAGCTTGCGAGTAGAACGGGCTATTTGGGTATAAATTTCGAAATTCTCTGCAGTCATCATGGAACAATATTTTTTCTCAGCCTCCTTCCGTTGCTTGATGGCTATAGTGCACTCATGATCCCACCAAGGAGGAAACGGAATTTTACCCTGTCTATTACTTCTTAATGGAAATAAAGCATTTGCAGCATCAATTAAAATTTTAGTAAACTCTTCTGCACATATTGTTTCATTACCACCATTAACAATAGGAAGGCTAGATAGTTTTTGTTCAACATAATGTTTGAATGTACTCCAGTCATCTGGCAGTTTATGCTTTAATTTAGAACTGTGTTGTAGGTTAGAAGGAGGGCAAGATCAACTGGTATATGATCACTGCCATAAGAATGGTCAAGTACACTCCAAGATATCAAAGATGCCAAACTCGGAGAGCAAAGAGACAAATCAGGAGCACTAAGGCTTTCACCAGGACCAGTGCGTCGAGTTGGAGTGCCATTGTTTAATATACATATGTTTTGAGAGTCTAAAATATCTGTCATCAATTCACCATAATAATTAGTGCTAGAACTGCCCCATGATTGATTTTGACAGTTGAAATCCCCAAGTACTAAAAATGGGCTAGGCAGGGTAGTAAGTAATTGACTAAACTCATTGTATAAGGAAGAAGAAGGATGAGGTATATACACAGAAATAATACAAATTTTATTTACAATCACAGCAATGGCATTAATGCCATCACTGAGAGAGGGGAGTGAAAAAATCTTATAGGAGAAAGCTTTGTTAATGAGTATGGCCACTCCACCATACCCATCCAGTCTATCATTTCTCACAGTAACGAAACCAGATATCCTGAAAAGAAACTCTGGTTTCAGCCATGTCTCAGAGAGACACATAGCCATAGGCTTATATTTATTTAGTAAGTAAATAATATCAGTTTTTTTACTTATGGCACTCCTGCAGTTCCACTGTAGGATTTTGTGGTCCATAATTAAAGATTTGGTTTAAAGCTGTCAATAATGAGTTGGCGGCGTTGGACGGTGAAGAGTTATTACTAGAAAATGAATTACTAGAATTAGAAAGTAATTTAATAAGTTCTAAAATTAATTCTGCAATAGATTTTTGAGGGATTGTATTTGAGCTATGTTTCAATACATAACCATCAGGCATTTGGGAGTTATAATTATTATATTCATTGTTAATCGATTCATGCATAGTGCGGTCATACCCTCCGGTTTGTTTAGGAGGAACACGACGTTGAACAAACACAGTTTTTCTATGAGAACTGTTTAGTGTAGGAGATACATATGAACTTGAGTTTGAGGTAGGATGATTTTTATTTCCAGATTGGGAAGGAGAGGAAGCTGTTACATCGGCATAAGGTTTTGAACATGGGGGGTGGATTTTAGCTGCCTCTGCATATGATATGCAGCTCTGGGCCATTGAAATTTTAATTTTTTGCTGTCTATCGAATTCTGGACATAACTTACTAGTGGCAAAGTGGCGACCAGTGCAGTGAAAACAATGAGCGTTTTCAGAAACAACGGTACAAGTGTCTGAGGGGTGTTCATCCCCACATTTAAAGCAACGTGGCTTTGATCTGCATTGTAACTTTGTGTGCCCAAATTTGAGGCAATTATAGCACTGTATGGTAGGAAAAATGTATAATTCAACAGAAAGAGCTGTATAGCACATGTACACCCTTTTTGGTAATATTTGACCATCAAACGTCAATACAACCATGTTAGTGTTAGAAAATAAAGCTGTACCATCAGTTACATTTTTTCTTTTAATTCGCCTCACCTTAATGATTTGACCACATCCCATAGGAACAGTGATGTTTTCCTGAATTTCTTCATCAGACCAGTCTTGGGGCACACCTTTCACTATACCTACTCGTGTAACAGTGAAACTGGGAATAAAAACTTTGTATGAAAGACTAGCTATTTGTGGGTTCTCTGTAAACAAATTGGCATCCTGATAATTGCTAAAATCCATCGAAACTCTATTTCTGCCTATACGTTTGAGACTGCCATTTACAATATTACTAATGTTAAACTTTTTCAAATCTTTGCCGAACTGTATTGGATGCAAAGTAACCGGATCATTAGGCGCTGTGGTTATTCTTTGGATGTGAACAGTGAAAGGTCCAGAATCAGTGCTAACATATTTTCTAGCTATTTGCGGTAGTGAGGGACCTGTCGAACTAATGGGTTGTGTAGAGGAGGCACCAGTATTAACAGGTGGAACATTTTTTTCATCTTGAGCATTATCAACAACAATAGGGGTCAATTTTTCATCAGAGTCATCACATTGACATATTTGATGTAATTTTCCTTCTTTAGTCCGATTTCTCTTAGTCTTGCAATGGCGGCATCTTTTGTGGGGTTTAGCGCGTTTTCTGTCCGAGAGATTAATAAGACCATCCTCCGTGTCCTTATAAGAATCATCGATAACAATATTATATCCTACAGGGGGACCAGGGTATGGCCCTGGACCTCCTGCAGGTCCAGGGTCATCCGGGGGATCAACCCCCATAATAATTAAAGGAAACTTACCAAATCAAAAATATGTACACTATTTAGTAACTAAAATAAAAATATAAATGTCTAGAAACTAATAATTAACTACTTAAACACCAAAAACCTCCACTGATCCACTTTTTCAAGTATTATAAATCAGAAACCGAAAAAACCCGTCCGCCAAATTAGAAGTTTCCCGCGCTTTTTCCACAGTCTTGTCTGCCCTACCCCTAGAGTGTTTTTTTTAAACGCGTAGCCAGAAGCTCGCGTAGGAGGTCCTGAATGAAGCGAGCCTCCGCAGCGAAACGAAGGTCGAGTAGGCGAAGCTTCATTCAGGGGCGACGAAGCGAGTCTTCTGGCGTAGCCCATTCTAATTAAGAAATTAACCTTTTCTACTACCTAAAACAAAAGGTAAGGTAGTTTATAGTAGGTATAATTAATTAAAAGGTATAAACGTAAAACCTAACCTCAAAATTTTTAAAAATTAAAATCTCGGAAACTACTAAAATTCGGAACGTCTTACTTTGAGGGGGGTATATTCCCTCCCCCCTCCTCTACCCCCTCCGTCGCGGGGAGTATACTATAGCCCAGCCTGAAACGGACTACGCTAAGAGTAACAAATGTTTACCTGCAACCCAGAAACTCAATGTTAGTGAAGATCTGTGCCAGGGTGATCAACTCCGACTCATCAAAGTCGTCCTTATGTTCCATCATGAAACTGCGACGCACGTCCCACTGCTCGTCGGACTCGTGTTCTGTGCGCAACGCATCTATGTCTACTGAAGGTTTCATTTTACTTCAGTAAACTACGTAAAAAGGCAAAATTATTCGCGTTGTTTTTATTTTTTTCTTCTTCTTCTTTTCTTGGTTTTTGGCTTTCAGTAGTGCCAAAACAGCACAGTGCACTTCGCCAATGTCAAGTAACTTGAGGGAGGCACGAAGGAGATTGGCCGGTTACAGAGTGCCAAAATTACTGAAATTCTCTGTAATAGAAGGCATATTTATATATTTGTTAGTAGACTACACTAAATAATAATACACCATATAGAGACAAACACAAATAAATATACAAATAAAAGGAGACTACTATAGTATAAATTACAATTTAAGTTTGTTAATTTTAAAATATTTACAAAGATACTTAACATAAGGGCTATAGGCTAACATTAGGACACACTCAACATTCAAGGGGCGGGGAACTTTAGGGGGAAGAACATCATATAATTTATAGAGAAGTTTAGGACAGGAGAACAAAATGTGAGAGACTGATCCCTCGTCCAGACCACACTCACACAGGGAGCTGTCACGCACTCTTAAATTTAGCCAAGTGTACGGGGGTGCAGGCGTGACCAATTCGAAGACGACTGATGGTAGAGGTGACCCAGCGAACCGATTTTTTATGAAAGAAGAACCAAGGTCGTCGTGGGATGTCGGGTTGTATGGAAGCATAGTGCTTACCCTTGACAGAAATCGATTCAGTGTATATTGAGTTCCAAGAGCTCTCCAAGTCCGTTTTTGCTAGAGAACGGAGGTCTTGTGGGTGCAAAGTATAATGGGTCATAGTGCCCATTTCAAGTGCAAGTTTGGCGCAAGCGTCGGCAGTCTCATTGCCACTAATACCAGAGTGACCCGGAATCCAAGCCAGTATAACGTTTAGGCCTTTCTGCTGGCAAGAATATAACACCTCCCGGATCCTGAACACAACAGAGACTCTCTCCTTACTATGGAAAGGGTTACCCTTAAGAGCTTGCAAGCAGCTTAGGGAGTCAGTCAATATTATAGTTTGTCTAATATTATGGGCTTCAACGAAAAGGATTGCTTCTAATATGCCAATAGACTCTCCTGTGAATACTGAAGATTCCGGGGGACACTTGAATTGAATACTAATTTTGAATTTTGGAATCCAACATGCTACTCCAACAGAGCCATTCTGAGATAGTTTTGAGGCATCAGTGTATATTGTAAGGAAATCGGGCCAGTCGTTTTGAATAATTTCATTAAGTTTCTGGTTAGCCTCGATTGAACCTTTGTGAATACCAAGATTAACAATTGGGGGTTTACAAATAAAACTTTGATAAGGGGTAGAAAACAGGGGTAATCTGGGGGAAGAGTTAATTGGGTGTGGGAGGGATGTAAATTTAAGGAAACTTTTTAAGAGAAAGGGTTTGTCTTGGTTGGCTCTGATGACAGAACTCAGCCGTCAAAGGCTGTCCAGTAGAGGGTGTGAGGAAAGCTGTAGAACTTTGCAGACAAAACGGTCACATAAATACTGACTTCTAATTTGGACTGGGGGATCAACACATTCCACTTGCAATGTATTTGTGGGGGAAGACTTCATGGCGCCAAGTATGATTCTCAAACTTTAATATTGAATTTTGTTCAATTTTTCTGTAGCCGTTTTATTAATGGGATCAAGAGCAAATAAACCATAGTCCAGATGGCTGCGAACTATGGCATTGTATAAGAGTTTTTGGGAGTACGGATGAGATCCCCACCATACCCCTGATAGAGCACGGAGGATGTTAATACCGCTTTCACACTTTCGGCTTACATGTTGAGCATGAGCTGCGCCATTGAGTCTGGAGTCTAGAACAACACCTAAAAATTTAGCTTTGGTTTCAAGGGAGATGTGTTGATCATTGTAGGCAATATTAAGGTTAGGGATGATTCTTTTTTTCGTGAAAATGACGGCCTTGCACTTATCGATAGAAAGAGAGAGACCATGATCGCATAACCACTGACCTAGATAGTGCAAAGCAGAATTGAGACGACTTGAGATATTATCCATGGAGTTTGATGAAATGTACAAAGCAATGTCGTCAGCATATTGGAGGATGTTGCAGAAACTCACGACAGACAGTTCGAGATCATATGTGTAAATGCTGTAGAGCAAAGGACTAAGGACAGAGCCCTGAGGGAGACCTTTCCAGATAGTTCTGGGGGGAAGAGAGGAGGAGGATGATCTCACCAGAATATTTCTGCCTGAGAGAAGGTTGCAAATGACACGTGTTAGTCTCGACGGAACACTCAGCTGTTACAGTTTGTGCCTGAGCATTGGGAGAAGAACATTATCATATGCCGATGCTATGTCCAAGAAGACACCCACTAGGTACTCTCCTTTAGCCAGGGCTGTTCGAATATCTGTCGTAATGACTGCAACACTGTCCATTGTACCAAGTCCTTTTCTGAATCCAAATTGGGATTTAGCCAATAAATTTCTACTTTCCACTATCCATTCCAGACGGTTTTTTATCAGGTGCTCCATAACTTTGGCCAGGGTTGAAGAAAGAGCTATGGGGCGATATGAATTTGGATCAAGGGGGTCTTTGCCAGGTTTCCGTATTGGGATTATGACTTGAGTCCTCCAAGGTTCCGGGACGAATCCTGTCAATAGAAACCTGTTGATCATGTCAAGATAGCAGTATTTTGCTTTGTCATTAAGGTTCACTAAGAAGGAGTATGGAATACCATCATTTCCTGGGGCAGAGTCTTTCAGATCGGAGAGAACTCCCTGCAACTCAGCAAAGGAAAAAGGGGCATCCATTTCGTCATTAGAGGAAATAGGTGTTAAAATAGTGGCAGTACTCTCACAAGGAACATAGGGAGGGGCGAGTTTGTCTGCAAAAGCATCCAACCAAGAACTTGAATCATTGGATGAGAGGTCGTTAGGCGATTGAGAACTTCGGAACCTTTTAATTTTATTCCAAACAGTAGAAGAAGGAGAACAGGGATCTAGGGTTTCACAGTATGATACCCAGCCAGTTTTTTTCTTTTTGGAAGTAAGTCTCCTACTTTTAGCATCGATACGCTGGTACTTCAAAAAATTATTACGGGACATATTCATCGTGTAAGAAATTTCTGCTTCCTTGCGTTGATTGATTATGTTTGTACATTCATCATCCCACCAGGGGGGAGATGAGTAAAAATCTCGTTCAGTTTTTTTGATAGGAAAATGGAGGTCGGCAGATGAAATTAAAATTTTTACAAAATTCTCATAGTAAAGTTGATAGTCTCCGTCGGCTCCTAGACTAGGAAGAGAGTCAATAAGCCTGTCAACAGTATCAGCAAACGGTGGCCATTGTGCTTTAGTGAGCTTGTATTTCATAATAGGATTGGTATTCTTAAGTGGAATGGATCTTTGGGCCAGAGATAGTAGGATTGGAAAGTGGTCACTACCATGAGTGCTTGGTAGGGTTTGCCAGGAAAAAAGTGAGGCTAAAGAGGGAGAGCAAAGGGATAAGTCTATGGCAGATTTTGGGTTTTGATCCGGGTACACCCTCCTTGTTGGAGAACCGTTGTTGAGAATACAAACATTAAGTTCATCAAAGAGTTCCAACAAGAGGATAGCAAACCCATCACATGAATGGGAGCCCCAAGCTGTGTGATGGGAGTTAAAGTCTCCCATCACTACAACTGGAGAAGGAAGGGATGATATGGTAGCCTCTAAATCTGGGATGAGAGAAGAGTGAGGGTGAGGAATATATACAGAAAGAAAGGAGGTTTCAAGGATTCTCACAGCAACAGCATTCAACTGAGAGCTGTGAGGGGGGAGGGGGATGGAAGAATAAACGGGAGAGCGCCGGATAAGGATGGCGCTTCCCGCGTACCCATCATCCCTGTCATCCCTAAGACAGGCAAAGCCGGGAATCCTAAAATGGGAATCCGGCCTGAGCCATGACTCAGAGATGGCAAGAATAACAGGTTTGTATTCATTTATTAAAAGGATTAATTCATGTTTTCTATTGCGCATGCTTCTACAATTCCATTGTAGTATTTGGACTAAGTCCATTTTGGAATAGGGAAAGGATTTCAAGTAAAATTTGGGCAACGTTGGGCGGTGAAGATTGATTGTTATTTAGCTTTTCTAAAATGTTAATTAATGACTTGGTTAAAAGAGGGATAAGGCTGTCATTGTTGTTTTGATGGGAATAAGAGTGATCATTATTATTTATAGCACAACCGTTGCCAAGGGAGGAAGAACAATTGCCAGTGATATTCTGGTGGGCTTGCCTATCGTATCCCTTTGCCATTGGGGCTCTAGGACGAGGAGTGCGGAATTTTGTTTCACGGTATGACTGGTTAGGAGAATTATTGTGATGAGAAGAGATTGTGGGGTTGGGCTTAGACGGGAATGTTGGAGGGGCCTTAGTCTTTTCAGAGTAGGATGGACCACTAGGAGGGAAGCGGATTGAAGCGTCAATGTAGGAGATGTTTTCTTGTGACATTAGCTGTTTGATAGCTTGCTGTCGAGAATGTTCTGGGCAACTTTTGTTTGTGGCTAGATGCCTACCGGTGCAGAGAATGCAGGAAGCCTCATCTATAGTCAAATCGCATGTATCACCTGAGTGTTCTCGTGCACATTTATAACATCTAGGTTTCGATCGGCACTGAGATTTAATATGGCCAAATCGGCAGCAGTTCAAGCACTGAATAGTTGGGAACATATAAGTTTCAACCGGGAGAGATGTGTGGTATGAAAGAATTTTGACAGGAAGCACCTGCCCCCTGAAAGTCACAACAACCGACTGGGTCGGGATCCAGGTCACAACGCCATCAGTAACTTGTTTTCTGTTTAGTCGTCTAACCTTAAGAACCTCCCCACATCCACGAGGGAGTTCGAGAGATTCAACAAATTCGTCGAGATGCCAGTCAACCGGAACGCCTCGAACCAGTCCCATTCGCGTGACATTAAATGTGGGGATGTGAGCTTTGAAGTTAGCTGATTCCAGAATTGGGTTTGTCAAAAAACTATTTGCAGCTTCTCCACATGAGAATTCAACTGAGATTTTGTTTCTGCCGACGCTTTTGATGCCATCGTTAACAATAGATCGGATTTTGTTTTTATGTAGAAATTGACCGAATTTAATAGCCCTGATTGTGGTGCCGGCCGAGGGATCAGCCACCTCACGAGAGACATATACGATGAAAGGTCCAGAGTCCGATTCCAGATATTTAGTGGGGAGTTCGTTTAAGGACGGATGGATATAAGTCGATTGGACCGAGGGGCTTGCGGTTGAAGGGTCAAATATGGGTTTTTTGGGGTTAGATGAATCATTTTCTTCAAAAGGACGTTTACGGCCTGCTGAGGGGGCCGGTTCTGGGGGCGGAGTTGAAGTCGGGATTTCAACGTGCTCCCCCGGATCAGGGGGAACACGCAGGGGGTCTATATCCATGTTTCCACAACGTGGAAACTGCGTAAGACGAGCACAATATAAATATTCTTACCAACACCAACTATTACACACTAAAAAAGCACAAAAACTACACCAAAACTCTCACTGACACGTGCGTCAAACAGAGCTACGGGCGAAGTCCTTTTATTTTTTTATCAAATATCAATTTCCACTTTCCACACGCAATTTTGTCACCACGATTTTGTTTTGACAGTAGTTTGACAGAGACATCAGACATGAGATTGAGAAATGAGAATGAGACAGCTGCAGCTGCTTGACGTAAAGTCTATGATTTGATTTGGTAACCACAGACATCTAAAGGGGAGTAACAGATGAAAAGCCATTTCGTCGTAGCATTTCGTAGTCGAATAGTCCAAGTTTGTCGTGCATACACAGACTTATAAAGGGAAGCAAATTCAATATAATGAAAAAAATTGCGTGGCAATTTCAAACACACGGAAACAATACTCACACATAGACAAAACTCAGGGCCGCACCTTGTTGGTGCATAAAACATTAAATTAATATGTAGGGTTGTCGTGTGAAAAAAAACTACCTAAACGTTATCTATCATTAGGAAGCTATATTTTGTATGGGTTTTAAAAATAATTATAAGTACTTTTTATAACTGTTTTCATCACAAGCGATCACAACTGCAATGTAGTAACAAAATTAAAAATTGTAATTTCATATAGCTTTTGCCCGCAGCTTCCCTTACGTTAAATTCAATTTTCATACAAATTTCAAATCCCTGTTTTACGAGGGAATGGATTTTCAAAAATACTTCCTTAGCATCCGCTCCTACCTTTTAACCATTTGTAGTTGGCTAAAGCCTGCCTCGATAGGATAGAGGCCTGTGCTAGATGTCTGTTCCGGGCTTGGGTCCGCAATAGTAATCACCACCATGTGATGGGGATATTATTTATAGAACAGTACCAACGGCTATCATGTAAATACCGCCAGCTTTTAACTCAAAGTTCCTACTGACATTAATTTCTTGGCAGTAAGCCAAATAAATGTTGTAAAACAATCAAATTGAATCATTATTCCAAGAATTAGGTTAGAAGGTTAAATAAAAAAATTCAACGGGTTAAACGCACATGTTTTTTATTCAAATAAACTTTACAATTGGTGCTTTAGAATCACCAAGTGAATATACAACTGATTCGGAATGCCATTTATAAACGAGAAGAGATACAATATGTCCTATAAGGAACCAGAAGTGGATTAAAGTAAAAATAAAACAACAAACTAATCTTTATTCTGCAGCATGCTTTTAACAATCTCAAACAGAAAATAACTAAAATGGAACAACACAACAAACAGGACTTAAATTTTAACACGAATTAAGGTTCAGATCGACACTAACACAATGTTAAATAAACTATCAAAAATTACGAGATGGATGCGTTGCCGATTGCTTACATGCTACTCACATCTGGAGGAGTAAAAGTTGAACTAGGCTGAATTATTAGTAGCTCTGCTATTGAAGGTACAGTGGAAGTAGGTACTTGGGTTAACCGATTCTGGGAGAAAAAAATTCATTTTTGTTCTGGAAAAAATAATAATAAATTATTTATAACCAACATATAAATCAATCTAGGCAACTAAATAAACCTTAAACCACATGCTTATCATTATCATGCTTATCATTAGAGTTTGGAAACAGAATCATGGGCATGTCGATTTAAAATCAACTGTTGGAGACTTGTAAGGGACAGAAGTACCGTACCTACTTAAATTCATCCGCTAAATGAAAAATCAGGTAAGAAAATTTGTACCTAGTTTGTTCTTACCTCAGCTGACTTTGGACATGGAAAAACTATAAGAGTTCTTATTTGGACAACGGAACTCTGACAAAAAAAAACTTACATTTGGTGGAGTAAAAGTTGAACCAGGTAGGGTCAATTTGGGAATTTATTATTTCTGAATGTTCCCTGGTCTGTCCTGGTGGGAGGCTTCGGCCGTACCTACTTACCTCGGCTAACTTTTATTTGAAAATGGTCGGTATGTCACCAGGATATAGAAACACACTACGTTCTATTAAATCAGCTGTAATATGCTTGGAGCATATAACACGTCTTGATGAATTGTGCTGTCAGTCTTTTCTATTTTTTTTTCATCCATTAGGTTTCTCAGGTATTCATCCTTTGGAAACCTGAAATTAAAAGAAAGTTATAAACTTATAATAAAAGAGTCGTCAAGTCCGGTCCTGTAATTTTTTCAAGTTCTCGAAATGTCAACAAAAGATTATTCAACAAAAAACATGTATTTCTACAGAAAACCATAACATTATAGCTGTAATATTAGCATGGCTACATATTTCGTCTTAACAACTATAATAATTATTAGATATCTTAACCTTGATATGACGCGCTAAACGAAAAAAACTCAAAGCTACATGATATCATGAAATTTACTTACCGATGGAACGTTATTTCTGGGGTTTTCCTGTACGAAGCGTTGTAACACAGGGAGACACAACACTTCACCATTTTATTTCAATAAATATTGGCTACTAAACCTCTAAATTCCACAAACAATTTATGACAACACAATGTAAACAAACGCCATATTTAAGTCTCTTAAATGTCTTATCGGACTGCCACGCGTTGAATTTTTGTCAATGTGTGCGTTGGTGTTGCAACAAATAAACAAAAAGATAGGAACATGGACATTTTTGCTTGGAGGGAAAAGGACACAGATTCTCATACACTTGTCTATGTAGGTGTAAAATTTATGTTAAGTTGCTTTTCTTTATTATGTCTGTGCGTGCATGCCTTTCCTTAATTGTCTATGATTCATAAATGTTAGAGAAGAATAGTGATTAGAACCCAAAGCCACCAAAGCTCATAAAAAAGTGCTGAGATTGACAGTTGTTTGACGTTGACAGTGATTGAGAAGAGGAAAAAAAACAAGGGAAAAATAACCTAAAAAGTGTTTGAATTTTGAAATTCTTGTTAGTTGTTAGGTAAATAAATTAGATTCTTCGGAGAGGTATTTAAGGGAATTTCTTTTCTGCTTTTAATGCCAGATACAAGCACAGAAACAGCGGTCCTAAAAAAGTTTAGTTAAGTAAGGTACCTACAGTAAGTAAAACTACATAATAAAGCAAGTGATATTTGATTGCATAAACACAGCTCTGAAAAGAAAACAAGTAACTGAAAACCAGTAGTCCACCGATCATGTAAATTGTAATAATTTACATGATCGGTGATGATGATGATTTGATGATACTTACATGCAAAAAAATTAATTTCAGTCTAAAATATGCCAGTAACTCTAAAAATCACTCTACAGTTTGGTGGAGGTGCAGAACTTTTGTTTGAAAACGTTAAAAAGCGAGAAGTGGAATTACCAGCTCTAAAGAAATACTTCCCATATTGCCAGAGTGAAAAATGGACAATTAAAGACCTGCTTATCTGGATTAAAGATAATTTATTGAGGGAAAGGCCTGAATTGTTTTTGCAGGTACCTAATATTATTTTAGGCTCAGCTTTAGTATACGGGAGGCTGAGTTGGAGGTTCATATTTTTTTTACAGAAAGACCTTGATGTGTTAAGCCTTGCACTACAATATTTTACTGCGAATTCTAATACTTTTCGAGATATAATTTTTTGAAAATTGCTTTCACCACTTTTGACTATTTCTTACGACATTTGCCATAGATTACAGACTCATTGCGTTTAGTTGGCGTACTAAAGTTTCGTTTTACGTATTATAATCCGTTCCAAACATAAAAAGTATTATAAAATGTTAATAATCGAGTAATAATCATATTATATGTGTACCGATTATTGGAAAAACGGAACGCGTGCATTGGCGCCAAAATTCAAATCTATGAGGTACCGTTTTACGCGTTTTTCAGTTTAAAGGTTACAAGGTTAAAAAAACGTTTTAAGGTTATAGGTTTAATTATTAACTAGAAAGGTATAAAGGTGTGTAATTATATGTATAATTAGGCATATCATACACAAAACCGAATCTGCACACCCCGACTCCACGCAGTCTTGTCTGTCCTGCCCCTAGAGTGTTTTTTTAAGCGCGAAGCCAGAAGCGAGTCTTCTGGCGTAGCCCATTCTAATTAAGAAATTAACCTTTTCCACTAAGGTAAGGTACTTTAAAGTAGGTATAATTAATTAAAACGTATAAAAGTAAAACCTAACCTCAAAATTTTAAAAAATTTATATCTCGGAAACTACTAAAATTCGCAACGTCTTACTTGGAGGGGGGTCCCCCCCCCCCTCGCGGCCAGTATACTAAAGCCCAACCGCTAATATGCAGATAGGAAATCATTTCATTTCTCTACATTTCCGTAAGGTTTTTAGAGGAAAATCAATGCCATCTTTTGGTACCAGAGGCCAAAATCACTATAGCCGATGGGTAGTGAAAAAATTAAGATCTTTACTCCCAATTATACTAATATTATAAAGGACTTGTCCAAGATTGGGGGTTGAACATGAACCAAGATGATTTTAATACACGTGAATAGAGATCCTAAAATATGGCATATAGAATAATTTACACATTTTTAAAGGACCCCATTTTGGAGAAAAATATTATTTTATTCTGTGGCTTTTTTAGATCTTTGCCTGAATCTTATCAACAGTAAAAAAAAAATTGATTGACTTTGTCACATATGTCATAGAAAGATTGTCAATTAATGTCAATGTCAGTTTTGTATGTCATTAAAGTGACAGTAACAGATGCCAGATTTGATAGATCTATATATATCTAGGGTGCGTTCCACTAAGCGTTCACAACGATCACTATCACGACCGCAGTTTTTCCCGTTCTTCTTGCGTAAACTCAAGTGGTATGGATTATAGAGCGTTTTGAGCGTGGAGGTAAATAATACAAACGGCGAGTTAGTAAAAAGAAAGTAAAAGATTTAAGAGGTTAGGTTATAATCTGTATAAGCCTTGAAAATAAACTGAAATAATAATTATTGTTTATGAATTAAATATTGTTTAAATCGATTTATATTGAAAAAAAATATAATTAAATTTTTTCAATAAGATAACTTAAAGAAGGCTAACTTATTTTTCATTTCTAAAGTTAGTTTATATTAAGGAAAAATGTATACATTTAGGTATATTAATTATTATAAACTGCAATTAAATTTTCTAAACTTGTTTTACATAGTTAATTATATTTACCTGTGGAGGCACATTGAGCATCAGCTGCAGAAACATTCACTTCTCCTAAAATATCTCTTTCCGCATGAAATAACGTAAGTTTCACAGTCGCCATCTTTGATGCTTTGAGTTTTGAAAATGCCGCTAATTTTCTGAACGATCACGACGACGCACCTTTTTAGATGGGTCGCCGTGAGCATCGCGTGAGCGTAAGTCATGACGTCATAAGTGACGTTTTCGCCGCGACCACAAAGAGCGCGGTCGTTATGTGGAACGACTAAAGGAGCATTTTGATTGTTGTGGGCGCTTAGTGGAACGCACTGTAGAAAAAGTTTTTGTGTTGCCATCCATCGAAAAATATTTTCTACAAACGATATTTTTCATAATTAATTTTAAAGAAAACGGGGTTTTCTAAAATTATTATTTAAATGGAGTTTAATGTTATATTTTTTTCTCTTTCACGTGATGGCAGTTTGGTTCTGGTTCATTAACACTCAGATTAAAAAACCACCCTCCATACTGAACTGGGACATGTCATTTGAAAGTTTGGATGGGTGGATGTTTGTTACTCAATCACACCAGAAGGGCTCAACAGATCTGGATGAAATTTGGCACAGAGGCAGATTAAATTAAGGAGTTTCTGCAGGAATGAAAAAATGACAATCCACACAGTACAAAGTCGTGGGCATCAACTAGTAGCTAATAAACAATTAACTCCTAAAATCTCATTATGGCTAGAAATCCGATGGTAGATGGATATGTCACCGTAAGATTGTCAAAACCGTTAGATTATAATCTAACTCGCAAAATTGTAAACTGTCGAATGATTACAATATAACGGATTATTTTTCGGTAGATTGTAATCTGTTAGGTTTATTGACCCGATAGAACCTAAATGCCTGGCCGGGCACTACTTGATTATTTATGTCGAACCCTAACCTAACCTACAAGAAAGAGACAAGAAAACGTAAATAGAATGAATATTTCAAAAATTGACACTGAAAACATTGAACGGTTCACAATCTTTCGACTGTTTACAATCTATCGAAAAAAAAGCGTTAGATTACAATCTTACGGTTTTTACAATCTTGCGGTGACAGATATAATAAACAAAACAAAATGGCAAACTGCTTATAGAAGTGAAAACGAATATTTAAAATAATAAATATACATATATATTAAAACTAAGGCATTAAAGTAGTTCGTAATTAACGAATGTAGTATATTTAAGACCTTTTGTCTTCACACAACGCGAGCAAGTCGTGTCGGTGACGCGAATCCACAAGTTTACCCCTACCAAAAAGTGCGCAACTCGGCTAAAGAAGTTTTCACTTCAAAAAGTCAGTTCACTTCACTCACTGAAGTTTCTGTTCCCAGGGCGACTCGGTCAGGCCTGGTATCCTGGTGCTGGTGAACGAAGCTGATTGGGAGCTGTGTGGGGAGCTGGCATACGTGCTGGAACCAGGCGACGTTATTATGTTCATATCCACTCTACATGGTGGATGAAAAAACAAGCTCGCTGCGCTTTTGAAAATAATAAAGAAGCTTTCAGTGCAGTGATTAATCAACTGATGGTGTACATTTTTTCATTAAAATAAAATAGTTTTTATTTAAGTACGGTCTACTTTTTTTTTTTTAAACCGATCAAGAGGTAGCTAGGTAGATTAGCCTCCCAATGGTTTCTTCACAGCACTCAGCACTCATGAGAGTTCTAAAATATTCTAAACTAGACTTCTTGCGCGTGTAGTAAAAAGTAGCCTATGTCACTCTCTAGATCCTCAACTATACCCATGCCAAAAATCACGTCGATCCGTTGCTCCGTTGCGGCGTGATTGAAGGACAAACCAGCAAACAAACACACTCGCATTTATAATATTAGTACGAGTATGATAAATAGAAATAAAGGAACAAGAAGCTTAATTCGCTGTAGTCCTCCAAACCAGACAAATCTATGTGGTGCAACGTGTAGCTTGCGATATTCATGCATTGTCGAGTCAACATCTGCGCGCAACGAGTAAAATTACCCGTTATCTCTATTTGTCTACCGAAGCTAACATAACACATTGTCGTTACGTCATAAGTAGAGATAAAAGTAAACATTTCTCATCTGTAGTATTTTTCTCTACGAACTCTTACATGCGGACAATTTTTTTCTCGTACCTAATATACCGGATTTTGTGCATGTTGGGTAAACGAAAACTTAGCCGGCAACGACAACATCTCTCTCTCTCTCGTCACAAGATATCTCGTGCGCATGCTAAGCCTCTCGGTGTCGGAGTGAAACGTAGGTTGAGATTTGAGAATAATTTGGAACGTTTTGACGGTGAATATCGCAAGCTACATGCTGTAACTTATGTAGATAATGTCTGCTTTGGCGGAATATAGCTAATTAAGCTTCTTATTCCTTGATTATCATGGACTTCCGCAAAGTCCCTAACGCCTGCTTCTATCCAATAATAAATAGAAACACGACGTATTTTAAAATCGCTTTAAAACCCTTTTTAGGGTTCCGTACCCAAAGGGTAAAAACGGGACCCTATTACTAAGACTCCGCTGTCTGTCTGTCTGTCTCCAGGCTGTATCTCATAGACCGTGATAGCTAGAAAGCTGAAATTTTCACAAATGATGTATTTCCGTTGCCGCTATAACAACAAATACTAAAAATTAAAAAAATATATATATTAAGGGGGGTCCCCATACAATAAACGTGTTTTTTTCGTATTTTTTTGCTCAATATTAAAAACGGTAACAGGTAGACGGTTCAAATTTTCACAGAATATTAACTTGTACCTATTAACCTTTCAAAATAAATAATTAAATATCAATAAAGTAAATATTAAAGGGGAGCTCCCATACAACAAACGTAATTTTTTGATATTAACAGTAAACCTCTACAAACAAAGTTAGTTTTGCGGTTCATTAACAAAGGTAATTATATCTACTTCTTGAGTACGGAACCCTCGGTGCGCGAGTCCGACTCGAACTTGGCCGGTTTTTATTTGATCCTGTTATACCTAATATTTCGACAATCGACATACCTACTCGTAGGTTGGTAAACCCCCTCGCTTTTAGTTTTAAGCTAATTTTGTTTTGTGTTCGTAGAGGGGTGGATCAAACAAAAATAATTTGATTTGTTGATTTTGTTGGTACTTAACCAGTATAGTATTGCGATGTTCTTTATAGCTCCACAGTTGAATCCAAACTAACATAAAAAATGCGAAAATGTGCCTGTTTGCCTGCAACGCTTTAGGATGCTTCTTCGAAATGTTGTAAAAAGCGTGTCCCAAGCTGGAGAACGTACCTTAAAACTAACTCAGGCTTATGTAATTTTTTTTGTAGACACTAGACAGTGTCCTCTATATCATCCATCAAGAAAAAGAAGATAAAAGAGGTGAGATCCATCTTAAAAAAAATCTTAAACCTCAAATTTCTCACTACCATGACTGTACCACTGCCTAAGTTGTTGGGAACATTTTTTTTTTTCTCAAAAACTATCGATAAAAAAAAAATAAAAAAAATATATAATGTTAATAAATAATAAACCTATAAAATTGAATGTAACATGTAGCAAAATAAGGAAAAATGAAAAAATCATGAGATACTAAAGTCTGTCCCACGACTTTTTCCTAATTTACGTGACCCGATGCAAACACTATGATAACAATGATAATATATGTACTGCATCCATCATGATAGCATTAATACGTAAGGTTTTTGTGTTTGAAGAACTTATTGTAACAGGTTAAGCGCATGTCTAAGCGTTTAGAAGGTATTTGGAAATAATGTTGTTATTCTGCACTTTGTCAACTTTCCTATCTAATTCATAAAAAAATCACCACTTTTAAAATACACGTTATATTTTCTTGTTATTTTTTCTTATGATGTAAAACGTGTTTTTAATTCACATAAATAGCCTGCAAAATTGAAAATAAATCTGATAATTTTTAAATAATTTAAAAATGGCGAAATTATCATTACCATGATTCTAATTACCACAATTACCGTGACCATTTTGAATTATTTTAAAACTAAATCAAAGATATTTCTGAAATTTCTTTATTTTTAGGGAAGCTTTTAATTATTATAAGCTTAAATAATTATTTGCAATATATTTAGACGTTAAAAAAATTAAAATGAATGAAATTAAAAAAAAATTATAAAAATGGCATTAAGACACAAATAAAAGCATTTTATAATAAAATTAAGAATATTTTGGGCATAGTATTTATAAATAACTGGCAAATAATATACATTATACTAAAAATAATTGAAAAACATAAAATTTAGACTGAAATAACTATATAAATACAACTAGTATGGCGCGTGGATGCGCGGCCCGCTGAAGCGGACCGCGTAGTAGACCGCGCGGCCCACTGTCTACTTGCTCTCCTTCTATCCTACTGTTTACTGCCTACGTGTTCTGAAGTAAACAACACACTGCTATGCTAGCGAGCACAGTGGAAGCGCCAGCGTGCGAAGCGTCCGACAGACGTAAAAAAATTGTCATAAGAAAACATAAAACTGAGACCCCCCCTAAGAATCTAAAGGGGCCTTTAAATGTAAAAAAACTTTCCAGACATGCATAGTGTAAGAGACCGTTGAAGTAAAAATACAAAGAAACCTTCCTTAATTGATTAATATCAATATTATACCGCTGACGATCGGGTACCTTTGGGTGCCATTGAACTTCGCCATCTTGGTTTTCCTAACGGCAAACCGACAATTCTCAAATCTTGTAAAAAAACCATATCAAAGTCATGCATATTTCCTACTTCCACTCTTCCACCTACTTAGTATACTTTCTGAAATAGACACCTATTAAATTTTGGCCGTGCTCCTCACCCATCTTTCAAACCCTCGATCATCATCGCTCTCCATATATTTTTTTCTCCGAAAAATTATGGAGAGTTCTTCTTTAAGAACAAATTTTGAAAAGGAACCGCATCAAAGTATTGCATAGTTCAACACTAAATTGTAGAGTCTTCAATATTCGCCATACATTTTCTATGGAAAAATAAATTCCGCCATCTTGAATTTTTTTCCTGTTCATCAAGTAGACCTTCATGTCCTGATCATCTTTTGCCAAGAAACCACTCTTCCATCTTCTATACTCTCCGAGATAGACACTGACGAAATTTGTATGGCGGCCATCTTAAATCCGCCATTTTGAAAATTTTTTCAGCTCACTGTCAATTGGATGAAGTTTCGAATGACATTTGGTCGAGCACCCCCCACCTATCTTCAATACCCTGGCTGTGCTGTTCACCCGTCTTTGAAATCCTCAATCATCAGCTCTCTCCGTATTTTTCCTCTTCATGAATTTTTCCCCTCTATACGAAATGGTCAGTGAAAAAAATTTTTTTCATACAAAATTGTTCAGGAGAGGTGATCAATCAATGAATCAGCACGAGCAGCTATATATATATAAACTAGTGTTTCGCTCTGTGCGCGAGCTGCTAAAGCAGCTCGCGTAACCTATTTCACTATCTTCGGGTAACTGCGACGCGAGAATGATCAGCGCCATTTGTAATATATTTAAATAGGTAATTTACAACGGCAGTAGCTGTGGACACTTCGACATTAATTTAACAGTTGTACTTAAGGAGTAAGGCGGCTTTGTATGAAACTACCCAACGATCATTGATTTCCAACGATCATTGATTTTAATTTTTCTACCTCTTTATTGTTATTTCAGCTAACTGCCTCAAAAACGTGAACGAAATTTTCAAAGACGCAAAAAGAATACAAAATGGCCGCCATCTCGTTTCACAGAAACATTTTATATAGTTTTATAATTTTCCCATGAACTTTAAATTTTTTACCCAGCCGAAATATGATCGCCCCTGAAAAAATACCATGTCGAAAATCACTTTAAATTTGATAAATTCCAGTGTTGCAAGACCTCGATGGCAAAAATACCTAAATGTCATTCGTACAAGTGAGACACGTGGTTGCTTGTACTCGAATTGTGAAAAAATACGTATTTGATTTTTTTATTTTTGGGGTATATCTTGAAAATTTCCCGAGAAATGGGGGTATTTATTTTCCCAATCTGACCTACCTCGAGTCTGTACACTCCATCGCCCCGTTTAAGTCGAAACGCTCCGACGCTGCCAACTTTGAGAAATTTGAATTTTAAAATTGCGTTTATTCGTACCTCGCAAAACGAACGACCGCCACGACAGCCGCCATCTTGAATTTTTAAAAACCACTCACATTTTGTCAAAATACAGGATAATGTTAGGCGAAAAAAGAAAAAAATATTATGCTCGACCACGCAGATAAAGTCGCGGCCATCAGCTAGTACTTTACAATGAGTTATCGAGGGTTAAACTTTGATAGATGTATAGGTAAGTAAATTAAACAACTGTATATTATGATTATCCAAAAATTTTAAATAATAAAAAATATAAGCATGACCAATTTTATCGACAATAATATCACACGATACATTAGTTATGAACACTGCTGCACCTCAGGTATATTGGTAGGCGGGTATGTTGTTAGGCGGGCATGTTGGTAGGCGAGTATGTTAGTGGGCGGGTAGGTTGGTAGACAGGTATGTTCGTAAACGGGTATGTTCGCAGGCGGGTATGTTGATAGGCGGGTATGATGGTAGGCTGGTATGGTGGTAGACAACTATGTTGGTAGGCGTATATGTTGACAGGCCGGTATGATGGTAGGCGGGTAGGTTGGTAGGCGGGTATGTTGGGAGGCGGGCATGTTGGTAGGCGGGTGTGTTGGTAGTTTTATGGCAAAACCCTGGCTGTGCTGTTCACCCGTCTCCAAAATCCTCAATCATCAACTCGTTCCATATTTTTGCTCTCTTTCTTTCTCTTCTTTGTTTCTTTCTAAAAGATAAGCCGTAAGTTCAAAGGTTCCTGTAAATTTCGGGATTTAAGTTAATTGGACCTAATAATGAAAGAAAAAAATTAAAAAAAGAACCATTGTTGCGACAAATGCTAACGCAAAGCTGATGAACCAAAAGCGCTAATTTTTTTAAACTTTGGTATCAGTTAACTGTTTTGTAATCCCAGGGAGCCCTTAATATCGATTTTGAACGAAATCAGTCTATCAACAAAGAATTTCAAAATGGCGCCGTTGAATTTTTAAAACTTTGGTATCAGTTTCCTGTTTTGTAATCCCAGGGAGCCCTTAATATCGATTTTAAACGAAATCGGTTAATTAACAAAGAATTTCAAAATGACGCTGGTTTTTTTAAATTTTGGTAACAGTTTCCTGTTTTGTAACCCCCAAGGAGTCCTAAATATCGATTTTGAACGAAATTTGTCAATTAATAAAGAATATCAAAATGGAGCTGTTTTTTTTTAATTTTGGTAACTGTTTCCTGTTTTGTAACCCCAGGGAGTCTTAAATATCGATTTTGAACGAAATCGGTCAAATAATAAATAATTTCAAAATGGCGCAGATTTTTTAAAATTTTGGCAACAGTTTCCTATTTTTTAACCCCAGGGAGTCCTAAATATCGATTTTGAAAGAAATCGGTCAATTAACAAAGATTTACAAAATGGCGCTAATTTTTTAAAATTTTGGTTTTCAGTTTCCTGTTTTGTAATCCCAGGGAGCCCTATAATGATAATAATAATGGAAAATCGACGACAGTATGTGTATAGGATGTGTACGTACGGGTATGTTGGTAGGCAGGTATGTTAGTAGGCGGGTATGGTGGTAGGCGGTATGGTGGTAGGCGGGTATTATGGTAGGCGGGTATGATGCTAGGCGGGTATGTAGGTAGGTGGTTATGTTGTTAGGCGAGTATGTTGGTAGGCGGGTATGTCGGTATGCGGGTATGTTGGTAGGCGGTTGGTAGGTAATTTGAAGTTTTTATATGTTCATGCATTTGGTCGAACACGCCACACCCCATCTTTCTTCCGGCCGTGCTCTTCACCCGTCTCCGAAATCCTTAATCATCAACTCACTTCACATTTTTGCTCCCAAAGATTCGTTAGAATGAGAGTCCTTTAATTAAAACAAAGTTTGAAAACGAACCTTAAGTACCCAGTCTTTTCCTATATAATTTGGTATGAAAAAAAAATCCGCCATATTGTTTTTTTTTACATTTCGCTAAATAGACCTCCTCGTCCTCATAATCTCTTGCCAAGAAACCACACTTCCGTCTCTTATACTCTCCGAGATAGACACTGACGAAATTTGTCTGGCGGCCATCTTGAATCCACAATTTTGGAGTTTTTTTTTAAACTCACCGCCGATTGGGTGAGGTTTCAAGTGACATTTGTTCGAGCACCCCCCACCTATCTTCAATACCTTGGCCGTGCTCTTAACCCGTCTCCGAAATCCTCAATTATCAGCTGTCTCCATATTTTTCCTCAAGTTATATTTTCTGACTTCTATACGAAGCCATTAGTGAAAAAAAAAATTTTCATACAAAATTTTACAGGAGGAAGTTTTTGGGGAAAATCTCGTAAACTACCCCAAATGTGGCAACACTGTTTAGATATCTCGATACTGCCGGTCGAGCTACACAATGGATCCATACATTTCAACTTTCCCAAATGTTGCCAACTGCCTCAAAATCGTGATCGAAATTTTCAAAAACACAAAAAGAATACACAATGGCCGCCACCTCGTTTCACAGAAACATTTTACTTAGTTTCGTAATTTTCCCGTAAACTACAGGATATATCGCTCCTGACAACCTTTCAATTTTTCAGTGAGTGAGACACGTGGTTGCTCGTACTCGAATTTTACAAAAAATACGTATTTCGATTTTTTTATTTTTGGGGAAAATCTTGAAAATTTTCCGAGAAATGGGGTAATTTTTTTCCCCAATCTATGCCTCGAGTCAGTACACACAATCGCCCCCTAGAAGTCGAAACGATCCGACGTTGCCAACTGTGAGAAATTTGAATTTTAAAATTGCGTTTTTTCGTACCTCAAACCGAACGGCAGCCACGACAGCCGCCATCTTGAATTTTTGAAAACAACTCCCATTCTGTCAAAATACAGGATAATTGTAGGCGAAAAAAGGAAAAAATATTATGCTCGACCACGCCGTTTCGGATCTGTGGCGCCGCGGTTCGGGGTCGAAAAATTAAAAATTTCAAAACACTACAGCTCGGTCGCCATCTTTTTTTTTCAACTTTTTCCACTTTTTCTATAGACCGTTTACTAATTTCTTCAATAGTTGCGAGTTTTAACGAAATCGGTTGGAAAACAAAAGAGTTGCGAGAATCACGTCGGCCGCCATCTTGTTTTCCGAAATGTCAACAGTTTTTCCTTTCCCTCATCCCGCACCCGAACACATCTCCCGTACATCATTGTATCGTTTTCTGTCTCTTTCTAGGAGAAACAATTCTGTCAATGAGTGAGTGGTAATTGAGCTATATATAGTTTAATAATAATAAATTCAGTAAAATATCAGTAAAAATTAGAAAATTATAGATTAAAAATATAATTCTTAATTTTATAAATATTAAAAATATTTTAAAATTTGCTCTGAAGTAATACCTAGTGAATGCAAAAAGTTGCATCAAAATCCATTCAGTAGTTTTTGATAAAACATCAAAAGAGTAAATAGAATAAATGGAACGTCAACAGCAGTCCATTTGGTGCATGTCATGAATCTGTTTTGACTTTTGAGATATAATATTATGGTGAAAAAACCAGACAGGGACTTAATTAAGTAGTTAATATGTATCCTAGTCATCAACTGAGGACGCCCACTGCTGGTCTGGCTGTCCACACATAACCCTTTTATAGGGACTTCTGAGCCTTGGTCTTGCGCTGAATCTAGCGGATCCCTGCGACTCTCTACATATCATCACTCCATGTTATGAGGGAGCAGACCTTGGGACCCCAACCTTTATTGGTTCTTCGAACTATCAAAGTCGAAAAATACATCTCCAAGCTTTTTGAACGCTGCCCAGTCCCAGTCGAGTCGGATTCAGCTGGAAACTTATTTATCAAAATTTGACCTACATAGTTGAACCGCGTGTCCAAGGTATACAAAATATTACAAAAGGGTCTCAATGATTTCTAGGTGGACTGATACGTGAGTATTAGGCATGATTTTGTCTTTCTGATGTTAATTTTTTTAGCCCTCCTCGTTGCGGTTGTATTGGTATCATAGTCTGGTCCAGTATTATGCACTGACAGGATTGCGTGGGGAACTCTGCAACGATTTTAAAAGGTTCCAGTTTCCAATCATATTGTCCACAAACGCTAAGCGACGCAGCCTGGGTCCTACTCGGTCTTCCGTATCTTCAGCAGCGTATGGATCTTGTATCGGGTCATTCAGAATTCGACTTGTATAAGTGAGATTTATAATTTCCTCTCGAGAACAATTATTTATAATAGGCATTGCTCAACGGCAAGATGGGGCAAGCAAGAATAAAATTCTTCAATAGAAAAATTGATAATTTTGAAGGAACAGGCCCCCAATTATGTAAGAATTTTCGATCAAATCGTCTAAGTTCGGTAAAGTAATATAAACCATAAAAGCATTGAATTAGAGCTCAATTTCATGTATGGCCGGCGAATTAACCGGTTTTTGACTAGATTTTGTCAGTTTTGGGTGATCAGGTCAATTTAGCTGCCTATGGGACTTCTAACTATAATATCTTCATCAAGATTTTATACCTCATCATAGCACTTTTCCCTTCTCCCAAGATCTTAGATTTACTATGATGAAGGATACTATCACACTCAGTTTTCAGTCACATCAGGTAGCTATGTTGGAGAGACAGAACTCTCGGGACCATTACTGATCTCGTATTCCGATAGATGGTATCTACACTTCTACACTATATAATATTATAAAGAGGAAAGATTTGTATTTTTGTATTTTTGTATGTAACGAATAAACTCAAAAAGTACTGGACCGATTTTAATAATTCTTTTTTCATTAGAAAGCTACATTATCACTGAGTAACATAGGCTATATTTAGTACTAGATTACTATAGAAATCTTTAGAAATTCCTATTAAAACCAACCGAAGGTGTAAAAAAATTAGCCATAAAATGTCTTTCATCGCATACGCTGCGAAGAGTATTAATGATAGGACAAAAAGATGTTCTACAATATTATAGAATATATCAATATCTACAAAAAACTTCGCGAGACCATGTGTCTAACTATTGTAGTTACGTCACTATAACTACTTTTTTACATTTAACAAATTGATAGAAATGCCGATCAAAATCAGACCGTGTTATCCATACCATTTATAAATTTTTATCCAAATAAATAATTTAATATTCAAGACTGTCTCAATACCTGATGATTACTTCTTGAATTATTGAAATCGGACATTCCATTCAAAAGATATCATGAAATTAAAATAAAAATACATGCTGGCGGCGGCCGCCACGCAGCGCATCGAGTAACTAACTCTTCGTGAGAGGGGCAGTGCGGGAGAAGGGGGTGCACCATTATGAAAAATATCTTTACCTATGTCTACCCGTGCGAAGCCGGGACGGGCCGCTAGTCTTTTATACGCCTGGTATGAACGTTTCATAATTATTACGTTTGTGTTTGGATCTGCCAATTAATCTTTTGCTAGGTACCTAATTGTAAAGACTATGCAGTTCAAGTTGAAAGTTTTAGATCGATGCGATGATCATGATCTGAATGAATTTGTGGGTTAGTAACTTCTTAGAATGAGTGCAAAGATCTAAGATCCTCGATTTCGTTCTATGGATTTCTAAAATTTCTCATCACCATGTCTATACTAAATTACCATAACCTTAATCCTAATCACTATAGGTACACCATACCTCATTACCAAATCATAATTTATCACTACCATGCACACCATAATTACCAAACACGCTATTTCTCCAAGAAAACTAGGTTCTGATACGGGCCTTCCTCATCACTGTGTTACATGAAGGTACCCCTTTGTCAAAGCATACTTAAAAAATCAAAAACTCAAAAAAAAAAAAAAATTTTTTCGCCACTCGATTTTTACCTCATTTCAGAGAAGTTCCCTTTAACGGAATCTTTTCAACCGATTTTAATGAAATTTGGTACAGAGATAAGTTGTATCCCGTGGAAGAACATAGGTTTATCCCGGATAATTAATGAGGCGCTCTCGCGTGAATTAAAAAACTTAATCCACGCGGGCGAAGTCGCGGGTATCATCTAGTTAAAGGCAAAGAGAGTAGGCGCCATGCTCGGGAGTTTGCTGTCCTAACGTGGGAGGTCACGTATTCGATCCCCGGCAGGGTGTGGGAATTTGTAATTTCTGAATTTTCTTTGGTCTAGTCCGATGGGTGGCTTCGGCCGTGGCTAGTTACCGCCCTACCGGCAAAGACATCAAATGATTTAGCGTTCCCGTACGATGCCGTGTAGAAACCGTTTTTGGGGTTTAATATAACTAACTGCCTTATCCCTAACAGGTTAGCCCGCTACCATCTAAGACTGCGTCACTTCTTACCATCAGGTGAGATCGCAGCCAAGGGCTGACTTGTTGTGGATAAAAATGAATTAAAAAACCTGGGTTTAGTATTGAGATGGTCTAGAATGAATCTAAATGGCTATTCTTATAGAAAGTAGGTAATTGAGGATATACATTATTTTCTGTATATAGATATTTATTTCTAAAGTAGCGGTCTTTGAGTACACCTAATCTTTTAAGTTCGAACTAGAATTACACCACAGTCCTGCTAGACCAAGAGACAGATACCATTTTGCGATGAAGTCCATAGTAATACGAATTTGTCGAATAACACATAGGTAGGCTACTTTTTATCCCGAAAAATTAAAGAGATTCCCGCGGGAACCAAGAAACGACAATTCACGCGGACGAAGTTAGAACTAGAAGAATAATTATTGGAGGAAGCTTTGGTATCGATACCCAAAACAAGTTTTATTAGATATATACAGATAGGTATATATTATCATTTTCGTACCACTTGCTCAAAAAAGTGACATTCTATGCCACAAAAAGCGAACATAACAATAGTCATTTTTAATCTGTTAAAAACAGGGAAAGAAAATTGTACAGAAATTCATTCATCCTCTAGGGGGCGAATGTGATTTAAATTTGGAATACTTACCGAAATTTATACTGAACTAGTTATATCTGTGTTTACACCATTGAGTTTGTATATTATAAAGCATTAAATATCTTTTTGAAAAAGGAATACGCATTTATTATCACATTCGCTGCGGCAGCATTGGATCCTAAACCTACGGCTCGTGCGGTACGAGACAAATACTGCCCGTATCTATATTTCCTGATATGCGTTACGACCTCTATTTAGCCGTACCGGAACCTGACTTTCAAAGTCCATGGAGACGTGGAAACTCACCATATCAATGGGTTTTTTGAACAAATCGATAGGCTACATCCTCGTGTATACCTAGCTGCGGTAGCCCCGGGTTCTCTATGATATTTCGAAAGATACAGAGATTTTTCAAAATCAGTCATTTACGGCAATATATATGCCGTATAGCATAGAAGTTAAAAAATTGCTAGGGATGGGTTTACTTCTGAAATGACAATCGATATTTTAAAGATATTCTTTATTAAAGACACAACAAATTTAAGTGTATAAATCAACATAATTCTTCATAATTAGTCAACATAATAATTACTCTTACAAGTACCTATCGCCAATTTAAAAAAATATATTTAAATATAAAAAAAAATTAAAATAAAAAGCAGTCACTCATGTAAGTTTAGTACAAATACACTGATTAATAAATAAATAATAATAAATACAAATAGGTTTTTTAAATTTTGATTCATATTAGGGTACCAAATTATTATTGACCGAGCGAAGCGAAGGTCTCTGAGTCTACTTGGGTGAATTGGCACTTGTCCGTCCGTCTGTCAGAGCCTTATAACTTCTGAATTGCTGAACGTAATTACTTCAAATTTAAATATAATATGTAAATCGATGGCCTCCCGCCGAATATGGCTTAAAAAGTTTTAAAAATCTTTATTTCAGGGGGGCTCTCATAGAAGCGAATGCGAAGTAAAATATTTTTTATAGCGTTACATAGGGTTGCAGTATATCATTTTAAAGATAATTAAGAACAGAGTCCAAAAATATTTTTTTTTGAATTTTTCCCCTAAAATTGACGAAATGGGAGGCTTTCAAAGTAGCGATTTTCTAACGTCCAAAGTTGACCTCAGAACTCTCAATTTTCTGAACTCTCAAGCCTGAAACTTGATCAATTATTTGAATTATATCCTGTACTTGAACAACAAATACTAAAATTAGATAAATATTATAAGGAAACGAAATTATTTAATTTTTAATGATGATGATATTTTTAACAGAACTTCACACTGATGTCAATATATGGCGCTCTGTGAAACCGCGAGGTCTCAGTTCGGGGCGAACCACTAGTAATTACTTTTTATTTTTAATCTATGATGAGATCATATTAGGAACTTTAACGAAATAAAATAAATTTTAAAAAGTAGGTAATTCCCTTACTCATATCATGTTTTTTACGTGAAAGTCTCGTCGCGTAGTTTTTTGCATAAAAAATATCGAGCACTTACGGCCAACACTAATGCAAACTGCGAGGCCGCGCGGACGCATGCAGTGAGGCGCGGGGTTGGGGGGGTACGGCAAGATAGTCGCCGTACCGCACTGAATAAAAATAATTACCTTGCTGTGCGTTACGGCAACTATTTTGCCGTACATTATTAGTATACAATATCATTATATTAAAAGCAACCATATAGAAAAAATCACTGTCTCTTTCCTACACGTACGGGAACATAGATAAATCACCCCCGCACCGTGCGCAAAACAAGGAAAACTAGCTGCCGCACTGGCTGACCGTCAAATACGGCAAAATACTTGCCGTAACGCAGCGAAAGTGTTATGCAGTTATGATTATTAAATAAAATTACGAAAACCGACGAGGCCGTATGAGCTTGATGCCTTTGCTTTTCCGACAAAAAATATTAGTCTAGGAATTTGCCGCGTTTTTGTTTTCTTCAAATACATAAACGTTAAGTTTATTTTAATTTATTTTTATAAATAAGTTAATGTTCTAAACAGTTCCTCAGACGCAAGAACAGAGAAATACTCAAATCAACTCATCAAATAAATACTTATTATAAATGCGGATGTTTGGATGGATGGATGTATGGATGTATGGATGTTTGTTACTCAATCACGCGCCAACGGCTAAACGGATCTGGAATAGCATATAGGCTACTTTTTATCCCGGAAAATTAAAGAGTTCCCGCGTGATACACAAAACCTCGATCCACGCGTACGAAGTCGCGGGCATCAGCTAGTCAACAATAAATGTACCAAACAACAAAAATGTAACTCTCTCTATCAATAATTGGACCAATGTTTCGAATGTTAACTTTTACTTTTAATTGTTATTATTTTTAATAAATGCTTAGGTATCTCATATTATTATTGTGTTAATTTTTTCGCAAATGGTACGAAAAGTAGAGTATTTTCCTCGGTGATAAAGCTGTCTTAGTCTTGGGTGAACTTAAATCGTCACCCTCGACAGAAGACACTGCTTTATCCCCTTGGTTAATAATCTACTATTTGTCCGCCTGACAGACAAAATTTTGAAAAAAAAGCTCTGTACCGGTATTTCGCAGTAACTACTGAACGGATTTGAAAGCAATTTGGCACACAAGCTTACACTTAGAGTTAACATAGTACCTACAAGATATTATGTTTTATCCCGAAAACAATTGGGTTCCTTAGGGATAGCGGATGAAAGCTTTTAAAAACTCAGAGTAAAAAATATGTATGAAATTCAAATTCAAATGTTCTTTTATTCGAATAAACTTTTACAAGTGCTTTTAGAAGCGTCGAGTGAATCTACCACTGATTCGGAAGACATTCCTACCGAGAAGAACCATCAAGAAAGTCGGTGGTTGGTCTTTAATATCGTTAAGAGGATTAAAACTGTATAACGTGATCTCTTAGACTAGATCGCCAGCAGTGCCTGTAAGCCCTAGGGCTTGCACTAATCCCCTGAGCTAGCTTCGTGTCCCGGCGATGCCTGGATTAGTTCTAGACACGCTTTGAAAGACATCCAACATTCAGTAAAGTATTTAGCTGAGTCTAAGTGCCGGTTGCACCAACTCCGAATAACGTTTAACCCAGGAATGAAGTCTTAAACAACTCTTTCACAACATCGAATTTATCGCTGGTCTAGTGGTTAGCATTTTCGACTGCGGCCGACGAGGTCCCGGGTTCGAGTCCCGGGTCGGGTCATAATTAAGTATGGATTTTTCTGACTAGAAATTCTCAGTACTAGTTGGCGGTGTTTCACCCCCGCGCCTCGGAGAGCACGTTAAGCCGTCGGTCCCGTTATTATCACTAACATGATAATAGTCGTTAAAGCCCGCCAACCCGCATTGGAGCAGCGTTGTGGGTGTAAGCTACAATTCCCTCTCTCCTATGAGGCCTGTGTCCAGTGCAATTTAAGGTCGATGTTTAAGGTTATTTTATAAACATCTTTTTGTACCAGAAAGTTGTAAAATACGTAGAAAAACAGAAACATAGTGGACAAGGAAGAACTTATATCTCTACAAGAGATCTCTACCAGTGATCCTTGGCAGTGGGAAAGATTGTAAAGGAAGAATACGTACAACAAAATATGAAGTGGAGTGAAATGAACAATCATACTTCATACTAATATTATAAATGCGATAGTGTGTTTGTTTGTTGCTTTATTGGTTTGTTGGTTTGTCCTTCAATCACGCCGCAACGGAGCAACGGATCGACGTTATTTTTGGCATAGGTATAGTTGAGGACCTGGAGAGTGACATAGGCTAGGTACTTTTATCCCGGAAAATTAAGGAGTTCCCGCGGGAATCAAAAAAAACTTAAACCACGCGGACGAAGTCGCGGGCATCAGCTAGTTATATCATAAACTTCAACATACTTACATCTTACTTTAAGCATTAGCTTAATATACTATACTATACTTATTTATGAGTAAGGTATAGGAATTTCACCAGTTTTTTCGCATATATGACCAGGAAAGGCATTTGTCACGGTATTCATACCCATACGGACAAAGTCGCGGGCATCATCTAGTACAAAGTATAAGGTTGAAGTAGGAATGTATTATATTCATATCTATAAAGCCATTGGATTTTCCGGGGAAAATCCCTGGAAAAAATTAATTCACAGCGCTGTTTCGGAGAAATGACATCGGCAAAGTAACTGCAAACAAACGTTTAAATGTGTTATTTGTTTAGGAAATCCTGTATGTGTCTAGGCAAAGGTTGGTTATTGTATTGGTTACACTGTGCTCGAATGTCTTGATACTTTTACATCCTTACATACGTAGGTACTTAATTACGTACTCGTCGTCGTCAACCGATAGACGTCCATTGTATCTAGGCAAACGTTGGTTATTGTATTGGTTGTACTGTGCTTGAGTGTCTTGATCCTTACATACGTCGTGCTCGTCGTTGTCAACCGATAGACACCGATTGGCTGAATTTATGGTATTCTTGCTGCGTCAATGGATTTCGTTCAATAGTGGAAGAGTGTTAACCAATCAGAATCAGGTGATTGCGATGTATCAATGATTGATGCAAAAGTTACGCGGTCGCCCTGCTGTATCTCGGCAAAGGTTGGTTATCGTACTGCGCTTGAAATGTCCTGATACTTTGACATTCTTATAAAATTTAAATGTTTTTTATTCAAATAATCTTTTACAAGTGCTTTTGAATCGTCGAGTGAATTTTGTATACCACTGGAAATTGAATACCACTGGTTCGGAATGTCATTCCTACCGAGAAGAAACAGCAAGAAACTTGGTGGTTGCTCTTTTGAAAAAAATAATTTATTTCATTTATATAAATACGTAATTACGTACTCGTCGTCAACCAATATACGTCCACTGCTAATTGTCTCTTTATTTATTATATTGGCTGCAATCAGACCTGCTTGCAAGTGGTGATGCAGCCTAAGGTGGAGTGCGCTTGCCTAGAAGATGCCTATTTACTCTTGATTTGAAGGTACCCATATTAAAAGTGGAGGGGAAAACGGAAGCCGGAAGAGTATTCCATATCCTAGCGGTTCGAATTAGAAACGTGGAAGCAAATCTTTTAGTACGAGTCTGCGGAATTTCTACTGCGTTAGGGTAGGGTAGGGTATTTCCTTACTCTCATAGCCCGATGGAACGGAAAATCCAACATGCCAGAAAGAGATCAGGCTCAGGACCGACGGCTTTACGTGCTCTCCGAGGCACGGTGGTGAAACACCGCTAATTTTCTAACTCCGGGCTAGTACTAAGAATTTCTTGTCTGAAAATCCAATACTTAATATTCTATGGCTCGACCTGGGTTCGATTCCCGGGAATTTAATTAATGCATCTCGAAATTGAAAATAAAAGTACTAAGACTATCTGATTTCACTACACACGTTTATTTTATAAAATAACACCCTATGTAGGTGTCTTTTTACCCCCGCCCTTTAGAGAAAGGTCAATAATTATGTTGCTTTAATTAGAGCACGTTTACCTACCTTGTAACGTAATATTGTATTTCTACCCAGATTTCAGCGGCAATGGGCTAGTGGTTAAGTGCCTCGTTGGTCTAGTGGTTAGCATGTTCGACTGCGGCCGAAGAGTTCCCGGGTCGAGCCATAAAAATAAGTGTTGGGTTTTTCTGAATAGAATTTCTCAGTAAGTACTAGTTTCCCGGAGTTAGAAAGTTGGCGGTGTTTCACCCCGGTGCCTCGTCGGCCGCAGTCGAACATGCTAACCACTAGACCAACGAGGCATCATCTATAAATTATAAATGTACATAGATATAAATATATCTAAATTACTCTTTGGTGTACAGAAAAACTCAGGTGAGTTTATATGCTACACCAAATAAATATATAAAAATAAAGTTTGTAACTTTTTGTTTTTATATGAATAAATATACGTGAGAAAATATTGATTTACTTATTAATAAAGTACCTATTCACAGACTAAACTATTTAAAACAGTGCATCATTTAAGTCTTTAAACTGCAAACAATTAAACGGAATTGAATAAAAATAAACAAATAATACAATTTTCTAATACCAAAGACTGGTACATCCGTCTCTGTCGCTCGTATGGGGAAATTGTTCGGGTCGGCGTTCCGTCTCTCTCGCCGCTTTTCCGAGTATGGCGGAATATTGAACGATCGCACTACCGGGATAGGGTAGGGATGTGACACGGGGTTTATCGATGTTTCCAGTCCAGCGCCCAAAATAGTAAAGCAAAAAAAGTAAAAGAACACTTGTTGAGTCGAGGCTGTTATGCAATTGACGAATTTCTAAGTGACAAATATACTAATATTAATAATAATGTAACACCAATGTACCAACGCAATTTATACAAATAAATGATTTGATTGAAAAAAAAGTTGTATAGGAGTATCCAGCGCCCCACAGGATAGTAACTATAATAACTTACTCGTAAACGAATAATAATGAAAATATGAAATGTTTATATTTTCATGTAGGATGACTTGTGCCACTTATGACTTGTCAGTACTTTGCCACCGATTTGGAAAGTAGATTCCACTGAGTTGAGCCGGCAAAAACTCAGCAGACTTTGTTCTTTTTGAAAAGCAAAATGTTACATAAAATAACTCGTTATTGCTACGTCGTAGCAAAGTCGTAGCTCGCAGCTACGAAGAGCTACAAACAAAATATGATAATTTATAATTCCCTTTTCTACAGTGTAAATTATTATTACCAATTTAAATAATATAAAAGGAAAAGTTTACTACCTGATCTATCAACGTACGTTTTTCCATGTTTTTAGCACAGACAATAAAGTACAGAGTTAGAGAAAAAATCACACTCTGGAAAGGACAAAACCTCTGCGCTTAACATTTATAGCTAAGATTCTATATGTCACCGTAAGATTGTAAAAACCGTTAGATTATAATCTAACTCGCGAAATTGTAAACTGTCGAATGATTACAATATAACGGATTATTTTTCGGTAGATTGTAATCTGTTAGGTTTATTAACCCGACAGAACCTAAGTGCCCGGCCTGCACTACTTCATTGTTTATGTCGAACCCAAACCTAACCTACAAGAAAGAGACAAGAAAACGTAAATACAATGAATATTTCAAAAATTGACACTTAAAACATTGAACGGTTCACAATCTTTCGACTGTTTACAATCTATCGAAAAAAAAGCGTTAGATTACAATCTTACGGTTTTTACAATCTTACGGTGACATACATAAGCTTAAGATTTATATGAAAACTAATCGGCCCGGCAGACTTGGTCCTGCCTTCAACGTCGAAACAGATTGCAGCGCCCCCTACAGGGTCCAATCATACTAATATTTTAAATGCGAAAGTGTGTTTGTTTGTTGTTTTGTTGCTTTATTGGTTTGTTGGTTTGTCCTTCAATCAAGCAGCAACGGATTGACGTGATTTTTGGCATGGGCATAGGTGAGGACCTGGAGAGTGACATGGGCTAGGCTTTTTATCCCGGAAAATGAAGGAGTTCCCGCGGGAATAACAAAAAACTTAAACCACGCGGACGAAGTCGCGGGCATCAGCTAGTTGTGGATATAAACCATCCAGGGGTCCAAACAAACACAACAAAAAAGAATTGGCGAAATTGGTCCCGCCGTTCACGCGTGATGCCGTGACCAAGGGAAATAGGAATTCATTTTTACCCTCGACGAAGCGGAGACGGTATATGTGTTTGCCCTAAGAGGTTGTGTGTTTGTTTGTTTGTTTGTGCACTTTTTTGTCACCATTTTTCTCAAAAAGTACTGGGCCGATTGAGATGCGGTTTTTTGCATTAGATACGTATAGCTTGTGAGAAGGTTTTTAGATATATTTTAGGACCATAGACAACCAAGCTGAGCTGTAGTCTATGATTTTAATATTTCAACATGTTACCATTTTTCACAAAAACTACTGGGCCGATTGAGATGCGGTTTTTTGCATTAGATGTGTATAGCTTGTGTGAAGGTTCTTAGATATATTTTAGGACCATAGACAACAAAGCTGAGCTGCAGTCTATGATCTTAATTTATGATCTTAATTTTTCTATGTGTTGAAAATTTTCACAAAAAGTACTGGGCCGATTGAGATGCGGTTTTTTGCATTAGATATGTTTAGCTTGTGAGAAGGTTCTTAGATATATTTTAGGACCATAGACAACAAAGCTGAGCTGTAGTCTATGATTTTATTTTTTCAATATGTTACCATTTTTCACAAAAAGTACTGGGCCGATTGAGATGCGGTTTTTTGCATTAGATGTGTATAGCTTGTGAGAAGGTTCTTAAATATATTTTAGGACCATAGACAACAAAGCTGAGCTGTAGTCTATGATCTTAATTTTTCAACCACTGTTACAATTTTTCACAAAAAGTACTGGGCCGATTGAGATGCGGTTTATTGCATTTAGGACTTCGTGCGATTACAAAACAGGAAACTGGTACCAAAATTTTAAAAAATCAGCGCCATTTTGAAATTCTTTGTTAATTGACCGATTTCGTTCAAAATCTATATTTAGGGCTCCCTGGGGTCACAAAACAGGAAACTGGTACCAAAATTAAAAAAAATCAGTGCCATTTTGAAATTCTTTGTTAATTGATCGATTTCGTTCAAAATCGATATTTAGGACTCCCTGGGGTTACAAAACAGGAAACTGTTACCAAACTTTAAAAAAACAGCGCCATTTTGAAATTCTTTGTTAATTAACCGATTTTATTCAAAATCGATATTTAGGGCTCCCTGGGGTCACAAAACAGGAAACTGGTACCAAAATTTTAAAAAATCAGCGCCATTTTGAAATTCTGTGTTAATTGACCGATTTCGTTCAAAATCGATAGTTAGGGCTCCCTGGGGTCACAAAACAGGAAACTGTTACCAAAATTTTAGAAAATCAGCGCCATTTTGAAATTCTTTGTTAATTGACCGATTTCGTTCAAAATCTATATTTAGGGCTCCCTGGCGTCACAAAACAGGAAACTGGTACCAAAATTTAAAAAAAATCAGCGCCATTTTGAAATTCTTTGTTAATTGATCGATTTCGTTCAAAATCGATATTTAGGACTCCCTGGGGTTACAAAACAGGAAACTGTTACCAAACTTTAAAAAAACAGCGCCATTTTGAAATTCTTTGTTATTTAACCGATTTTGTTCAAAATCGATATTTAGGGCTTCGTGGGATTACAAAACAGGAAACTGGTACCAAAATTTTAAAAAAATCAGCGCCATTTTGAAATTCTTTGTTAATTGACCGATTTCGTTCAAAATCGATATTTAGGGCTCCCTGGGGTCACAAAACAGGAAACTGGTACCAAATTTTTTAAAAATCAGCGCCATTTTGAAATTCTGTGTTAATTGACCGTTTTCGTTCAAAATCGATATTTAGGTCTCCCTGGGGTCACAAAACAGGAAACTGTTACCAAAATCTTAGAAAATCAGCGCCATTTTGAAATTCTTTGTTAATTGACCAATTTCGTTCAAAATCGATATTTAGGACTCCCTGGGGTTACGAAACAGGAAACTGTTACCAAAGTTTTAAAAAATCAGCGCCATTTTTATTTATTTTGTTATCACCATAATAAATGAATTCAGTTTAGTACAGTAAAATCTGTTACTACTTGTAAGTCTAACCACAACCCGTGAGCTGCTTTAGCAGCTCGCGCACAGGGCGAAATACTAGTTAGATACATATAGCTTGAGAGAAGGTTCTTAGATATATTTTAGGACCATAGACAACAAAGCTGAGCTGTAGTCTATGATTTTATTTTTTCAATATGTTACCATTTTTCTCAAAAACTACTGTGCTGATTTAGATGCGGGCTTTTTGTTTTAGATATATTTAGCTTGTACCTAGATGCTGCCCAGGGTATCATGATGGAGTCAGGAGGCGATCATGGGAACTCCTTAAATTCTCATCGTATACCCGTCGCGTTTGGACTCTTTTGATTTGTCCATTTGAAAAGGGTTTGGCCATAGTCCACCACACTGGTCAAAAAAACTACTAAGCTGTCAAAGATGCAGTTTTGTGTTTTAGATATTATGTAATATATACGTTTGCTACGTTCTAATTGTTGTTTCAAAGTTATACAGGTCAAAGGTATAATGGAGCTCTGCAGTTCGTCGTGGGTTTTTTTAAAATTTTTAATTTTATTACTTGTTATATATATATATATATAGATCATAATATATATATAGAATTATAGAAGATAAGCGACACGAAATACTTGTCAAAGAAAGAAAAAAGAAAACAAGACAAAGAAAAGTGTTTTCGCTCCTAGCTTGTAGCCAGTAATCAAAGTAAAATAAATTACTGACTAATATAATATCATCTCTATCTATCTCTATTTATTTCTATAATTTCTCTATGGCCAGGCCTCGTAAGTTTTACTTACGTAAGTGGTTCACATGAGTGAAGATAACTTAACGAAATGTAAACAGTCGTGTAATTCGCGTATCGTATGCAAATGTAAGTTACGTACGTTACTTACAAAATATCTTACACGTGTATTATCCTGAACAAAAATCTACTATATAATGCCCGCGACTTCGTCCGCGTGGATTTAGGATTTAAAAAGTCCTGTGTGAAACTCTTTGTTTTTCGGAATAAAATGTAACTAGCCCATGTACTTCCCCGAGATGCAATCTATCTCTATAAATTTCATCAAAATCGTTCGAACACATGGGCTGTGAAAGCGAATCAGACAGACATACTCTCGCATACTTTCGTATCTAGAGTATTAATTGTATTGATTTGGTAGTAAAACAAACAATGAGAGATAAATTAAATTTAAATAAATAAAAATAAATAAATTGTTCGTTCAAATAAATCAAATCAAATATTTTTTATTCAAGTAGACTTTTAACTAGTGATTTTGAATAGTCGAGTGAATCTACCACTGGTTCGGACCATACCATTCCTACCAAGAAGAGCCAGCAAGAAACTCGGTAGTTGCTCTTTTTTTTAAACTTAAACAAATTAATATTAAGTCTTTAAATTAATAATTAAAGCCCAATTACACCAACAATGCTTTAGTTTACCAACTCAATACTCAATAGGTATTGACGCACAATAACTGTATGTGTAATGGGCTATGTGCCCTAAACTTAAGGTACGTAATTAGTCGATTGCGATTGTTAAGCAACGTTGACCCAAATAGGTAATTGGATGGATGACCGCATTTGGAAGTCCAAATTTGGCCTTTTCGTGTCCTCCGTGCCTCGGAGAGCACCCCAAGTAGCACAGATAGCTGTATAAATACTCACGTTTAGTTTTTTTTGAATCTCTATGCATATTAAGACTCTTTTATGAGTACACTGGTGATCCTACAGCTGCATAATAGCTGTCAGTGATATTTAAATAGCTTAGGCTGATTAAGTGCTGCATTAAGGCTGATTAAGACATACAAAACTACCATTAATACGCTAAAAGTGCTATAAAGGTATATTTCCAGCTTTTAACATTTTCTAATGCCTTAATCGTAGTAAGAGCTGTTTAGTGGATAAAATTACGCCAAATGCTGTACAAGAAGGTATTTGTGAACTCCTATTACACTGACTTATTAAAGGGGCACGTGTTAACAATTATGAAGTTAATAGCTGTACAATGGATGATTTGTGGCCACATTACAGCTTATTGCTGAATATGTCTACCGCTAATCAGCCTTTATACTGCCATTGATAGTGTCTGCATAGCGGCTGTTTAAACATTCAATAGATGCCTCGCAGCTGTTTAGAGACTCACTAGTGTATCGAATTAACAGCTTCTACTTTATAGTGGTTCACATAAGTACCTTTAGTCAGACTTTAACTTAATGTTGATGGCCATTATTATAACCTACGTATATTTTATTGCTTTATAAATATGCATTCGATTAATTCGTGGAAATTTCGTATCCAAGCGATGGTTTTAGATATAATAATACGGATCCCTAAAGAGTCTGTATAACAACTGTTTAATTATTCACATTATGGCTAACGGTAGAGCCTGTGAACCATTAAAAGTAAAGAAAATAGCTTATAGCTGCATACAGTCCACAAGTGTAATTTTATTCAGTTTATTGCTGAATTACAGTACACTAGTGAACTATTAGACAGCCTTTTGCAGAATATAAGAGTTTTAACTATTCACGTCGTTGTTTAACATGGATCCACCATTTTATTGTATAACCTATATAAATATACTGATTCATTTTTCAACTTTTAGATGTTGTGTGTATGAATTAGGAATGTGTTGCATTAGTTTTTACTTCCTGATATCGTAATATTAACTTTTTATCTTATCATTCTTTTCAAAGCACTAAATATTGTTTATTCAAGTTTTCATCAAGGCTTATTTATATCACAAAACTAATTAAAAACCGAATATTTTCGTAGCGCATTAAAATTTTCTTAGATAACATATATGTATAATGTCAGTAAAATTACATTCCCAATCATTTTTCTTTTATTAATATGTAAAATAATGTACTTAACCAGGGAATATTGAATATCATCTATGTATTTAATTCACTCCACGAAACAATAGTGTTCAATTGGCAGCTGTAGGTTATTAATTTGCTTAAAGTTTGCTATATACAAATATGTTCACTTTTACACAGGCCGCAAGCAGCTTTTCCCGGTTTTAAACATGTATTAGAGCGTACATGTGACATATTTTCTAAGAATAAAAAGTAACTTGTGATCTTTTAGTCAGTCGATATTCAGCGCATAGTACTGTCGTTACCATTTATAACACTGTTAATTAGCTGCTACACAGCTCTTAAGCAGCTAATTGAACTTAAGGCTGAATAATTTGTGCCCATTTAAGAGTTATAAGAGCTGTATAAGGCCCTATACAGCCCTTATGCAGCTTTTTTATTCAGCTTTAAGCGTGATGGGAATTCGTTATTCGGCTGATAAGCAGCCTCATGTGCTACTTGGGACGTTAAGCCGTCGGTACCCTAAGTACCGACCTAAGAATTGAAATATTGAAATAGTACTCTTAATCAAGTCCCTGGGTACCCACCACATTATCAGTCCAAGAAAACTCCTGCCACTATGTGATTAATTATGTGATTAATGGTAACCCGCATTGGAGCAGCGTGGTGGATCTAAGCTCTAATTCCCTCTCTCCTATGAGAGTGGAGGCCTGTGCCCAGCAGTGGGACGTTAATGGGATGTAGTGGTGGTGGGTATGGGGCCACGACCTTCAGCAATGCGGAATACGACGCAGAGAGAGATGAAAATGGGCATAAGTCTGGAAATGTAAAATTATCGAAATATCGACACCACCCCATACCTAGCCTACCCTGGTGTCGGTAAAATGCCAGTCTATCTACGCCTGCGTACGCGAAAGGTTCCAACAAGAACCACACCAAAATACTCCAAATAATTAAGAGAAATAACTGAAAAACTGTTAAATAATAACAATTATATAGAGTGCTCACATAAAAATATACTTTATTTGTGTTTGTGTGTGTTAAATATGACTATGTGTGTGTAAAGGATTTTGGATCTGCAGGCAAAGACAGTAAGTTATATAATTATATTTATATAATGAATGAAATCTGAATGCTTTAATGTTCTCAATGGCGTGTGAAGTATACACCAGCGTGGTGGATTATGGCTTAAACCCATCTCATTTTGAGATACCTGAGCTTATTAATGGGCTATGGGATTAGATGAATTTGTATTGAACTAGATAATGGATAATTAACCATTAATTTTTTCATTTCCGCGGGAAATCTTTAATTTTTACGGGATAAAAAGTAGCCTATATCTTTCCTCTAGATACAATCTACTTTTACACCGAATTTCATCAAAATCGGTTGAAAAGATATGGAGCGAATATATAATATTTAGTCTAGGAAACGGGGCGGTTTGTTGTATGGAGAAAGATTAAAAAAAAACATGTGCAAGTTAGGTAGATACATATTTATACTTAAAAGCTTTGTTTTATGTTGGCTTTTCGCGTGAAAATTTTCCCGCGGAAATATCGAAAACATTTCACGCGGACGAAGTCGCAGTCATCATAATATATAGTCTAAATATATAAAAGGAAGGTGACCGACTGATCTTTCAACGCACAGCTCAAACCACTGGACGGATCGGGCTGAAATTTGGCATACACAGCTACTATTATGACGTAGGCATCCAATAAGAAAATTCAACCCCTATAAAGTTAAAATAGGGTTTTGAAATCTGTATGAAAATCAAATTTAACGTGAGCGAAGCTGCGGGCATCACCTAGTCATACTAATATTATAAATGCGAAAGTGTGTTTGTTCGTTGGTTTGTTGGTTTGTCCTTTAATCACGCTGTAACAAAGCAACGGATTGACGTGATATTTTGCATGGGTATAGTTGACAACTAAGAGAGTGACAAATGCTACTTTTTATCACGGTTATTAAGGAGCTTTCGTGGGAATTAAAAAATTTATTACACGCGGACGAAGTCGCGTGCATCAGCTAGTTATTAATAAAACGAAAGCACTACCATTTATCATAGATCATAAACTGACTGTTCATAAAGTCAGGTTTAAATAGTTAAACGCCCTCGCCTGGAGAGTTATCGGCTATTTTGAACCCTCGTGAGGTAACTCGTAAATTACACGTAATTGTCGCTAGTCGCGTGAAAATATTTTATTTGTAACGCGAGCCTCGTTTTGTAGCGTCAGCATACAAAGGTATAACGGTTTTAATAGAGAATGCCCAATTTTTATGATTTTCCTTTGCTTTTTTTAAATTTTAACGTAAAAAAAATTATTCCCGCGGGAAATTTTTAATTTTTCAGGATAAAAAGTAGCCTAAGCCATTCTCCAAGTTCTCAAGCACACCTATGCCAAAAATCACGTCGATCCGTTGCTCCGTTGCGGCGTAATTGAAGGACAAACCAACAAACAAACACACTTTCGCATTTATAATTTTAGTATGGTATAGTGCTTTACTAAACGATTTTGTGAACTTTTTCAACTGTTCTAAAGTTACCAATAACTTTTAGAAAACATTTAAATTGTAAAATAGTTTCAGATTTAAACTTACCGAAATAAAATGTATTTTTGTTGACTCTACTAAATACCTAGCTCAGTTTGTCGACCTAATCAGTCACGACTCACAAGGCATAACCAGGTCGTGAAGATTTTAGTTGAATTTAAATGAGTGGGGTGGATTTGTACCTTGTTCAAAGATTTTAATACCTGGGGGGTTACTACCATCTCTTAAAGCAGTATTATTTCAAAATGATAGTTTATTGTCACTAATCATATCGTCCCTAACATAGGGAGTATAATTGTTCAACACGAACGTCAACAATATTAAAACAAAACGGCTGTAAGCGATGGTAGTATGCCCCCTGAACCTTTTGACCTACCTTGATTGTGTACCTACCTTGTACTTCCGAGGTCACCTATCCAGGTACCAATTCGCTTCAGCGTTGCTTGCCTAGGTAGGTATGCGAAAGTGTGTTTGTTTGTTAATTTGTCCTTCAAACACGTCACCTCAAATCAAAATGGTTCAACGAGATATTTGTATAAGATGAAATTAGAAGACATATAGGCTCCTTGTTATTCCGGAAAATCAAATTCACAAGAGATCCCATACTAATATTATATACTAGCTGATGCCCGCGACTTCGTCCGCGTGTACTGAGGCTTTTTAATTCTCACGGGAACTTTGATTTTCCGTAATAAAAAGTAGCTTAGGTGTTATTCCAGACTATATATAATCTATCTCCGTGCCAAATTTCATCCAGATCCATTCAGCCGTTCGGGCGTGATTGAGTAAGAAACATCCATCCATACATCCATCCATCCAAACATTCGCATTTATAATATTTATTTGATACTAGCTGATGCCCGCGACTCCGTTCGCGTGGACGTATGAAAAATAGATAGTAGCCGATTCTCAGACCTACTGAATATGCATATTAAAATAAATAATTAAATGACGATTGATTAGTTATTATCGACCGGAGATGAAAAATGATTAAATTACTAAAATAAAAAATAAGGGTTGATCGTAGAAGGGTGAAAATTTAGGATTGTATGTATTTTTGTATGTTGTATCATAAAAAAATAAAAACTAAAAATTTTGTCCAAAAAATAAAAAATTAAAATTTAGAGGTGGACTACCCTTAACATTTAGGGGGATGTAATATAGATGTTGGCCGATTCTCAGACCTACTCAATATGCTCACAAAATTTCATGAGAATCGGTCAAGCCGTTTCGGAGGAGTATGGGTACGAAAATTGTGACACGAGAATTTTATATATAAGATTTGATTGATAAAAGTATAGACCAGCAGGCTAGTAGCTATGTGCTACGGCGTGCTACGTTACTACGTAGCAACGTAGTATATTCTCTACGTTCTGTCAAAGGAACAAACAGTAGTTTTATTCCTATATTTAGATTATATTAGCTTTTGATTGTAAATTATCCCCTTTTTAGGGTTCCGTAGCCAAATTTGGCAAAAACGGAACCCTTATAGATTCGTCATGTCTGTCTGTCTGTCTGTCTGTCTGTCTGTCTGTCTGTCTGTCTGTCCGTCCGTATGTCACAGCCACTTTTTTCCGAAACTATAAGAGCTATACTGTTGAAACTTGGTAAGTAGATGTATTCTGTAAACCGCATTAAGATTATCTTACAAAAATAGAAAAAAAATAATAAATTTTTGGGGTTCCCCATACTTAGAAAGGTGTGGGGTATCTATGGATAGGTCTTCAAAAATGATATTCAGGTTTGTAATATCATTTTTTTCTAAACTGAATAGTTTGTGCGAGAGACACTTCCAAAGTGGTAAAATGTGTCCCCCCCCCCCCCCCCGTAACTTCTAAAATAAGAGAATGATAAAACTAAAAAAAATATATGTTGTAAATTACCATGCAAACTTCCACCGAAAATTGGTTTGAACGAGATCTAGTAAGTAGTTTTTTTTTAATACGTCATAAATCGTAAACCGCAATTTACCTTTCATTCAATCAACTCAAATATTTAAAAAAACATTTAATTTAAAACTTACTACAGGTTTTTACGGAACCCTCGGTGCGCGAGTCCGACTCGCACTTGGCCGGTTTTTATTTATTCCACTTCAAGTTGGCCATTGATTGCGATCACACCTGATGGTAAGTGATGATGCAGCCTAAGATTGTAGCGGGCTAACCGGTGTGGCCGTTGTATTAAACCCATACCCCTAATCAGTCTCTATCATCGTACCGGAACGCTAAATTGCTTAGCGGTACGTCTTTGGGTGGTAAGTGGCAACTAACCACGGGCGAAGCCTCCCACAAGACCAGACCAGACAATATTCCGAAATTGACCCTGCCGGGAATCGATCCCGGGACCTCCCACTATAACAATACAGCGCTCAAGCGGTTTAGCGTTGTGGTACGATGCTGCGTAGAAACCAATAAGGGGTACGGGTTTTTATATAACTGCCATACCCCTTACAAGTTAGCCCGCTACCATCTTAGACTGCATCATCACTTACGCATCAGTCAAAAGCTAACTTGTGGTGGATTAAAAAAAAAGCTAGAGGTCGGGAATCGAACCCGCGACCCCGTATAGTACGGCGTTTATACTACTAGGCTATGACCGCTTTAAACTACTCTATACCTGATATCAAAAGTCTCTAAATTGATTTAAGGACACGCCATGCGTTATTTTAAGGTCGCAAATCAGATGTGAGGGTACGGGTAATCCAATAATGTTGGAGTGGGGTTACATGGTACTCAGGGCTCAGGTTGCGATATCTGGAGATGTATTTAAGATTCATTTTAGTTTTTAGTTCTTTTTTATAAAAATTATATGTAAAAAAAATATTTACATTTTTATGTTTTTATAAAAATTAATGCGATTGTGTGCTTGTTTGTTACGCTTTCACGGCCTATATTTTCAAACCGATTTTGATGAAATTGCTACAGACATAGGCTGTGTCGCGGGGAAGGACGTGTATATTCTTCCTCCTCTATTAAGGACGAATATCCCGGAAAATTAAGTTGTTGCGGGAATAAAGAAACTTAATCCACTCGTTTGAAGTAGCAGGCATCAAGTACTTAATATTTTTTGAATTCTTTCAGTTTTATGGTTATTTTAAGTTCATTTATAGCAGTTAGTAACTGAAATAAATAGGTGTGACAGATGGACATACAGACGGAGTAGTAAGTACATTAGGGCTAGCGCTGAGCATTGTTATTCAGCTCAGCGCTGAATTTGCCTCGATTGATTTAGTCGATAAGATTTGTGTCATTGTAGCAATAAGAAACATTATATAGCTTTTATTTTATTTTTTTCTTTTTACCATATTTTTACTTCGGTTCCTTAAAAATCCATAAAAATTTTATACGTTGAACATACATAAAAAAATCCTCGGTAAAATAATGTATCTAAATCGAATAATCTTATTACGCCTACGCCCTCATGTGAACGCACCCTAATTTTATACAATTTCACTCAGTGTGCAACAGGGTTTTGTAGGTACTTTGCGTTCGATTGACGTGGGGGTGGTCTAATAGAATCAACTTTAAGGTTTTTTGATTTTTGCCATCAAAGGGGGTGGATTTTAAACTATAACTAGATTTGGCCGACGATTTCGTCTGTATTTTTATTTTTTTAGTCCGCTAAAGGTAGCCCTTGACATGTGCATACAAAAATATGTCACCGTAAGATTGTAAAAACCGTTAGATTATAATCTAACTCGCGAAATTGTAAACTGTCGAATGATTACAATATAACGGATTATTTTTCGGTAGATAGTAATCTGTTAGGTTTATTAACCCGATAGAACCTAAGTGTACTACTAGATTATTTATGTCGAACCCTAACCTAACCTACAAGCAAGAGACAAGAAAACGTAAATACAATGAATATTTCAAAAATTGACACTTAAAACATTGAACGGTTCACAATCTCCCGACTGTTTACAATCTATCGAAAAAAAACCAGCCAAGTGCGAGTCGGACTCGCGCACCGAGGGTTCTGTACAAACCTATGTTTTTTTTAAATATTTGAGTTGATTGAATGAAAGGTAAATTGCGGTTTACGATTTATGACGTATTAAAAAAAAACTACTTACTAGATCTCGTTCAAACCAATTTTCGGTGGAAGTTTGCATGGTAATGTACATCATATATTTTTTTAGTTTTATCATTCTCTTATTTTAGAAGTTACAGGGGGGGGCACACATTTAACCACTTTGGAAGTGAACCTCAATATCATTTTTGAAGACCTATCCATAGATACCCCACACGTATGGGTTAGATGAAAAAAAAAATTTTTGAGTTTCAGTTCTAAGTATGGGGAACCCCAAAATTTATTGTTTTTTTCTATTTTTGTAAGAAAATCTTAATGCGGTTCACAGAATACATCTACTTACCAAGTTTCAACAGTATAGTTCTTATAGTTTCGGAAAAAAGTGGCTGTGACATACGGACGGACACACAGACAGACAGACAGACAGACAGACATGACGAATCTATAAGGGTTCCGTTTTTGCCAAATTTGGCTACGGAACCCTAAAAAGCGTTAGATTACAATCTTACTGTTTTTACAATCTTACGGTGACATATATATTAATACTAGCTGATGCCCGCAACTTCGTCCGCGTGGAATAAGTTTTTTTAATTCCCACAGAAACTCCTTATTTTTCTGGGATAAAATCAATCTCAACTATATCCATGCCAAAACTCACGTCGATCCGTAGCTCCGTTGCGGCGTGATTGAAGGACAAACCAATAAACCAACAAACAAACACACTTCCGTAATTTATAATATTAAGTATTATGTATATTCCTATGGTTTTAAAAAATATTTTGGTTTTTTCAGGTGAATTTGGAGTGGCGCAAAGTAATATATGGACAGGTATATATGAAGACATTTAGCTTTCCCAAAAACAGTGAATTTCCATCCGAAACACCTGTTTCAGACGTGAATTCAAATCCAAAAGTTAAGATTTACGACTCTTCAGATGCGATATACCTGTGATTTATACGACACCGGCGCCGCGCCCTGACTCCGCTTATCTTTTGCGCGTTACTCTTTGATAAGACGTCAATTCCGCCCCCAGAAGTTTAGAGATTTGGAGTTTTTATTAGAGAGCAACTGCCGAGTTTCTTTCCGGCTTTTCTCAGTATAACTACTTTCCGAACCGGTAGTAGAGTCAAAACATGACGTAACACAAGAGACACCTGTACGAGTATGTCCTACACGTTACATATAAATTTTGTATTGAGTAGGTATTGGTTCTGTTTTCCATGTTCTCTGTAATCTATACTAATACGAGATAAACTAGCTGGTACCCGCGACTTCGTCCGCGTGGTATAAGTTTTTTAATTCCATACTAACTCCTTAATTTTCCGGCATAAAAAGTAACCTATGTCACTCTCCAGGTCCTCAACTATGCCAATGCAAAAATCACGTCGATCCGTTGCTCTGTTGCGGCGTGATTGAAGGACAAACCAATAAACCAACAAACAGATACACTTTCGCATTTATAATATTACTATGAAGTATGATGCGAAAGCTTTTTACTCAATAACACCAGATCGGCTTAATGGATCTGAATCAAATTTGGCACAGAGATAAATTAATAGTCTGGAATAACACATAGGCTACTTTTTGTCCCGGAAAATTTAGGAGTACCCGCGGGAACCAAAAAAACTCAATCCACGCGGACGAAGTCGTCAGTATTGGTTAAAAATAAAATACCAGTACATTATATACATTCTAAAAACCTATTAAAATAAAATTAAAATAATAAACCAGTGCAGTATAAATTTCTACTGCCTACTCAATAATTTCCAGTGAGTTGGTTCATTGAAAAGTTAATTCCAGCTTTCAGTGTATAATTTTGAATCAATTTTCAGTGAAATTGTTGAGTTGCACTTGATGTTAACAGCTAGGTTATACTTGAGTTTGCATGTCGGTGTACTTACGTGTTTTATTTATAGTTTTAATTTTAATATTAACCTCAAGTAGTTGTTTTAACCGGCAGGTTTTCGATCGGGCGGAATTTAAAATGCCTATAGTAGTAGTCACAATAATGTCCTCCCGAACGGAATTTCTGCCACGGCGGCCAATCTCAAGGAGATTAGCCATCGGTACGGGAGATATTATACCTGTGCACCTGTTACTTTTTTTTAGTTGCTGGCCGGCTCTTCTCAGTACAACAGTTTTCCGAACCGGTGGTAGAGTTTTGACTTGTCATAAGTGACACAAGTTGTCCTACGTGAAATAAATAAATCATTTATCATTATCATTTATGTTTATTTTCTCTGTCGTCTGTGATACCTATTTACCTAATTAACAAAGAGATTTAATTGCACGTGGAAGGAAATACGGTTGTGCAAGTAATTAATAAAAAGCACATTATAAAAGCTAAGCTAGTTACCGCAATATATATTTAGCAGCTTGTTTATTCTGAACACGCTTAAATCATAACTTTCGTGACTGACATCCATACGGGCTATAATTAACAGGGTGTTATTAAAATGAACCATGTTGTTTAATTCTGTTGGGTAATAGGCTGTATATCATTTGTTAAATCATTATAAATGAATAGAAGTATATTTCATGTCGCAATGAGTCATATGAAATAAACTAGATTAAAATAACATCCTAAACTCAAAATCAATTTATTTATAACATGTAGGACTACGGGTGTCTGTCTCTTATGTTACGTCATGTTTTGATTCTACCACCGGTTTGGAAAGAAGTTCTGCTGAGAGCCGGCAAGAAACTAAAATAAACTAAATAAACCTTTCCAGATACTGTCTCTCTGCCTGCGTCCTAAATTCCTCATTGCTGAGGGTCGTGATGCTCTTCCATTTTGCCTGGACCTGGTCTGGCCTGGTGGGAGGCTTCGGCCGTGGCTAGTTACCACCCTACCGGCAAAAACGTGCCGCCAAGCGATTTAGCGTTCCGGTACGATGCCGTGTAGAAACCGAATAGGGGTATGGGTTTAATATAACTGCCATGCCCCTAACAGGTTAGCCCGCTACCATCTTAGACTGCATCATCACTTACCATCAGATGAGATCGCAGTCAAGGGCTAACTTGCAGTGGATAAAAAAAAAAAAAAATTGATCACGTAAATGGCACGGGTTTTCTGTTCGTTAGGCTTGCTAAAACTTAGAAACGGCTTCACCGATTTGGATGGAACTTTTTGTGTGTGTATTTGAGTGAGCCCCGGGATGGTTTATATTCACAATTGGACCCGATAGGTGGCGCTGCAATCGGGTTCTAGGTTAAGGGCACGACAAGTTCTGCCGGGCTCACTAGTAGGTCATAATATTATCATACTAATATTATAAATCCGAAAGTGTGTTTGTTTGTCTTCCATCACGCCGCAACGGATCGACGTGATTTTTTGCATGGGTATAGTCGAGGACCTGGATAGTGACATAGGCTACTTTTTAATTCGGAAAATTGAAGAGTTCCCGCGGAAATCTAAAACATCAATCCACGCAGATGAAGTCGGAGGTTTTTCTGACTAGAAATTCTCAGTACTAGCCCGGAGTTAGGAAGTTGGCGGTGTTTCACCCCCGTGCCTCGGAAAGCACGTTAATCCGTCGGTCCCGGTTATTATCACTAACATGATAATAGTCGTCCAAGCCCGCCAACCCGCTTTGGAGTAGCGTGGGTGGGTCTAAGCTCAAATTCCCTGTCTCCTATGAGAGTGGAGGCCTGTGCCCAGCAGTGGGACCTTAATGGGCTGTAGTGGTAAATGAGTCACAGTTACAGCAGTGACCAGCTACTAGTGATCGCTAATAACAGCGGTGACACAGTTTTGTGCCATTCAGCCTCAGCACGAGGGTATGAATATTTAAACATATAATACGTGATATTACGTGTCACTACAGCTTGCATGCATTGATTGAAGTTAGATTATTATAATAGGAGAATTGGTCGCCGGTTATGTAATCGATTCTGTTGAGGGGCGACTGACCTTGTTGTGACAACCCATATCAGTCGATCGCGATTGTTAAGCAACGTTGACCCAAGTCGGTTTTTTTTTTCCACTACAAGTTAGCCCTTGACTGCAATCTCATTTGATGGTAAGTGATGATGCAGTCTAAGATGGTAGGGGGCTAACCTGTTAGGGGCATGGCAGTTATAATTAATCCATACCCCTAATCGGCTTCTACACGACATCGTACCGGAACGTTAAATCGCTTGGCCGCACATCTTTGACGGTAGTGTGGTAACTAGCTACGGCCGCAGCCTCCCACCAGGCCAGACCAGGGAAAATTCAGAAATTATAAATTCCCAATTTGACCCTGCCGGGGATCGAACCCGGGACCTCCGCACGTTAAGACAACAGCGCTCAACGTTGCGCCAGGGAGGTCGTCAACTAGATGAGTGACCGAATTCGGACGGTAAAATTTGACGGTTTCGTTACCTCCGTGCCTCAGAGAGCACGTTAAGCTGTCGGTCCCGGTTTATTATCACTAACATCTGATAATAATCGTTACAAAACTTAATAGTTTAAGTACTCTTAGTAGAGTCGTATTCGGAAGGACGTGGGAACCCACCTCATTATTATCCCAAGAAAACTCCTACCATTATGTGATTAATGGAAAGGGGTTACGACCCCCAGTGGTGAGTCATACGACGCTGAGAGAGATGTAATCGATAAATTCTTTTTCAAGTCCAACTTCCTGTTTCTATGTTATATATTGTTACTAGCTCTTGCCCGCGGTTTCGCTCACGTTAGGTTTTATGTAACAAATTTCAAAACGCTACTTACCCCCTTAGGGGTTTAATTTTCAAAAATCCTTTCTTAGAGGATTCCTACGTCATAACAGTAGCTGTACATGCCAAATTTGTCCAGTGGTTTGAGCTGTGCGTTGATAGATCAGTCAGTCACCTTTTCCTTTTATAATATTTAAAAGAAGAAGACTAGACGATGCTCGCGACTTTACCCGGGTGGTTCAGGTTTTTGAGAAATTCCGTTTGAATTCTTTGATTTTCCAGGATATAGTAACCCTATTACCAATAATTTCAAAGCAGTATTATTTTAAAATTATAAATGCGAAAGTGTGTTTGTTTGTTGGTTTGTCATCCAATCACACCGCAACAAAGCAACAGATTGATGTGATTTTTTGCATGGTTGAAAACCTGGAGAGTGAGCTACTTACTCTCTATCCCGGAAAATTAAGGAGTTCCCGCGGGAATAAAAAAACTTACCCAACGCGGACGAAGTCGCTGGTGTCTAGTCTACTATATAAAAATAAGTCGGGTTTTCCTTCCTGACGCTATAACTCCAGAACGCACGAACCGATTTCCACGGTTTTGCATTCGTTGGAAAGGTCTCGGGCTCCGTGAGGTTTATAGCAAAGAAAATTCAGGAAAAATTTCAACAGAAAAGCGGGAAAATCTTTTTAGCGGGAAAGCCATCTGGTGGCGAAACGGAGTTCGCCGGGTTTGCTAGTATTTTATACAAATTGATTAATTATTTTCCATTAGGCCACCTTGATGCCTATCTAAGTGCTTTTGCAAGCATCCCATAATCTAAGAAATAAGACATATATTATAATCTTTTATATTATATTCTATTTCTATAATTATTTAATAAAATAAATAGTTAGGCGTATTTAATTGTACACTTTATACTATTATTGCTTATTCTATACATTATTTTTCTTCTTTCAATGGCTGCCGTATATAACGCAGAATGTGTACTACTATACATTATTCTGTACTTTTACCCTAAATTAGCATTACTATTAATACAATGACATCCTATCCTATTACATCCACAATCACAAACGTTTGCCCACACAATATAGGCTTTACCGTTTTTGATAAAACTTTCATCAATATTATCGGCGACAAAATGTGGCTTATGACTATTGGTAACAATAATAGGTTCACCATAGTGATTTTTAACAAATACTTCAACAAGTTTTTGAATCACGTCATTTGTATATGGTATTGTTTTATTTTTTATTATAGGACAGAAATTCAATGCTTCTAGTTTACCAATTTCAAGTACAACCTTCGGTTTTACAATTTTAACTGCAGTTGGCCATATCTTCAGATCTAGATTGTCAGTTTTTAAATAACTTACTTTACAAGTTGGTTCATATTGAATTACACCTATATATTTATTCAAAGGTATTTCTATCAATTTTTCATTTAAAACATTGTTTTTTACATCAGATTTTTCAATATAGTCCGTTATTTTATTGTTCATTTGGTTTATTATTTTAACATTTGATTGTTCTATATCAGCATCATAAGCTTTACCTAACGTTTTATTTCTAGTATGTTTATTATTTGGTTTTAATTGTGCTTCATCTAAAATTTTCTCAGCTAAAGTTGGAATATGAGTAGGGGGTATTGATGTCGTGGATGGTGATGACCAAGTATTCGCATTAGAACTTTGTGGGTTAAGTGTTGATATTATTGGTTGACTTCCTTGAAGATTGGAAAAACTGAGTTTTGGCTCATTAATTTTGATGTAATCGTTTATAGATATAGAAGGATATGTTTGGCAGGCTAAGCTAGAAGAATCTAGAGGCATTTTAGCTAGGCTAGGTATTACATTATTTGATGTAGCAAAAGGATAAGCCATTTTGTTTAGACTTGCTTGTGCGGAACTTACTTCATTTTGCAAATATGCAGATGGACTGGGAATGAATGTGTGAAAAGGAGCTGATTTGAGATTTTCACTTCCTAAAAATAAAGAAGGCAATACATAATTAGATAAAGGTTTAAATTGGGATGGCTGATGCCTTACCGGAATTGCCTGCCCTTGTAAAACTAATGTGGACATCGTGGGAGTAGTCGTTTGTAAATCTAATTTTGTTACTTCAATGAGGGGATCTTTATTTGCAAGTAATGGTTTAGGTTCTAAGTAAGTTACTTGGCTAGACTGTCCGTATTTTGGTATTTCAGTTGGTAACCCATAACCAGCATATCTAAAGGGAAATTCTTTAGACCAGAACCCTGACTTAACTGCTGGGATTTGATTAATGCTAGCAAAATTGTTATTTATACAATTTACTTGTTGATTAACATCTTTACGAGACTTGCTTGGAGGCATAGATAAAGAAGGGTTTAAATTACTAGGATTTAAATTTTGCATAGGTAACGAAGGTGTTTCACTAATTGCTAAAGGTAAAGATTCTGCATTTCCTTGCACGGGCAAAACAATATCATCGCGGGGAGAAACGGTTTTACTCTTAGATTGTGTTTTTGGTAGAATATTATAGTTTAAAAGTTTCCAGGGATCTGTATTAGCATAAGTAAATCTAGGTGCCAAAGAATAATTTGGTGAGAGTACTAAAGGCTTTAAATGTGCTGTTTGATGTGAATTTTTACCATTTGTCGAGCTTACTAGCGACAGTTTTTCTAGATTTTGTATCGAGGTAAGATATTTTTGAAATTTTTGATCGGACAATGTGTCAGGTTTTGCAAAACAGGGGATATTGTAGTATGGAGAGTGTATATGTTTTGTATCTAAATTTGATTTGAAACTATGAGGTTTCTCAATAGAAGATATTGTTGGAAGGAATTCGGAATAACGGTTCCTTAAAATATTTGTGCTGATTAGTTTAGGAGATGTTGAATATTGATCACCGTATAAAGTGTTAGGATTAGTTTTATAAGGATTTGGTACAAACGAAACAGTATTTTGTGATTGTGTAAAAGAACTTAAGTCAGCATTTACAGGTGACGCATGTGAATTATATGGATAATTTACCGTATCAAAAAATAATTTGGTACCTTGTGTTTTTATTGAAGGCATCAAATCTGAAAGCTCTGTTGCAGAGGATGAGTCCGATAGAATTTTATTCACAAATGTTTTTACATTTTGCGGCAAAGCTTTACAGACAGGAATCTTAGAAGTATGTAAGTGAGGTATGAATGAGTTTGTGGTCAGGGGTAAAGTTACATAATCGGTAGATGATTTAAAAGGTTCTGTTGGAGTTATATTTTCACTGTAGCATGGTGAAGGTTCGTATGAATTCAAGATATTACCTTTTTCTAATAAAGCTTCTGTTTGATATTGCTTTAATGGTAGGAAAGCTTTAAATGTAGGAATAGGTTTGTAAGATGCGATGCTACTGAAAAAAGGAGTATGCAAGTGTTTATCTTGCACTAGCGTTGATGAAGGTAAAACAGAAGATGGAGGTAAAAAATGTTCGTTTGTTAAAGCTTTCGAAGTGAATGGTTCCAAATTTAATAAATTTTGAGAATCAAAAATTGAGCTCTGTGTATTAGTACTACTAGATTCTCCTTTTGAAGGTAATTTTTTTTGCACATATTGGGCTTCTGATACGTATGGTTTTTGTTCAATTAATAGTAGTGTAGAGCAAGGCGATATCGAATTTGTGGATAAGTCAGCGTGAGATACAATGGTTGCATCTTTTAGCGGAGCAATATCTTTTAACGGAATAGAAGCAAAAGGATAGTAAGCAGTCATTGGAGTAACCAAAGGTTGCGTTTTAAGAGCTATAGTAGAATATTGATAGGGCCCAATATAAGAATATTTTTCTGGTTGTACAACCCCTTTAATTTCATTTGATTTTGATGGGTAATGGGAATGGGTAGGAATTCTGAAAGGATTGTTGGTTACTAATAGTTTTTTATTAAAATATGGTTGGTAAAGTAATGGTGAAGTACTTAATCCAAGCTTATTAAGAAGAATAGACTGTCCTATATTTTCAGGTATTTGTGGTATGTTATTGATATATTTGATGATAGGTTCAACAATAGGGTCTTTCTGTAACACGATATTTTCTTTATCATTAATTATTAAAGTTCTTTTTTCTGTTATTGGTGAGTCATTATCAATAGTAAACATGGGGACCGTAGGTTTTTTAAAGTTAGATATATCATATTGGTATTCATTAGATGAATTTATTTCGCTTGTTAATGGCGTTAACTTGTTTCCAATTTGGGATAAATTGCTAAGATATGTGTTATAGTATGGATTGATTGGCGATGCATTCATATTGAATTTTGAAGGTATACTTGCTGGTAGGTGAAAATGACCATAAGTTGGAACAAATCCTCCAAAACTATGTGGTTGGATAGGTGGTGCTTTATAATCAACTAATAATGTATCTCCTTTATCAGTCAATTCTATAGAATTAGCAAGAGTACTTGTTGTTTCTGCTGTTGGATTACCATGCCCTTCCAAAGTTAAAATATTTTTATATATACAGGGACCCAGCATATGGTATACATCTGAACCAATATTCGGATGTATACCATTCAAATATTTACCAGTATGTGGAAAATATGGTGAAAATATTTTTGGAGTAGAGATGTCATAGTATTGAAAAGAATTATTATTATAAACTACATAATTTTCTGGATGTTCTTTTCCTTTATCAGAAAAAATAATTTTAAAATTGGCATAATTTTTCCTTCTATTCAAATTTTTTGGTAGAAGCCCTTTTGTAAATTGAGTGTTAATTACTTGTTTTGGATTTCTTTGATTATATTTATCGTCTAGATTGATTTGAGACAAATCCAAAATTCTTCCTGTTTTCAAACCGGTAACTGGTTCTAGATTGTTTACAATATTTTTGTGATTCGATAGCAGAGGCTTCAATGGATTTAGCATATATTTTACATGATCTGGCGTGTCGAGATTTTCATTTTGGTTTATATTTGGCTTCGTTAGACCCTGGTTGTATTGTTCATTTCCTTGTCCATAAATAACTCCAGAAATTGGCTGTGAAAAATGATACGGCTGCTGTTCAGACACATCAAATTTATGAGGTTGATCTAAACTTTGAAATCGAGATTGATTTTGCATAAGAACGTCGCCATTTTGCAAAAAATTCCAACGATGATGATGATGAAGCTGTGGTTTGTTTTGTATTAACTGGTAAGTCATGTAATTATAAGGTATATTATATCCGTAATTAATAATATGGTTATGTACATAGCTCTGAGGTACTTCTTTTCTAGTAGTACTAAATTTTGGAATATTGTAGTGGTTTGAGTTTATCAGTGGGTCAATATTGATGTAATATGGAGATTGAGCGTGAACATTTTCGTTTGCTGAGAGTTTAGGTGCACTATTTTTGTCCTCCTCATTAACAACTAAATGTGAGTTAGGCTCACTTAAGTGTAAATTAATGTAATTACCATAGGCTAGACCATCATTTTTTGTATTTTTTATTGTTCCTGACTCAACTCTGAATTTTCGTTCTGTATCTTTATTTACTTGAGCTGTGTTGGTATCTGGAATAAGATTACCTTGTTCATGATCAAATTTTCTGGAAGTTAGAGTAGAAGATGAAAACACAACAACATCGTCAATACTTTGATTTTGATTAGGATTGTTATCTATAGTTATAAAATGACTATTGTCATTGAGTATTTGCCCATCTATTGCATTTGTTTCAAGGGCTATTTTACTTTCTTTGTTTATTTCAGTTTTGACACCATTCACTTGAATACTGGTATTACTTTGAATAGGATTCATTAGAATATACTCATAATTAAGTTTTTTGCTCACTGCTTCTTTTATATCATTTGCATATTCTAAATCAGGGTTAATTTCTATAGCTGCATTGATTTGAAAAGGATTAAGAGTGAGAGGTATGTCACTACCATTACCTACTGCTTGATTTACACTGTCTGTATTTCTAAAAGTCTGTTCAGGGATATTTTGAGAATATGTTACATATTCATCATTTGAAATCTGTGGCTCATTGGTTTGGTCAATGGATACAACATTGATTGGGAGACTGGTTGGTTTCTGTAAAATTATATTTTGTGGTTCCAAATTTGGAATTTTTTGAACGTCTGGTTTAATGTTAATACTGCTATCTAATAACTGCACATTCTGATTACTAATTACAGGAATATTTACTTGTTCCTCATAAGTATCTGGTTTTAATTGTAATACAGAACTGGTTTTAGTATCAGGTAAGTTGATATTAGGTACATCATAAGCAAGAGTATGACTTTGATCCGTTATTCCATTTATGTAATCAAGTTTATTATTTAAATTACTTGTAGATGTTGAAATAGTAATAGGGTCAATATTTATTGCTGCATCAGGTATTCCTTGTAAGTCGTATAATATATTATGCTGGTCTAATTTAGGTAGAGAAGACGCAGCATTATTACCCGAAACAATATAATTTTCAATTTCAACTTTATGCTGAACATCATTATTTACACTGTCCAAGCTTTGTACCATTTTATTTTCAGCTAATACTTCTGATGGTTTAGGATGAACTACATCTACTAAAACATCTTTTAATTTTACATCCTTCTCTCCCGGCAGTATAAACTCATATGAACCAGTAGATTGCTTCGCTGGATAATTTACTTTAAATTCACTTGTTGTATCATTTATTTTACGAATCTTATTAGCATCTGCTTTAATGTTAAATTCTTGGCCTGATGTGTTACCTGTATGGTCTATTTTATTCAATTCCCCATTTTTAACTTCAGGATTTATTTGCACAATTTGTTTATTATTAGGCTTTACATGACTTAGACAGGAACAATCATTACTATTATGACCCACACAAAAATAGTGGTTGTATCTCATTATACAATCCCGCAATATATTTTTATTAGTGTAAAAGTTGCCTATATTTCGAAAGTCATTATTTGTGCTTAAGTAAAAATATACCAGTACCTCACGTCCTGTACCGTATTTTTGGATATCGTTCATAAGATTGATTATTTGGTCATCGTATCCTGCTAAGTAGATCGTAGTAATATCATGTAATTTAGGAATTACGTCTTCACTGTTTGTGTTGTAATTATATTTGTCATCTTTAGTATTAAAGCTATTGATGTAACTTTGGTATTCTTTATTCTGTCCATCTTTATGATTAGGATGTTCAATTATGTTATATTCATAAGGCACTGCTTCAATATTAGATTGTCCAGTTGTTCTGCCCTTTTCATCAAGTGTTCTAGAATGTTCGCGTTCATGTCGATTGCATATTAACGTATTTCCGTCTGTGACTACACATCCAAATATACCTGAAACCAATAATTAAAGGCATTACAAAATAAATACAAATACAATTGATTTTATTTCGCTAAATGTGATTTCAAATACCTATGTATTTGAAATCACATTTAGCAAAAGAATAATTGGTGTGCAAAATTGGCAGTAGGCACAACATACCTGCTGCTCAAAATACATAGGTTATAATATTAAGTTAGAAAATTAAATACCTTATTAGATTAGCATTTATATAAAACTAGCTGATGCCCGCGACTCCGTCCGCGTGGAGGTATGAAAAATAGATGTTGGCCGATTCTCAGACCTACTCAATATGCTCACAAAATTTCATGAGAATCGGTCAAGCCGTTTCGGAGGAGTATGGGAGTAAATTGTGACACGAGAATTTTATATATAAGATTACAGAATTAAAATAGATTATTATATTACTTACTATGTAAAATTACAAAATTAATAAATATTAAATACTAGCCGATGCCCGCGAATTTGCACGCGTAGATTCAGGTTTTCGGTTCCCGCGGAAACTCCTTAATTTTCCGGGATAAAAAGTAGCCTATGTGTCATTCCAGACCATAATCTATCTCTGTGCCAAATTTCATCCAGAACCGTTGAGCCATCCTGCCATCGCATTTATAATATTAAGTATAGAAATAGAATTTTTAAGCACGCTCCAAATAGCAAAAATCATAATTTTTCTCTCAATAGAAAATGGCGTTACTCAGCAAGTCGGAGTTTTCCTTGAAGGCTTTTAAAAACCGTTTAAAACACCATAAACATAAGCTAACTGCTTGCGAGTCAACTGCAGATGGCTTAGGGCTTTGTTTATGAATAAAAATAAATATTTTCGCGTCACAGCTACCTATTCTCTTCGGTACTGAAGGATTTACTTATAACCGCAGCGTAAGAATATTAGTAGCGGCGGGCTTAGTGGTAAAGACACGACCTCCAGAACGGAAGCGCGGGTTCGATCCCCGGGTCCGCACAAGGGCGAGATAGGGACGTGAACGTGATGGAGGAAACTGGTGGAATTTTCAACAAACTTCTGTACACACTTTTATTGGATAACTAAGATAACTCATCTCCGTATATTTTTATTAATTTTATAATGTCATAATCTGTTTGTATAAAAGAAAAAACACAAAAGTAGGTTAGAGTATTTTATACGTAGACTAAATGATGCCTGCGACTTTGTTTGCAAGGATTAAGTTTTTTTTTATTCCCGCGGGAACTCTTTAATTTTTCGGGATAAAAAGGCCCTTCCCCTTGATACAACCTACGAGTATCACTATAGTGATAGGTTGATAGGTTGTATCAAGGGGAAGGGGGGAACCGATTTTGATGAAATTTGGTAATTTCATCAAAATCGGTTGAAAAGATGGTCCGGAAAAGCGTAACAGACAGGCAGACAGACAGACAGACATACAGACAGACACATTCGCATTTATAATATTGATATGGATTTGTTAAATTTACTACCAATTTTATTAACCGACTTCCAAAAAAGGAGGAGGTTCTCAATTCGGCGCGTATTATATTTAAAATGTCATTGAGTATACAACTGTAACGGTAGTCGGGGCTGTCATTAGTATGGGTATCGACCCACTGTACGAATATATACCTACGCTGTGGTATTGCCAACATAGTCAAATACGAGGACGTGGAAAAATATAAGGTGACGGAAGAGAGTAAAACGGCAATGAATTTCAAACGGAACTTTTACGATCGTGGCATAAATTAACTCCGATGCCTTTACCTACATTTGGCAAACTTTCCGAGTATTTTCGCTGTCCATACCACATATTATCTACTCGTAGAACGAAGATCAAAGTCTTTGATCACCAGTGACAACAAGTTTTTTTACCCTTAGATCCGTCCATACTTCCATATCCATACTTCCATATTAATATTATAAATGCGACAGTGTCTGTCTGTCTGTCTGCTACGCTTTCACGGCCCATCTGTTCAACCGATTTTGATGAAATTTGGTAGATGGATAGGTTGCATCTTTCAATAAAAACAAATTAATCCACGCGGACAAAGTCGCGGGCATCATCTAGTAAATAAATAAACAGATATTGTGGCCAATTATGTTTAGCACAATCTCTAAACTAAAACGACACCTCTGCTGCCCAATTCCGCAGAGAGTATTAGGTATGATAGGGAAAACAATCTATCTAGAGCTGTCATTTTAGTTTACAAATGGTGTACAACAGAATCAGCATCATTGAATTGAATTGAAAAAAAATAGTATAGTATATTGCTAGAATGTTTCCTATGTTTCCACATAAATAAATCCAATTACAGTCAAAATTGTTCCAATTTTAAATTGTAAACGAATACCGGGTATTCCCGATATGAATAATTGAATTTGGAACTCTATATCCGAGTTTGTTTCAATTTTTAAACGAACCGTTTTTACAAAGTTTCGCATATTTAAAATCTGATGTGGAATTCTATTACCCAGTATAGTACTACTCTCTCTGCGTGCCCAGGTCCTTCCGCATACGACTCGACTAAGATGACTATTTGAAGTTTCTTGCTGGTTCTACTCGGTAGGAATGGCATTCCGAACCAGTGGTAAATTCACTCGACGATTCAAAGGTACTTGTAAAAGTTTATTTGAATAAAAATCATTTGAATTTGTATTCAACTCTCAGGTTTCTAATGATTATTGTCAGATGTTAATGATTAACCGGGACCGACGGCTTAACTTTCCCTCCGAGGCACGGAGGAATCGAAAAGGCTAAATTCGGACTTCCAAATTCACCGCCTGCAACTTATTATAATCATTTATAAGAGTTTTTACTACAGTTTAAGGCAGAAAGTATTGCCGAAAATGATTCACCATTTTCTAAACCGGTTAAAAAAAGATTTCCTCATAACGATCGAGTCTGCGAGCGTAAGACAAACAAAATGGCGGCGATCAAAGCAGAAACATGCTTTGCAATTGTAATTCAGTATCTAGGCAATACCACAGTCTATGGACGTTTTTCTACCAGTCGTTCGACGGAGGATTCTAGACAGAGCAACGCTGCTGGGTGACGGGGACGTGACGGAGGAAACTGGCGGAATTTTCAATAGTTTTTTAGCGTGTTGTAAAACTCTTTTTCTCTTTCGATGTTCCTTATTGACATTGAATAGGGGCTTGAGCTATGCAGTACTAATTTTGACAGTGGGAGAATCAGTTTGTTTGTGTGCCTCTCGGGGAACCGAGGAGGATTGTCTTCTTTCTCGGCTAGAAAGTGTTGAGTATCTTAGTGCATATTTCAGGTATTTATTTTAATTGTTCTCAATCTCCCGTATAACTTTCAGTGATGCCAACGTAGTGCTTAATTTTAGTACTCACTAGCAGAAGCTCGCGACTTAGTCCGCGTGAAATATTTTTTTTAAATTCCCACTGGAACTCCCTAATTTTTCGGGTTAATATAGCCGGGATAATATAGTTATATATATGACACTCACAAACAATCTGGCTTTCTATTGGTACCAGAATTTCCAAAATCGGTTCAGTAGATCCAGAGACAACCTCACAAACTCACAAACTTTACCTCTTTATATAATATTGGTGTAGAAGTACAGATTATCTAGGAAGATTGGCCGCCGTAGGCAACATTCTTTACAGAGCAATTAAGAGATATATATTTTATACTTACATATAAAAATCCGTAATAAACTATGTCGTCTCCCGTTAAAGGTTTTCATATCGGCACCAGGAGGAATGTGATTTAAGTATTACATTTAGCTTAAGATCTGAAAATAAAATATGTATTTCATAGTTTTAATTTGATATTTTTGTCATTATTTTTGATTTATCATAATTTATATTTAAATTCTAACATGTCAACCAAAAAAAAATATTTGAAATTCAAATGAATTTTACAAACAATTTTAGAATACATCGTCGAATGATTTTTTTCTCTTATTTTAAACGATTTGGTGTTTAATTTTTGATGTATATTGTAATCTTACATACCTTTAATAATTAATAAATTAAAATTAAAAATATCTTTCTCACTAAGCATTTCTCGCTAAACGCAGAAGAAGAAATATGAAAGTAAGTACTTACATTTTTTCCAAGTTTTAACAATGTATAAATTGAGTCATATTGATAAAGTCAACCATAGTATCTGATAACTCAGTCACTAATGCGATAAAAAAAAAGTGGAAAATATTTAAAAAAATCCAGAGCATATTTTGAAAACATTTCCTGAAATCAATTTGACCATGAAAAGTTCTGAAGTTGCGGTTGTTATAACGTGTAAACTAAAATTTAAAACGGACTGGTTATTTTGTAAATATTTTTAAATTCCACTATACCTAACTTACATTTTGTGATATCCTATACCTATTTTCTTGACTTACGAGGGCGATCAAAAGGTTTCTGATAATGTTATAAAAACCACAAGAACTATACACTACCGAGTTTCTTGCTGGTTCTTCTCGGTAGGAATGTAATTCCGAACCAGTGGTAGATTTACTCGACTATTCAAAAGTTGTAAAAGTTTATTTGAATAAAATACATTTCAATTTAGATTTTTTTCAAGCAAATATTTTATTCTTAAACATAATCCTCCTTCCTCGTCTAAAACTACCAAGGACAGTCCTTATTTTTATTTATTCCACTAGCACAAGTTAGCCCTTGACTGCGATCCAGAGGCGTATTTCAAGATTTGGCGCCCCGGGCCATAGCTTTGCCGCCCCATTCATTAAAAAAAAAACCTACTATGTAATGTGAAATAATAAATGAAAAAAATAATTAACCATTTATTCACTATAATAGGTAGATATTAACATTTTTTTCCTATGTACAAATTGGTTGACAAAATCGTCAATGACGCTGTCATAACAGATGGCGTTTGTCAATTCAGCTTCTATATTCATGACAGCTAAGCTGTTTTAAATGCGTTCTTCGCATATAGTGGAACGTAAATAATTTTTAATCTTTTTGAGTAAGTACAGAAAACGAACGTTCTGCACTGCAATTCGTCACTGCGGTGCAAAGAAAAATGCGTAATGCAATCTCTAAGTATGGGAAAGCTTCTTTTAAGTCCTTATTTTTTATAAATAAGCTAAGTTGCCTTATTTATTTTCATAGGCTGCACTCATTTTATTTTCATAGGCTGCCAAGAAGTGTTTCAATAGAACACATTCGTCTTATAGGTCTACCGCGAGATCTAACGGGTATACATTTTGAAGGTTTACGGCATGCCTTCTAACTTCTGCCTCAGACATTGTATCTTATTTATCTAAGAAGGTAAAATTGGCGGTCATAGTGTCATATGACGTTTTGCGGCCAAAAACTGGTCACAAATTGGGAAAAAAGTATTTACTCGAAAGTGGTCACGTCCCTGTGGTAATACTTCTCCTTCGGGAGTCTCATCATCACGTTTCTTGTTTTCACCGAGACAAATTAAATCATATATTTAATATTTCGTTAATTTAATGCGCTAAGCGGCTAATTTGAAACTATATGAGTGGTCACTTCACGACTCTCGTCACCCCGCGCGCTCGCCGCCCGCGCCGCGGCGCCTCGCGCATGGGCTGCGCTGTTTGTGTGCATTTGAAAGCGCGCATTTTGAAAGCATTGGTACAAAAATAGTTTTTAATTTAAATGTCAATTAATGTAGTTAAGCTTGACAATAAAAGGCGCTCAGAGATCGCCAAGAGGGGCGGCTTGGCCGCAGCCTGCCGCCCTGGGCCATGGCCCCCTTGGCCCTAGGGTAAATACGCCTATGCTGCGATCTCACCAAATAGCTTTGCGGCCACCAAATAGCACCAAATAGCACAAAAAGCCACTGATAACCCAATCAAGTAAAATATTTATTCGATATTTATATAACTAAGACATCACGTTACAACCATTTTTGTTAAGTATAAGATTTTCTACAGAGAGAGAACCAGGAACATCAGTAGGTACAAAAAGCGAACATTAACTTTTTTCTCTCCAGCCTGTTGTCTTGATGGAATGAGATTAAATATATTTCCAACAGCGGTTCGTCTTTGCTGATAGGGTGGTAAGTAACTAGCCAGTAGCCACGGCCGAATCCTCCCACCAGGCTACACCAGAGAAAATTAATTTACAATCCTACCGGCAATGACGTGTTGCCAAGTGATTTAGAGTTCCAGTACGATGTTGTACAGAAAGTAGAAAGTTCAAAGGCTTTTTCGTTGTCTCCGTGACTCGGAGAGCACGATAAACCATCGGTCCGGTTATTATTAAATAACATCTGATAATAATCGTTACAAAAACCTAAGAGTTTAAATAGGTACTCTTAGTTCAGTCGTATGCGGTAGGACGTGGGACCCACCGCATTATTATCCCAAGAAAAATCCTACCATTATTTGATTAACAGAAAGGGGTCACGACCCTCAGTAATGAGGAATACGACGCAGAGAATGAAAGAGTAGGTATGTTATCATTATTGTCAGCATTTCAATTTAAGCATCCCAAAAAAAATAAAAATGTTTTTTTTTCCCTTTTCCTTGCGGGGAGCTGTGTTGTAACATCAATTATTCAAATTTCTCGGGATTAAATAACTTCTTACGGACAATTTTTTGTTTCAATAAGCCCGATTGCGGCGCCACAATTCGCTAGATTCCGGTGTCGGTCAGCGAAAGTTCGGTATCGGTGGAACTTTCGATTGAAATTCCATAAAAAAAATTGTTGAATGATTTTTAGGGTACCGTATAACAATTAATAAAAAATAACTAAGTAACTGTGTAAGGAAAAATTAAAATCTATTTTATATAATATAAATTGGGATGTTGCTTAAGTCTAAAATAAATTATTTGTATTGTAATTATTAAATAGAGGACCTTCCAAAAGACGTAATATCCACGTCCGCTGGGACCATACTGCCAAAGCTTAAAGCCATATTATTGTTAACTTTCGTGTTTTAGAATTATAATCCGTATTTTAGGAACGTCAATGTACTACGTGACAACAAACTGTTTTTTGAGTAATATTGTTTAAGCAGGCAGTATACCACTACAGCCCATTAACGCCCCACTGCTGGGCACAGGCCTCTACTCTTATAGGAGAGAGGGAATTAGAGCTTAGCTGGCAGTATGGCCCCTGTTAATTTGAGCGCGATGCTTCAGCGTAAATACTCAGAAAATAATACAAAATTTTCTTGTAAGACCACATAATAATTAATGGTAAGACACCGGAATTTGGAAGGAAAACTCGTGTTTATCGAATTGAGAACAAAGCTATTACTTATCTATGGGAGTATTTAATCCCGAAATCGTTGAATAATTGATGTGCGCACGGAACTCCCCGTGGTAGCCCAAGGGAACAATATTTTTATACGCGAACGCGTGTATTTTGACAAGGCCTAGAAAAATAGAGAAATCCTTTGTGAACTTTTAGCATTATTATGTTTGGGGGATTCCATAGGATAATAAGTAATAGGGGGCTGCCTAGTTGGGCTAGTGTTAAGCACGTTCGATCGAACGATCGCTGCGATCGAAGAGAGGAGGTCGAAGTCCCGGGTCGGGCTGTAACACGTAAGTGGGGTTTTCCGACAAGAAATTTTCGGTTAGGAAGTTGGCTGCAGTGTTTCACTCCCGTGTCTCGGAGAACACGTAAAGCCGTCGGTTCAGCGCCTGATCTTTCTTCGGTCGTGTTGGATTTTCCGTCCCATCGGGCTATGTGGGTAAAGGAACCGAGAGTGCACCTGTGTTTGCGCACACACTTGTGCACTATATCTCCCGCGCAGATGGCTAATCTCTCTGAGATAGGCCGCCGCGCCGTGGCCGAAATTCGGTCGGAAGGACAGTATTACATCTGGGTACTTCTCTGTTTTGTCGTTCTTAACTAAATTTGATAAAAATCTTTTCAGCGGTTTTAGGTCGTAGGTATCAACTCTTTTCCCAGCCGGTATGGGGATCTTGGTCATTACTACATAATATGATATTTTTAGGATTTAGGGCTTTTAAACTATTAATTTAATTTATTTATCGGTGACAGGGGTTTCACGATCTCTTTAATTGGCACCATTCTAAAAAGTAAAACAGTTCAATAAAGTATAATATTTAATATGTTTTTTGAAATTATTTATTTGAATTTTAAGTAATATTACAAATGAGTAAAACGGTTAGCAAATAAACTCATAAGTACTGTAAAAATATATTACAAAGTTATATCTCCGCTCAGTAAGTTAGTAGCCACATTTGAAGGTAATTTCAACAGTGTTGTAAGAAGTTTGTTGCAATTTGGCCCACTTCTTGATTGTTGTTGAGGTGGCGGCTGCTGTTGTTGAGGTGGAGGCTGTTGTTGAGGTTGTTGTTGAGGTGGCGGCTGTTGTTGGGGCATTGGTTTTTGTAATTCTAGAACCGGTGTAGGATGGATTGGAACTGTGAACACAAAAAAAATCAATTACTTAAGTGTTTTTGTACAGTAGTTAATATACTAATCCATCACCATCTCACAAAATATCTTAAATTAATCAGATCTATAACTCATTATTATCAATGAGACCAATTAGCGCTGAAAAAATTCATTCCCATGCTTTTTTACCCAGGACGAAACGGAGACGGTATATGGTGTTTGCCCTATAAGGTTGTGCGTTTGTTTGTTAGTGTACTTTTTTGTTACCATTTTCCTGGAAAAGTACTGAACCGATTATAATGCGGTTTTTTTTTGCATTAAATATGTATAGTTTCTAAGAAGCTTCTTGGATATGTTATACAGCCATACTCCACCACTGGGTGGAGGGTCCATCATTTAAATACATTGCCGGCTCGCTACAGAGTTGGGGCCTCCTCTCGGAATGAAAAAGGTTCAGCCATATTCCACCACGCTGGGCATTAAGAGGCCCTCTGATCATGATTACCATTTTAAGATAATCTTAATATATATAAATCTCGTGTCACAATGTTTGTCCTCAATGGACTCCTAAACCACTTAACCGATTATAATAAAATTCGCACACCATGTGCAGTTCGATCCAACTTGAGAGATAGGATAGTTTAAATCTTAAAAAAACATCAATTCACGCGGACGAAGTCGCGGGCATCATCTAGTATATTATATTTCTGAGAAGTTCTAATTATTGTTTGAATGTTATAGGCGACAACGGAGCGCTGTAGTTAGCCGTGGTTTTTTTTAAATTTATAATTTTATTACTTGTTAAATAAATTATCTTTTAAGGTTGTCATAGGATTTTTCAATAAGTTTAAGTTCTAACAACCCTTAGGCTATAAGTACTAACCTTGATATTCCACTGGCTGAGCAAGGTAGTGGACAGGGTAGTACATGTTGGGACACGCCATAGTCTTTAAAGGATCTGTGAAATAAAAAAAACTAGAGTTTATAAAAGATGATTTATTATCCTCCTCATCTCAACCCCTTGCCGGATCACTACTGAGCAAAGTCTATTCTTGGAAGGAGAAGGGTTTGGCCATAGTCCACGACGCTGTTGAAGTGCCGATTGGTATAGACTTCACACACACGCCTTATGCAGGTTTCCTTTTTTTTCCTTCGCCGTTGAAGCAGTGATATTGAATTTCTTAAAGTGAACATCACCTCGAAAGGTTGGTGGTTATTTATTTAAAAAAAAAACTTAAACATTGTAAAGCGATATTCGTGGGAGGGATTCGAACCTACCACAACTTGCTAACGACGCGACTCTGTCCCCACTGAGCTACAGAGAGCTACTTACCAAAATAAATAGATACATCATACAAGTCTCAGAGTAAGAATGTTTTATAATAATCCATACCAATATTATAAATGCGAAAGTTTGTCTGTATGTCTGCTACGCTTTCACGACCCATCTGTTCAACTGATTTTGATGAAATTTGGTTGTATCCCGGGGAAGGGCATAGGCTACTTTTTATCCCGAAAAATTAAAGAGTTCCCGCGGGAATCAAATGACCTTAATCCACGCGGGCGAAGTCGCGGGTATCATCTAGTATTATTATAATAATGACTTACCGATAACTAAAATTAATAGTAAAATCAAGGAATACATCTTCAAAACACGTCTTTCTCGATCTAAGAACGCATTAAAAGTATTGTGAAAAAAAAATCTCAATGGTATTTAATAAATATACTTCTGATCTAAATTCTGTTTGTACAATTTTCGACATTATGACCAACGATACAAGAATTATATTTTGTTTAACGAAAAACTGTTTAATGTTTACAAAACGGTCGATTATATGTTTAGCTGAAGTAACTTCGTGATAGTAATAGTAATTCTATATTTTTAAATATTATGTTTTTGAATCAATAATAATTTTTAATAAATTATATTAATTTATTATGTGAACTTTCGGCATGGAAAATCGTACGCGATAAAAAAGCGTAACAAGTGAATATAATTAAAATTATTAAAAAATACGACTGCTCTGCCGTAGACACACATACCTACACGAACCCTGAAAACATAACACTCCTTTTTAGGGCAGTCGTGTCAAATCCCCTTCGAATGGAAATACGGCTACCACTGCTACTACGTCACGATACCACAGTCATTAATTACCTACCTTTGGAATCTTATTCACATTTTTATTAAATGATATATTTTGTGAATCACTGGTTATTGAACTATAGTGTTATATATTTTTGGAATCTACTCATCATTTTCTAGACGATGATTATATAGTTAAACTTATTTTCGAATATATTTTTTCAACTTTATTCTTTAATGCGGAACCATGACCACCCCACCAATTTTTTTTTAAATTTTACTAGCCTATGTCACCCGGAATAAGCTATGGATTCTAACGATACCTCATTTATCACAATCGGTTCAGGCGTATATAAGTTATAGTGGAATATACAATCTCACATACATACATACATACATACATACATACATACATACATACATACATACATACATACATACATGAAGCCTGAAAACAATATACTCCTTTTTTCAGGCAGTCGTATAAATAATAAAAAAAATAGCTGTCTCTCTCCATACTCGTAGTCTCGTACTCGACATTCTCGTAGATGGAGAGAGGCTGATAACCTGAATGTAATTACTAGCGGACACCCGCGACTTCGTCCGCGTGGATTGAGGTTTATTGATCTAATATGTGTTGACATAGTCACATTGATGTAATTCTAAATCAATTTTTTCAATAGAATAATGTAATGAATAAAAAATATGAGTTTGAGTTTAAGTAGGTATACCTAACCGTTTGACCTCCCTGGTCAGTGGTGTAATATAATAAGCTGACAGGTTCGAACCCCGGCAGGGTCAATTTGGGAATTTGGGTACCTAACCTACCTATATCTAATTTAAAAAAAACGACGCTATTTTGTAACACGGCTAATTTTAGAATCAACCGTATTAAAATAGTAATATGGTCGATTCAACAATCCAGCTGCGACATATACTATACTATACGATGCCCGCGACTTCGTCCGCGTGGATTAAGGTTTCTTGATTCCCGCCGGAACTATAAATTTTCCAGGATAAATAGTAGCTGTCCTTCTCCGGGAGGTAAACTATCTCTGTAACAAATTTCATCAAAATCGGTTGAGTAGTTGGGCTGTGACAGCGTAGCAGTCAGACAGATAGACACATTTTCGCATTTAGGTATAATATTAGAATGGATATGGATGGAGAAGATGGAAGCTGGTTCCATAATTATTTTAATCGTTTCAATAAGGAAGAAAGGAATGTAGGATTTGTAGTAAAACTCGATTTAATAATTCAAACACATTTATTTAATTATTATTTACTTACTCTTTTTAATCTAATGCAAGTTTTAACTATGTCTATATCTTAACTTTATCCTTATAACTCATAACTAAATGTTTAATAAAACATTATAATAATTCAAATAATTGTATCTAAAAGATTTATATAATAGTCGTTATGTCTGTCCGTACACAAAGTTAGACCTCCACCGTGATATCTGTAACGAAAATAAATTGAATAAATAATAAATAAAGCCTTTATTGTGTTACATTGTTGTATTTGAAACTAGGTGATGTCCGCGACTTCATCCGCGTTGATTAAGTTTTTTGATTCCCGGGGGAACTTTTTAATTTTCCGGGATAAAAAGTAGCCTATACTAAAGTTATAGCCTATACTAATATTCTGTCTGCCTGTCTGTCTGTCTGTCTGTCTGTCTGTCTGCTACGCTCTCCCGGTCCACCTTTTCGTCCGATTTTGATCCATCTAATCTAATCTACAACAATTTTGACATCTATGAGTATACCAAATGCTATAGAGATTGCATTCCGGGGACGGACATAGGCTACCCCGAAAAGATGGGCCGTTAATAGCGTAGCACAGATAGACACACCTTCGTATTGATAATATTAGTATGGAAGTATCGGACATTGTATTGATATGGTTCTAAGTATTAAAAAATACCGGTTTCTATTGTCAAAATCTTCTGAGAAATGAATATGCGGTAACCGAGGAAGCAAGCTGTATTGAATTCTAATCTGTCCTCCATCCTTGTCTACTCCTACAGCGATAGAGGGAGATGTCATGATCCTCGGTAGGAATACGCCTGAAATGAAAAAAAAACATTTACCTATATATTCTATGTATACCTTTGTATTCCGAATCAGTGGTAGATCGAAAGCACTTTTAATAAGTATATTTGAATAAAAAAATATGTTTTTGAGTTTAAAAGTACAAAAAAAAAATTACCTACAAATGAAAAGCCCGGTGTAATGAAATAACATGTTTAAATAGAGGTTTTTTTGATAAAAACTACATTTATAGCACTTTTGTTATCATAACATGGAGTCGAATTATAAGATTTCTAAACTTCGTACATGAAAAAAAACATTGGCTATATGTTGGATTTTGGTGCAATGAGTTGTATTTATTCATGGAGATTGAATTATTTTGCAAATTTTCCTTTGATGTTTTATGATGTGACTTCAGTCTTACTGTTCGTTAGACACTATTTAGTCACTGGCTACTCTATCCATCAATACATTAACTTGAAGATACAAAAACACTTGTAAAAGTTTATTATTTGAATTAGCTTATGCACGCGACTTCGTCCGCGTGGATTAAGGTTTTTTAAAATTCCACGGGAACCCATTTTTTCCCGGTATTAAAAGAAACATTTCCGTCCCCGGGACTCAAACCATCTCTGAAAAATCCTGGCCTGGATAAATCGTACGTGACAAAAAATCGTTGCCCAAGGATGTGGGGATGTCAAACTCTGTAATAAAGCACATGATTTGATATAGACGCAAACATAGTTTATCATATTTATTTTTGGCCATTTTAGTATGAATTTATTTTGTACACGGGCGTGAGAGTAAAATATATAGGATTATAACAATAAAAAGTTCAGCCCTCTAGTATAGATAGAGAGATACAGAGTGTCTGTACCTATCATTATTATTTTAGTTAGTGTTGAATATTTTGAATTCTTTTAAGAAGCTCTTAATAGCTCAGCGGAATAAAACAGAGTCTAATCATGATATTGTAACTCAATAAACTCAATTTATTCATAACATGTAGGATAATATACAGGTGTCTCTATTGTTTAAGCGTAAGTAGATACTTGATAAGACTACTGGACTATTGAAACACCAAAGTTTTTAACACTTATATTCAATCTTTGAGAATAAGCTAACAATTATAATTAAATGTATAGGTGGACACATATGTTGGGTAGCGAGTTTGTTCTGACGCCCGGCGCCTGCGCAGCCCGCAGCCATTTCTTCGTTTTAAACCTGTAGCTCAAATACCAGGTTTCATGCATATAACATGAGAAATGACGGACTTTCATATAATCTTTCATCTCCTTTTTTAACCCTTTTGGGGTGGAATTTATCCACGCGGACGAAGTCGCGGGCATCATCTAGTATTTCAATGAACCGGAAATTGTAAACCATGAAACATCATTTTGTAAATATTAATCAAAAGAACATTATTAACATTTGCCGTGAACCGTTAATTTTGTAAACACAACATTCAATTAAACTTCGAAATTGTAAACAGGGAAAATTAAATTTTTGAGTATAAAAAGTGTGATTTTGCCTCCAAAAAATCACAGAACGGTGGCGAAGGGAAATCAAAATGGCACTCACAACTGGTTTCTTCCTTGTTGGTAAGTCAACTTCAATATTTTTTTCACACCACTCGCTCAACAACGCCTTATTACATGGCCTGTTATCTAAAGTTAAAGTAAGACATTAAATCCCTAGGGTTATAATGTTGTACTGAAATCCATTATTCCCTAGGGTTATAATGTGATTTGAATTTAGAATCATCGCGTATCTGAAGCAAGATCTGAAGGAAATTCTATTCATTCCAAAGAGTTTTATTCATAATTCTTATTCCTATATCCATAAAGTCTAATTTCGGTAAACGGTTCTCAGCAGGCGCTTGTTTGTCAAATCGAGTAGGCCACGCCAGCTGAAAGAAGTGGTTGTATCGCGAGGTGTGAAAAGTAGAGTATTCACCGTAGGGGTAATGCTGTATTAATCTTGGGCGCCCCTAATTCCCGCGCTACTCTCAGGATTCTAGATGCAACACCCTCGCTACGCTCGGGAGTTACTCTAATATTCCTCGTTCCGCTTGGGATTTATCCCGGCGCCCGTGACATAATACATCGCATTACCCCCGTGGTGAATAATCTACTATTATTATCTCTCTCAATATGTAAAACAAAGTCGGGTTTTTTCGAACACTTATAAGTAACTCTAGAACAGCTGGACGGATCTGGGAGAAATTTGGCACAGAGACAGATTATAGTCTGGAATAGTAGGTATATAGGCTACTTTAGATCCCAGAAAATTAAAGAGTTCCCGCGGGAACTAAAAAACCTCAATCCACGCGGACGAAGTCGCGGGCATCAGCTAGTTTTATACTATATCTGTATTTTTAAATATAACATAATACATACCACCGTAGATACATAGGCACCGTAGTTCCGATAGGCGTTGGGGTCTCAAAGTTCTTGAATGGCGGCCTCGCACCGTGAAGCCCAGCGTTGAACGACCCCCCACTATAGGTGGATGGACGATCTCAAGCGTCCAGCTGGGAGGCACTGGAAACAAGCGGCACAAGACCGTGCTCTGTGGCTATCCATGCAGGAAACTTTCGTCCAGCAGTGGACGTCTATAGGTTGAGACGACGACGACGACCATAGATTGGTCTGTTTTGGGTGGATTATAGTAATTAAGGGTCTCCCCAGATCTATCGAGGCGGTATTACCGTATACCGTAGGTACACATAAAGTTTTTTCTGACCGTCGAAAGATTTTGGGGGAAATCCCCAAGTTTCTTGTTCATTGATTATTTTCATGGACTTGGACGGACGGATTATCATGAACGGATATGGAATGTAACGCGTTCTATCCAACTGTAGAGCTGTATGTACTATTGGATAGTAGCAGGCGTTACTTTGCGGAAGTCCATGTTAACTAAGGAACAAGAAGTTTAATTCGCTATAATCCCCCGAAGCCATAGAGATAATATTATTGTAGGTAGCCGAACCTGACAAATCTATGTGGTACAGTGCAGTGTGTAGCGATATTCAACAACACAAATCTCAATTATTCTCAACGTACGTTTCGCTCCGACACTGGTGCAACCTCAGGAGATGTCTTACAATCGTGCATTGTCGAGTCAACATCTCCTGACGATGTTCTGGGGTCGTAGTAAACTACACGCTGTGCCTGCTATTTGTCTGCTTTAAGAAAGAAAGAAAGAATAAAAAAATTGTGTGAGTCAGCTCCGACGCACGACTGGAGTTTACTCGTACTATCCTATTTTGATACTCGGCAAGCCTCGTATCAAAAAACAGCACTCGAATTAAAATGACCTTCATTACGATACAGTTGCATAAATAGCTATATTGATATGTATAACAAAAACAGCAATATAAGTACATTGACACTGATAGAAACAAACAAGCCCAATAACATATAGGTATAGTCGCCTTGCAGCATACACTATGTACGTCTCACTCTTACGTCACAACCAAAAAAGTAACGAGGTCATTCATCAGTAGATTTTACCTCTCATATTTTTCTCATACCGGGCGCCTTATATATGAAAATCGATTCTTAAGGAGTAAACTCCAAAAATCTTTATTTGAGGCACTGCACAAAACTAAAAACTATGAACTTAAACAAAACACTTACATACAAAATCAACTGTAGGTACGAGTATTGTACAGCAGTTCAACAAACAGGTAAGCCACTCAGCTTGTATTGGGACTCCGGGTCTCTCAGACACGAAACCACTATAATGGCGCATTACAGCGAATTAAGCTTTTTGTTCCTTAATTTACTTTCCAGCTCTACTATCCACGGCATGTTGCGGCCCTTTGGGGGAGACCACCGTCTGTGAATCGTCGCCCAATGTCTTGTCCAGCCTTGGGCTTGGCCCGCTGGGACTGAATTTACCGCCATCCCTATTACTGCAACTTCTGACCCAAACATTGATCCCAGGCTTACCTATGAATACAGGTAAGAACCTTTGATAAATAACACAGGTAAGTACCTTAATACATAATACAGGATTTGTAGGTGGGAGTATGATCCTTTGTGAAGCTCTCTAACTTTTGCGTTTAAGCAAATAAAATATTGCTCACTACAACGTCAAAGGAAAACATCGTGAGGAGCTTGCATGCCCGAGAACTTTATGAAATGTTCTCAAAAGTGGTTGATGTCTGCCAATGCACATCTGGCTATTGTGTCGAATACGGTGCGCAACAGAGAGTGCACCTGTGTGTGCCATACACTTATCTCTTATGCACTATAATATCTCCCACGCAGATGGCTTATCTCTCTGGATAACCTAACCCTTAGCCTTTAGCCCTCTACCATCTTAGAGTGCATCATCACTAACAATCAGGTGAGATCGAAGTCAAGGGCTAACTTGATTAAAAAAAAGAAAGGTCGCCGTGGCCGAAATCGGTCGGGAGAATATTATTATTAGTAGATATTATATGTAATAAACAAATTGAGTTTCTTATAGTATTTTATTATATATATTTCTTTTAGGAGTTGGTGCGACTACAGTATGCGATTCCGTACCAAACCTTGGCTTACCTGTGGTACAAAACTTCGGCGTAGCTACACCCGCTCAAACCACAGTCTGCGAAAGCGCGTCCAACGTCTCACCGATGAACTTACCTTTACCTTACGGCCTTAACTTACCTGGTTACTTTAACAACTTACCTGCAGCGACGACTGTATGTGAAAGCGCAACTAATGCAGTAGCACCAATTGGCTTACCTCTCGGTTTACCCGGGCTGGGGTTGCCTTATCCACTGGCAGGACTTGGTTTACCTCTGAATGGACTCGGCTTACCATTGAATGGACTTGGCTTACCTTTGAATGGACTTGGCGTACCTTTGAATGGACTTGGCGTACCTTTCAATGGACTTGGTAGGCTTGCAGTTAATCCTTTCGGTGTACCAATATTGTAAATGTGCGGTCATAATATAGTAAAGTTACTTTTAAAGTAAGGCAATGGAATTGGTCTCATTTATTTAATTTATGTAAGCAAGTTAAAAAATACTTTGGGTATACTGTAATTTTATTGAAAAAAGTGACTGAATATTCTCTCTTATTTCAATAGTTATTTGTTTTTTTTTGCATTTTTTGGTATATGTTTGTCAACCATTTTTAATTATTGTTAATTAATGACTACGAAATCTCTGAAAATTTCTTGTAAATTGTAACCTATATTATTGAAGAACCTTGGTATGTCCAAAGAAAAAAAATATATAATTTTATATTTTGTGAAAACTTTATAATATCTATTATCAAATTGGCGGTAGTAAAACGTATGTATATATTATTGTATTTTGATTTTTTCGTAAATTATACCTCTAGGAATGATTCACACTGATGTTACCAGAGACTTATTAAACGAGTATTTAATTGTAATTGATGACAAACTTATCGGACCTGCAGGGCGACCGCGTATCTTTTGCATCAATCATTGATACATCGCAATCACCTCCGATTGGCTGAATTTATGGTATTCTTACTGCGTCAATGGATTTCGTCCAATAGTGGAAGTGTTAACCAATCAGAGGTGATTGCGATGTATCAATGATTGATGCAAAAGATACGCGGTCGGCCTGGCGGCGTCAGCGTCGCTAGTAGGTATCTATGAAAAATAAAATAGAAACAAAAACTATACAGGCATAAAAATTAGTTCAAATTTTGGCCACCGGGTAAGATAAGTTTGTCGAACTATAACTATCAATTATAATTAAATATAATAAGGACTATGCTGAAATATGCAAGTTTGACGGACATATTAGCACATAAAGGGTTGCTTTTTAGGGTTCCGTACCCAAAGGGTAAAAACGGGACCCTATTACTAAGACTCCGCTGTCTGTCTGTCTGTCTGTCTGTCTGTCTGTCTGTCTGTCTGTCTGTCTGTCTGTCTGTCTGTCTGTCTCCAGGCTGTATCTCATAGACCGTGATAGCTAGAAAGCTGAAATTTTCACAAATGATGTATTTCCGTTGCCGCTATAACAACAAATACTAAAAATTAAAAAAATATAATATATATTAAGGGGGGTCCCCATACAATAAACGTGTTTTTATCGTATTTTTTTGCTCAATATTAAAAACGGTAACAGGTAGACGGTTCAAATTTTCACAGAATATTAACTTGTATATTACCTTTCAAAATAAATAATTAAATATCAATAAAGTAAATATTAAAGGGGGGCTCCCATACAACAAACGTAATTTTTTGATATTAACAGTAAACCTCTACAAACAAAGTTAGTTTTGCGGTTCATTAACAAAGGTAATTATACCTACTTCTTGAGTACGGAACCCTCGGTGCGCGAGTCCGACTCGCACTTGGCCGGTTTTACCATTTTAGCTAAAAATTACTGGATTAAATAAAACGCATAATGTAATGCTCAAAATAACCCGTATTGTATTCGTTCTTTCACACAACCTTTGCAAATGTAGTCTTAGCATAACATATACAATTAATACATATTCACATAACAAATTAAAATAATACTAAATTAAATATAGGGGTTACATATAACTGAATATAGGGGTACATAGAAGCAAATCGTAAAAGAAACCATGGACATAGCTTATGGTTCTGGGGGCACGCTATGTCGCTTAGAGCCGTGTTGTTTTAATATTGTTGTCGTCCGTGTTGTAGAATTATGATCCTTATTGTAGGGACATCAAAGAACATGACATTTCTAAACTGTTGTTTTTAAATAATACTGTTTAAAGCGATAGTAGTAACCCCCGGGCCTGTAATAGGTGTTTTTAGGAGTTGAACATATTGTTTTGACCAATTAATATACAGGGAATCCTACAGAAAAGCCTTGGAAAACGGAGTAGGTTTACAGAAAGTTCTTATCCAATTTAATTTAGGGGTTGAATTTGAATATGATGTTTAGATACACACGTACGTTTTTTCGACCGAGCGAAGCGAAGGTCTCTGAGTCTACTTGAGTGAATTTGCACTTGTCCGTCCGTCCGTCCGTCCGTCTGTCAGAGCCGTATAACTTCTGAATTACTGAACGTAATTTCTTCAAATTTAAAAATTATATATATATAAACCGATGGCCTCCCGCCGAATATGGCTTAAAAAGTAATAAAAATCTTTATTTCAGGGGGGCTCTCATAGAAGCGAATATGAAGAAAAAATATTTTTATAGCGTTACATAGGGGTGCGGTATATCATTTTAAAGATAAGTAGGAATAGAGTCCAAAAATATATTTTTTTAAATTTTTCCCCTAAAATTGACGAAATGGGGGGCTTTCAAAGTGGCGATTTTCTAACGTCCAAAGTTGACCTCAGAACTCTAAATTTTCTGAAATGCTGAGCCTGAAACTTGATCAATTATTTGAATTATATCCTGTACTTGAACAGCAAATACTAAAATTAGATAAATATTGTATGGAAACGAAATTATTTAATTTTTAATGAGCCTTAGTATTTACAACAAAACTTCACAATGATGTCAATAGATGGCGCCGCGAGGTCTCAGTTCGGAGCGAACCACTAGTTAAAATAACATTCGGTAAAAAAACGCACGTACGAATGTGTTGTAAGGACAAAACACATTAGGGACCAGGCAGGATGAAGCGCCTATGCAAATCGTTCGCGTTGAAGGGGAAACACGTTTTGTCTTGTCGCGCTACTCTGCACAGCTCATTATAAAGGTGAGCTAAGTGGGCTACACGCTTTGTGCTGTCGGGCTGGTCTGTGCATCACTATACTTTTTTTTCGTCTTTACGGACTTTTTCGTCTTACTTACAGTAGTTTTAAGGCATACTACTGAGAGAACAGGCCATTGCGACACAGCACGTGTTTGCACAGACCTACGCGACACGACGAAACTTGTTTCCTGTACCACCCGGGCGTTTGTACTTTTTGTCATGTCCAATAGTTGTTATTGTCTCTGTTTTTGTTAGTTCAATTTTGTCCTGCCACGCTAGTCTGTGCTGGTCAGTTAGTTCATCTGTTGGCAAGGGTCGTAGGGTGGTGGTGGGCACGGGTCGTACACAGACATTCTAGCGCAGCCGTAAGTCCTGAACCGCGTGATTGGGTTAGGCTGGAAGCAGATGGTGGGCGACTGTGGAACCACTATCCTTGGAGGTAGTACCGCTAGTGTGGCTGGGGGCGGTGGCTGGATCGGTTGTGGGGTTACCTTTGAAAGAAATAAATACTTAATTTGAAAAAAAAAGTCAATTCACACATGGCAGAAGTGAAACTTCAGAAAAGTAGCCTACGAGAGAATTAAATAAATATAACTTATATTTATCTCATTCTCTCGCAGGCTAAATCCTATTATGAATATGTTTGTCTTTTTTAAGTGTCGCTTTTTCGTTTCATCGAATTTTCAAATCACAACGATTCTAAAGAAGGTTCACTTCAAAAATGAAATATTTATGCTTCAATTTGCTAAATCATACTAATGCTTATTATAAATGCAAAAGTGTCTTTGTTTGTTAATTTATTGATTTATTAGTTTGTCCTTCAATCACGAAGCAACAAAGCAACGGATTAATGTGATTTTTTATGGGTATTGGCACAGAGTCGGATATATACTCGTGTGGTAGGTATTGGGTATAGTCACACGAGTATTTCAGGACCTGGGTCTCGGAGTAAACGCTTTAAATCCCGGACAATTTCTTATTTCAATTTTATTAGTTACTCTTACATACTGTTTTTATGGTTAACGTCTAATCTGCTCGCACGAAACGTTTTTGCTCGACGTTTCTGATACGAGCCGCTAGACTCTAGCGGTTCGTATCAGTGGTGGGTGTTCCCCATTCTAGCGGCTAGAGTGTGGAACACCCTCCCAGCGCACGTGTTTCCTGCCACGTATAACTTAGGTACCTTCTAGGCAAGAGTGAATAGGCATCTTCTATGCAAACGCGCTCCAACCTAGACCTCATCATTGCTTTGCACTAAGCATGAGTGTCGTTAAGCGCAAGCCTATCTTGCAATTTTTTTATGGGATTAGAATTGGTTTTGTCATATATTTCATGTACCGATAACACCAGAGCATGAAACAAGTTTATAGTAGTACCTAGTTTCGTAGAAGTTTTGACTTCCGATCGAATTCCAGGCGAACCATGATTGCTCATTATTGCCCAATATCGCCTAGCGTTGATACGTTTAAAGTTTAGCGTACGCCTGCAAGTTTCTAATTAAGGCTGTGCGAAGTTTGAAATGAAATTAAAACTTAATTTGTTCGCAAAATAGGTTTTTGTCGTGACGGGCTGTTACGTATTCATCCCATGAAGTCTCATCCCAAAATCAGAATCAGAAATTATTTATTGCATGATACACATAATATTACAAAGGTGGTGCAAAAAATAAAAAGACAATAAATTAGTATATTACCATTGTTATGGCGTGCAATTCATACTAAACAATCAATGTAATAACTCAAGGTATTAATTAATTAGATACACAATTATGAAAATTCTTTCAGTCCCATTTATACTCTTTTAATAAAACTGTAGCTGGACGATTTCTGTATTGGACATTGAATTTGTTTTGAAAAATTTAATTTGAGAAAGCCCTATTATCGACTAGATGATGCCCGCGACTTAGTCCACGTGGATTGATGTTTTTTGATTCCCGCGGGAACTCTTCAATTTTCCGGGCTAAAAAGTAGCTTATGTCCTTCCCCGGGATGTAACCTATCTGTACCAAATTTCATCAAAATCGGTTGAGTAGTTAGGCCATGAAAGCGTAGCAGACACACAGACAGACAGACAGCCTTTCGCATTTATAATATTAGTATAGATACAGAGCCTAAAACAATTTTTTTTCAAATTCTTTTCTGTACAATATGTTCGGGCATCACGCCGAAACTACGACTTCGTCCGCGTGCATTAAGTTTTTCTTAAAATCTAATCTGATAATCTTTAAAAGTATGTAAGTAGGTCTATGTCCTTTTCCGTTACACAACCAATGTTTGTGCCAAATTTCATCAAAATCGGTTGAAAAGGTAACGTACCGCATTCGCATTTATAATATTAAGTTAAGATAAAAAGTTGGTTAAACCTTAATGCATGCAGGTTTGGGCGGTTGCACGGGTGCAGGCCTGACCATTATGGGCTGCGGTTGTGGCGGGTGCACCGGCTGTGGTCTCACCATTATCGGTTGAGGCGTTGGTGGTTGCACTGGGGGAGGTTGAACCTGGAATGTTGAACAAATCCGGGTAAATAGAATGTCCTCCGGAAAAAAATGTTATCAGCTGTTAGGCCTAAAATTAAAATATTCAGGGTATTAAGTATCTGTGATTGTGGATTGTAGACTGGCAACCCTTGTCTAAAGAGCATTGGTTAAATATGGCGCCGACTACCTTGTTCGTATAAATTACTAAATTAAAGTGTAGTTAAATGAATAACCAGTGTATTCTTCTATTACTACAATAAATAATTTTATAATTAATAATTTATTGTGTTACAATCTTATTCTCATATACATTAAATATATTGGACTTAAAAACTTAAGGACTACATAGGACTCAATTGGCCGCAAGCTCAGCTTTGAGCTGGGCTTTGGCAGCAATACCCAGCGTTAATTTGCGGAAGTCCATGATAATGAAGGAACTAGAAAAAATCGCTATAATCCGCTACAGTAGACGAATCTATGTGGTTCAGTGTGTATCTTGCACTTGTAGTTTGCGATATTCAGCACACCACACAAATTTTCCAAATCACTCTCAACGTACGTTTCACTCCGACACCGGAGCATCTTCAGGAGATGTTGACTCGACAATGCACTATTGTAAAGTCTCATACTTCTTGGATGGAGGAAGGAACTCCTCAATTTAAGCAGATGACTCACCCGTATTGGCGCTGGAGCTTGCGGCTGGACTGGAGCTGGTCTCACCCAGATCGCTGGCGGTGCTGGCAGCTTGATGGTGCCAGGCTTTACCACTATTGGCTGCGGTGAGGGGAACCTTATCAGCCCTGGCTTTACTATCACTGTACCTGAAATGACAAATGAGCATTTTTTAACCGACTTAAATAAACTAGGTTATGAATTCAACACGTATGTATGTAATATTATTGGACCGTAGCTCGTAACTTAAGTTTTAAGATACTGTGGTTTATCACCATCACGTCTTATACTTTGTAAACATGATGTTCAGAAGGTGTACCTACTCTAGATACCAATTTTGAACCAAAATACTTTGAGTTTGAGTTTCAGTTTTACCTGCAAAATATTTACATATTATGATAATCTATTAAGGGCTTCCAAACTAATATACACTTAAGTATGTGTGTATGTTTGTCCGCGGATTTCTCTGAAACTATTAATCGGATTGAGGCCATTCTTTTTTTATATTAGTTTACATATAAGTACCTACTTCAACTTAGGGAACAGTGCAAGTTTCATCAAAATCGGTTCAGTGATTTTCAAGATATGGACTGTCAAATCCGTGAACCAGCACTTGGCCAACGTTATTGCGTAGATAAGTTTGTTATCTTCTATGGATTCGTAACGCGTCACGTTGCGTCGTGTCGCTTTCTTCGATCACCGAGTCAGGTCACATCCATCACTTTTCATTGAAGTGATTGCAGTCAAGCGTGAGCCTGTTAATGATTAAGAGATTTAATAAACTTGGTTTTGGTTCCTTGAGTACTCCATCCCTTAAGCCCATTAACGTCTCACTGCTGGGCACAGGCCTCCACTCTCATAGGAGAGAGGGAATTAGAGGCTAGACCCACCACGCAGCTCCAATACGGGTTGGCAGGCTTTAACGACTATTATTATGTTAGTGATAATAACCGGTACCGACGGCTTAACGTGCTCTCCGAGGCACGGGGGTGAGATATCGCCAACTTCCGAACTCCGGGCTAGAACTGAGAATTTCTCGTCAGAAAACCCCAATGCTCGTTATGGCCCAACCCGGTACTGGAACCCAGGACCTCGTCGGCCGCAGTCGAACATGCTAACCATTAGACCAACGAGGCAGTTCTTGAGTACTAGGGTTGTATGAAATTTAATAGTGTATAATCTTACCAGTAGGGGCTTGTCCGTATGCATAACGAACTGCTGGGTCGTTCTGGTCACACGGCCTCAGCTGTATGGTCTCCTGGGGACAAGGTTCCTCACATGGGGGCGGGGGACAGGGGTCAGGGGTCGGTTCGGGGCACGGCGGAGGACACGGTGGGGGACACGGTGGGGGACAAGGGAAGATGATTTGGGGGTCCGGTGTCGGTAGTCCCCATGATGATCCGATGAGAAGAACTGAGGAAGCAAAATGTTATCTATATTTTTTTTGATAAATACATATAACTTGTATTCTATCTCATTCTCTCGCAAGCTAAACCTTATTATGAATATGTTTGTCTCTTTTTGGTGTCGCTTTTTCGTTTCATAGAATTTTCAAATCACAACGATTAACAAAAGAAGTTTCACTGAAAAAAAATTAGTTTTTAAAAGATCTCACCAGAAAACCAAAGTGCTTTGCCCGCCACCATCTTCCGACCAACTAATAATTACACAAATTATAAACCCTTTTATATTCAAAAACTACAAAAATATTATAGAAACTAAACAAATACCAAATCCAAAACATGGAATAAAATAGACGGTTTATGAATTCGAAATTTCAAACAAATTTCGAAATTATAAACGCATTTTTTTCCATTGATAAAATAATTTTGTAATTAACTATGAAAACAAAACATATAGTTGCTTTAAAATGGTTAAAAGAGTATTTTTTAAACAATATACACTGATACCCGCGAATAAACTAAAAGCTCATCAGCAAAGGAACGAAAGGAACTCTTTAATTTTCAGGACAAAAAGTAGCCTATGTGTTATTCCAGACAATAATCTATCACTGCCTTTCATCCAGATCCGTTCAGCGCCGTTCTGGCGTTGAGTAACAAACATCCATCCATCAAAACTTTCGCATTTATAATATTAGTAAGATAGACTAGCTTTTGACCAAGATGATGATAGTAGATCGGTTTCACAATAATAGGCCAGAAATTCAAAATATCGCCAATTGCGAGGTGGTGCAAACCTACATCTATCTTGGTTCTACCATCTCTAATACGGGGGGCTGTGAGCTAGAAATCGGTCGGTGATGTGCCATAACTAGGTCTGCAGTAGAGAAGCTCAATAAGATTTGGAAGAACAGGAAGATCACCAAAACCACTAAGGTCCGGCTTATGAGGGGTCTGGTTTTCTCATTCTTTCTCTCCGGAGCTGAAACATGGTCGATTAGACTACAAGACCGACGTAAAATTGATGCCTTAGAGATGTGGTGCTGGAGGCGCCTTTTAAAGATACCCTGGACAGCCTTTCGTACAAACAATTCAATCTTAAAAGAACTTAAGATAAAAGAAAGGCTCTCGTCGACTGTGCAATTGCGAATTCTGAAGTTCTTTGACCACATCTCCAGAAATGAAGGCTCAATTGAGCGTCTAGTGGTACAGGGTCATATGGAAGGGAAGCGCGCCAGAGGACGTTCTCCTATTCGATGGACAGACCTGATAAAGGCTATAACCCAGACAACTGTGGTGGAGTGCTCCCGCAACGCTACCAACAGAGACAAGTGGAGGAGCATCGCGCGGGAGGCGGTGCGGTCCAATCTTAATAATAAAACCGATGACGAGTGCACCGGAATCATCCCAGCAGCCACGACCACTCTGTCAAGAGTGCACGACTGAGAAGTTGAGGACCTGGAGAGTGACATAGGCTACTTTTTATCTCGGAAGAATTTAAAAACTTCTTCCACTCGGGCGAAGTCGCGGGCATCAGCTAGTACTGTATAATAACATCGAAGTAATCTCTGGCGCAGTGGTTGGCTTTGTTGTCTAACAACATCCATCCAAACTTTCGCATTCATAATATTAGTATAGATTTTAATGGAGTAGTTTTGACAAACTCCCTGGCGCAGTGTTGAGCGGTGTTGTCTTAACGTGCGGAGGTCTCAGGCTCGATTCCCGGCAGAGTCAATTTGAGTATTAATAATTTCTGAATTTTCCCTGGCCTGGTCTGGTGGGAGGCTTCGGCCGTGACTATAGTTACCACCGTACCGGCAAAGATGTGCCGCCAAGCGATTTAGCGTTCCGGTACGATGCCGTGTAGAAACCGATTAGGGGTATGGGTTTAATATACTCGTAACTGCCATACCTCTGACAGGTTAGCCCGTTACCATCTTGAACTGCATTATTACTTACCATCAGGTGAGACCGCAGTCAAGGGCTAAAATGTAGTAGATAAAAAAAAAAGTAAGTGATACCATATTAATCTTGTGAGTGCGTATCAAATATTAAATGGATAGGTACTTTTAAAAGTTTTCACAACATAACTAATAAAGGTTTTCTTTTTAAAATAAAATATAAGTTCCACTTCAAGGGCAAAGCTTTAGTTATTTTTATACTGCCAAAAACTGAAATGTTTTCAGGGTTCGCATGTATGTATGCATGTATAAAACTAGCTGATGCCCGCGACTTCGTGCGTTTTTTAATTCCCACAGGAACTAATTAATTTACCGGGATAAAAAGTAGCCTATGTCACTCCACCTCCTCAACTATACGCAAAAAATTATCGATCTGTTGCTCTGTTGCGGCGTGATTGAAGGACAAACCAACAAACCAGCAAACAAACACACTTTCGCATTTATAATATTAGTATGATTATATTATTTATTTTTTGTCTACAGGTAAAACATCAGAACCCAGCAGCGTTTATTCAATTCACCCAATTAACGTCTGATCAACATAAGGTACGGTATAGAATCTATCATACCGTTTTCAAATTAGATTCTTAACATTGCGTGCATTATGGTAAGGGGGGCAATGATGCTAAATGTGGATCTATTTACTCGAGCGTCGTAGATCTAATGGATTTTGAATATTAGATGGTAGAAAGAAAAAAAGGTCACATAATGTATACATATGCTTTCACCGGTGGGGGCGTTTACAGGTTATTTTCTTCCAATCATAGGCCCTCGTCCCTAAGGTACGGAACCCAAAAAATAGCAAACATAAATATTTTTAGCCAAAAAATATTAAAAAATCTTGAAGACCCCAAATTGTCAATTAAAACTCGTTTAGTACAATTTAATTTGTCCAGTCTGTACTCACTTGGAAAAGTTGGAAGTTTTTTACGTTCAGAGTTTGTAAAGTACATAAAAATGGCCCCTAAAAACGGTTTTAAGTATTTCTCTACGCAAAAATTTGGAACAATCTACCGCCACCAGTGCATGATATTACTTTATGCCCGCTAGCTGTCCGCGTGGATTGATGTTTTTCGGTTCCCACTTTGACTTTTTAATTTTCCAGGGTAAAAAGTAGGTGTTATTCCAGACCAAAATCTATCTCTGAGCCAAATTTAATCCAGATCCGTTCTGCCGTTCTGGCGTGATCGAGTATTAACATCCTTCCATCCATCCAGACTGACATTCCATTCAGACTTTCCCATTTTTAATATTAAGTGAATAGTAGTAGTAAAAAAAGAAGATAGTCAATCTTCTTTTCTTTATGTCCTTCCCCTGGAAGCAACCTATATCTATTCTCTAAGCCAAATTTCGTCAGATTCGGTTTAAAAGAATGGCCGTTAAAGCATAGCAGACAGACAGATAGAAAGACACTTTCGCATTTATAATATTAGTAGGTATGGATTTTAACATTACAGCATAATTTCGTAATCCCATTAGATTAAACTTTAAGTAAACTTATGCTCGTCTATTAATTCATTAAAATAGCTAACTATAAAGTTTGTGGATGTTTAATGGATTTTATCCATAGAAGCAAGTCGCTGGTCCCGGTCCGGAAATTGAAAATCCGTATGAACTTCCGGGGAAATTAATAAGCCTGGGGGTTTACATTAAAATTAGTATTATTGTTTTAACATGCATATTATATTTCTGATAGACCAATATTAAAAAGGAAGTTATAAAATTATCCACTACAACCCATTAACGTCGCACTGCTGGGCACAGGCCTCGACTCTCATAGGAGAAAGAGAATTAGAGCTTAGACCCATCACGCTGCTCCAATGCGGGTTGGCAGGCTTTAACGACTATTATCATGTTAGTGATAATAACCGGGACCAGATCCAGACCAAGGCCAGATCCCCACGAAGGAAGTCATGGACCTCATCAACCACTGTGAAGAACAAAAGACAGACCTAATCATCTCTGTCGACAGTAACGCACACCATACCCTGTGGGGTAGTGAAAAGAACAACACAAGAGGTGAGTCGCTAGTATCATTTCTACTAACAACTAACCTCAACATTGTAAACAAAGGCAAAGAACCGACGTTTATATCCAGTAGGTATCAGACGATAATCGACCTTACTCTAGCCTCACATAACATAGTAGATCGAGTAAAGAATTGGCATGTGAGCAAGGAACCGTCACTGTCGGATCACTGCAGAATATGCTTCGAACTTGATCTAACCAAGAAACCAGAAATACCTCGAAGAAATCCGAGGAAGACAAATAGGAAACAGTACAAATCACTCATAACAAGACACATAGGACAGAAGAACATATCCGAAATCCAATATGTGTCACAGATCGACAATCAGGTAACAGACTTAACAGAAAGTATAAGGGCATGCTACGAGATAGCCTGCCCTTTGAAAACACGTAAGACAAAACAGGAACCAAAACATAACTGGTGGGGCCCGGACCTAGAAAAGAAAAGACAAAGGTTAAGGCACCTATTCAACAGAGCCAAAAACACCCGACAGGACTTGGATTGGGATAACTTCCGAGAAGCACAATCCCAATACAAGAAACTTGTACGAAACAAAGACGAAAAGTCATGGCAGGGATTTTGCACAAACATAGAATCATACGACACGGCGACTAGAATTAGGAAAATTCTAGCCGACGATAACAATCGCACACTAGGCACTTTGAAGAAAACAGATGGTAGTTACACCAAAGACGACAAAGAGGTCAGTGAAACACTAATACAAACACATTTCCCGGGCAGCAAAATAGTAGACAACCCAGACTGGGCGGATGATCTACAGAGCACACCCTCGGAAGCTGACTGGGAAATAGCTAACAGAATAGTCACACACGAGAAGGTACGGTGGGCCATAGACACGTTCCACCCCTTCAAATCAGCGGGAACAGATCAAATTTTCCCAGCCCTCTTGCAGTGGGGGGCTACGGAGATAACACCATGGCTAGTACAAATCTTTCGAGCTTGTATAGCCTTTAAATACATACCAATCTCGTGGAGAGAAGTGAAAGTGGTATTCCTGCCCAAACCAGGCAAGAATGATTACACCGAACCGAAGGCTTTCAGACCTATCAGCCTAACATCCTTCCTGCTGAAAACGCTGGAAAGGCTTGGAGACCGTTTCCTTAGAGACGGAGCCCTAAGGACTATACCAATACACCGAAACCAACATGCCTATTGTACCGGCAAATCAACAGAGACGGCTCTCCACGACGTGGTAACGAAGATAGAGCACGACCTAGCAAACAAACTATCAACACTAGGAGCCTTCATAGATATTGAAGGAGCCTTTGACAAAACCACTTTTAAGAGCATTGATAATGCACTACAACGCTACGAAGTACCCAAAACCCTAAGGCAATGGATAGGGACCCTACTCGAAAAAAGGGTCATCCAACTTGACATAAACGGTATAACAAAGGGCATAGTAGCCAAAGGTTGCCCGCAAGGAGGAGTGTTATCTCCAATCCTGTGGAACCTGGTCGTTGACAGCTTGATAACAAAAATGAACAACAACGGATTCTACACCATAGGTTATGCAGATGACATAACGATTCTAATAGGTGGCAAACACGAAAACACACTTTGTGCAATAATGCAAGATGCACTGAGGCTCTTAGAGAAATGGTGCAAAGACAATGAACTAACAGTGAACCCAAAAAAGACCGAACTAGTACTGTTCACAAACAAAAGGAAACCAGATGTACCAAGAATGCCAACACTCTTCGGTACAAATCTAACACCATCAACAGAAGTCAAATATCTGGGGGTAACTCTAGATACTAAGCTCAACTGGAAGAAACACATAGACACGAAAATACAAAAAACAACAATAATCCTAAATCAATGCAAACGCATGATCGGGAAAACCTGGGGTCTAAAACCAAAGATAATGCTCTGGCTGTATCTGACAGTGGTAAGAAGCTCTCTAACATACGCGTCACTAGTATGGTGGCCCAGAACACTTCAGACGACAACCCAACAGGAACTACAAAAATTCCAAAGACAAGCATGCCTAGCGATCACTAGCTGCATGAGCACCACCCCAACAGATGCTTTAGAGGTAATACTGGGAATCCCCCCCCTACATCTTCATATAAAAGAAGAAGCTACCCTCGCAGCGCTAAGGATTAAGACTTATGGGCTGTGGAAAGATACAAACACAACACACACCCGGATACTGTCAGGTGAGAACATGAAAAGTCCACTGTTAGGATGGATCTGTGAAAAAACACGGAAGGAACATATAATTGAGAAAGACTATGAGATCAACATCTCAGATACCAGAATACACAAAAATACTACAGATACGATAGACGTTTACACAGACGGGTCAAAAACCAGCCAGGGAACCGGTGCAGGAGTGTACTGTCCCGAACTAAACATACATATTGCTCGCGCGCTCGGTAAGAATAACTCTGTTTTTCAAGCGGAGTGCGTCGGCATCACTGCGGCGGCCATGGCAATGGCCGACAGACAGGTAACAAACTTTCATATTAACATTTTTAGTGATAGTCAGGCAGTCCTGCGAGCTCTAGCCAAAAGTACAACCTCATCCAAGCTCGTACTGGATTGCCATAACGCACTACAAACACTAACAAAATCAAACCTAGTATCACTTAGCTGGGTTAAAGGTCACAGCGACAACATAGGTAACGACGCAGCCGACGAACTAGCTCGACGAGCCTCAAACCTGAAGGTAATGGGACCTGAACCGATTGTTCCAATACCATTCAGTGAGTACAAAACTTGGTTAAAACGACAAACAGTAGGTACTCATGCCGAACTTTGGGCAAACACCACCAGCTGTAGACAAACAAAAGAGGCTATACCCAGCCCGAATCAACGCCTAACTAAGAAACTACTGCAATTAAACAGAGCTAAACTCAGGACGGCCGTAGGCATGATAACAGGACACTGTCCACTTAACAAACACCTATATGTTCTAGGTATAACCGACAGCCCTCTGTGCAGAGCCTGCATGGAGAGCGAGGAGACACCAAGACACGTACTACTCGAGTGTAGTGCTGTAACCACTCAACGAGAAGCCTACATTGGCTCCCCAGCAACACTCCCGGAAGTCCTTGCCGACCTGGGCGGCCTGCTTGGATTCTGGAGTGAGCTCGGCTGGCTGGAGTGATCCAGCGGGGAGTCGCACCGGAGGTCTCACGCACAGCGGGCACCAGTGCTTAAGTGCGGAAAAGCCCAGAGGAAGAAGAAGAAGAAGAAGAATAACCGGGACCGACGGCTTAACTTGCGCTCCGATGCACGGGGGTGGAACACCGCCAACTTCTAACTCCGGGCTAGTACTGAGAATTTCTAGTCCGAAAATCGATAATTAGGGTTTCGTACTCATATGTAAGTCATTTATTTCACAGCTGATTACATATTGTTATGACATCTTTCTTGTTGTTTACCAAAAGAATTTACATTGTGTGGTGGTACGGAACCCTATGTGCGCGAGTCTGACTCGCGTTTTACCGGCTTTTTCTTTATAAAACTGACTTTTATTGAATCCGCGTACTATGTCAAACATCTCGTTTTCATTATTTGGTGAACGTGTGTTTGCACACACTGTAGAGACCAATTCGCTATGTAGATTGACAAGTTACATAAACTAGGCAAACTTAAGCTTATTGGTATACAAACTTTCGAACTGTACTACTGATTTTTAGGGATCCGTATAAAATAAAAATATTCATGAGTAAGACTACGGTCTCCAAATCAAGAGGTGCGAGTTCAATCACCTGGCGCGCATCTATAACTTACTTCTTACGTTTAAATTGTATGGCCTTGTCCAAGCATGACGCTTCACGGAGCTCAACTAGGGGCTTGGCTCTACCAGAGATCTCATAACTTTTTGACAGTGAAATCATTATGATTTGAACTTGTATGTAAGTCTTGGCAAACTTTACATGGCATATTTTTTGGTGGGATTTCATTTGCTACGTCTATATATACTGAATATTATTAAAAATGTCTATGGTACCTAATGGGATAATAAAACAAACGTGAAATAAATACTAATACATATATTTTAAACAAATAACCATAATGTTTCACATAAAAATATTAACTAATTAACATTTGCAAAGATTTAAAACTAACGAATCACAATCGGGTTATCACAATACATACAGTTTTTTTGGCAAATCCGGACTCCAGATCCGGAATTTTGAATAGCAGATCGACAAAATGAGATCTTGTTAAGTAATTGCACGGAAATTGAAAAACCACTTTTTGCTGTTAGGTCTTGGTTAAAAATACCTTTGGATAGTACGCTATACGCTTGGGTCTTTGTTTAAAAAGGTTACCTAGTTCGATTATCTATACTTTTTTTATACCACTTCAAGTTAGCCCTTGAATACGATTTCACTTGGTGTTAAGCGATGAAGTCTAAGATAGAAACGGGTTAATCTGTTAGGTGTATGACAGTTATATTTGAATCTATACCACAGAATAGGTAATCCTATACCACTTAATAATTTTCAGCTAAATCGCTTGGTGGCACGTTATTCAGCCTCCCACATGACCAAACCAGGGAAAAATCTGAAATTATAAATTCCCAAATTGACCCCCTGCCGGTGATCGAACCCGGGAGCCCCCACTTGTCCAGCAGGCACAGGTACCCATAACACAATTGCACAGGTACTATCTATCCTTCCGCACAATTGGTTCATCAGATAACCTGCGTCTCGCACTTTAGGAAAATACAGTATATATTATGTACATTGTACAGATACATTGTCGGCTTTGTAGTGTACCAGTTTTTTACCGGTATCAACTCATTAAGACCTTAAAAATCAATTTCCGTGACTATCTCTTATGGTGGTGGTAATTGGTATTTAGGAGCATGGACAGTCGTTTGGGGACTCGGTAGGATATATGGACGTACCAGAACCATCCCCTGAATTCATGGAAGAGTCACCCCCGCTTTGACCAAGGACTGAGGTTCGGAAGCAAATTGAGGGTAGTTGTAAGTTTGGTATAGTTGGTGGTCTAACTACAATCGGTGATGGTGTTATAGGGGCGTATTCTGGTTGTCTGATCGAGATAGGTGCCGGTTGAACGGGTTGAGGAGTTGGTGGTCTGACGATTATAGGTGGGGGACAGATTGGAGGTAACGGTTTGGGTCTGACACAGATTGGGGGTGGATTTATCGGGGGTATTGGTGCAGGTCGGACGCAAATTGGAGGTGGGGTTATTGGTGGTTGCTGCGGTGGTTGGACGTTGATTGCGGCGGGCTGGATCGGTTTGAGTAGTGGGGGTTTGACCAGGATTGGTGGGGGTTGGATGATGACGTCTGGGTTTTGGTGGATGTAGAAACAGCCCCCTGGTACGGGGTACGCTTGGAAGTTGGCTGCTCTTAACTGGTCCTGCACCGTCGTCTTTTGCACGAGCACTTTGATTGGTCCATCCCCGTTTGGTGCTGTAACAAAATCATATCTTTATTATTAAAAACTTAAACACCCGTATGGAAATACTAGACGATGCCCGCGTGGATTAAAAGATTCTTTGATTTCCGCGGGAACTCCTTTATTTTCCAGAGTTAAAAGTAGCCTATGTCCTTCTCCGGGATAAAACCTCTAAAGAAAACTCTAAACCAAATTTCATTAAAATTAGTTGAAAAGATGAGCCGTGGAAGTGTAGCAGACATACATTTTCGGATTAATAATATTAGTATGGAAGTATGGATTATGACCTCTATAACTTTTACAGATACACTTTACTTTATCTCCTAGAACTGCCAAATATCAGGATGATGTCTACCACAGCTAATACTATAAATGAAAAGCCTTGGTCCAAAATGGTGCTTACTTTATTTCTTACTACCCACGAGGCTTTCGTGTCACGGCTGTGCGTCTCCAATGCCTGAATCATTCTTAGCTTACATAAATGTGACAGTTAAAATAGCAGTCATAAGGTTTAGTGTTTTATGGGAAATGTTATATTAATAACATGATAATAGTTGATAAAGCCCGCCAACCCGTATTGGATCAGCGTGGTGGGTCTAAGCTCAAATTCCCTCTCTCCTATGAGAGTGGAGGCCTGTGCCTAGCGGTTTGACGTTAATGGGCTGTAGTGGTGGAGTGGTTCATGCCTTATCATAATAAAACCAGCTCTTACTTGGTCGTGTGTTGTCACACGGGTCGCAAGGGTTGACCGGCTCAGGCTGTGGGCAGGGTGGCGGTGGGCAGGGGGGCAGCGGGGGGCAGGGCGGCGCGGGTGGCAGCACGCAGCACACCTGCGGCACTGGCGATGAGTAGGCCGATGCTATGAGAGCTGGAATGAAGCGAAAGTGGTGATAGCCTAATGGCTTAGACATCCGACCTCCTATACGGGGTCGTGGGTTCAATCCTCTAATACCTAACTTCTCGGAGCTATGGGCCCTTCTCTCAATTGTTGTCAAAGGCATGTCCCAAACTAAAACGTAGGTTAAAACTAACTCAGGCTTATGTATTTTTTTGTAGATACTAGGCAGTGTCCTCTTAGATATCATCCATAAAAAAAGAAGATAAAAGAGGTGAGATCCTCCTTTAAAAAAAATTAAACCTACAATTTCCCACTACCATGATTGTCCCACTGCCTAAGTTGTTGGGAACATTTTTTTTTTCTCAAAAACTATCGCTCCAGCAATGTTTAGGACTGCGGTTACTTTTGTATGTACACATTGATGTAATTGTAAATGATTTTTTCAAAAGAGCAACCACTGAGACTCTTGCTGGTTCTTCTCGGTAGTTATGGCATTCCGAACCAGTGGTCGATTCACTCGACCATTCAAAAACACTTGTTAAAAGTCTACTTGAATAAAATATATTTGATTTTATTTGATTTGAAATGAATAGTATAAGTAGTATAAGTATAGTATAAGACGATAAAACATGAAATAAAGACATTTCGTTTGAACCCAGGACCTCAAGGTCCGCAGATAAATAAACTATCCGTTGAATCATTGCAGCAGTATACTCTCAAAAGTAGGCCAAACTATAGACAATAGAACAAATAGACAACACAACTTGTCTCGCTGTCAGCGCAAATAGCTTTGTTGCTGACGGTACACAAAACTTTGGCACAGGATACACGAAACATAACAACAAACTAAAGTAGAACTACTTTGACGCCTGCTAAGATGTTCTTTTTATTCTATTATTATAATTCCTGCCTCGTTGGTCTAGTGGTTGGCATGTTCGACTGCGGCCGACGAGGTGACGGGTTCGAGTCCCGGGTCGGGTCAAAATTAAGTGTTGGGTGTTTCTGACACGAAATTATCAGTACTAGCCCGGAGTTAGGAAGTTGGCGGTGTTTCACCCCCGTGCCTCGGAGAGCATATTAAGCCGTCGGTCCCGGTTATTATCACTTACATGATCTCTCTGCGTCGTATTCCTCATTGCTGAGGATCGTGACCCCTTTCTATTAATCGCATAATGGTAGGAGTTTACTTGGGATAATAGTGCGGTGGTTTCCCAGGTCCTTGAGCATACGAATCGGCTAAGAGTAGGTACTATATCAACTCTTAGGTTTCTAACGATTATTATCAGATGTTAGTTATAATAACTGAGACCGACCGCTTAACGTGCTCTCCGAGGCACGGAAGAATCGAAAAGGCCAAATTCGGCCACCCATCCAGTTACTGACTTGGATCAACGTTGCTTAACAATCGCAATCGACTGATATGCGTTGTCGCAACTAGGCCACTCGTCCCTCAATCTCTAAGAGTATAATATAAATATTGTGCAAAATTGTGCAGAATTGAAATTGAAATAGAGACAGAGAATCTATGTATAGAAAATGAAAACCTGCAGTTATAGTGGGTTTTAGCTGTTTGTCAGTCAGCTTGTACGAGGATTCTGTGCAACTCACCTATGAAACCCAATGCCGTGAATCGCCCCATCCTGTCAAACTGATTGCTACCACCGAAACGTAGGCTTTTATACCAACTTGTACACCTTTTTGAGATTTAACACGTAAAAGTTTTATAAAACATTCTAAATCAGCATGGATGCGTTTTAAAACAAATACTTGGATAGGTTTTGGTAGCCACATTAATTTAACTAATACTTATGGTCGTCTGTCCGTTAGTTCGTCTGTCTATCGCCGCGTCTGCTGTCCAAGCCAGTAGCAACTTAGCTCAGAGTAAGAATATGTATTTTAACTTTAAGCAACCTAGGTTTCCCTCTCTCTCTCGCACATTTTAACATTTTCAGTGTATACTGAAAATGTTAAAATGTGCGAACTTTGACAAAAGTGGCCAAAGCAAGCTATCATACTAATATTAATACTTACTAATCCTTATCCTTACTAATATTATAAATGGGAAAGTGAGTTTGTTTGTATGTTTGTTCCGCTTTCACGCCGTAACTACTGAAACGATTGCTTTGAAATTTTGCAGACGTAAAGTTAGAAGTCCGGATTAAATAATAGGGTATACTTTTTATCCCGGAAAATTAAAGAGTTCCCGCGAGAACTAAAACTCCTCAATCCACGCGGACGAAGTCGCGGGTATCAGCTAGTATATTGTTATAAAATACTAGCTGATGCCCGCGATTTCGTCCGCATGGATGGATGTTTGTTACTTAAACACGCCAGAACGGCTGAACGGATCTGGATGAAATATGACACAGAGATGGATTATAGTCTGGAATAACACATATGCTACTTTTTTTCCGAACCGAAAAACCTCAATCCAAGCGGACGAAGTCACGTGCATCAGCTAGTTATGAATATTATCATAATTATATTGTATCATGCGCTGAAATTTTCAATCAAGCTTACAAAAACTACTCCACAGTTTTTATTTATCCATTTATTTATTCAAAAGTGTACTCCAAATCTAACGCATAGAATCTATAATCGCATGCAAGGTATGAAAGAGGATAAAATATATAAATGGTGGATTTTTGGAAAAAAATTAGTGACATTTGACCGCCATGGGGATATACGCTTGGCTATTTTTGGGTGAGTTGAAATTCAAAATTCATTTCTTTTTGTAACCTGTTTACCTACGCATAACTAGCTTTTGACCGCAGCTTCGCTTACGTTGAGTTCGATTTTCACACGAATTTTAAACCCCTATTTTACCCCTTTAGACGTTGAATTTTTTAAAAATCTTAGCGGATGCCTAAGCCATAATCATCCTCCCGAGTGACACTGGCAATATTTTTTTGAAAAAAATTCAATATGGCAGTCGTGTTTTTTTTTATTTTATTGTTGACTTATTTTTTAAATTCCTAATTTATATTTTGAAAGATTGTATTAACTGTACACAGCTTCCGCATAAGTCTTAAGACTAATAGAGACTTTGTATAGAAACAAGCTAATTAGTGCCCCGGGCGGTGTACAGACTTTCAAGCAGATTCGAGCTCACTATAATAAGTTTATCAATAAGCTACGCGCATACTAAGGCCCGGACTCCACCAGAGCGAAGACGAGACGAGAGGAGAGGAGATGTGATTTAAACAACCAATATAATTTCGTTATTCCCACATCTCGTGTATGTGGAGCTCAGCTTCAGTGTATACCACTGAGCAGAGATGTGAGTTGTGCCTGAGCTGGGCAGCGGTACAAAGCGGAGATGTGAGCTGACCCTTGCAAGCTGGCGACGGCGGAAGACGGAAGACGGAAGTGAGCGGCGTCGCTAGTTCCGTTTTTTGAATAGTTACATGGATGAGTTTATCTTGACATCCAAAGCTCGCCGCACGAAGCTTAGTTCCGCTCCAGCCAGCAATAATCTCCGCTTTAGCCAGCACACATGTCCGCTCCAGTATAGCCGGTACGCATCTCCGCACAGCTTCGGTGGATACACCCTAGCTGAAAAACATCTCTTCTCGTCTCCGCTTCGGACATCTCGGCACATCTCCGCTCTGGTGGAGTCCGGGCCTAAGACGGGCCGTGACAGGGCGGAATGGGGCGGAATGGGCCGCAAAGACTGCCTCGTTGGTCCAGTGGTTAGCATGTTCAACTGCGGCCGACAAAGTCCCGGTTTGGAGTCCCGGGTCGGGCTATAATTAAGATTTGATTTTTCTGATAGGAATTCTCAGTACCAGCCCGGAGTAGGAAGTTGCACGTTAAGCCGTCGGTTCCGGTTATTATCAATAACATGATAATTGTCGTTAAAACCCGCCAACAAATTGGAGCAGCGTGGTGGGTGTAAGCTCTATTTCCCTCTCCCCTGTGAGAGTGGAGGCCTGTGCCCAACAGTGGGACGTTAATGGGCTGTAGGTGGTGGCGGAACGTTCGATCACATTAGCGTCTTTGGGCTATGGCATATCTTCCTTCCTTCCTTACCTTCTCAGTCTGATATATCTCAGTGGTAAGCGGGCCATGAGTAGAAGTGATGAAGCTTCTTATATCAGACTTGCTTGCAAGTGGTGATGCAGCCTGAGGTGGAGCGCGCTTGCCTAGAAGATGCATAATTTACTCTTTACTTTCGCAAAGTAAAGCCTCCTTCTATCTAACAGGACCTTTAAAAAACCTAATCGTTTTTAGAAACAGCGCAGAACCATAAATAATAGAAACAGCAGCATAACAGGAGAAAATATATACATAATGGTTTTATTATGCGCGACTTTATTCCGTGCTGCATCCATTTATCAGGACGCCACTGTCAGTATATCACATTTTATAACTACGTGTTCCAAACCATTACATGGGATGTTAATGTGTTTTAATTCTTCTCCATTCTTACAAAGTTTTTAGTTTTGGGGCCATACTGCCAACGCTTAAAGCCATATTGTGTCATTATTGTTGACTTTTGTGTTTTAGAATTACGAGTATGATCCTTATTTTAGAAACGTCAAGGTGTATGACATTAAACTGACATTTTAAGTAATATTGCATAAGTATTGCTTTAGACGTTGGCAGTATGACCCCTGTAACGGCTGTTGCCATACAACCATCTCACAAAGCAGTATTAATTTAAAATTTCAGATTTACAAAACCAGTGGGCCTTACAGATAGGTAGGATAAGAAACACGGCTCCGTTTGTTGTGGGCTCTTCTCAGACCAGGGCGCGTTTAGAACCCTCGTAGCTTTAGTTTTAAGATACCGTAATTGATTATCGCCATAACTTTTTATGAGTTTCGGACGTCAATAAGAGTACAGTATACCTAAAGTAAATAAATAAATATTGATTGATTGGAAGATAGAATACAGAAAAAAATTAAAAATTTCTACCCCGCTTTCCAAAGACAACCATATTTTTTTCTTTCTTTTTGTTTATATTCTATTTTCTTTAATTTAGCTATCATAAGCACAGCCTACGCTGCGCCGTGGCGTTGCGTCAAAACCCAAGATGGCAGCACTGTTTGTTTCGGCGACTGTGGTCAACCTAAGATCTGCCCACCATCCATCGTCATGGGCAGGCAGCAACCACCGTGCATCTGCTCTGCGACTATATACACGCCACCTGCCTGCCCACCACCACCGCCCCCTTGCAACCCCCCTTCACCACCACCACTGCTAATGTCACCATGCGAACAACCTTGCTATATGTAGTCTGATACTGGAACACAATTCGTGGGTGAAAGAAATTTGGTATATTTAAAGAATTCCTTTTGACATGATATTCAGAAAAAAAAACAGAATTTTGTAAATTCAAAACTACCCTAATTTGATGGTTTAGGAAATTTTTGTCTAAAAGTGGTCTTTGGAAATTTTATATGGAAAACAAACATACTATTGATCATATCCCGTGTTTTATTAATATCACGTCGTGGAATAAAATTTTGTGTAAAATTGTGATTATAGTTACTAACACAAAAGATTGGAATTTTTTGAAACGTATATAAATTAAATGTTATTAGAAATTTTTGCCTCAAAAAGTGTAGGTATAATATTTTTAGTAATTTTTCGGAATACAAACATCTGATGATATATTGTGTTTTATTTTACCACGAGATATGAAAAAGCTGACACCTAAAAGGATTTAGGTAAATATATCGAAACTAGCTGATGCCCGCGACTTCGTACGCGTGGATTGAGGTTTTTTGGCTCCCGCGGGAACTCTTTAATTTTCCGGGTTAAAATGTAGTCTATGTGTTATTCCAGACTATAATCTATCCCTGTGCCAAATTTCATCCGGATCCGTTCAGCCGTTCTGGCGTGAAATAGTAACAAACATCCATACATCCATACAAACTTTCGCCTTTATAACATTAAGAAGGAAATAAGGATAAGGAAGTAAGGATATCTATATAAAAGGAAAAGGTGACTGACTGACTGATCTATCAACGCACAGCTCAAACCACTGGACGGATCGGGCTGAAATTTGGCATACATATAGCTATTATGACGTAAACATCCACTAAAAAAGAATTTTGAAAATTCAACCCCTAAGGGGGTTAAATAGGGCTTTGAAATTTGTATCAAAATCGAACCAAACGTGAGCTAAGCCGCGTGCAAAATCTAGTCATGTCCAAAACTAGAACAAAGCCAAAGTAACAGTCACGTAGGAGATCTAACTAGATCGAACTTAGCCAAAGATTTCAGGCAGACATTTGTCTGGGAAAAGCTAGACTGAGCTTTACCGTGTCAGTTTGACGTGAATTTTAAATTCTTCAATTCAAATACGAATTCAAAATCTTTGTTTGTAAGATAACTTACATTTGGTGATACTTATACCTATTTATTTACTTACTTGATATTTGATAGCTATCAGCTGCTATCAGCCCCCCGATTGTGTAAGGAAATCGTATTCATAATCGTTAAACGTCAAACGTATAATTCGACCTGTTTATGGAGTTCATAGATGCCTGCACGTCACAAAGCATGTGTGAGAAGTAAGAAATATGTATACTTATATTATATGAGATAATATATACTTATACATACATGTATAAAATAGTTGTTATAGATAATAATGAAAAATGAAATGCTAAAAAGAAAAAACATAGCAGCTCATTCTCGTCCAACAGAGCAAGGCAAAAAAAAAAAAAAAAACAAAAAAAAAAGCCATGTCAGCTATCAAAGGTCTCCGATCATCATGTCGGAGGATACATAGAGGACACACATTAAAAAAAAAAAAAAAAAAAAGCATGTGTGAACTCCTGAAACAGTTCGAGTAATACCTACGTTCTAAGCTATCTATATTTGCTTAGACAACTGGACCTCAGGTTGGTCTCAATTCAATTCCATGAAGATGTGAATAGTTGATCATGGTTTTTTGATTCAAGCGAGAACTCTTTATTTTCCGGGATTAAAAGTAGCCTTCCCCGGGATGCCTATTTCTTTACCTTCATCAAAATTGGTACAACTTTGCCAGACAGGCAGACAGACAAATACATTTCCGCATTAATAGTACCTATGAGTAGAGATTTATACAGGCTGGAGCCATTGTTATACGACTGCCTGAAAAAAGGAGTATAATATTGTTTTTCTGGGTTCATGTATGTATGTATGTATGTATGTATGTATGTATGTATGTATGTATGTATGTATGTATGTATGTATGTATGTATGTATGTATGTATGTATGTATGTATGTATGTATGTATGTATGTATGTATGTATGTATGTATGTATGTATGTATGTATGTATGTATGTATGTATGTATGTGAGTTTGTATATTCCACCATAACTTCTATACGCCTGAACCGATTTTGATAAATGTGGTATCGTTAGAATCCCTAGTATATTACGGGTGACATAGGCTAGTGAAATTTAAAAAAAAATTGATGGGGTGACCATGGTCCCGCATTAAAGACTAAAGTTGATTTGTTTTTTTTTTCGAAAATAAGATTAACTATATAATCATCATCTAGAAAATGATGAGTAGATTCCAAAAATATATAACACTGTAGATCAATATCCAGTGATTCCCAAAAAAATATCATTTAATAAAAATGTGAATAAGATTCCAGAGGTAATTAATGACTGTGGTATCGTTACATAGTAGATAGTTATGGGCTACGGCAGAGCAGACGTATTTATTAATAATTTTAATTATATTCACTTGTTTCATTATTGTTGAATTTCGTGTTTTAGAATTATAATCCTTATTTTAGGAACGTCAAGGTACGTGACATCAAACTGTCATTTTTAGGATTATTGCTTAAGTATTGTGTAATGTAAAGCTATTATAAATATTGAGGGTGGATCAAAATATTGTGTCATCGATGATTGTTAGATAATTGTCAATTCGGCCATATTCACATTATAACGGTTAAAGCTAGTTGTGTTTCCTTTGTTGTCCCCTTTTTGAGAATATTCCCGTGGGATCCGCTGTTTCACTGGCGACGAGGACTTATCGGCTCACGCGGCGACGTACCTGGGCATACTTTGTGAGACGAGAGTGAACGCAAAGTGCGGGACGTAATACAGAATGTCGCTTGGTAAGATCGAGGCGTTTGACCCGGCAACTGGCAATTGGAAGCTGTACGCGGAGCGGTTTGAGCAATATTTTTTAGTGAACGACACGAAAGAACAATTGAAAGTGCCTACTTTAATTACAGCCATGGGGGGTGACGCGTATGAACTGTTAGTGACCTTGTGTGCGCCGAACAAACCGTCGACGATGACCTTCAAGGAGGTGGTGAAGGTCATGGCAAATCACTTGCAGCCGAAACCTAGTATATTGGCAGAGAGGTACCGATTTAGGCAGCGGAAGCAAAATAGTGGTGAAACTAAATGAAGAGTATCGCCCGTAGCTATGTCTGGTGGCCGGGATTGGATCAGGACATTGAAGACACCAGTCGTGAGTGCAGCGCATGCGCAGCAGAGGCCAGTGCCCCGCCGGCCGCGCCACCTCAACCTTGGCCGTATTCTCCAGAGCCGTGGACCCGGGTTCATATTGACTTCTTGGGGCCCGTGGATGGGGAGACGTTTTTAGTTTTGGTCGACTCGTCGACTAAATGGATAGAGTTATTTAGAATGGCCCGGATGACATCGGTGGCGGTTATTAGAGTCCTGCGGGAAACCTTTGCACGGTTTGGGTTGCCTAAGGAGCTGGTCTCCGACAATTTTGCGACGTTCTCGTGTGGGGAAGTTAAACAGTTTTTAGAACAAAATGGCATTAAGCAGTCGTTTTCACCACCGTATCATCCCGCTTCAAATGGCGCGGCGGAAAATGCGGTGAAATTGTGCAAGAAGGCTATTAAAAAAGCCAAGCGATTAAAGGTAGACGTCGATGCCGCTCTTCAGGCCTATCTCATGGCCTATCGTAATACACCTCATAGCACGACGGGTGAGACACCCGCACAATTATTGCAGCGGCGCGTTCTGCGTTCTCGTCTTGATTTGTTGCGAGGTTATCGCGAGCTTGAGGATAAGGTTAGGCGGGCACAGCAGCGGCAAGTGGAAAACGCGCGCGGGGTTGATAGGTCATTCGTTTCGGGGGATCAAGTTTGGGCTCGTGAACATGCTAGTGCGGATCGGTGGCTTCAGGGTCAAATTCAGGAGCCTCTAGGGTCTCGTCGTTATTTAGTAAGGAGGTCTGATGGTACTTTGGTAATAAAGCACATTGATCAGTTAAAATTAAGAAAAAAAAAATCTAAACCGGTATGGCCTAATCCAGAAGTGGGGTCGGCTGAGGAAAGTGGTGATTCAGTTACTCCAAGGACCAGTGTTGGTCAGGAGGAGGACGAAAGCGAGCGGGAACAAGGTTTTAGGGCGGAGGCAGAGGCCGTTTCGACACCTCTGCGTGTGACTCGCTCGGGCCGTACCGTGAAGCCTGTTTCCAGATATGGCCTAGATATAGATTAACTACTTAAGTACCTGTAGTAATAAGTGTTTGTATTGTTAGTATTATTTTGGTGTGTATTAGTTTAAGTGTGAGGGTGTAATGTAAAGCTATTATAAATATTGAGGGTGGATCAAAATATTGTGTCATCGATGATTGTTAGATAATTGTCAATTCGGCCATATTCACATTATAACGGTTAAAGCTAGTTGTGTTTCCTTTGTTGTCCCCTTTTTGAGAATATTCCCGTGGGATCCGCTGTTTCATATTGCTTTAAATACAGTATGGCCTATATCATGCAAGCTCAACCGGGGCAAAGCCATAGAGTACAGTACTAGTATGGGAATATGGATTAACTTATATCGTCGTTTCAATCTGGAAGTTTTGTCGTTTCATCTCAAACAATATCACAATGTAGCGTTAACCTTGTTTTGTACAAGTTAAGGGGGCATACTACCATCGCTTCAAGCAGTATTGTTTCAAAATGTTTTTTTTATTCACTGCAAGTTAGCAATTGAATGCGATCTCATCAGATGGGAAGTGATGATACAGTCTCAGATGGTAGCGAGCTAACCTGTTAGGGGTATCGCAGTTATATTAAACCCATTCCCCTAATCGGTTTCTACACGGCATCGTACCGGAACGCTAAATCGCTTAGCGGCACGACTTTGCCGGTAGGGTGTTAACTAGCCACGGCCGAAGCCTCCCACCAGGCCAGACCAGGGAAAATTCTGATGTTTTAAATTCCCAAATTGACCCTGTCGGGAATCGAACCCGGGACTTCCGCACGCTACGACAACAGCGCTCAACTCTGCGCCAGGGAGGTAGTCAAATAATTCTAAAACAATATTAAAGTAATACTGCTGTAAGCGATGGTAGTAAGCCCCGTGTTATTGAATTTGTTCGCATGACCTGGCAGCCAATGAACTGGCAACTTTGATTATATTAAGTGCTAGATAATACCTAAAGGGACGAGTGGCCTAGTTGTGACAACACATATCAGTCGATTGCGATTGTTAAGCAACGTTGACACAAGTCGGTAACTGGATGGGTGACCGAATTTGGACGTTCAAATTTGACCTTTTCGTGTCCTCCGTGCCTCGGAGAGTACCGAGATCCGTCGGTCCCGGTTATAATCGTTACAAAAACCTAAGTTGAGTCGTATGGGGAAGGACGTGCACCGCATTATTATCCCAACAAAAATCCTACCATTGTGTGGTTAATGGAAAGGGGTCACGACCTTCAAAAAAAAAAGAGAGAGAGGATGATACCTGCGACTTCATACACTTGGATTTCCAAAATCCAGGAGGATTTCATTGATTTATCGGAATAAAAAGTAGCCTTTGTCTATTCTCTAGCTCAGTGGCTATAAAAAAATTAAAAGCCACTGACATTTTGCCATGAAATAAAAAAATAATATTTTCATAGAAACCTATGTCATATAAAATGTAAACTAAAATACTTAATGTAAAATAAAAGGTACACCAAGGCGTAGTAAAGTGCTGCCATCTTGGGTTTTGACGCAACGCCACGGCACCGCGAAGGCTGTGCTGATGATAGCTAAATCAAAGAAAAAGATAGATAGATAGATAAATGCTTTATTGCCACACAAAACATAAAAAATAAAAAAAAGTTAACAAGCAAAAAGAAATAACAAGAAAAAAAGAAGAATATAAACAAAAAGAGAGAAAAAGAAAGTGGCGTGCCTCGGAGAGCACGTTAAGCCATCGGTCTTGCGCCTGATCTCTCTCCAGTCGTGTCGGATTTTCCGTCCCATCGGGCTATGAGAGTAAAGGAACAGAGAGTGCGCCTGTGTTTGCGCACACACTTGTGCACTATAATATCTCCCGCGCAGATGGCTAATTTATCTGGAGATTTGCCGCCGTGGCCGAAGTTCGGTCGGGAGGACATTATTATTATTATGTTTTAAAGTTTTTTCTATGCAGAGAGTTTCTTTTTACTGTGTCTTAGGATGCGTCTTGAAAATAACATAGAAGTCCGAGAAACTTATCTGACCCGGTGACAGCGTCGCTCGCTATAGTATCTATGAAAAATAAAATAAAAACAAAAACTAAACAGGCATACAAATTCATTCCAATTTTGGCCACCGGGTCAGATGAGTTGGTGGGATTCAATTTTTTTCATAATATGTCACCTTTATTTTATCCACTACAAGTTAGCCCTAATTGAATGCGAACTCACGTGATGGTAAGTGATGATGCAATCTATGATGGTAGCGGGCTAACCTGTTAGGAGTAGGATTGGCAGTTATATTAAGCCCATACCCCTAATCGTTTCTACCCGGGCCCCGGCATCGTACCGGGACGCTTGACGGCACTTGGCGGCACGTATTAAAGGTAGGGTGGTAACTAGCAACAGCCGAAGCCTCCCACCAGGCTAGACCAGGGAAAATTAAGAAATTTGACCCTGAACCCTCGAACCCGGGACCGGTGCTCAACACTGCGCCAGGGAGGTCATCAAACCATTTAATAGATACACTGCTTTAGAAAACTCAGTTTTGCCGATTTTACGCTATGACAGAGCCTTAATACGCGATACCTATTTGAACCTTGATCGATATTTGAACGGTAAATGGCCAATGGTTTAAATTTAATAACCTATTATTATAGCAGCCAGTAAGAGTAACGGGCCAATTCCACCAAATTCCACGTCTTTACGTCCACTGCGGGGGATGGAAGATTCTTATGAACGCTCCTGTTGAATTATTTGGCAGTTAGGAAGTGAGTCATGGGCTGTAGCGATTTTAATAGCTCCTTAAATATTACTCGTGTATATTATGTCACCATAAGATTGTAAAAACCGTAAGATTGTAATCTTACGGTTTTTTTCCGATAGATTACAAACAGTCGAAAGATTGGGAACCGTTCAATTTTTTAAGTGTCAATTTTTGAAATATTCATTGTATTTACGTTTTCTTGTCTCTTTCTTGTAGGTTAGGTTAGGGTTCGACATAAATAATCAAGTAGCTTAGGTTCTATCGGGTTAATAAACCTAACAGATTACAATCTACCGAAAAATAATCCGTTATATTGTAATCATTCGACGGTTTACAATTTCGCGAGTTAGATTATAATCTAACGATTTTTACAATCTTACGGTGACATATACCTACTAGAGTCTGTCTAGTGAAAACTACTAAAACTACTCTTTGGTGGGAGGCTACGGCCGTGGCTAGTTACCACCCTATCGGCAAAGACGTGCTGCCTAGCGATTTAGCGTTCCGGTACGATGTCGTGTAGTACTTGTAGTGGATAAAAAAACTGAGTTTTATTAATATTTTACATGCATAGTTACAACTATCATAACTAGATGCTGTTAGGATGACAGTTAGCATTCTACCCTTTTCTCTCGTGTAGCTTTTATCATAAGATCCAAAGATATAAATCTATTTCTATTATACTCCTAATAGCACGTAGATTGGGCAGCTATCATATCTTAATGCGAAAATGTATTTTTTTTGATGGTTTATTCGTTGGTCCTTCAATCGCGCTGCAATAGAGCAACGTATTGACGTATTTTTTTTTTTGCATGAGTATAGTTGAGAACCTGGAGATTGACATAGGCCCCTTTTTACCCCAGAAAATTACGGAATTCCCGTGGGAATCAAAAAAACTTATTCCACGTGGACGCTTATAACTTAGGCCACACGCTAACACGGTACGGCCGTAGAATATAACAGCGTCTATTGTCCTCTTTAGGTACTTTAAAATTAAAATTACAAGCCATTCCCACGAGCTTTACAAATCGTTCTGTGTTTGACTCCTGGTTTCAACATATAGCTTATTAAAAATATAATAAAATGCTATAATAAAAATAAAAACTTTTATTATTCCTCACAGTTACAGTTACATGATTTTTTCCCTCCCTCTCTCGAGGTTTATGACCTCCCTGGCTCAGTGTTGAGCGCAGTTGTCTTAACGTGCGGAGTTCCCGGGTTCGATTCCTGGCAGGATCTGACCTGGTGGGAGGCTTCAACAGTGGCTAGATACCACCCTACCGGCAAAGGCCAAGCGATTTAGCGTTCTGGTACGATGCCGTATAGAAATGATTTTGCAACATTTCGTAGGTAGGTATTATAGGTTTTGAACATTGTACTTTTTAGTAGGTATGGAAGGAAGGAAGGAAAGAAGCCTCAATTAATGACAGTTCAATAGTTATTGAACTGTTTAGTTATCAGTAGTCAGTTGAATTGTTAAATGGTTACATCAAGTATAGGTAAATACACCAATTTTCAAAACTCCCGAGAAGCTTTCCAGGTAAATCTACCAAATGACTGGGTTACAGGTACAATGCTGTAAATCGAATAAATTTGGAAAAAATTTTTGGAGGGCACTCTCGATGCTGAATCCAAAACTGTAATTTTTTTGATTGTTGTCTGTTTGTATGTGTCTTGGCCGTGCATTATACCGAAACAACTGCATTTTATGTTAGAAAGGATATTCTTTAAAGATAAGTAAAGATGAAGTAGAAAGGATATTCTTTAAAAACCTAATCCCGAAATTTTACTTAAAATTTTGATAGAATATTCCTTGAGCACCCTAAAAGTGTACGGCAGTACGCCTCTAGGCAAGGGGGTTAAAAAGGGGGTGAAAGTTTATATGACAGTCCGTTATTTTTCAGGTTAGGTATATCAATCTTGGTATTTGGGCTTTTGGTTAAAATGAAGAAATACGTTAATTCAGTTTTTGAAAATTCCACCCCTAAAGGTCATAAATAGTTGATGAAAGTTTGTATGTGATTTTTAGAAACTTATTAGTTCCACGCGGACGAAGTATTAAAACTCTAAATTTAATTTTATTTACCTACCTATAACTTTTGCATTTCTCGTCAAGCATTATGAATAACAACACTTTCAATTCACATAAATTTCACAAAGCGTAAAAGATAAGGGCCTCACAAAAATCTACCGCCCAGAGCCTCGCAATGGCTAAGGCCGCCACTGCTTACTCGATTAGTATTAGATGCAGAAATTATAGTACTATTACCTTTTCTGTGCTTATAGACATCATCTAGACGACATAAAAAATTAGGTAGTTCACTACCTATCTAATTTATTTCAGGGTTCCGTACCTCAAGAGGAAATAAACCCTTATGGGATCACTTTATTGTCCACCTGTCTGTCTGTCTGTCAATGCCCTTTTTCTCCGTAGAGCGTGGAGGTATCAAGTTGAAATTAATATCAAGGGTCTACGGACGACCCTTGGAGCTGTAAAAAGATCAAGCTCAAATCTAAGTCAATCAGTAGGTACGGCGGCATATTTTGACACTCGCCAATAAATCAAAACCTATAGGGTATATATACTTCTCGTTGACCTAGAATCATGAAATTTGGCAAGAAACAAGGTCTCACAGTACAACCATGAGTGTTGTAATCGAACTTAACCTGAGCGAAGCTACGTGCAAAAACTAGTCCTTACCAAATATTATAAATGCGAGAGTGTGTCTGTCTGTATGAAGTCTGCTAAGCTTCATTTCAACATTTTTTTTATTTTTTATCCTGGGAAATTAATGGGTTTCTGCGGGAATTTACAATCTTTATTACGCGGACGAAGTCGCCAGCATCATCTAGTAAAACTGTAAATTAAAAAAAGTATTCACCGACCCAAGTTTATGTGTGTGTGTTTAAGTGACGTGATTTAGAATTATAGTCCTTGTTCCAGGAACGTCAAGGTAGGTGACATCAAACTGTCATATGGAGTAATATTGCTTAAGTATTGCTTTAAGCGTTGACGGTATGGCCCCTGAGACCAACATTAGGTAGGTACACTTTATCTTTCCTCTCGTCTTTAAAATGACGAATCCACCATTAAGCACGCCCATTGCTTTTTTAATTTAACACTTTTCCGCCATTTTCCTCTTCCCCCACTTTGCACCTCGTATTTTTTTCGAGAGATCATTAAACGCCTTAATTAGTCCAAGAGCAAGTGACTGGTATAGGTGTTTAAATGGGCAATAAAATATGCGTCGTTTCACAGTTTTGGTGAAACGGCGTTTCTGGTCTGGTCTTCCGTCGTAGCTAGTTACCACCCTGCCGGCAAAGACATGTCGCCTAACGATTTTGCGGTCCGGTACGATAGGTACTGTGTAGAAACCGATACCGGGCTTAATATGACTGACGTACCCCTAAGAGGTTAGCCCACTACCATCTTAGACTGCATTATAACTTACCATCAGGTGAGATCGCAGTCAAGGGCTAACATGTAGCGGAATTTAACAGACACACACACACTTCACATTTGACATTTTGTGTGACACGGATTTGTCTGCTTTGGCGGATTGTGGCGAATTAAACTTCTAGTTCCTTCATTATCATGGACTTAAGAGTAACGCCTGCTTCTATCCAATACCTTTACTCGTCCTATATTCTTACAAATAAATAAATTTCGTTTCATTTCATTTCAAAAACAGTAAACATTTTTTTTAAATGTCATTCAATTTCATTCGATTCCAATCTCGAGAATGTGTTGGCGAGAGATTTTAGTCATGGTGTCATCGCTTTTTAGACTTCCATAGTCAACAAGGAACCCTTAGGGTACGTTCGCACTGCGAAAAACATTCGCGCGAATGGTTTTTCGCAATTCTGTAACACTAGAAATTATATTATGGAGGTGTACGCACTTGCGATTTATCGCAATGTCCGTTTAAGGCAGTTCGCCAGTTCCTGTACTATAAAACTGAAAACAACTTTTTAATTAAAACCTGTTCACATTTTCCTTAGTATTCTGTGCGCTCTATTTCAACATACATATTTTGTCTAATAGCGTTCCGAACCGGTGGTAGAGTCTTGACTTATCTATCATAAGTGGCACACGTTCTACGTGAAATAAATAAATCATTTTATCATTCATAGTTACTCTGCCAATCCAATTTTCGAACCTGGGATTCGAACCTGTGACATCTAGCAACACATGCTCACGAAACGGATTTCTTACGACTGATCTATTTGGAAATATTCAAGCTAAATTCAAAATTCAAATGTATTTTCGTTGGGTGAATATACCACTGGTTCGGAATACCATTCCTATGATATTGCTTAATCAGCCGGCCAGTAGCCAAGTCTGTCATTTGTATGGGGGGGTCGACCCACTGTACAAATATATTATTTATACTTATACGCCGACCTAAAAGTATTTTGCTGTAAAGAACTGAAGTTTAAAAAAAAACCTAAATAACTCTGAAAAGCTGACGTGTTTTTAATTTCAGAGTTCCAAGTTACAAGGACTGGCCTGTCCCGTGCCTTCCGATTCATTAACTTGCCTGTTTCACCGAAAAAAGGCAAAAAAGGAGCAAAAAAGGCTTGAGAAACTTTAGTAATTAAACGCTGCTTTTCGATTCAGTGTTTTTAATTATTTATTGAATTAATGAAATTATTTATTTGTAAGAATATGTGAAATCGGGTATTAGTACCAGTAGCTTGGGCTAGTAATTAAACTGCTGCTTTTCGATTCAATGTTTTGATTTATTGTATCAACTAGCTAATGCCCGCGTCTTCGTGCGCATGGATTGATGTTTTTTGGTTCCCTGCAAAAGTTTGGATGGATGCATGGATGGATGGCTGAACGGATCTGGATGAAATTTGGCACAGAGATAGATTATAGTCTGGAATAACACATAACCTACTTTTTACCCAGGTAATTAGTTAATTCCCGCGGGAACAAAAAAAACTCAGTCCACGCGGGCTTAGTCGAGGGCATCAGCTAGTTACGAGTATAATATAAATTCCCAAATTGACCCTGTTGAGAATCGAACCCGGAGCTCTCACCACTGCGCTATTGAAGTCGTTAAATTGTTAGAAACCCCTGCTTTAGCTGCACCCTCACTTATCATCAGGTGAGACCGCGGTCAAGCGCAAACCTACGTCAATAATAATAAAGAATAACACCCCTTATAGTCTAGGGGGTGATAAAATACAACCCCTAAGAATTTTCATTAAAAAACCCAACCCCAACGCGTTTTCTTTCAATTCTCTTCACCATTTGCGTAAGGGTAGTTTTGCCTTAGGGAATTGAGTTGGTTTAGAAGTATTTTTTTTTATTGACGACTTCCCTGGCGCAGTGTTGAGCGCTGTTGTCTTAACGTGCGGAGTTCCCGGGTTTGATCCCCGGCAGGGTCAATGTGCGAATTTATAATTTCAGATTTTTTCCTGGTCTGGCCTGGTGGGAGTCTTCCGTCGTGGCTACTTACCACCCTACCGGCAAAATCATGCCGCTAAGCGATTTAGCGTTCCGGTACGATGCCGTGTAGAAACCGATTAGGGGTATTTTAATATAACTTCCATGCCTCTAACAAGTTAGCCCGCTACCATCTTACACTGCATCATCACTTACCGTCAGGTGAGATCGGTAGTTGTTACCGGAAATGTATTGACTTTTGTAAAACTATTCATTTAATTCCATCATACAATTCCTAGGAATTATGTGTAAAATATGTATGTGTGACTGCCTCGTTGGTCTCGTTGCGCTAGCGGCTAGTGGTTAGCATTTTCGACTGCGGCCGGCGAGGTCCCGGGTTTGAGTCCCAGGTCGGGCCATAATTAGTAAGTATTGGGGTTCTTCTGACTAGAAATTCTTAGTACTAGCCCGGAGTTAGGAAGTTGGCGGTGTTTCACCCCCGTGCCTCGGAAAACACGTAAACCGTCGGTTCTGCACCTGGTCTCTCTCAGGTCGTGTCCTTGTCCTTGATTTTCCGGGTTACAAGTAGCCTAATATGTTAGCCCGCTACCATCTCAGACTGTATCATCACTATATTTTGTATCATTATTATTTTAGTGGATTAAAAAAAGTATACTACTGTGTGCAAAATAGCGCAAAAATGCGACAATGCATCCGACGGTAATGAGCTGAGACATTTTGTCGACGCCATTTGCAATTTTTTAATGCAAAAATATTTTTATTTTTATAGAAACATCTCCATTGCAAAGAATTTCATGTTTAAGTTTAATGGCTATACAAAAAATTCTTTCAGAAGACCTACTTCAAAATGTGTGTTAGTTATTATAATCGTTGCTTCTGAAATGTTTTGAATGGCGATGAAATCTGCATTAAAAATTATATCATTAAGAAGTGAAATGTTTTATTTAATGTAGAACAACTTGTATTACTTATGACAAGTCTCGACTCTACCACCGGTTCGGAAAACAAATAAGAAAATCAAGATCATACAAAAAACACGTCGATCCGTTGCCCGTTGCTTCGTGATTGAAGGACAATCACACCATCAACGGCTGTACGGATCTGGATGAAATTTGGCCCAGAGATAGATTATAGTCTGGAACACACAAAGACTACTTATTATCGCGGACAATTAAAGAGTTCCCGCAGGAACCAAAAAACCTCAATCCACGCGAGCGAAGTCGCGGGCATCAGCTAGTACCACATAAATCCACCCCTATTTCATTTTCCTATTCACGACGCAGTTCTATGCGGCTATCGGTACGGATCTAACGCGTTTCGTGAAACGAATTATGTACAAAACGATGTTTTTGGTGTTTAAATTTCAATTATAACTTTATTAATATTAAATAATCATTCAAATAAAAGTGCCTTAGTTGAATAAAAAAACTTTTAGGTATTTGTTTCAAAAAAATAGATACTCGAAATTTATAAAACATTGTCGATTTTAATGGAAAAAGTAATATAAAAAAAATATAAAGTGCTGTTAATTGAAACTGTTATATTTTATGTGAAGTAAAAAAATTCTTTTTAATAAATTGTGTACTCAGACTAGCCATAGTGTTGGTGTGAAATTTTTGGAAAATTAAAGAAAGTATAAAGTATAAGTAAAGTAAAGTGTAAAGTAAAGTAAGTAAAGTTAAGTATAAGTAAAGTATAAGTATAAGTAAAGTGATATTTTGGATTTTTCGCCAATTCCAATAATAATTATAGGTAGGTATGTATTGATTTGTTTTATATGATTATCGTCAACATTAAAAGGTCAAAGGTTATCTGGTAGAGTACGCTTTTTGCGATAAGACCGCTTTATTACCAATAATTGTAGATTCCTTATTTTTTTATTATTGCACTACAAGTAAGCCCTTGACTGCGATCTCACCTGATGGTAAGTGATGATGCAGTCTAAGATGGTAGCGGGCTTACCTGTTAGGGGCATGACGGTTATATTTAACCCATAACCCCAATCGGCTTCTATTTTCTACACGGCCTCGTACCGGAACGCTAAATCGCTTGGCGGTACGTCTTTGCCGGTAGGGTGGTAACTGGCCACGGCTGAAGCCTCCCACCAGGCTAGATGAGAGAAAATTCAGAAATTATGTATTCCCAATTTGACTCTACCGGTAGTCGAACCCCGGACCTCCCACGTGCACCAGGGAGGTCGTCAAATACTTATATCATACATACTTAATAATTATTAATAAATTAGTTCTAAACTAATATTTTTAATGACTAGGGTGCTATTATATTACAGTCCCCTCAGTTAAATACGAAAACTTTATTAATTTTAAACTTTAAACCTATTAATCAATGGAAAAGTCATTAAAATCGCGCCCACCCCACTTTTCGTGGAACATTTTACGATCTTCGAGTTGGGAACTATTTCTAATACGTGAACAGCTATTGACAGGCAAAATTTGCATTATTGATAATTTATTCATGGTTTCATACTATGCCAATACTTAATTAAATCTTTTAAATATTATTGATAATTTATTGATAGTTTAAATTATGCCCATACTTTAAGTAGCAGGTTAATGGTATTGCGTCCTATTTATCCTTATTGTCCATGGGCAATATGGCAAAAATCTTGCAACTTCTCTCTAATGTCATTATCATCTTTTTGCAGCGAGAAAACAGGATAGAAACATGAAATTTGACTCGCTCCAGCAATGCAGTTACTTATGTAGGTATCTACACATTGATGTAATTCTTACCTAAATCAAGTGTTTCAAATGAGCAACCACCGAATTTCTTGCTGATGCTTCTCGGTAGGAAAAGTATGCCGAACCAGTGGTAGATTCACTCGACGATTCATAAGCACTTGTAAAAGTTTATTTGAATTAAAAACATTTGAGTTTGAGTTAGAAATTTTGACAGTATGTATTACATTATTACATAACTAATAACTATGTGGTAATATTTTATAACCCAAGGGTGAGAAAACTGAAAGGCCTATATAGTTTAAACATAAGTTTAAATCTCTTAGTCGAGTCGTATACGGAAGAACGTGGGAACCCATCGCATTATTATCCTAAGAAAACTCCTAGTTCCTATCATTATTAGATTAATGGAAGGGGTCACGACACTCAGTAATAAGGAATACGACGCAGAGAGAGAGAAATAGCGGCTAAGTAAAAACCAACGCCACGAGCAAAAGTTTTGTAATTAAAAAAATTTGAAGCATTTTAACCAGACAGCAAAATGCTAAGCCTAGTTCTAGATATATTAATCTAGCTTAGGCGCTTGACGGACGCAATATTGGCATCAATATTGTGTTCCGGTCAGATTGGATTTTGTGCAGCTTCCAGGGTTCATTTGGCGGTCTCAGATACTACATTGTGCAAACTATTTCACGTGTAAGCTTTACGTCAGCAACTTAATCTATCGATACTTATAATAAGACTGTACCTGACGGAACGATTCCCGTACAGCATTTTTTTTAAATATATTAATTGGAGGGAGCTTTATCATGGTGGCTATTAAATTACCGCACTAGCGCGGAAATGCATACCGCATGGTTTGGTTGACTAATAATTATTAAAGTGCGGTAATATTTTGATCGCCCTAGAACGGAAAAATCTACTTTATGGTTTTTAATAGCGGTGGAGTTACTAGCATTTTATTATGTATTGTAAAAAATTTAAGGATTTTACCTAGGCATAGCAACCCTGTGACCCCGCCGGGGATTGAACCCGGGACCTCCGCACGTTAAGGCAACAGCGCTACGCACTCCGCCACGGAGGTCGTCGTGTTTTACGTATACAGATTATAAATGCGAAAGTTTGGATGGGTGGATCAGATGGATGGATGTTTGTTACTCAATCACGCCAGAATGGCTGAATGGATCTGGATGAAATTTTTCACAGAGATAAATTATAGTCTGGAATAAAACAGTCTTTTGAAAAAAACCCAAAGTTCAAAAGAAGCATTGCGTGTTTTCTAATTTCAGCATTTAGTTTACGAAAAGTAAGTTAACTCTCAAAGGTAATTTTGTGAATTTAACATGCTGTCATTCAGTTCATGACTTCTTTAGTAGTATGAATGAATACTTTCACTAGTATTACGTTAATATTAATTTCAGCTTTTTAACTTCATTTAAAATGGGACATGCCACGTTAGTGTAATTGGTTGGACACGAAACACGGTTTAGCCTATTATTCTTGGTAATTTCTACAATTTCATTATAATTTTAGCTCAAAGGTTAAACAATGTGGTGATTCTAATAAGTTTTCTGTTTAAGGCGATGCTCCAAAAACATTGTCTTTGTTTCGTATCCCTGATAATGAGTTCACTAAAGCTGGACTTTTGACTTTTTAGTATAACCGTAACGATTTCAAAATGTAGAATTACGCAGTTGCTAGAAAATTATTTCATTATTCCTTCTTATTAGAATCTGCAAGGAAATCTTGAACTACTTGGATTGAAGTTTAAAAAAATTGGGGGAACTCTATAGTTAGTTCTCTAGTAGCCTATGCCACTCTCCAGGTCGTCTACATCCTTGAATTTTCACATCGATCTATTGCGGCGTAATTGAAAGTCAAACCAATAAATTAGCTTATTTAGCTATTGCATAGCTTCTATCGCGGGCCTTGAGCGTGGAGAAATTCTGTAACGAAAATAACCTAACACCCCCCACTCCGACCGGCACAGCGGTGATACTTTTTAGCTGGTGTGAATTGCTGGCTTATTGGTCGGTGAATATCGCAAGCTACACGCAGTACCACATTGATTTGTCTGCTTTGGCGGATTAAATCGAATTAAAAGCATCTTGTTCCTTGATTATCACGGTTTTTGCTGGCAAAAGTGGTGGCGCCTTAACCGGCAGCTCAGATCGCCGGTCGAGATAGCCCGACGTTGATGTATTAGAAGGCGCTAACAAATTAAACACTCACTGATACGGAAGCGGCATTCTAATGAGGCTTAGGTACCGATTCCACAGAGAACGGTCTAATTGGGTATTTGACCACTAGTCAAATTTATTTATTTTGTTATTAAACTTGCTGAAGCCCGCGACTTCGTCCGCGTGGTTTAAGAGTTTTCATTCCCGCGGAAACTCCTTAACTTTTCAGACTAAAAAGTAGCCTATATCACTCTCCAGGTCCTCAACGCTCCTCCAGTCCGCAGTCAGTCGCGGTCCTCCAGGTCGATCCGTTGCTCCGTTGCGGCGTGATTGAAGGACAAACCAATAAACCAAAAAAACCAACTAACAAACACACTTTCGCATTTATATGATACATTATAGTAAAAAAGTTCGTCGAAATTTGATGACGTCACTATTCAGTATTTCATACAAAATCCCATACTAAGCGCGCGTGTTGACGTTTAAAAAAGTTACTGATTTGTGTAGTCAAATCAGTTTTTAATAACTTACCCAATTCAAAGATAATATACAAAAAGGATACAATATATTGTTAGGATTCTGTAGCCAAATAAAATCAAAATTTATCCCATTCAAATCATTATTAACATAAAACTACCAGGGGACGTGGATACCTATTACGACTTTTGGGAGATCCTCTATTTAATAATCACAAAAAAAAAAAAATTAGACTAGTCAAATAACCAATTACAAGTTTTAATTTAGAAGAATAGCAAGTTTATTTTAGTAGTTAGTTGTCTTTGCGTGTTCTATACTCTCTACAATGGGGAGAGCTCTGAAGAGTGATTTAATCTAATACTTATACCTTCCATGTTCTCCAGTCGCACCCTTCGTCGCAAAAACAAATTTCATTCTCACCACCTGGCCTGCCTGGTCCTCTTCCACCACCCGTTATTTCAGGTAATTTCTGCCACGTACCTGCAAATTAAGGGACAAGCTTCCATCTTCTGTGTTCCCTCATGATTATAAAAAAAAAAAAAATCCTCCGCCTCTTCAAAGGGCGGATGAACAAATATCTCAAAAGCCGGCAACGCATTGGCTGTTCCTCTGGTGTTGCATATTATGTTCATGGGCGGCGGTAATCACTTACCATCAGGTGACCCGCCTGCTCGTTTGCTCGCTATACCTACATTTAAAAAATTAACTTCTAACATTATTGTTCAAGAAGATAGTTTAATATCTCAAAAGCCGGCAACGCATTGGCTGTTCCTCTGGTGTTGCATATGTTCATGGGCGGCGGTAATCACTTACCATCAGGTGACCCGCCTGCTCGTTTGCTCGCTATACCTACATATAAAAAATTAACTTCTAACATTATTGTTCAAGAAGATAGTTTAATATCTCAAAAGCCGGCAACGCATTGGCTGTTCCTCTGGTGTTGCATATGTTCATGGGCGGCGGTAATCACTTACCATCAGGTGACCCGCCTGCTCGTTTGCTCGCTATACCTACATATAAAAAATTAACTTCTAACATTATTGTTCAAGAAGATAGTTAGTTAGTTACATGTAAAGCTAATAATAAAAGCGTGCAAACAATTATAGAGGAATAAAAAAATTATCTCCACTTTTCACTTATAGCTACCCCTCTGCATGTTACTGACTGACTGACGTTTGACGTAACGACACCGACACCGGCACGCGACCGGCACGAGACCGGCGCGTGCTGGATATGTGCATCTCGTTAGATCAAAGCGGGTGGACTGGTATGGATTGGTGGAACCGTGTATGCATTTGTAGATTTTTAACCCCCGGTGCTTTAAGAGGGGTGTTGTACCTAAGTTTAATGACTTTTTAGGGTTTCGTACCCAAATATATACTCATGGATATATTTGGGTAAACGGTAGCGGTATTTTTGAAAACGCATAGTATCATGCTGTGGCACAGGCTGTGGAGGCGGACCCATTGACCACACAGTTTTAAATTAAGTTCCTATGTAGGTACATATTATGTAGCCCGCCAACCCGCATTGGAGCAGCGTGGTGGGTCTAAGCTCTAATTCCCGCTCTCCTATGAGAGTGGAGGCCTGTGCCCAGCAGTGGGACGTTAATAGGCTGTAGTGATGATGATGATGATGAGTGATGTACATATTATGTAACAATTGAGTTCATTTGTTAAAATTTTGTCAGTGTGGGTCAATAAAGATTCATTTATTTATTTATTTAAGAAAATCCCTGCCATTATGTGATTAATGAAATGAAGAACACGACGCAGAGAGAGAAATGTGAAATGTGAAATTTTGGATGTTTGTAAGTTTGGATGTTTGTTGAGTACTCCTTCGAGCTACAATGACTGAACCGATTTAGCCGAAAATTGGAATGAGCTTATAATACCCTGAACACATATGATATATTTAATCCAAAACATAAGCTCTCGTGAGAAATAAAATAACTTATTCCACGCGAATTAAGTCGCATCAGCTAAGATTGCTAAGATGTCTAAATATACAAAAGGAAAGGGTGATTGACTGGATCTACCAACGCACAGCAGGGCGACCACGTATCTTTTGCATCAATCATTGATACATCGCAATCACCTCTGATTGGTACACACTCTTCCACTATTGGACGAAATCCATTGACGCAGCAAGAATATCATAAATTCAGCCAATCGGAGGTGATTGTGATGTATCAATGATTGATGCAAAAGATACGCGGTCGCCCTGCAGCTCAAACCACTAGACGGATCAGGCTGAAATTTGGTGTACAGATAGCTATTATGACGTAGACATCCGCTAAGAAAGTATTTTTGAAAACTCCAAAGGGGAAAATGGTGGCGAATTTGTTAAGTCCACGCGGACGAAGTCGTGGGCAAAAGCTTAGTGCTTTACAAACTTAATAATGCTAACCGAAATGACTAGTAAATTATCAATAATGTAATATTAATTTTTGCCCCCATACAATACTCATGGGGTATCACAAACCATGATATATCTCCCTAATTTATATGTCTTACGCGTGTCATGGGGTCCTGGAGCTACCGGAAACGGTGTTAGGGGGTGCGATGACCCCATGGGGTCTCACTTATGGTGTGGTATACAATGATTTGATATTGATTTGAAGACCTCTCTGGCGCAGTGGTAAGCGTGTGTTCTTATAAGTGAAAAGTCCCGGGTTCGATACCCGGCCGATAGTTCCTTAGTTTAAGATGATTTGTGAGATGGTGATCATTTAAAAAAAAAACCCGGCTGCGATTGTTGTGGGCTCTTTTTAGACCAGGGCGCGTTTGGAACCCTCGTAGCTTTAGTTTTAAGATACTGTAATTGATTATCGTCCGACGACGACGAGATACCCGCGACTTCGTCTGCGTATTTTGTAGGTAGTATAGGTAGGATAGGTATTTTGGTTCCCGCGGGAACTTTTATAATTTTCCGGGATAAGAAGCAGCCTTTGTCACTCTCCAGGTCCTTAACTATACCCATGCAAAATCACGTCTATCCGATGCGGCGTTGCGGCGTGTTTAAAGCACAAACCAACAAACACTACAACACACTTTTCATATACACACCACAGCAAAACACACTTTCGCATTTATAATACTAGCTGACGCCCGCGACTCCGTTCGCGTGGATAGAGGTTTTTTGGTTCCAGCGGGAACTCTTTAATTTTCCGGGATAAAAAGTAGCCTATGTGTTATTCCAGACTATAATTAAAGTCTGGACCAAATTTCATTCAGATTTGTCCAGCCGTTCTGGCGTGATTGAGTAGGTAATAAACATCCATCCATCCAAACCATTCATCTATTCATCCATCCAAACTTTCGCATCAATAATATTAGTATAGATTAGTATGATATTAGTATGGATAAATAAAAAAAAGCCTGCCCACAAGTGATAAACAAATTAAAAAAAAATTAGACCGCGCCCGTCCCCCATACCCGAGGGATTAACTAATATAATCCTTTGACAATCAAATACGCTATGGGAAATAAATTAAAAGCTGGTTCCCGCCAAAGGGACGATCTAAATACGCCATGTAAGCCTTTATCCTTCCCCATAAAATACGATTTTTCAGGTCACAAGAGACGATTAAAAAATTGCTTTATTTTTAACAGGCTTTATTTTTATTTTTACGACAGGCCTCCCTGGCGTAGTGTTGAGCGCTGCTCCCAGGTTCGATTCCCAGCAGGGTCAATTTGGGAATTTATAAGTTCTGAATTTTCTCTGGTCCGGTCTGGTGGGTGGCTTCGGCTGTAGCTAGTTACCACCCTAGCGGCAAAGACGTGCCGCCAAGACTAGGGATATGGGTTTAATATAACTGCCCTAACAAGTTAGCCCGCTACCATCTTAGACTGCATCGTCAATTACCATCAGGTGAGATCGCAGTCAAGGGCTAACTTGTAGTTGATTAAAAAAACTTCCAAAAGGATGTTTTGTATTCGACCCGTATGTACCTACATGTATGTGTTTGTTTGTTAACGATTTTCTTAGAAACTAATGGACCGATTTTAATAATTTTTTCACTATCGTAATCATAAGTACTTTCAGGAATGTTTCAATATTAATACACCTAAGTATCTTCCTTCTGTACGATGTTTTATACATGAATGTACAGTTATGTCACAAATATTTTTTGAAAGAAAGAAAGAAATAAAATGTTTAGACTTTGATCACAATCTAAGTCTAGTCTAAAAACTATAAAATCAGATACAGAAACAAAGTTGTGTGACCAAATAGAGGTCTCCAACTCAGCCTAATGCTACAGCAGGCTGCAGCGCTGGTTTTCAGTGGAAACCTAAATTGGTGAAGTCACGGACGAACTATGAATGCAATATCTATTCTAATATGTTTTATTTAATAGGCGATGCCTTTTTTGTTTTATTTAATTTTTTAATTCCCGCGGGAACTCCTTACTTGTCTCCTTACCTAAGTCTGTACCAAACATCAACTAACAAACTCATATTCCCGCTTACAATATTTAATTAGGAATCAGGATGATGCCCGCTGCAGCGTGATTGAAGGACAAACGAAAATGTTTTATTACTTGCAGGCGCAGTAGTTAGAGATCTCATGTGGTTAACGCTGTGATCTTACAAATGGGAGGTCTCGGGTTCCATCCCCGAAGGAGTAAAATTCTGTATTTTCTGCGGTCTGGTATGGAGGCTTCGCGATTTAAGTAGTCCAGGGGCCATACTGCCAACGCTTAAAGTGTTTAATTATTGTTGACTTTCCTAGAAACTTTTGCTTATTTTAGAATTATAGTCCTTATTTTACGAAAATCAAGGTACGTGACATCAAACTGTCATTTTGAGTAATATTGCTTAAGTATTGCTTTAAGCGTTAGCAGGATGACCCCAGTATTGGTAAAATCGCAGTAAAAGGCTAGCTCGTAGTAGATATCAATAAGATCTGCTCCCTTTGCTGCTCTAAAGGCAAATCTTTTCAACCGATTTGATGAAATTTGGTATACACATAGATTACAGCCCGGGGTAGGACGTACTTTTTATCCCGGAACGAACGGACGTACTTTTTATTTACGCGTACGAGGTCTCGGGCATCAGCTAGTAATCAAGTGAATACCCCAACGTTCACAACACTAATTGTAGTCAGTGAGTCATAAATCCATTTTATTCCTCATAATGGATTCCAAACACTTAGCAAATCGATTTTTTTCACGCTGTTTTCGCCACTCCCCCTTGAAGCTAAGAACACGGGGTTCTATGAATGTAGGGTTAGCATAAAACACTGAGGCTGACTTACAAAACCACTACAGCTGAGGCTCAATTGTTTAAGCAAATCGTAGTCATTTGACAGCTTAAAACGTATTACTCGAACTGTTTAAGGAGTTCTTACATGCTTTTTGATGTGCAGGCATCTATGAACTCCTTTAAACAGGTCGAATTATACGTTTGACCGTATAAATTCTTACTTAATCACGCCAGAACGGCTGATCGGGATGAAATTTGGCACAGAGATAGATTATAGTCTGTACATAGGTATTTACGCCAGAAATTTAAAGAGTTCAAGACGAACCAATCCACGAGGACATCAGCTAGTTTATAATATTAGTATGACTTTCTTTTTATTGATTTGAAATAGTGTTTTTGCTGTCGGTACCTCGTAACGGTATTATGTTTTACAGGGGCGATTCCAAACAAGCTTGTAATATCTCAGCAGGTCAGAATCGTTTGTATTATGACTCTAGATCTAAAAACGGGAACGACTTTTTCGATTACTATCCCTGGTTCCATTCTTGTTTGGGTTGATTTAACGATTTTCTGGCACACAAGTATATGCCAATAATTGGGTATTTGAAAACTATTCAAATCAGCGTCTTTTTTTCAAATGTTTAAACGCGTACTTAGTATGGGATTTTGTTCGAAGCAATTTTTATTTTTATCGATAGTTTCTAATGGTTATTCAACATAATAATGCTTAATAGGGGTCGTGGATATATAAGACTTTTGGGAGATCCTAAAAATAATAATCACTAAAAAATAATTTACTTCACTCAAACTCAAACTCAAATTCGTTTTTTATTCAAATAAACATTTACAGGTGCTTTTGAATCGTCGAGTGAATCTAAGCTGGTTCGGAATGCTATTAATGTATTCATGCGAGCCAGCAAGAAACTCGGTGGTTGCTCTTTTGAAAAATTAATTTACAATTACATCAATGTGTAGATACCTAGGAAACCGCTGTTCTTGGCATTGCTGGAGCGAGTCAAATCCCGCTCTTTTATCATTTACATAATCTTCAACAGTATAATAAGCTTTTTTCAGGAGCATACTTTTAATGGATTTCTTAAACTTGTGTAAATTAGGCAAGTTTAAGAAATCCATTGATTTTTTTTTTTTGTGGAATTTTGATAGAGAATCAAATGCTCTATAACTGCACACCGGCTGATGCCCATAATTTCTGACGACCTCCCTGGCGCAGTGTTGAGCACTGTTGTCTTAACGTGCGTAGGTCACGGGTTCGATCCCCGGCAGGGTCGATTTGGGAATTAATAATTTCTGAATTTTCCCTGGCTTCGGCCGTGGCTAGTTACCACCCTACCGGCAAAGACGTGCCGTCAAGCGATTTAGGGTTCCGGTACGATGCAGTGTAGTAACCAAATACCTCTATTCGCTTTTTAAATAACTGCCATGCCCCTAACAGGTTAGCCCGCTACCATCTTAGACTGCATCATCACTTACCATCAGGTGAGATCGCAGACAAAGGCTAACTTGCAATGGATAAAAAAATCGGCCCTAAGTGTTTGAAAACTCCCGACCATCCGAACAGGAAGCTGGCCGTCTAAACCACAGAGCTATTACCGCCTTACGTCGCCTTGTCATCAAAGTAGTGTAGAACACGCGTGTTTGTACTAAAACGAGATCAAGGGGTGAAATAACCCGCTAAGCGCGAGTCGGACTCGCACACAGGGTCCTGTACGATCGTACAAAATTGAACACTATGTACTTTTTAAATACTAAAAGAATAAATAAATAAGTAAAACTTTTGTTGCTTACATTATTAGTAGAAACAGGAAAGGCGGTCAAAGATCACGTTTTTTGTATTAGTGGACTGGCCTTTATTGTTTTTGCTAGATGATGCCCACGACTTCCATGTCTGCGACTGCGACTGCGATGTCCCCATGAAGCTATTATAAAGCCCTTTTGCAACTTAGTTTACAAAAATCTCCAGTGCCCTCATTGAAGTCTAAATGTGATGGATTGCAGACCGAGGGCAAAATAATAAGAAAAGAAAACTCAACCTGGGTACATCTATACGTAAATCGTGTGATCTGAGGTGGAATCATGTAAGGATTGTCGATCGAATCGTTAAAGTTCCGCTTCAAAGTAAAATAAACCATAGTATCATTAGATTAGAGCTCAATTTCGTATATCCATTCTCTTACGTTTAGGTATGTACGATACCATAAACGTATGAGAATGGATACACGAAATTGAGCTCCAATTCAATACTATTATGGTTTATTATACTTTGAAGCCGAACTTTAACGATTTGATCGAAAATCCTTACATGATTCCACCTCTGATCTGCCCCCCGATTGTGTAAGAAAATCGTAATCGTTAAAGACTGTCAAACGGATAATCCGACTTCTTTAAGGAGGTCATAGATGCCTGCAACGTCAAAAAGCGTGTATGAACTCATACTAAAATTATACATATCAATGTATGAACCCCTTAAACAACTTATAGAGCAAGAGCCCGCGACGATCAAACCTACCTTATTTTAAAAGCTGAAAGTTTTTCTATGTACGAGTATGTCTGTAATAGAGGTATAAACGATCCCCGACTAGAAGTTTGGATCGCGGTTGCTTTGGAAGGTATCAGGTAACAAAGGTGGCACCTCAAATTCGTTGTAGTATTAAGCTCCGGTTTTTTATATTTTTCTTTGGAATAATGTTAGAAACCACGTTGTCCATTGTCAGACACGATTGCAACCCACTGTCAGACACCCTGTTGTTAATTTTAATTAAGGGTGTTAATACCATAACATAATATAACAGTGCGGAACCCTAAAAAGGGTGGAATCATTCACGTAGGGGTGTATACGCCCCTTTGGTATGCTCCAGTGGAATCAATCAGCGAGCTAAAGGTCAAAAGCAGAGCCTTAAGGTGCGGTTTCACTAAAAAGATTAAACCATAAAATATCATAAAATTTATTGCCCCTGATAAAGCTGACACAAAATCAATAATAACAACATACTTTTAAATTAAACAATAATGTCATGAAAACTCTTACACTATAAGCAAACTCAATCTTAAAAAAAAAAACCGGGCAAGTGCGAGTCGGACTCGCGCACGAAGGGTTCCGTACCATTATTAATAAATAATTACCTTTGTTAATGAACCGCAAGACTAACTTTGTTTGTAGAGGTTTATTGTTAATATCAAAAAAACTTTGCTAGTTAGAGCATTGGCTATAGTTTTCCTGTAAAATATACGTAAATTCCTATTGACCATAATTATTTCAAATTTTTCGATTGGTAAACTCCGGAGATAAGGGGGGGGGAACGGTATTTTTTTAGACATTTTCCCCGATAAATCAAAAACTATCATAACTAAAAATAATTAAAAATCTGATTTAGAATGTACAAAGTAAACCCTTTCATATGATACCCCACACAGTAAAGTTATCTCACTTTTAAATTTCAACCCTCAGATTTTCCCCCTTTTTTAAATAAGAACAAAAATAATTTCCAATTTTTTTTAATTCCAGTGTCTTTGGGCCACTAATATACACAACTATTCCAAATTTCATGTCGATAGCTTCGGTAGTTACTGAAATAATCGAGTGTGACGGACGGACAGACGGACAGACAGACGGAGAAAGTCGCACCATAAGGGTTCCATTTTACCATTTTGGTACGGAACCCTAAAAAGAACATTTCTCAGACCATTACAAATGGAATCTGCAAGAGGTTTGTTTTACTAACGTGTTTTTTGTAAGTACAGACATTTATTTAACTTGCCGTGTTAGTACTTAGTACGCATTAAAATTGTAGTCAAAAAATCTACATATTCAAACCTACCCTTAAGTCACCCTAAGCATGGGGATTGAAAAGAAATGACGAGGGATGAAGTCGGGGCTTCGCGGAGTCATTATTTATTTATTATTTTATTTTACTGGTTTTACGGTTTTTTTATTTTATTTTTACGGCATTTTATAAATGTCTACACAATGCCTGCGACTTCGTCCGCGTGGATTAAGGTTTTTTGGCCCACCACGCTGCTCCAATGCGGGTTGGCGGGCTTTAACGACTATTTTCATGTTAGTGATAATAACTGGGAACGACGGCTTAACGTGCTCTCCGAGACACGGCGGTGACACACCGCCAACTTCACACTCCCGGCTAGTACTGAGAATTTCTTGTCAGAAAAACATAATACTTAATTATGGCCTGACCCGGGACTCGAACCCGGGACCTTGTCGGCCGCAGTCGAACATGCTAACCACTAGACCAACGAGGCAGTCCAACCCCAGATAGTTTATCGAAAACCAATTTGTACTACTTCACGGTTGAATTATTTCGCGATCGCACTTGACCATCTGTACTTTACACCCCAAGGTCAATATTATTACTGACTTTTCTACCCTAAGCCTGAAAAAGAGGGTAAAAACTGCGTTTATTTTTTTTCTCTCCACACGATTTAGTTTGGTTTTTCTAAGGTAGGGTATATACTTTTTTTTTATTCCACTACAAGTTAGCCCTTGACTGCGATCTCACCTGATGCTTAGTAAGGATGCAGTCTAAGATGGTAGCGGGCTAACCTAATAGGGGTATGGCAGTTACGTACTTATATTAAGCCCATACCCTTATGATCAGTTTCTACATGGCATCGTACTGGAACGCTAAATTGCTGGACGTCTTTGCCGGTAACTAGTCACAGCCAAAGCCCCCTAACAGGCCAGACCAGTGAAAATTCAGAAATTATTAATTTACAAAATTTACCCTGCCGAGATTCGAACCCGGGACATTCAGACATCAGCGCTCAACACTGCGCCAGGGAGGTCGTCACAAAGCTGTCTCTAGTAGACCTGATATTTAATATTAGAAATGCGAAAGTGTCTATGTCTGTCTGCTACGCTTTCACGGCCCATCTGTTCAACCAGTTTTGATTAAATTAAGGAGCCCGGAAAATTAAGGAGTTCCACGGGAATGAAATAACTTATATACGCGGAGGAAGTTGCGAGCATCATCTAGTTTTAAAACATGAGGGTGATAATCAGTTACGGTATCTTAAAACTAAAGCTACAATGATGATGATGATGAAATTCAAATACTATATCTATCTCTCTCTGTGTGTTGCAGATGAGGGCGCGTGCGACGAGGGCGGGTAGATGCTGAGCCATGGAGCCGGGCTGGGTAGTGCTGGCTGCCGCCCTGGTGGCGGTCTTCGCGCAGAACAATAGAAGTAAGTATTGTATTCTATTGTGAGATAGGCTTTTTCTTGACGACAATGCTTAGTGCAAAGCAATGATGAGGTCTAGGTTGGAGTGCGCTTGCCTAGAAGATGCCTATAGTCACTCTTGCCTTGAAGTTGAAGTGAAGTTATACGTGGCATGGAAACACGTGCGCTGGGTGGGTGTTCCACACCCTAGCGGTTCAAATGAGAAACGTCGATATCTCGTCGTCGGAGTATTCAATGAAATGAAATGAAATGTAATGAAATGAAATGAAATGAAATGAAATGAAATGAAATGAAATGAAATGATTTATTTATTTCACTTCACGTGTCACTTATTATACTTACTTCAAGACTCTATTACCGTTTCGGAAAGTAATTCCACTGAAAATAGCCGGCAAGAAACTCTTTCGTTTTTTAACCGACTTCCAAAAAAGGAGGAGGTTCTCAATTCGGCGCGTATCTTTTTTTTTTTTTTTTTAATGTATGTCGGTGCATATCGCCGTGGTTTCTAAACCGATTTGAAAATTTTTTTTTACATTGGTTAGAGGAAGCTCACGAGGTGGTCCCATAAAAAAATCTGACTCCAAATCCTCAATCCTGATGCTGTAGGTGTACCTACGTCTCAAAACTAGGGAGTTAGGAGTGTAAGGTATAATTAGCAATGTTACACCAAATGTGGGTACGCGGCGATAATACGTCAATACAGTCAGTTAGCATCCAAGCCGTGTTTCATTTCGTTCCACTGGCGACGAGTCTGTGAATTTCATTTAAATTTACACGCGTTTTAAAGTTTTAACCTGTTGAACAATGCCGATAGGTAAATTAGAACCGTTCGACTTAAATTCTAAACAGTGGCCCGCGTATATTAGGCGAGTAAAACAATACATTCTTCTTAACGAAGTGAAGGATGAATTACAAGTGCCGTTATTAATTACTATCGTGGGTGAAGCGACGTATAGTTTGATGTGCGATTTATGTTCCCCGGCGCATCCGGAATCGAAAGATTTCGATGAGTTAGTGAAACTGGTCACGGAACACTTGGAGCCGAAACGTTCCGAAATAGCCGAGCGCCATGTTTTTCGCTTACGTCGGCAACGGCCGGGCGAGTCACTCACGGAATATCTACATAATTTAAAACATCTGGCAACGACTTGCAATTTTGGAACGATGTTAGAGGAAAATTTGCGCGATCAGTTCGTTTCGGGATTAGCGAACGAACTGATGCGGTCTAGAATTTTCGCCGAAAAGGACATTAAATATCGGGAGGCTGTGGAGCTAGCTCTGGCGTTGGAGGCTGCAGAGAAGCACGCGGAGGTGAGCGGGTCTACAACGACTGCGACTTCGGCCTCGGGTGCGGGCGGCGAGGCGGGCGAGGGCCTGCATCATGCGAGCGGGCGGCGCGGCCCGGCGCGCCCGGCGGCGAGCGCGGGCGGCGGGCGCGCCGGCCGTGGCGCAGCGGGGCCGCCGGACACGGGCGCGGCGGCGCGCTGCTGGCGGTGCGGGAAGGCGCACCAGGCGAATAGGTGCAAGTATGCGCAGTATCATTGTGATAAGTGTAAAATGTGCGGCCATTTAAAAGTGATGTGCGATGAAGTGCGTAATTATGGGTCGAATGTGCGAAATAATTATGTGAACGACGGAAGTGTCTCGGAGGAAGACGACTTCTTTAACCTCGAACTGGCAGCCCAAGGTAACAAACCCTATTTTGTTCAAGTGCAGATAGACGGTGATTTATTAGAATGTGAGATTGATACTGGGAGTCGTATTTCGGCGATTAGCGATAAACTTTATTATAAACTTTTTTCCCATAAAAAAATAATTTCTGATAATTTAATATTACGTTGCTACTCGGGTACACAGATCGAATCGCTGGGTTATACGTATGTAGATGTCACGCTCGGGGACGTGCGAGTACCTAATTTAAAATTATATATTATTAAAAATGGTTCTCGTCCTTTATTGGGCCGAGATTGGCTCCGGGCGTTAGATATTAAACAAATCACATTAAAGGAGATAGCCGAAGATCGATTTGTGGACCGTTTAACCGCCGAATTTCCGGAAGTATTTACAGATACGTTAGGCACTTGTAAAACGACCATTCAATTACAGCTCACCGATAAGGAACCGGTTTACGTGAAGGCCCGCCCGGTGCCGCTCGCGCTGCGAGGCCGCGTCGAGTGCGAGCTCGAGCGACTCGAGCGCGAGGGTTACACGTACCGCGTGGACCATTCCGAGTACGGCACGCCGATCGTGCCGGTGGTAAAGGAGTGCGGCGAGATACGAATATACGGGGATTATAAGGTAACGATTAACCCTAAATTAAAACGGGATTACTATCCCTTACCTAGGATCGAGGAACTATTTGCCTCGTTAAGTGGGGGAGAGGAGTTCTCGAAGATAGACTTGAAGCACTCGTATCAGCAAGTCATGTTATCCGAAGATTCACAGGCCTATACGGCTATCACTACGCACATAGGCACTTTCGTATATCGCCGCACGCCATTCGGGCTATCATGCATTCCGGAAAAATTCCAAAAATTAATGGAGGAAACATTACGAGGTATTCCTGGAACGGTCGTATTTTTGGACGACATTTGTGTGACGGGGGCTAACAGACAAACACATCTAGCCAATTTACGAGCTGTACTTGAACGGTTGCGGTCCATGGGTTTTACTGTTAAGTTAAGTAAATGTAGTTTCCTGAGAACTAGTGTAAAATATTTAGGTTTTATTATTGATAAAGTAGGGTTACACCCCGATCCTAATAAAATAGAAGCGATACAGGATGCGCCACGTCCCGAAAACGTGACACAACTAAAGAGTTTCCTGGGATTATTGAACTATTATGGAAAATTTATTCCCAATCTCAGTATTTTACTTCACCCGTTACACGCCCTCTTAAAAAAAGATGTATTATGGAATTGGGATGCCCGTTGTGAGGCCGCGTTTTCGGGGGCTAAGAGCGCACTGTTATGCGATAAGGTGTTAGCACACTATGAAGAGGGTCGGCCGTTGGTACTGTCCGTGGACAGCAGCGCGTATGGTTTGGGCGCTGTGCTTGCGCACCGTTATCCGGACGGCAGTGAACGCCCCGTTAGTTGTGTTTCGCGAACATTAAATAATTCTGAAAAAAATTATAGTCAACTCGACAAAGAAGCGCTGGCGATTTTCTTTGGTATTACCAAACATCACCAATATTTATTCGGTAGACCTTTTATATTACGCACGGACCACCAGCCTTTAAGTTTTATTTTTGGAAAAAAAGGTGGAATCCCGCAGACGACTGCCAGCCGTTTGCAGCGGTGGGCGGCGCGCTTGTCTGCGTATGACTTTACGGTGGAGTTCGTGCGCTCCTATGACAACGGGCCGGCCGATGCGTTATCCCGCCTGCCATTACCGTACCAGCGGGCGGCTCCTTCGGAGTCTGCAAGCTATATTCAACTTATCGAAGATAATTTACCGATTAGTTTTAGAGATGTCAGTAAGGAGACAAAGAAGGATCCTGTATTAAGTAAAATAGTTGGCTATGTCATGTTCGGTTGGCCGTCGTCGGTAGCGAGCTGCGAGGAAGAAAAGGCTTATTTTGATAGGCGAAATGAAGTAGTTTTGGAATTAGGCTGTTTAATTTATAAATATCGGATCATAATTCCGCCATCGTTACAAAAAGAAATTTTGAAGGAAATTCATGAAGGGCATCTGGGCATTAATAAGATGAAAAACATATCACGTAATTACGTCTATTGGCCTAGTTTAGACCGCGACATCGAGGACCTATGTCGGAATTGTGAAGCGTGTCGGATAGTTCGCGACTCTCCACCCCGTGCCGTACTTCATCCCTGGGAATACCCTCTTTGTCCATGGCAACGCGTACATGCCGATTTTGCGGAATGTGCAGGAAAAAAATATTTGATTGTTTTAGATGCACATTCAAAGTGGGTAGAAGTGATCCAGATGACACGTACGGATGCGGAGTCGACGATTTCGGTCTTTCGGACGTTGTTTGCGAGATTCGGTCAGCCGGCTCAGCTGGTGACCGACAACGGCCCGCCGTTCAGCTCGTTAGATTTTAAGAATTTCTGTACTAATAACTGCATCAAGAGTGTAACGACGGCCCCGTATCGACCTCAGGGCAACGGTGCAGCTGAAAATATGGTGAAGATCATTAAAAAAGTAATCAAACGCGCTTTGTTTGTAAAAGAGGATGTATCAACAGCTCTCAACAAATTTTTATTTCAATATAGAAACTGTGAACACGCCACAACTGGCGTATCCCCTGCGATGCTGATGCTAGGCCGGCGATTGCGTGGACGACTTGACGCATTGCGTCCGGATGTATCAGTGGTAGTACGCTCTGCACAAGATCGCCAGATTCAAAATAAAAGGGGTACACAGAGAGAAGTTGATATCGGAGATACCGTCATGACACGAGATTACTCCTCAAAGGGAAATAAATGGAAAGAAGGAGTAGTAGTAAGCCAGACAGGACCAGTATCTTATAAGGTAAATGTTGGAAAAGGGGTAGAATGGCGTAGACATCAGGATCAGGTAGTAAAAGTAAATCCAAAAAATCGGTATTCTCTCGCGCGAACTAGCACTCTTCATCCGGAAGGGGAGCAGATGGAGGAGAGTGTTGTCAAAGAGGAAGGGGTCGATAGCGATGCCGACGTTACATTTGAAGATGCCGTCGGGCCGTCCGGGAGCGGAGGTTCGGGCCAGCCTTCGGAAGACAGGCACTCACTTACCCCGCCGCCCCCTGACGCGTCTGCTCGAGCTCTGCGAGCTTATAATCGTAAGAAAAATGTTTAGTTAATAATATTTAATTTTAATTAATTTTTTTTTAATTAAGTAAGTATTTCTTAAATATAAAAAGGGGGAAAAGTGTAAGGTATAATTAGCAATGTTACACCAAATGTGGGTACGCGGCGATAATACGTCAATACAGTCAGTTAGCATCCAAGCCGTGTTTCATTTCGTTCCAAGGAGTTTTGATGGTGAATTCATATAGTAGGTATCAAGTCACGTGTATACGATACAACTCTGAGTCCCAACTCCTCAACCCTGAGTCCCAACTCCTCAACCCTGATGCTGTAGGGTACAAAACTCCTTAAAAATAACGATTTAAGATTTTTTTATGATGAATTAATATTGTAGGTGTCAAGCAACGACTTCATACTTAAACCCAAGTCCCAACTCCTCAACCCTGATGCTGCAGGGTACAGAACTCCTTAAACATAGTGGTTTAGGATTTTTTTATGGTGAATTAATATTGTAGGTGTCAAGCAACGACTTCATACTTAAACCCAATTTCCAACTCCTCAACTCTGATGCTGCATGGTACTGCACTCCTAAGCCGTAGGGATTTAGAGTACACTAAAAGTTAAAAATAAAAATTCTTTCCAAAAAACCGACTTCCAAAGCCACTGTAAAGTAAAAAATAATTTTGATTTCTACACACTATGTTGAAGTCGGGCGAGTATAACAAAGATAGGCATAGTTGACGCGTCAGGTTAGCCCGACTTCAACATAGTGTGTAGAAATCAAAATTATTTTTTACTTTACAGTGGCTTTGGAAGTCGGTTTTTTGGAAAGAATTTTTTTTTGTAAACAGAAAAATTGTAACGAAACATAAATGATATAATGTTGTTACGTTACAAGCATTACACTGACTTGTGGGCTGCTGGATGCGAAGCCGGCTTGCATGCATCTTTGTCATTAAGAAAATCATCAATAGGACACAGGACAACAAAATGAATTACTTCTTATTGATTATATTAAATAGAGGGTGGTAAAAGGCCTAAAATTCACATCCTCGGTTAGTTTAAAGTTTGGTAACCATTTTAGACTATAGCTTAAAAAAAGTGCGTTGAAATTTAATGACGTCACAACTGTGTATTTCATACAAAGTTCCATTCTGGAAGCGCGTTTTTAAGTTTGATAAAGAGTTACTGATTTGGTTGAGTTGTCAATACCCCTATTCCGCCAGTTTCCTCTTTCACGTCCCTGTCATCCCGCAGCGTTGCTCAGTCTAGACGCCTCCGTCGAACGACTGGCATGAGAGAACGTATTTCTTTAGACTGTGTTATCTCTCTCTTTGCCGCGTCGTATTGCTCACTACGGAGGGTCGTGACCCCTTTCCATTAATCACATAATGGTCCTACCAATCACGATTTCTTGGGATAATAATGCGGTGGGTTTCCACGTCGTTTCGCATACGACTCGACTAAGAGTATTAAACTGTTGTTTATTTTTTTTTTTCACTACAAGTTAGCCCTTGACTGCGATCTCACCCGATGGTAAGTGATGATGCAGTCTAAGATGGTAGCGGGCTAACATGTTAGGGGCATGGCAGTTATATTATAAACCCATACCCCTATTCGGTTTCTATACGGCATCGTACCGGAACGCTAAATCGCTTGGCGGCACGTCTTTGCCGGTAGGGTGGTAACTAGCCACGGCCGAAGCCTCCCACCAGGCCAGACCAGGGAAAATTCAGAAATTATAAATTTCCAAATTGGCCTTGCCGGGAATCGAACCCGGGACCTCCGCACGTTAAGACAACAGCGCTACACACTGCGCCACGGAGGTCGTCAAAAAAAAGGAGGAGGTGTTAGTAGTTTTGTAAGGTAAAAAAGGTCTGTAACGATTGTTATCAGATGTTAAGTTAGTAATAATAACCGTAAAAAAAAAGTAATTTATAAAAAACAAAAAACCCGACTGCTTGGATACCAAAAAGTAAATAATTAAACAATAAAAACGATTTAAATAGATAATAATGAAAAACTTCAGTTCATGTCTTGTTTTATACTTTTTGGTATCCAAGCAGTCGGGTTTTTTGTTTTTTATAAATTACTTTTTTATTTCAAATTTTTTCGTTAAGTATTTATCGGAAACAGGTGACGTTTTATCTGCCCGAAGTAGCACCTATTACCTATTCTGTGGTAGCACCAAAGGTACTAATCAGTATTTTGTATGAGAAGTAGTTATGAGCATCTTGCACTCGCACTTGGCCGGTTTTTCCGACTTAACTCACAATATTATTGCAATTTTCGTAAAGATCTCTAATTTTTTTGGGAATAAAATATAGCCTATTTTACTTGTTAATGATGTAGCTTTCTATGAGTAATATAATTTTTAAAATCGGTTGAGTGGTTTTTGAGATAATCCACCTAGTTTGATAGACATAGATGATATGAGTAGGTAGGAACTTTAAACATTTCCTTTGAAACCTCGTAAATCCTAAATTATCATTTAAACGGAAAAATGGTTTAAGGAACCTAGGTGTGATTTTAAAAGACCTATCTAACGATACCCCACTTGCTATAGAGCCTATCGACTATTGATAGGCTAAGAGCCTATCGACTTTTATTTATTAATTGGCTTCTAGTGGACGCCATTTTGTTTTTCTCAAATTCGGCCTCCGTAGTGACACTCACAAGATTAAGATAAATCTAGTGGTGCAAGTATTATCAAAATCGGTTCAGCCGTTTTGTCTGTAGTGCGACACAAAGGAATACACAAAAATGGACCTTTGAAACCTCGTAAATCCTTAATAATCGTTAAAATGAGAAAATGGTCAAGGGAACCTAACTATGATTTTGCAAGACCTATTCATCGATACCCCACTTGGCATTGTCTATCGACTTTAATTTTTTAATTTGTTACATTCTAGAGGCCGCCATTTTGTTTTTTCTCAAATTCGGCTTCCGTTATGACACTCAGAAGATTAATATAAATCTAGTGGTGCAAGTATTATCAAAATCGGTTCAGCCGTTTTGTCTGTAGTGCGACACAAAGGAATACACTAAAAATGAACCTTTGAAACCTCGTAAATCCTACATGATCGATAAAATGAGAAAATGATCAAGGGAACCTAACTATGATTTTGCAAGACCTATTCATCGATACCCCACTTGCCATAGTCTATCGAATTAATTTTTTTAATTTGTTACATTATGGTTTCTAGAGGGCGCCACTTTGTTTTTTCTCAAATTCGGCTTCCACAGTGATACTCTTCTGATATACTCGGCATAAACTGGTGCAAGAATCATCAAAATCGGTCCACGCGTTTAGGCTGTAGCTGTCCTGCAAGGAACAAAAATACATATATAAACTGATGAACACATAACCCTGTGCGTTCCGCAGTCGGGTAAAAACGGCTTAGCGTGCTCTCCGAGGCACGGAGGAAACGAAAAGGCCAGATTGGAACCTCCAAATTCGGTCAAAAGTTACCGACTTGGGCCGACGTTGCTTATCATTTGCAATCGACTGATATGCGTCGTCGCAACTAGGCCACTACCTACCTAAGACTGTGATAAAGGTAGCTAAATATATAGAAAATTCGTTTCGATGATAATAATAATTAATTGATAGAGCAAAATCTTCTGGCGCCCGCGCTATCTTGCGAGAACAAAAGGAAATGGCGGGCGGAAGTGGAAATGAACGGCAAGACGCCGCTTCCGGCAATCAGTTGGAGGGAAACGTGTAATTTGGAAAATCCAATCGTACCATTCGTTTAACGATGAATTTTTTTTTTTTTTAATCCTCAAGGTTTTTCATTGTCATTCAATGCATGTCACAAAGAAGGCAGCTTATAATAATTATTATAAGCTGATGCCCGTGGATATGAGGTGTTTTGATTCCCGTAGGAACTCTTTAATTTTCGGAATAAAAAATACTTAGCCTGTGCTATTCCAGACTATAATCTTTCTCTGGGTCAAATTTCGTGCAGATTCGTTCAGCCGTTCCGGTGTGATTGAGTAACAAACATCCATCCATCCAAACTTTCGCATTTATAATATTACTAGCGGTCCGCCCCGACTTCGCACGGGTAGCACTTGATCAAAATAGTTCACCCAATAATGGCCAGTCGGCACTGAGACGAACAACTCCACCATACGTTCTCAAATTTTGTTCAGCAAACTGCTGTGAACGCTTGGCACTTGAGTCTCCAATACGACGTATTTTCGCTGCCCTCGCCTGGGAACTATGTTTAAACTAACAACTAAGTTGAGACCTGGCTCTTTTAGGCATTTCGCAGTCTGCCTACAACAGTTAGACATTAAAATGTTTAAAAAAATGTTAGTAAATTCTCTTGTATTTATTAGGTATGACATACAATTGACAAATACGATACCTATAAAAGTCAGTCAGAATTTGAATATAATAAAAAAATTAATAGACGAATAGAGGTTTAACGCAAGAAGTTGAAAAAATCAAATTATTATTGATAGTATAGATTATTTATATAGGTTAGATTATAGATTTACTTCGGGATAAAGTAGCATGCAATATATCTATGTACCTACCGAATTTCATCAAAATCGGTAGAAAAGATGAAAGCGTAGTAGACAGACAGACACACTTCTGCATTTATAATCTCGGAAAATTACAGAGTTTCCAAATAATACTTGACAAAAAATACTTAATCCACGTAGAGAAGTCTCTGGAATCGCCAAGCAGACTATAAATATCATGAAATCGCGAAAGTTTTTCGCCAATCCATTGTAGGGGCGTCTCCATTCGCGCGGATGCATCGTCGCCGGATCTCGGTTCTTTACAAACTTCTCATAATAAATTCCATTCAGAACTGACACCTATTCTATATTATTATGAATTATTGAATTTTTCCATTATATTGTTGAGGAATCCATACTAATATTATAAGTGCGAATGTCTGCCTCCACCAATTATCGACAACTAGCTGATGCCCGCGACTTCGTCCGCGTGGTTTAAGTTTTTTGTTATTCCCGCGGGAACTCCTCAATTTTCCGGGATAAAAAGTAGCCTATGTCACTCTCCAGGTCCTCAACTATACTCATGCCAAAAATCACGTCAATCCGTTGCTCCGTTGCGGCGTGATTGAAGGACAAACCAACAAACCAACAAACAAAGTGACTTTCGCATTTATAATATTAGTATGATTGGTTAAGCGGTCTTCTTCACACACACTTTCACATTTTTATATTGCCAATATCCCGGGATACAATTACATAGTAGGTAGCTGCAGTTGTCGGCTAAAATGAGCCGTTAAAGCTTAGCAGACAGAAAGACACACTTTCGTATTTATAACATTACTAGCTGATGCCCGCGACTACGTCCGCGTGGATTAAGGTTTTTTGATTCCCGCGGGAACTCCTTAATTTTCCGGGATAAAAAGTAGCCGATGTGCTATTCCAGACTATAATCTATCTCTGTGCCAAATTTCATCCAGATCCGTTAAGCCGTTGGGGCGTGATTGAGTAACAAACATCCATCCATAGGTACATCCATACATCCATCCATCCATCCAAACTTTCGCATTTATAATATTACTAGCTGATACCCGCGACTTCGTCCGCGTGGATTGAGGAGTTTTAGTTCCCGCGGGAACTCTTTAATTTTCCGGGATAAAAAGTACCCTATTATTTAATCCGGACTTCTAACTTTACGTCTGCAAAATTTCAAAGCAATCGGTTCAGTAGTTACGGCGTGAAAGCGGAACAAACATACAAACAAACTCACTTTCCCATTTATAATATTAGTAAGGATTATAGATATCAGTAGCAGTATTTATAATATTATAGTATGGATTGACACATATAATGCATTTTAACCAGAAAAATAAAAGATTTCCCGCGGGAATCCAAAACCGTAGTCCACGAAGACGAAGTCGCGAGCATCATCTAGAAGATTAGTAAAGTAATTGCACAAATCAAAAACTCTAAACCAAAACCTAAATAAGGCGCCATGTTTAAAAGCAATATACTGTCGGAAGTTCGTTAACGACCGCGTCTTCCGTTTTGGCGGTAAATCTACTACTTCCGGTACGAAGTTTGTCTATTGCTTACTTTGTGCTAATGTTTACGTTTATTAGAATTAGATAGATAGATAGATAGATAAACTTTTAATTAGCCCACGAAACATTACTTAAACATTATTAGGATTGAGGATTGAGGTTTGAGTTCTGAGGTTTGGATTGAGGTGCCAGGATGTAGGTAAATTAGCTTGTGTGTTATTCCAGAATGTAATCTATCTATTTTCCAAATTTCATTCAGATCCATTCAGCCGTTCTGGCGTGATTGAGTCACAAACGTCCATCCATTCATCCAAACTTTCGCATTTTTTTATCCACTACAATTTAACTTAAATCAGCTAGTTTGCATAGATTTGTCAGCATTTAGTATATGAAATTCCGAGGCTAATTGGAACATTTAACAATCACATATTTAGCGATCCAATCACACATTGAATTGCTGAACATGGACGCTTTAATTAAACCACAGTTAGTCGCTTATGACTTCCACAGTTACGTCCTCCCGTCCGTCCAAATATCCAACGCTGCACTTTCTGAGGCCCAGCAAATGTGTAAAGTAAAAAAGCCCCCAAATAAATCAGATTTTTAAAAAAACGTGTTACTCGAACTGTATACGGAGTTGATACAACGCTTTTTGACGTGCAGGCATCTATGATCTCCTTAAACAGGTCGAATTATACGTTCGCGGTTCGACAAATGATAGCGGTATAGTCCCACAAACTTATCTGACCCTGTGGCCAATATTGGAACTAAGGCCATGTTCAGGCACCGTGGGACCCCAACGCCTAGCGATTCTCCGAACAATGTGCCTCGCCCATAGCTACTTCAACTTAGCGACTCTTCGAGCTGAGTCGGTTAGCAAATCCGATTAAACCGAAAGCAACTGCCTGATGTAAACGCGCCATAATATTTACTTTTTTTTCAGATGACGGCCCCAGATTCCTATCACGAGGACATTCCTTCAGAACGGTGGTGGGAGACACGTTGCTGCTGCCATGCCAAGTCCAGAATTTAGGTAAGGAATTGTGACTGCCTCGTTGGTCTAGTGGTTAGCATAGTCGACTGCGGATCACGAGGTCCTGGGTTCGATTCCCGGTCGGGCATAAAAGTTAGGTATTGGGTTTTTCAATTAAGAAATTCTCAGTGCCAGCCCGGAGTTGGAAGTTGGCGGTGTTTCACCCCCGTGCCTCGGAGAGCACGTTAAGCCGTCGGTCCCGGTTATTATCACTAACATGATAATAATCGTTAAAGCCCGCCAACCCGCATTGGAGCAGCGTGGTGGGTCTAAGCTCTAATTCCCGCTCTCCTATGAGAGTGGAGGCCTGTGCCCAGCAGTGGGACGTTAATAGGCTGTAGTGATGATGATGATGATGATGATTGTGACGTGTAATTGTGTCACAAGTATAGGTATATGTCAGCGTAAAATTGTAAATACCGTTAGATAGTAATCTATCTTCGCGAGATTGTAAACTGGCGAAAGATTGTGAACCGTAACATACTGCTTACAATTTAACGCATTATTTTTCGGTAGATTATAGTCATTAGATATATTAACCCGATAGAACCTAAGTGGGCACTACCTGAATATTTATGTCTAACCCTAACCTAACCTAAAAGATCATAAAAGATCAAGAAGAGGAAGAACAAGAAAACGTAAATACAATAAATATTTCAAAAATTGACACTCAGAACATTGAACGGTTCACAATCTTTCGACAGTTCACAATCTCGCGAGATAGATTATAATCTAACGGTATTCACAATTTTACGATGACATATAGGTACATCAAATAGCCAGTAAACGAAATAAAAAGCCGAAGATTTCTTACCATCGGTTTCTAGCTCTATAGTCATAAGTTGAATGTTGTAATGTTCCTGTTGCCCCCCAGGGTCCCTAGTGCTGCTCTGGAGGCGGGGTCCGGCAGTACTCACGGCTGCGAGCCTGATGGTGACCAGGGATGAGAGGTTCCGACTGGTGGACGGTTACAACCTGCAGATCACTGATGTTGGACCACAGGTATAGTCCGTTCACAGTTTTTTTTAAATTATAGACTAGCGCTTGGCTGCAATCAAATCAGACTTGCTGGAAGTAGTGATGCAGCCTAAGGTGGAGCGCACTTGCCTAGAAGGTGCCTATTCCCAATTGATTTGAACATACCAATATTATAAGCGGATGGAAAAACAGAAGCCGGAAGGGCGTTCCATAACCTAGCGGTTCGAGTTAGAAACGAGGAAGCAAATCGCATTGCTGCGTACACGACTGCCCAAAAAAAGGAGTATAATGTTTTTGGGGTTCATGTACATGTGAGTTTCTTTATTCCACCATAACTTCTAAATACCTGAACAGATTTGGATGTATGGGGTAACGTTAGAACCCTTACAACAGTAGTGACAGTGGCTATAATTTATTTGAAAGGAAACAGTTTTGGGCGGCGCCGCGCCGTCGCAAGTAATATTTTAATTGACAAACCCAAATTATGGATTTTGATTTTTGGCTATTAACGGAAGAGTGATAACTAGGTAATCAGAGGTAATTGTAGTAGCAATCATTTTTACATAATAAAGCCCCTTACATAACGATACCATACTAACGAAGGTACTTAAAAAAACACTTTTTATAACCTACAAAATACAATGCCCCCTTCATTGAAAGGTTCAAAGAGAACTCATTCAAATTTTTTCATTAAAAAAGCAAATTCCGTATCCGCCCATAGACAATAAAGAGCCACGAAGCTGACTTTCATTATTCCCGCAACTTTGCCCGCCAAATCCTCCGATTCTATTAACCGATATGATTTTTAATTTTCGCCTTTCGGATTCACGCGGTTTGGAATAAAGCCGCTATATTTTAATGAACTTCTTTTAAGTTATGGGTTTAAGGTGCTTATTTTTTTTTTGCTGTCGTGAACTTTTGGTTGGCATAAGGCTGAATAATGGCCTACAAAGAATAATATGTTTTTTTATTATCTTCTTTGCTATCTACTTAGCCGACTTCGTTCGCGTGAATTGAGGTTAAATTACGGTTCTGAAGGAACTCTTTAATTTTCCGGGATAAAAAGTAACCTTTGTGTTATTCCAGACTATAATCTATCCCAATACCAAATTTCATCCAGAATCGTTCTGACGTGATTGAGTAACAAACATCTATCCATCTATCCATTCAAACTTTCGCATTTATAATATTACTCGTAGTATAGTGTACAAAATATATTATACATGGACGGATATTGTAGGAAAAAAAGGGTGTTGAAATTTGATGACGTCACAACTATGTATTCCATACAAACTTCCATAATGGAAGCGCGTTTTTAAGTTTGTTAAAGAGTTGCTGATTATATAGATTGAATTGTCATCATCCGTATTGACTACTTGATCCAATGCATCGAGCCGTACCAATTACTCGTTTCACTCGGAACCCTAAAAAGTGTACCTAGTATGTTTTGTTTTGTGTACATCACGAATAACATCTAATCTCTTAAACCAGGCAATCTCGTTTCCCGTAATTCCAAAAAGCGCGGCAAAATGTCACGCCATTCGTCACAGGTCGTTACTGCACTCGTTATAGCGGGGACGCCGCAAAATGGCCGACATACTAAACAGGGTCGCAAAAAAGATAATTGTGAAGTAAAATATTATGATGACTCGCACAACCTACGAAGTTCATAAAAATGCTATTATTATAGTGGTGAATGTGTGTCGGTCTGTCTCTGTCTGTCTGCTTTATGCCACCTATGCTACAGAAATCACCCTTGCATCCTTGGGTGAAATAAACACCCCCCTTTTGACGACCTTCCTGGTGCAGTGTTGATTGCTGTTGGGAAAATTCAGAAAATTATAAATTCCCAAATTGACCCTGCCGGGGATTGAAGCCGCGACCTCGACACGTTAAGACAACAGCGCTCAACACTGCGCCACGGAGGTCGTTAAAGTTGAAGGTTTAATTTTGTTTGTTATAATATATTTACAAGATCCAATCTCGTAAACCACCAAAGTATCATGTCACGTCATCCTTCCAAAATGGCGGCAATGCTAAACACGCCCGCAAAAAGATAATTGCGGAGTAAAATATGATAATTGCGATATAAAACCTCGCGTCTCGTTATTTTTTACGATGGCAACACTCCCGAATTGGGCTGTTTGGAGGTGGCAGGAAATAGATACCGTTTGGGGGAATTGCCCTTGTTATTATTTTTATACAGTCTCTTGGAGGTCAAATATCAATCAACCTACAGTCCGACAGACTTATCTGCTCAGCTGGCCAAAATTTGAACTATTTTTTATTATTGTTTTGGTTTTTTAAAATATTTATTAGCAACTGTAAATGTGATAACAGCGACGCAGAATTTTTATGACTGTTTATGATTCCCGCGACTTCGTCAGCCTAGATTGAGTTATTTTTGGTTCCCGCGGGAACTCCGTAATTTTCCGGCATAAAAAGTAGCCTATGTCTATGTGTTATTCCAGACTATAATCTCTGTGCCAAATTTCATCCAGATCCGTTCAGCCGTTCTGGCGTGATCGAGTAACAAACATACATCCATCCATCCATCCAAACTTTCGCATTTATAATATTTATTATGTAGTTAATTAGTCTTTAAACTTATTATGGTACAAACTTTGGCCCGGTGGCCAAAATTGGAACTAATTTTTATGCATAGAGTTATTATATTTACTATGTCATTGTTTTTATGCCTGTTTAGTTTTTGTTTTTATTATTATTAAGCTATTGCATAGCTTCTATCGCGGGCCTTGAGCGTGGAGACCGAATCCAGAAATTCCGTAACGAAAAAAAACCTAACACTTTGGTTGCTATGACTACTTGTGTTGTTGACTTCAAGTTGTTGAAAATATAAAGGCGAAATAATTTTAAATAATTATGTTTTCAATAGTCCGGGTGTCCAAGGGGAATCGAAAAACCTCAAACAAGAGGGTTTTTGATTCCCCTTGGACACAAGTAGTCATAGCAACCAAAATCATCTTTTCATAAAAATATTTCGCCTTTATATTTTCAACAACTTGAAGTCAACAACACAAGTAGTCATAGCAAGTTGATAAAAAATGCTATGCAATAGCATTACCGCGGCAGTCTCCGAGAGCCACACGTCTTTTTGTTTATTTTTCATATCTACTAGCGACGCTGTCGCTAAATGCGATGGTAGTAACCTCCAAGTTCAGAGTCGGTGGTGCCATCAAAACCAACACGTAATTTTATGGTGGCCTAACAAATGTGTGATGCCATAAAAGATAACAAAACTCCCGACCTTTATGCAGTTATTTCCATATTTCTCCACACCAATTATCTTTTTTTGTAGGGATATAAAACTGCTTAGCATTTTCGTGTATAAGGATCTCCCTTACGTTTGAATAGCTGGGCTAAATTAGATCACATTATTTTCAGGAGTATTTTGGAATTACAAAAGTAAAATATATTAAAGGTACGGGAAACACGTTTTGTCCTTTCACAGTAGTCTGTGTAGCTCCATGTGAATGTGCGTGTGCGCACTTTTCAATCAGAGCAATTCTAAATGATTGCCGCGTCATATTACTAATGATTCTACGTGAATTTCGATTTTTTTAAATCGCGTTTTAAAATAAAATGTAATGCCTATCCCTCTCCTATAACCTCTATCTTCTCTTATCAATTCATTGCCGGCTTACTACTGAGCACGGGTACTCGGAATGAGAAGGGGTTTGGCCATAGTCCATCACGCTGGCCAAGTGCGGATTGGCTTCACACACCTTCGAGACCATTATGAAGACAGGCGTGCAGGTTTCCTCGCGATGTTTTCGTTCACCTATGAAACATGGGATTAATCTATTTAATTACTTAAAACGCACATTACTTCTAAAAGTTGGAGGTGCGCGTCCGGGGTTCGAACCCGTGACCCCGTACTCGCTCGGGTGTATTAAAACCACCAGGCATCACCGCTTCCGTATTGATCCATATCCAAATCAATTCATCGCTGTAACAAATTTCGACAAAATCGGTCACGCAGATGAGATATATAACAAGGTAACAGACAGAGAGATTATTTTTCTATCTATAGTTTTACATTTATGTATTTGTAATATTACTGAGAACTAACATGCAGCTAAAAATTCTGTCCCACTATTTCTTAATATTAAACTAGTAAATTTTCTTTCTTCCAGGACGCTGGAGACTACGTATGCCAGATATCGGACCGCGTGGCCAGAGACCAGGTGCACACCGTGGAAGTCCTCGTGCCGCCCAGCATGAGGGCGTCACCGGAGTCGAGGCACGCGGCTGCGAGGCGAGGGGGCGCTGCCGTGCTGGAGTGTAGGGCTTCGGGCAATCCGGTCCCTACTGTCACCTGGCATAAGCTGGTGAGTGAGATTCCTTCTAGTTAGTTTCCCTCGCCACCGAAATAGACAGTTCAGCAATTCATCATTCATGCTCACATACAGAAGCCAAAGAGATGAAGCTCTGGTACTCTGGTCGCTTTCTTTGGTCCATTGCTTATGTACTTTGCTCTGGTAAAGACAAAAGATCTCGTGCTTTGGTAAAGACCAGTAGACCTGGTCTTCGTCACCGGAGTCGAGGCACGGTCACGGTCAAAGGGTTAGTTTGGGAATTTATAATTTCTGAATTTTCTCTGGTTTGGTCTAGTCGTGGCTATTTGACCGTTGCAAGTTACCACTCTAGCGGTAAAGACGTACCGCCGAGTGATTTAGCGTTCCGTTACGATGCCTTGTAGAAACCGATTAGGGATATGGATTTAATATCACTGCCATACCCACGACAGGAGTGGCGTAAAAAATTAGTGCGTGTGTGTGTGTGCAATTCATACACGGCAGAAGTGAAACTTCAGAAAAGTAGACTTCAAGAGAATGAGATAACTGTATTCTATCACATTCTCTCGCAGGCTAAATCCTGTATATGTTTGTCTCTTTTTAGTGTCGTTTCATCGAATTTTCAAATCACAACGATTCTAAAGAAGTTTCACTTCAAAAATGTGCTAAGCATGATCTGACCCTGATTGTTTCTGTTCCTCCATCACCAGAACGACACCTCCCTCCGGCTGGGCGAGGGTCCCCAGCTCCAGCTGTCTCGTCTGGAGCGACAGCACAGCGGGAAGTACGCCTGCACCGTTGACAATGGAGTGGGACCGCCCATAGTCACAGAGTTCCAGCTGCAGGTTTTATGTAAGTCTGTGTTTCATTGGTGTTCACATTCGGTTTTAGTCGGCGCGGTGTTAGGCTGCTTTATATTCGAACTATTTTTGCCGATGCGTCATAAAAGTGGTATACCTGTGCAAGTATAATATTAATATTGTTCCAGCGGCTAATTAATCTAACTGATAATTATATATTTTATTAATTTACGATGATTTTGTGAGATGGTGATAATAAAAAAAACCTGCTGAGTTTACTGTGGGCTCTTCTCAAACCAGGGCGCGTTTGAAAGAAAGAAAAAATATTGATTCGCCAATTGTGTCACCGACAAACCATAGACACAGATAGATGGGTTCGGAACCCTCGTAGCTTTAGTAGGTATTAAGATACCGTCGTTAATTATCACCATCACGTCTTATACTTTGTATGCTAAATGTTCCGTACTAGCCCAGAGTTAAGAAGTTGGCGGTGTTTCACCCCTGTGCCTCGGAGAGGGCGTAAAGTCGTCAGTCCTATGCCAGATCTCTCTGCGGTCGTGTCGGATTTTCTGTCCCATCGGGCTATGAGAGTAAAGGAACATAGAGTGCACCTGTGTATGCACACATACTTGTGCACTATAATATCTTCCACGCAGATGGCTAATCTCTCTGTAAAATGGAGATAGGCCGCCGTGGGCAAAATTGTACTGTTTATGTACCAATTTTGAATAAACATATTTTGACTTTGTATTCTTCTTCGTGTATTGCAGATCCCCCTGAGATAACAGTGGAGAGGTCATGGGTGCACACCGGGGAAGGCTTCAGAGCTGAGCTGCTGTGTACCGTGCTGGCAGACCCACCCGCTGAGGTACACACAGATCACATACATATAGATAGATAGAATGAATTTATTGCACACAAAAAGTTTAAAAAATACAAAGAAACTTAAATCAAACGTAATGCATACAAAGGCGGCTTTATTGCTATAGAAATCTCCACCAGGCAACTTTTGGTGATCAACCAACCAACCTAGACCAACGAGGCAGTTACCCCGTACCCGTTTATAACATTATATTATTATGTCGTTAAACAATATATAAGTATTAGTTTCTGTTCATAATGCTTATCATATTTGTGCAGGTGTTGTGGTACCAGAACTCATTTCCGCTGAGCGCGTCGGAGCGCGTGACGATGTCCGTACGAGGCAACAACCACACCCTGCTCATTGCCAACGTGCAGCCCGAGGACTTTGGCAATTATACGTAAGTTCTTTAATACGCCACGTTAGTCCTTGACTGCCATCTCATCTGCTCCCCGATTGTGTAAGGAAATCGTAGTTTATCAAACGGATAATCCAACCTGTTTCAGAAGTTCACACATGCTTTATGGCGTGCAGGCATCTATGAACTCCTTAAACAGGTCGAATTATATACGTTTGACATACGTTTACGATAACGATTTCCTTACACAATCGGGCCTACGCTTACTCTGAGTTTTTACATTGCAAATTCGATTGATCGTATTCAGCGTTCGATCACATTAGCGTTAAAGTAAAATGAACCGTAACTGCATTGTTTTAGAGCTCATTTCATCATTTCGTGTATTTACTATGTATTCACAGCCAGCGCTCCACACGCTGAATTTGTGACTTTAAAGCTAGAGCGTTTGGGTCAATTTTACTTTGACGCTAATGTTATCGAACGTTCAATACGAATGAATCGAATTTGCAATGTAAAAACTCAAGAGTTAGCACACAGATCACCATAAATGTTATGTTTATGGGCAGTTGCGTGGCCGACAACAGCCTTGGGCGGGCGCGGCAACACGTAGAGGTATCAGGGCGGCCGGGCGCCGCGCGCTTCACGTCGCCAGCGCTCGCGCGGACGCGTACCTCCTACACGCTGGCCTTCGCTGTAGACAGCTACCCGCCGCTCGACGAGCTGAGGCTGCTGTACCGGCAACTTGCGGTAAAGGTGTAACTTTATATTACATTTATTAGAGTTTACCTCCTTTAGAATCGATTTACATAATATACTAGATGATGCCCGCGACTTCGTCCGCGTGAATTGATGTTTTTTTAAGATTTAAACTATCCTATCTCTCAAGTTGGATCGAACTGCACATGGTGTGCGAATTTTATTATAATCGGTTAAGTGGTTTAGGAGTCCATTGAGGACAAACATTGTGACACGAGATTTATATATATTAAGATAAGCCCGGAGTATGAAAATTTATGGGGAGTAAAAACAATTTTTCTCCGTTACGTTATTTTCTTTAACACTAACACTTGTTTATGTTTTCATGACTATTTCTATTTTGATGCATAAAAATTATATAATTAATATAAATAAATGTATCAAGCCTACTTTCAGTAATATATAAAATGCGTTCATTTAATAATCGTTCGTAAAGAGTAGTGCAACTCCAGTCGTGCGTTGGAGCTGACACACACAATTTTTTTATTTCAACTCGATACATTAGACTCGATAGATCGCCGTGCTCGAAGGATAAAATTGGTGATCAATCACTTACGCAGGCGAAATTGCTCAGTTTACAACGCCGACGCAATGTCGGTTTACAAGACCGATCTGGAGTCAGGAACTTCATAACCTTGTTCCTCCTTCTCCGTTCTACCACAAAATAGGTAATAGTTGGTTCTAGCACAGAACAGCGAGAAACCGTCAGCGTCACGTTTCGCTCAACGTTTCTGATACGAACCGCAAAGGTGTGGAACACCCTCCCAGCGCACGTGTTTCCTGCCACGTTAACTTAGGCACCTCCAAAGCAAGAGTGAATAGGCGTCTTCTAGGCAAGCGCGCTCCAACCTAGACCTCATCATTGCTTTTCACTAAGCATGATTGTCGTCAAGAAAAACCTATCTAACAATAATAAAAAATTTAAAAAGTGTGCGCGTGCAATTCACACGCGGCAGAAGTGAAATTTCACAAAAGTAGCCTACGAGAAATCCTATTATGTATAAATCAAAATCAAATGTTTTTTTATTCAAATAAACTTTTACAAGTACTTTTGAATCGTCAAGTGAATCTACCACTGGTTCGGAATACCATTCCTACCGAGAAGAACCAGCAAGAAACTCGGTGGTTGCTCTTTTTAAATAATTCATTTACAATAATTATTATATTAATGTGTACATAAGTAACCGCTGTCCTTATCATTGCTGGAGCGATCAAATCCATGCTCCTCTATCATTGACATAATCTTCAACAGTATAATAAGCTTTTTTTAGGAGCATACATTTAATGGATTTCTTAAATTTGTGTATAGGCAAGTTTAAAATAGGTTGTGGAATTTTGTTACTTATAGAAAAGAATGCTCATTCCCACGAATGACCTCCTGACTTTTTGGAGGCGGAGCGATGGAGTCACGAGCCTATTACGGCCTCTAGTTTGCCTATCGTGCAGATCGCAATTTTTTTTGTAATTATGGATATGCTGTTTTACAAAAATTATATTACTGTAAATATATTGCGAGGCGACAGTTAGAATGCTAATTTCTTTAAATTTCTCTCTAAGGGAATCACGCGGTTTTAAATTATAAATTGCACGTATTGCCCTTTTTTTGTAATACAAAATTTTTTTGAATATCTGCCGCTTTACCCCACAGTAAGATTCCGTAAGACATAATGCTATGAAAATAAGCAAAATATACAATCCTGGCAGTTTCGATGTCAGTTAACTGTCGAATCTTTCTGACAGCGTAAGCAGCAGAACTAAGCTTGCCAGAAAGTGTTGATATATGGGTGCCCCATTGAAGTTTTGCATCTAAGGTCACCCCCAGGAACACAGTAGTATCTTCTATTTTCAACATATCATTATTTACCATTAGTTTTATATCACTTGTGGATCTGGCATTCGGCAATGCGAACTCAACACATTTAGTTTTTTTTGTATTTAAAAGTAGATTATTTACCGTAAACCAGTTAGTGACTTGAGAGATTGCAGTATTTACGTCGTCAAAGTGGTCCTTAAGTCTATCGACTTTAAAAATCAAGGACGTATCATCAGCAAATAGTACAATATCGCAAGTATTACGGACAAAATATGGCAAATCATTGATGTACACCAGGAACATGAAGGGACCCAAAATGGAGCCTTGAGGAACACCCATTAGTGAGGCTGATCCGGATGACTTCACGTCGTTGATACATACTGTTTGAATGCGATTACTGAGGTAGGATGCAATGAGGCCAAGCGCAGTGTCTTTAACTCCATAGTAGCTCAACTTAACTAAAAGCGTCTCGTGCTCAACGCAATCGAATGCCTTTGACAAATCACAGAAAATACCAATAGCATTCTGTGATTTCTCCCACGCATCGAATATATGTTTTAACAGCATTGCGCCCGCATCAATTTTTGATCGACCTTTAGTAAAACCATACTGCTCAGAGTGAAGAAGTTTATTTGAATTAAAGTGCTGGAGCAGTTGGTTGAGCATAATTTTTTCAAATATCTTGCTGAGTGTGGGCAAAATTGAAATTGGTCTGTAATTATTTGGATCGCTTTTGCTACCGGATTTAAAAAGTGGAATCAGTTTACTACATTTCATAAGATCTGGAAAGGATCCTGAATCTACAGACTCATTAAAAACTAGAGCAAGATAAGGTGCAATAACTAATTACTATTACTTACTTTGTGTATTTCGGCAATTACATGTAAGATTTTACATTAGGAAACTCGGAAGAGCAAAAGTTTACACGCAAATAAATTTGCAACTATAAATGAATCGACTTTAGGCAGATTTGCACCATCAGCTGTATACCATTCCATTCCTCTCACAATCACAAATCGAAATATATTAGTGTTAATTTTCTCAACAATACGCAAACATTTTAGTATCTACACACGACGTTTTTTTTTGAAATGTGACGTCACACGGGGCTCTATCATGACCGCCCGCGTTTCGCTTCTTGTAATCCACAGATAAAAAAACTCAAATTTGTTTTGCAGAAATAAAATATTTACAATTTATTTTAATGCAAAACACATATTGTATAATTATTGTTAACCTACAAGCTACCAAATCTAACATATTTCATATTTTATAGTTACCGCTGTCAAGTAGCCAATTGGGCGTCTGAATACGAGCTAACGTTACGTGTTCTAGATAAACGATTCGCTCCAGCAGCCGGGGCGCTGGCACGACGTGGTGATCGCGGCGCCGGCGCCCGCGGGATCGCTCACCCACCGCGTGGCACACGAGCTGCGGGGGCTGCAGCCCGGCGCCGTGTACGAGGCCATTGTGCAGGCCAAGAACAGATACGGCTGGAACGAGGTAACATGAGACATGAGACAAGAGACAAGAGACTCTTCTACAGCGCGGGAACGAGTAGAATTGTTCAATACCGCTATAAATCAAAGCACGCTACAGACTATATGAATTATAAATATTTAGCATGCTATACGCTATGCGCGCTATTTATAAGAAAGCGTGTGGACGGCCTGCAGGCGCGTTAAGTCACGCAGCACGTTAAATCTCGTAGCACGTTACATTTGTAGTCGTTCGTTGGAAAGACCGCTTCATAATAACAGTTTCATTTCACGTACCTTGACGTCCCTAAAATAAGGATTATAATTCTAAACACGAACGTCAACAATATTAAAACAATACGGCTTTAAGCAATGGTAGTGTGTCCCCTGTACCAACTATGTCATGTCATGATTGGTTTAGGTTCTGCATTTGCAATATGTGAATTGTTTTGTGTGAACTTGTCAGGTTAATATGGAATGTGGATATGGTTTTAATATAACCCATAACAGGTTATTTCGCTACCATCTTTGACTGCATCATCACTTAGCATCACGTGAGATCGCAGTCAAGGGGTATTGAATAAAAGAAGGATTCATTTATCTATTTTCGAGCATACAAAACTTTGTGCAAAAATTACATAGCCACATAGCTTACATAAATGAAATCATTAATTCTTCCAGGTGAGCGACATCTTCCAATTCCATACACTGGGTGGCACGCACGCGATCCACGCGGACGAGCTATCACCTATGCTCTCATCGGCGGTCAGGCATCGAATGATGACGTGTACAGCGCTCCTCGCCTTTTATACCCACCTGCTCGGATGATAGTTCTACCCGCATTTTAAAAGTAAATTTTGACGTTCCATTTTTATTTCAATGTGAAGATCTAAAAAGTGCCACGTTCAGATACGATGCCCATCTCTCCAATTTATCGATTGCGGCCGATTCGTTCGTGGTATAATCTGTAGAATATCTTGAGTAGTATTCTCAATGATATTATTAATGTTTTTAATATAATGTGATTTTAATACCAAAGCCTTTTTATGTTATTAAATTATTGTTTATTTATATATTAAGTATGTGTATAATATTAAAATGGGGTTTGTCATAACAACAATAAAATTCTTATATTATTTTGAATAAAAAAAAATGGAATGTAAAATAAAATTGAACACTTATTAAAATAACAATTATTAAAATAGTTCAATTTCGAAAGTAAAATTAAAGTCACATACAAAAGTTACTTTCAAATGATATACTTATTCCATTTTATTTACTTAGTAATTACTTACTATATTTAATTGAAAATTCAAACCTTAATATTTTGTATGTCCCAACAATTTTCTGTATTCAGAAATTAAAATAAAAAAAAACTGGAAATATAAATTAAATTATTTATAATTAATAATACATATATATAAAATTACTTACGTAATTTCAAAATGGTCTGTATTACATATAATTAATATAAATTAGAGAATATGTTTATGGGACGTAGGTATTTTTAATGGTTCGGGGGTACATGACATTATTTCACGGACAACGGAACTAAATAATAACATCTAATTATGTCTATTTTTATGATTTTTGACGTCAACACTTACATTTCTGCACTATTCCGTAAAAGCTGCATCAATCATTGTAAGGTACAATCTCAATTGATTGGCAGAATTTTTGATATTCTTGCTAGCAGGGACCCTATTACGGTAAAATTATTGCTTCATTGTTAAAACTCTTCCGCTAAGTATTTTCCGAAATCCACTGTCGCAACAAGAATACCTACCATAAATTCAGCCATTTATAACAATTCAGCCCCCTGATTGTGTAAGGAAATCGCATAGAAATAGTATATGTATGAATATACATACTATTTCTATGGGAAATCGTAACCGTTTGTCAAACGGGTAATACGACCTTTTTATGCAGTTCATAGATGCCTGTATGTATGAACTCCTTACACAGTTCGAGTAATACGTTTTAGGCTGTCGAATTATTACGATTTGCGTAAATTGTAACAAAGATTGATACAGATTTTTCGTTTCAATTCATCCATTTCAGCCAAACGGCTGAAAAATTTTGTCATGTACCCGCGCAAATATCATTTTAGTCACTCCCTTCTTCATTCGTTGAATTCATTGTGATTTTTTTAATAACAAAATACAGATTATTGAAACTTGTAACTACTGAGTCTCATAATAATCGATACTTAGAATGTCAAATGAAAGGTCGATTCATAAAGGTCGATTTAGAGGTCATTCGATTACATTTTTATTGCTATTCTCTCTACGTACAGCTTTTCGCGCACAATTTTAATGAATGTATTTTTCTATATTTTTAAACCTATCTATTTTACTCCAAAAAAATAATATATTATGTGGAGTGACTATAATTGTAAGGATAGTGGATAATCGTAAAACGGTTAGTTTCAACACCAAAAATGTATATTGTACCTAATATATAAATTACCATAAAATATATCGGTATGACATGAGCTGCATCGATATTACTGTAATTTTTCTGTTAAGGTTCAGGCACAGTATCTTGTGATAGGGTGTGAAGCGACAAAACGCGATGCAATACGATATAATATACTTAGTGTGATTTCAACTTTATTCAGGGACAAACAAATCATGTAATTCTATCTCATTCTCTCACGCGTAATTAATGAATATGCATTCCTTTCTAGTGGAACTGAAATGGGTAGTGTCTATAATTAAATAAATCAGACTATTGTGTTTGCAAAAAATAAAGACGTGCGCAGATTATGCCATACCAAGACATGCCATTTGACAACTTGCAATAGGTATTGGAATTTTAATTTATGTTTATCTTGACTGAGTACTTTAGCGTAAAATTGCGCTTATATGCACAAAACTCATAAACACCATTAAAATCCTGTATATATTTTGAGGACCTTATGAAACAATGTACAAATATATTTTTTTGAAATATAAATCATTTTAATGTCAAGAAGAGGTTTATAAAATAAAAATGTGTTCAATTATATAATTTTGTGGTGATATCCATTCGTTTCTAAATCATTTTCAATAAGGTCCTAATCATTTACTCTACTAAAAGCTAAGTATATGTACCTATTATTATCTTATATTATAATATCAATAACTTACGTTTGTTAAGATACATTTTGGTGTTATCAGAAAATATTAAATGCATAATATTATAGATAATATAATTATTGGAACTTTTTTAAAGAAAGCGATTAGGATTTACACAAATTACTTAATTTAAAAATACACATGTATTTGTATTTTACATCCAGAATTTTTAACTTCAAAAGTCCAATTAACAAAAATCAAAATCAAAATCAAATTATTTTTATTCAAATAGACTTTTTACAAGTTCTTATGAATAGTCAAATGAATCTACCACTGGTTCGGAATGCCAAATCCAAACACCAAATCGAACCCCAAAGAAAAAAATAACATCACATCCATATAAATGAATTTATTAATAATTACGTAGTAGTAATATTAAATTAATATTAAGCAATAAACACGTGTTAGTGATATACCTACGCTATTTTAGTGAATATTATAATAATAATAATAATTACAAAAAATAATTATATTCTCTATTCTATTACCTATGTGTGTAACCTAGATTTCTTTATTTATTTGGTTCCATATTAATTACGCCACGAGGTAAAAAAAATACTATTTGCATATTTGTTTCTTTTTTAAGTGGCGAAATTAAATAATGGTCCCAAAAATTGTATAAAAGATGTATTTTAAGTGCAATATTAATTTTAGCATGGAATCTAAAGCAATACTCTAACACATCACTATTATTATTGTGTAAAAAAATAATTAGAAAAATAATTGACATGCTATTTTTTTTATTAATTAAGTGCGTAATATTTTACCTATGTAAAACGGCATCCACGGAATTTATTAAAATTAAAAATATCTTGAATGATCTCAAAAAAAATGAAAAACTTAAATAATTTCGGGTTTCATAGAACGCTTTTAATTTTCATTAACTATAATTATTTCACATAATCGATTTATGTATGAATCCATTATTTTTATAAAAATAAATTTCACTGCCATTTAAATGAATAATATAGGTATGTATGCTCGCTAATTTATTATCTATAATTTTATTTCTCCCTGTTTTTTTGGACTTCGGTGTAAAATTCGCCATTTATTTAAATTATAGTTTCCATTTGTAAAACTAGGTGTAATTTTTAGGAAAAAATATTTGGTAAAAAAAATTAATATTTACTAGGTCGTAAAATTGTAAAAATTTGATTGGCTGTAGAGAGACGCCTTTTTGAAAAAATTGTTTTTTCAAAAAAATTAAAAAAACACCGACTCCTGTGAGTAGATAATTAAACGTGTAACTTTATTACAAAATATCCGCTGGCATTTTTATTTCAATACACTATTTCTATTTTTTTTAATATTAGATAGGTATAGAGAAAAAACACTTGTAATCATATATAAACATATATTTACATAAAACAAACACGGTAAACATTGCATTATGGTACATTTACACGATGTTATGCTAGTTCTACACGATCTTGCCCCGCCGGGCGCGGTATGGCGCGGGTAACTTTAGATGCACCGTACTGACGTGTAACTTCATAGAGTTGGACTGCGAAAACGCCTTGCCGCAGTGAGAACAGCTGTACGGCTTCGCCCCCGTGTGTACCTGGAATGTAATGTTAGGTGTATTATTTTGATAGCTGTCAATTTGACTTGTTTCATGACGTTTCATTAAATTTTTACGGGGGTAACTCCTATAAATACAAACGTTTTGAGATTCACAGGGCAGTCTGGTACGAGTCGCGGCTCGGTGGACAACAATTTTTAAATAATTTGGTGTTTGGGTCGTAATTTGATTTGATGGTCGCGTTAGCGATTGGGCCCTGGGCCTAATTTATTGGATCAAGGTCTTTCGAGTTGTAGTAAATTACTCCTGTAGGTTTGAATTATAGGTTTGAATTTATCACAATAATAATACTAAGTCCATTTTATAATTAGGTCTTCTGATATATATTTTTTATGTTTTTGAAATTTTTGTTTGTTCTTTGTCTTGTGTCATCCTAAATAAAGATTTCATTTTTACTAGAACCGAATTTTTAATTTTGATGAAGAGTTGCTGATTTGATTGAGTTGTCATCATCCCTATTCCGGCAATTTCTTCTGTCACGTCTTCGTCACCCCGCAGCGATGTTATGTATAGACATTTGCATCGAACGACTGGTAGGAAAGAACGTATCCCGTTAGACCGTGATATTAGTATTGTACGGCAGCATGTGATAATAATAAGGCTCGACCGTAACAATAGGGTGATCATCCTCCGAGCGGGTGTTGTGCTCGGGGACCACTGGTCATCTTTGGAAGTCCTGAGTATATCGTAACATTATACGTAACTTAATTATGTCATTTAACATGTCGTAAATATGTTACGCTTTGATTCTTATAATTTCTTTAATACTTTCGTCATTCGTCAATTCCATTTAACAAACTCATTGTTGGTTTACTTGCTTTTGCTTTTTATGTAACTGTAACTTTAAGGAGACTCGCTCCTATGAATTGTAAATTATTTATTTTTGAGAAAACCTGTAATTGGCCATATTATTCTTGTTTTCTAGTGTCTATTATTTTTTATTATCATAGAAAAATCAACAGCGATTCTAATAAGCGATATTACTGCTTATTAGAATCGCTGTTGATTTTTCTATGATAATAAAAATGAAATAAAATTGAAAAAAATTCAGAGAAAACTTCTTTACCGCGATTCAGGCTCTTCGTGTTCTTAGTGCGTTACGAGTCATCATCATCATCACTACAGCCTATTAACGTCCCACTGCTGGGCACAGGCCTCCACTCTCATAGGAGAGCGGGAATTAGAGCTTAGACCCACCACGCTGCTCCAATGCGGGTTGGCGGGCTTTAACGATTATTATCATGTTAGTGATAATAACCGGGACCGACGGCTTAACGTGCTCTCCGAGGCACGGGGGTGAAACACCGCCAACTTCCAACTCCGGGCTGGCACTGAGAATTTCTTAATTGAAAAACCCAATACCTAACTTTTATGCCCGACCGGGAATCGAACCCAGGACCTCGTGATCCGCAGTCGACTATGCTAACCACTAGACCAACGAGGCGTTACGAGTAGCTCCATCTATTGGCTTGCGTGCGGACTGCGAAGACCGCCACAGTATGTATGTACAAACTCACCCTGTCGTGTCTGTTCAGAGCCGCCTTGTGTTTGAACGCTTTCGGACAATGCTTGCATTGATACGGACTTTCACCGGTGTGGGTGCGCAGGTGAATCTGCGAAAAAAAACATATTTAATATTATATATAATATTTATATTTTCCTCCTCCTCATCCTTAATTCTTACCCCTTTCGGAATAAAAGGTAGCCTCTGTCACTCTCCAGTAGGTCTAGCATACGCACAACGAGTAAAATTATGTCTACCCGTTATCTCTATTTGTCTACCGATCCTAAAATGGTTACTTGTCCCGTTACGTCAAAGTAGAGATAAAAGTAATATTTCTTGTCTGTGGTATTTTTCTGTACGATCCCTTACATGCCGACTATTTTTTTCTTGTAATATACCGCATTTTGTGCATGTTAGGGTAAACGAAAAATTAGCCAGCAACGACATCTCTCTCTCTCGTCGCGAGATATCTCGTTGTGCGCATGCTAAGTCTACAGGGAAAAGTAGCCTGTCACTCCAGATCCTAAACTATACCCAACGAAACTATAACAAAAAAATCACGTCGATCCGTTGCTCTGTTGCGGCGTGATTGAAGGACAAACCAACAAAAAACACACTTTCGCATTTAATAATAATGTTCTACCAACCGCATTTCGGCCACAGCCAATCTCCACGGAGATTAGCCATCTGCGCAGGACATACTGGTGCACTCTCTGTTCCTTCGCTCTCATAGCCCGATTGGACGGAAAATCCGACACGACCGGAGAGAGATCAGGCATAGGACCAACGGCTTTACGTGCTCTCCGAGGCACGGGGGTGAAACACCGCCGACTTCCTAACTCCGGGCTAGTACTGAGAATTTCTAGTCAGCAAAACTTGTAATTTGCCAATACTTGTAATGGCCCGACCCGGCACTCGAACCCGGCATCTCGTCGGCCGCAGTTGAACATGCTAACCACTAGACCAACGAGAAAGTAAAAATTCGCATCGCTTTACATTGAAAATCAAAATGTAATGATTTATTTCAAGTACCACAGCTTGTGACACTTATGATAAGTCGCAAGAATCTACCACTGGCTCGGAAAGATGATTCTACTGAGAAGAGCCGGCAAGAAACTCATTATTAGAGTCGCTTTCTTACCTGTAGCCTCTGAAAAACACTGAACTTCTTCGGGCACTCGGTACAATGGAACGGTCTCTCTCCGGTGTGGATACGCTGATGGTACGTCAACGTCGCTTTCGTCTGCAACAAAAATATATTAAAAAATCTGTTTAACCATGAAAGCGTAGCAGACAGACAAACAGACACACTTTCGCATTTATGATATTAGTATGGATATTAGTATGATGAGTACCACTCATGATGCACGTTTTGCCGCATATTGGCGCAGTCGGTAGGATCGGAAAAGGTTATCATACAAAAAAGCTATAACTGGATTAATCTCTTTAAAATTGGCAATACAACTCGTGTGATTTGGATAACACACCTAAAATGATTTTTTGAAAAAATACGGGGAAAACACTGGTTTTAAGAGAAAAATGTGTGAAAAGTATAATACATCACTCACAATGCACTTTTTGCCGCATATCTCGCAGACCACGCTCTCGCCGGGCCGCTTCAACGTCCTCGGCTTGTTCTGCTTTAATTTGACCCCGAGGTGGACCCGTTGGTAATGTATGGCGTACGAGCGTTCATTGTTAAACGATCTCTTGCACTGGAAACAACAATAAAACGACAATTTACATAATCTATCTCCAGAAGTCGTTTGTATAAACATTTTCTATCAAGTATCATTAATTAAGTTATCACTTCACTTAGGTTGTATTTATATGACAACTAGCTGATGCCCGCGACTTCGTCCGCGTGGTTTAAGTTTGTTGATTCCAGCGGGAATTCTTTAATTTTCCGGTATAAAAAAGCCGGAAAAATAGCCTACAGGTCCTCAACTATACCCATGGTAAATATCACGTCAATCCGTTGCTCCGTTGCGGCGTGAATGAAGGACTAACCAACAAACCAATAAACCAACAAATAAACACACTTCCGCATTTACAATATTAGTATTATTTTTATTGTTAGTAATGTGTAATTTAATCTCCCGGATAAAAAATAGCCTATGTGTTATTCCTGACTATAATCTATCTCTGTGCCTAATTTCATCCATATCCGTTTACCCGTTGAGGCGTGATTGAGTAACAAACATCCATCCATACATCAAGCCGTCCATCCAAACTTTAGCATTTATAATATTAGTATAGATATAGCAGTATAGAAGTAGTGAGTTAGCATTTAAGTAGTCACCTCGTCGCAGCTAACACTTTCGGCCGTATGTTTTCTCTGCACATGCTCTTTCAGCTCCTCATCGGATGGGTGACCCTCCCCGCAGTGTGGACACGGCCTAAAGTTATACAAATATTATATTATTAATCTTATCCAAACTAATATTATAAAGAGGAAAGATTTGATTGTTTGTTTGTAAGGGATAAACTCAAAAACTACTCAGCCCATTTTAAAAATTCTTTCAACTATAGAAAGCTACATTATCAGCGAATAACCTAGGCTATATTTTTTTCAAGAAAATTAGAGATCTTTACGAAAATTGCAATAATGTGATTTAAGTCAGAAAAAATCGGAGGAAAAAGGAAGGAACACATTAAAAAACGGCATGGATAAGGTGCCGGGAACGAACCCACTGACCTCAGATCCGGGTGGCATGCTCCGTCCAAATGTCTGGCGAGAGCTTCGATGCTGTGGAACTTTTCGTTGCATTGAGTGCACGTGGACGTCGAATTTGAGTTCTATAACAATTACGTATTAAATTAAATTCAAACTCATATTATTTTATTCAAATATAAACTTATTGAAAATTCGATGAAACGAAAAAGCGAGAGAATGAGATAGAATACAAGTTATATTTATCTCATTATTTCGTAGGCTACTTTTCTGAAGTTACACTTCTACTGTGTGTGAACACACACACTTTTTTCAAATAAACTTTTACAAGTTTTGCTTTTGGATCGTCGAGTGAATCTACCACTGGTTTGGAATGACGTTCCTGCAGAGAAGAACCAGCAAGACACTCGGTGGTTGCTCTTTTTAAAAAATTCATATACAATTATTTTATCATTGTGTACATAAGTAACTGTAAATTGTACCTACTGTTTTCTTTACATAATCTTCAACTGTATAATAAGCTTTTTTCAGGAGCATACTTTTAATGATTTTTTTTTGTTTACTCACATGTGCTTTCCGTTTATGCATCCTCAAACCAAATTCCCCAATGAAGGATTCGCCGCAGATATCGCACGCGTTATTCGAAGGATGCTGGAGACGGATGTGCGTCAGATGACTCGTGGATTTACTGGAAACAAGAGATAATCTAAAAGATTGAGAGTCAACCCGACTTCACCACACACTTAACAGTCCATATCTTGAAAACTACTGGACCGATTGATGAAACTTGCACTGTTCTGTACAGTAACAGTAAGATATTTTAATTAACTTCAACACACATATCATTACACTTTTTAAAACTCACAACCTCTCGGTTACAATGCTAAATGTGAACTTACATTGAACTTGCACGAATAATTGATTAAACGAGAAATTTAATGAAATTAGTTAATAATATAAAATATAGTTAAAGCATTATAACAATAATTAATCCTTTGACCAGTTCGCAGTTGCTACTGCAGGCTGATAATCAAAATAACGATCTAAACACCCAATGTATTCAATAATCGTTTGAGTCTCCGTGGATACTACTCGCCACCGTCAAAACACTCGTATTTATACAAACTATTTTCAACATGGCGTCTGTATCCGCATATTTAATCGAATGACATGAAACGGGTCAAATTGACAGACATTATACTTCCTGTTTCATGAGATATAATGACACACAGCAATAATGCTAATACAATATCTTATTAATAAAATTGGAAATCATGGCAGTTCTCTAAGTTGTAATGTAAGCCAATACAAGTAATAAAATTAAAAATTTTAAAAAACCCACGACGAACTGTAGAGCTCCATTATGGCCTTTGTAACTTTGAAAAAAAAACAATTAGAACTTAGCAAAAGTATATTATATAACATAATATCTAAAACACAAAACTGCATCAGCGTGGTGGGCTATGGCCAAACCCTTCTCATTCCGCGATAAGACTTGTGCTTAGTAGAGGTGTCAAATAGTGTTAAATTTTAATATTCTGATAAATAATTGTTAAAAAAATATATCAGTTAAAAAATACGTAAAAAAATATCATGGATTAAAAACCAAACTGTGATCACTTAACGAGGTTTAAAGTGCTTGTCAAGATAAATCAAAAGAGTCCAAATACGACGGGTTTACGATGAGAACTTAAGGAGTTCCTATGACTACCTCCTGGCTCCATCATGAGACCCTGGGCAGCATCTGGGTGCAAAGTGCTAGTCAAGACATATCAAAAGAGTCCAAGCACGACGGGTTTACGATGAGAACTTATGGAGTTCCTATGAACACCTTCTGGCTCCATCATGAGACCCTGGGCAGCATCTAGGTACAAAGTGCAAGTCAAGACAAATCAAAAGAGTCCAAGCACGACGGGTTTACCATGAGAACTTAAGGAGTTGCTATGACTACCTCCTGTCTCCATCATGAGACCCTGGACAGCATCTAGGTACAAGCTAAATATATCTAATTCAAAAAACCGCATCCACAACCGCATCTTAGCAACACAGTAGTTTTTGTGAAAAATGGTAACATATTGAAAAATTAAAATCATAGACTACAGCTCAGCTTGATTGTCTATGGTCCTTAAATATATCTAAGAACCTTCTCACAAACTATACATATCTAATGCAAAAAACCGCATCTCAATCGGCCCAGCACTTTTTGAGAAAAATGGTAACATATCGAAAAGTTAAAATCATAGACTACAGCACAGCTTGATTGTCTATGGGCCTAAAACATATCTAAGAACCTTGCCAGAAGTTATACTTATCTCATGCAAAAAACCGCATATTAATCGGTTCAGTAGTTTTCCAGGAAAACGGTAACAAAAAAGTGCACAAACAAACAAACAAACAAACAAAAACACAACCTTTTAGGGCAAACACATAATTATACCGTCTCCGTTTCGTCGAGGGTAAAAAAAAGAATGGTCACAATCCAATTAATAGTTTCGGAGAAATATACATACATACAAACATATACCTATGAAATTTTGTATATTATTTGAAGCCCTCATAGACAAAATTATGTGAATATTTTGCAGTTCCAATAATACTACATACATACGTGTCGAATTGATGACCTCCTTTTCTTGGATTCGGTTAAAAATATTGGTCATTGAGCGTCCATGTTAAGTTTTTGAAGTTAGGAGATTTGAGAATAGGCATTTCTATATATATAAAAATGAATCCCTATTTCCCTTGGTCACGGCATCACGCGTGAACGGCTAGACGAATTTCGATGAATCCCTATTTCCCTTGGTCACGGCATCACGCGTGAACGGCTGGACCAATTTTGCTAATTCTTTTTTTGTTGTGTAGGTGAGGACCTGGAGAGTGACATAGGCTACTTTTTACCCTGGAAAATTAAGGAGTTCCCGCGAGAATGACAAAAAACTTAAACCACGCGGACGAAGTCGCGGGCATCAGCTAGTAGGTTATAAGTTTAAAAAAATAATAACCAAATAAATAACTTTACGAAAATCCACCCCAAAGTGGGTGAAATGGAGATTGGAAATTTGTATGAAAGTCCTATGTATTTGAAGTTAGAAAAATGAAAATTGGCATTTAGGTTATTAGTTTTAAATAATAAAAACCAGCATAAGCTGATATGAGTAGGCCTTTTGCAGCGGGAAAATTTCATAATTTCATAGGAAATCAGAAATTGTACGCGGACGAAGTCGCGGGGGACCTCTACTTTATAAGTTTATAGTATTAGTATAGATTAATTATCTAAGCTGTTTCAAAGTAACACTCACGCAAAACTGGCACCGCATATTTTGCAATCGAATGTGAACCCGTTGTGCCAGTTGGAGTGCTCCTTTGCTCTGTGGCTGCAACGAGAATAGACAAACTGAAGACATACGAAGAAAGAATCATGATTGATTTAATCAATGGTTTATTTGCTAGGAACATTGTATAGTCCCACAAACGACGGTTAACGACCTCCGTGGCGCAGTGTTGAGCGCTGTTGTCTTAACGTGCGGAGGCCCCGGGTTCGATCCCCGGCAGGGTCCATTTGGGAATTTATAATTTCTTAATTTTCTCTCGCCTGGCCTGGTGGGAGCCTTCGGTCGTGGCTAGTTACCACCTTACCGGCAAAGACGTGCCGCCAAGCGATTTAGCGTTCGATGCCGTGTAGAAACCGAATAGGGGTATGGGTTTAATATAACTGCCATGCCCCTAACAAGTTAGCCCGCTGCCATCTTAGACAGCATCATCACTTACCGTCAGGTGAGATAGCAGTCAAGGGTAAACTTGTAGTGGATAAAAAATACTTATCTAACCCGGTGGCCAAAATTGGAACCAATTTTTATGCCTGTTTAGTTTTTGTTTTTATTTTACTTTTGCTTTAGCTTTAATACAATATACATAAAGTCGATTTCACTATATTCACTTTATTGTTATTCTTACCTAGATCTAGACACGTGGTCGCATAGCTTACACACGTATTTCCTCTCATGTGAGTTAACTATATGCGTTCTCAGTTGCCTCGCCTCCGCCCATCTCGACTGACATATCTCGCAGACGAAATCGCCTCTCTCCTGTAGATTACATCAAAAACGGTTCAGTTTTTTAATTAAAATGCTTTTATTTACTGCACTTGTTACTAAATTGTTAACAATAAAAAAAAGCGCAACTACTGACTTTCTTCCCGGCTCTTCTTTCCGAGCCGGTGGTAGAGTCAAAACATGACGTAACAGAGACACCTGTATGTCCTACATATCATAAATTAATTGAGTAGGTAATCATTGCGTCGCGTCGTATCGATTTGATAATTTGCAAATATAACTGTCTAGTTGGTCTAGTGGTTAGCATGTCCCCGACGATGTCGAAGTTGTCGAAGTTGGCGGTGTTTCACCCCCGTGCCTCGGTTGTTACCGCCCGCCAACCCGCATTGGAGCAGCGTGGGGGACCTAAGCTCTAATTGGGTATTTGACAACTTTATTCAAACGTCAAAACGCGTCCTAAGTATGGGATTTATATGAAATTCTGAAATGTGACATCATTAAAGTTCGAAACACTTTTTTACTTTAATCGATAGTTTATAATGGTAATTCAAAATAAAACTATCAGGGGACGTGGATATTACGACTTGCGGCAAATCCTCTATTTAATAACCACTAAAAAATAATTTATTTGAATAGTAGTCAAATATCTAATGCCCTCTCTCCTATGAGACTGGAGGCCTTTGGCCAGTGGATGTTAATGGGCTGTTAATGATTCAATTCTACCTTTTCTTTTCCCCAAACTCACCTCATCGTGACTGAGCATATGATTTCGAAATGTCGCATCCGTTATAAAACCTTTATAGCACTTATCGCACTTATAAAACGAATTGACATAATTCGAAGATGTCTTCCTCTGCTCAATTTCAGACAACTGCTCAGATTTGCTTAGGTATATGACCTCGACGTCTTTGAGCTCTTCGGATAGGGGTATCTCTTCGGTGATGACGTCACTGTCATAGTTGATTGCGTCATTGTCGATTTCCACATAAGTGGGGTCATGTTTGAAATCCTCCTCTAGTTTCACTAGGTCTTCTATTTCCTGTTGAATAATACAACTTTATCTAAATATACAAGAGGAAAAGGTGACTGACTGATCAATCAATGCACAGCTCAAACCACTGGATGGATTGGGCTGAAATTTGACATACAGATATATTATGACCTGTCTGCTCATTCACTAAATAAAAAATAAAAAAGAGTGTATGTGCAAATCACACATGGCAGAAGTGAAACTTCAGAAAAGTAGCCTACGAGAGAATGAAATAAATTTAACTTGTATTCTATCTAATTCTCTCGCAGGCTAAATCATTTATGACTTTGTTTAACTGTTTTTGGTGTTGCTTCTTCGGTTCATCGAATTTTCAAATAAGACAATTCTAAAGAAGTTTCACTTCAAAAATATATTATATCTATACCTGTTTAATTTTCTTCTTTTTCCTCCTCTTAGGTTTCTGTTCGTTCACGACTATCTCCACATAGTCTACATTGTCTATTTCCTCTTTGATATCAGGCTCTGTATACTCTATGCACTCAGTTGGATAGTTGGTCTCATGGACCAGGTTCAATACAAACTGGTGGTTTATTAGACGCATAGTTTCTAATGATAGCTGTAACAAGTATGGAAGCAAATCTATTTTGTTATTGTTTTTTAAAAATGTCTACTTTCAACTAAAGATAGAATGAATGATATGGGACAGATTTGTACCCTGGAAAAAATACTTAAACATACGGACAAAACATAATGCAATTAAAGACAGGATATATATTGAGGCTAATTCTGTTGTATGCAAGTCTCTAAACTAAACTAAAACGACAGCATTAAATATATTGCAAATCCTGTTATAATTTCTGCAGAAAGGACTGTAGTGTAAGTGGATTTAGAGCTGTCATTTTAGTTTAGTTTAGAGATTGTGTTAAACAAAATTTGCCACTTTGTTTACCCTGTAAATAATTGATCATTCACTCATATGGGATGGGACACATATGTACCCCAATACTGAATATTGTCATAGGACTCATGTGTACCTTGCAAGTAAGTATTCAATCATATGGAACACATGTATAGGCTACACATCTAATTAAATATGGAGGTAGATAATATATAACTGTGTGCCCTTCAACTCATGTGTGCCATATGTGTCCCATCACCACCACCAAGGGGTAGTACCTAAAAAAGGCTGATTTTCGATATATTGAATAGAAGCAGACCTTACTTTAGGGAAGGCCATGATAATGAAGGAACTAAGTTTAATTCCCTATAATCCACCACAGCAGACAAATCTATGTGGTACTTGCAGTATTTACTGCCCAGTAAGCCAGCAATTCAGTCAGCCAGGGTTTCACTCCGACACTAGAGCATCTTCAGGAGATGTTGACTCAATAATGTACGACTGTACAGAATCTGTAATGTTGAAGAAATGTACTTTACAATTGTGCATTGTCGTGTCAACATCTACTGAAGATGCTCTGGTGCTTTTATAATTTATCACTCAATAATAACGATTAAAAAGGTTACCTCCTGTTGTGACTGGATAGTATTCAACAATATCTGGTGGGTTGTGACGCACTTCTCTTTGAAAGATACACTCTTGAGCAGCAATACACTGCAGTAACTGCAAATATGGTTTGGCAGGCCCTCGTGCAGTGAAAACTGAAAGCAGTGTAATATTCTATAATCTCTATCTCTCTCCCTTGACAGAAATGAAATGATTTAAAGAATGAAATTATTCTACAACATGTTTGGAAAGCAGATTCTACTGAGAAGAACCGGCAATAAACTCAGCAGGGTATTTTAGGGTAGTAAACCCTTTCCTTCAATCTCAATGTGATGGGTTCCCTGGTCCTTCCATATACAATTCAAATAGGAGTTCATCCATCTCATAGTATTATCAGTTATTAGTAATAATAATTAGATAGTGGTCCAGGACCACTGGAAAAGTCAATTGTAATTTTTATTATAGACTAGATAATCAAAATCGGTAGAACGGATGGGCCGTGAAAGCGTAGCAGACAGACAGACAGACACCCTTTTGCATTTATAATATTAGTTCGGACTAGCTGATGCCCACAACTTCTTCCGCGTTGATTGAGGATTTGTGGTTCCAGCAGGAACTCTTTAATTTTCCGGGACGAAAGGAGCCTATGTGTTATTCTAAACTATAACCTATCTCTGTGCAAAATTTCATCCAGATTCGTTCTGGCGCGATTAAGTAACTAACATCCATCCATCCAAATTTCGCATTTATAATATTAGTATAGATTAGTGACAATAACCAGGGTCTGTATGTGTAGGGACTATACTTCTTATCCAGGCAGATCCAAGAGTTCCTATGATGCACTCAATTCCAAAATTTGTAGCTCGTTAGGTACATAGATCTTGCCAATGACCTTCTTTTATAAAATACACTGACCGGTATGATTTATTTAAATAAAAATAAAAGTAAACAAACCTCAATTCCAGTTAGAATTTCGTATGCTTGTACGAAATTGAATTGAAACATATTGTATAGTTTTATGTTGTCCGTCGCTAAGCACACACGGCACGCTAATATTTCCGCCATTATTCATTCAAATAATACGAAATAATTTTAATTTTAGGAACAATAAATATTTACAATCTTTCAGAACAATAATCAATTTGACAGACTAAGCACAGAGCAGAAGAATGATAGAGATTTACAGAAATAGAACTGTCCAATATGGACGCAGAAAGGTAAATCGATCGATCGGTATCATAGTAGTAAAGTCTGTTATTGGCTTATTTCTTTAATAGAATGAGTGATTAACGATGTTTAATTTCAATACTTCATCAGTTATTAATGATTTAGAGAATTTTCAATTTTCTGGTTAATCGATAAGATTAATTTTCTCTGAGTTGTGATTTATCTACGGTCGCGTTCATGATATATTTTTGTTTATTTATGCTCAGTTTTACTGATATTCTATTTACTAACGTTTTTAGGGTTCCGTACCCAAAGGGTAAAAACGGGACCCTATTACTAAGACTCCGCTGTCTGTCTGTCTGTCTGTCTGTCTGTCTGTCTGTCTGTCTGTCTGTCTCCAGGCTGTATCTCGTAGACCGTGATAGCTAGAAAGCTGAAATTTTCACAAATGATGTATTTCCGTTGCCGCTTTAACAACAAATACTAAAAATTAAAAATATATATATATTAAGGGGGGATTAAGGGGGGGGGGATTATTATCCCCATACAATAAACGTGTTTTTTTCGTATTTTCTTGCTCAATATTAAAAACGGTAACAGGTAGACGGTTCAAATTTTCACAGAATATTAACTTGTATATTACCTTTTAAAAATAAATAATTAAATATCAATAAAGTAAATATTAAAGGGGGGCTCCCATACAACAAATGTAATTTTTTGATATTAACAGTAAACCTCTACAAACAAAGTTAGTTTTGCGGTTCTTTAACAAAGGTAATTATACCTACTTCTTGAGTACGGAACCCTCGGTGCGCGAGTCCGACTCGCACTTGGCCGGTTTTTTTTGACTGCGATTTTCTTTCTACAGTCATGTTAATAATAAAAATTAAAATATCAAATTAGTAATCATATAATATAATATGACATGCTTTCATTTATGTTAAATGGAACGCTGTTCCGGAAACTGCTAGGCAACATTGAGTAAATAAGCAGTTTCCGGTTTTTGACATATGAGTGACAATTACTCGATTCTAGGCATGTGACCGATGTCAATCGATAGTCGATACATTTAATCGATTGGAGATTATTTTTCTACGAAATTAAATTCTGTATCTGGTGATGTTTTCAGTATTTCCAATTGTTATTATATTTTAGTAGCTTGAACTAATCATACTAATATTATAAATGCGAAAATGTGTTTGTTTGTTGGTTGGTTGTCCTTCAATAACTCCACAACGGAGCAACGGATCGAAGTGATTTTTGGCATGGGTATAGTTGAGGATCTGGAGAGTGACATAGGCTACTTTATCTATTACGGGCTATTTTATCCCGGAGAATTAAGGAGTTCCCGGGGGAATTAAAAAAAACTTAATCCACGTGGACGAAGTCGCGGGCAACAGCTAGTACAATATAAAGCAGACATCCTGCTATAATTCTTCACTTCAGTTTGGTTACGGTCAGCCAACAGATCGCGAGCAAAACCAAAGTCCAAAAATTTATTGGTCTCACTCAAACTATCCGGGCCTCCAACTGCAGCCTACAATTGGGCCCTTACTCACTGAAAATATTTGAGACTACACTCATGGGAGTTTTCAAGGTTTCAAGGCCCCTCGTAGGTCCACCCTGGGCCTCGGGTCATATTAGTATGACGTGAAAACTGAAAAGTAGTCACTTTATTAACACCATACATGATATTGGCATCGATGTAATCGATTCCAGATGCATCACTAGGTATCTCAGATTACAGAACAGTCAACAGAGTGACGCGTCCCACACTCCACAGATACTGTCATGGCGCCATGAGATGAGAACGCTAGCATAGGAAAAAAATATTCTGTATTTTGCAACTTGATAGCTCAAAGTAATCACTTAATAATCTGTGGTGATAAAATGAATAATTTTTCATACTGTTCCTTTGTGAACATCCACTATATTATCTGTGAGTGCGGGGATACTTTTCCTACCGAAAAGTTATTGAATGAACATCTTGAAAACGAACACAACGATCCCAATGTTCAAAAGTATGAATACCAATGTATTACGGTACGTAAAAATTAAATATTTCATACGCATCTAATTCAACAAGGTCATTGTTTATCATAAAGTCGTTCTACGATTCTGGCGGTAATATTTTCACAGTAGTTTGTTGATTCAAAATTGTTTTATATTTCTATGTTTTAACTCTCGGTGCTATCTATTATAATAGCCTGTGCGTGCGCCTCAAATGAGCAGTAATTTTCATCATACTACACTTGTAGCTTTAATATCTATTACTTTACTAGTGTAAAATTTTCCAGTGCGGCAAGATCTTTACAACAGAGAAAGCATGTGTCATACACCAACAAGTACACACGAAAAGCGTCAATCGGGAGCCGCGAATACAATCACAGTCTAAGAAGAGATACTACACAAGCAAGAACATTGTCTGCGAAGTGTGTGGAAAGAGATATGCAGTAAGTAGCCACTTACTGCACTTTTTCAGTGTTGAGTGCTGTTGCTTTAATGTGGGAGAGCCCGGGTTTTATCTCCGGCAGAGTTAATCACTGAATGTTCTCGGATCTGGCCAGACCTGAGGCTTCTACCGATCTACCACTCTTCTAGCAAAGATGTGTCGCTAAGTGATTTAACATTTCAGTATAATGAAAAACTGATTAGGGATATGGGTTTAATATAACAGCTGCCATACCCTTAACAAGTACCAAGGCTGCTACTATCTTAGACTGCATCATCACTTACCATCAACTGAGAGCTCATTCAACGAAAAGATCCTATAAGAGTTCCTTATTTCCTCTTGAGATATGGAACCTATGATGAAATAAACACAGGTATAGGAAACAGAAAGAATAATGTATGAAATCACGTTAGACTAACTTTTGTGGGGCGAGGGGATGCCTTGTCATTTTCCTGCCCAATTATTGACACTAGTGCATGAAAAGTCAATCACTATGACAACACAATATGATAAATTATGGTGAAACTGCCACAGTTGGTAGCTAGAGGGGTATGGCCGATATCACGCATCCCGTGGTTCGTCCAAGTACGGAGCCCTATAAACAACCCTTCAATTTGTTCCAGTCTCAGGCAGCTCTGCGCTACCATCAGAGAGTGCACACGGGTGAGCGACCGTACCACTGTACTATGTGTCCCAAAACATTCACCATGCCGTTGTTCCTCCAGGTGAATATATTGTTATCGTTATACACTACTAGCTGATGCCCGCGACTTCGTCCGTGTGGATTGAGGTTTTTAGTTCCCGCTGGAACTATTTAATTTTCCAGAATAAAAGTAGCCTGTCACTCTCCAGGTCTTCAACTATACCTAAAAATCGGAGTGATTAAAGAACAAACTACACAACCACAAACACACTTTCACATTTATAATATTACGAGTAGTAGGGTGAATTTTCTCAAAACCGTTTCCTAGCTGATGTTTGCGCCATAGAAATTGCATGCACCTTCCAAATTTCAAGTTTGTATGTTCTGAAGTTCCTGAGATATCATGTTTAATGAGTGACTGGTATTTCTCTTATATATAATATAGAGATAGATAAAAGATGACTGATTCAAAAGCACCTTGTAAAAGCTATATTTTGAATTTTGTTTTTTTATATATTCATATTCATTTATTTGTTAGATCGTTTTCACAAAAGATAGAAAACAGAATAACACAGTGAAACTTCTTTAGAATCATTGTGATTTGAAAATTCGATGAAACATAAAAGCAACACTAAAAAGAGACTAATATATTCATAATAGGATTTAGCCTGCGAGATAATGAGATAGAATACAAGTTATATTTGTCTCATTGTCTCGTAGGCTTCTTTTTTCACTTCTGCCGTGTGTGAATTGCACACGTACACTTTTTTTTCTTTAATTCATATTAATTTTTTCAGATCCACATCCGCACGCATACCGGCGAGAGACCTTATGAGTGTCCGAGTTGTCCCAAAGCCTTCAGCAATAAGGCGGCCCTGCTGCGGCATGACCGGGTGAGATCAGCTATACCGATTTTGACTCATATACTACTTGCTAGTTGCTTGTATTAGTTAGTTTAGTTTAATGAGTGGCTGTTATTTTGAGAAAAAACAAATTGGCTGAACAGTAGGTAGGCCAGGCTCTATAAAAAATATTCCCTAGTTTCTAAAATCTAACCCCAAAAGTTTAGGCTGTGTCTTTATAAACCAGTCAGTGATTTATGCTAAGATAGAGTTATATGTACAGACTTCGACTTCATGCCATGTGGATTGAGGTTTTTTGGTCCCTGTGGAAACTCTTTCCGGTCTTTCTTTAGTTTTCCGGGATAAAAGTAGGCTATGTTCTATTCCAGACTATAATCTATCTCTTTCCAGGATAAAAAGTAGCCTATCTGTTAATCTATTTCTCTGCCAAATTTCGTCCGGATCCGTCCAGCCGTTCTGGCGTGATTGAGTAACATTTCTGTTATATATAATTTTTAAAAAAATTACTAGCTGATGCCCGCGACATCGTCCGCGTGGATTGAGGTTTTTTTGGTTCCCGCGAGAACTCGTTAATGTTCTGGAATAAAAAGTATTCCAGGCAATAATCTACCTCTGTGCCAAATTTCATCCAGATCCGTTCAGCCGTTCTGGCGCGATTGAGTAACAAACATCAATCCGTACATCAAAATTTTCGCATTATTATTATATTATTATATTAGTAAAGTATATACTTGATACTAGACTAGACTAGACTAAATGATGCCCGCGACGTCGTACACGTGGATTTTTTTTTATTCCCGCAGAAACTCTTCAATTTTCCGGGATAAAAAGTATGTCCTATGTGTCAATGTCCTTTCCCGAAACGTAACCTATCTCTGTACCAAATTTCATCAAAATCGGTTGAGTAGTTGGGCCGTGAAATCGTAGCAGACAGACAGACAGACACTTTCGCATTTATAAATAATAATTACAATTACATCAATGTGTAGATACTGTAAGCATAATTCCAGAAGTAGGCAAATAATTAAAATTACTCGTAAAATATGTTTGTACTCTCTTTAAAACTTGCACGAGCGAAGCGGTCACAACGTGTAGCGGTTTCACGAGAGATTTAATATTAACAGTTAAGTATAAAACTTGGCCAAAGCATCTCAATAACAATAAATTAATCATTTGATCAGACTGCAGTTGCTACTGCTAAGCTCTAAATCAAATTGCGATCTAAACACAAAAGTATTCAATAATCGCTGAGTCTGCCGGTAGGAGACAGACTTAGGTAACTTTCAAACATCAAAATACTCGTATTTATGTTAATTATTCCAATATGGCGTATCCCCGCCAAAGAACGAACCGAGTGAAATACATCGGATGAGTCAAATATCTGTTTAATCAAACATTCGTCAATAAATAAACTAACAATCTTTTATATTTTCTAAAAATTCAATTCCAATTTTAAAAGCAAAGCTGACAATACATATTTAAGTAAAGTGTAGATACATAAAAAATAATGAAACAATATGTAGCTAATCATCAAATAAATATTATAAATGCGAAAGTTTGGATGGATGTCTGGATGGATGTATGGATGGATGTCTAGATGGATGTTTGTTACTCAATCACGCCCCAACGGCTAAACGGATCTGGCTGAAATTTGGCACAGAGATAGATTATAGTCTGGAATAGCACATAGGCTACTTTTTATCCCGGAAAATTAAAGAGTTCCCGCGGAAACCAAAAAACCTCAAATGGATGTTTGTTACTCAATCACGCCAGAACAGCTAAACGGATCTGGATGAAATTTGGCACAGAGATAGATTATAGTCTGGACTAACACATAGGCTACTTTTTAACCCGGAAAATTCAAGAGTTCCCGCGGGAACAACAAAACCTCGATCCACGCGTACGAAGTCGCGGGCATTAGCAGTACCCAATAAATACTCTTTTCTCTGTCCCCAGGTGCACACAGGCGTGAAGCCCTACGAGTGTCCCCAGTGCGGGAAAGCCTTCACACAATCCAACTCCATGAAGCTCCACGTGAAGACGGTACATCTGAAGATGCCCGCTCCATACAAGAGTAAGAACCGGAAAGCCAAGATCGCCGCGAGGCAGGCGAGCCGCATCGCTAACCTAATAGGTAAATATACAAGGAACTTTGATAGCGTGATTCAGACCTTCTTACATTGAGTTGGGATTTCTTCATATTATGTTCTGCGTTCAGTGTTCTGTGATGAAAACTGCGATAGCGCGATTCAGACCCTGTTACTTAGGATTTTTTTTAATACTACCGGTGGCGCCATCTATTAGCATTTAGTGTGAAAGTGTAGACCGCCATAGGCGAAACGCGTCGCTAACATATTCCTAAAGAACTTTTTATTTTTAAATTTATCAAGGTCCAAATTTTACAATACACATAGTTTAGTACACATTGAAGAAACCATAGAGGACTTCAATGTACTTAGCGTCTGCGCCTAGTGGTAACCTTACAGGCTTCGACTTCGATAGCGCGATTCAGACCCTGTTACTTAGTTGGGATATTTTCTACGTATGCTACGAAAGCAACGAAAAGCATAAATTTTCTATTTACATCATAATATAGTAAAAATATTTTAAATAATTTTAAACTTACTACCCCTTTTCCGCATGAACGCCTAGAGGTATTAAATTGAAATTAAAATAGATATGTGGAATAAAATACCATAACAATTACTTATGTACCTTTTTTTTTTTTTTTTTTATCGCTGGAAAATGCGTTTAGGCATTCCTCCCGGAATCAAGGCAGTGTAAACTGCAACACTTCCGAGAGGGTATGTGGGACTCACTGGGACTCCAGAATACCCACTAAAACCCAGCGGCGCTCCTGCGCATCGCTTTAAGGCTGGGTTACGGGAACACTTGCGCAATCATCCGCGACCCAGCCAGCGACATCCGCCCAGGCGGATCCTCCCCCGAGGGCATGCTGCCCCGACTCCCCCTTGCATTCCTCCGCGACTGAGGCTCGACGGGCGACAACGACGACGACGACGGGTCGGCCGCCCGGAGCCCTCGTCAGGGTGGAAGTCTCCCGGAAGCGGAAGCGTTCCCGCCCCCTTCGGTTATTTTTTAACGAGGTTTTCTTCCTCGCGGTGCCGCTTCCGGCAACTACCGGGCGTTCCCGCCCCCCGCCCCCCTGGGTTCCTCCACTGTGCCCTCAGCTAATCAGAGGGACACGCGGAGAACCTCCCCCACCCCCCGCCAGGTTATTAGCCATGGCTAACAATATCCCATAGCGAGAAATTATTAGCCATGTTACCAGGGTGCACCGGCCCAAGCACTGCCCTTCCCTCCGGACGTATCCAGATTCCAGAAGGACTAGCAGCGCCTGCCATATTGTTTTTTTTTTTGCCTCGGTGCGCGAGGCAAAAAAAAAACAATATGGCAATAGGCACGATGACACTAACCAAGAATCAATGAAATTATGAATTTATCTAATGAAATAGGATTCATGGATTATAAAACACGTATTTATTTTTCTATTTCGAGTGAGATTGCTATGTATTTTGATAAAATAAAACTATAAAATACAGCAATACGCCATATTGGTTAAAACACCAAGAAGCGAATGACGTCACAATTGTTTGTTTTCGAGCTCGACAATCACACTATTGTTTACTGCACACTGCACAGAGTACATTGGTAAAAACAATAGTGACATCACAAACGACGCCATGACACCGCAGAACGTTTTGGCGTGAATTTTAAAATTTAAATTTCAAATGCCAATTTTATCTACCAAACTTTATTTTTCTGCTGAAATGAGATATTTTTTCGAAATAGTAGATACTTCCAAACATAATCTGACCATTTTTCAAAATCAGTCATCATGCCTATTAAATAATTTCGTTTCCATATAATATTTATCAAATTTTAGTATTTGGTGTTCAAGAACAGGATATAATTCAATTAATTGATCAAGTTTCAGGCTCATCATTTCAGAAAATTTACGAGTTCAGGGGTCAACTTTGGACGTTAGAAAATCTCCACTTTGAAAGCCCCCCATTTCGTCAATTTTAGGGGAAAAATTTAAAAAAATATATGTTTGGACTCTATTCCTAAATATCTTTAAAATGATATACTGCAACCCTATGTAACGCTATAAAAATATATTTTCTTCTATGAGAGCCCCCCTGAAATAAAGATTTTTATTACTTTTTAAGCCATATTCGGCTGGAGGCCATCGGTTTATATATCGTCAGTACTTTTATAAAAACTCGTATCTCAGTTTTTTTCAAAATTGTCGTTACCAAGTTAAAAAAAAAAAAAAAATTATGCTTTAGTGCGTTAAACACGTAACTCTTTCATACCACAGACAATAGAATTAGTTTTCAGGCGGAAATATCGTAACTCCATATTTAAGTTTTTTTATTTCAATAATCTCGTATCCCCGAGATACGAGTTTTTTTTAAATTTGGTCTGGGGCATAACCAGAGACAAAACCACGTAAATAGCTGTCAATGTCAAGTATTATTGTTCTACAATCCGTAACGCTCTTATTCCATACTAACATTATAAATGCGAAGTGTGTCAGTCTGTCTGCTACGCTCTTCCGGCCCATCTTTTCAACCGATTTTGCTGAAATTTAGTATGGAGGTATGTTATATCCCAGGGAAGGACATAGGCTACTTTTTATCCCGGAAATTAAGGAGTTCCCGCGGAAATCAAAAAACCTTAATCCACGCGGACTAAGTCGCGGGCAACATCTAGTTATTTATAATTAGATCTATTAAAGTGAAGTTCCCGCGGTAAATATGTATTGTGGAGTCTAGTTATGGCAATGACAGAGGCCGCAAAGGAAGCTCTACACATAAAACAACTTTTAGAAGATATTGGAGTGGCTAAACAAACTGTGCCAATCTATAATGATAATTTGGCTGCACAGAAGTTAGCCAACAATTTGATGACTGGAAAAAGGTCCAAGCATATAAGCATAAGGGAACATTTTTTAAGGGGCTGTGTCCAAAAGAAACTGTTAACGATCCATTACATGGAGGCAGATCTTTAAACATTACCACAACCAAAGTTAATAAATCTGCTCAAGATGATAGGAGCCACTCCAGACCTTGGGATAGACCCAGATCATCGTGAGGGGGAGTGTCATAGATAATAGTTTAATGTTTTTATGAAAAGACTAGCGGACGCCCGCGACTTCGTTTGTGTGGCTTAAGTTTTTCAATTCCCACAGGCACTCCTTAATTTTCCGGGATAAAATAAATCATGTCACTCTCTAGGTCCTCATCTATACCCAAGAAATCACGTCGAACTGTTGCTCTGTTGCGGCGTGATTGAAAGACAAACTCTCTATTTCAAGTCCTTGAGAACTTTAAATAGAGAGTTTGTCACGTATGTCACGTAAATGTGAAACACGTATTTTTTTTATTTTAAACCAGATGCCCAAATACTAATACTTTAATGGCTATAACTTGAAAAATGAATAGAGGTAAAATTTTGAAAAACTGTGACACACGTATTTTTTTATTTTTTACCGAAAGCTAAAATACCAAGTTTCGTTGATATAACTTGAAAAATATCTTGAGAAAAGAGGCCTTTCATACCAACTTTCATCCCCTATTTCTACCCTTTGGGGGCGAATTTTCATAAACTGTAAAACACGTATTTCTTCATTTTTAACCCACAGCTCATAGTTTCATGCCAAGTTTCATGGTTATAACTTGAAAAACGTTGGACTTTCATACAAACTTTCAACCCATATTTAACCCCTTTGGGGGTGAAATTTCGAAAAACCCTTTCTTAGTGAATACCTAGTCTTCACAAAGAACACACTCTCCAAATTTCATGTCTCTAGGACCAGCGGTTTGGGCTGTGTGTTGATAATATAAGTCAGTCAGTCAGTCAGGACTTTGAATTTTATATACATATATAGATAATGAGTTCATACAAAAAACTCTTAACTAATAGAAAGAAATCTGAGATAAGTGGCACAATATCGTATCTCAAGTAAAACATGAATAAAAAAAAATTGGTAACGCTCTAGGGCGTTACCTAGTCTAATTTTAATTGTCCTATTTCAACTCAATTCAGTCCTGGTTAAATATATTTGTAATTCCCACAACCGAATTTTCTAGCAGTTTTTATGAGCTCCTGTAAAGTTACGCATTTTTAGTTACGATTTTTTGTAAAAGTACCGACGATATATAATATTTAAATTTGAAGTAATTACGTTCAGTAATTCTGAGGTTATAAGGCTCTGACAGACGGACGGACGGACGGACGGACAAGTGCAAATTCAAAGGGAATCAAAACCTACAGGGTACTTCCCGTGTACTCAGAATCTTGAAACTTGGTACGGAGCAACGTCTTATAGCACAGATATAGGAAGAATTGCGAAAAAAATTTTTTAGTTACATCATATAATAAAAATATTTTTATGCAAATTTTCGACACTCGCAAGGGAATCAAAACCTATAGGCTACTTCCCGTGAACTCAGAATCTTGAAACTTGGTACGAAGCAACGTCTTATAGCACAAATAAAGGAAAAATTGCGAAAAGCATAAATTTTGAGTTACATCATATAATAAAAATATTTTTGATAATTTAAAACTTACTACCCCATTCCGCCTGAACGCGTAGAGGTATTAAATTGAAAATAAAATAGATAAGTGGAATAAAAATACTATAACTTTTAATTATATTCCTACAGGTTTGTACGGAACCCTCGGTGCGCGAGTTCGACTCGCACTTGGCCGATTTTTTTTTCTTTCAATTCAATCAATATTTATTTATTCAATTTATGTACACAGTACAATTATTGACTTCCATAACTTATAAAACATGATGGTGATAATCAATTAGACTATCTTAAAACTAAAGCTACAAGCGTTCCAAGCACGCTCTGGTCTGAGAAGAGCCCCACAACAATCTAATTAAATGTTATTGATTAATTATTAATCCAATTAGTAGATTAATAATTTATTAATTAACAATTAGATTAATACATAATTGCTGCTTTAATTTATGTTGCCTTGTTTTTGTCCCAGTGAATTCATTGCCCGTGAACGACAGAGTCCAAGAGGGTCCAGAGTCAGCTGAGGAGGACACAGGAGTGTATCAGAGGGGAACTCAGATCAAAGTGGAGCCTCAGGGGGAGGAGGAGCAGGAGCAGGGGGAGGTGTACCAGGTGAGCACAGTATGGAATAGCTAGCTGATGCCTGTGTTTTAATCCGTGTGGATTGAGGTTTTTTGGCTCCCGCGGGAACTTTAATTTTCCGTTATAAAAAGAAGTGTATGTCCTTCCCCAGGATACAACCTACCCACAGGGGTATCAAATTTCTTCCAAATCGATTAAACGGATTAGTCGTGAAAGCGTAGCGAACAGACAGACACACTTTCGCATTAATAATATTAATATGGATTAGATTTTAGTATATTAGTGTTTATGTCACCGTAAGATTGTAAAAACCGTTTCATTATAATCTAACTCGCGATATTGTAAACTGTCGAAAGATTGTGAACCGTTCAATGTTCTGAGTGTCAATTTTTAAAATATTCATTGTATTTACGTTTTCTTGTCTCTTTCTTGTAGGTTAGGTGCGGCCGGGCACTTAGGTTTTATTGGGTTAATAAACAGATTAGTACAATCTACCGAAAAATAATGCGTTATATTGTAATCTTTCGACAGTTTACAATATCGCGAGTTAGATTATAATCTAACGGTTTTTACGATCTTACGGTGACATTTACAATGTTAAACTAACAATAAAAAAAGAGCAACTGCTGAGTTTCTTGCCGGCTCTTCTCAGTAGAACTGCTTTCCGAACAGGTGGTAGAGTCAAAACATAACGTAACATTAGAGACACCTGTATGTCCTACATGTTTTGTATAAATTGAGCATAATAAATTTTGAAAATATATTAAGTTATTTGCTCTCAGATGTACCGAGATGGGCAATCGGATGTTTACGGCGCGAGCGGAGTGAAAGTGGAAATCACTGAGGTGCCGATGTATGGTGAGGAAGATATGGAGGACTCGGAAATTGTCTACGAGGAGGTGTACGAAATGGAGGATTAGTTTGATAAATGATGATGATTTACTGCCTCGTATTTCTAGTGGTTAGCATGTTCGACTGCGGCCGACGAGGTCCCGGGTTCGAATCCCGGGTCGGGCCAGTACATATTGGGTTTTTTTGACCAGAAATTCTCAGTACTAACCCGGAGTTAGGAAGTCAGAAGTATGGGTTTAATATAACTGCCGTACCCCTAACAAGTTAGCCTGCTACCATCTTAGACTGCATCATCACTTATCATCAGGTGAGATTGCAGTCAAGGGCTAACTTGTAGTGGAATAAAAAAATATATAGAACTCTTGGGTATCTTGGTTTGCTCATAATGTTTCTAAAAAAAGCAAGAGATAGTTAAAAGTTGCGTGCCCGGGTATCAAACCTTTGACCACCTAAATGGAAGGCCGGGCATCTAGCACTAGGCTATCACCACCACCGCTTTCATTAGATAATTCAGATTTAAATTAAGTATGTACATTGTAAATAGATAAGTATAATTATTATTATAAATTAATTTATGATTTTAAATTACAAACATTTTAATTTTAATAAAAAATCATTTAAATTGTATTTTTAAAAGTGAGTTTTATTGATAGGTCTGCCCTCCCATCTTTTCTAATACATTTTAGAAAATTTCGAGTACATCATAGTGTGTCTGTCTGTCTGCTACGCTTTCAAGGGCCATCTGTTCAGCCAATTTTGATGACATTTGGTATGGGATAATAGTTTGTACTTTTTATCCCGGAAAATTAAGGAGTTCCCCGGGAATTGAAAAAAATTTATTTACGCGAGCGATGTCGCGGACATCATCTAGTATTATAAATGTGAAAGTATGTATGTCAGTTACTGCTTCACGCCTCAACGTCTAAACCGATTTTGCTGAAATTTAGAATGGAGGTAGCTTATACTCTGAAGTAACACCAGTTACATTTTATCAACCAACAAATATACGTATAGTCTATGCAATAGGCCAATTAACTAACAAACAAACACACTTTCGCATTTATAATATTAGTATGATGATTTCAAAGTTTATAGCAACTAACATAATATTATGGAACTCAGCGTGTTTTGACTTGCACTTGACCAGTTTCCCTACTCCGGCATCGAACTCGAAACCTCACGATCCACAGCGGGACAATCTTACCATTAAACCACCGTAGCGAATCATTTAGTTATTGTGTAAGAAGTTTAATATCGTGTGTTGAAATACTTAAGTCGGCACCTGAGTAGGTCGCGGCCGACGAGTGAGGTCGCCCGGTCCACTAATGATGTGGAATGTCGATGGTTTGTGTCACGAACTTAAAATATCGACTATCACCTTTAAATCTTACCTCCCTTTTTAATTCAATTTATTTATTTCAGATAGGTACACGATCCATATACAATACTAGAGGACGGCCGCGACTTCGGTCGCGTGGCTTAAGTTTTTTAATTCCGGCCTAAAAAGACGCCTCTGTCACTCTCCAAGTTACCACCTTTACCTACCCATGCAAAAATCACGTCGATCCGTTGCTCTGTTGCGGCGTGATTGAAGGCCAAACTGTCTATTTGACCTCCTTGGGGGATAGAACAAGAACTGAATCCGTATTACATCATTAGTGGAAACCCAAATACCGAGTTTCATGGGTATAGCAGCTTGAAAAACGACGGACTTTCATACAAACTTTCAACCTCTATTTAACCCCATTGAGGGTGGAATTTTAAAAAATTTGAAACTCATCCTTCTGTGTTTTTACCAAAAGCCAAAATACCAAGTTTAAGATTTAACTTGAAAAATCTCTTGTTAAATAAAGAACTACCCTATTTCAATCCTATTTATTTATTTTAACCCAAAAGCCCAAATACCAACTTTCATAGCTATAACTTGAAAAATAAAGGACTTTCATATCTACTTTCACCCCCTATTTCACCCCTTTGGGGGTCGAATTTTCAAAAACTGAAATACGTCTTTCTTCATTTTCAATCCGCAACTCATATACCAAGTTTCATGGCTAGAACTTGAAAAATGAAGGACTTTCATATAAACTTTCAACCTATTTCACCCCTTTGGGGGTAGAATTTTCAGAAACCGTGAAACACGTATTTCTTAATTTTTTACCGGTAGCTCATAAACCAAGTTTCATGGATATAACTTTAGAAATGACGGACTTTCATCCAAATTTTCAACCCCTATTTCATCCCCTTAGTGGTGGAATTTTGAAAAATCCTTCCATATTGAGCGCCTACGTCATAAAAGGAACGTACTGTCAAAATTTCAAGTTTCTAACTCAGTCAGTCAGTCAGGACTTTGAATTTTATATATATATAGATTATGTCAATTATTATTAAATTACCTGCTCTTGCCCGCGACTCCGTCTGCGTCGATTAAGTTTTTTTTTAATTTCTGGGGAATTTCTTAATTTTATGTATGTCCTTTCTCGGGATGTAACCTATACGGCCTACCTCTTTACCAAATTTCATCAAAATCGGTTGTAAAAATAGGCCGTTAAATCGTAATAGACGGATAAACATACACACTTTCACTAATAAAAGCCATAAAACAAAATAAGAAGTAGCTAGTAATACACTACTCTGACGCATTGTATAGTGACGTCGATATGTTTATGACACGTCACGGTGCGTCAGAGTCGTGTACGAGTCGTAGTGTGTTTTTAACTTTATGAATGGAATAGCAATATGTTATGAGATTGACAGCAGCATCGAAAAAAATACTTCTATCGATATCGATAATTTGAATAAAATACAACACTAGTATACGATCCAAGTGTACAATTGAAATCGAACAGTTCGATTAAGTTCTCTCTTCCGAAAGCTCATTTTTGGTGATCATTTTTTATTTAGGTGCTAATTATTTTTAGTTTTTGTTTGGAATTTAACGAAGTTTATTTATTAGGTAGCGTATAACTTGGTATGTAATTACCTATTTACTTAATTTTGGTACAGTTTTCTTTACAAAAGTAGGTAAGTACCTACCTACTTAAGTACTAATCTATACTTTCATACTAATATTATAAATGCGAAAGTGTATCTGTCTGTCTGCTACGCTTTCACAGCGCAACCGTTCAACCGATTTTGATGAAATTTGGTACAGGCGTACAGGAATGCCTTGTATCCCAGGAAAGGACATAGACTACATTTAATCCCGGAAAATCAAGGAGTTCCCGCGGGAATCAAAAAAAATCCTTAATTCACGCGGACGAAGTCGCGGGCATCAGCTAGTTGTGTCATAATCAGTTCAGTAATTTTAACTTGACAAGTTTCTAAAGCGAAATATCTATGAATCGGTGTAGCCCAGACCAGTGGGATTCCCGCGGGAACTCTAATTTTCCGGGATAATTTAAAGATAAATTGTCCTTACCCGGGATACAAACTATCCCTATACCAAATTTCATCAAAATCGGTTGAACAGGTGGGCCGTGAAAGTGGGAAGGTGGGCGAAGCAGACGGGCGGACACACTTTCGCATTTATAATATTAGTATATTATGGATTATGAATGCGTTTGAAATCTATACTTAGAATATAGGTGACTATGTTAATTTCTTTTCTAGATATAAAATGGATCCAAACGAAACGTTTAGCGGCCCAGAACTGAACTCCACAGCCGGGGTTCGACTTGTTGTGGTAAATAAATTATAGTAATATTACAAAGATGCGATAATTTTCTATCTGTTTACTGTACTGATAATTACTGTCTGTTTGTCCTTCAATCACGCGGCAACGTTTTTTTTAAAGAGCTACCACTGAGTTTATTGCTGGCTCTTCTCGGTAGGAAGGAATGGCTTTCAGAACCGGTGGTAGATTCACTCAACGATTCAAAGGCACTCGAAAAAGTTTTTTTAACGCCACTACAAGTTAGCCCTTGATTGCGATCTCACCTGATGGTAAGTGATGCAGTCTAAGATGGTAGCGGGCTAACCTGTTAGGGGCATTGAAGGTATATTAAACCCATACCTACCCCTATTCGGTTTATACACGGCAACGTACCGGAACGGCACGTTTTTGACGGTAGCTGGTCCTTTTGGTAATCGAGCCTTGAACCGCTTTAACGGCCAGAGATCAAATATATACCTATCTAAGTATATTATACTTGTAGGTAAGTTCGTAGTTAAGATTTCCTTAAGTAGATGTTGCCAAATAATGTATGTATACCAATTTTGTTTGTTTGTTTATTGGTTTGTCCTTCAATCACGATGCAATAGAGCAACGGATCGACGTGATTTTTTGCACGATAGCTGCCATAGGCTACTTTTTATCCCGGTAAATTGAGGATTTCCCGTGGGAATTAAAAAATCTTATTTCTCGCGGACGATACAGGACATCAAATGTACAAGAAGTTTGCGGTTCATAGTTTAACGTGGTTTTTTTCACAGTTGAACCTGCCAGAAGACGAGGGTGAAGGACTAGGGTTTCGCCTCACTAGAACCTTATGGGATCCATATCCCTGGGTGAGTCTACCTACCTTCATCTCTACAGATCTCTACAATAGTGTCCAAATTGGTAGAGTCAAACAGGACGTAACATAATATATTGTTTGTGATTTGGAAGATTTGTGTGATGTGATGAATATCGCAAGCTACAAGTGCAGGATACACACTGTACCACATATATTTACCTGCTGTGGCGGATTATAGCGAATTAAATGCTAGTTCTTTCACTAAAATTTCAACTTTCTACTTATTACGGTTCAAAAGATACACCCCGCTGACAGACGGACGGACGGACAGCGGAGGCTTATTAATAGGTTCCCGTTGGCACTAATACCTAATATTTATTTATAGGATGTCATTATTTCAGATTCACGAGGTGACTCTAGAGTCGAGAGCTGATATCGCCGGGTTAAGAGCGGGCGATTGTTTACTACAAGCGGATGGCAGAGACTTGCTTGGACTATCAGTAAGTTAGAATAATAATTAGGTAATAAGCAACTCAAAATTAATCGGGGATCAAAACCGGAATCAGAGACAAGTAACTAGGATAACCGGAATCTTTAAAAAAATAAAAATATTTTATCTGTATTTTCGGAAATCGATTTTAACTTATCGATTCTACTTACCTATTGTTCTAGTAAGGGTGAATATCCACGATGCGATGTAATACAAACTGCAGCGAAAGTTATTAATATAGTTTTGGTAATAACAAATTCTAATAACCGCTAGATTATAAAATCAGTATTTATATTATAGTAATAAATCTAATTATATAAAATCAAAAATTTCGTATATTATAAATGTTCTACAGTTAAATGAAAAATTGAGCCACGTAAGTAAATCGAGTGCAACTTCTTTAGCACCGTTGCGATTTGAAAATTCGATGAAACGAAAAGGCGACACCAAAAATAGACAAACATATCCATAAATAGGATTTAGCCTGCGAGAGAATGAGATAGGATACAAGTTATATTTATCTCATTCTCCCGAAGGATACTTCTGAAGTTTCACTTCTGCCGTATGTGAATTGCACACACACACTTTTTTTCAGATTGGAAAAGTAGCTGGTCTGATAAGAGGTGACGGCGATGGGCATGGAGTGTCTTTACTTGTTTGGAACTGCGGCGTCGATCCCAGAGACGATCCCGAGGTTTAAAGCTATACATTACATATTATATTACTTCATATCATAAATTAATATACTTCTAATTAATAAGAATTAATTTTAAAAAAATAGAAGATACCTTTTTATATTATATGTTTTTATCTGGCTTTACAGCTGCTATGGAGCTGCGGCGGAGGATCCCGTGGAGAGAAGTCGAGACGCGCTCTCGCGGGCGTAGTGAAAGCTCTGTCTTGTTGTGTTTGCGCTGCCACAGCGACTAAAGCGCTTAACTGTGCACGCTCACATTTGTATTGCGAAGGTGCGATTTGACCCTTGTTTTTTAATTTTGCTCTAAATTTTAATCGTTATTGTAATACCTAATGGCTAAACTGTTAATTACTTCGTGTAATAGCGTCAGGCCCCAGGGGCTAGCTTTTGATATATTTTTATTGAATTAACTTAAGTCCAAATATATTAAAACTAGAGGACGCCCGCGACTTCGTTCGCGTAGCTAAAGGTTTTTAATTCCCAAAGGCACGCCTTAATTTTCCGGGCTAAAAAGAAGCCTGTGTCACTCTCCAAGTACCCAATTATACTCGTGCAAAAAATCACGTCGATCCGTTGCTCTGTTGCGGTGTGATTGAAGGACACTCTCTATTTGACGTGTTTGGGGATAGAAAACTCAAAAATGGTTAAATCCGTATTTCATCATTAGCAGAAGCCCAAATACCAAGTTTCATGGCTGTATAAGTATAGCAGCTTGAAAAACGACGGACTTTCATACAAACTTTCAACCTCTATTTTACCCCTTTGGGGGTAGAATTTTGAAAAACTGTGACAAACATTCTTCTTAATTTTTTACCGAAAGCCCAAATACCAAGTTTCGTTGATATAACTTAAAAAATATCTTGAGAAATGAAGGTCTTTCATTTCAATTTTCATCCCCTATTTCACCCCTTTGGGGGTCGAATTTACAAAAACTATGAAACACATCTTTCTTCATTTTCAACCCGCAGCTCATATACCCAGTTTCATGGCTATAACTTGAAAAACGACGGACTTTCATACAAACTTTCAACCCCTATTTTATCCCTTTGGGGGTGGAATTTCGAAAAACCCTTTCTTAGTGGATACCTAGTCTTCATAAAGAACACACTCTCCAAATTTCATGTCTCTAGGACCAGCGGTTTAGGCTGTGCGTTGATATATAAGTCAGTCAGTCACGCAGTCAGTCAGGACTTTGAATTTTATATATATGTCACCGTTAGATTGTCGTTAGATTATAATCTAACTCGCGAAACTGTAAACTGTCGAATGATTACAATATGACGGATTATTTTTCGGTAGATTGTAATCTGTTAGGTTTATTAACCCGATTGGGGCCGGGCACTACTTGATTATTTATATCGAACCCTAACCTAATCTACAAGAAAGAGACAAGAAAACGTAAATGCAATGAATATTTCAAAAATTGACACTTATAACATTGAACGGTTCACAATCTTTCGACTGTTTATAATCTATCGAAAGAAAAGCGTTAGATTACAATCTCACGGTTTTTACAATCTTATGGTGACATAATATATAGATTAACGAGGATCACGGCTTCACGGGATCAATAAATAAATTCGAATTCTCATATTTTTTCACGTACGACATGAAAAATGGAAAGCATAAGTGTATTATTTTTACTGACTTCTGCCTACTTCCTTTTTATAAACGTTTTCTCTCTAGGTTGTTGGTGTAGACTGGAACGGTGTGCATTATGCAGAGAACCATTACCACCTAAGGATTCGCCTTATTCTAGAAACTTGGTGGCTGAACAGGTTCGTTATATTGGCATATGAGTTTCAGTTCTAAAGGAATAATTAAATACAGACGGATTTTTGAACTGAAACTTCTTTAGAACCGTGATTTGAAAACAATAGGATTTAGCATGCGAGAGAATGAGATAAAATACAAGTTATGTTTATCTCATTCTTTCGTACCTATGCTACTTTTCTGAAGTTTCACTTCTGCCGCGTGTGAATTGCACACACACTTATTTTTTAAAAACGGGAGCTACTTTCTAGTCACGCCTTAAAAAAGTTTTACTCCAAAATATTAACTGTTAGCTCTGCAAAAATTTAATAGCTTTATTTATGAAATGTTTAATATATTATTCATGTTGGTAATGCAGCCGTTCCAAGCCTTTGATAGATTCACATATCGATCTATTAACATTAAGCAAGTTAAATTCAATAACAATGTTGTTTATTCTATAACATTACAGGTCTTCGAAGCCATAGCAACTGAATACGATATAAAATACACACTGAAAAGGCCTCAATCCACGTCAGCCCACACATCTCCGACCCGCTCACCCAACATATCACCCACAGCGCGCCGTAAGGGCCAATACCAACTATCAATGATGCACAAGAACCGAAAACCGACGCTACCGAATGAAAAATTCGCCTCAGATCCCAATATAAACAGATTTGATAACGGTTCAAAAACTAAAATTTCTACCAAAATGGTAGAATATCCCGCCGAAAAATGTAACTGTCAAATTAATGGCGGGAAATGTAACTGTAATACAGATAAACAATCTAGGTTGAATATACCACAGATTAATATTGAAGATACTACTTGCAGTTGTAGTTACCAGCAGTTGCAACATAAGTTAGTTGCGAGGCTAAGACAAGCCTGTTCCCTCGCTGACCTGCAGAATGTGGCTTTACAAAGCTGTACTTTGTCTAAATCTTTGAATAATATTAGCCAAAATGAAAAAAGGTAATAATGATATTATTGTTTTATTGATGATAATATGTACGATTGAATTACGGTAACGGGTCACGACCCTCAGCCATGAGGAACATGATGCAGTGGCCTGTGAGATTGATATTTGATAAACATAACCCTTTTACTTTTATTATTTTCAGTCATGACGATGGACAACATAGCAACTCAATGGATAATCTAAAAAATACAGGTTGGACTTTCCTATTTGTATTACAACAAAAAAATTGACAAATCTTGAACTAACTCACAAATTACTTATGTTCTTTATTTCATGTAGTTCAACCTGTAACTCTTATGCCTCTTGCGTTATAAAACTCCCCGGTTCGGAGAGCAAATTTTCAACAGAAAAGAGTCAGAAAACTCTTGCTTTTTACAAACAAATTTTTATAATTGATTTTGACGACTTCCTTTTTTTTCAGATGCACCGGTATTCGTGCTATCTCCACCACCCATATATCTCGTGGCTTGTGAACATAGTAAATAATTGTACTATATTGTTAAATATAATTTTAAGTGTCGCCAACATTGTATTTAGTTACTATTTCATGAAACCATTAAATATTTTTGCGATAAAATAACTTTTGTTATACCAAAACTTAGAATCTATACTAATCCATACGTCTTATTATTATTATACTAGTGGTTCGCCCCGAACTGAGACCTCGCGGCGCCATCTATTGACATCATTGTGAAGTTCTGTTGTAAATAATAGGCTCATTAAAGTGCCATACACGGTCGAAGGCCTTCTCTTCCTCGATATCGAGAAGGCCTTCGACCGTGTATGGCACGATGGACTCCTGGCGAAACTTCTCTCGACCACCCTACCAACCGCGATCGTGCGGCTGGTAGCTTCGTTCCTGGAGGGCAGGTCCTTCAGAGCAACCGTAGAGGGCGCGGAGTCCCAACCGCGCCCGATACGGGCCGGAGTGCCTCAGGGTAGCTGCTTGTCCCCGTGTCTGTACGCGGTGTACACGGATGACATCCCTACCCTCGCCGACCATCTGCGCGAGGGGGAGGAAGACGTGCTGTTGTCACTCTACGCCGACGACAGCGCGTACTTCGCGTCGTCGTACCATCAAATCGTCGCTACGAATCGCATGCAACGTCTGCTAGACTTACTTCCGGAGTGGCTGGACAAGTGGAAAATGGCCGTCAACGTGGGGAAGACGGCCGCCATCCTGTTCGGCGCCCGGAAGCACATGCGTCAGCTCCAATTGCGAGGCCAGGATATGTCCTGGCCTCGCAATTGGAGCTGACGCAGTATGTGACGCAGTGAGTGGCAGACTTCGGTGCGCTACTTGGGGTGTCACATCGACGCCGGCCTGGCCATGGTTCCCATGATTAATCATGTAGTGAACCACGCCACGGCTGCCGCGTCGATGTTGCACCAGGTCCTCACCTCAAGCCTCTCACCAAAGACCAAGCTCCGGATCTACGGAGCCTATGTCCGCTCGCGGCTGACGTACGCGGCTCCCGCCTGGTATGCGCTTTGTTCTGCATACCAGAAGAGCCGCCTCCAAGTCCGGCAGAACAAGTGCCTGCGCTTAATCGTGGGAGCTCCGAGGTACGTGAGGAATGACGTGATCCACCGCGACCTCAAGACGCCCACCGTAGAGGAGTACGTCCGAACACTCGCGCGGCGCATGTTTGCGCGCGCGGACAACGGACCGTACGAGCACCTCCACGGGATCGCACCACCGACCACCCGACCTCCGACCGGGCGTCCACTACCTCGTGAGCTCCTACGATCACCATCACATGCGCGGCATGCAGGCGATCGTAGCGACGACGACGACGCGACATTCACCGGATTAGACACTGACTCCGCTCGCGACGGGTACCCTATCGCCCGTAGCGCGGAGCCCACCGGCTCTGACACCGTCTCGGTGCGCGAGAGCGACCCCATAGCTCGCAGCGCCGAGACACCTGGACATGACACGGGTCCTGCACGCGGAGGTGACGACGTCACCCGCAGTGCGGACCCAACCACTGAAACGACATCAAGCCTAGGGGCCCGTAGCCTTCAAGGCAGGCCCTAGCCGACGAAACTGGCTACAAGAAAATCACCGTGGTACAACGTTACCCCGCGCCCCGCCCGGGTAATGAAGCCAGGCCTCGAAGCCCGTACCCCCGCTTGGCCCTCACGGGCCAACCGGAGAATACCCCTGCTGCTGCTCATTAAAAATTAAATAATTTCGTTTCCATATAATATTTATCTAATTTTAGTATTTGTTGTTCAAGTAGGTACAGGATATAATTCAAATAATTGAACAAGTTTCCGACTCAGCCTTTCAGAAAGTATTGTAATAGTTAACTTTGATCATTAGCGCCATCTATTGACACAATTGTGAAGTTCTGTTGTAAATACTAAGGCTCATTAATAATTAAATAATTTCGTTTCCATATAATATTTATCTTATTTTAGTATTTGTTGTTCAAGTACAGGATATGAGTCAAATAATTGATCAAGTTTCAGGCTCAGCATTTCAGTAAATTTAGAGTTCTGAGGTCAACTTTGGACGTTAGAAATTCTCCACTTTGAGAACTCCCCATTTCGTCAATTATAGGGGAAAAATTAAAAAAAATATATTTTTGGACTTTATTCAAAAATATTTACATTAAAATGAAATACCGCAACCCTTTGTAACGCTATAAAAATATTTTTTCTTCATATTCGCTTCTATGAGAGCCCCCCTGAAATAAAGATTTTTTTCTTCCCACCATCTCGGAAAGAGTATTTTTCATCTTCGATATCTGAATGCAAAAGCCGTTATTATCCTCTTGAGGATAAAGTAAATTGAATATAGAACATCGTGTGCACGTTAGTAAATATCACTCGTCTATGAAGTTTGTGAATTCAAAACATCATTAAAACCTATTTACTTCTACCTCTATGGTGCCGAATTTCCATACAACCTTTTTTAATTTGTTACAAACTCACACTCGTAACCTTCTTGGTGTACTTTTTTAATTTGCTTTGCGCGCACCATTTTCTTTCACGTCATGTCATTTCCTCGCTGAGGTGGGATGAAAAGTTACGTGTTGCACTCGAGTGAAAAGATTTTTCGCCTCGTGCTCTTTTGATTCCCTGGCTGACGCTCAGGATTCTAATTTTTGACCCCTCGCTGCGCTCGTGATTCAATTTTAGAATCCTTCGCTAGCTCGGTCATCAAAATTGAGCACGCGGTTAAAAAACAACTTTTCACTCTTGTATAACAAATAACTATTATAACTTTATAAGCCATATTCGGCGGGAGGCCATCGGTAATACATCGGTAATACATAATTTTTAAATTTGAAGTAATTACGTTCAGTAATTCAGAAGTAATAAGGCTCTGACAGACGGACGGACGGACAAGTGCAAATTCACTCAAGTAGACTCAGAGACCTTCGCTTCGCTCGGTCGATGAATGCGAAAATGTCTGTATGTATTTGTCATTTTTTATGGCTTAGCAATAATGGAAGTGATGGTACCGATTCACAAATGTCACATCGCTAAACTAAACTAAATTTTAAACTCTCTTATTTGGTTTCTCTATCTCCATATGCTATTCTGTATATGCCTCCATCTAAATTTAAAATCGCTAAAATTCTCTCTAAAGGTGAAGTCTAAGTTGAATTGCGAGTGTTACCATATACAGAAACAAAAATTGCACAATTTGTCTTTGTTTTTTGCACAATAATCGTAATAATACTTTTTGCGACTAAAATCGAATTAGATGCCTTTTTAGATGAATAAAATTTATTTTATATTCATAAATTTAATGTTCCTTGCACCACAACGTAATAAACTGCCTAAAAGAAACATTTTGTCAATGCTACTTAGGCAGATTCCTAGTTCCATGATGCTACGATATACTACCTCTATGTTTATTCGTCTGTCTCTGTGGCTCAGTTGTCACTTGTCGATCGTGGACCGTTGTCTTTGGTACATAACTTGTTTGTTTTTATTTCGATTTCGAGTTTTCAAAACCTTGGAATTAATCCCCAAGCCCGTTAAAGAGCGAATTAAAAGCAAATATAACTTCGTAGAAAAATTCCATCCTAAAAATTAAGTTAAAACCTAGGCGTAGAACAATACGCCTCCATGGATGTCCCCGGCCACCCTAATAACTTGGTGGCAAGCGTATGAAAGTAAAAGGCTACTAAAGGAAGCAATTGATACTGCATCGGAAACTATGGCTGCTGCAACGGCAGACTTCCAGGGAGTTGAATCACCTTCACCGGCTTTCGTCTATCTTCCGTTCTGATTACAAAGTGAAGTCCAGTGTTTGTGAACCACGTACCGTATAATATCCTAACTGACGCCTGAATCTCTACAAGTTTAGGCAAGTAAGATTAATTGTCGTGAACATAAAAGACAGGTAGATTTACCGAAATAGTGAGAGTGAGATACCTACTTAATTGAGCTACACGTTATATTGGTCAGTCATATCTCAATAATTACTCGAGATTTACAATTTGTTTTTGTTTTGTTACATATCTATCTTACCCGTTTTATACTACCTACAATCTACGCGAATCTGTGTCGTTTAATCGTATCGTATCGCCGTAAGTGGCACGTAAGGCTTAAGAATAAACTACCTGTGTGGCTTAGAATCATATTAGTTTTATTTGAAACCCCCCTGCATAGACTAGGATCCTAGTAGGTAAATCCTGTGTGACCCAGGTTTGTGCAACCTGATTAGATGGGTCACACAGGCATGTACAACAAAGTGCTTGAACTCTAGTCTACCTAGACCCAGGCACTCTATTACAATAATTTTATATAACTAGCTGATGCCCGTGACTATGTCCGCATGGATTGAGGTTTTTTGGTTCCTGCAGGAACTCCTTAATTTTCCGGGAAAAAAGTAGCCTATGTGTTATTGCTGACTATAACCTATCTCTGTGCTAAATTTCATCCAGATCTGTTCAGGTGTGATTGAGTAACAAACATCCACCACCCAAACTGGCATTTATAATATTATAGTTTTAATGAGTTTACATGTAATAGCTATGTTATATTATAGTTGATGTTTAGGTTTTAGGGGATGTACCTTTAAGTGTGAGATCTATAGAGTGTACTTTGACTTTGCTTAGACTTAAGACACAGTTAAAACGAGATACATTTATGTTACTCACATAAATCCACCTCGTTTTACCTCTAAGTAAAGTCTAAGCCAAGTCAAAGTACACTATAGATTTCAAGTATGTGTCTGTATGATTGGACCTTTTAATTAACCAATTTTGATCAAATTTAGTACATAGGTAGGCTTACATCCTGGAAAGGTAATATTACTACTTTTTATCTTGGAGCATCAGTTGCCAAGGGTCCACAAGCATCATCTTATTATACCAATATGTTGATTTGAAATGAAAGAACTATGTATACATAACATTGTTATTTGCTAATGTTAATTATATAATTTATTCAATTTTATTTAGGTACCTTGTTATAAAAGAATAATACAAAAATAAAGCTTTAATTAATTTTCTTTTTATCATTTAAAGTATCTTTTAATAAATCCTTGTCTAATTATTCTTGCTTATACAAGGAAATCCACATATTTTTCTCTTCTTCTTGGAGAGAAGCCGCTCTCTTCCTGCCGCCTCAGCAGAGCCTCTGCAGCTGTGTTCTGGAGCTTGAGTTGAATATGTCACATACTTGTCTGTTAGTCTTGGATTAATTTGCCCCATGAATTAATTGGTTTTCATCGGCACTATAGCTGCAAAATACACAGAATTTTTGTAATTGGTATTTTATGAAAGGAAAGAGTTACTTGAAACACTTCAACTTGTTTATTTTGTCAGTTCAGTGATAACATATTTGACCAACGAAGCTAAGTCTCCAAGTCTACTTGAGTGAATTTGCACTTGTTAATATGTAGATATAACTGAAATACTATGTGTTACCTATTGATTTCATACTTAAATATACCTACATAATTATCATTTTTTACAATATTCTAAGTAATTTATACATAACATTATGTAGCAGTGGGTGGGGTCCTGATTTAGGCAATCTAAATAATTTTAAAAATTACTCTTCTGTCTAACCCATACCAAAGTGGTAAACTAGTTAGGTACATCTACCACTTAGGTATTGGGTAGATATAAGTATAGCTAAGTACCTAATACAAAATAGAATCAGCTTACGATTGTATTCTTTTATTGTATGGGTTCCAACTAATGCTAGGTATTAGACATACCACAGAAGAGGCAAACTGCATGAGCTGATTCCCTGTATGGTGTCTTCTCTAGTTTCTACTACAATGCTACAGACCTTTGGGTTTGCGTACCTAAACAGTAGGAAAGCAACCCTTATGGTATAACTAAGTCTGTCACAATTTGCATTGTGTTATTAACCTTAAGAATTCTACATACGATTATGAATATTACAAAATTACCTTTCGGTACGGTAGTAGCAGATGATGTGTAATTGTGTTTCATGCAGCATGAACAGCATGCAGTCTCAGCAAAGCCCTTGCAGCTGTGTTGTGATTGAATACATGTCTGTTTAATTTTTAGTCATCTTGAATTAATTAGTTTTCATCAGGACCATCTGCAAAATGCACTGAATTTTTGTATTTGATATTCTATGGCAGGTAAAGGTTACTTGAAAAAACTGAAACTTGTATATTTTGACAATTTAGTGAAAACATGCTTATTTGACCGAGTCTGAAAGGCTACTTCAGAGAATTTACACTTGTTCTTTAGATATAACTGAAAAACTATGTGCTAGCTACTGAAATATACCTACTTAATGAACATATTTTATATTATTATGTTGCAGTGGGTTTACGCAATCTAAATAATTTTAAAAATTTATCTTCTGCCTAACCTTTACTAAAGTAATGTTCCTAAACTAGTTAGGTACATCTACCACTTTGTAGTTTGGGTAGATAAAGGTATAGCTAAGTACCTAATACAAAAGGAATTAGCAGATTGTATTCTTATCTACTCTATGGGTTCCAACTACCTAGTACCTACCACAGAAAAGGCAAACAGTGTGGGCTCTCTGTATGGCGTCTTCCCTAGTTTATTTTGGTTTTCTTAGGAAACTCCAGAGCTACAGACCATTGGGTGTGCGTACCTAAACGGTAGGAAAGCAACCCATATGTCGCAACTATGTCCTTCTGGTCACAATTTGCATATTTTACTTATTAACCTTATAAATACTACTAACTCATATTACAAAATTTACCTTTCTCTCGATAATAACCAGAGCTGCAACAACGTATTCTTCCATTTGAATAGCTATTATAATTTTAAACACTTAGTCATAATCATAATCATAGCCTCCATTGCTGAATAAGTATTTTAACAAATATGTTGTTTTTCTTTTTACAAAATTTTTTAGTCCTTGTCCTGCGACATAGGCCTCCTCCAGAGCCTTCCAGATCTTCCTCTCCTATGCTGTACTGTGCCATGTAGCACCAGCCACCACTCTTAATCATCCTCCCATCTTTTCCTTTGCACCTTTTCCCACCCCTAGGATACCACTCGGTCACTTCCTTAGTCCATTTTCCACCACTGTCTCACACTACATCCTTCACTTTGTTGCGTTTTTTTTAGTTTTTTTTAGGTTTATTCTGCCTTTCTTTTATATGTTTATCATACTTCTCTCCATACTATGTTGACAAGTTTCTAGTTTCAGTGCGTTTGCTTTGGTAAGTGACCAAGTTTGGCATCCGTAAGTTATACACGGATGCATGTACCTATCAAATACTTTTTGATATGCACTTACTAGAAGTTCTTTACTTTTCATAATTTCCTTTAAAGACCAGTATCGTTTCATGTGAATTATTTGTTTTGTTAACTTCTTTAGTCATCTTCTTCAACATATTCTAATGCTTTTTTATTAACTTTTATAGTAATTTGGTCTTGTCATCAATTTAGTTTTCTTTGCAGGTATTCATAGTTAGACCTACCACAGCACTCTATTTGTCCAGTTGTTGTAACATTAAACACTAAAGTCGATCCAAATGCACCTAATAATTCATAGAAATTACACTTGAACTATTAAAAGAAAATAACTTTTTGTGAAAATTCGTGTTTATTTTGCTATAATCCGCTTCTCTAGACTTAGCGGCCACCTTCCGAGGTCCTGTCTAAAATTAGAGATAATTATCTATTTTTAGTTTGACGTTTCTTAATTTTGACGTTTAGAACGTCGATTAGAATATCATTTCGCTAAATCATCGCTAAATTGAATAGTTAGAGCTGTCAGATTTAATTTTAGGTTAGACCTGCCAAATAGGTGTTTGTCAGAATAGCAGACGTCTCTAAGTCTATTATAAGCGATTCTAACTTTAGAGAAATGCAGTCTGAATTGGCACCATTGGCGAACCAACATAGAATGTAAGTATCCTGGAGACAAATATAATTATTATTATGATACTTTTTATCGAAAAATTGAAATCAATACGTGGATGAAGAAGAAATAAATAGAAGCCATGATTACTTAAATGTTGCCTCTTGTGGCGTGCATACTTCTTTCCCTTTGACGCTGGCTGCTCATAGCTTCGAAGTCTATTTTTCAAATGTTCAAAATTCGAGGTATGCGCAACAACTGCGCTGTAAAGAAGATGGCCATTACTACACAAGCTAAAAAAAATACTTTGTGTGCACAAGCCATAATACGATAAGCATCTAGTAGGGACAGTGGGGGTACAGTGTAACACGGGGTGCAATGTAACGTTCCTCTTAAAAATTGAATTTCCAAAGTTATCGCGCTCTTTTTTTTCGACCAATACTTACCGGCATTGTAACAGTTCATCGTGAAGTTAGTCTAAGATCTCAGTCTGTCATGGTGGTCGTTTTATCGCAACAAAATAGTTTTGGGAAGTAAAAAGTTTAAATTTCTCCGTGAAAATCTTTTGTGTTTAGTGAAACAGTATAAATAATAGGTGAGTTATGTTTTCTATATAAAATATTAGCATTCTTGACGACAATTATCATTTCTTATTTACTTTCTAACCTTAAAACGATTTCGAGTAGGTAGGTTTGAATTTTTTGATACCGGTCGGGGCACAATGAAACGGGGTACAATGTAACAGCGTTTCATTGTACCCCATCTCATTATGCACATGTATTTTGTTTCAGATTGCTTAGGGGTTTGAAGATGGTGAGAAACAGAGTAAGAAAGACTCAGAAAGGGCTTCACACGGAAGAGAATATGAGAGAAGCCATAAGCCTGATATTGAATTAGTATTACCACAACCTGATTCTGCGGGTAAAACTAAACGCCAAGCAGATATCTATTCGTTTCCTGCAAAAAATTTCAAAAAATATACTTTAGGTTAATCAGATTTGAAGTTTTCTTTTAGCTTTTGGTTATTATAATCTTGATGATTGTTTAAGTTTACCTGTCTGTGGGCAATAGCTCATATATTTTGATCTCAAAGCTTTGATGTGCCTTGTGTTTCATTGTGGCCCAGATGGTGTTTCATCCTACCCCAGACCTGGAGCACAATGAAACACGGGAAGGGTTTTAAAAAAGTAGAATTAGTTTAGGTTAAGCGTAAATTTTTGAACTCACTTTTGAATACAAGTTGTAAGTCAAAGACTGATTTATTGTTCCTATAAAAAAAATTGTTGATTTATTAAACCATTAAAAAAAGAATTAAAAAAATATCTTTTTCGTTTCATTGTACCCCCACTGTCCCTACCTAGTGCTGTTAGCAACTCCTCTGCTTTGCATTTTTATTACCCGATATTCATATTGTAATGCAAATAAGAAACAATATATCTATTTTAGTGTTTAGACCTAGACGAGGCTACGAGGTGAACATATCATCACCTCACTAAGGAATTGCCTCATCTTTCATCATTGCTCTCGTCATTGCTACTTGAGCGGGTTATATGCCCCGTGTACACGTCTCATAATAACAAACAATCGACTTACAACACACAATCGTTTGTTTAGGAATCGATTTTGGTTTCTTTACTATCTGTATTCTGTCATGGATGTCAAAATCTCACTTCCTTTGTCAAGCCTTGACATTTGTCATCTCCTGTCTCATTTGTCGGGCGACGGGCGACGCCATCAGACGCCATGCTGTTTACGTTAGCATACCGAACAAATTGAAAATTAATTCATGATTCATAAACCAAATAATCGTCCAAAATGGATGCAATTACTGAAAATCATGATAGCGAGCTTAAACCCGAGTTGGAGAGCGGAAAAGCGATCTGCCGATGCTGTCTTACCACTGACAAACACATGACGAAAATAAGCAACTTTCGTGACCTTTTTATCGATTTGGCTGATATAATTGTAAGTTTTATAACTTTTAATTACATTTAGAAAACCTCTAGTTACCGAATCTTCGATCTAAAAGTCCAAAGTTTTGTATTAATAGCTAGCTAGACATGATGCCCTTGTTGATTTCGTTCGCGTTGATTTAAAGTTTGATCCCGTTGGTACTCTATTTTCCTGGATAATAAGTAGGCCTAGCCTTCTTCGGTATGCAAGCTATCTCTGCTCCAATTTTTCAACTGTTTAAACGTATGGGCAGTTTAAAGATATCAGACAGACAACATACCAGCACACATATTCAATAACACCGAAATAAATGATCATTTTATATTTTACTAGCTGATGCCCGCGACTTCGTCCGCGTGGAAAGTTTTTTGTTATTCCCGCGGGAACTCCTTAATTTTCCGGGATAAAAAGTAGCCTATGTCACTCTCCAGGTCCTCAACTATACCCATGCAAAAAATCACGTCAATCCGTTGCTCCGTTGCGGCGTGATTGAAGGACAAACCAACAAACAAAGTGACTTTCGCATTTATAACATTAGTATGATTGACATTCTGAAAATATATTGTGTACCATATTTGAAGAGACTAAATAGGCATCTTCTACTTCTAGGCAAGCACACTCCACCTTAGGCTGCACCACTACATCCAGCAAGTCTGATCACAGCACAGTGCTAGTCTATAAATTTTAAAACAAGATGATGCCTGTCACTTGTCTGTGGATTAGGTTTATTAATCCCTGCTGGAACTCTTTTATTTTCTGGGATAAAAAGCCTATGTTCTTCCCCTAGATGTCACCTACCAAATTTCGTCAAAATTAGTTTAAAAGATAGGCTGTTAAAGCAAAGCAGATAGACTCTCTATGCCAGGGGTTTTCTTGGAACAATAATTTATTGATTCTAGACAGACAGACACATTTTCACATTCATAATATTAGAATGTATGCATTACTCTTAGTATGGCTCTAAATAAATATGGATTTCATTTGATTTGCAGGTGACAGAGTCAGACGGTCTGCCACAGTGGATATGCTGGGAGTGCAATGCATTACTACGCAAGAGCGTGAAGTTCAAGCATAAGGTTTTGCGAGCTCATGCCATGCTATATGATTACCACAGCAGATGTGCTCCTGTAAGTAACTTAGTTGCACAGTAATCAAGAATCAGAACAAGAAGCTAATTCACTATAATCCGCCAAAGCAGACAAATCTATGTAGTACAGCGTGTAGCTTGCACATGTTAGAGTTGAAATTTTAACTCTTAGGTTATTACTGATTATTATCAGATGTTAGTGATCATTACCGGGACCAACAGCTTAACTTGCTCTCCAAAACAAGGATTAAACAAGAAGGCTAAATGCAGATTTCCAAATTCAGTCAGCCATTCAGGAGTCAGAGTTGCAATCGACTGATATGCATTGTCAAAACGAGGCCACTTGTCCCTTTAAGCAAACTAAAGCATGCTTGAAAATTGGTGTCCGATGAAAAACAGTCATTATAGAACATTTTTTGTTACAGTTTCCAATAGATGGCGCTGATCCAGAGCTGATAAAATATGCGAGTCCACTCCTAAGTACCTGTTCCACCCTTGCTTTTGATTCCAGTAAAAGCAAAATTGGTTACCATCCAGTTTTAGAGGTACCTATACCTTTTTATATTATATAATTACCTCCAGACTGGTTGACTGCTGCAGGGACACACTAACCACCCTGGCCCGTAGCAACAAGGTGGTTCTTCACTGGGTTCCAGGGCATATGGGTATAGCCGGCAATGAAAACGCCGATACCCTGGCTAAAACGGGCGCTAAGGTAAGGCTGATCGGACCAGAACCGGTCTGCGGTATACCTAAAAGCCTGGTGCAGCTCACCCTGCTAACCTACTGCTTCTATGAAACACTCACTCGTTGGAGAAACTTACGTGGTCTAAACCACTCAAAGGCGCTAGTCAGAACCTTCAATAAGAAGGCCGCCTCCGAGGCGCTAGCGCTCAGCAGGAAAAACCTACGCATTTTAGCACGAGCTTTAACAGGTCACTGCGCTCTTAACAGACACATGTTTAACCTTAAGCTTAGGGACACGGATATCTGCAGACTATGCCAGGAATCCTGTGAGACTCCAATGCATATTATCTGCCAATGTCCCGCTCTAATGCATAAACGAAGCATCCATCTGGGCAAACATATTATTAACCCAGAGGATGCTTCCCGTATTCCAGTCAAGAAAACGCTGCTGTTCCTGACTGAAGCAGACATTGGCGAGGAAATTTAAAAATGGAGGTCACATCACAATAGATCGGAGACGGACGCAGTGATACAGGACATAAGGGACTGAAACCTCAAAAGAAAAAGAAGAAGAAGAAGATACCTTTTTATATTACCACCTTATAAATGAAAATGAAATGATTTATTTCACGTAGGACAACTTGTGCCACTTATGATATTATATATTTTCATATATTAATTCTACAAATATTAATATAATCTATTATTGACGACCTCCCTGGCGTAGTGTTGAGCTCTGTTGTCTTAACGTGGGAGATCCCGGGTTTGATTCCCGGTAGGGTCAATTTGGGAATTTAATTTCTGAATTTTCTCTGGTCTGGTCTGGTGGGCGGCTTCGGCCCTGGCTAGTTACCACTTAACACCCTACCGGCAAAGACGTGTACCGCCAAGCGATTTAAAGTTCCGGTACGATGCCGTTTAGAAACTGCCTAGGGTTTAATATAACTGCCATACTCCTAACAGGTTAGCCCGCCTCCATCTTAGAGTGCATCGTCACTTACTATCGGGTGAGATCGCAGTCAAGGGCTAACTTGCAGTGGAATAAAAAATAAATAAATTAAAAAAACTAGATGTTGCCCATGACTTTGCGCCCATTACTTTGGGTTTATTCATATAAATTTTCCTGGATAAAAAAGAGCCTATGTCACTGACTTCTTCAATCTCCTTATATTTTACTGGACTAATTTTGATGTGGTGTTTAATACTATAGAACATAGACGAGCGTTTTTTTATTTTCATTTATATTATCTGTTTTTTTAATAATATAAAACATAGACAAGCGTTTTTTTTAATTTTTTGCTTATTTCATCTGTTTTAGCATGAGAAACCTATAGTAAAGTCAATACTAGATGACATTTTAATAATAGAAGCTGATGACACTAACATATATGCTGACACTAATGCATATGATGACCAAATATCTATTAAGGACGAGGCCGGACAATCAGACTGTGATGACAATGTTCCTTTACAAGAAATTAGGTAAGCAAATGAAAATATAAGTCAAAATCTTAGTCATGGTCATAGTCAAAACTACATGATAGTAGAATTGGAGGACACAACAGACAGTTCATAAAGGTATATGATGACCAAATATCTATTAAAGACAAGGCCACACTATCAGATTATGATGTATGATGACAATGTTTCTATACAAGAAAATAGGTAAGCAAGTCAAAATCATAGTCATAGTCAAAACTAGAGAACAAGACAATGAGGCCAATTCTGTTGTACAATATCTAAACTGGACTAATAGGACAGCTGTATTTATATTGTTATCCCCCTTTCATAATACTCCCTGCGGAAAGAGACAGCACTAAATTAGAGCTGTCATTTTAGTTTAGTTTGGGGATTGTGTTAAACAGAATTGGCAACAGTGTCACAAGTGTATTATGATAATTACTTATTAAGGATGAAACTATAAATCAAATCAAATCAAGTAAGTGCTTTTGAATCGTCGAGTGAATTACCACTGGTTCGGAATGCCTTTCCTACCGAGAAGAACCAGCAAGAAACTCGGTGGTTGCTCTTTTGAAAAAAAATACGGTCCAACAGTGATGACATTCCTTTACACGTAATTAGGAAAGTCATAGTCAAGATCTTAGTCAAAGTCAAAATCATACTTTTTATTTCAGATCAAATAAAAATGAATATGAAGCAGATTTCATACCTAAAACAGAGATAAAAGAAGAGAAGAAAGAAAGAAAAAGGAAAGTAAAGAAAAAGATGAAAACCAAAAGAAAATCAGTCAAGTTAAAAGGAGATAAATTAGAGTGAGTATAAGAATTAAAGGATAAAATAATGTTTTTATTTTTTAATTGTAAATTAGCTTAGTAGCTGATGCCCACGACTTCGTCCGCGTGGATTGAGGTTTTTTTGATTGCCGCGCGAACTCTTTAATTTTCCGGGATAAAAATTAGCCTACATGATATTCCATACTATAATCTATCTCTGTGCCAAATTTCATCCAGATCCGTACAGCCATTGTGGAGTGATTCAGTAACAAACATCCATCCAAACTTTCGCATTTATAATATTATAGTATAGTATAGTGTACAGTGTATATTGTCATGTTAAATACAACCATTATTTGAATCTGAATCTAAAAAAAAATAGTGTGCTAAGGGAAATTTCAAATAGCTAAATCGAATTCGCCTTAACTTTTTAAATGTGAATAACTGTTTTCCAGCACAGCATTCGAGGATTTTGAACCAAAGAGGAGTCTGAGGAAACCCATTGAGATAGACGAAACCAAGATTAGGATTATCAAATTGGATCCCACCGAGCAGCTCAAACAGAGAAAGGTGAGGTGTTTAGATATTTTTTTTTTTGAATAAAATGTAGCCTATGTCCTTCCCCGGGATACAACCTATCCCTGTACCTGAAAGCATAGCCGACAGACAGACAAACCGACAGGCACACTTTCGCTTTTATAATATTAGTATGGATATTGGATATAGCTACTTATTGTAATCTTTCTTTTTAAAAGAAGCAACTGTTGAGCTTCTTGCTGGCTCTTCTCGGTAGAATTTCCTTTCCGAGTCGGTGGTAGAGTCAAAACATGACGTAAAATAAGAGACACCTGTGTTTCCTTCATGTAATAAATAAATTGAGTATTATTTGTTGCAGGAAGAGACCAATAACGGCAAGCTAAAGTTCCCGTACCAGTGCCATCTGTGTTTCAAAGGCTTCAACTTCGAGCACAAACTCAAAAACCACATGTTCAAGCACAGTCCGGTGGGTATTTTTTAAAACTTTGATTGTTAATGCCAAAATTAAGTGTTAAAACTCTGCCCAAAAAAAATTACATATATTAATAAGTTACTCAAGTTAGTACTCTCTTTAGTTCGCATTGTAAGCAAGTTGTCGCAGGTTCGAATATTAGTTTTTTGTTGGATGACAACTCAATCAAATCAGAAACTCTTTATGAAACTTAACAAACTTGCATGTAACATATAGCTGTGACGTCATCAAATTTAAACACACTTTTTTCTTTAATCCATATTTTAAAATGGTTATCAAACTTAAAACTGACCTACGTGAAATAAACAAATCATTTATGACGACCTCCGTGGCGCTGGGTTGAGCGCTGTTGCCTTAACGTGCGGAGGTCCCGGTTTCGATCCCCGGCAGGGTTTGGAAATTTATAATTTCTGAATATTCCCTGGTCTGGCCTGGTGGGAGGTTTCGGGCGTGGTACTAACCACGAAAGACGTGCCACGCTACCGGCAAAGACGTGCCGCCAAGCGATTAAGCGTTCCGGTACGATGCCGTGTAGAAACCGAATAGGGGTATGGGTTTAATTATAACTGCCATGCCCCTAACAGGTTAGCCCGCTACCATCTTAGACTGCATCATCACTTACCATGATGGCAGTCAAGATCGCAGTCAAGGGCTAACTTTTAGTGTATTAAAAAAATAGTTATTTGTTATACAAGAGTGAAAAGTTGTTTTTTAACCGCGTGCTCAATTTTGATGACCGAGCAGCGAGTGGTTCAAAAATTAGAATCCTGAGCGTCAGCGAGGGAATCAAAAGAGCAAGAGGTGAAAAATCTTTTCACTCAAGTGCAACACGTAACTTTTCATCCCACCTCAGCGAGGAAATGACATGACGTGAAAGAAAATGGTGCGCGCAAAGCAAATTAAAAAAGTACACCAAGAAGGTTACGAGTGTGAGTTTTTAACAAATTAAAAAAGGTTGTATGGAAATTCGGCACCATAGAGGTAGAAGTAAATAGGTTTTAATGATGTTTTGAATTCACAAACTTCGTAGACGAGTGATATTTACTAACGTGCACACGATGTTCTAAATTCAATTTACTTTATCCTCAAGAGGATAATAACGGCTTTTGCATTTAGATATCGAAGATTAAAAATACTCTGTCCGAGATGGTGGGATGAAAAATCTATTTTATTGATTTTCAATTTTTTCCAGTCCCGTGGCCCATACAAATGCTCTCTATGCTCCATGCATCTCCCTACCGCGTACTCAGCGTCGGTACATTCACTGACGCACACTCTCCGCTACGAATGCGTCCAATGCGGCCGACGCATGCTGGACCGGTTCGCAATAGTCAACCATTACCGGTGAGATCCATATTCAATATTATACTAGCTGATGCCCGCGACTACGTCCGCGTGGATTGAGGTTTTTTTGTTTCCGCGGGAACTCCTTAGTTTTCCGGGTTAAAAATTAGCCTATGTGTTATTCCAGGCTATAATCTTACCGATCCGTTCAGCCGTTGAGACGTGATTGCGTTACAAACATCCATCCATCCAAACTTTCGCATTTATAATATTTATTTGATTGATAAATGCGAAAGTGTGTTTGTTTGTTGGTTTGTCTTCCAGTTACGCCGCAACGGAGCAACGGATCGACATGATTTTTGGCATGGGTATAGTTGAAGATCTGGAGAATGACATAGGCTTCTTTTTATACCGGTATATTAAGGAGTTCCCGCTGGAATCAAAAATACTTAAACCACGCGGACGAAGTCGCGGGCATCAGCTTGACGTTTATATTTTACAAGTCTTTGCCTGGTGGGAGGCTTCGGCCGTGGCTAGTTACCACCCTACCGGCAAAGACGTGCTGCCAAGCGATTTAAGTTTGAGTGATTTAGTTCTGTTCAGTAGTAATAGATGGCGCCACCAGTCGATTACATCGCGTGGAAGTTTTAACTTCCATTAACCCTCCTGATGTTAATATTTCAGGGTTCTTGAATAATTAGTTATTTTGCTTTTTTTTTCAGTAACTAACTAACCAAATTCCTAACTAACCTCGCGTGTAAGTTGGTACCGTCTTCAAATATTTTTTCTGCCCACAGATCCCAACACGAAGGTGTTACATCTGTGTTCACATGCCATCTCTGCGGGAAAGTGTCCAAGTGAGTTTTCACTGAAAGAGACATAGAGACAATATATTTGGTGTATTCAAAAAAGTAGTTAATTTATAGTAAAAAATATTCATTTATACAAAAAACCTGTTAATTTTCTTTCTTTGTATGTATACTAATATTATAAATGCAAAAATTTGGATGGATGGATGTTTGTTACTAAATCACGCTTCCCGCGGGAACTAAAAAACCTCAATCCACGCGGACTCAGTTGCGGGCATTAGCTAGTTAAATAATTGTTATGTAGTTGGTTAGGGATCTGCCCCCCGATTGTGTAAGGAAATCGTTATTGTAATCGTTTGTCAAACGTATAATTGGACCTGTTTAAGGAGTTCATAGATACCTGCACGTCAAAAAGCATGTATGAATTCCTTAAACAATTTGAGTAATACGGTTTGAAGGTGTCAAATGATTACGATTTGCTTAGACAATTGGGCCTCTGTATCGCAATACTCACCCGGCGCTGTTTATGCACAGCAACGACAAAACCCACCGCGGCCATATGCGGAACCACCACTCGGGGCCCGGCCGCGTCACGTGCAACGAGTGTGGCAAGAGCTTCGTTAACAAGGACTCGCTCATTGAGCACCAACTGTGAGTTATTCATTGATTATATACGTCAGTTGTGACGCCTTTGCTCTGCCTCGAATAAGTCCGAATGACTTGCTTATTCAACACCAGCTATAAGTTATTCACTGAAAAATATATGTAAGTTGTGACGCCCTCGCTCTGCCTCGAACAAGTCCGGAGGTTGTGCACAGCAACGACAAAACACACCGCGGCCACATGATGGAGCTTCGTCGTTAATGACAAGCTCATTGAGCACCAGCTGTGAGTTATTGTGTGTTGATAATGATAATGTACGTGAGTTTTGACGCCTTCGCTCTGCCTCGAACAAGTCCGAAGGCTGTGCACAGCAACGACGAAACGATATAAATGAAATTAAAACTACCTATTCTCTAATAACAACTTAATCATTTTCGTGAGCTGGATCAGTGGGGTATGGAAAACGTCAAGATTGGGATTTTTACTAACCAAATCATTGAGCATGCTCAGTGCACGAGCCACTGGCGCATGTTTAGCTAGCTCTGTTCGGCAATATGGTAGCGCAAACAAAGTTCGCCGACGCGCAATCGCATATCTATCCGGTACGTGTAAGCGAATGGCACCCAAGATATCGGAATTACATTTTTCTCCTTGGATCAGACTGATTATGTATGAGATTAAGGCCACACGGCGCCGTAGTTCCAAGGTATCATAACCAGTCATACCAAGGAGAAACAAACTAGGATATATTGTTGGATATCCTACGAAGTACCCGTACTGTTTCCTATACAGCCAGCGAATAAACTTTTTCTGAATATTCTCAACCATATCTAAATATTTGAATTCATGCGGATTCCATATGATAGCAATACTTTCAAGCTTCCTTCGTACGAAAGCGTTATATAAAAGTTTTATTGCAGTAATCGATTTTAAATATTGAGCTTGCCTAAGTACAAACCCAAGAGTTCTTCGTGCTTTAGCACAAATATCTTTGATGTGATGTGATGTCGGATCTTCTGATAAATTTATGCCCAAATCCCTAACGACAGCCACTCGCGATAAGTTAGATCTACCCAGGTGATAATTTGTAATGAGTGGTGCCGCCTTCCGACTAAAAGTGATCATTGCACACTTTTTATCATTAAAGAATAACTTATTCTTCCAACACCACTGCAACACATTATCAATATCTACCTGAAGTATTTGAGCGTCAGAGTTGTCTTCAACACTTAAAAATAGTTTCAAGTCAATAGCAAATAACAAGCAATTAGTACTAGTGATTACATTTGGCAAATCATTGATTAAAATTAAAAACTCTAATGGACCCAAATTACTGCCTTGACTAACGCCAGAATAAGTGTAGTATTGCAGGACGGTTGTTTTTTCAACTGACTTCAAAAAAAGGAGGAGGTTCTCAATTCGACTGTATTTTTTTAATTTATTTTTTATGTTTTTTACCTCAGAACTTTTGACTGGGTGGACCGATTTGGATGATTCTTTTTTTATTTGAAAGGGCATACTTCCCATGTGGTCCCATATAAATTTTATCGAAATCGGTCGAGCTGTTTTTAAAATATCTACAATAAAATAAGAACTTTGTATAGCGTGTGCTTGTTGTTGTAAAGTTGGCGCGGGAGTTTGAAGTCGGTTGTTTAAAAAGAATTTTTTATATTAAATTATTGTTTTTAAATTATGATCATTGTTCAGTAATACATTTTTGCACAGAATCCACCAGGGCGTAAAGAACTACGGGTGTCCGGATTGCGGAAAAATGTTCCGCACTAGAAACCAGATCCGCCTCCACATGATCAAGCACAGCGATTCCAAAGACTTCTACTGCGTCGAGTGCGACGTGAGGTGAGACGACCCACTTTTTCGAATATAACAACTGTCATATCAATTTTGTTATTATAAAATGTTGCCTATGTCATCCGGACTATTATAACGACTCGATTGATACCTCGTTCATCAAAATGGGCCCAGTAGTTTCGAGGTTAGGTGCATTTTGCGAAATTAAATATCACTTGCTTCTAACGGGGCAGGAACATAATATCGTGAGGTAACCTGCACGCTCGAGAGTTCGTTATAATATTCTCGAAGGCGTGTGAAGTCAATTCGGATTTGCCCAGCGTGGTGGTCTATGGCCAAACTCTACTCATTCCGAGAGGAGACCCGTGCTCTGTAGTAAGCCAGCAATTAGTTGATGAGAGAGAGTAAATAGATAACTTAATTATTTGTTGTTACAGATTCAAAACAGCTCACACTTTAAACCAGCACCTGAAAAGAACTTCGAAGCATAAAGACAGCAAAACCCTCAAGTAAGCATAGACCAGGGGCCATACTCGGTGACTTTTTTTTTGTCTCGAAAAAAATAGGGGGTGATAGGTAAATGGTATAGACATGGCATCGTTACTTTTGTTTTTACTTTTCCGGGATGAAAGGCTATGTCCTTCCCCAGGATACAAACTATCCCTATACCAAATTTCATCAAAATCAGTGGAACAGACGGGCCTTGAAAGCGTAGCAGACAGACAGATACACACATTCGCATTTATAATATTAGTATGGATTATTATTGTTTGTCTATTATATTTTATCCCACTAGCCCTCTAGAATCGTTTTCAACTTCTAAAATTTCATTTACTTCGAACCGTATCTCCTAATTTTCTTCGCTTTAGCCGTTTATACTTTTTGGTAATTCTCTTATCTAGATTGGAGTGTCCAGTGTGTTCTAAGATGTTCGCGGCCACGAGCGCACTACAGGCTCACATCCGCATCCAGCACGAAGGCGTCCGGGAACACCGGTGCCAACAGTGCGATGCGGCCCTGGCGACCCGGGGCTCGCTGGTGAAGCATATAAAGGCGGTGCACGCGGGCATTAGGGCTCCGCCCGCGCACGTTTGCCACACGTGCGGAAAGATGTTCAGGGTGAGTGACCATCGAGTGACCCGGCTGAGTTTGTTGTGGGCTCTTCTCAGACCAGGCCGCGTTTGGAACCCTCGGAGCTTTAGTTTTAAGATACCGTTACTGATTATCACCATTATATATTATAAAAAACTCGACGTCAATAAGTGTAGTATACCTACCTAAATAGGCTATTTGACAACAATGAAAATATACCTGAAATTGTGGTAAATCTCACTAATAACAACGTAAATAAGCATATTTCACTTTATTTTAATCAAATATATGTATATTTTTCAGCAAAATAAGAGTTTAATAATGTTATAATTTTTGATATTTTACCTGTGACAGGAACGCCCTGTGATTGGTTGCAACTCTGGTGACGTCACACTCGAAAATTTGCGGGAAAACAACAGCTTTTTGTACTGATTTTTCTGAGTGTTTTGTTTGGCGGGCGTTTTATTTTATCTTTTAGCTATTTAAACAGTAATTTTCTGGTTAACTTTATAACTAAACATACTAAGGAAATAAATAATTAAATAATAAACTTGAGATAATAAACTTAAGAGATAACAGCTATGAATATATTATATTAGGTAGATAAAATACACAAAGAGACTCTAAATGCTAGACCCATATTACCTAAATTGGGGTTAGTTTTAGATGTTAGGTTATATAACTTATTTTTTAATAAGAACAGATATTATATTTAGCTTGAATATTAAATTAAAAGGTAATTATTAGGTAGGTACTTACATCAAAGTGATCTTCACATAAAAACATTTGAATGCGATAAAAAGGCCTTTGGATCTCTTCGAGCTAACTGTAACCATTTTTTTCGCCTTTTATCTGGTACAGACACAAACACTTTTTGAGGGCAATTTATGGAGGTATTTGTACATAATGGTACTACAGAGCATTTGTACACCATTCTTTCTGTTAAAATATATTAATTTTTATTAAATTTAAAGAAAACTGAAGAAATTCAACTAAACTGTACGGTACTGTAGTCTATTTATATGCGTTTGACAATGTGTGACGTCACGAGTCAGATGACAAGCGCCATTACAAAATTGGCGTTTTTGGCGCGGTTTTGAAAATTGAAACTTTAAAAGTGGTTTTTAAAGGGAATTACTTTAAATTTCCGCGAAATATCAATGTAATGTGCTTAATAGGTAGTAATAAATTCTTTAAAATCATTTTCAAAATTTAGTCAAATAGCCTATTGAATAAACGTTATTTGACTTTGACTTTTGACTTCGATATATATGTACTGCGCTCCACACCTGTATAACCCTGTCCTTGTCCCCGCTTTAAAGACTAGATGGCGTTAGTAAATTAGGTCCACATTCTTTGTTTGACAGAGCCCGTCTATGTAAATTGAGGTCGTCGTTGTGAGTGACATATCTTATGTTCTACATGCCCGCATGGATTTAGATTTTTATTCCCGAAATCTTTAATTTTCCAGGATAAAAAGTAATAGATTATAGTCTGGAATAACACATGGCTACGTGTTATTCCAGACTATAATCTATCTCTGTGCCAAATTTCATCAAGATCCTCACAGCCGGTCTGGCGTGAATGAGGTACAAACATCTATCTATCCAAACTTTTATAATATTAAAGTATACAATCCTAATATATAAAACACAATAGTAGATTATTCACCACGGGGGTAATGCGATGTATTATGTCACGGGCGCCGGGATAAATCCCAAGCGGAACGAGGGATTTTAGAGTAACTCCCGAGCGTAGCGAGGGTGTTGCATCTAGAATCCTGAGAGTAGCGCGGGAATTAGGGGCGCCCAAGATTAATACAGCATTACCCCTACGGTGAATACTCTACTTTTCACACCTCGCGATACAACCACTTCTTTCAGCTGGCGTGGCCTACTCGATTTGACAAAAAAATGTCGTCAGTGCGAATCTAGTGGGCCACGGCTTCGGTTTTCGAAAATCGAGTTGGCCGCGCCTGCTGAGAACACATTCTGTTTACCGAAATTAGACTTTATGAATATAGCAATAAGAATTATGAATAAAACCTCTTTGGAATGAATAGAATTTCCTTCAGATCTTGCTTCAGATGCGCGATGATTCTAAATTCAAATCACATTATAACCCTAGGGAATAATGGATTTCAGTACAACATTATAACCCTAGGGATTTAATGTCTTACTTTAACCTTAGTTAACAGGCCATGTAATAAGGCGTTGTTGAGCGAGTGGTGTGAAAAAAATGTTTATCTACTCCAGCATCGAAAAGTTCCAATTTCGAATTTGACAACTATATCGAATTGAACCCTCTTTCGTGTTTGCCTCTCTTAACGATACAGTTCGTTGTATGGGAGCTGTATCGTTATGAGTCGTAGCTGTATCGATATGGTTATCTTCATAAATAGGATACCTATAGCTTAGCGGCTCTGGGTTCTGGCACTTGATTGATTTGACTTTTTTATTAATTTATAAAGTAAAAAATTATAAAGACGTCCTTGTCGTAGATAAAATCTTGTATGCAACTGTACGTAATTAGTCATTTTAATTTTCGTACTATCCTATTTTGATACTCGGCAAGCCTCGTATCAAAAAACAGCACTCGAATTAAAATGACCCTCATTACGATACAGTTGCATAAATAGCTATTCTACCTATGTCCGTTCGATAGACTGAAACCATCCAACCAATGTGGCCCAAACAATTTTCATTAGAAAGGCAATAGTGCAAAAATGGTTTTAGACCACTAAAAATATTTTTAAACTAGCTCATGCCCGCTACTTCGCGTGGATTGAGGTTTTTTGGTTCCCGCGGGAATTCTTTTATTTTTCGGGATAAAAAGTAGCCTATGTGTTATTCCAGTCTATAATTTATCTCTGTGCCAAATTTCATCCAGATCCGTTCAGCCGTGAAAGAGTAACAAACTTCCATACATCCATACATACAAACTTTCGCGTTTATAATATTAGTAAGTTCCTTCTTTTTTGTTTATTTAGCATAGTAGCACACGCGAGGTATCCGCTAGTAAATAAAATAAAAAAACACTTAATATATGTTTCACAGGCAAAGAGCACGCTTACCAACCACGTGCGCACTCACACGGGTGAGAAGCCGTTCACGTGTTCGGAGTGCGGGCGCGGCTTCGCGCAGCGCACCGCAATGCGCACGCACGTCAAACTTGTGCACCTCAAAGTGCACCGCAGCGCTAAGGTCAGTACTCTGTGGTAGTGCCACTGAACACTTGGTAGTGCCTTCCAGCTGCTGAAGACTCACTCCGCAAACAAGTTCAAATAATAATACTGACTCTTGTAGAGTCTGCATCTATCTTCTCTATTCTATCTTCTCTATATATATAAAATTCTCGTGTCACAATGTTAGTTACCATACTCCTCCAAAACGGCTTGAACGATTTTTATGAAATTTAATATGCATATTCAGTAGGTCTGAGAATCGGCTACTATCTATTTTTCATACCTCAACGCGGATGGAGTCGCGGGCATCAGCTAGTATTTATATATTTATCTCACGCACGTCAAACTGGTGCACTTCAAAGTACACCGCACCGCCATGGTCAGTACTCAGTGGTATTGCCACGGAGCATCTAGTAGTACCGTTCAGCTACGTAAACACGTAATTAGTATTTATTAATGACTAGACTAGATGATACCCGCGACTTCGTGCGCGTGGTTTAAGTTTTTTCAATTCCCGCGGGAACTCCTTAATTTTCCGGGATAAAAAGTAGCCTATGTCCATCCCCGGGATGCAACCTATTCCTGTACCTTTCATCAAGATCGGTTGAACAGGTAGGCCGTGAAAGCGTAGCAGACAGACAGACAGACTTTCGCATTTATAACTAGACTAGATGATTCCCGCGACTTCGTCCGCGTGGACCAATTTTTTTTGATTCCCGCGGGAACTCTTAAATTTTCCGGGATAAAAAGTAGCCTATGTCCTTCCCCGGGATACAACCTACCCCTGTACCAAATTTCATTAAAATCGGTTGAATTTTTTGATTCCCGCGGGAACCTTTGAATTTTCCGGGATAAAAAGTAGCCTATGTCCTTCCCCGGGATACAACCTATCCCTGTACCAAATTTCATCAAAATCGGTTGAACAGATGGGCCGTGAAAGCGTAGCAAACAGACAGACAGACACACTTTCGCATTTATAATATTAGTATGGTTTTTTTTACATATTCTTTATTTTTTCTAATTTAGTTATTAATTGAACTTGACATTGACACATTTTAAATTTTATACATACAATTATGTGAATAATGTATGTATAAAAGTAGCCTATGTGTTATTCCGGACTATAATCTATCTCTGCGCCAAATTTCATCCAAAGCCATCCAATCTTTCGCATAATAATATAATATTAGTATAGATTTATATTTTTTCCCCGCAGATAAAACCAAAACCACCGGCCGAGCCCTTGCCGCAGAAAACCGACATCTTCAAAGAGGACCCGCCGATCATATTCGAATGGAGTCGACAAACTTTGCCCTGCGAATACTTCACGGTCACTGCGGGACCCTAAAACCACCGGGCCCCACCAATGGGGCCAGGGGTATTGCTGTTTACCCCCTGCATTATGGTTGGAATACAATTAAGGGATATCGACCTCCCTGGCGTATACTTAGGTACCTTGACTAGTAATTAAGAAATAAAATATTTTTAGACAAATCTGAATTTTATTTTCTGAACCTACCTGAGTACCTAACATTATTGAAGAACTAAAGCTCAGAGTAAGAATACATTCTTACTTCAAGAGCGCATGCTTCTAAGTGAGAACAGCAGGCACAGGTAAGAAACATCGCATCGTTCAGTCAGCAAGTGCTTGTCAAACGAACACTAACTCTTGGCCGAAATTCTGTTATTATACAGAAAGAAATGGTTTTAAATGTGCTATAAAAACATGTAAACATGATACTCGTTATCAAAATAAACAGGATTCTAGCATAGCACTAAATACCAGTGTCGTAGGTATAACATCATAAATTGCCTGCAGATCCATTCGCTATTTCTGTACTATCGAAGGCCATATACTTAAATGCGGAAACATTTAATTTGGTGAACCAAGCCGTGGATTTATCACATAACTGCCAAAAAAGTGTTATCAGGTTCTCCCCTACCATAACTTGAACCGATTTGGATGGGATGGGATTAGGTATGGGGTATCATTCTAATCCTTACATCATCCCGAGTGACACTGGCTATAAATTAAAAAAAAGTTTTATTATTACGTTAATTATAGCTTGATGAACGTCGGTAAAATAAGTCAAAATCCAAATAACCATTTATTTGCACATTAATAAAATTCTCCAACTAGAATATCTATTTACAAAATTCACTTAATTAATATTATAATTAAAACGGAATTAATCTAAAGTATTATTACATAATAATATTTGTTATAGTAACATTCTTTAGGTACTATGATGTTTAAGCCCTAATTTTATAACCCAATATAGATGCCATTAGAAATTATTATAACAATAGGTTTATCTCTTTTCCTCTTATGATTACAGTCACTCGAGAGAAAAGAATAGAATGCTAGCTGTCATCCTAATAGCATCTGTATATGGATAGTAGTATGTAATATGTTAATAAGTGTTGGGCAGAGAGTTATCATATTACTAGAGTGTGCAACCGCCTTTCGACACTACCATTCATTCAGCCAGCCAAAATCGAATAACATAAATTCAGACAATCATAAAAATTGAGACTAACAATGATTGATGCAGGTATTACATAATAGGGGTCACATTGCCTTATGACGTAAAAATGATTGCTACATTAATGTAACGATCAGAATCACCTGTGATTGACTACACTACTCTTGCGCTATTCACGAAAATCCCAATAATTCAGCCAGTCTCAACAATTGTATCTGTTGATTTTCTAAAATCTTTAAATTATTCTGGCAATATTTTGATGATGCCCGAATGATTTGTGTTGCTTTCTCTAGTAAACAACATCTCTCTGGTTACCGAATAAAGAAACTTTTTTTTAAAGTACTAATACCTTGGTTAAACAAGAGTTTGCTATCACATTCTTACATTCAAAGAATTTGCGAACTTACTTACGTGCTATCATAGTGAAATTTCTATTAAATACCCAAAAATATGTGCCTATAGCCCGTGTCAGTTAAGTAGTCCTACAGCAATTAGTGGTACTAATACATTTTTAGTAGCATAAACATACGACCACTAGCGCCGCCTCTAGAGGACTTCTTTCGTGACGCGAATTATACTAATAAAGCGAAACCAAAAAGGTAACAGGCAAGTTAAAATAAACGTAGGTATACTAATGGTAAAAAAAAAATCGTATGGTCCTACAAACTCTGATCCGACGACAGCAGCGCTAGTAAATATTAAAAATAAAACAAAAACTAAACAAGTATAAAAAAAGTGTGTGTGTGTGCAATTCACAGAAGTGAAACTTCAGACAAGTACTGAATGAGATAAATATAACTTGTATTCTATCTCAATGTGTTTCTTTTCGTTTCATTGAATTTTCAAATCACAACAATACTAAAGAAGTTTCACTTCAAAAATTAGTTTCAATTTTGGCTAGATAAGTGGGTGTGACTATATATACCTAAGGCATTCGCAAATTCGCGATCATTTGCAAATTGGGCCAACTGCAAATGAACGTAGACATTTGAAAATGAACGAAACCTTAACGAAAATAATATTTACAAACTTAAAAACTATAATCTTTAAAATACCCTTTTTACACGATATTAATTTTAAAAAAAAACATAAGTTTAATTTTATTAGAGTGCACCAAAATTTGCAAAGACAAAAATCTATATAGACCAAGACCTAGCGAAAGATTTGACTTTAGTGTTTATATGAGTCGGAATTACACTTTAAAATATCAATTTTAATATTTTTAGAAATATTAATATTGATATTTTATATACTATGTTAGACTGCCAAATCATGCCTATGCTTGATTTGACAGTATCACTAACTAACTATAATTTTATAGAAGTCAGAATTGGACTAGCTAAGTATAGATTTTATTGAAAAAAATAATATTATATACTATGTTAGACTGTTATATCCTTGCACTTGATCTCTCTCGCGTTGTGTCAAGTCGCCGTCTAGTCGGATTGTGAGAGTGAGGGAATAGAAAGTGCGTTTTTGTTTGTGCCCACACTTGTTTTAAGTACCTGTGGAGTTGGCTAGTCTCCACCGAGATTGGCCGGCGTGGCCGAAATTCGGTCAGGAGGCTATTATTTTAATTATGACCTCTATAAAACACTGAACAAATCTTATCGCATACTTTTAGCCCTTTTAATATCTCATTTCAAATTTTAATCCACACACTAGGTATCCCTATTCATTTCTAAGCCTAAAAATTCACAAAATTGAATGCAATATCCTTGAAATATTAATAAAACCTCAATTATTCAATAATCAATATTTATTAATAAATTTAACCTACATTATTTAATTTTGTAGTTTTTTAAAAGACATCACTAAGTTTAGAGTTTTTTCATAGTAGGTACTTACAAATACTACTTGAAAATAAAAAGTTATTTATGTAGTTTTTTGTAAAAAAAAAAGGTGTACATTCAACTCTTAATTTAGTAATGTTGGCTCTTATAAATATCAAAAATTTAAAACTTATGCCAATATTTGGATTTAAAAGATTTTTCTTTTTAGGATCTATGTTTTTGTACTACGTAATTTTTTTTAAGTAAATTAGGAGTACCTATCTGACCGCTAAAAGCATAAGAACATTTTAAATCACAAATTTTAGTACTAATAAAAAGATGAATTTAACGTACAAAGTTTTACGAAGTGAGTTACTAATGGTAGATAAAAAACCTATTCGCAAAATTATTGCTAGGTATTATTTTATTTTCATATAATATAGCACCCCATTTGAGGTTCAAAATGGTTACGTTTTAGCTATTTATGCAACTGTATCGTAATGAGGGTCATTTTAATTCGAGTACTGTTTTTTGATACGAGGCTTGCCGAGTATCAAAATAGGATAGTACGAGAATTAAAATGACTAATTACGTACAGTTGCATACAAGATTTTATCTACGACAAGGACGTCTTTATAATTTTTTACTTTATAAATTAATAAAAACCAAAAGTGCCAGAACCCAGAGCCGCTAAGCTATAGGTATCCTATTTATGAAGATAACCATATCGATACAGCTACGACTCATAACGATACAGCTCCCATACAACGAACTGTATCGTTATGAGAAGCAAACACGAAAGAGGGTTCAATTCGATATAGTTGTCAAATTCGAAATTGGAACTTTTCGATGCTGGAGTAGATAAAAAAATTTATGTATTTGGTCAGTTACCGCAAACATTTGGGTTGCAACCAAATTACAGTTTTCATTAGTTGGTGACCGAAAATGACTGCAGTCATATACAAACTAATTTAAACTGTAGTTCGGTTGGCCGCATTCAATCACAACACAACCCATTGCGGTGACCGACCCAGTGTAATGTTGTTAACTTCAAATGGCCGTTCGGTCATAAACACCTTATGGACCCTTCACGTTTACTGACTACCGTGGTCACTGACCTAATGTAAACGCGCCATAACTTGGAAAAAGAATGACCATTTTTATATTCATATCCCAGATTGGTTTCAACTCTTGCCATGTTACAAGCCAGACTATAAAGATTTGGAAATCTCTCTTTTGACAACCTCCCTGGCACAGTGGTAAGCTCTGTGGTCTTAATAAGTGAGAGGTCACGGTTTTAATCCCCTGTGGCTAGGTACCAGCGTACCGGCAAAGACGTACCGCCAAGTGATTTAGTGTTCCGGTATGATGCTGTGTAGAAACCGATAGGGGGTATGTATCTAATATAATATGTATGTACTAACAAGTTAGCCCCCTACCCCATATGGTAGTAAATGATGATGCAGTCTGAAATGACTGCATCATCATTTACCATCAGGTGATATTGCAGTCAAGGGCTAACTTGTAGTGGCGTAAAAAAAACGAAACTCCACGAGACCATACACAATTTTAGTAGTTATGAATTCCTGAATTGCCCCTGAAGGGAATCAACCCTAGTTCCTCCTACTTATGCTAATACTTTATCAACCACTGCACTAAGGAGGTTTACGAAATATGGATGCAACTTTAAACTCCATAGAATTTTTCGGCTACACAATATTTTTCAAACATAACTGTACATTTATCATAAAAACAATCTCTTACTCTGAATCAGATTCTGTTTCATCAGTTTCATCCTCTTCCTCAGAACTGGAAACCGGTTCGCATTTTATAAACTCAATCTCCTTCCGGGCCTCCTGCCGAGTCTCCCTTCGAGTCCCTTTACGAGGCCTGCCTCTCTTCTTACCCTTTTTCTTTTTATCTCCGTCGTCCATCACAGTTTTCACCATTTGCGATATGCGTTTCAGATGCTGCTGCTCGTGTCTTTGCAAATGATTATTCAAATACCGTTTAATCTTAAACTTCTTGCCGCATTGATCACATTCGTGGGCATAGTTACTCTCATCAACTTCAACATGAACCGACGCGTTATGACGCTTCAAATAATGTGCGTGCGCAAACTCCTTGTCACATTTCTCACAACGTATTTTCGGTTTGTTCGGATGCACAATCTTCTTGTGTTTCTTCAAGCGCACAGCCGAATGGAAAAACTTATCACACAAATCGCATTTAATCTTCTTATCGAACGATGTGTGAACTTGCATGTGCTCCTTTAAATATTGATCGTTTTTAAACTCCTTCAAACATTCTGGACAAGTCACTTTGGATTCCAACGGCGGATGGATATTTAAGATATGCCTCTTCATATGATGACGGGACTTAAACGTCATCGGACAGAAAACACAAGGGTGTCTTTCGACATGCGAATGCTGGAAATGCAAGTGACGGTTCAAATTCAAATGACTCTTGTATAATTTCTGACAAATGTGGCACTGATGTTTATCTTTATCCGGTCTGTGGCAGTTTTCGATGTGATATCTCAACTTGTAGGGTACAGAGAACTCTTTACCGCAGTCCGGGCATTTAATTTCTGGTAACGTATTCGGGTGTATGCGTTTCACATGCATATGCAAAGCTCTGCGTGTACGGAACTCTTGTAAACAGAACTGACAGTAACACTTCTCTGATTCAGAGTAGTGCTTATTCATTCTATGCATGTATAAGTAGTGTTTATTTTTGAAAGTTTTATCACAAATATCGCATAGGACTGCCGATTCTTCGGTTGAATGTACTCTTGTTGTATGGAGGTACAAGTTTTGGTAATTCTTGAATTCCTTGTTGCATTTTTGGCATATGTACCGTTTGGTTTGTTTCGGAAACATCACCGGTTTCCAAGTAGCTAATACAGATTCGTACATAGCTCGCTGCTCCTCATTTAACTCATCACTTGTTACACTGATGAATTTAGGAGGTGGCCGGTTTGGCATAGGACCAGGTCTTGGTATAGTATGGTCAATAACCTGACCCTCTTCCAACTTGGGTTCCTGCAGTGTTTCTATCTTGGTTTCCGGATAGAGCTCAGGTGGTGGCGGTGGATAGTTTGGCATGGAATAATTCTCTGGCATAGTCTGGTACTGTGGAACATCTGGTTTTTGGTCTATGTATGGCCCTGGTTTTTGATCTATGTACGGCCCTGGTTTTTGGTCTATGTACACACCTGGTTTTTGGTCTATATAAGAGCCAGGTTTTTGGTCTATGTAAGCGCCAGGTTTATGGTCTATGTAAGAGCCAGGTGTATGGTCCATGTAGGGTGCGTCCATCCTGGGATGGTATAATCCATCTTCGATTTTCGGTTGGTGGTATATTTGCGGTGGCTGCTCCATTGTGGAGAACTGAAAATAGAGAGAAAACAATAAGTTTACTTAGTTCTCACCTGTTTGTGTCTAAACATCTATGTTTCCAAGCAAGCAAGCAAGAGCAGAGACCTTTCTAGGTTGCCGCACATATTATATTTGAGGGTATAGTCCCCAAGTTTTTACTAGGATGCGGCAGAATTGTATCCTGGAAACACAGTGTATTGCTGCAGCGCACTTGCCGTATATGTTTGGACACACCTTAATACCTCAGTGGGCTAATCTAGAAGGATATCACAGTTATACTAAACTTCAGTATTAATCTATTTCTGTACCAAATTCCATCAACATTGGTTTAAAAGGTGGGCATTAAAGAGTAGCATACAGACAGACACTTTCGCATTTATAATACTAGATAATGCCTGCCGAATTTGTGTGAATTAAGGTTTTTTTATTAGCCATGGCACCTTCTTAATTTTTTGGGACAAAAAGTGACCTATGTCCTTTCCTGGGATATAACCTACCTCTGTATCAAATTGCATCAAAATCGGTTGAAAAGATGGGCTGTTAAAGCATAGCAGACAAACAGACAAGACACATTTTTGCATCTATAGATGCAAATATAATTACTGATCTGTACTAATATTATTATAATATATTAGGATATGGATTAAAAATTGCTTCAATTTCATTCACTAGAACTAAAGAGTCAGCTAGACGCAAATTGCATGAAACATAGCAATGTTGTCAGTTCCCGAATGACCTTGAAGCTTCCCTCCTTGTCTTTTTATTAGTATTGTGTGGCAGAGACTAAACATTGTTTTATAAAATATTAGATTATAACATGTGTATATATATATAATATAAAATAGTAACTCTTTCTTGTTATTTTGTTTTTATTTACTTGGTATCGAAAACTAAGAAAAGTTACAAAAGAAAAACAAGTAAGTACAAAAAGGTTAAAAAATATGTAAGGTACTTTTTTGCAATGCGCGGAAAATTTTTCAAGTTTTTAAATACGGGAATGTTCTATTATTTTGACTACAGAAAAAAGGTTCAAAATAAGTTCCCCTACCAGCTAAGGACTTGATAATTTAACTACTTTTAAGGTTTTGCTAATTTTTGGCACTGTGATTGATAATGTTTTCGAATACAATAGCAACATAGCATAAACTTGTTCTTTAACCTCTCCACAGGCAAAAATGTAATAATTTTTATACAATGTTCGAAATACTCGAAAAATATTTCGATTGAATAACTTCTTGCACTTACCTTTTGCTGCGACAGCACTTTAGAATAACACTTAAAATGCAGTATAACACGTCATATCTTTATCAAAAGCACAATTCAATATTATTAAAAGTGTAAAATCATAAATTCCATTGTACTTATGGCTACATCTTCAGCAACATGGCGCGAGTCTTTTAACTACATATATAACTATATTAACATTGCACATAACAAATTAACTATTAAACAACGATTCTATGAAATAATTTTGTGATTTTATTGATAATTTTTATAAAATTCACGGCTAAATTACTGTTGAAATATTTGTTTGACAATTTGATTTGACATTTGGGGTTTGGATGTCACTTTCCACAGATAGCTTATATTTGTCGATTACTTCATTATGGCTTATTTACACTTGTTTACAACGTTTACATTGAAATTAAATCTTAATTAAATATCATTTATTAGTTGTTTTGTTCATATTTTGTTGTAATAAATAGTATTTTAAAGGATTATATGTATTTTGTATAAAGTAATCCACTTTTTAACGGACAATAATTAGAAATCACTTACAATTACTGCAACCCATGTGAGAAGCAAGCTTATCATAGTTCGCGATTTTCCCGTGCAGTTTTCACTTTTTTTAAATTAAGTGCTTTACAGTGAAAACTTCTAAAAATGCGTGAAATAGTGCATTTGCAGGCGGGCCAGTGCGGGAACCAGATCGGTTCAAAGGTGCGACTTTAAAAAACCTTTTATTAGTACAAAAGTTTATTTGTGACGAAAATAGAAAACTCATGGGAATTTCTATAAATACCTAATTGTTAGTTGTTACGCTCCAAATATCTCTTGAGATGAAATCGGTCTATCGCTCATCGCTGAGATGTCAATTTGATTCTAATATTTTATTCAATAAATATGAATTATTTATCAAGTGTTACATTTAACAATTGATTTATTTAATCACTAGATCTTCTTTAGGAAAAAAAATCTGTTTCATACATGTTTCAAATAAGAAGTTCTTCGAAACTATTTTACGGCTTAGCAAAAATTATTATTCCCCTAATCGTTAGTGCAAAACTAAGGGAATATAATATATTCCCTTAGTTATATTATATCAATAATAATGTCCTCACGACCGAATATCGGCCACGGCGGCCTATCTCCAGAGATCTGCGCGGGAGATATGCGCAGGACCAGTGTGTGCGCATACACAGGTGCACTCTCTGTTCCTATACTCTCATAGCCCGAATCGGAACATCCGATACGACCGGAGAGAGATCAGGCGCAGGACCGACGCGGCGACGGCTTAACGTGTTCTCCGTGGCGCGGGGGTGAAACACCGCCAACTTCCTTATTCCGCGCTAGTACTGAGAATTTCTTGTCAGAAAAACCCAATACCTACTTATTATGGTTATAATAAGTAGACCGTACTCACTTATGACTGTGCGAAATTACGATTTACGTAATAAGATGATGAACTATTTTTTGATAAAATAATAGAACAAATGTAGGTGCCATATAAGTGTATAGTAGGAAATTATATACACTTTCTCTGTACTTTCAATTTTAGTCCAGTGGATTTCTCACATGACGCTTAAAGAAACTAAATTCTTCATTAAAAGTATTATTTATTCAGGTATATCGCTTCAGATAAAATTCAAATTAGTTTTCTAGGTAGGCTGATTATAATAAGAAGCGGTGATTAGTATAGTGGTTAGGATCTTTTGGATTGGTGGAATTTTATTCGGGGAGTACGAGGTTCATAATCCGGGCAACGGGCACCTTTAAATTTTCGGAGTCATAGTGCGTTTTAATCAAATTGATATCACTCGCTTTAAAAAGAAGGAAAACTTAAGTTCAAACATAAGTTTTTCATAATGTTCACTTAGGTGTGTGAAGTCTGACAGTCCGCACTTGCCGAGTGTGGTGGACTCTGGGACCTTTCACATTTTAATAGTGAATGTGTTCAGTATATTTGGTGCGTGTAGGGCTCTCCTCTGGTAGGAATATTGACGATCTGCCCGCATGAGGCTGATCAACTGACTAGTTGTACTTATCGCCGCTCAAAGACGAGTTATTGATACCAAAACTGAACAATATAAACTAGGAAGGTTGATACTTGATACTAGTATGGCATTATGATATGAGTGTGTATCACCTGTGTGATTACAACAACTGAACAGTATAGAAAGTAGGTATCAGCCTTCCATTTTTGAGAAAACATGAAAATAAAACTGGAGTAGGTAGTGTAAAGAGAGACAAGTGGCCTATTTGCGGCAACGCATACCAGTCGATTTCGATGGATAACCAACGTTGACCGAATTTAGTAGTCCGAATTTGGCCTTTTCGTTTCCTCCGTGTCTCTGAGAACACGTTAAGCCGTCGGTCCCGGTTATTAATCACTAGACATCTGATATATATGATGAATAATCGTTAAATAGTAACTTTAGAGTTGAAATAGTAGGTACCTATACTCTTAGTCGAGTCGTATGCGGAAGGACCTGAGAACCAGTGGCGTGCACAGGGTTTGAAGCTTGGGTAGTTATTTGGTCTGAATACCTATTTACTGTGTGCTTGTAAAAATGTTTATTTCCTGCAGTTCTGGGAGATAATATCAGATGAGCACGGCATAGACCCCACGGGGCACTACCACGGCGATAGCGAGCTCCAGCTGGAGAGGATCCAGGTGTACTACAATGAGGCCGCTAGCAGTAAGGCAGGTACAGAACGATTCCATGGCCTCACACGATCATAAATGATTTTTTCATCCCACCATCTCGGATAGAGTATTTTTAATTTTCGATATCTGAATGCAAAAGCCGTTAACTATTATCCTCTTGAGGATAAAGTAAATTGAATTTAGAATATCGTGAGCACGTTAGTAAATATCACTCGTCTATGAAGTTTGTGAATTCAAAACATCATTAAAACCTATTTACTTCTACCTCTATGGTGCCGAATTTCCATACAACCTTTTTTAATTTGTTAAAAACTCACACTCGTAACCTTCTTGGTGTACTTTTTTAATTTGCTTTGCGCGCACCATTTTCTTTCACGTCATGTCATTTCCTCGCTGAGGTGGGATGAAAAGTTACGTGTTGCACTCGAGTGAAAAGATTTTTCACCTCGTGCTCTTTTGATTCCCTCGCTAACGCTCAGGATTCTAATTTTTGAACCACTCGCTGCGCTCGTGATTCAATTTTAGAATCCTTCGCTTGCTCGGTCATCAAAATTGAGCACGCGGTTAAAAAACAACTTTTCACTCTTGTATAACAAATAACTATTTCATCCCACCATCTCGGAAAGAGTATTTTTAATCTTCGATATCTGAATGCAAAAGCCGTTATTATCCTCTTGAGGATAAAGTAAATTGAATTTAGAACATCGTGTGCACGTTAGTAAATATCACTCGTCTATGAAGTTTGTGAATTCAAAACATCATTAAAACCTATTTACTTCTACCTCTATGGTGCCGAATTTCCATACAGCCGTTTTTAATTTGTTAAAAACTCACACTCGTAACCTTCTTGGTGTACTTTTTTAATTTGCTTTGCGCGCACCATTTTCTTTCATGTCATATCATTTCCTCGCTGAGGTGGGATGAAAAGTTACGTGTTGCACTCGAGGGAAAAGATTTTTCACCTCTTGCTCTTCTGATTCCGTCGCTGACGCTCAGGATTCTAATTTTTGAACCACTCGCTGCGCTCGTGATTCAATTTTAGAATCCTTCGCTTGCTCGGTCATCAAAATTGAGCACGCGTTTAAAAAACAACTTTTCACTCTTGTATAACAAATAACTATTATTTCAATTATTTTAATACCGTTATTTATTAGGTATAGATGATAGGTCTTCGTCCGCGTGGATTGATGTTTTTGGTTCCTGCGGAAACTTTAATTTCCCGGGATAAAAATAGTAGTCTATATATGTTATTCCAGACTTTAATCTATCTCAGTAAGTAAGTTTCATCCAGTTTCGTTCAGCCGTTCAGGCGTGATTGAGTAAAAGTCCATTCATTCATCTATCCAAATTAAGCGAATTTAGCATTTATAATACCCAGTATGACCAGTAAGGGCCAGATGTAGATAAATAAATTATGTTTGCAGACATACGCTACGTGCCCCGCGCGGTGCTGGTGGACCTGGAGCCAGGGACCATGGACGCCATCAAGTCCTCATCATACGGAGAACTCTTCAGGCCTGACAACTACGTGTTCGGACAGAGCGGCGCTGGTGAGTCCACAATTGGGTTTTCTGACAAGAAATTGTCAGTACTAGCCTGGAGTTAGGAAGTTGGCGGTGTATCACCTCCGTGCCTCGAAGAGCACGCAAAGTCGTTGGTCCTGCGCCTGATCTCTCTCCGGTGGTGTCGGATTCCCCGACCCATCGAGCTATGAGAGTAGAGGAACAGAGAGTGCACCTGTGTTTGCGCACACCGTATAAGATGGCTTAAATCTGTCTGGAGATTGGCTGCCGTGGCAAAAATCCGTTCGGAAGGACTTATGACACCGTCACCGGGTCAGATTTAAAGTTAAGTTTTAAAAACCTTAAAACTAAAGCTACGAGGTTTCCAAATGCGCCCTGGTTTGAGAATCTATATTGAAAAGTAATCATTTACTATTGTACAGGCAACAACTGGGCGAAGGGCCATTACACGGAAGGCGCAGAGCTGGTCGACTCCGTTATGGACGTCGTGAGGAAGGAGGCGGAGCCCTGCGATTGCTTACAAGGTACCTATAATCTATATCAATACTTCTATAGGTACTAATACTAGTGGTTCGCCCCGACCTGACACCTCGCGGTATCCATAAAACGAATAAACTTTTACCATCACCAACGCCATCTATTGATATCTGTTAAAATACTGAAGCTCATTAAAAATTAAATAATTTCGTTTAATTATAATATTTATCTACTTTTAGTATTTTTTGTTCAAGTACAGGATATATAATAATTCAAATAATTGATCAAGATTCAGACTAAGTCTTTCAAAAAATTCTTCTGAAGGTCTGAGGTCAACTTTGGACGTTAGAAAATGTCCAATTTGAAAGCCCCTTATTTAGTCAATTTTAGGGGAAAAATAAAAAAAAAATTTTGGACTCTATTCCTAACTAGCTGATGCCCGCGACTTCGTCCGCGTGATTTAAGTTTTTTGTTATTCCCGCGGGAACTCCTTAATTTTCCGGAATAAAAAGTAGCCTATGTCACTCTCCAGGTCCTCACCTATACAACAAAAAAAGAATTAGCGAAATTGGTCCAGCCGTTCACGCGTGATGCCGTGACCAAGGGAAATAGGGATTCATTTTTAGGGTTCCGTAGCCAAATTTGGCAAAAACGGAACCCTTATAGATTCGTCATGTCTGTCTGTCTGTCTGTCCGTCCGTATGTCACAGCCACTTTTTTCCGAAACTATAAGAGCTATACTGTTGAAACTTGGTAAGTAGATGTATTCTGTAAACCGCATTAAGATTTTCTTACAAAAATAGAAAAAAAACAATAAATTTTGGGGTTCTCCATACTTAGAACTGAAACTCAAAAATTTTTTTTTCATCTAACCCATAGGTGTGGGGTATCTATGGATAGGTCTTCAAAAATGATATTGAGGTTTGTAATATCATTTTTTTCTAAACTGAATAGTTTGCGCGAGAGACACTTCCAAAGTGGTAAAATGTGTGTCCCCCCCCCCCCCGTAACTTCTAAAATAAGAGAATGATAAAACTAAAAAAAATATATGTTGTACATTACCATGCAAACTACCACCGAAAATTGGTTTGAACGAGATCAAGTAAGTAGTTTTTTTTTAATACGTCATTAATCGTAAATCGCAATTTACCTTTCATTCAATCAACTCAAATTTTTAAAAAAAACATTTAATTTAAAACTTATGACAGGTTTGTACGGAACCCTCGGTGCGCGAGTCCGACTCGCACTTGGCCGGTTTTATTATATATATATAGATTAATTATCTTTAAAATGATAGGTAGGTATACCGCAACTCTATGTAACGCTATAAACTTTAGTTCGCATTCGCTTCTATGAGAGCCCCCCTGAAAAAAAAAAATTATAACTTTTTAAGCCATATTCGGCTGGAGGCTATCGGTAAACATATTATATTTAAATTTGAAGTAATTACGTTCAGTAATTCAGATGTTATAAGACGGATGGACGGACGGTCGGGCGGACAAGTGGAATTTCACTCAAGTAGACTCAGAGACCTTTGCTTCGCTCGGTAAATGCGAAAGTTTGGATGGATGTATGGATGTTTGTCACTCAATCACGCCAGAATGGCTGATCGGATCTGCATGAAATTTGACACAGAGATAGATTATAGTCTGGAATAACACAGAGGCTAGTTTTTATCCCGGAAAATTAAAGAGTTCCCGCGGAAACCTAAAAAACCACGAAGTCGCGGGCATCAGCTAGTATACTATAGGTATAGGTTGATGACCTCCCTGGCGCAGCGTCGAGCGAGGTCCTGAGTTCAATTCCCTTAAATCTATATTGCATCTTGTTTTTATCATCTACAAGTTAGCCCTTGACTGGATCACACCTGATGGTACTTGTGATGATGCAGTCTAAGATGGTAGCAGGCTAAAGAGGTATGGCAGTTATACCATTACAGCCCATTAACGTCCCACTGCTGGGCACAGGCCTCCACTCTCATAGGTGAGAGGGAATTAGAGCTAAGACCCACCACGCTGCTACAATGCGGGTTGGCGGGCTTTAACGTCTATTATCATGTTAGTGATAATAACCGGGACCGACGGCTTAACGTGCTCTCCGAGGCACGGGGGTGAAACACCACCAACTTCCTAACTCCGGGCTAGTGCTGAGAATTTCTAGTCAGAAAAACCCAACACTTATTATGGCCCGACCCGGGACTCGAACCCGGGACCTCGTCAGCCGCAGTCAAACATGCTAACCACTAGACCAACATGGCAGTTATATATTATATTAATTATTATTATAATTAATCCCATACCCCTAATCAGTTTCTACACGGCATCGTACCGGAACGCTTAATCGCTTGGCGGCACGTCTTTAACGGCAGGGTGGTAACAGCGCTCAACACTGCGCCAGGGAGCTCGCCTCCCTCTTCTCTAGCTCTTAACACATAGACTGATACAAAATTATGCATACAAAACAGAAGACAGGAAACTGTGGTACCGCGCAAAGGCGGCCTTATCTAGTGATATTTTAAGGCAACCCGAGCGTACAAAGCTGATGACACTAGGTCTAGGAGCTCAGGGTCAGTGTTTGTTGACACTTGAAATGAAAAAACTAGAAGTTATTCGCTATAATCCGCCACAGAAGGTAAATCTATGTGGTACAGTGTGTATCCCGCACTTATAGCCCCCGATATTCACCACACCACAGAAATCTTCCAAACTGCACTCAACGTACGTTTCACTCCGATACCGGAACATCTTCAGGAGATGTTGACTCGACAAAGCACGACAAGCTGATGACACTAGGTCTAGGTCTAGGAGCTAAGGAGGGTCATGTGTTCGTTGACACATGAAATGTTTCTAGGGTTCCAGCTGACACATTCGTTGGGCGGTGGAACCGGCTCAGGTCTGGGTACTTTGTTGCTCAGCAAGCTACGGGAAGAGTATCCTGACAGAATTGTGAACACCTTCAGCGTCACGCCTTCGCCGAAGGTTAGTGTTCTCCTACTTTTGTCTATATCCATACTGATCTTATAAATGTGAAAGTGTCTATCTGTCTGTCGGTATTTCACGGCTCATCTATTCAACCGATTTTGATGAAATTTTGTACAGAGTAAGATTGTATCACGGGGAAGGACATGACTTTATCTCATCTCGGGAAATTAGTTCCCGCGGAATTACTTATCAAAATTACTTAATCCACGCGCACCAAGTCGTGGGCATCATCTAGTCACTTCTAGTGTTTCCATATTATGATATTGTATTGTGTCAATACGTGGTAATACCTCCTATCTGAGTCCTATGTTAGTACTAGATTAAACTGAGATAGTCTGAAAAGATATTTTTACAATATACCTACCTACAGTTGCCCGTAAAGAATGCCCTTCTCTCTCCGCGTGTTATAGTTAGTTATAGTGTTCCGCATAGCTGAGGGTCGTGACCCCTTTCCATTAATCACATAATGACAGGGGTTTTCTTGGGATCCAGGTACCTCCGCATACGGCTCGACTAAAATACTACATAATATTATGTATGTATGTATTTCAACTCTTACCTACCTACTAATGAGTTTACCATTTTTTCCAGGTATCGGACACCGTGGTAGAGCCTTACAACGCGACTCTATCCGTGCACCAGCTGGTAGAGAACACGGATGAGACGTTCTGCATCGACAACGAAGCGCTATACGACATATGCTTCCGCACGCTTCGGCTCGCTTCGCCCACGTACGGCGACCTGAACCATCTGGTCTCCGTGAGTATCGTGAATGAATGAAATGAATGAATGAATGGACTTACCCATGGGAGATAATAAAAGGAATGCGGTAATCTCTATTCTCTATTTTCGCACTCGTGCGGTAATTTATAAATATAAAGGTCTCGTTGCGCTCGGCGGAGTGTAATTTTCATCGTGCTGCACTAATAAAGCATAAATTTTAGCAAGCACATTAAACAACAAAAGCAAGATAAATACCTACACCTAGTACTATCCTATTTTAATAATACAAATGTGAAAGTTTGTAATGTAATTAATGTGTGTTACTCCTTCACGCCACAATGACTGTACCGATTTTTCTGGGAACGGAATCTTACACGGCATCATACCAACGCTAAATCGCTTGTACCTACGTCTTTGCCAATTGGGTGGTGGGTGGTAAATTATATACCATCAGCCGAAGCCGCCTAACAGTAAATATAATTTCCCAAATTGACGGGGATGTAACCCGGGACTTCCCACTTTTAAGACCGCAGCGCTCACCTCTGCGCCTGGGAGGTCGTCAAAATAACAGACATTCGCATTTTATGGTTAGCGATTGAAGTGGAATGTACGCCCGCTTCGCTCGCGCCTATTTAACCGTCTCAACGTCCGTCCTTGTCTACAGCTGACAATGTCCGGGGTGACGACGTGTCTGCGTTTCCCCGGACAACTCAACGCGGATTTGCGCAAACTCGCCGTCAACATGGTGCCGTTTCCACGACTCCATTTCTTCATGCCTGGTGAGTGCACTCATTCATTTAAGTATTTCGACCACTTTTACTTTTGTCCACTACCGCGCACGTGTCTAATAAGTTGTACCACATTTTGTTGTCCCCTACCGCGCACGGTTATACCACATTTGGTTCTGTCCACTACCGGCCACGTGTCTAAGCTATCAGACATGAGAACATGAGAAAAGTTGGCCAGTGCAGATTGGCAGATTTCAGACACCTCACACATTTATGAACAATTGCCAAGCTTAGTTACAAGTGTCTGATTCGATAAATAATTTATCTATTCTTAAAATTCTAAATCAAATTGCGTAGGTAAAAAGATAGTTCGCGGCAAGCAAATAACGGCTAACGCACCGTTGGCTAGAGTGGGCTTACTGTGGCGAGCGGCTACGCGATGCCGACCTTATTTTGATTACAAACATGATTTACTTGCTAATACATACTTGTTATTGTTTTCAGGATTCGCTCCTCTGACGGCGCGAAATAGCCAGGGCTACAGGGCATTGACAGTTGCAGAATTAACACAACAGGTTATAGACTAGCTAGAAGTGTTTCTGTTTTCATCACCATTTCAATTTTCATAGTATCGCCGCCCGCCCACTATGTACATACGAATCTCCTCAGAATGACAGGAGACCCCGTACTCCTGAAGGTCGGGTGTCTTAACCCGTTCATTAATAGGCTATCGCGGTTTTTAAAAGTATAGTTGCTCTTACCTACATTAGAAAGTATAAAAGTAAATATTTTCAACTCTTGGGCGATAAGAATATTAGGTACTGCACAGTTTTGTATTGTGTTGAAAAAATGATTAGTAGGAAAAGTGTGTGTGTGCAATTCACACACGGCAGAAGTGAAACTTCAGAAAAGTAAGTAGCCTGCGAGAGAATGAAATAAATATAACTTGTATTATATCTCATTCTCTCGCAGGCTAAATCCTATTATGAATATGTTTGTCTCTTTTTGGTGTCGCTTTTTCGTTTCATCGAATTTTTAAATAACAACGATTCTAAAGAAGTTTCACTTCGAAAAAAAAATTCTACAGATGTTCAGTCCAGTAAACATGATGGCCGCCTGCGACCCGCGCCGAGGCCGCTACCTCACTGTGGCGGCCATCTTCCGCGGACGCATGTCCATGAAGGAGGTTGATGAGCAGATGCTAACAGTGCAGGATAAGAACTCCAGGTAATGATAACTGACTGAGTGACCATATAGTTCAAATAGATGGGTCTAGAATATAAGCCACTGCGACCTGCGTAGATTGAGATTCAAGGTTTACAGCCAGGTTTAAAGTAGGTAAAACTAATTGTAATTTACATGCATAAAGTACCAGGAGGGCATAGCAACACAGGAGATGCCATAGAGCCCATAGAATACACAGTTCGCGCGCGAGTTGAATGCAGTGCTAATGTATTGTGACACATACAAAAGCACTGCATTCAACTCGCGCGCGTACTTGTACCTATAGGTACTATAACGTGGAGAATCGTAGTACCCACTACTGTCATCAATATAGGTAGATTTAGGTATATGTAGAAACCTACACCTATATTGAGAAACTGACTCATCCATATTACAATTACTAAAACGTTACTGGCTGGGTCAAGAAAATAAATCCCCTACTGCACAGGTCAAGGTCAGGTAGAGTGACAGTAACTGTAATAAAGGTACGGAGGGCATAGTAACTCAGGAGGTGCCATAGAAGCAGGTAGAAACGTTAATTTCCCTAAATAGCTAAGTACTTATAAGCAAGTATGTAAATGGTGATTGACTGACTGATCCACGTATGGCACAGGCTCACTGCGCAAACGTTACTGGGTCTAGAAAATAAATCATCTACTATCATACAACAATATCGTAGTAGGTATGTGATTTAACGTGAATAGTGAAAAATAATTTTGTTCGACCTTTCTTTCACCATTCCTTCGAATCAATATAATTTTTGTTTACAGCTACTTCGTAGAGTGGATCCCTAATAACGTGAAGGTAGCGGTATGCGACGTGCCCCCGCGTGGACTCAAGATGGCGGCCACGTTTGTGGGCAACACCACCGCCATACAGGAGATATTCAAACGCATATCCGAACAGTTCACACTCATGTTCAGAAGAAAGGTGAGCTTTATGTATAGTGACATGTTGGAAACAATAATACAGGTGCATTACAGGTAATTCTTAGAAAATATAATTCAAAAGTCGTTCAGTACCTATTACAGAAAGAAGCTACCCTGTAGAAAAAGCGGCAGTGTCGTGCTCACGCGTGGACAGATTTTTTTAATAAAATCTTAATTCCTCGGTTCTTTCGTCTCTAGATGACCACAAATGGATAAAAATGAAAATTAAATAAAACCAAGTATTATTGTATTAAAATATTTATTCAATATTTCTACATTTGGGACATCATAATCAATATTTAATGAAAATTGCGAGAATTTTAATTTGGTTTGTCTCTGGCACAAAATCGGTCTCCGATAATAATTTACTCTAGATAAGACAGAAATTGGCCTCAGACAAAAATAGCCTCTGAGAAAACTTGCCTAAGACAGACATTAGTCCGAGGAAAAAAAAAACAAAAATCAACCTGAGACATAAATAGGTCTCAAACAAAACTACATAATAGGTCTTATAAAGGAATAGGTCCCAGAAAATTTCGCTATGAAACAAAAATCGGCCATAAAAAGAAATCGGTCACAAAAAAAATCACCTCTCTAACGCCTCTAACTTTTTCGCCCTTCCAGTATTTTCAATTTCAATCTCAATAATTCCATTTCTTTCCTATGTCTAATCATTGCCATTCTATTTTGATTTATTAATAAACGTTTTTCTAATTTTGCGTTTTTTATCTTTTCACGATAATACTGTTCCTTTATTGATATTGTCCTATGCTTTTCTCTGTTCTGTTTATTAGGGAGGTCATTTGTAGGTTGTTCTGGAAAAAAAATAACAAGATATTACAGGCATCGATGTATATGTAAGTACTAGATGGGCCCTTTCATAGAAAAAAGTTGGGCGTCCGACTTGCAGAGCACGTCCCAAATCTGTCATAAGCCTGTCCTTGTCCCCATTGTAGGGTCGATCACGATCGCTCGTCGTGTAGATAATTTTTAATTAAGTTAACATTTAAAGTCTTATTAGTTTGCCACTGTATAATTTTTAGGTAAGTGTTTCAATTCACAATTCACATAAAAAAACGTTATTTAATCTTCCTATTTAATATTTATATCCATCACGCTAGCATTTAATTTCTGAAAATCGGGAACTTGCTCCCGAACCAAGTTCCCGATTTTCTGACTGGATGGCGTTACTAAGAATACACCCGGCGCCCACATTCTTTGTTTGACAGTCTATGTAAATTGAGGTCGTTGATTACAGGACATTAAATAAAAAAATTCTCATTTAGTTAAAGTACTTAAAAAACTTACGACAATACTCCTCCTCTACTTTATGGTTTTCTCTGTTTTGTTCATTGGATAGGTTGTCAGTAGATTGTTCTGATGAAAAAAATCGCATTTAGTTTTCCGTATTAAAATGTAAAACAACCATGATAAAAAGTTAAATAAAAAAAACTTACGACACAACTGTTCGTTTATTGACTCTACTCTATGGTTTTCTGTGTTCTGTTCATTGGAGTAGCCATCCATGGATTGCTCTGGAAAAAAACACAAAAATAACTGTTAAAAATCGTTAATTCGTACTTACTGCAGCACTCAAATTTACACGCAAACTAAGTTAAATATTATACAGTAAAATCAAGAACATACCTAATGCATGTAATGAAGCATTCACAAACTATTTTGTCTTAGCGTGAGCTTAGCTTAATCTTAGCCCCGTACAACTATAAATTCAAAATCAAAGATTATGCTCAGTCATGTTGTCGTAAGTAAAGTCTGAGCTAAGTCAAAATATGTGGCATGACAAAGTTGCATAGAAGCAACCGACTTCACATCCAGCATCCCACAAGTCAGTGAAAATGCTTAACTGTTAAGTAACATATATGCATTGTATATTATTTATTCATTGTAACGTTTTTCTTTTTAAGAAAAGAGCAACTGCTGAGTTTCTTGCTGGCTCTTCTCAGTAGAATGATTTTTCCGAACTGGTGGTAGTTAAGTTCTCATAAATAACACAAGTTGTCCTATGTGAAATAAATAAATTCACCATTTCATTTACAGCCTATAGATAGCAGCCTGTGTGAGGCAGTTAATATGTAATACTAACCGATGCCCGCGACTTTGTCCGCATGGAATAAGTTTTTTTTTAATTTTCGCAGAAACTCCTTATTTTTTCGGTGTAAAATATAGCCTATGTCACTGTCCAGGTCCCCAACTATACCCATGCAAAAAATCACGTTGATCCGTTGCTTGGTTACAATGTGATTGAAAGACAAACCAACAAACAAGCACACTTTCACATTTATAATATTAGTATGATTAGTATAGCTCCTGTGGCGCTCACCATAGCTCGCAGATAGGTTGCTGTCCTGGTCTTCCTCTATTCTAACTTCAAACAAGCAATATGGCTCCGATTTCACTTGGGCAGGAAAAAAACCCTGGAACAAAAATAAAAAAAATAGCCTGATAGCCTTTTCTTTTATGAGGGCAAAAGCTATTTCAAAATGCACACTGCATTTTTCACACACAAATTTTTTTTTACTCCAACTTAGCCCTTGAGTGCCATCGCAACACACAAAATTTATATTAATATTAATAAAGGATAATTTGGGGGATTTGTGTGGTGTGGTGTTGTGCCGGTGCAAATTGCCGGCTTACTGGGCTGTAAATATTGCAAGCTACAAGTGCAAGATACACACTGTACCACATATTTTGTTGTATTTTGATTTTTTTGATTTGTCTACTATGGTGGATTAGTGTATTAAACTTCTAGATTCCTTGATTGCATTTTTTATTTTTAAAAAAAGTAAGTTAGTTACTTAATAATTTACAAGTTTGTATCTGGCCTTAGTCTGTATCATCACTTACCATCCAGGGGCCCAATTATCTAAGGAAATCTAAATCATTTGAAAGCATAAAACATATTACTCAAACTGTTTTAAGAGTTCATACAAGCTCTTTGACATAATATTATAAACATTAGACATCTATGAACAGTTCGATTTATACTTTTGACAAACGTTTACGATTACAATTTTCATACATAATTGGGGTCTGGTGAGATTGCAGTAAGGGCAAAATTGTAGTGAAAAAAAAAAGTGTGAGTATGCAATTCACACACAGCAGAAGTGAAACTTCAGAAAAGTAGCCTACAAGATAAGGAGATAAATGTAACTTGTACTTTATCTCATTCTCTTGCAGGCTAAATCCTATTATGAATATGTCTCTTGGTGTAAATTTTTTTTCTTTTATTAACCAGAGGTGGATTAAATAAAACATAAAAAACAATTAACAAATCTGACTTTCTACTGCTGCATTTAAACAATCAAACAGAGAATTACAAAAATGGAACGCTTTGTATACATGTTAGTCGGTTGGCACCACATGTACAGTGGCAACAACATCCGTTTCATTGAATTTTCAAATCATAACGATTCTAAAGAAGTTTCACTTCAAAAACACACTTACATTATTGGTGGCTTTAGACAGAGACTTCCGTGCAGACTGTTTGTGGTTGTCATACCAATGCCTCAGTTGCTGCCACGTCCTCGGCCCACTGGACTCCGCATTGTTATATCTTCGTGCTATTTCACTCCATGCATCTCTTTTCTTAGTTAGCCATAATGTGTTGCACTCCTTGTTCTCTATTATTTCTTTAAATCTGGAATTAGAGGATTATTTAAATGATAAAAAAGCATGGGTAAGAATTGTTCCAGCGGCTTATAATGTAATTGTTATAATTATAAATCCTTGCTTCCTTACTTATATTATAAATGCAATAGTTTGTATGTATGGATGTTTGTTACTCTTTACACCAGAACGGCTGAACGGATCTGGATGAAATTGGGCACAGAGATTTTATAGTCCATTATAGCCTGGAATATAGTATTAGATTCCATTATAGTCTGGAATAATACATAGGCTACTTTTTATCCTGAAAAATAAAAGAGTTCCAAACCAAAAAACCTTAATCCACAATGACAAAGTCACGGGTATCATCTAGTTTAGGACATTTGTGAAATGGTGATAATAAAAAGATTCCCGGCTGAGAAACCTGGGCTCTTCTCAAACGAGGGCGCGATTGGAACACTCATAGCTATAGTTTTAAGATACCTAGTTAATTATCACCAATCACAAAGTCTTACACTTTGTAAATGTGATGTTCAGAAGGTGTACTTTGTAGGAACTATCCATATCCATCCATACTAATATTAAAAATGCGAAAGTGTGTCTGTCTGTCTGCTACGCTTTCCCGGCCCATCTTTTCAACCGATTTTGCTGAAATTTGGTATAGAGGTAGGTTATATCCCAGGGAAGGACATAGGCTTACACAAACATACTTTTTATCTTGGAAAATTAAGGAGTTCCTGCGGGAATCAAAAAACCTTAATCCACTCGGACGAAGTCGCAGGCATCATCTATAGTTTTAAATAAATTTATACTTTGAGTTTGAGTTTGAAATAATTGTAAATGCAAAACAGTGTTTGTTAGTCCTTCAATTGAATTTTATAGACCTAAATATTAATGATAACATGGCTAATGATAGAAACAATATATTTTGGCCTTATAGTTTTTTCTTCAAATTGTCAATAAGAATAGCAATCAGATGTGATGGTTCCATAATTTGTAAGTACATAGTAGAAAAGACCTGAAATAACGATTGATGAAGGAAAACTAGGCACCCAGGAAAACTTTGAAGATTAACCCTTACTTATTAAACCAAAACCGATTAACTGATTTGACAAGTTTTATACGGAGATAGCTTGCGTTCTGCAGGTGAACATAATCAAATTTTTATCCCCGAAAATCAAAGTTCCTAGGTACGAGACTTCTGAAGAACCATATTCATCGTACGTTTACTTACTCATCAGTTAGTTCGATTAGAATTTGTTTTTCGATGTTCGTATAATTGCTGCGGCGTCTACCACGCTTCCTATTTGATCCATTGCCATTATTTATGTTCCAATCTTCCCTTTTTATCATTATTTTTAGTTAATACCTATTACTCTAAAAAATAAAACAAACCCATCTCAATCTGAAACCCATCAGCAGGGCGACCGCGTAACTCCTGCCAGAGACAAGTTAACCAGAGACTCCTGCATCAATCATTGTTACAATATCAATTATAGTCATTGGCTGAATTTATGGTATTCTTGCTGCGTCAATAATAGAAATAATTAGATTTTGTCCAAAAGTGAAAGTGTTATCCAATCAGAGGTTATTGCGATCGTTACACTGTAGCTGTCAGAGATACGCGGTCGCCCTGCTGGGACAATGACATTTTACCGCCTTTTGCTTTTGTTGTGTGACTTCGTAGACAGAGATCGAGATTCAATTCTTGGTTTTTAGGGTAGTTTATGGCTTGCGATTTATGGAGTGTGTAGCCAGTAGCCATACTAACTCTATGTTTGAATCAAGAGTAGGCATGATGACAGTAACCAAGATTCAATGAAATTACGAAATAGGATTCATGGATTATAAAAAACGTAGGTATTTATTTTTCTAGTTCGAGTGATATTGCTATTTAATTTGATAAAATAAAACTATAAAATACAGCAATCCGCCTTAATGGATTATAAACCAAGAAGCGAATGACGTCACAATTGTTTGTTTTCGAGGTTTGGAAATCCCACTATTGCTAACTGCACACTGCATGTACTCTACATTGGTAAAAACAATAGTGACGTCACAAACGACGCCATGAAACCGCCAAGCATTTTAGCGTGAATTTTAAAATTTAAATTTCAAATGCCAATTTTATCTACCAAACCTTATTTTTCTGCTGAAATAAGATAAGATATTTTTTTCGAAATAGTAGATACTTCCGAACATAATCTGACCATTTTTCAAAATTAGTCTTACAGGGTACGTTCCGATAAACACTGCGAGCACTGTAGGGTGTGACGTCAATTTAGTATACTGCGAAGCCGTTCCTTTATAGTAAGCTATACTGGTAACTGTTTAAAACGGAACGCAGTCAGCACTGAGAGCACGTTCCTACCAGTACAAAAATGGCGACGATTGTGTATCATAGGGAAATATATGACATCATAGTCATATATTTCCCTATGATACTGCTGCAGCAGTATACTGTCAGTCCATAACGGAACGAATTACTCCCCAGTAAGCAGTTACCCGCAGTGTCTAGCAGAACATGCCCCAAGCCTATTGTTTGTCAAAGTCATATGTCAATCGACAACTGAAAATGACGGATGTAGGGTTGCCAGTTCTAATATTATTTTAAACAGTAGAACAAATAATTACAAACCTACCTTATTAAAGTTATCCTTATCCTTACTAATTATCTAAGCTAATATTATAAATGGGAAAGTGAGTTTGTTTGTATGTTTGTTCCGCTTTCACGCCGTAACTACTGAACCGATTGCTTTGAAATTTTGCAGACGTAAAGTTAGAAGTCCGGATTAAATAATAAGGTACTTTTTATCCCGGAAAAATAATGAGTTCCCGCGGGAACTAAAACTCCTCAATCCACGCGGACGAAGTATGGGTATCAGCTAGTTAAATATAAATTAAAAACTTCCAATTTTTTTTTGATAAAGAAAGACTGGAGATCACGGCGGCAAGTAGGTAGGTACAATACTTTTCATAATTATCATAATCTAGCGGATGAAGTCGCGGGCATCATCTAATATATTATTATAGAATTATGACCAAGCCAAGCGCTTTTTTGTCACGTACGATTTTTGTAATACTATTATATATAATTAATTTTATTCCTAGGCGTTCCTGCACTGGTATACAGGTGAAGGCATGGACGAGATGGAGTTCACGGAAGCCGAGAGCAACATGAATGACTTGGTGTCTGAGTACCAACAGTATGAGGTGACTAAAGATTAAATACATGACCTTTTGGTCTGGTGGGAGGCTTCGGCCGTGGCTAGTTACCACCCTACCGGCAAAAGATGTACCGCCGAGCGATTAAGTGTTCCGGTACGATGCCGTGTAGAAACCGACTAGGGGTATGATTTCAATATAAATGCCATACCCCTAATAGGTTAGCCCGCTACCATCTTAGACTGCATATTATAATTATTTACCATCAGGTGAGATCGCAGCCAACATAATAAAAGGAGTAATAAGTACTAAAAGAAAAATTTTATTCCAGGAAGTAGGTGTCGATGAAGATTTCGATGAACAGGAAGAAGTCGCGGGCGAAGAGGACTTCCCTGAAGAATAACATAATCAATATCTTATCAATGGGGAGTATGAAGCATGGTCAATATAAAAATAATAAAATTACGATTCGTTGTTCATCAATCAGCTGTAAGCACATTATGACTACGATACTAGTACCTACAATAAGACCTGTTTTACTAATTTATTAAAATAATTAGTCAGATTAGTGAAAGCTGAGAGTAAAATGGAGTAAATTTTTTTCCTGCCTAACACTTCTGTGTTATTATTGTGCAGTCCTAGCCTTGAGTTTTGTATTGCCCCAGTGTTGCTAGTATCCAGAAATGTGATATAATCGACTTTCAGCTTACACTAAACAGACTGTAGTGTAGGGTAGTGAAGTATAAAATCTTAAATGTCTAAGGCCGTCCATAACTGGAAATAGGCCTTTTCGCGAGCCACTACACTCGTTTCTCCGCCTTCCACACTCACCCTCCTCATGTAAATATACATAAATTTTATTGTCTCGTGAAGACTGAGTGTGAAATGGCAGGAAATTAAAAAAACGAATAGGGTGGGTCCAGTATCCCCAAATGCACAATAATTTTTGTCTCTACATTTGAGTGTGTATATGTCACCGTAAGATTGTAAAAACCGTTAGATTATAATCTAACTCGAGAAATTGTAAACTGTCGAATGATTACAGTATAACGGATTATTTTTCGGTAGATTGTAATCTGTTAGGTTTATTAACCCGATAGAACCTAAGTGCATTTATGTCGAACCCTAACCTAACCTACAAGAAAGAGACAAGAAAAAGTAATTACAATGAATATTTCAAAAATTGACACTTAAAGCATTGAACGGTTCACAATTTTTCGAATGTTTACAATCTATCGAAAAAAAGCGTTAGATTACAATCTTACGGTTTTTACAATCTTACGGTGACATATACATCAGTGTTCAGTGTTGCCTGTATTTAAAAATCGACTCTTCATCTCTCATTAGACAGACACCATTTTTAAAGACTTTTTTCTATAATTGTACCAAAATAAATATACTGTGCTTACAGTTCGCGCGCGAGTTGAATGCAGAGTATGTCACAATACATTTACTCTGCATTCAACTCGTGCGCGAACCGAACTATAGGATAAGAGTAGTCGCTATGCAACCGCTTAACTTATTGTTTGTTAGTATTATTTGTAATATAAAATTAACAATGTATTCAAATAAATTGATGTTATTAAAAATAAAACTATAAAAATATATTCTATGACTTTTTATTCAAATGAAATTGTATTTTATTTATTGGTTTTGGTGGAAGTTTTTTAATAATTTCATTGCCAAAATTATTATAATTTAAATGTTCGTTTATATTTGTAATAACCTCTTGTTCAACATTAGTACAATTTATAACTTCTATATTACTACCAGCAGTTATAATTCCAGATGTTAAATTACTTTTCACAATATCATTATTATATTTAATTTCAGAGTTATTTATCCTAACATTACTTTCTGTGACATTATTAACATATTGTTTTCTTTTATTATCATCAGGTTGGCATTTCTTATTATCTTTTAATTTACGTTTCTTAGAAACATATTTCACTTGATCACCTATACATATTGTATTATTATGACCCATATTTAGTTTTCTACCTCCCTTACCACCTATTTCTTTACCATTAGTGTTTATTTGTTCATTACTTAAGTTTCCCAAACCAATACTTTCAGAGACAGGGATTTTTTTGGTTTCCAATGGCTTTGTTTTTTCGTTATTCAAATTTTTTAATCTAAAAATGATGTCACGCTGTCGTTGCATTAATTTTTGTCTAGTTTCATCAACATTCTCAAGTTCAGGAGCATAACATACATGTAAGGATCCACCATAGAAGTTTTTAGTGTCAATCATTCTTTTTGCATGCCTCGCTGATTGTATTCTCTCGTATTGAGCGTGATAGGTTTCCGTGAATGACTCTGAAGCGTGTTCCTTTGAAATGTTGAATTGCAGCAGTTTGCCAAACTTCAAGAACAGGGCTTTGGTCTCTTGCCGCAGGTTAAGTGAGGGTACTCCAAATATTAGGAGGTGGTTTGATTCCTTGCTTATTGAGTATACCTGAAACACATCCATACTAATATTATAACTTTGCAAAAGTTTGTCTGCCTGTTTGAATTTTCATTTTCACTGCTCAAATCCTGAACCGATCTTGCCCTGGGCTGAATAGATAGCTTGCATGTTGGGAGCAAACATAGGATATTATTTATCACTGATTAATCAAATAGATAGATTTTTATAAAACCAAAACCTACGTGGTACTTATAAATGGCAGAATATTATTTTAAGTTAACCTTTTACTGCGATCGTACCTCAGTCTAAAAGTCGGAGGAACTCAGGCTAAAGAAAACGTAAAGATGCCTGTATATGACATACAACGACCTCAATTTACATAGACGGGCCCTGTCAAACAAAGAATGTGGGCGCATTTTTAGCAACGCCATCAACGCTATCTAGTCTGAAAAGCGGGAACTTGCTTGCAACATCTTGAAAACGTATGACTCGGTCATAGATAATATAGGCCATAGCCATAGAAGCCGTAAGGCCAGTTATCAAAAAAAATATATCATACAGTTTGCCGCGGAAATTAAATGATAGCGTAATGGATAAAAATATTAAATAGGAAGATTAAATAACGTTTTTTTGGAAATGTATAATTGTGACTTGAAACATTTACCTTAAAATAAAAATTGTACAGTGCCATACTAATAAGACTTTAGATGTTAATCTAAGATTAACAAATTATCGACGCGACGAGCGACCGTGACAGCGCTACGGCCTACGATGGGGACAAAGACAGGATAGGAACGGGTTCTTATAGTCGGTCGCCCAACCTTTTTCTATGAAAGGGCCCATCTAGTACCTACATATATATCGATGATGACATATTCAAGCCCGGATTTTTATTATTAGAAGGATGGTGTTAAGTTTTAAAATGTACCTTTACAGCTGTTAATTTTCTTCCTTGCCTGTAAGGAAGGCGAGTAGTGCATAGCGACTGCTGTTCATGATGGGGTAATAAGATTTTGTCTTCATTGTTTTGCTCTTGCATTGTAAATAATTAAGTAAAATAATCCTAAAAAGTCGAAAGAAAACATGAAAAATCACTTTGTTTTTTGTTTTGGTTTATCATTATCTGTCAAAATTTTTCGACGATCCTTGAAAACCAATGACACTGACAGAATCGTTCAGAAAACTTATTGAGCTAAACCAATGAACTAAGACGACGACCACAGTGTAGGACTATTAGTCTATGATAGGACTATTAATCTGTGAATAGTCACCAACTTGAAATCAATACCTACTTCAGCGCTTTAAGCTGTGACATTGTAATTTGTAAAGTGACTAAAATAGGTACCTGCCGGGCGACCGCGTATCTTTTGCATCAATCATTGATACATCGCAATCACCTCCGATTGGCTGAATTTATGGTATTCTTGCTGCGTCAATGGATTTCGACCAATAGTGGAAAAGTGTTAACCAATCAAAGATACGCGGTCGCCCTGCTGGGTAACTTATTATTTTTTATGACCTAAACAATGTACATTTTTATCATTGTTGTATAGTACTTTACCGATCGACTTTCGTAAGCGCTTTTTATAAGTAAGCGAAGAATAAAATATATAAATATACAACTTTTAGTCGAACTTGCAGTATTATAATTTTTACTGTCCCTAAAATAAAACAAGGGTAAAATACATTAATTTATATAACATAATTATTTACACAACGTATTTGAATAAATTCCATTTTTAGTGGAATATTTTCAGCTTTCCTCTTCATAGCCTTCAGTCTTCATATCGTTCAGTCCGAGTTCATCGTTTTGCTCATATGTTCTCTCGTAACGAGTTACTTTCAATCCTGTAACAAAAATAAACCGTATTACGTTATAACTGCATAAATTATTAGTACAATCTCATTTGTTTGGTATGGTGGGAGGCTTCGGCTGTGGCTAGTTACTGCCCTAATGGCAAAGACGAGCCGTCAACCCATTTAGCGTTCCGGTACGATGCCGTGTAGAAAGCGATAAGGGGTATAAGTTTAAAATTCGGTAACAGCGTCACTAGTATTTCTATAAAAAATTAAATAAAAACTAAAAAGCTAAAAAATAGTTCCAATTTTGGCCACCGGGTCAGATAAGTTTGTGGAACCATACTAAAATTAATTAATGCTGTCACATGGCTGTCACTTACTTGTCACAGCATTAAAAAAAATATCCGTTTGAATGTCCTTGCCCCCTGATTTGGTTACAAGTCAAATACCCAATTGTTTTACTTTACAACGTTTACAACGTTGACTTTGACTTTGATTTAGGCTTCAAAATACCCCTTACCATCGTCATACTGCTCCGGGTCGTCGTTCAAGTTCTGTACATACGAGTTGCCGGCTGGGTCGTCTAATATTATGGTGATGGCTCGCTTGCTGTCCAAAACCTCTTGCAATTTCTCTGTGAATCTGAAATATAAGGCGAAGTTAAGCGACGTTTGTTTATGTCAATTATTGAATGGGTGATCAAAACTACACAGAGTTATCTTAATATAATAAGGTTACTGACTGACTGACTGATCTATCAATGCACAGAATAAAAATATAACGTATAATTTCGGCCACAGCAGTCAATCTACAGAGAGATTAGCCATCTATGCAGGAGATATTATAGTGCACAAGTGTGTGCACAAACACGGGTACACTCTATGTTCCTTTACTCTCATAGTCCGATGGGACGGAAAATCCGACACGACCGGAGAGAGATCAGGCGCAGGACCGACGGCTTAACGTGCTCTCCGAAGCACGGGGGTAAAACACCGCCAACTTCCTAACTCCGGGCTGAAACTCTATCCAGAAAAACCCAATACTTAATTATGGCCCGACCCGGTATTCGAACCCGGGACCTCGTCAGCCGCAGTCGCACATGATAACCGCTAGACCAACGAGGCATATAAAGATGTTACTAACTGTTCCAAACGCTCCTTCGCTAATCCAGGCGCGTCTCCCGTAAGCGCGGGCGCACACTTTAGCTGCTCCAGCGAAGCCCTGATGAGGCCTTCCGCGGTCGTGAAGCGGCCCCCCAGGGCTTTGCCCCCCACCTCCAAGTCCAGTTCCGGTATTGACATACTGCAGGTTTCTGACTGAAATTACAAGATCAAAATGGTTTAAAAAACTTTAACCAAAAAATAATACTGTAAAATTGATTTTCTGCCGCTTAGTATATTTTAAAATCTATACTAATATTATAAATGCGAAAGTTTGGATGGATGGATGTTTGTTACTCAATTACGCCAGAACGGCTGAACGGATTTGAATGAAATTAGGCACAGAGATAGATTATAGTCTGAAATAACACATAGGCTACTTTTTATCATGGAAAATCAGCTAGTTGTACTATATTCATATTTTGAACTCAGTATGAGCTGTACAGTGATATGAAAAATCGGTTTCTGCTTATATTGAAAGTATAGAAGTTTTTTTTCCACTACAAGTTAGCCCTTGACTGCAATCTCACCTGATTGTAAGTAATGATACAGTCTAAGATGGTAGCGGGCTAACCTGTTAGGGGTATGGCAGTTAAATCGCATGGCGGCACGTCTTTACCAGTAGGGTGGTAACTAGCCACGACCGAAGCCTCCCACCAGACCAGACCAGATACAATTCAGAAATTATAAATTCCCAAATTGACCGTGCCAGGGATCGAACCCGGGACCTCCGCACATTAAGACGCTCACATAGAGACACTAGCGGGTAAACTTAGCTCGGCTGCTTTTGCTTCAGGAAAATTAGACAGCTTACCGATATTGAAACGGCTAGGCTTGTCCACTTTGCCTAATTCCACAGCGTCAGGTCTTACGGCATTTTATTGTGGGGCAGAGCAGCTGATATCCAAACAATTTTTATATTGCAGAAATGAGCCATCCGTTCTATTTATAAACTCGGATCACGCGAATCACATCGTGAAAAATTTAAAAAGATTGGTATACTTACGGTGCCTTCACAATACATTTACAATAATATAGTCTTTGTCAGGCGGAACATTAATCTTTATAAGAAAAAAAGTGATACTCACAATCGATGTACTAGAAACCGCCATAAGCTAGTAACAGCGTCATATCGTGTACGCAAGGTGCAGAAATCCTTTGTGGGGTCGAGTGTACGCTTTTATAACATGGTTCCCAAAGAATTTCTAGATTTACCATTACATAAATTTAAAGACTGCATTAAACAGCATTTGTTAAGTCGAGGTCATTACACCATCGATGATTTTCTGACTGTCAAAGTTGCATGGAAGCAACCGGCTTTGCATCCAGTGACCCACAAGTCAGTGTAATACTTGATGTATGTGTTGTATTGTTTACATAATATCGTAACCTTTTTCTTTTTTAAGAAAAGAGCAACTGCTGAGTTTCTTGCCGGCTCTTCTCAGTAGAAACAGCATTCTGAACCGGTGGTAGAGTCTTTAACGTATCATAAGTGACAGAAGTGGTCCTACATGAAATAAATAAATCATTTCATTTCATTTCAATAGCGCTCAACATTGCGCCACGGAAGTCGCCAATACAAAGTACATATAATAGCACAAGTCACACATATTATCAGTCATTTTAGAACGTCTTCGTATTACCTTTAGAATGTCCCGTGAGAAGTCTTCCTTATCTGCAACACGGACCTCGAACCTGACACCCTTGTCTTCTATACCGCCTCCTGACTTCACCTGCGTCAATATTAAACCACGTCATTCCATACAAAAGTGTCAATTTATTGAAATACATACAATGTTGAATGTTGATGAATTCATGTAATTAAAAAACCGGTCAAGTGCGAGTCAGACTCGCGCATAAAGGGTTCCGTACCACCACACAATATAAATTATTTTAGTAAATAATAAGAATGATGTTATAACAACACTAATCAGCTGTGAAATAACTGGCTTGCATATGGCTTGGCGTTAAACTCATATAATTAAGGATTTTCGGATTTTTCCCTATAAGTATAGGAAAAAATCCGAAAAGTGCAGTGAGACATTGCTTCTTGCCATATTACATGATTCTGGGTCAACAGAAAGTAACGAGTGGCATACATGGCCGTATCTTTTGATTGACTTAGAAGATTAATTTTTTTACAGCTTTAAGGGACCCGTAGACCTAAGTATTTGATATTACTTTCAACTTGATACCTCCCACGCGTTCCCGAGAAAAACGTGGTTTACAGACAGACAAACAATGAAGTGATCCCATAAGGGTCCCTTTTTTCGTCTTAAGGTACGGAACCCTAAAAATTCTAAACGAATAAAGTTTACCACGTACTTCGTTAGTCCTGTGTCCGCAGGCGTCACAGACTGTCGCCATTATCACTACCTCTTTGAAATGTGGTATTTCTGAAAATTAAAACACATTTTAGTTAATAATCTCTCTCTCTGCATCGTATTCCTCATTGTTGAGGGTCTTAACTCCTTTCCATTAATCACAAAATGGGCAGGGGTTTTCTTGGGATAATAATGCGGTGGGTTCCCATACTTAATAATAACATAAAATAACTTATTTTTGTTTTACTTTACATGTGGACCGTAGTTTCGTTGACTGTTTAAAGTAATTTTCTCTTTACGAAAATATCCATTCTAATATTATAAATGCGAAAGTGTGTCTATGTGCTACGAGTATAGAGGTAGGTTGTATCCAGGGGAAGGGCATAGGCTTACTTTTTATCCCGGAAAACTAAGGATTTCCTGCGGGAATGAAATCTCGGATATCATCTTTACACGTGGACCATACTTTTCTTTACTGTTTAGAGTAACTTTTACTTTACGAAAATACAGTGCGAGTCTTCATAATGTGAACATATAAAAATGAGGGAAACCATGCTTAATTTAGTATGCTAGGGGAGACTTAGGTCACTGCACCAAGTAAATCCATTAATCTCCTACTGCGCAGCTACAATAACACCTAAGATATCGGTAAATCGCCTATGGCGCAAGTACAAGCATTTGATATTGTTGTCACTAGCTATAGTCTAAAGTACCAGGTTCGCATAGTAGCATAGGAGGTGTAATATAACTCACTGGTCAGTTTCATGTTAGTGTCTGCGGGCGCATTGCAGTCCGGACAGTTGGTCCGGAACTGGAGCACCTCTTCAAGGACGAGGCGGTCGTAGGAGCCCTGAGCAGGGTCCGCGGGCGTCAGGGTGCCGGGGAGACTGTCTGTCACCTGGTGGAAGACACATTTTTGGTGTTATTGCATAAATTTCATATCGACTCACAAGGGACCCTATTCCGACCCTTATAATTGATACCCTGCATGTTAGTCAAAGTCAAAATATGTTTACTCAAATTTGGTACCTACACAGTACACATTATGTACAAGTCGAGGATACATATATAGTCCCACAAATTTATATGACCCGGTGACAGCGTCGCTAGTAGATATGAAAAATAAAACAAAACCTAAACATGTACAAAAATTAGTTCCGATTTCGGCCACCGGCCCAGATAAGTTTGATGGACTATAAGAAGTGATGGTGATGATTTAAGTCAGCGTCTTAAAACTAAAGCTACGAGGTATTGTCATGGAGATGCTTAAAAAAATAAAAAGCGTGAGTGCAATTCACACACGGCAGAAGTGAAACTTCAGAAAGATAGCCTGCGAGAGAATAAGATAAATGTAACTAGTATTCTATCTTATTCTCTCGAAGGCTAAATCCTATTATGAATAAGTATGTTTGTCTTTTTATGGTGTCGCTTTTTTTCGTTTTATCAACCAGAGGCGGATTAAAATAAAAAATAATAAGCAACTAACAAATCAGACTTTCTACTTTCTACAGAAAAGGAACGCTTTGTATACACATTCGTTTGGTGGCGCCACTTGCACCGTGGCGACCACATCCGTTCCATCGAATTTTCAAATCACAATGATTCTAAAGAAGTTTCACTTCAACTTTGGGAGTCATTTGGCTAATCATGCGTGGTCATCAAAACTAAACAGCTCAATGACTTGGGGATAACTATTTTAAAGTTCAGTTGCAATATTTGACAGAATTAAACCCACAAACAAACTCACGACAAAGTTAAACAAAAACTTGTTTTCAGTCTAGGGGAGAGGCAAAATTTTTATTATTCAACTCTTGCCTTGCTTAACTAGGGAACTCTAAAAAAAAAGGCTCACTCAACTAAAACTATACATATGTATAAATAATAAATTGCTATTGCATTCTAAATATAATAAGACTTACACTTATAACATCGTCACACGGCTTGAAATAATAAACAACTGTATTAGTTTTAAGCATTCATGTAGGTTGCCTGGCAAAGAGCACTACTTTAGTGATAAGGTCGCCTTTTTGTTTCTAATTTTGTATAATGTTCTTTGTATATGTCCATTTTTATGCTATAAAGAATTTAATAATAATAATAGTATCGATTTGAGATACCTACTTTATAAAAATCAAGAGTTTTTTTATTTAAATAAACTCGAACGTCTTTAATTGATTTCAAATCTCACTAATTTGTTTTGATCTATATTTATAAAAAAAATTATAATAAACAACATTATGAAACATCTCCATTCTATACGCCCAAACTCTCTCTTCAAGCCATAGTTTTAATATTGTTGACGTACATGATTTAGAATTATAAACCTTATTTTAGGGGCTGAAGCTGTCATTCTGAAATAATACTGCTCTAAGCTATTGTAGTAATCGCATGATATGATAATAGTAGATTATACACCAAGGGGATAAAGCACTGTTTTATGTCACGGGCGCTACATTGAATCCTGAACGTAACGAAGGACTCCAAATTTAACACCCGAGCGCAGCCAGGGTGTTATAAGTTAATTTGCTCGTGATTAAGATTGAGTCCTGAGTGCAATGAAGGATTCAAGCACCCAAGAAAAAAACAGTTTTATCCTGGTGGTGTATACTCTACTTTTCTCACTTTATGCGAGACAATAAATAAAAAACCGGCCAAGTGCGAGTCGGACTCGCGCACCGAGGGTTCCGTACAAACCTGTAGTAAGTTTTAAATTATTAAAAATATTTTTATTTTAAATATTTGAGTTGATTGAATGAAAGATAAATAACGGTTTACGATTTATGACGTATTAAAAAAAAAACTACTTACTAGATCTCGTTCAAACAAATTTTAGGTGGAAGTTTGCATGGTAATGTACTTCATATATTTTTTTTAGTTTTATCATTCTCTTATTTTCGAAGTTACAGGGGGGGGGGACACACATTTTACCACTTTGGAAGTGTCTCTCGCGCAAACTATTCAGTTTAGAAAAAAATGATATTAGAAACCTCAATATCATTTTTGAAGACCTATCCATAGATACCCCACACGTATGGGTTAGATGAAAAAAAATTTTTTGAGTTACAGTTCTAGGTATTATTACCCCCAAAATTTATTGTTTTTTTTTCTATTTTTGTAAGAAAATCTTAATGCGGTGCACAGAATACGTCTTCTTACCAAGTTTCAACAGTATAGTTCTTATATACTCGCCGGCATATTTAGCGGAACATAAAAAAAAGGCCCATAATTTAAAAAAAATGGTTTTATTTTAAAATCTACTTACTACACTTCTTTTGTTATTTAAAGTTTCATTTGTTTTACTTAAAATGAGATCACATTAAGAACAGATTTTGCGAGTAAAGGTTATTTGTGAAAAATGGTACATTTTGAAGTTTTCATGTAACCGGGAAAAGTTAAATTTAATAATAATATTAAAATAACAATTAATTAAATTAGAAAAATGGTGATTAATATCGCGTATTTCCTCCACGTGCTCTTATTAAAGTTTCTACCCGTCTAGGCATACTGAGAATGATGTTATCGATGGTCTCCTGGGATAGTCTCCGCCATTCCTCAACTACGGCGATTCGCAGTTCACCCACGTTGGCAGGAGCTGGAATTCTGGACTTAACTTTTCTTTTCAGCAAGTCCCAAACGTGCTCTATTGGGTTCATATCCGGTGATCTCGCCGGCCAATCCATAACAGTGATATTCATATCATTAAGATAAGCTTGAGTTACCCGAGCGGTATGCGGCCGAGCATTATCCTGCATAATAACAAAATCGTCACCGATATATGGGGCAAACGGTACGACATTTTCTTCTAAAACTTCTCTGATATAGCGGTCTGCAGTCAGACTCCCTCTGTCAATCACTACCAAGTCTGTGCGAGCTCTCAAACAAATGCCCGCCCAAACCATTATTGATCCACCACCGTATGCAACTGTAGTTTCAAAATTTGTCTGAATGTATCGTTCTCCTTTGCGTCTGTATATTCTTTGCCTGCCGTCAATTTAATTTAAGAGAATTCTGCACTCATCACTAAACAATACCTTACTCCATTGGTCCGCGTTCCAAAGTCGATGTTTCTGAGCAAAAGTTAATCTGTTTCTACGATGATTAACCTCGAGCCTTGGAGCCTTGGCGGGCACAAATGAACCCAAACCAGCTTCTTCGAGCCTTCTTCGTACCGTACGCTCACTTACGGTTACACCCCGCACTGCTTCTAACTCATGTCGGGCTTGGACGGCCGTCAAACGGGGGTTCCTACGTACACGAAGCCGAATGAAACGATCATCCCTACTCGAAGTACGTCTTTTTCTGCCTTGTCCTGCTCTTCTCACATAAGTACCAGTCTCCCTGAACCGTTGGATACTGCGATGGATCGTTGAAACTGGTCGACGAAGATCTCTGGATATCACTCTGTAGGTTTGACCATTTCTTCGCATTTCGAGTGCCCTGGCAATCTCCGTTGGGGCTAAGTCAGGCATAATTCAGTCATCAACTCCAGAAAGATACGCGATTAAAAAAACTAACAAAAAACAGTATTTCAATGAAATTTTAAATCAAACTCAGAAGGAAGAAATACTCGAAGTTCGCTCCAGATAAGGTGTATTTGAATAAAATTAAAACAATTGCATAAAATGTGATGTTCAGTTGTTTTCTTAATTTGAAAATATTTCTTTTTAAATTAAATGACGTATAAACCAGCCAGCAACCTTATATGATACTGAAATCAAACGTTTTTTTTATGTTCCGCTAAATATGCCGGCGAGTGTAGTTTCGGAAAAAAGTGGCTGTGACATACGGACGGACAGACAGACAGACAGACATGACGAATCTATAAGGGTTCCGTTTTTGCCAAATTTGGCTACGGAACCCTAAAAACCAGGCTTAGTAGATAGTGTTTATTACAGCAAATTAAAAGTGAAAATTGATATTGGAGACATTAGTCAAATTATGGAAAGATAACGTTATATTTTTATTTGGTACGTTTATCGAGGTTGAGCTAGAGTTTATTTGAGTTGTGTTCAAGGCTTCGGACACTTGTGTTTGAGGGTCGAGTTGTTCCGTAAATGTTGGAGAAGGTCGTCTCTGATGCAGTGGGCTTGATGTGGATGTGACGTGTTTTAAGGAAGATGACTGTGGTGGCAGACGCGTTCAAGGATCATCAATAGTAGACGATGTTTTCATATTTATCTTTTCACCAATACGATAGCTCGTTCTTTCCTTATTTTTTATAGAATTTTCAATGTAGCCCTCTGCCACTGCATATAGCCACTTCTTTCAGCTGGCGTGGCCTACTCGATTTGACAAACAAATGAAGTTCGTCTCAGTGCGAATCTAGTGGGCCACGGCTTCGGTTTTCGAAAATCGAGTTGGCCGCGACCGCTGAGAACACATTCTGTTTAGCCAAATTAGACTTTATGAACATAGAAATAAGAGCTATGAAAGTGAAAATCACCATTATTGACCAGCGGGTTATAATGAAATTCAACAGAACATTATAACCTGGCTAAAGCCAAGAGATATAATGTCTTGCTTTCGGTAAGGTTTACATGACATATAATTCGGCATTGTCAAGCATGTGGTGTGAAAAAGATATATAGCATACCTCCTTCTGTGTAAAGATGCCCAGTAAATGGTCTTGTTCCTTGCTCCGCTTGAAATCCGTCCGTTCAGCTCTCGGGTCCTTGCTAGGTGCTTCAGGGTTCTCTATGAAGCAGTTACCTATAACAAGCCTTTATTGAATGTTTAAGGGACGAGTGGATCAGTTGCGACAACGCATATCAATCGATTGAGATTGTTAACGATTATTATCCACTCGCCCCTTAATATTTTGACACTCTTAAATGAATCAAAGCCTTATTACTTCCCATACAAAGGGCGCGCGAGTTGAATGCAGAGTGAATGTATGGTGACACATTACATTTACTCTGCATTCAACTTGCGCGCGTACTGTACTTCCTGTTGACCTAGAATCATGTTTGGCAAGAAGCAAAGTCTCACCGCACAAGTATAGGAAAAAATCGTAAATTTAGGGTTTCATACTGATAGGGTGTCCAATTGTTTGTCAGGCGCTACCTGTTTAGCGCCATAATATTGTGTACAGCCCGCGCCAAACTTTGTGGCCGCCCCGAAACTGGGCTCATTGCATTGCGCAGAACATAAAATCAGGTATTAGCGGGACGTACAAGAGCTTGGGGGCAGGGCCACACCCCGCGCGCCCGCACCACTCACCCGCGACGCGCGCTTGCACCCACGCCTTAGTGTGAGTGTTACGTCCGTACACGAATCACGCACTTGTTGAGCTCTGAGAGTACTGTCGCGTTCAGAATTCGTTCGATCGTTTTGTTAATTTGTTGTTATAGTTTTTAGTTATTCTTGCTTGTTTTTATTGTTACTTGTTGTTATTGTTATTTGTTGTTACTGTTTTTGTGAAGAGAGTGATTCGGATGCTGAACCATCCACTAGTAAGGGAGATGTTTTTATGGAAGGTGTGGCCCCATTGTGAATATAGTTTTTATTTATATTAATGTTTTTTATTACATTCATCCTATTATTACCTAACCTATATATTTTACACATAACACATACATTATATATTAAATTAAATAACCTATGAAATAAACACGAACTTTATAATCACCAAATAAAATTAAATTGACATAATTATAATAAGAATTAAAAATATTAGAATACGAAAATTGTTTGGTTGATTACGTATTGTCCACTCGACTGTACCATGCGCAAGTTCGTATATTCAAGGCGGCCACAAAGTTTGGCGCGGGCTGTAAGTAAGATTATGTGTTATTACATCTCTTGTTGTTTACAGAAATAATTTACAATGTGTAGTGGTACGGAACCCTTCGTGGGCGAGTCTGACTCGCACTTGACCGTTTTTAGGGTTCCGTACCAAAATGGTAAAATGGAACCCTTATGGTGCGACTTTCTCCGTCTGTCTGTCCGTCTGTCCGTCTGTCCGTCCGTCACACTCGATTATTTCAGTAACTACCGAAGCTATCGACATGAAATTTGGAATAGTTGTGTATATTAGTGGCCCAAAACACTGGAATTAAAAAAAAATGGAAATTATTTTTGTTCTTATTTAAAAAGGGGGGAAAATCTGAGGGTTGATATTTAAAAGTGAGATAACTGTACTGTGTGGGGTATCATAATATGAAAGGGTTTACTTTGTACATTCCAAAACAGATTTTTAATTATTTTTAGTTATGATAGTTTTTGATTTATCGGGGAAAATGTCTAAAAAATGTCCCCCCCCTTATCTCCGGATTTTACCAATCGAAAAATTTGAAATAATTATGGTCAATAGGAATTTACGTATATTTTACAGGAAAACTATAGCCAATGCTCTAACTAGCATAGTATTTTGATATTAACAATAAACCTCTACAAACAAAGTTAGTCTTGCGGTTCATGAACAAAGGTAATTATTTATTAATAATGGTACGGAACCCTTCGTGCGCGAGTCCGACTCGCACTTGGCCGGTTTTTTTTTTTTATTCCGGAAACAGCTTGTACTCACCACTAATATCCTCCAGCAGTAGAGTCCACGGCGTGGCAATTGAGCGTAGCGCTTGCAGGCGCTCCACGAAGGCGTCTATCTGCGCGGCAGCATCAGGGTGTTCCGCCCTTCGCTTCTCCTGGTCTTGTGTCAGCCCTGACATCGCCCGGGTTAGAATGCCCTCCACTGTAGTCACCTCTGTGAAGACGTCACAGTTAATATTGCTGTCGTGGTCTCCACATACGCTAATAGATTTAATAGATGGCGCTGCTAGTAGCAAACAAAGAAATCCAAAACTAAGTGACAGTCTAAATCACAATTTTATATTATTATAAATAGTTGTGTTATCCATCCTTACTAATATTATAAATGGGAAAGTGAGTTTGTTTGTGTGTTTGTTCCGCTTTCACGCCGTAACTACTGAACCGATTGCTTTGAAATTTTGCAGACGTAAAGTTAGAAGTCCGGATTAAATAATAGGGTACTTTTTATCCCGGAAAATTAAAGAGTTTTCGCGGGAACTAAAACTCCTCAATCCACGCGGACGAAGTCGCGGGTATCAGCTAGTACTTAATATTGTAAATGCGAAAGTTTGTCACATCCAAACGGCAGGCTAACTTATTACCGCAGATGAATTAAACCTATAACCCTAATCAGAGCATCTCACTGGAATGCAACATCGTAATCAGCACATCTTTGCCTGTAGGGTGGCACCTAGCCCCCCACAGGCCGGACAGACATTCAGAAATTATAAATTCCTATTTTGTCTAATCATTTATTGACGTCAATAAGTATACCTACAGTGTACCTAAATTGAATAAATGAATATTTGATTTGATTTGATTTTAGTGACATTTATTCCTTCATCTTCTTTCATCTTTAACTTATTTTAACCTATCACTGGTCATATTAAGGCCTATACATATATGAGCTTGAGAAATAAAATATCCCAAATTATACCAACCTCCCTTCTGGCTCTGGGCCGGGATTTCAAAATCAATTTCCGGAATCTTCACAGATGTGAAGTCACTCTTGACCACCTGTCTGTTAAGGTCTGCATTGGATTCCACATGTAGTTTCCACCTGGAAAACATTTTTTTTCAATAAATACAAAAGATGCAGCTACCTGAATTCATTTTAATAACTGTTCAATTTTGGATAAACCAAAATGTAGCAATGAGGTGACTAGAAGTTTAATTTGCTATAATCAACCACAGTAGAAAAATCTATGTGGTACAGGATAGCGCAGTTTGATAATATGGAATTATGGAATAAAGATATTATTCCAAAATATTCTCAACGTACATTTCACTCAGACACCGGAGCATCTTCAGGAGATGTTGACTCAACAATGCACGATTGTGCAGTGCCTTACTACCATACATTGTTGAGTCAACATCTCCTACGAAGCAAATTAAACTTCTAGTCATTACATTATCATGGACTTCCACAAACTAATAATGCCTGCTTCTATTCAATATTTGATATTGTAGCAATTAAAATTTGATACACACTCAGCATTGATTCAATAAATATTTTGGCACTAAGAAGCCCTTTTAGAAGAAGGCACGCCCAGAAATTATTCATTATACTCTAAAATGCTCTTCTATTTGGGACTTCATCCACTCAAATCATATACTAATATTATAAATGCGAAAGTGTGTTTGTTTGTTGTTGTGTCCTTTCAATCATGCCGCAATAGAGCTATGGATTGACGTGATTTTTGGTAGGGGTATAGTTGGGACCTGGAGAGTAACATAGGCTACTTTTTATCCTGGAAAATTAAGGAGTTCCCGTGGGAATAAAAAAACTTAAACCACGCAGACAAAGTCCAAGTCAGTTTTTTTTTAAATATATATGTACAGCGGGCGTTTCCTCGTGCTCCCATTAATTTGTCCTATTGATGGGAGCACGAGGAATAGTTGGAAATAGGTCGTCCTTGTGCTCCTACTACCGTAGTCTTATTTTATTGTCTATTATCTGTATGCATAAATGTACCTTCGCGGTAAAAAGTTTTAAGTACCTACTGAAAAATTCACATAGCAAACACTAGTGGTCTGAGTTAGGGTTTTGGATAACTGCCATACGCCTCAGTGGTGAAACCTGGTGGTTAATCTTTGATTGGCGCTAGCCGACGGTAGGGTATAATTTCTCAATAAAAAACATTTAAATAAATAATAAAATACTTAACATAAAACCAAAACACACTATTTATTAACACAAAACATTTATAAATTATTAAAAATTTTATTATTAAATTAACTGGTTAACTAAAAATCGGTTTAGGAACCACGGAGATATGCACCGACATACATTAAAAAAAAAAAAAAAAGATACGCGCCGAATTGAGAACCTCCTCCTTTTTTGGAAGTCGGTTAAAAATAAACATAACGATTCTTCTAACTATCCGAAAATATAGTACCACACGTAACTTATATATATATATATATATATATATATATATATATATATATATATATATATATATATATATATATATATATATGTGTGCGTGCGTGCGTGCGTGCGTGCGTGCGTGCGTGCGTGCGTGCGTGCGTGCGTGCGTGCGTGTGTGTGTGTATGTGTGTGTGTGTGTGTGTAAATTAATCAAATATTTATGTAGCATTTTGTAAATACCCTTACAAAATGTTTACCTACTCTAACAATTTATGCAACATAATCTGACAACACCTACTACAGGGAATACAATATAAGACACGCGAGTTGCTTGTCTGTAAGTCAATTTCTGTGTAGCCTATTTATAATTTAATATAAAAAATAATTTTTAAACATCCGACTTCAAACTCCCGCGCCAACTTTACAACAACAAGCACACGCTATACAAAGTACTTATTTTATTGTTGATATTTTAAAAACCGCTCGACCGATTTCGATAAAATTTATATGGGACCACTTGGGAAGTATGCCCTTTCAAATAAAAAAAAAATCATCTAAATCGGTCCACCCCGTCAAAAGTTTTGAGGTAACAAACATAAAAAAAAAAAAAAAAAACAGTTGAATTGAGAACCTCCTCATTTTTTTGAAGTCGGTTGAAAAACAAGTGCCAACGCCGCGCTTTCCAGTGCGGGCTTGCCACTCCAGCACTTTGAGACCCCAACTTCTATCTGTAATGGGCCCCGCCCCGCCCATTGCTGCTTCAGCTTCGCAACACGTTGAGCTAGGTCAGTTACCTTAGTTCTTCTACAGAACTCCTCATTTCAGATTGGATCGCGTAGAGAAACACTGAGCATTGCTCTCTCCATCGCCCGCTGAATGACCCTGAGCTTTCTTATGATGAACATCTATAGTTAGCGGCCAGCTCGGATCCGTGCGTCATCACTGGCAACACGTACAGTTTGAAGACTTTGGTCTTCAGGCACCGAGGAATTTTGGATGAGAAGACATCTTTAAGCTTCCGAAACGCTGCCCAGCCAAGTTAGATTCGACGGCTTACCTCTTTCTCAAAATTTTACCTACCTAGCTAGACCGTTTGTCCAGGTATAATATATACTCATCTACAATTTCAAGTATAGAGTTCTCAACGAATACTTGGTGGAGAGAGATATGAGCATTAGACTTGATTTTCATCTTTCTCATGTTTATTATGAGACCCATTTGTTGAAAAACTAAGCCAGTCATTGAGCATTGCATTAAGGCCTCTTAGAGTCTCTGCCATAATACCTCTGTCATAGGCAAAGGTGAGCGATGTACTCGGCATCGATGTTAATGCCAAGTTCATTCCAATCCAGAAGATTAAAGACGTCTTCCAACGCAGCGGGGAAGATATATAGCTTAGGATATATTATTACATCTCCCTTTCGCACTTCCCACTGCAGTTGGATTGGACTCGTAGTCTGGTCTTGTACTTCAGCACTTTCGGTAACCTTATTACAGCTCAAGTATCTACACTGAATCGAAGGTTTTCCTATAGTCCACAAACGCAAAGCAAAGATGACAGGATATACTCTTCAGTCTTCCGTAAAACTTGCCGTAAGCCATGCCGCGAAAATCCGTGCGTCAACTACTTAGACATGAATAAATATTTGGTATAAATCTACGAAATAAAATTTCACAACCACTGAACGTTCAGATATTTAAGTAATCTATACTTCTATACTGATATTATAAATGCGAAAGTGTGGATGGATGGATGGATGTTTGTTACTCAATCACGCTAGAACGGCTAAACGGATCTGGATGAAATTTGGCACAGAGATAGATTATAGTCTGGAATAACACATCACATAAGCTACTTTTTATTCCGGAAAATTAGCTAGTATTTTGATTTTTTTTACTTATCTTACTCACTAGCGCCAATAGTGGCGAAATCAAGCGCGACAGCCCTCACTGAGAGCCGCTTCCTTTTTGAAAGTCAGTTAAAAAGACGCCCCTTACTACGAGGAAGACAAACCGCGGCTGCTATGCTGTATTTCGTCATGTACCCACCGTATCATCAGTGATATGGTGGGTCCGTCACGTTTTAATTTTTACCTTTAGTGTCACAGAACCATGGTTCCATCATTTGCAGGTACATGGCAGAAATGACCTGGAATAACGGGTGGTGAAAGAGATAGCTAGTAAAAGCATAAAATTACACATATAAGAGGTAGAGCCTTCAATGGACGGACAGCCTCACACAGCTGATCATATTATGTAGGAATAAAAACTTATTATTATGATTAGATTATTTTGTACACCACACTGTAGTACAAACCTCAACAGTATTCACAAATAAATTTGAATATGATGTATGTTCTCAAATGTGTGTACACTCTGCCAATCTGCAACTGGCCAGAGTGGTAGTCTATATCCAACCCTGCGAGGAGGCTTGTGAATTATGCCTGAAGTGATGAAGACGATATGGGTGGTAGAGTGTAGACTGTAACACTGACCTGATGCCTAATTCGGCTGTGGCTCCCCCAGGTTGTATTTCATTGTTCTCGTATCCACATGCCTCGCAGCTGAATGACATAATTACTACATTCTTGTAGTAGGGAATACGGGTTAAAAGAAGTCTAGTTGTACCCTAGAACAAGAGAAACATTCTTACATATACCATATTATATAATTTCGCAGTTAAGACGCAGACCAATTAGGCACAAATATCTAGGGCTTTAGGACTTAACCAATAACTTAAAAACCATAGTAACAAGAACATAACCTATAATTTCTATTCTTCATAATTAATATAAGTATTATACGTCGGTAAACGATTACAACCGACTACACTTTACCCAATACAGTAAATCATAAAACAGATGAGCATAACATTAAATTCTTACAAAACTATTAAGAAACGAGGAGTTTCCAGAAAAATCCAGTTACGACTTACGTTCTTATAACAATTGACACATAATGACTCGATTTCTGTGACTTCTGGATCCGGGTCTTCTGCCGTAAGCTCTCTGAATAGAGGTTTCTGTTCCGTGCTGCACATTTTTTCAAAAAATTTCTCAAGTCCAAAACACTAGGACTTCTCGAATGTTTTGGCAAAATGTCAAATTGATAACGTCAACGTCAAAGGAAAGTTCAAAGCATCGACCAAAAAGAGTTCAAAGGTGCGTCAACGTCAAATTGTCAAACTCGACTTTGACGAGTTATGTTTTTTATTAGCTATCTTTACGGCTCTAGGTTCTACAAAGTCTACCACAACAATCTCTAATCTCTATGACATGTACAAAATCAATATTATCTGAAATTCTGAGAAAACTAATGTTTTAATTCTAATGGTTTTAAATATATAATTAATTAATTTGTTTAATTAATGCTTCTTCATATAATTAAAAGCATCTTGCTGCATAATATACCTAATAAGTAAACGAACTGTTTAACATTCGAAATGTATTATTAGTGTTAACATTATTTACATTCACAAAATATGTAAATACATTGGCCTCAAGAAATGATGTCACTTAGAAATACGCGTGCCCTTGAAAAAGGCCACAAGAAGGTATATCAAATGACGTCATGCCGATATTTTTGTCGATTTGTCGTGTCTTATGATTGCACGGCTATGTTTAAATGACCCTTTCTTGTATTGTAATACTATTAAATCGTATGACATCTCAATTTTGCGGGTTATTGTTCAGTATTCCCGCCTAGTGACTTCACTATTCAAAATAAAATACAAATACCTAGTCGAAAGGAGCACGCGTTAGTAAACGCCGGTATTAAGAAAGTTAGAGTTCAAAATATATACTGTAAATAACAAAGACAGTGATGATTAAATAGTGTTTTGTGTAAAAGTAGTTACTTGCTTTTGAATTTTATTATAATCATCGTAAGTATTTTACTTTTTCCGTAAAGTTTAATTAAGTAAATACTAGAGCCCACTCATTTTAAAATTACCTAATAAAAAAAATAAGTAACTATATTTTAAGTATTAATAACTTTATTAATAATGAGTCTTTGGTCACAAAAAAAAACTGCTGATGATCTGTGATCCTGTGAATTACCTATTCGAATTTTATGAAATAGGCCAATTATGCTAATAATGATAATTAATCTATATTACCTACCTACTCTTAAAAATTAAATAGCAAAGATTACCTAAACCGAATTAAAGCTATCTATCTCCTTTTAGCTTTTAAATCTCCGCGGAAAGGTGGGTGACTTCGGCCGTGGCTAGTTGCAACTCTTGACCCTATAATTATGCCACTCAGTCACTTTCTCCATCTGTATTGAACATCATCATAATCTGAGCACGGGTCTGCTCTTAGAATGAAAAAGATTTAGGCCATTACCTACCACGCTGACCAAAGTGTGGCAATAAGAAAGTTGCTCGTTGATAAAGTAGCAGTCACAGAGTACTTACATTGATAGAGGGGTAGCAGTAATCTTCTAGTGTTGCATGCATGTTGCAAGTATGATACCTGAATATTAAAATCAAGCTTCCTAGTTCCCAGTGACCCAATTGGCAAAGTTTCAAATATAATAGATACCTACTTATTACATACTAGCTGATGCCCGCGACTTCGTACGCGTGGATCGAGGTTTTGTGGTTCCCGCGGGGACTCTTTAATTTTACGGGATTAAAAGTAGCCTATGTGCCTATTCCAGACTATAATCTAGGTATCTCTGTGCCAAATTTCAGCCAGATCCGTTAAGCTGTTGGGGCGTGATTGAGTAACAAACATCCATACATCCATCCAAACTTTCCCATTTATTATATTAGTAAGGTAAGACTAGCTGATACCCGCGACTTCTTCAGGATGGTTTAAGTTTTTTTGATTCCCGCGGAACCTCCTTAATTTTTCCGGGATAAAAAGTAGCCTATGGCACTTTCCAGGTCCTCAACTATACCCATGCCAAAAATCACCTCGATCCTTTGATCCATTGCGGCGTGATTGAAGGACAAACCAACAAACAAACACACTTTCGCATAATTATAAAATATTAGTATGAGCATCGGCACTATGCATATAAAAATATGCTAAAGTTTTGTTTGTTTGTTCATTCGTCCCATAATCACGCTGCAACGCAGCAAAGGATCGACGTGAGTTTTTTCATGTACCTATACAGGGTTAATTTTAAAATACCAACAACCTTCTACAGGCAAGTTCTATTTCTATGCACCAAAGTAAATAACTTTTGTTCCACGACTTTTTAAAATTCCAAAAAAGAAATATTTTTTTTTCTTACAAAAATAAAAATATTTACTTTTCTGTTCTAAGTCAATTCAGTTTCAGTCACAGAGTACATTGAATATTTTCACTTTTCAGTCGCTTTCAGTCGGTCGCACTCGCATGCGCCGTTATTCGATATTCGCATAGGATAGGTATTAGGTACTGTGTTTGCATAGGTTCTGGTTCTGTGCCTCCTGCCTAGTGCTTAAACGATGGCTTATCGATATTCCATTGAATACACGGAAATGGTTCGAGTGCTCGCGATATGTGGTGATAACGTTTCGGAAGCTTGCCACGAGTTTGCAAGGAGATTCCATAACGTACGTAGGCCAAGCCGCGTGACAACTGACAATGCTGGCTGCCACACAGCGATTAAGGGATCACGGACAATTCCAGCCTAGATCTAGGGATCGTGGTCGGCCACCGAGGTACACAGTGCGTGAAGAGGAAAACATTATACGATTTTTTGAAGATAATCCAGCAGCCAGTACCAACGATGCAGCCCGAAGGTTTAATGTGTCGCAGTATTTTGCTTGGAGCGTCATCCACAATGAGGGGAAATACCCTTTTCACCTGCATCGGGTCCAAGAACTCACCGATAGTTAAAGACTTGGAAATTGACTAATGCTACTTTTTATCCTGGAAAATCAAAGATGATCCCCATGATTCCCACATGATCTTCCAGGATTTCGAAAAACCTGAATCCACGCGGACAAAGTCGTGGGCAAATATCTTGTTTGTATTAGCTCTACCTAAGTTTGTCTAATTTAGGAGGTATGACATAATACAAGATGAACTCATGGAATAGGTGGGTGGGCTATAGTATACTCGCCGCGACGGAGGGGGAAGGGGAGGGGGGGGAGGGGAAGGGGGGTGGGGGGATATACCCCCCCTCCAAGTAAAACGTTTCGATTATTAGTAGTTTCCGAGATATTATTTTTTAAAATTTTGAGGTTAGTTTTACCGAAATTCCTGCTTAACTCTGATAACCTAAATACCTTGTGTTTTAGGTAGTGGGAGAGGTTAAATTCTTAATTGGAATGGGCTACGCCAGAAGACTCGCTTCATCGCCCCTGAATGAAGCTTCGCCTACTCGACCTTCGTTTCGCTGCGGAGGTCGCCGGCTCGCTTCGCTCGCCTCCTCCCCCCTTCGCTCCACTCGGCCTCGTAGGCTCGCTTCATTCAGGACCTCCTACGCGAGCTTCTGGCTACGCGCTTAAAAAAACACTCTAGGGGCAGGGCAGACAAGACTGCGTGGAGTCGGGGTGTGCCGATTCGGTTTTGTGTATGATATGCTCAAGTACATACCTAATTATAAATGTAATAACACACCTTTATACCTTTTTTAGTTAAATAATTAAACCTATAACCTTAAAACGTTTTTTTTAACCTTGTAACCTTTAAAACTGAAATGCGCGTAAAACTAAAACGATGACTCATAGATTTGAAATGTGGCGCCAATGCACGCGTTCCGTTTTTCCAATAATCGGTACACATATATTATGATTATTAATCGATTATTAACATTATAAAATACTTTTTATGTTTGGAACGGATCTTAGTACGTAAACCGAAACTTATGTACGTCAACTAAATGTCAATGAGTCTGTAATCTATGGCAAATGTCGTAAAAAATAGTGAAAAGTGGTGGAAATTTGCGATTTTCAAAAAATTATTTCTCGAAAAGTATTAGAATTCGAAGTAAAATATTTTAGTGCAAGGCTTACCATATCAAGGTCTTTCTGTAAAAAAAATATGAACATCCAACTCGGCGGCGAGTATACTATAGTTGAGCCGAATAGGTACTTATTGTAACTTACAAAATTCGTGACCTTGAATGACTATTATTTATTTAGTCGTTAACAAATTTTTTAGTGAACGCTTTTCTAACATGGTTGTTTCTGGAGTTGCCATTGCATAAAGATAAGGACCGTGTTAAACAGCATTACAGTTAATGAAGGAACCAGAAGTTTAATTTGCTATAATCCGCGACAAAAGGAAGATCTACAAATATGTGGTACAGTGATTTTTTATATAGTTTTTTTTTTTCTTTTTTTTTAATTAGGTATATATTTTTTTTAAAAGTCGCGGATTATAGCAAATTAAACTTCTGGTTCCTTCATTATGATGGACTTCCGCAAAGTAATGCCTGCCTCTATCCAGCATTACAGTTATTATCCTAACGATGATTTTCTGAATGACTACTACACAAAACTTATCTCCAAACACATGAACAGAAACAACAGCTCGAGGAAATCTTAATACATTTCCAACGATGTAATGATACTTATGACGCTGAGATTGCTAAGACCAAAGACTTAGAAGGTAAACTGTATCATGCTCAACAGGAAGTATCATATCTGAAATCACAACTTCAAGTTAGCCAGAAGCAAAATACTGACACTTTGTTCACTGAACTTGTAGATTCAAATTCTACAATACTGCCAAACGCATTCATTGATCTCACGAAGGATGATTGTCAGCTTTCTAAAAATGTCAAACCAACAGATAAGCTTAGTAGTCATAATAAGATTAAAAAATATATCAAGATTAATAAATTTATACGTAAAACTCAGAAACTAGTCAAAAAAGAGCGTGTTCGCAGCAAAACAATTTACGTAACACAAAAAAATATAAAACTTAAATCAGAGGTAAACCATTATATAGAGTCTCTACAAGAGTTAGAAAATAGATACAAGTCGGAGACAGAAATGTTGACATCTGAAATTAATAACTTAAAAGACTGTATAAACGCATTGAACAAAAATTATGAGGAATCTCAAGTACAATTACGTGAGCACATCTTAGCCGCGGACAATATCATTGAGCTATCGAATTATAACCTGGCAAGGCTGGAATCTTTGAATAATAAGCAGTGCTGCTGTGATTGCGCCGTAATATCTACTGAAAAGAAAATTCCCCAGAGAATTAACAATTCTAAACCTAAATTATGCTCCGACAGTGCTAAAATTAATGAAAACTCAAGTACTATAGTTTTATCTGATAAATTAGGTCAAGAGTTTGGTGCTTTCTTGAAGGAAAAGTTGCCCCAAAAAGTGATAAATTATTGTAAACCTAATGTATCGATTTCGGAATTGATAAATAGTATAGAACGAATGACATTACACAAACAAAATACTATCGTGGTCTTGTTTGGTAATAGTTTAACTGTAAACAAGTGTGACATATCTTGTTTATTTGAATTAATAAGTAAAATTGATGTAAAAAATTGGGTCATGTGTACGCTGCCGTACTCAAATTTATTGACTGACAAACAAAATAAATACATCCATTATTTAAACAATTTCATTTACAAATTAGCACGACTATGTTGCAAGCCAGTAGCTCTGGTCGATATAAATGAATTTGTGAACGGCTGCAGATTGACGGAGGACAAATTGTATATGCCAAAAAAATCTATCCATAAAATAGCTACATTAGTGGCAAACAAAATCATATATTTGTCTAAATCAAATAGTAATAATATAATTAATGTATCGTGTGATTTTAATGATACTTTGAGTAGTATTTGTTTTGTAAATAATCCTGACACTATTTATTGTAGCGACAATGAAAAAAGTGTTTTAAACTGACTAAGGAGACAAAGGAAAAGCATTATTGTATAAATTTGGTGCACCAGAATATCCAAAGCTTTTCCTGCAAAATACTGGAAATAGAGTTATTTCTTGAAAAATACAACATTGATGTTCTTTGTTTAACGGAACACTGGCTGAAAGAAACAGAACTATGTTTTAATATAAATAATTATGAGATAGGAAGTTCTTTTATCAGAAAGATTGCAATACATGGAGGCTCAATGATACTTTTAAAAAATAATATTAAATATAAAGCAAGAAAAGATATTGAAAATCTTTCTGTTGAAAGACACGTGGAGTTATCCAGCGTGGAGCTAAGCAGACATCTAATAATTTGTGTTTACCGCCCCCCCTCTGGCGACTTAGATATTTTTGAGACAGCTTTGGAGGAAACTCTTAGGTTAGCATCACGTGGATCTAAGAATATTGTAATAAGTGGAGACTTTAATATTGATATTTTGGCCGAGAGTCCACTTAAAGATAGTCTATTTAATTTATTCCGTTGTTTTAATTTAACTAATGTTTTTAATGAACCCACTAGAATAACTTTGTATTCGGCCACTTGCCTCGATAATATTTACTGTGATTGTGACTATTATAATGAGGCTATAGTTAATTGTCTTAAGTCGGACCACTGTGGTCAATTTATAACTTTAGTAGCTGAAGAAAAAAAGGTAAAAGATAATATAGTTTGCAGACCCATAACACAAAAACAACTTGAAAAGTTTAAACAAAATATCACAGCTCGTCTTACCATGGACCTGTCAGATGACCACAAAGTCTGGTTCTATAAACTTTTTGATATTATACAAGACGAATTTAAAATGGCCTTTCCAATTAAAACTGTTACTTGCAATAGAAAAAATGGTTTCAATGAATGGGCAACTTGTGAAATCCGTAATAATAGAGACATTCTTTATAGTCTCTACGATGAAAAAACTTGGAATTTTTCGGATGAATTTTTAGAACATTTAAGAACATTCTCAAAAACGTTTAAAAGGGAATGTCGGGATGCAAAGTCGAATATGATTCGCAATAAGATAAAAAATTCGTCAAATAAATCGAAAACAGTTTGGGATATTGTAAACACTGAAACTGGCAAGACCAAGCGTATGAAAAGGGATATTGTTTTAAAATTAGATGATACTTTAATTAAAAATAAGGATGAAATAGCTAAGATATTTGAGAAATATTTTACTAATATACCCCTAGAAACAACTTCTCACTTACAATCCTCCCCAGATATGGCTTTCGAGCTGCTAAGCTCTAATGTTACTGCATGTCAAGATAATTTTCAATTTGCGCACATAGATTCTCATACTTTAGTCAAAACTTTTAAATCACTAAATATGAAAAAAACACAAGACATATCAGGTATGTCTGTGCACGTTATTAGTTCTGTAATAAATGTTTTGGCCCCACATCTAACAAAATTATTTAACAAGTGTGTTGACGAAGGTATTTTTCCGGATTGGATGAAGATCAGTCGCCTAGTACCGTTATTTAAGTCAGGTGATAGTGAAGATCCCTCATGTTTTAGACCTGTGTCTGTCTTGCCAGTGCTCAGTAAAGTATTTGAAAAGATTATGCTAAATCAGTTACTTTCATATTCTAACGCTAACAATATTTTACACAGTCAACAATTTGGTTTTACTAAAGGCAAATCTACTACGGATGCTGGAATTGCCCTAATTAAATATATATTCGAGGCATGGGAGAGCTCACAAGATGCAATCGGTGTCTTTTGTGACCTCTCCAAAGCTTTTGATTGTGTTGATCATCAGATTCTCATGCGTAAACTTCAGTATTACGGAATCAGAAATCAGGCTCGAGATCTAATACAATCATATCTCATTAATAGGCTACAGAAGGTTGACATAGGTGGTGTGATATCTGAAGGATCCCTGGTCAAGATGGGTGTACCGCAGGGCTCTATTTTAGGCCCATTTTTATTTTTAGTATATGTTAATGATTTACCTCATATGGTTCAAAAAATCTCAGACATTGTAATGTTTGCTGATGATACTTCGCTTATTTTTAAAACTAAAAGACAGACAAATAACATGGACGAAGTAAACAGTGCTCTGTCCCAGGTTTTGAGCTGGTTCACATCAAACAATTTGCTTCTAAATTCTAAAAAAACTAAATGCATTAAATTTACCCTCCCGAACGTACGGCAGGTGGACACTGAAATTATTTTAGGCCATGACAAGTTAGTTTTAGTGGATGAAACAGTATTCCTAGGGATAGGTATCGACTATAAACTTCAGTGGGGAAGTCATATCCGAAAGCTCTCTAAAAAACTGAGTTCAGCTGCGTACGCCATTAGAAAAATTAGACAGCTAACGGATGTATCCACTGCTAAAATTGTTTATTTTGGCTACTTTCATAGTCTGATGTCATACGGTATCTTACTTTGGGGTCGAGCAGCCGATATCAAGACTATATTTTTATTACAAAAAAGAGCAGTTCGCGCTATTTACAACTTGGGTCCACGTGAATCGCTAAGAAATCTATTTAAAGACAGTAATATTATGACAGTAGCGAGTCAATATATATACGAAAACATAATGTATGTACGCAAAAATAAACAAAACTTTAAAACTAATTTTGAACGGCATAACATTAACACTCGTAACAAAAATAAATTAGAAACCAATAGATTTAGACTGAAGAAAGTTAGCGCATCATTTTTAGGCAATAGTGTCCGTTACTATAATAAAATTCCGACAGAAGTCCAAAGTTTACCAGAGGGGAGATTTAAACAATACGTCAAAAAAAGCCTATGTAAAAAAGGCTATTATAGTCTTGACGACTACTTATCAGACAAAGACGCGTGGACACTCCAATAGATTATTAGTTATTATATATTTTGAATATTATTTATAGTGAATGATTATTAGTTATTATTTAATTTTTTCTTTGCTATTTTTATTTTGATTTTGTTATTATTATTTTATAATAATTCTAATGAATTTAATGTTTGATATATGACCTTCAAAAAGAGTACTATGGTACCTACTTTGAATAAAATAATTGATTTTGATTTTGATTTTGACAAAGTTGCATGGAAGCAACTGGCCTCGCATCTAGTGACAAGTCAGTATACCTACTTGTAAACTCGACTTAGTTACGAGTATGTGTTGTATTGTCTACTTATGTACCTAGTAACCTTTTTATTTTTTAAGAAAAGAGAAACTGTTGAGTTTCTTGCCGGCTCTTCTTGGTAGAATCATTTATCCGATTTTTTTGGTGGAGTCTTAATGTATCATAACTCATAAGTGATACAAGTTGTCCTAAGTGAAATGAATACCTAAATCATTTATCATTAACATACCTTTACAATTTTACAAGCTTTTATTGAACTTTTGCAATGTTTGGGGGTTTGTTTGCAACTGAATTTTAAAACCATTATCCCCCACAAATTGAGTTTTAATTTTTCATATAAAATATTCGTTTAGTTTGGATGATAGTTATCTAAGTGACGTCATTTTAATTATCCAATATGGTGGACTCCCAAAGATAAGGGCTATTTATTTTTTATGTGAAAAATAAATAGCCCTTAATAAATAGCCATTTTGCGGAATTTTGGGTACGAGACTCGCGCACAAACTTACAAAAATCCAAACGATAGAGTAGGCTCTCTTAATTATTATATTAAGTAGGTAGTTAGGATACATACTATATATAAAACGTTACCTTTATTAAGTCCATGGAAGTAAAATGAACCAATTTTTATTCAGAGAAATGGGCAAGGAGGACAAAGAAGACACGGGCTTCGGCTTCAAGGACAGGGCGAAGGCCGAGGAGACCCTGCGCCTGTTGGAGCAACACGACCCCAACTATAGGAGGTTGACTGTGAGGGGTCTGCTAGGGAGGGCGAAGCGAGTACTGACTAGTAAGTCTATCAAGCCATTAGATTTTTATTCCCTCACTCTCATAAAATTTCGATTAGATATTGACAAGTAAGTCTGCCAACTGCCAAGCCATTAGATTTTTTTGTTCCCTCACTCTTTTAAGATTTCGAGTAGGTACTGACGAGGCTTTTTGGTTCCTGCGGGAACTCAGATCCGTTCCAAGCCGTTCTGGCGTGATTGAGTAGGTAACAAACATCCATCCATCCATCTAAACTTTCGCATTTATTATATTAGTAGGTATAGATGAGCTATATATTATATTGCAACATTATTTTTCTTAAAAAAAAAAGAGCAACTGCGGAGTGTCTGGCCGGTTCTTCTCAGAAGAATCTTCTTTCCGAACCGGTGGTAGAGTATTGACATTTCGCAAGTGCCAAAAATATTGTTGTCTTACGTGAAATAAATAAGTTAGGTACCTATTTATCATTTTGTTTCAGTGACGAAAGCAGAAGACAAAATAAAAAACATAAAAGAAGCGATGGAGGTGTTCGAGAAGTGGCTGGCGGAGTTAGACATGAACAAAGAGAAGAAAACAGAGAAGAAAGAAAAGGAAAGAAAAAAGAGTAAAAGTGACGAGGTAAACCCAACACAGGCGCCTGGCAATGCAATTCAAATGTTTTTGAAGTGAAACATCTTTAGAATCGTGATTTGAAAATTCGATGAAACGAAAAAGCTGCACTTAAAAGAGACAAACATATTCACAACTAGCTGATACCTGCGACTTCGTCCGCATGGATTTAGTTTTTAAAATCCCTCGGGAACTCTTTGATTTTCCGGGATAAAAAGTAGCATTTGTCACTCTCTAGGTCCTCAACTATGCCAAGTCAATCCGTTATAGGATTTAGCCTGAGAGGAGGAGAGAATGAGATAGAATACAAGTATATTTATCTCATTCTCTCGGAGGCTATTTCTCAGAAGTTTCACTTAGCTGCCGTGGTGTGTGAATTTTTTACACACACTTTTTTTAATCAAATAAACTTTTGCAAGTACATTTGAATCGTCGAGTGAATCTACCACAATGTTCTATTGTCCTGAACTTAGCTCTAGCTTCAAGGATTGCGGCTAACCGTAGCCAGTGAGTGAGTCAAGACATTTTTATTGTCATATAACTTCTTTCTATTTTTAAGGACTCGGACTCCGATATAGAAATGGAAGAAAAACCAAAGGAAAAGAAAGAATTACCCGCCGACACCGTACCTGGATTGGGCTTTAAAGATAAGGCAAGAACTATTTTATTTAAAAAGAACTATTACCTACCTACATGATTCCCGCGACTTCATCTGCTTTGATTTCGGTTTTTTTAGGGTTCCGTAGCCAAATTTGGCAAAAACGGAACCCTTATAGATTCGTCATGTCTGTCTGTCTGTCTGTCTGTCTGTCTGTCTGTCTGTCTGTCTGTCTGTCCGTCCGTATGTCACAGCCACTTTTTTCCGAAACTATAAGAACTATACTGTTGAAACTTGGTAAGTAGATGTATTCTGTGAACCGCATTAAGATTTTCTTACAAAACTAGAAAAAAAAACAATAAATTTTGGGGTTCCCCATACTTAGTATATACAGTTCCCCATACATAATTTTTTTCATCTAACCCATACGTGTGGGGTATCTATGGATAGGTCTTCAAAAATAATATTGAGGTTTGTAATATCATTTTTTTCTAAACTGAATAGTTTGCGCGAGAGACACTTCCAAAGTGGTAAAATGTGTGTCCCCCCCCCCTGTAACTTCTAAAATAAGAGAATGATAAAACTAAAAAAAATATATGATGTACATTACCATGCAAACTTCCACCGAAAATTGGTTTGAACGAGATCTAGTAAGTAGTTTTTATAATAATTTAAAATTTACTACATGTTTGTACGGAACCCTCGGTGCGCGAGTCCGACTCGCACTTGGCCGGTTTTTTTTATTTGTGTTGAAAAATTTTTAGTTATGTATGGAAAAAGGCCTTGAAAAGATTACAGACAGACATGTACATACTTTTCAATTTTTTTATACATATTATTTCTTTATTTAACTAGTCAAATTAGCAATTTTTTTGGAACGTCAAAACGGGAGTTTGTTAGAAATTCTAATTTGTAAGTTATGACATCATCAAAATTGGTCGCACTTTTTTACTTTAATTGATTTTATTTACTTTTACATGAAATTAACAGGGGATGTGGATATTTCGACTTTGGGCTGTCTCTATTTAATAATCACAAAGGAAGGAATTATTTTTGACACAGGCAACATTACAAATTATGTTTTTTTTATCAGGAAGCCGCAAATAACACTCTGAAGGAGTTAGAGGGCAGAGATCCAGACTATCAGAAGTTAGCTGTCAAGGGGTTGATAGGACGAGCCAAGAGGGTGCTGACGTGTAAGTCACACTCCATACTAATATTATAAATTATGCGAAAGTGTGTCTGTCTGCTACGCTTTCAAGGCTTATCTGTAACCGATTTTGATGAAATTTGATACAGGGATAGTTTGTATTCCAGGGAAGGACATAGGCTACTTTCTATCCCGGAAAACTAAAGAATTTAAAAAACTTAATCCAGGTGGACGAAGTCGCGGGCATCAGCTTGTATTAATATAAATGTGAATGTTTGTATGTTTAATTACTCTTTCACGCCAGAACGGCTGAACGGAGCTAGATGAAATTTGGCACAGAGATAGATTAATATGATCTGACATAACATAAAGGCTACTTTTAATCCCATCAACTAATTTCGTTTATTATATTTTGTCAGGCACGCGCGACGAAACCAAACTATCGAACATCAAGGAGGCAATATCAATTTTCGACAAGTTTCTGGACGATTTCGACTCGATGCATCTGAGCAGACAAAATAATCCCTATGTCAGCTTGGCGGTCGTGAGGACCTGCGCCAACTTAGCTGACGGTAACGTCACTGAACAGCAGGTATGACAACTCTATTTCCTCAATAACTATCAATAACTTTAAAATGCTTTTATGTACATACATATTTGAAATATCCTGAAAAAAAATATTGAGCACCCTAGAGGTTTACATAGACAAGATTTTTTGAAATTTTACCCCCATGGGGATTAACGGAGGCCCGATAGTTTGTGTGAAATCCATTAAAATTGGTATTTGGGCTTCTAGTACTTAAATAATAATAATAATTTCCTCCCGACTAAATTTCAGCCACGGAGGCAAACCGCGCGGGAAATAAGGTTGCGCAGAAACAAAGGTGCACTTTCTATTCCCCTAAATCTCATAGCGAAAATCCGACACGACCGGAGCTAGAGATCAGGCGCAGGACTGACGACTTTACGTGCTCTCCGAAGCACGGGGGTGACCAGAGTCTGTGTAGTGAGTTCTTCATAATGTTCTCAAAGGTGCGTTATGTCTGCCAATTCGCAGTTGGCCAGCGTGGTGAACTAAGGTCAAACCTTTCTCATTCAGAGAAGAGACTCAAACTCAGTGGTGAGCAAGGAATGGTGGTAGGCAATGGGTAGAAATGATGATAATGGTGTCCACTACCAAAAACCCTATTGTACCTAGGTCTGCATGTTCTGGATTTCTGACATGACTCAAACATCCAAAAACCCCGGGGCAAGAGCTAAACGCACTTAGTTGTCCAGAGATGGCGCTATATTGTGGCAATTTTTGAAGTGAAACTTCTTTAGAATCATTGTGATTTGAAAATTCGATGAAAACAATAAGCGACACAAAAAATAGACAAACATACCTATTCATAATAGGATTAATCCTGCGAGATAATGATATAGAATACAATATCGAAAGTTGCGTCATCAATTGGCATCATCAAATCCTTTTAAACACTTTTTGAGCAACAGAGTAGTGGTTATGTGGAACAAACTGCCCGAGGATGTTGTGATGTCAACCTCTGTAAATCAGTTCAAGAACAGACTGGACAAGTACTTGGAGACAAAGCCCAAGAATTGATATAGGCGCATCAGCGAAAGCTGCCTAGCCTATTATAAATAATAATAATAATAATAATAATAAGTCATATTTATTTCATTCTCTCGTAGGGTACTTTTCTGAAGTTTCACTTCTGCCGTGTATGAATTGCACACACACTTTTTTTAACGACGAAACTTGCAATCCAATTTGAATTGAAGGCTTTGAAGTGCTTTTGAATTGTCTAGTGAATCTATCGCTGGTTCTGAATGCCATTCCTACCGACAACATTTATACAACCTCAATTTACATGGACAAGCCTTGCCAAACAAAGAATGTGGACTTATTTTACTAACGCCATCTAGTCTGAAAAGCGGGACAGCGCTATGGCGTGGACAAAGACAGGCGTATACAGGTGTGGAGCGCGCTCTACAAATCGGAAGCCCAATTTTTTCTATGCAAGGGCCCATCTAGTACCTACATATTATGTATCGATAGTGATTGTCAACAGAAAGCCTTCATAGAAGCGTACACCTCAGTGGGAGGCGAGTACAAGCGCTTAAGAACTGTGGCCGAGGCGGAAGGCGGCAAAACCTGGGACATCGTGAGAAACGCGGCGCTGAAGGAGCTGAAAGAAAAGGTAATCTATACTCTATATAATACTAATATTTTGACAACCTCCCTTGCGCAGTGTTGAGCGCTGATTGTCTTAACGTTGGGGGTCGCGAGTTCGATTCCCGGCAGGGCCAATTCGGGAATTTATAATTTCTGAATCTTCTCTGGTCTGGTCTGCCAGTAGACTTTGGCCGTGGCTAGTTACCAATCTTGAATCTACCGACAAATTAGGTCTACGGATTAGGTTCCGATATGATGCCGTGTATAGAAACCGATTAGGGGTATGGGTTTAATATAACTGCCATTCCCTAACAGCTATCTTAAACTACATCATCACTTATCATCAGGTGAGATCGCAGTCAAGGGCTTACTTGTAGTGAATAAATAAAAAAATTACAAATGAAGTTTGGATGGATGGATGTTTGTTGCTTAGTTACGTCAGAACGCCTGGATGTTTGGCACAGAGATAGATTGTAGTCTGGAATACCACATAGGCTGATCCCGGGAAATTAAAGAGTTCCCACGGGAATTTAAAAAACTTAAGCCACGCGGGTGTAGTCGCGGGCATCAGCTCCGAAATTGTGTGCCTGTCAAAATGTTCCCTATTCATGGCCCATATTTTGAACCGAATCTGACGAAACAGACATATCTTGCATCCCGGGGATGGACATGGGCTTTTTATCCCAGAAAAGGTAACAAGGAAAGGTTCCTGCGGGAATTTGATAAAAGAAATCGCGGGCATCATTTAGTAATTATCATAGTGTGTCAAGTGAAAGCGTAGAGTGGAAAATGTCAGGAAATGAAAAAAATATATTATGTTGTGTCGTGGGACACCAGCTAGGAACGAAGTTCCTTATTACATAAATATTAATTTCTAGTTTCTAGTCGAGGTAAAAAGAATAACAACGCGAGCATGTCGTCGACATATACTACATTCGAAATTAAACTTGAATGCTTTAGTATTAAGGTTTAATTTCGAATAAACTATACATTCTATATATACTATTGTTTTATGTAAGTATTACCTATATTAACACGATGCACAGTAAAACCGACTGTGGTTTTTGTGGCACTGTTTGCAACACAATTTCTTGACAATTTTATAAGATCAATAGTAATAAAATAAGATAAATAATAAATTAAATCTTACACCACGCATTTTCGTTACGGACGTTTTTTGCTGGTTAGGGTACCCCTCCGCATCGTCCCATAAGGAACTTCGTTCCAAAAACATAGGTCTGATATCCTCGAATACACTGGAATTATTTTATCATATTTTGCCTTGAGATTTTTAAAATAAATAATTGGCTATTGCAGTCTCAGATTTTACTATACAGACCAAACAGAAGTCGTCAAAACTATTTTTTTCTTTGTGTTTCAGCACGCAGATGCAGAGCTTTTCAATGAGAAGGACGAACCGACATCAGAACATCTGGAAATGTTGCTATGGGCCTATTCCCCGGAACCGGCGCGAGTCAAGAAGCTCATACCGGAAACCGGCGAAACCAAGGACGTCAACGACCGGAAGCGACGGAGCAGCGGCCATGACAGTGACGATACGCCAAACAAGAAGAAGAAAGAATAATTTGATTAATTTTTTTGTGATGATTGATACTTGTCTTAATGTAATCATTTAAGGGTATTTCGATTAAATATTTACAAATCCAGAGTTATTTTTATTTGGGACTTCGGTTCTGCAGATCTGGAGCTTGGAACATGAGTTTTTTTTTAAAGTTACATGGAACTAAAATTATGATTTTAGGGAGGATTCGACCTACCTACTAATATTTGCACACTATTAAGTTAGTTGGATGTTTATGAACAGGCTATATTATTTCACCAACATTATGTACAAACATTCTGGCAAATAAATGATTATTTATTTATTTATTTATTTATTTAACGTGCATTAATGTTTAACACGGATATAACTCGCAAATTATTCTTTAAGAATAACATTTACTCTCGATCGGTTGAATCGACCTTTATTATTCTTTGTGCTGTTTACGTTACATAATATCTTCAGTACGTCTGTAACGATAACACATTCCAAAACCAAGGTCCTGAAACAGAACACTTCTGCGAGTTCGTATTCCTCTCGAATGTAGGGCTACTGTATTATTAAATCAAGATAATACATGTATGACCAATTTATAATATTCTTAATCTATGGCAGTAGCCATACGTGCGAGAGGAAAACCAACTCATAGAAGACGCATAGAAATATTATCGTTTGAGACCATAGAGGTAGTATAAGGTAAAGAGTACTACTATCGCACCGCACTCCTTGTGCGCGGCGTAGGCAGGTGAACTATAGCTACTAATATTCATAGACATATAAAAAATAGGGATGGGCAATAGTGCGCTGCAAGTGCGAAGTCGATAAAATACATCTGAACGGTACGGTACCTATTGTTTGTGTTTGTTTGTACCCTATCATACTAATATTGTTAATGTGAAAGTGTGTTTGTTTGTTGGTCTGTTCAATCACGCCTCAATAGAGCAACGCAAGACGTGATTTTTTGAATGGGTATAGTTGAGGACGTGGAGAGTGATATTTATCTCGGAAAATTAAAGCGTTTCCGTGGGAATTAAAAAAAACTTATTCCACGCGGATTAAGCAGATATGTTTTTTAATGATCGATCGTATATCCATACTAATATTATAAATGCGAAAGTTGTCTTTCTGTCTGTCCGTTAGTCTGAAGCCTGCGACTTCGTTCGCGTGGATTGTTTTTTATTCCCGCGGGAACTCTTCAATTTTCCGGGATAAAAAGTAGCCTATGTCCTCTCCCGGTATGTACCCTATCTCGATATCAAATTTAATCAAAATCGCTTAAGTAGTTGGGCGTAACTGACAGACAGACACACATTCGCATTTATAATATTAGTATGGATTGATATATATCTGATGTATATCGAATGCATAAAATATGTAAGAAAAGGTGCAAACCTGTGTTTTAATGTGCTATTATAAGATAAAAGTATAAGTTTGATTCTTTTACCATAAAAGTATCGAAAATAAATTCTTTGAATTTAATAAACATTCTTTCATAACATACGTTAATATTTATCTTTAGTTTCTGTCCATAATTATGTTACAAAAAAATATGGCGCTGGCCTTTTTCAATTTTGGTAACAGATACCTCTTTTGTGAACTCAGGGAACCATAAATATCGGTTTTGAACGAAATCGGCCCAATAACATAGAACTTCAATATGGTGCTGGCCTTTTTTAATTTTGGTAACAGATACCTCTTTTGTGATCTCAGGGAACCCTGATTTTGAACGAAATCGGCCCAATAACAAAGAATTTCAATATGGCGCTGGCCTTTTTTAATTTTGGTAACAGTTCCCTCTTTTAAGATCTTAGGGAACCCCAAATATCGATTTTGAACGAAATCGGCCTAATAACAAAAAAATTGAATATGGCGCTGTCTTTGTACATTTTCCTCTTTTATGATCTCAGGGAACCCCAAAATATATCGATTTTGAAGAAAATTTTCTCAACTAACAAAGAATTTCAATCTGGCGCTGACTTTTAAGATTTATGATCTCATGGGACCCTAAATCGAAATTGAATCGTAATTTGAACGAAATCGGATCAACAATAACGAATTTCAAAACCTATGGCGGTAACTTTTTTAGGGTTCCGTACCCAAAGGGTAAAAACGGGACCCTATTACTAAGACTGTGCTGTCTGTCTGTCTGTCTCCAGGCTTTATCTCATAGACCGTGATAGCTAGAAAGCTGAAATTTTCACAAATGATGTATTTCCGTTGCCGCTATAACAACAAATACTAAAAATTAAAAAAATATATATATTAAGGGGGTGTCGCGAAGTGCATATATGCGATCGCGAAATACTCAGATCTTTGGTAAGAGAAATTAGCATCTATGATCTATCGTAGTAATTTATCAGTTATCTATGACATACCCGGAAATCAGTCAATAGATTATGAATTCTATATTTTAAAACCTTGATAAATGAATATCGGCGTTGCATAGCAACTCGTTGATTTTTTGGTCTCCAAGAATGTAATGGAACCGTAATCCTTGCGCTTCATGGAAATGGTGTTATCACAAAGCGTTGATCGAGAGTTGGTGAAATCGAAAGCTAAGTACTTAGGCAGAAATTACTGGTCGTTATCGACAATTAGGCAGAATCCTAACACATCTATAACTGAGATGATTATTACTGGTCGTTATCGACAATTAGGCAGAATACTAACACATCTATAACGGGGATTATTATTACTGGTCGTGATCGACAATTAGGCAGAACACTTACGCATCTTTAACTATGATTAACAGAAGTTTGTATTGGGTCTTGGGGCATCACGAACGGTGATGTCATAGTCAATGTGAATGTACAGGTCTCCGAGATGACGCACACCACGATGAGAGAGAGAGCGACAGGACACAAACGCGAGATATAGTAATACGAGGCGGCCAGCGCCCGTAGACTTGTGTACAGGTATGACTCCATCGGGTATATAGATCATTTCGGTGACATTCTGTTCCATTGAACATCCCTATATATCGGTAATAAAGTTGTCCGTTTGTATTTATATTATTGACGTGGACGTATTCAAAGAAATAAAGCAGATAAGTAATGGAAGAGAATGGCTTTCCGACATGGTGGAGATGCTGGGATATATATTTTGATAAAGTGAACCAGAACATTCAGCACATGGAGTCATACCAAGCTTAAGTTATAATAAAGTGTCAAGTTGTTTATCTATTCAATTTATGTGAAATGTAGCAATAAATTGAAGATTATTAGTTTTGCCGCTCGCCGCTGGAGGGAGCGTCAACGCAGTTTTCGAATTAAGATCGAAAGAATTGGTGCAGGTAAGTTGGCAGAATTGACTTCCGAACTAATAAAGTCATAGAACGTTTGTAGATTTGAATTTTACGTGTATTTTTGCTATGACGGGAAATGGTTGATGCCAACATAATAAAAGTGAATAAAGTGTAGACATGAAGTGACACTATTGATTGATTTCCGGTGTGTCATTTATTTAAAAGGAAATTTGATGTCAAATGATGGAATTCGGAATATTTGAAATATGAATTTGAATTTTTCGACGTGATTTCAGTGTCAACTACATTGCTGATCGATTGTTTGCGAATACATAACGGCTTGAAACCAATTTAAATGTAAAAATAAATTATCCTATATAATACAAAGGTATGCAATGTAATTAATAAAGGGTGCATAGTGCAGTTAGTGAAATTTATAGAGATGATAACCGTAATTCAGTGTTTGAAAGAATTGCACATTGTATAAAATAGAAATTATATTAAGGATCATTCGTTTTCATAGAGAGTTAATTATTTTCAGCAGAAATCTCATTATTCGAATTTAGGGGTTGAAGTTCGACTAATTTACTGAAATTTTCGACAAAAGAATACATCGGTTACACGAAGTTGAGTAAAGATAGTAAATCCTATTAAGAGAGTGGGGTGAGTTTACCAATTTATTTAAATTAGAGAGAATATACATAGAGCGTGTTATGATGAATTTTAAAGAAATTTCTACATTGTTATTTCAAAACAATTTCAAGTTTTTAATCTGATAAACGTTATGAGTTCAATGCTTTATTTTTTAATTATGATAGTACTGGCTACATATTTGTATGCATCCTAAAGGGAACTTTATAAGAGGTTAGAAAAGGAGTTGTTACTGATGTCTGTGTTTATGATGGATAGCTATTAACCATCTAATAAAAGGAGTATCTTATTGTTAGATCTGTGTACTCAGAGGAGGTAAATATTACATGAATAGAGAATACCCATTTACGCTGGTGTATAGTTGATTGAATAAATGATAGAATAGTATATGAGCAAGCTTACTTGTATAGCAGGTAAATTATACCATGGATAAATTGAAATAATACTCTGAGAGTTTAACAAAAAATTAGTTTAAGATAACTGGATTTTAATTATCCCTTTAACACCAACGTGATGAAATTAGAGAAATTTTCTTTCTTAATATTTGAGTGAAACTATTAACATCATATGCGATAATAGTTAAGGATAATCTCTATTTTTATGCGAATGTCGTACCTATGATTTCACCAGGGGTACCGTATGTAGAGGAACTCAACAATTGGAAGAATAAATTAGAACTAGCAGACGACGGGTCTTTAAAAAATGAAGTTGATATTCTTATTGGGAATGATTATTTTTATTCATTTCTTCGTTTAGAGAAAGTACAAATAAATAAGGACTTATATCTAATAGATTCAGAGTTTGGATGGATACTTTCGGGTCAAATTCAACATGAGAATAAAGAAAAGGAACATATGTCAGTAGTTACATATTTTCAAACCGAAGTTGATTTCAGACTAAACAAACCTGACATACCTTTAGATCAAGGAAGTATAGCATTCCTTTGGGAACTCGAGTCAATTGGTATAACCGACTCACCTAAAGTTACTAGAGAAGAAGAAGCTATTAATAAATTTAACGAAACTACAAAATTGATAGATGGCAGATATTACGTTAGCTGGCCGTGGAAGGAATATCCACCGGCATTAACACCTAATTATGGACTAGCATACGGTCGGTTAGTAAACTTAGTTAAACGATTAGACAAAGAAACGTTGAAATGTTATAATAATACTATACAAGATCAAATGTCGAAAGGTATAGTTGAGACAGTGTTAAACAAGACGCACGTGGATCATCCTGTGCATTATCTACCACATCATGGAGTGGCTCAAAAGGGTAAACCGATCAGAATTGTTTATGATGCTTCATCGAAAATTAAAGATAGTAAAAGTTTGAATGAATGTCTATATTGCGGTCCGTTGATGTTGGAAGATTTGACAAGTATAATAATTAGATTTCGAAGCCATAATATCGCTTTGTCAGCAGACGTAGAGAAAGCATTCCTTCAGTTAGGACTACATGAACAAGATCGTGATGTAACCAGATTTCTTTGGTTGAAAGATATTGAGAAACCACCGAGTAGTGATAACATTGTTTGTTTACGGTTTTGTAGAGTCCCTTTCGGGGTTATATCAAGTCCATTTTTACTAAATGCAACAATTAAATATCATCTTTCTAAAGGAAATGAACAACTACAATCGGTGGCGAAAGATATTTATGTTGATAATTTGGTGAGTGGAGTTCGAACATAGGAGGAAGCAGTACAGTTTTATAAAGATGTGAAGGATACTTTTAGTCAAATATCTATGAATCTTAGAGATTGGAGTTCGAATTCGAAACAGTTTTTAGATAAAGTATCAGATAGTGATAAAAGAGAAGTCGTGAAAATTTTGGGCTTAGATTGGAATTTAGAACATGATACATTATACTTGAGGTTCAAAACGAGTACAGATGTAAATTCTAAACGCGATGTATTAAAAGTAATTGCTTCTGTATATGATCCTTGTGGTTTAGCAGTACCACAAATTTTATCAGCGAAATTATTTCTTCAAAAATTATGGCAAACCAAGGTTAAATGGGATACAAAACTCTCGAGTGAGAACCAGGCAGAGTGGTTAGAAATAAGGAAAGAATTAGAAACTATTAAAGAAATATCGATATCCAGATGTTACATGAAAAATATAGAAAGTGAAAAATATCATTTGCAATGTTTTACAGATGCATCACTTAAAGCATATGCTGCTGTCGTATATATAACGCATGGAAATAAGAGAAGTTTTGTCATCGGGAAAACACGATTAGTACCTATTAAAGATCAACAACATTTGAAAATCCCTCGATTAGAATTACTAGGAGTACTAATAGGCTGCAGATTAATTAAGATGGTTTCAAAGGCATTTTGTATGAAGATAGGACGTCAAACATTATGGACAGACAGTCAGATTGTTATAGAATGGTGTCAATCTAATAAATTACTACCACCGTTTGTGGCTAGACGAGTGGAAGAGATAAAGAGTAATAGAGAGCTCATGATTAAATATGTGCCTACAGAATTAAATCCCGCAGATGTTGCGACTAGATCAACAAGTTCTAAAGAAGATAAAGATAAATGGCTTAAAGGTCCACAGTTTTTATCAGAATCCAGTGAGTGGAATTTTCCTATTAAGAATACATCATTAAATTTTTTTCTTTCGACGCGGGAGGGTCTGCCGAATACTACTTCTAATAATACTTCTAAAAGAAAAGATTTTACTTCTACTGTTACTTCTAGTGGAAAAAACATTGATTTAGAGAAAGAGAAGAACTTCACAGAGGAAAATAGCAGTGTTAGTCACAAAGAACCTTTGAGTATTACAGATGAAATCAAGAAACTTCAAACAGAGCATTTTCCTCAAGAGTTTGCTGGGAAAGAAACTGATTTAAGTCGTAATCTCAAGTTGTTTAAAGATGTTGATGGTTTGCTACGTTGTAAGGGACGCCTTCAGAATGCAGATCTGTCATTTGATAAACGGTATCCTATATTGATTCCTAAGGAATGTGATTTTACAATTCAGTTGATTAAGAAAATTCACAATGATAATTACCATGTAGGAGTGAATCATACACTTAATCTTATTAGACAATCATATTGGATACCACAAGGTAAATCTCAAGTTCAAAAGATAATAAGGAGATGTCCAAGTTGTGTTAAGCACGGAGCTGGTCCGTTTAAGTTACCACCTACTCCCGCACTTCCTGTAGAACGAGTGAGTTACAGTGAACCATTTACTTTTCTGGGAGTCGATTATATGGGTCCTGTTCTGGTCAAGGAGGGTCAGAAGAGATGGATCTGTTTGTTCACTTGTTTAGCGATAAGAGCTGTTCATTTAGAATTAGTGCAAGATCTTACAGCTGAAGAAGGTTTATTAGCATTGAGAAGAATGATAGCGACCAGGAAGGTCCCTCAACTAATCACATCAGATAACGCGACTCATTTCAAACTTATATCAGAAATTCTTTCAAACCAGTATTGTGTTGTTAATGAGATTAAATGGAGGTTTATACCACAATTGGCACCCTGGTACGGGGGATTTTATGAAAGACTTGTTGGGTTAGTTAAGAATTGTATGAAACGTACATTGGCTAAGCACTTGCTTTCAGATAGTCAGTTAACTACCGTTGTCAAAGAAATAGAGGCTGTATTGAATACTCGGCCGCTCACATGTGTTGATTCAGAATTAGACATAGTTTTGAAACCAGTTGATTTTCTCACACCTGGGAGTTGTATCACTTTAGAAGAATCGGTCGATGTGTGTCTAGACAAAGGTACTACGATTAAAGTCGACCTTATAAAAAGCTGGAAGAGAGGTCTCATTATTTTACGAGAATTTAGAGAGATGTTTGTGAATAGATACTTACTAAGTCTTCGAGAGAGGTATCAACATTCACTTAAAGAACCGCGCGTCACTTCGAAGCTAGCTCCAAAGATTGGACAGGTAGTTCAAATAAAAGGAGATAACAAGAATAGAGAGACATGGAAAGTTGGGAAAATAATTTCGTTAAGAAAAGGAAGTGATGGTTTGTGCAGAGTAGCCATAGTAAGAGTCGGAAACAAAGAGTTCACAAGGTCGATAGCACATCTTTATCCTTTAGAAGCTCAAGAATCAGAGATAGAAATAGACAGTCCGGTTGAAAGGGTTGACGCATCAAGTAAATATGCTCCTGCAACATCAGTAGAACCTTTAGAGGAAAGTATCGAGAAACAAATAGTTATTACAGAAGAAGTAGAACTTGAAAGAAGTTTACCATCAGAACAAGTTAATGGTACAAACCCGAATGATACTGACTGCGAATTTGTAAATTCAGAAATAGAAGAATTAGAGAGTGAGGTTAGCAGGTCGGAGAGTTTAGAGCCTTTAAAGCGAGACAGTGAATTAGAAGGAGTGAGTCAAGATATAAGATTGAAAAGAGTTGCAGCCACTAAAGCCTTACAAAAAATCAAGGAGTGGACTAGCAGTTTATTATGTTTATTTTAATTTTGCGGCGGCCGGGAGTGTCGCGAAGTGCATATATGCGATCGCGAAATACTCAGATCTTTGGTAAGAGAAATTAGCATCTATGATCTATCGTAGTAATTTATCAGTTATCTATGACATACCCGGAAATCAGTCAATAGATTATGAATTCTATATTTTAAAACCTTGATAAATGAATATCGGCGTTGCATAGCAACTCGTTGATTTTTTGGTCTCCAAGAATGTAATGGAACCGTAATCCTTGCGCTTCATGGAAATGGTGTTATCACAAAGCGTTGATCGAGAGTTGGTGAAATCGAAAGCTAAGTACTTAGGCAGAAATTACTGGTCGTTATCGACAATTAGGCAGAATCCTAACACATCTATAACTGAGATGATTATTACTGGTCGTTATCGACAATTAGGCAGAATACTAACACATCTATAACGGGGATTATTATTACTGGTCGTGATCGACAATTAGGCAGAACACTTACGCATCTTTAACTATGATTAACAGAAGTTTGTATTGGGTCTTGGGGCATCACGAACGGTGATGTCATAGTCAATGTGAATGTACAGGTCTCCGAGATGACGCACACCACGATGAGAGAGAGAGCGACAGGACACAAAGGCGAGATATAGTAATACGAGGCGGCCAGCGCCCGTAGACTTGTGTACAGGTATGACTCCATCGGGTATATAGATCATTTCGGTGACATTCTGTTCCATTGAACATCCCTATATATCGGTAATAAAGTTGTCCGTTTGTATTTATATTATTGACGTGGACGTATTCAAAGAAATAAAGCAGATAAGTAATGGAAGAGAATGGCTTTCCGACAGGGGGGTCCCCATACAATAAACGTGTTTTTTCGTATTTTTTTGCTTAATATTAAAAACGGTAACAGGTAGACGGTTCAAATTTTCACAGAATATTAACTTGTATATTACCTTTCAAAATAAATAATTAAATATCAATAAAGTAAATATTAAAGGAGGGCTCCCATACAACAAACGTAATTTTTTGATATTAACAGTAAACCTCTACAAACAAAGTTAGTTTTGCGGTTCATTAACAAAGGTAATTATACCTACTTCTTGAGTACGGAACCCTCGGTGCGCGAGTCCGACTCGCACTTGGCCGGTTTTATTTAAATTTTGTTATCAATTTTCTCTGTTGTGATCCCAGAGAACGCCGATATCTGTGACGGCGCCCGAGTCGAATGTATCACATCACTATTCGATTCGGTTAACAGTCGGCTATCGTAGCGGGGTTGCGGGGCGGTGCAGGAGGTATTATGTTACCTTGCGTCCCACGTCTGTATCACCCCCGCGACACGTATTTCTATTTTACATGAAAGTTTAAAAATACGACTAACCGGTGAAATGTGATGTTGGAATTATGTTTATTAAGATAACGAGAATCATGTTTGCATGTTTCTATGACACATTTAACCATTTTTTCCAGTTTAAAAACGGAATTTCGGTCCCGAGTTCGCGATGGGCGCTCTCAGCGATAGCGTTCCTTTGACTAAAGGGCTTGCTGACGGAACGATGCTATGATCCTACCGGTGCCTACTGTTCTTGCTTAGAAGCACGCACTCTTTAAGCTATACTACCTCTGTGTTTGAGACCGTTTTCCGTACTTCTGTTAAAGGAATTTCTTGTACGACGAATTATGTTTGTGTTTTGTTACTATTAAACTGTTTAAGCCATAGTTAGCATTCTTAATCAGACTATCCAGGTTTTCAACACATATATATTTAGATTTTAACTTTTCAGGTTATTCGTCTATGGTATCAGTTGCATCGATTTGATTTGACTTTCTTACTCTATGGATTTCAGACTGGATTTGACATATCGTTGTAAACACTAGAGTACAATGAACTTTTAGAAATATCTAATTTTATGAAAGAAATATTGTTTAGTTCGATGAATCATAACATAAATGTGTCTTAAAATGTGCCCTCTTAGTGATATATACAAGTTTTGAACGATTTTAAATATTAATTTTACATTATTTCGTGATTCTAAAAGTGGGCGTGATAAACCGCAAAGTGATTCGATTTTTAAGTATTTTAAAAAGTACGAAAGTAATTTATTAACTTTTGTCTTTTTATTTGCAAAAGAACATAGGGTATAACGATATTAACTTAAAATATTGTGAATTAACTAGTCTTCTTGGGTGTAATTTATTGAAGTACCTAAGTACAAATACCTACGTAAGTATATAAATCAAAATAGATTCAATATTATATAGAACGAAGCTTTATTTAAAAAAAATAACCTTATTTTTACGGTATTTAGTATTTATTACTTGATAATTTAAGTATATTGAAGATAATTCTTGTTTCAATAACCTATTTTTTATTTTATTATAAACTAGCGGACGCCCGCGACTTCGTCCGCGTGACATAAGTTTTTTAATTCCCACAGGCACTCCTTACTTTTCCGGTATAAAAAGAAGCCCATGTCACTCTCCAGGTATTCAACTTTACCCAATACCCATGCAAAAAATCACGCCGATTCGTTGCTCTGTTGCGGTGTGATTGAAGGACGAACTCCCTATTTGACTTTCTTGGGGATAGAAATTTTATAAATTGTGAAATCCGTATTTCATCCTTTTTAACCGGAAGCCCAAATATTAAGTTTCATGGCTATAGCTTGAAAAACGACGGAATTTCATAAAACTTTCAACCCCTATTTAATCCCTTTGGGGGTGGAATTTTTAAAAATTGTTACACACGTGATTCTTATTTTTTTACCGAAAACCAAAATACCAAGTTTCGTAGATATAACTTGAAAAATAACTTGTAAAATAAAAGACTTTCATACAAACTTTCACCCCCTATTTCAGCCCTTTGGGGGTAGAATTTTCAAAAATGGCGAAACACGTATTTCTTCATTTTGAACCGGCAGCTCAAATACCAAATTTCATGGATATAACTTGAAAAATGACGGACTTTCATACAAACTTTCAACCCCTTTGGGGGTGGAATTTCGAAAAATCCTTTCTTAGTGGATACCTACTCTTTACAAAGAACACACCCTCCAAATTTCATGTCTCTAGGACCAGCGGTATAGGCTGTGCGTTGATATATAAATCAGTCAGTCAGTCAGGACTTTGAATTTTATATATATAGAAGATGAAACCTAGATAGTGTACCAATCATAAATATTTGAAAATTATTTTTGGTTAGGGTTGTCACTATTATAATTAATTTTTAATTACAGGTGAATCAATGCTACGGAATGGAGGAGACCAGTGAAGCAAGTTATTGTAAGTATATAATTAATACTAGCTGATGCCCGTGACTTCGTACGCGTAGGTTGAGATTTTTGGGTTCGCGCAGGAACTGCTTAATTTTTCGAGATAAAAAGTATGTGATATTTCAGGCTATAATCTATCTTTGTGCTTAGTCCAGATTCATTCTGCAGTTCTGTCGTGATTGACTAACGAACATCCATCCATACATCCATCCATCCAGCCAAATTTTTGCATTTGTAATGTATTAGTATAGATTTACTAGTAAGTAGACATTCCAAACCAGGGCTAGATTCACTCAACGATTCAAAAGCACTTTTAAAAGTTTAATTTTATGGCATTTAGTAGGTAGGTATACTAACAGACAGCCAAGTTACTTGCTGGCTCTCCTCGGCAGGAATGGCATTTTAAACCAGTGGTAGATTCACTTGACGGTCAAAAGCACCTGTAAATTGGATCATTTCATTTTATTAAATTCGAAGTTACTCGCGTCCGTAGGATGTACCATGTCAGGTTTTAATCCTCTTTACCCTACACGTGATCCCCGGGTGGTGCCAAACGAGCCATCGAGCAAAGCCGCGCCGCCAAACGATTCGTCTCGTGACATGATTTATCGTGCCATAGGGCGCGTCGTGTTCCGGTGCCATGCTCGTATTAGCCAGATCAAGCCGAATGTACAGTTGCGTTGTGTTTGGTGACAGGATCCGATTTGCGGAGCGGCTGTGCCGGATGACTCGACGAGGTCGAGTCATCCGGCACAGCCGCTCCGCAAATCCGCGGGATCCGAAGCACGGTTTACCGCTGGCCGACCGCATTCAGTAGGGGGCCCAATTGTAGGAAAGCCAACTATGAAAGGCTGCCCCGCCACCTCGCGAAAAATCCTGGGATGGCTTCCATCGTGCCGGTTGGCGACCGGAGAGAGGACCAGATGGCGATTCCCAGGGGGGTTCGGGCGTCCCCGCAGTCTCCAGTCGAGCCTTCCAACCGTGCAGTCCCTTCGTATAATTGAGAAGTCTAAGAACACAACGCCTCGTACAACTGCCATTCCCTTTCCTATTCATTCCCACAAAACACACATGAAAAGGAAGAAGAAAAAAAGTAAGATTAAACGGCGGCTGCACATCCTCTCCTCAAAGTGCACCTCTCCAACATACGAGGATTGCACTCTAATCTCTCAGCAGTCCACCATCATCTAGAGACTGAGAGGCTGCATTTACTTTTTCTTACGGAGACGCAAATCAGAAAACCAGCAGATATAGCGTATCTATAGTACCCGGGGTATTCGCTGGAGCACAACTTAAAAGCTCGCGCTGGGGTCTGCATGTTCGCTCGCGGTGATATCTGCTGCCGGCGTCTCCGTAACCTGGAGGTACCCACTTTTTCCACCATGTGGTGTTTATTGGATACGGGTGTGGAGCAGACTGTATATCCCTGTGTCTATCGGTCGCACAGTGGTGACCAGGAGACAACTCGATTGTTTAAGTACCTCAGCGAGACGGCTGACACCGTTCAACGTCGATACCCAACTGCTCAAATGGTATTTCTGGGGGACTTTAACGCTCACCATCAGGATTGGTTGTTCCCATACCAGAGTACCGACCACGCCGGGAGAGAGGCGCTTAAATTTGCTCTATCGCTAGATCTCTCACAGCTGGTCCAAGGAGCAACGCGAGTTCCTGACGTTGACGGTCATACACCTAATTGTTTGGACCTTCTGCTGACTACCGACCCAGACCGCTTCTCAGTGTCGGTTGCGGCCCCCCTGGGCACTTCTGATCACTGTGTGGTAAAAGCGGTGTCGTGCTATCGCCCTTTCGACTCGGGTCCTTCCGGAACCCGGCGGCTGTGGCGATATAAGTTGGCAGACTGGGACGAGATGCGACACTTCTTCGCATCTTACCTCCTCATCTCTCTTCCTCTTCGAGTGATCCGTTGAGCTGCGAACAAGCCATATCCGGGGTGATACGTCAAGCTATGGAGTACTTCATACCATACGCTGACGTATCACTAGACGGCAAAGTTCCACGGTGGTACGACGCTAAATGTGCCGAAGCAGCGGCCCACAAAGATTCAGCGTTTGCAGCATGGGCAGAAGCCCGCACCGTTAAGGCTCCGGACGTCAACACAAAGAAGAGAGCGTTCAACTTTGCCGCCAAGTCGTACAAGAAGGTTCTTAAAGAGGCTTGTTTCAACCGCACTAACCGTATTGGGGCCAAACTAGCATCCTAACCACGAGGTAGTGAGGCTTTTTGGTCCGTATCGAAGTCGGTTGAATCAAACTTTTGTCGTCCTCCGCTGCCTCCTCTACTCAGACCAGATGGATCGCTGGCTTTTACTGCGACAGATAAAGCAAATCTTTTGGAAACTCTGTTTGCGGAAAATTCGCATCTAGATCCAGGATGTGCTATACCACCTTATTTACCATCTTGCGGCTCTGCCATGTCAGAGATACACGTTCGCCAGAATGAGGTGCTAAAAGTGCTCCGCAACCTGGATGTGAATAAAGCAAGTGGTCCAAATGGAATACCAGCAATGGTTTTGAAGACCTGTGCTCCCGAGTTGTCTCCAGTTCTGACCCGCTTGTTTCGCCTCTCCCTTAAGTCTGCCCAGATCCCTAAGGCTTGGAAAATTGCGAATGTACAGCCGGTCCCAAAAAAGGGCAGCCGTGCCGACCCGGCGAACTACAGGCCTATTGCAATCACCTCCATGCTTTGTAAAAGTTTGGAGCGTGTTCGGAATAACAGGCTACTGGCCAGGATACAGGATACAGGGGTACAGGATACCTAGAAGAAAATGACCTCCTGTCGGACCAACAGTACGGATTTCGACGTAATCGATCCACAGGGGATCTTTTAGTGTATGCCACGCACATCTGGGGTGAGGCCATCGAGAAGTATGGCACTAGCTGTTTCACTAGACGTCTCGAAGGCTTTCGACCGGGTCTGGCATGAAAGCCTTTTGAGCAAGCTTCCAGCCTATGGGATACCCGCTGGCCTCTGCGACTGGATATCGGACTTCCTGAGTGGTCGATCATTTCGAGTAGTCGTTGACGGCTCCTCATCTAATCTTATGGCGATCAATGCCGGTGTCCCTCAGGGATCAGTTCTCTCTGCAACGCTTTTTTTGCTGCACATAAACGACATGCTAAAACCCGGTATCTTTGGGTATGCAGATGACAGCACGGTCACAGAGAGATATATATCCGGTCTAAAAGTATTTAAAAGTACAATAAAAAGACATTTTAGTCGTTTCATTCGAGTTGCATTTCATTTGTCGTATTCATTTACGAACTTAGACTAAGAGCCCAACGCAAAATATTTATGCCTGTGTTATTCTGAAAAATTTCATCGTAATCGGTTCTGTAGTATTTGCGTGAAAGAATAACAAACATCCATCCATCCATCCATCCATACATACATACATACATACATACATACATCCATACATACATACATACATACATACATACACACTCACAAACTTTCGCCTTGTTTTATTTTATTACTTCATTAAATTAAATCTTTGGCAATAATCGTATAGCATGTACAATTATGCAGCTAGCTCTTAGACTACATGAACGTACTCGGCGCTGCCTGCTGCGCGTTGCCCGCCACAAGTAGGAGTAAACGCTCGTGCTGTGCGCTAGATGGCGTAAGTAGTTTCACGAAGTAAGCAACCCTAGTTCGCGGCTCTTTCAATACGTATAACCACGTATAACTTATTATGAACCGTAGTCCAGTGAATTAAGGCCCATATTCCCTCAAAAAAAAATTGGTAGGTATGTAAATGAACACGTGCTCGACTGGAACTCGAGCTAAATTAAATCATATTGTTTATCAGATTGAGTACATCTTTCTTTGAAAACCATTGCGAAGTAAAGCTTCTGTACCTAGTACTAGTTACTATTCTGTGCCCATACATAGCGCAACGATGTGTGCGTGAGCTCTCACCGACACATTCACCGACACGCCGTCTGGGTACGCGACGCCTCAGTCCGGGTACGAACGTAAGGGCTGACGATCGAGCGTATAATCTAATTTTGAAATAAAAATAAAACTATTAGATTATTAATGTAAATAGTGTTGTTTCAACAAAAATGCCGAATATTTGCACAGTTTGCTTGAAAAGTTCCAAAGACAATAAGGATGTTTCCTATTTTTCATACCCGGGAGATAAAGAGAAGTAAGTACCTTTCTAACCTTGTTAACGATTTTCTCGGAAACCAATGAACCTATTTTTATGATTTTTCGATTAAAATCGATATTTAGGACTGTCTGGGGTTACAAAACAGGAAACTGGTACCAAAGTTTAAAAAAATCAGCGCCGTTTTGAAATTCTTTGTTAAGTAACCGATTTCGTTCAACATCGATATTTAAAACTCCCTGTGGTTACAAAACAGGAAACTGGTGCCAAAGTTTTAAAAAATCTGCGCCATTTTGAAATTCTTCGTTAATTAACCGATTTCGTTCAAAATCGATATTTACAACTCCCTGTGGTTACAAAACAGGAAACTGGTACCAAAGTTTTAAAAAAATCAGCGCCATTTTGAAATTCTTTGTTAATTAACCGATTTCGTTCAAAATCGATATCTGAGAATCCCTGGGGTTATAAAACAGGAAACTGGTACCAAAATTTTAAAAAATCAGCGCCATTTTGAAATTCTTTGTTATTTGACCGATTTCGTTCAAAATCGATATCTGAGAATCCCTGGTATTATAAAACAGGAAACTGGTACCACAGTTTTAAAAAAATCAGCGCCATTTTGAAATTCTTTGTTATGGAATGGAATTCTTTGTTATTTAACCGATTTCGTTCAAAATCGATATTTAGGACTCCCTGGGGTTACAAAACAGGAAACTGGTACCAAAGTTTAAAAAAATCAGCGCCATTTTGAAATTCTTTGTTAATTAAGCGATTTCGTTCAAAATCGATATTTAGGACTTCGTGGGATTACAAAACAGGAAACTGGTACCAAAATTTTAAAAATCAGCGCCATTTTTATTTATTTTGCTATCATGGCGACCGACGTGATTCTTGCAACTCTTTTGTTTTCGAACCGATTTCATTACAACCCACAACGATTGAAGAAATTAAGAAACGATCAATAGAAAAAGTGGAAAAAATTGGAAAACCAAGATGGCGGCCGAGCTGTAGTGCTTTATAAGTACCTTTACATACGTACCTAGCGTACCTGTACAAAACTAGGTAATAACATTGATCAGGTCCATGCCCCAATAATATTACAGTGTCATCCGATTTACACATACACGCATAATTTCAGCGAAATCGGAAACCGAGATGTGGTTCTAACTCATCTTGCAAGATTTGACCTAAACATACATACATACATTTATACATCCATAAATACATTGCAAGTTAAATAAAATGTAATAATAGTCGACGCAAAACTGTTTTTGCGATAGTAAATGACGGTGCCATCTATTAACATTATTGTGAAGTTATGTTAAAAATACTGATGTTCATTAAAAAAGAAATAATTTCGTTTCTTTATAATATTTGTCTAATTTAAGTATTTATTGTTCAATTTCAGGATATAACTGTAATTATACATTATATAAATATAATATAATATTTTTATTTTTTCCTTAAATTGTTGACATGCATCAGGTGACAACCCTAGCAGAATAGGTATACATTTTCGACTTTGTTAGGAAGCTTCCCCTCTAGTCGGATATATACTCGTGTGCCTGTGCCCAGCAGTAGGACGTTAATGGGCTGTAGTGGTATACTATATATATATATACAGTAAATTATCCTATTTTTGTAAACTGTTCTGGTAATATTTATACTTTGTATTTCTATACTTACTTCTATGCTTGCTATTAATTTCCATCCTTTGTTTGACAGATGAGAAGGATAGTTGGGATGAATGGGGAAGTCGCTCCACCCTGAGTCAGCAAGAAGAGGTGAGGGTACATTATGATTATTTTTAACTAGATTGGATAGATAGATAAATTCTTTATTGCCACACATAATGTAGAAATCCATACTAATATTATAAATGTGAAAGTGTGTCTGTTGGTCTGTCTGCTACGCTTTCACGGCCCACCTATTCAACCGATATTGATGAAATTTCGTACAGGAATAGGTTATATCCCCGGGAAGGACATATGCTACTTTTTATTCCGGAAAATTAAGGAGTTCCCCCAGGAATCGAGAAAACTTCGCGGGCATCATCTAGTTATCATTATTTTTATTATCCGCCCAGACTTCTCACGAGTGGCGTTTATCAAATATCTATTACTAGCGAATGCCCGCAACTTCGTCTGCGTCTTCGTCAACTAGCCTTTGTGCTATTCCAGGCTATAATCTATCTCTGTGCCAAATTTCAGCCAGATCCGTTCAGCCGTTGGGGCGTGATTGAGTAACAAACATCCATACATCCATTCAAACTTTCGTATTTATAATATGTATTTATTATTATTTATTATGGGGTCGTTCCGCCAGAAATGTGCCACGATGTTAAGCTACGGATGTGCGTCAAACCCACCAATAGGAGCGCTTGATTTTTATAGCTAAGATCTGTAGCGACATACTCGTCCCTTATCCCATCCCATAACTCAGATTTGTGTAATTTTCTTTGCTATTAAACTAAACAAACTTGGCGGAATCGCTGCGGCTATGTTATTTTTATTTCCCGCCAAATGTTTATAATGCAATGGCTGCCACAGCTATAGAATTTATAGACGTGTTGCGTAACTGGCGAATACATTTAAAAATAAACTTAATCGTCTTGCTTCTAGAATTCAAATTCTTTTGAACATGTAAAGATTTATGGAATTTTATATTTTATGCACTATTAGTTTGAGAATAAGGTCGATATTTGAATACTGAGTATAATAAATGTAGATATTTTGAGTGATCCAATTTTTTAAATTAATTGTACATTTTAGAGCAAAGATTGGGTCTGTATTCATTCGGAAAAAAATGTATAAAATGTATAATGTTGTATAGGGAAAAAACTAAGTCCACTATCGTCCAGTCCGTCTCTCCATAGTACATAAGTCAGTCTGTGTGTCACAGCCATCTTAAAAGTTGAAATAGAGCCGGCAAGAAACTCAGCAGTTATTTGAAACCTCTGTAGATGAAATTACGTTTTGAAACTTTACTTTGTTTTTAAATCCACTACAAGTTATCCCTTGACTGCGATCTCACCTGATGTTAAGTGATGATGCAGTCTAAGATGGTAGCGGGCTAACCTATAATAAGTATGGCAGTTATATTAAACCCATACCCCTAGTTGGTTTCTACAAGGCATGGTACCGGAACGCTAAATCGCTTGGCGGTTCGTCTTTGCCGGTAGGGTGGTAACAAGCCACGGCCAAAGCCTCCCACCAGACCTTCTTCTTCTTCTTCATGTGCCTCTCCATTACTGAAGGTCTGCAGTCAGTTTACTAAACTTCTCCTTGTCCATGGCTAGGCGGAATAGTTATCCGACGGTTTTTATACCCGTCCACTCCCTTATGTTACGTAGCCATGACTTCTTCCTTCTTCCCACCCCTCTTTTGCCAGCGATTTTACCCATCGGTACCTATCGTGTCGTAAGATATGGCCTAGGTACGAGATCTTTCGCTGCTTGATGGTTTTGACTTACTCGGTCTTCTTCTGCATGCGGGCAAGAACCTCACTGTTAGACACTTTAGCCGTCCAGCTTATGCGGAGCATCCTGCGATACGTCCACATCTCAAAGGCTTCAATCTTTTTCCGTAGGTCTTCCACTAGTGTCCATGCCTCGCAACCATATAAAACTACAGGCCAAATGTAGCATTGTAGAAGTCTTATACGGAGTTTCAGAGAGACTTGACGACTACAAAGCACTTTCTTCATCTTCATAAAAGAAGTGCGAGCAATTTCTATGCGAACCCGGATGTCAGTGTCGCTTTTCCACGTGTCCGTTACCCATGACCCAAGATATTTGTATTTGTCAACTCTCTCTAAGATGTTATGTCCGATCCTGGGACGTCAACTGTGGCTTGCCCGAAACAACCACATATTTTGTTTTGGATACATTCATTCTAAGCCCCATCCTTTCACTGCACTCGTTTACTCTGTGAACAATTTCTTGGAGGTCTTGCTGGGTGGAGGCTATTAGGACCGTATCATCTGCATAGCGTAGATTATTAATCACCTGCCCATTGACGATGATTCCCAATGCTATATCACCAGACCAGACTAGAGATAATTCAGAAATTATAAATCCCCAAATTGACCCTGCTGGGAATCGAACCCGGGGCTTCCCACGTTAAGACAACAGCGCTTAACACTGCGCCAGGGAGGTCATCAAATCCATCAATCCATCCATCGGTCGATTCCATCCAGGCACGTATGCAAGGGGGGGGATAGTTGGGATTTATCCCGCCCCGAAACCTGACGTTACATAAAATAAAACGGGATCATAACCACTGTGAAGTACGAAGTAGGTATAGGTCGCTCAAACAAAACAACTAATCGGCTTTTTTTATTGATTTGATAGTATGTGCGTGCGCGTGACGTTGCCATACTTCAGTATGAAGAAACAGACAATGCGCTTAGCGCTTAAGATAGACGTTTGTAGGTCATAGCGATCGCCCTGTCTCAATCTTGACTGTTTTGTCTGCAGTAGGTACTCGCGTATACTCTACTCGACAATAGATTACGCCACGACGTAGTTTACCTACTGCAGTCTGCACACTAGATGACGCTGCTTGAAATAGTTAATCTATTCGATAAAAGATAACGCCACTTGTATTTTACTAAGACAATTGAACATTCTGGAACTTGTGTGCCAAGCCACGACACGTCAAGAAATTTCTAGATCACCATTTCTGGAAAATAGTTTTCTAGAACGTTCGCCATGACAATCTGATGAGTATGTAGTGGGGGTAAGCTGCGAGCCATATATAAACCGGCGAGCCCCGCACCCAGTCATTCAGTTTCGAATAATCCAGACAAGCCGAAAAAGAAGAAAAAGGTGAAAAGAAGAGAAAATCAAGCCGAACAGTGAAATAGTGATGGGATTACGCCTCAGAATTTGCCATAGTGGAAAAGAGTAGTTTCTTGATCTCTCTAAAAACCTGTGAACTATTTTTTTATTTACACTCTTCCACTGTCCGCATATTTGCAGAGCCCTACACACGATCTGGCCTCTGCTATGAAATTTTCCGACGATATAATCGGAAAATTAAAAGGGATACGTGACAATGTTAACCCGGTATTCTCGGAAATTTATAACGCTTGCTGCAAAATAGCGGAAGATGTCTTGCAAGTAGAAATTCAGCGTCCTCGAGTTACTGTCCGCCAAACCGCACGAAGCAACCCTCCCAGTGATACTTCTGAAGAATACTTTAGAAGAACTATGTTTATAACATGCTTGAATGATTTGATTTCTGGCATGAATTATAGATTTGCTAATCAAAGAGAGCTGCTTTCTTCTTTAGAAATTATTCTTCCGAAAAATGTGGACGAGAGGAAGATAAGCGAGCTAGAAAATATGAAAATTTATTGGGAAGAAAGTGTTGGACATTCACAAATAAAGGCGGAGTACAGTATGTGGTGTGTCAAGTGGAAGAACACAGAAAAAAAAACCAGTGGAAATTATGGAAATTTTAGACACGTGTGACAATATTTTTTTCCCAAATATTAAAGGTTATTACATATTTTGGCCACTCTTCCAGTTTCCACGGCGTCTGTCGAGCGGTCATGTTCGTGCCTAAAGACAATAAAATCCTTCCTAAGGAATAGAATGGCGGGCGAGCGGCTTACTGGTCTTGCTCTATTGTCTATTCATTCCAGTTTGGTGCCAGATCCTGATATAGTACTAGATGTAATGGCTGCCAGCGGAAATAGAAAAATACTTATATAATACTTAGATTATCTAAGTATTATATATAAGTAAGTAAGTATTGTATATCTAAGTTAGATATTATTATATATTGTGTGTGACTATAGTACCTACGGTAATTTAAGTTATTAAAAATGGTAGTAGGTACAGTGATTACAGCATTTTTAACAGATTTCACATAGTTGTTTCAATGTTTGTCGCCCCCCCCGTCCCCCCCCCCCGTCCCCGTCCCCCCCCCCGAACCAAAAGTCTGGGTACGTGCTTGATTCCATCGTTTTAACGTGAACAGAGATGGTTGTCTAATTCGATTAATTTTTAAGGAGATGGTTGTCTAATTGATATGACATATGGCTTGCCATTGTGAGTTTATTTAAAGCATTTAATTTAGGACGGAAGTAATTTTTCGACGGCCATTTTGGTTTATTTTCGTTTAAGGAGTGGACGCGCTTTCTACTATGTAGGGCTGGAAAACAATATAGGTAACGATCAAAATTTACCGTAGAAATATAACAAATTTTAATCAATTAATAACTTATATTATTTTATTCTGAACAGTTGATGTATCGTAAGTAGGTACTAGTTACTACTAGTAGAGGGTAGGATTTAAGTTCTTACAAAACCCTTGGGAACTCTTTGATTTTCCGGGATATAAAGTGACCTGTTACTATGAGGCTATGTCCGAATGCAAGCTATCGACATGTACCAAATGATAAAATCTATCATCAAGGATGCATGGGTCATAAAGAGACAAACAGAAACACTATCGCATTTATTTAAAAAATATCCGAATCGGTTCAGTGAAAAAACTGGTGCACAAACATTTTAAAAAAATATACACCGAATTGGGAACCTCATCTTTTTTTCAAGTCGGTCATTTAATATGAATTGCGTTTCTAAGCTGTCTACGCCTCCAGGTCTTTACCCGTATACAAAACTGTAACGTAACAACACCTTGGAAACTTTGCAGTCACGTTACTAATTCAATAGGCTTAATGCGTAGGCAGCCCTAGTGGAATTTTACTACGACTCCCAAACTCACTTGAAACTCGTCGATAGTTGGTTTGAATAGATAACAATAGTAATTCTTCTAAATGAGAGCTCTATAGAAATCCAATCATCATCATCATCATCACTAAAGCCTATTAACGTCCCACTGCTGGGCACAGGCCTCCACTCTCATAGGAGAGCGGAAATTAGAGCTTAGACCCACCACGCTGCTCCAATGCGGGTTGGCGGGCTTTAACGACTATTATCATGTTAGTGATAATAACCGGGACCGACGGCTTAACGTGCTCTCCGAGGCACGGGGGTGAAACACTGCCAACTTCCAACTCCGGGCTGGCACTGAGTTTTTCTTAATTGAAACCTACCTTTTATGCCCGACCGGGAATCGAACCCAGGACCTCGTGATCCGCAGTCGACTATGCTAACCACTAGACCAACGAGGCAGCCACAAGTCCAATACTTGTTTTTAATTATTATTTTAAATTCTGCAGTTAAATTTGGCGCTTTCAATTTGTAAAAAGAGTTAAGTTAAGCATACTGATCTCCTTTGTCTGTAAGAATAGGATCTCTAAAAATATTGTAAGTTCGTGTTAGTAACTAGATCTTACCCTTGTCACACACACCTGTAATGGACAACCAAACGGGTAAAGTTAGAAATATTTTGTCGTAATGAAGTTGTTGGTGTGAGTAAATAAACTAATACTTACTTATACCAATTAAACTCAACAGTCTAAATATGGTGCTGTTAAAACGTCATTACCAGTTTCAATACTGATAATTTATGTGGGGCAATAAGGGCTAGTCTCTTGTGTTTCCGTGATTTAATTCCTATGAAATCGTTAACTTGGAAAAAATGCTTTCGAGTTTTCGTCGAGTTCCGAGATCGTGGTAACCTACAAGTGTCACAACAAACCGGTTAAATTGACATTTAGCAATGTTGTCATGGTTGAGAATTTACCCATTTTGTAGGGAAAAATGACAGTAATATTTGGGATTCTTATTGAATTAAATTAGTACAAGACTTTATTATAAGAGGTGGGCTTCAAAGTTCACAACCCAAAACTGGTGGCTAAAATCGGTCAAACTTTTTCGGATAACGACGTAGTTCTGACCGTGATTAAGAGTTAATAGTCCTAAAGCTATAGATTTTTAAATTTATTTAGTTAAGTATCGTTTAACATTTAATTAGAACTAGATGATGCCCGCGACTTCGTCCGCGTGGATTGATGTTTTTTGATTCCCGCGGGAACTCTTCAATTTTCCGGGATAAGAAGTCCTACGTCCTTCCCCGGGATGTAAACTATCTCTGTACCAAATTTCATCAAAATCGGTTGAGTAGTTAGGCCGTGAAAGCGTAGCAGACAGACAGACGGACACACTTTCGCATTTATAATATTAGTATGGATATGGATTTCGTTACGTATGCAAAATATTTGACTCGCAAACCGTGATTTTCAAGTGACAATAATTAATAGGCCGAGATCATTGACCGTTCTATTCTCAGTTTAGGCGCATATTATTTGACCAATACATAATACTAGATGATGCCCGCGACTTCGTCCACGTGGATTAATTTTTTTTGTGCCTTAAAAAGAATTCCTTAAAAAGTAGCCTATGTTCTTCCCCAGAATACAAACTGTTCTACCAAATTTCATTAAAATCGGTTGGAAAGATGAGCCGGTAAAGCGTAGCTCATTCCAATACATAATACTAGATGATGCCCGCGACTTCGTCCACGTGGATTAATTTTTTTTGTGCCTTAAAAAGAATTCCTTAAAAAGTAGCCTATGTTCTTCCCCAGAATACAAACTGTTCTACCAAATTTCATTAAAATCGGTTGGAAAGATGAGCCGGTAAAGCGTAGCTCATTTGCGTATTTAAAATATTAAGTACGGATATATCCAACGACCTCAATTTACATAGACGGGCCCTGTCAAACAAAAAATGTGGGCGTATTTTTAGCAACGCCATCAACGACATCTAGTCTGAAAAGCGGGAACTTGCTTGCAACATATGCCCCATCTTGAATTAAAGCTTGAAAACGTATGACTCGGTCATAGATAATAATATAGGTCATAGCCATAGAAGCCGTAAGGCCAGTTAGTAAAAAAAATAGCATACAGTTTGCCGCGGACATTAAATTATTGCGTAATGGATCATCATCATCATCATCATCACTACAGCCTATTTACGTCCCACTGCTGGGCACAGGCCTCCACTCTCATAGGAGAGCGGGAATTAGAGCTTAGACCCACCACGCTGCTCCAATGCGGGTTGGCGGGCTTTAACGATTATTATCATGTTAGTGATAATAACCGGGACCGACGGCTTAACGTGCTCTCCGAGGCACGGGGGTGAAACACCGCCAACTTCCAGCTCCGGGCTGGGACTGAGAATTTCTTAGTTGAAAAACCCAATGCCCGACCGGGAATCGAACCCAGGACCTCGTGATCTGCAGTCGACTATGCTAACCACTAGACCAACGAGGCGTAATGGATAGAAATGTTAAATTGGAATATTAAATAACGTTTTTTTTTAATGTATAATTGTGAATTCAAATACTTACCTTAAAATAAAAATTGTAAAGTGCCAAACTAATAAGACTTTAGATGTTAACTTAATAATAACAAATTATCTACACGACGAGCGACCGTGACAGCGCTACGATGGGGACAAAGACAGGTTAGGAACGCGCTCTCAAAGTCGGACGCTCGACGTTTTTCTATGAAAGGGCCCATCTAGTACCTACATATTATATATCGATGGATATATCCCTTAACACTTGCGAGTTGTCGATGTCTCGTTCATATTTTTTCGTCTCGCTCAAAACCGACATCGGAATTCGGAAGCGCATTCGAATTCGCTAAACTTTATTTTATTCTGTTACAAGGTACCTTGACTGCAATCGCGGTAAGTGTTGATGTATTTTTAAGATGGTAGCCGGCTTACCATATTTTAAGGTTTATGCTCGCTCTGTGACTTTTGCAACCAAGATTTCTGATAATAGCGGGGAAAATTAATTTCCTACGCTTGCAACACTCAAAGAATGCGCCATTCCGTTCGGATCGTCGCGCGACTTCGCTAGGCCGCCGTCTAGATCATGCGTCACATCGAAATGTCAATGCGTAAAACATAAATAAACCAAATTGCATCCGCCGTGTTCTACTATAATTTAATTTTAGAACAACAGAGCTTATGAAAAAGTTAAACCTTTACGGAACTGTAGTGTTTTTAGATAATACTCTGTGTTTGTAAAAAGTTATTGTTACAAATTCAAAAAGTGCGAACGTGCAATCGAGTCAAAACTCAAATGTGTGAAGTTGTGAATTGACCCAAATTGTGTTCTGACGTCATAGTGTGTTTATTTTTTTGTATCGCATTTTCAAGAGTCGAGAGCTTTTTAACCGACTTCCAAAAAAGGAGGAGGTTCTCAATTCGGCGCGTATTTTTTTTAATTCTTTCAATTAGAAGGTTCAACTGATTACTGAAGTAAAAAATTAAGTGAAAGTGTTGTCTTGTATTTGGAATGCAATCGGTTTGTTTTTATAATTACTTACATATTTTTGAACTAATTTGGTGCAATAGCTCAAAAGATATAGGATTAGAATAGATATGAATGGTTGTTTAATCATATCCCATCTATTATACTATTAGTGTATTATTAGCTTAGCAGAGAAAGGAGAATATAAGTCATGCTTAAACTATTGTCTACTTTAGTAATTAATTCTGATTATTATTAAGTATATAATTATACATTTTTTATGGGGTTCTCAGACCTGGGTACATTTGGAACTCTACTATTCATTATAAGTAATTTATACAGTTACAAGCTGACCCTTCCACTCTTCGCACAGAAATTTTATATGGTAAAAATCGATGATTTATTTAGATACTAGCTGATGCCCTACTTAGTCTGTGTGGATTAAGTTTTTTGATTCCTGCGGGAACTCTTTGATTTTCTGGGATAAAAAATAGCCTATGTCGTTCCCGAGGATACAACCTACCCCTGTACTAAATTTCATCGAAATCGGTTGACAGATAGACAAACAATTGCACATTCATAATATTAGTATGGATTAGTTAATGCCCTCAACTTAGTCTGTGTCGATATTTTCCAGGATAAAAAGTAGCCTATGTCACTCTCCAGTTCCTCAAGAATACCCATGCAAAAAATCATGTTGGTCAAGGACAAATGATATATGATAAAACAAACTCACTTTCGTATTTATAGGTACTTAATATTAGTATGATTACACTGATGGTGGTTATTTTGCTATTACCCACTGAGGAATTCAGCCTTTGCATTGAGTTAAATAATAAAGGTGAAAGCATATAACTTTCTCCTAATATTATTTGCAATTTGCAATGCAAAAATATTACATAATAGATTGATATTTGGATAAAATTGGATAGTGATAGGTAAACTTTGTTAGAAAGTTGCAAAGTTGCAAATTTTGCAAAGTTTACTATGCAGATTTAGAATTGAAAAAATGAAATGAAATATTCTTTACGGTACCAAAACAAGAAACAAATACTTACTTGTAAACAATAACAATAAAACTGAGCAATGGCAAATATTACTGTGGCAATGGTACAATTGGCGGCCTTATCGCATTGAAGCAATCTTTACCAAACTTACTTAAAATTCGCGGAACTCTGGGCTGGTCTCGAATATGGGTCTTGAAAGTAGTTTCGATACTGCAATATATCACTACTTGACGGCATAATCAGTTGTGTTAGACGACTGGATTAAAAGATGCATATCTCAAATTTCGGCACTGGCAGGTAAGTGAACCGTGGCCGAGTGGTCAAGGCGCTCAGGGTATGATTCCCAGAGAGACGCAGGTTCAAATCCTGCCGGTTCCGCAAATTTTTGATATGTATTTAAGTAAGTTTAGAAGCTTTCAGCACTGTAATAAAATTATTAAATCAATCTCTACCAGGCAACCATACATCAAAGTTCTTCGTCATAAACTGTGGGGTTTTTTATCCACTACAAGTTATCCCTTGACTGGGATCCCACCTGATGGTAAATAATGATGCAGTCTAAGAGGGTAGCGGATAGGGGCATCTATGATTTATGATAGGGGCATGGCAGTTATATTAAACCCATATCCCTAATCTGATTCTCGACAAGCTCGAGTCGCCTAAGCTAAACAACAAGAGTATACCATTCTCAACAGAGGTTAAATATCTGGGAGTTACCTTAGACCAGAAACTAACCTGGAACGCACATGTTGATGGTGTACTCAAAAAAGCCAAAATGGCACTAGGAGTCTGTGGTCGTTTAGCAGGGGACAGATGGGGACTAAAACCAAAAGTCACCTTCTGGCTCTACACAGCGGTGGTGAGGCCAATGATTACCTATGCCTCAGCAGTCTGGTGTGGCAAAACGACACAGATCACTACCCAGAATAAGCTTAGCAGCCTTCAAAGAACCGCCTGCCTGCTTATTACTGGAGCTATGAACACATCGCCAGGAGCAGCCCTGGAAGCTCTTCTAAATTTACCTCCTCTCCACATATTTCTGAGGAAGGAGGCAAGAATGAGTTTGTACAGGATTACCTGCCAAAGGAAGGAAAACTGGATCTCCCAGGCACTGAGGGACTTTCATAACTCGTTGCTTGGGATCCCGATTTTGGGAATGCCATCCGATATGATGGCCCCAAAACATTACTTCCAAAGGCCCTATAAGGTAGAAATTCCGGATAGGGATGACTGGCTAAACAACAGAATCACTTGGCCATCGGGTAGCATCAAATGGTACACCGATGGTTCGAAGACGGGCAAGGACGTAGGTTGTGGAATTTATGGAGAGAAACCCCGGGCTAAGTTTTACCGTAACCTGGGGGTTTACTCATCCATATTCCAAGCGGAGGTTTACGCCATAATAATTTGCGCGGAAACTATCCTGCAGGAGAACTACGGCAACAAAACTATTTACATCCACTCGGATAGCCAGGCAGCGCTATCAGCCTTATCGTCAGAGGTAATTACATCAAGACTGGTTGACTGCTGCAGGGACACACTAACCACCCTGGCCCGTAGCAACAAGGTGGTTCTTCGCTGGGTTCCAGGGCATATGGGTATAGCCGGCAATGAAAACGCCGATACCCTGGCTAAAACGGGCGCTAAGGTAAGACAGATCGGACCAGAACCGGTCTGCGGTATACCTAAAAGCCTGGTGCAGCTCACCCTGCTAACCTACAGCTTCTATGAAACACTCACTCGTTGGAGAAACTTACGTGGTCTAAACCAGTCAAAGGCGCTGGTCAGAACCTTCAACAAGAAGGCCGCCTCAGAGGCACTAGCGCTCAGCAGAAATAACCTACGCACTTTAGCACGAGCTTTAACAGGTCACTGCGGTCTTAACAGACACATGTTTAACCTCAAGCTCAGGGACACGGATATCTGCAGATTATGCGAGGAATCCTGTGAGACTCCGCTGCATATTATCTGCCAATGTCCCGCTCTAGTGCATAAACGAAGCATCCATCTGGGCAAACATATTATTAACCCAGAGGACGCTTGCCGTATTCCAGTCAAGAAAACGCTGCTGTTCCTGGCAGAAACAAGTATTGGCGAGGAAATTTAATCACGGAGGTCATATCACAATAGATCGGAGACGGTCGCAGTGATACAGGACATAAGGGACTGAAACCTCATCAAGAAGGAGAAGAATCTGATTCTACACGGCATCGTACCGGAACGCTAAATCGCTTGGCGGCACGTCTTTGCCGGTAAGGTGGTAACTAGCCATGACCGAAACCTCCCTTCAGGCCAGACCAAGGAAAAATCAGAAATTATAAATTCCCAAATTGACCCAGCCGGGGATCGCACCCGGGACCTCCGCACGTTAAGACAACAGCGCTCAACACTGTGCCAGGGAAGTCTTCAAAATCTTTGATTTTCCAGGTTAAAACTGGTATGTGTCTTAGCACGAAGGAATCGAAAAGGCCAAATTTGAACCTCCAAATTCGGTCACCCATCCAGTTACCGACTTGTGTCAACGTTGCTTAACAATCGCAATCGACTGATATGCGTTGTCACAACTAGGCCACTCGTTACCTTATAACAACTATAAAACACACAACTATATAGAAATAATGTATCTAGAGCAACATTCTTGATGAGACAAAATAGCGTGTTTGTGGATTGAGCAGACTATAGAATTCCCCTGTTATTCCCACAATGTCAAAGACCTTAGTTCATTGAATGCAATGCTTTACAATTGATTTCACAGACAGACAAATCATTTTACATGTACGTATGTCGCATACTGAGTACTGAGTGGTTGAGTGAACTGCCTCGCTGGTCTAGTGGTTAGCATGTTCGACTGCGGCCTACGAGGTCCCGGGTACGAGTCCCGGGTCGGGCCTTAACAAGTGTTGGGTTTTTCTGACAAATTATTCTCAGTAAGTACTAGCCCGGAGTTAGGAAGTTGGCGGTGCTTCACCCCCGTGCCTCGCAGAGCACGAAATTGTCGGTCGGTCCTGCGCCTGATCTCTCTCCGGTCTTGGCGGATTTTCCGTCCCATCGGGCTATGAGATGAAAGGAACAGAGAGTGCACCTAAGTTTGCACACACACTTGTGCACTATAATATCTCTCGCGCAGATTGTTAGTATCTGGTGATTGGCCGTCGTGACCGAAATTCGGTCGGGAGAACATTATTATTAATAATACACATGCGGAACTGTGATTTTTATATTATAGTATAGTCTGTCCATCAAACACGTATTGAAGTAACTTATTGATGTGTATAGAAGGTTCTTTATCCCGGAAAATCAAACAGTTCCGACGAACTCAGACCTTTTTTATACGACTGCCTGAAAAAAGGAGTAAGTAGGTATATTGTTTTCAGGGTTCATGTATGTATGTATGTATGTATGTGAGTTTGTATATTCCACCATAACTTCTATACGCCTGAATCGATTTTGATAAATGAGGTATCGTTAGAATCCTTAGCTTATTCCGGGTGACTTATGCGAGTAAAATTTAAAAAATAATAATGGGGTGATCATGGTTTCGCATTAAAGACTAAAGTTGAAAAAATAAATCGAAAATAAGATTTAACTATATAATCATCATCTAGAAAATGATGAGTAGATTCCAAAAATATATATAACACTATAGTTCAATATCCAGTGATTCACAAAAAAAATCGTTTAAAAAAATTCAAGTAAATAAGATTCCAAAGACAATTAATTGACTGTGAATGATTTTTAGGTAGTAGCAGTGGTAGCCGTACATTCGAGGGGAATTTTTTATTATACGACTGCCCAAAAAAGGAGTGAAAATTATGTTTTCAGGGTTCGTGTATGTATGTGTGTCTACGGCAGAGCAGTCGTATTTTTTAATAATTTTAATTATATTCACTTGTTAGGTTTTTGTGAGATAGGCTTGCGCTTGACGACACTCATGCTTAGTGCAAAGCAATGATGAGGTCTAGGTTGGAGCGCGCTTGCCTAGAAGATGCCTATTCACTCTTGCTTTAAAGGTTCTTATGTTATATGTGGTAGGAAACACGTTCGTATCAGAAACGTCGAGCAATAACGTTTCGCGCGAGCAGATTAGACGACAACCACATAAGGATGCCAACGCTGACAGTTTCTCGCAGTTCTGTGGTAGAAGGGAGAAGTAGGAACAAGGGGACTTCCTGAGCACACTCTCCATGGTATATCCGATAAAAAACCTATAAGGAAACCTGGAAAAAGGCTACTGTCTATCCCGGAAAAGATAATTTCCCGTGAGATATTAAAAACTAAATTCTATTCCGCGGGAATCATCTAGTAAACAATAATTTAAGGATGCCTGAAGCATCAGTTAACGCTGGCCCCGTGTATATTTAGACACGATCCCACTTTGCGCAACTCTCGCTCCAGTTAGCGCAAACTAAATCAATATTGGTCCAGCCGGACCGTATCGGCTTTACACAGGGCACACGTGGCCGAAATTGCCTTTCCCGTAAACAGCATGAGTAAACATTGATACATACCTACTTAGGAGCTCCAAACAATTACACATCAAATAATAAGGATATTTTCAATGTAAATAAAATCTTAGTGACTCTCTCTCTTATCGTCGTATTCCTCATTACTGAACGTCGTGACCCCTTTCCATTAATTACAACGGTAGGAGTTTTCTTGGGATAGTAATGCGGTGTGTTCCCATGTCCTTCCGCATACGACTCGACTAGTCGAGTTCTCTTAGGTTTTTGTAAAGATCATTATCAGATGTTAGTGATAATAACCGGGATCGAGGGCTTAACGTGCTCTCTGGGGCACGGAGGAAACGAAAAGGTCAAATTTGAACTTCCAAATTCCGTCACCCATCCAGTTACCGACTTATGTCAACGTTGCTTAACAATCTCAATCGACTGATATGCGTTGTCACAACTCGTCTCTCGTCGTTCTAGTGGTAAGTCCACGTGTAATTAAGTTTTTTAAGAAACCTGCGAGAACCTGAGTTTTTGGCGGTTCTTCTCGGTAGAATTTCTTTCCGAACCAGTGGTAGTGTCGTGACGTATCATACGTGACACTAGTTGTCCTACGGGAGGTAAATCATTACATTTCGATCATGACTATTGATTGCCAACTCTCATTTGCCGGGATGGAAAGTAGTCTATGTCAATCTTCAGGTAGGTAGGTATTTCACTATTATAAGAATTTCGCTAATAATCACATCGATCTGTTGATCTTGCGACGAGATTGACGGACAAACCAACTACTAGCGCATTTATAGTATTAGTACATGGATAAGATGGGAAGTGATGCGAAATTGTGTCTGTCTGTAGCCCTAGCTACCTATTACGGCTCAACGAACACATGCACTTTTTTTTTGTAAAATTCTACAGGTCTATCGATCGTTGAGTTGCCATGCTTCCGGATAAAGCAAGACATTTTTTTTATTCCACTACAAATCAGCCCTTGACGACTGATCTCACCTAGTGGTAAGGGATGATGCAGTCTAAGATGGTAGCGGGCTAACCTGTTAGGGCATGGCAGTTATATTAAACCCATACCCCTAATTGGTTTCTACACGGCATTGTACTGGAACACTAAACGGCTTGGGTGCCGGGTCTTTGCTAATAGAGAGGTAACAGCTACGGCCGAAGCCTCCCACCACACCAGACCAGAGAATATTTAGAAATTACAAATTAACATACCTTTATCAGCTAGCCTTCTTGATTGCCTGATGTCTTAAATCAGACGGTCTTCGCCTTGCCAGCATTTTATATTTTGAACTATAGGTATACCTAGATATACCTAGTTCGCGCACGAGTTGAATGCAGAGCAAATGTATGGTGACACATTTACTCTGAATTCAAATTGCGCGCGAACTGTAGCTCAATTGGGTATTTCTATTTGACAACTATTCAATTTTTTTTTTGTGTTTGATCTCCAAAAAGTCGTATATCCACGTCCCCTGTTAGGTTTCAACCGACTTCAAAAAAAGGAGGAGGTTCTCAATTCGACTGTATTTTTTTTTTTTGTTTGTTACCTCAGAACTTTTGACTGGGTGGACCGATTTGGATGATTCTTTTTTTATTTGAAAGAACATACTTCCCATGTGGTCCCATATAAATTTTACCGAAATCGGTCGAGCGGTTTTTAAAATATCAACAGTAAAATAAGTACTTTGTATAGCGTGTGCTTGTTGTTGTAAAGTTGGCGCGGGAGTTTGAAATCGGTTGTTTAAAAAGTATTTTTTATATAAAATTATATGTTTGAATGTTGCTTTTCATACATTATTTTTATAAATTCGTTTGTGTTATAATCAAATACATGTAGGTACTTTCTCTTTAACTGTTCTGTCCTGCTATTCGGTCTTAGGTCTTGGTAACCCCAATCGTAGGGTTAGGCCCAGCCAGGCACAGGCGGCTATGGCTGGCTAGGACTTAAGGGTGTCGTGTTACCCGCAAAGCCGCAGTTTATCATATGACATCGTACCTACTTGGATAGTCTTTTTAGGGTTCCGTACCAAAATGGTAAAATGGAACCCTTATGGTGCGACTTTCTCCGTCTGTCTGTCCGTCCGTCACACTCGATTATTTCAGTAACTACCGAAGCTATCGACATGCAATTTGGAATACTTGTGTATATTAGTGGCCCAAAGACACTGGAATTAAAAAAAATTGGAAATTATTTTTGTTCTTATTTAAAAAGGGGGGAAAATCTGAGGGTTGAAATTTATAAGTGAGATAACTGTACTGTGTGGGGTATCATATGAAAGGGTTTACTTTGTACATTCTAAAACAGATTTTTAATTATTTTTAGTTATGATAGTTTTTGATTTATCGGGGAAAAAGTCTAAAAAAATACCGTTCGCCCCCCCTTATCTCCGGAGTTTACCAATCGAAAATTTTGAATGGTCAATAGGAATTTACGTATATTTTACAGGAAAACTATAGCCAATGCTCTAACTAGCATAGTTTTTTTGATATTAACAATGAACCTCTACAAACAAAGTTAGTCTTGCGGTTCATTAACAAAGGTAATTATTTATTAATAATGGTACGGAACCCTTCGTGCGCGAGTCCGACTCGCACTTGCCCGGTTTTTTTTTTTATTCACTAGCCCTTGACTGCGATCTCACCTGATGGTTAGTGATGATGCGGTCTAAGATGGTAGCGGGCTAACCTGTTAGGGGCATGGCAGTTATATTAAACCCATACCCCTATTCGGTTTCTACACGGCATCGTACCGGAACGCTAAATCGCTTGACGGCACGTCTTTTGCTGGTAGGGTGGTAACTAGCCACGGCCGAAGCCTCCCAGCAGGCCAGACCAGGGAAAATTCAGAAATTATAAATTCCCAAATTGACCCTGCCGGGGATCGAACCTGGGACCTCCGCACGTTAAGGCAACAGCGCTACACACTGCGCCACGGAGTTCGTCAAAAGTCCTCTGAATATATAAATGGAAAAGGTGACTGACTGACTGGCTGATCTATCGTCAACGCACAGCTCAAACTACTGAACGGATCGGGCTGAAATTTGGCATACAGATAGCTATTATAACCTAGTCTGGAATAACACATAGGCTACTTTTTATCTCAAAAAGTTAAAGAGTTCCCGCGGGAACTGAAAGACCTCAATCCACGCGGACATCAGCTATTAAATCATACAAAACAGTGATCCCTCTAAAAACCGGAGTTGGATTGCAGTTTTTTAATTAGGTATTAGTTACAGCACCGTACAGCTTGTTGCAAAACGCATATAATATATACTCGTAGCTCAGAAAAAATTGAAAAGCGTGCCTGTGCCTGAGAGACTAGTCTTTTGAATCTAGACGTCTAGATATTATCTAGACTTCAAATAGTCAGAGCATCTGTATTCTGTAGGCCAAAGCATCGACCTTGAGACGAACCGCTCGATACTGTCCCTTATACCGCATTACCTACTCCACGCTCCGACCGAAATAGAACCCTAAATCCTGCGCACAAAGTACACTTTCGCTTACAAAGTAATACTTGCAAATTTTTAACTGCGTATTGCTTAGTGCAACCGAAACTGAATCTTCGATTATCTGGGTAGAGTTCATTTTTGTGTGAATAGCAAACCATGTTCTGATGTTTGTAAAGATCATTAACTTTTATAGACTACAGACAAATCTAGCTAAGTACCTATCTAAAATATCCATACTAATATGACACATTTGATATTAATCTGACGACCTCCCTGGCGCAGTGGTGGTCTTATTGTGGGAGGTCCCGGGTTCGATTCCCGGCAGGGTCAATTCGGTAATTTATAATTTCGGAATCTTCCCTGGTCTACTCTGGTGGGAGGCTTCAGCCGTAGCAGCGATTTTTCAGCTAAACGGTAAAAAAACATAATCAGACAAAAATTGTAGATCGTGCAATTATTTATATAAAAATTGTTCTTACACTTTTTTTCCTAAGAATCACCATTCCTGAGATAGGTAGGTAGGTATATAGCGAAAATTCTAACATTCGTACCAATTTTTAGCTCTATGCGAATTATTATTGTAACCTTGTAATTTTTTAAATTGTAATATTTTTTGAGCTTACTTACGAGCTGGACTATTCGTATCGTAGGTATCATAATATACACCTCCAAGTCCACTGTGTATTCTCATTTCTTATCTAGTTCCGTAGTTAGTTGCCTAGAGGTGTAGGTAGTTGTAGTGCTAAGGTGAACCTGTAGTCTGCAAAAACGTCGATCCACTGTATGAAAGTAATATACTTACATGTAACTACGCTGTGATTTCAGTAGGTAGGTATATGGATAAGTTTTACCGCAGCACGACCCGACCCAGCATAGCTAATCAATTGATTGGTTTAGTCAGGCTAATAGCTTTACTTGCCCGCAAATAGATTCAAAGTTACTCTATCAAGGGCGACATGCCGGCCAAACTGATTCACTTTGTATGTATTATACCTACCTAACCTACGTCATATCCTACGTGCGTAGGAGGTACCTATGTTCCGAGTTCCGACCTTTGAGTACTACTACATTAGAGCTTATACCCACCACACTGCTCCAGTGCGGGTTGGAAGACTTTGACGACTATTATCATGTCAGTGATAATAACCTGGACCACCGGCTTAACATGCTCTCCGAGACACGGGGGTGAAACATCAACAACTTCCTAACTCCGGGATAGTACTGAGAATTTCAAGTCAGACAAAACCAATACTTAATTACGGCCCGACCCGGGACATCGTCGGCCGCAGTCAAACATGCTAACCACTAAACCAACGACGCAGCAGGCAGTCTGTGCTTAAACTTAAACTAATATTTTTTAAACTTATGTGTGGTATATGCAATATTTGGCCAATAATGACGATCCCAGGCCCCGCTTGATTAGCCAATAAACTTATTAAAAGTGCTTTTGAATTGTCCAGTGAATCTAGCACTAGTTAGGAATTCCATTCCTGTCGAGAAGAACTAGCAAGAAACATAAGTACATAAGTAACCGCAATCCTGAGCATCGCTGGAGCAAGTCCAATCATTTACATTTTACATAATCTTCAATATTTCGCCCCCGTTCCCGTTCCGTTCTTTCGCTCCCGTTTTCGCTTATGCCTTAACCCGCGTCTCCTCATCAAATAACCGCGTGTTTTACGCGTCCGTAAGTGCCGTGAACGGATGCATGTTTGCATAAATAAAACGCATGCATATGCGTAAGCTAAGCTTCACCTTTCAGAGGTTTAACAGTTTATTTGTATACGCTGGTCTAGTGGTTAGCATAATATTCGACTGCGGATAAAGAGGTCCCGAGTCGGATCATAATCTTACTAATATTATAAATGTGAAGGTTTCTGAGTTTGTTTTATAGATTATCATAGGCTACTTTTTATTCCGAAAAATCAAGTTACCTATTTGGGATAAAATGTAAAATGTTTCTCCAAGTCCTCAAGTAAAAACTTGCGGCGTGACATACCAAAAATCTAACACACATTTGCATTTCTAATATTAAGTAAGTATGGATGCACGAACTCTTTCGGTCATCTAAATTTTAAACAGATAAAAACGCAAAAACCGCTTCCGCTCATGGCTTAGACGCGCAGAGTGTTGAAGTGTGCATTAATGCAGCCAGCCACACGCTCTCGCTCGTTAGGGGCGCTTTGTTTTGCTCGCAAAAAGCGGTTTTTTTGAAAATACATGCAGTAACATACACGGTACACCCTAGCCTACTAATACCTACACAATGTAGGGCTGCCGCATGTCATGTCTTAAGACCGAATATTTAAAAAAATACTAGGTTGCATTGCAAGCTTAGAGCTTTACTTAATATTTTACAAGTTGAAATAAAAAAATTATACACAAATCAAATCAATCAAATCAATATTCATTTATTCAAAGTAGGCACTGTATACACTTATTGACGTCCAAGTACTTCTAAAACATGATGGTGATAATCAGTTACAGTATCTTTAAACGAGGGTTCCAAACGCGCCCTGCTCTGAGAAGAGTCCACAACAAATTCAGCCGGTTTCTTTTTACTTATCACCATCTCACAAATCATCTTAAACTAAGGAACTATCAGATCCATTAGTTATTGCAAACTTCTTTTATATTTTCGTGAATGGCTGAATTTACGGTATTCTGGCTATGCCAATGGATTTTAGCCAACAGCGAAATAGTGCTAAAGTTAGGTATCAATCATTTTTATGTAATAAGGACCTATTGTCAAACATGTCTAGCTCTATCCAGACGACTTAGCAACCCTAAACACACCCGCCTATGGGACTGGGTTTACAGCGCACTAGACGGGGCTTTCGAACTCAATTTACCGTGTTCTTACCTAGTTATTTACCTACTCTTTAGAACTCCTCTTTACTTAATTCTATGCATGGAGAATATATTATGTATTTTTAACCGTTTCACTCTCTTGTTAATCTTTTGACCATAGCGTTAATAATATACTTTCTTACAAATTTTGGCTGTCCAATTTTTCTTCTCATAAATTGGTTTTGGAGCTTTGATATTACATTAAACATCTAACATTCTTTGAACTTTGATAAACATAACAAGGTTCCTGCTCATTTAACACTTTTAAGTACAGGTGTCACGTATTTTAGACCTTTGACATTCGTCCTTCTACGAAAATATTGCCTTTTTACCCATTATCATTTACTTTTTATCAAAAAGAACCGATTGTGCATCCAAAATCAGTTAAATAAACTGTTATTTGTAAAGAGACAACAATACAACCATAATAAAACATAAACAAGCAAAATAATACTAAAAATGTGACTAATATTTAAAAAATGTGAAAATTAACCAAACAAAACAATGGCGGGTACCCGCAATATAACCGAGCCACGCTCGACCGCGTACTACTACGCCGACCTTGAGAAAATCAAGCGACAAAATGGCGTCAGCCAAAATGGCGGCATTAAACAAGATGGTCGTTACATCCAAGATGGTGGATACATACAAAACAGCGTCCAAGACAGACAAGACCAGAACCTAAACGAACTAAGCGAGTACCTTGAAACCAATGAAGCAATCAACGATGGAGCAACAAAAGAAGTTCCACCATTAAGAGATAGATACAGCCCGGAGTATTCTACTCCAGAAAATGGGGTTAAAATTGGTGAGACGTACTCCACAGCTGGGACTTTCCCAATGCCTGAGCCGAAAGAAAAAGAACCATTGTTGGCTGAGCTGGAGATAGTTGGCAGAGTGCCCTTGACTCAGCTAGAGTCAAGTCAAACTGTGAGGAGAAGTAGGAGCTGGTACTTGTGCTGTCCTGATATCGGGGAGGAGGAGGCTTGCAGGCAGTCTTCTTGGCGGTACTCCAGTCTACACCCTGTCACTGCGCCACCTTTACCGCGACCTACTGTGGTGAGTTACTACTGAGTAATCTTTAGAAATTGCCTCGGTTTATTGTGGAGGATTCTTTGGATAGTGCACGTATGTCTCTGACCCAGGAGATGGAGAGAAATAGTTCTGGTAAGGAGATCTTTTCAAGCACCTGCGGATTCTGCTCAGGGAATGGGGGCTAAAATTTGAGATGGCTCTAGGCTCTCCGAAGATGGACTCTATTTCTTTACTTCATGCTAGAAATTGGTAGAGACTGCTTATCCTTTTTTCTCATGGAGAGTATATTAAAAGTAAAATTAGATTGGAAAAAGAAATTGTCTTTATTGAGTGCGATATGCTCTACATTTGGAAGGCTAAGAATAAAGAATATTTTTTTCAATACAGTTGTCAAACATGGCGCACTTTCAGAGGCTGTAGTTATGATTCGAAAATTGAATCTTTCGCATAGGCATCTTACTTTTACACGGTCGTGACTTACTTTTACAAGCTCGACACTTACTTTTGCAGTTTAGTTTTAAATTTTCCAAGTCAATTAAAAAAGTTTATTAGCAAGGAGTTTTCATACATAGAATATAATCGGATAGGCTTTTTACGAGGAAAAATGAATGAATCCGTACGTTTTAGCATTGAATTTTCAAAACTCTTTTAAATGGTTGTTGATTATATTTAATTACCAGTTTTAATTTAATTGTTTTCAACCTTTGACAAAAATCGAATAGGCTGTATACGCGTAGGTACGAACCCGTAGCCTAGTTTCGTTGAAAAAAAAATATGTCCAGGTGTAAATACGCGCCATTTGCTGAAATTTTTTATTTTTTATGTGATAAATTGATTATATTTTCAACTGTATTGAAAAATTCTTTTAAATGGTTGTTGATTATATTTAATTACCAGTTTTAATTTAATTATTTTCAACACTTGACAAAAATCGAATAGGCTGTATACGCGTAGGTACGAACCCGTGGCCTAGTTTCGTTGAAAAAAAAAATATGTCCAGGTGTAAATACGCGCCATTTGCTGAAATTTTTTATTTTTTATGTGATAAAATGATTATATTTTTGTACTATTTCCCACAACTGCATTGAAAAACGTCGTGTGATACACGGGTGTGAAGGTTATTGCAAACTCGTGACATTAAAAACCCTCACCTTCGGCTCGGGCTTATTAATGACAGCTCGTTTGCAATAACCTACTTTCCACCCTTGTATCACAATATACTATTGTTCCTCATCCGAAAACTATACAGCCTTTTGTAATAGATCCCTACTATCATAAGCCATAATTATTAAGGACTAGCTGATGCCCGTGATTTCCGTGAGTCCGATACATGATACTGGATACTCGTAGATAACAAGAGTCTCTGTTGTTCTTGTGTTTAAAATCTTTAGGTAAGTATTTCATTGGTGTTCACAATTCTCATTCGGTTTTAAGCGGCGTTAGGTTGTGCTTATTAGCTCAGGCTACTTAGGCGAGCTTTGTATGGGAACCCTAAAATAAAAAATGTAAAGCTGATTTTTGGCACAAGTGTTCCTTGGGGTCTGAGAAGTACCTCTTAAAAATTCCCCCCTCCTAGGCCGCGGGCTTTCCTAACTTTCATTTCAATAGACCTAATACTTTCGGAAATATTACGATCGAAAATGTGCATGACATTTTATTTGAAAATCATCGATGCTATAATATTTAAATACAATAAACTAATAGTAATAATCATGATATCTTTATCTATCTATCTACAAAACAACACCACACTTCGTAAATGAGGGGGGGGGTGGGGGGTTGTGGGAGGGGGGAGGGGATTGTGGGAGGTAGGAGATGGGTTGTGGAAGGTGGGAGGGGAGTTTTACAAAAATATGTTATTTACTTATGGGTTAATTTCTATTTATTCCGTAGTATTATGCTCAGACTACATGACTACCACCGGTTCTTAAACAACAGCAAGGTATATTTCGAAAACTAATTGTCCTATCAAAACAAACTAAACACTATTTTAAAAGTAAATTAATAATCTTTGTACTAAGTGCTGACAGCTTTTTTCCTAACTCTAATACTTTTTCTTGAAATTACAAAAAACATTCACGGATTTTACAAAGGTTTAGTTTTTTATTCCAGTTAGGCAGCCATATTTCCGAAACTATTCTATCAAAATAAACTAAAAACTATTATGAAGATAATTTAATGAAGTTAATTTTTGCTTATGATATTTTTTCCCCAGTTCTAATAGTTTCTGTGAAAATTCTAAAACATATCCACGGTTGTTGGAAAAAAAAACTTGGAATATAGGTTGCCATATTTCTCGAACTATTGGTCCTATCTGAATTCACCATAAGACTTTTTTGTAGGTAATTTAGTGAAATTATTTACTCTGCCGAGATTTTTTTTCCAGCTCTAATAGTTTTTGAACTATGACAGGTATATTTTCGAAATTATTAGTGCTATCAAAATGAACTAAATACTATTTTGTAGGTAATTTAACTATGTTTCTTACTGCTTCAATCAGTTTTTCCTAACTCTGTTATTTTTTTTTCGGAAATTAAAAACAACGTAAACGGTAATTACAGGTGTTTAGCACTGTATCTACTCAGTACTCACGGTTAGGGCACACAATTAAACCACACTTGCACTTGTTACTTACACCTTTATTTATTGCACTAATACACACACATATACTTGTTTTTATACTCGTTACTACTCTTTTTCTCTATTATTTTTATCTCATTACCTTTTATTACTCAACTAGGAAATCAAACCGCTTTGATATATTGAATCCATAGATCTGACCTTCTAGCGCGAATTAAAGTACCAGTCACGCCATCTATTGGCAATTTTGAAAAGCTTTCATAACAAATCCTCTAATGAAATTAGACAGTAGGCATATCTCCAAACTATTACTCTTATCAAAATAAACTAAATATCATTTTATAGCTAATTTAATAACCTTTCATTTTGCTTCAGACAACATTTTACGTAGGTTTTTATGGAAATTACAAAAAACTACATTACCAAAAGCCATACATGCAAAATATTTTATTTGCATGCACAAAGGGTTAGCATATCTCCTAAACTATTAGTCTTATCGAAATAAACTAAATATTATTTTGTAGATAATTTAATGAAGATAATTTTCGCGATAGAAAGTTTTTTTCTAGCTCTAATATTTTTTGAGAAAATTATAAATTAATAAATTATAAAATCCGCGCTCAGAGAGACATTTTAGGGGGGGGGGGGGGATAGGAAAGCCCGCGGCCTAGGAGGGGGGAATTTTTAAAAGGTACTTCTCAGACCCCAAGGAACACTTGTGCCAAAAATCAGCTTTACATTTTTTATTTTAGAATCAATGTTTATTAGTCCCGTACTATATGTGCGTTCGCATTTTGTCGATGCGACTTTTTTAAAAAGTGGTAAACCTGTACAAGTTTGGAATTGAATGCTTTAACCATATCCCAGGAGTGGATCCTCGCTGTTAGATTAAATCAAAGCATTGTCAACTATTAGTATGCTATGCATTCGTTTACCTATTAGGGAACAGCTATAACTGCATTCTGATTCTTTATTTAGGTACACTGTCCACCAAATATAGAACGTGTTTTTGGGCTGCATATCACATCCACATACTAACTAGCGGTTTGGCCTGAAGACCTCGCGTTCTATGAGTTCAGAACAAGTTACCAATAGAGGTACAGATAAATTACTTATTTTTGCACGTCTTGTCTTATTTTACAATCTTTTACTTTTTATATTTTATTGAAAAGATGGGCCGTCAAAGCGTAGCAGACAGACACACTTTCATATGTATAATTGACCGAGCGAAGCGAAGGTCTCCGAGTCTATTATTGAGTGAATTTGCACTTGTCCGTCCGTCCGTCTGTCAGAGCCTTATAACTTCTGAATTACTGAACGTAATTATTTCAAATTTAAATATAATATGTAAACTGATGGCCTGCAGCCGAATATGGCTTAAAAAGTTATAAAAATCTTTATTTCAGGGGAGCTCTCATAGAAGCGAATGCGAAGTAAAATATTTTTATAGGGTTACGTACGGGTTGCGGTATATCATTTTAAAGATAATTAGAAATAGAGTCTAAAAATATTTTTTTTTTTATTTTTCCCCTAAAATTGACGAAATGGGAGGCTTTCAAAGTAGAGATTTTCTAACGTCCAAAGTTGACCTCAGAACTCTCATTTTTCTGAAAGGCTGAGCCTGAAACTTGATCAATTATTTGAATTATATCCTGTACTTGAACAACAAATACTAAAATAAGATAAATATTATAAGGAAACGAAATTATTTAATTTTTAATGAGCTTCAGTATTTTTAACAGAACTTCACTATTATGTCAATAGATGGCGCTCTGTAAAAGTTTATCCGCTTTATGGACACCGCGAGGTCTCAGTATTATAAAAGGGTTAGCGATATTTTTAAAGCTCTCTTTTTAGTATAGTTTAGTTCATTGAACTACAGAATCAATCCCACAGCCCGCTAATAGATATAATAGGGCCCCGTTGGCACTGTCCGGGTACGGAACCCTAAAACCAAAATAAAACTTCATTGAAATGTAGTTTGAAAGCGTTTGGTAACTCTCTCAAACGATTGAAAACGTTCGTCGGCCCAGATCGGGTTGACCCAATTCCGTTCACTAATGTTTTGAATGCGACGCCATCACGCCACGAAAGAAACGGGGTAACAGCTTAGCTTTAACGTAGCTAAGGCCCAATTGTAATCATTTGACAGCTTAAAACGTATTACTCGAACTGTTTAAGAAATTCTTACATGTTTTTTGACGTGCATCTATGAACTCCTTAAACAGGTCGAATTATACGTTTTACAAACGATTACGATAATGACTTCTATACACAATCGGGTGGCTTGTAAGAGGAGTGGTACAGTTTTTCGCCTGAGCTAAAGATGGCATCACCCTTTCCCGCAGGTGGCGTCGCAGAGCAGCGGTCGCGTGGATGACGTAGCGACGTTACGCGCGGAGCGAGACGCTCTCTCCCGCGCGCTGTCCGCGGAGAAGCAACGCGCGGCCGCTCAGGCGCGTGCGCACGACGCTCGGCTGGCGGAGCTTCACGGCGTGATTGCAGAGCTTGTGCGCCGGCGCACCGCCGACAAGCACAGCGGGGCCATACCCGAGGAGGACGTGTCAGGTATGCTGTATGATGATAGGAGAAACAACACCCGGCCGCTAGATGAACTAGATGATTCCCGCGACTTCGTCCGCGTGGACCAAGTTTTTTCGATTCCCGCGGGAACTCTTGAATTTTCCGGGATAAAAAGTAGCCTATGTCCTTCCCCGGGATATAACCTATCCCCGTACAAAATTCCATCAAATCGGTTGAACAGATGGGCCGTGAAAGCGAAGCAGACAGACAGACAGACACACGTTCGCATTTATAATATTAGTATGGATTTATTTGTATTTTAATAAGTTCTTTTTTCTATAGGTATACCTAATTGGCAACTAGTCAAATCAGTAACTTTTTTCAAACGTCAAAACGCGCACTTAGTATGGGATTTTGTATGAAATATTGAATTGTGACGTCATCAAAATTCGACGCACTTTTTTACTTTAATCGTTAGTTTAAAATGTTTATTTAACATAAAACTAACAGGGGACGTGGATATTTTGGACGACTTTTGGGAGATTATCACTCTATTTAATAATCGCTATAAAAAGTGTGTGTGTGCAATTCACACACGGCAGAAGTGAAACTTCAGAAAAGTAGCCTACGAGAGAATGAGATAAATATAATTTGTATTCTATCTCATTCTCTCGAAGGTTAAATCCTATATATATATATATATATATATATATGAATATGTTTGTCTGTTTTTGGTGTAGCTTTTTCGTTTCATCGAATTTTCAAATCGCAACGATTCTAAAGAAGTTTCACTTCAATCATTTATTTGAATAGTTGTCAAATATCTAATGGTGTAGTAAAGTAGCCCTGTAAATTGTAAATTAATATACATGTTTAGATGAAATTGAGATGATGATGGGCAAAATGTAAACATTTGTTGCAGACGAGTGCGAGTCCACAACGCAGCCGGCGGGCGAGCTGGACATCGACCCAGACGTGTCCCGGACGGAACAAGTAAGTGATATCCACGTACATTACCTAGCAGTTAACTTGGCGAGGTTGTGGAGGCGGAGCGATGATATCCCGAGGGTGGATGGCATCAATAGCAAAATAATATTACAGCTTTATTTATTTCCATACAATATTTCCTTACAGTACAATTAATTTAATTAAAGTTGACTTATTAGGTTATTGAACTGTTTCTTAAACTTATTGTTAGTATCATTGTAAGTCCTTACAATTATACTAACAAAGTTTAAGCCTAGTGCGGTTAAAGCCACCATTAGCAACCATTGCTTGCAACCGAAGAAACAGCACGTTAATCTTATCAACACATTGCCGGCTCACTACTAAGCACGAGTCTCCTCTTGAAATGAAAACGGTTTGGCCATAGTCCACCACGCTCGCCAAGTGCGAATTGGCAGACTCCACACACCTACGAGAACATTATGAAGAAGTCTCGGGCGTGAAGGTTTCCTCACGATTTTTTCCTTCACCGTTTGAAGCAAGTGATATTTAATTTCTTAAATCTTACTTCGACCGTGGCTAAATCCTTCATTCTGAGTTTATAAAAGAGAGGTGTAAGAAGAGATACTAATGTTGAACCAAATTGCAGCTTAATCCTAATATCTTAGAACTGAAGTTTCGACATCAATGTTCTGATATTTTGGGTTTTGGGTTTCAGAACGACAACTCGTCCCTCCTCAGCCCGACCGAGCTGCCGACCCCGCAGGATCCGAAACTGGAACCGTTGCCCGACGACACGGACTTCAGCACCACTGAACATATCAGGTATAATGTGCACACGCATCAATACTAATCTATACTTCTATACTAATATTATAAATGTGGAAGTGTGTCCGTCTGTCTGTCTGCTACGCTTGAACGGCCCATCTTTTCAACGGATTTTAGTGAATTTGGTTTAATTTATTTATTTTAGGACATCCAACAGGTTACAATACATTACCAGGAAAAATACTAGATAATAGAGTAATATGCAATATTGTTAACCCACTTAGATGTTGCCACAGCTTGCAATATAATTTTAAATTACACTATGGGTTTGAGAAAAACGTAAATAAAAGAGGAAAAACTACAAAATAAAAAAAATAAAAAATAAAAACAATTGATAAATACAAATTAAATTAACAGCGGTTAGATCCAGCAAGCCGTGGCAGACAGCTAAACGGAGGAATAGAGATAGGTTGTGAAGGACATAGACTAATTTTTTTTGACGACCTCCCTGACGCAGTGTTGAGCGCTGTTGTCTTAACGTGTGGAGGTCCCGGGTCCGCCTTCGATCCCCGGCAGGGTCAATTTGGGAATTTATAATTTCTGAATTTTCTCTGGTCTGGCCTGGTGGGAGGCTTCGGCCGTGACTAGTTACCACCCTGCCATCAAAAACGTGCCGCCAAGCGATTTAGCGTTCCGGTACGATGCCGTGTAGAAACCGATTAGTGGCATACCACTTAATATTTTAATATTTTTAGGTTTAATATAACCGCCATACCTCTAATAGGTTAGCCTTTAGACTGCATCATCACTTACCATCAGCTGTGATTGCAGTCAAGGGCTAACTTGTACTTGATTTTTAAAAAACCTGGGAAATTAATGAGTTTCTTCTTGAGATTATCACGCTACTTCTGCAAATTAACGCTTGCTTCTATCCAATAATTAAAGAATGCCTATATATAGATCTTTCGACGTTAGTTTCAGAACGGAGAGGCCTACGCTGCAGGTGTCCCCGCCCCAGGGCTCCGAGCGTTGCTCCAGTCTCCAGCTTTCGGAGAAGGATTCCGAGATATGCGTCAGCACGGCCAGGTAATTTTTAACATTGCCCGATGCGGTCGACACACCTTTATTTACATTGATATAATCCACAAAGTTGCATGGAAGCAACCGGCCTCGCATCCAGTGACCCACAAGTCAGCGTAATACTTGTAATGTAACGTATGTGTTGTATTGTTTACTTATTGTAACATTTTTCTTTTTTTAAGAAAAGAGAAACAGCTGCTGAATTTCTTGCCGGCTCTTCTTAGTAGTTCGGCTTTTCGAATCGGTGGTAGTGTCCTTACTAGAGGTCGCCCGCGATTTCGTCCGCATGCAATTTCTAATTTCCTATGAGATTATTAAAAATTAAAAAGATTCTAAATAGGCATAAGAATTAATTCCAATTTTGGCCACTGGGCCAGATAAGTTTGCCGGACTATAAAATATTGTCGTTTGCGAATTAAACAGTTTTAAAGTGACTTGTACGTTTCTATCAAATCTTTCATGTGCGGCATCGCACAGGAACAAAGCAATGTATTGTAAATACCTATTACGCTACTAGTGCGGAAAAATCTGCTTGCTACAGTGAAACGTAACGGCCCGCTTGTCGCCAGGTGCTGCCAGTACGCGCGCGCGGCGCACGCGGCGGGCGCGGGGGAAGCGGGGGGAGCAAGCGGTAGCTGCGAGAGAGAGAGAGGCTCTCCCGCCCTCATGCCCGTCTCACCCGGCCGCTGCGAGGCTCGACAGGCGAAGCTGGCGTCCCGGGTTCGACTCCGGCGCACCGAGGACACGGAGTCCAACCAGATATCAGACGATGAGGTACTTCATTATATGTCCATCATACTAATATTATAAACTAGCCGATGCCCGCGACTTCGTCCGCGTGGTTTAAGTTTTTTTGATTCCCACGGGAACTTCTTAATTTTGCGGGATAAAAAGTAGCCTATGTCACTCTTCAGGTCCTCGACTATACCCATGCCAAAAATGACGTCGATCCGTTGCTCTGTTGCGGCGTGATTGGAGGACAAGCCAACAAACTAAACACACTTTCGCATTTATAATATTAGTATGATGCGAAAGTGTGTTGGTTTGTCCTTCAATCACGCCGCAGCAGAGCAACGGATCGAAACATTTTTTCTCAAAAGTGTAGTTGAGGACCTGGAAATTGACATAGTCTACTTTTTAGCCCAAAAAATTCATCAGCTAGTCACTGTATAAGGCGGAAGTACAAAAGCTCCCGCTTCGACTAACGCTTTAATGGCAAGAACCCAGAGCCGTGAAACCGAATACTTAAGTATTAGTTTTGGTTGTTTTGCTAATAAAACAATGCTTTCATAAAATATTTTGTTTTCAAATGATATATAAGATAATACCAATAAGATTTGTCACTCATTATTGCTCTAGTGCAATAATAAATAATACCGCTAAACATTATTGTACTAGTGCAGTAATAATAGTATCGCCCAAGGGTGCAAAAAGTCTACAGTTTAAATAACCCCTCAGGCGTGGTGCGTTGAGGCGGCGGAGCGGCTCGCGCTTGACGTGTGTTCCCAGGCGGGGCTGCGGGAGGCGCTAGTGGCGGCCTCTAACGGCGGTGAGTGAAACCACGCACACCAGACTACCCACCAGACCAAACTCTAACTCAATTTATTTATAACATGCAGGACATACTTTTATGTTACGTCATGTATTGACTATACCGCCGGCTCGGAAAAATTTAAATTATAACTAGCTTGTAACACATATACCTTAAGGTGCCAGCGGAGGGGGAGTTGCCCATACAAACGTAATACCAAAATAATTTGTAATTCGAGAATATTTCCACCATATTATGCGATTATTAAGATTGAACTTGTATTTATCTAGGTCCCTGGATAATTATTTTTTCAAAATACTTTCACAAAATTAAATGTAAGCACATTGCGTTTTGCATGTTTTTACGACATAAATGACATGTTTTCTCCTTATTTGTTTCATATTAAAACCAACGATATCTCACGTACTAATTGATCAGGAACATAGCCTATATTGTCAAGTTACAGAATAACAACACGAGGTTAAAAACACAAAAATTTTTCATTCATAATTTTTGGTATTCACGGAACAAGACAAAATGTATAACAAATTCTGTACGCTCATATTGCTATCTCGCTTGCACGCGATCATGTGTCATCAGCCAAATAGAGATAGCAATATACCGGCAAATTTATTTTTGCGGTTCGAATAGAAGTTACGAGCGGCGCGGATCGGCCTCTTAACGGCTTACCATACCTTATGTGAGTCCGCTAGTTTTATATTAAGGTTTGGGTCTTTCCTCTTCAAGTATCCTCTAGACTAGAAAATTGACGACCTCCGTGGCGCAGTGTGTAGCGCTGTTGCCTTAACGTGTGGAGGTCCCGGGTTCGATCCCCGGCAGGGTCAATTTGGGAATTTATAATTTCTGAATTTTCCTTGGTCTGGCCTGGTGGGAGGCTTCGGCCGTGGCTAGTTACCACCCTACCGGCAAAGACGTGCCGCCAAGCGATTTAGCGTTCCGGTACGATGCCGTGTAGAAACCGAATAGGGGTATGGGTTTAATATAACTGCCATGCCCCTATAACAGGTTAGCCCGCTACCATCTTAGACTGCATCATCACTTACCATCAGGTGAGATCGCAGTCAAGGGCTAACTTGTAGTGGATAAAAAAAAAAAAAAAAACTAGAAATTTGCAAAAATATGTTATTCTGTTACAGACGAGTCGGTGCAGTCGGCGGCGGCAGCGGTGTGGCGCGCCCGATGCCTGCGGCTCGCGGCCGACTGCCGCGTGCTCGACTGTGCGCTCGCGCAGGCCGTGGACACCGCGCACAGGTAAATATCGTCTCACAGGTAACTGTTATTTCACTGATAACTGTTATGTCACTAGTAACTGTTATCTCAAAAGTGACTGTTGTTTCACCTTCAACGGTTATCGAATTCGGATCCTGCCGGTGCCGCAATTTTTGATATACATTTAAAAATTCATCATAAACAGTTGAAAAGATAGCCCATCTTTTCATCTTTTTTCGTCAATGCGCTGTAGATAGGCAGACACACTTTCGCATTTATAATATTAAATAATGATTTCACTGGTTGTAATGTTTCAGGTTGTCGTGCGCTTGCGCCGTCCAAGAGTCGTCATCAGTGGCGCTGTGCAGCGCTCTGAGGGCCGCCGACCGCGCGCTCGAGACGTACGATGTGTTGCTGGCCTTAGCCGAGACACAGACGAACACGCAGCGCACCGAGAGCGAGGTGAGCGACAAACGGATTTCGTTTTTATTTAAATATTTATTTTAAAAAATAAAAATAAAACGTGGTGGTACGGAACCCTTTGTGCGCGAGTCCGACTCGCACTTGGTTTTTTTCTCAATATGGCAGGGTGGTCATGTTTTTTAATTTAATTTTTAATAATTTTATTAATATGTTTGGTGTAATGTACAGCGCGGCGCTGCGGAGGCGGTGGCTTGTCGGCTGCTGCGGCGGCTGGAGGCGGCGCCCGCGTGGGGCGAAGCCCTGCTCTCGCCCGGCCCCTGGCACAACCACCACCAGTCAGTACCCACTCCAACCCACTCATACTAATAACATGTAGAGATTAACTACTATAACATGGCGCGCCCCTCCAAATGACTATTTCAGGCCGCTAGTCAACTAACAAATCCTTGGATATATTTTTGTTTGTCGGCTGTCTCAGCACACAGACGTGTGTTGTGAGTCTTGGTGGCACTTTGTAAATACTTTCAAACGTTTTAAGAACACTTAACACGTGCCGAAAATCGATGCTGAAAGAGAACACCCGTTTGTGTCCCTCTCGCACACAATAGATAGACATGCTTATATCGTGAACTTGATGATGCCAGCGACTTTGTCAGCGTCCTTTAAGTTTGGTTTGATTCAAACTGGAACTCCTTAATTTTCCGGGATGAAAAGTAGCCTATGTGTTATTCCAGTCTATAATCTAATTCTGTGCCTTTCATTAAGACCCGTTCAGCCGTTCTGGCGTGATTGAGTAACAAACATCCATCCATCCAAACTTTCGCATTTATAATATTAAGTAAGACTAACATTGTATCATGGCATGTAATAATGGCAGGAACAGCGAATCGGACAAAGACCTGGAGCCCTGGAGCCCCGATTGCGAGTCCCGGCTGCGGGCGCACGCCGCGCGCCTCAAGAGGGAGACCGTCGCGCTGAGGGAGCTTCGCCCTCCGCCCTCCTTCTACTCGCCGCACGGTAATATTTTTTTTAATCAACTACAAGTTAGCCCTTGACTGCGATCTCACCCGATAGTAAGTGACGATGCAGTCTAAGATGGTACCGGGCTAACCAGCTAGAGGCATGGCAATTATATTAAACCCATATCCCTAGTCGGTTTTTACACGGCAACGTACCGGAACGCTAAATCGCTTGGCGGCACGTCTTTGCCGGTAGGGTGGTAACTAGCCACGGCCGAAGCCAAACCAGGGAAAATTCAGAATTTATAAATTCCCAAATTGACCCTGTCGGGGCTCGAACCCGGGACCTCCCACTTTAATGATTAAATAGTAACTAAAACCTCACAAGCATAAAGATCCTTTTTGCATTAGATGTGATGTCTCCAAAAAAAAAAAAAATATGGTATGGCATAGTTTTCTTACAGGACCGATTTTTGTAATTTACAATAATGTAAAAGAAAATTTATAATAATATAAAAGAAAATAATTTACAATTACATCAATGTGTAGATACATAAGTAACCGCTGTCCTTAGCATTCCTGGGGGTTTACTACCATCGCTTAAAGCAGTATTATTTTAATATTGTTGACGCTCTTGTTTTAGAATTATAATCCTTATTTTAAGGACGTGAAGGTACGTCATATAAAACATCAGTTTTCAAATAATACTGCTTTAAGTGATGGTAGTAGGCCCACTGGAGCGAATCAAATCCATGCTCTTTGGTCATTTACATAATCTTCAACAGTATAATAAGCCTTTTTTCCAGTACCAGGAAATAAGCTATTTCTTAAACTTGTGTGAAGTTAAGTTTAAAAATAGCTCGTGGAATTTTGTTATAGAATAGGCATCGATATAATATATTATGTAGGTACTAGATGGGCCCTTTCATAGAAAAAACTTGTGGTGCGTGCACCTCATCTGTATAAACCTATCCTTGTCCCCGCCATAGCGCCGTCCCGCTTTTCAGGCTAGATGGCGTCAGTAAAATAAGTTCACATTCTTTGTTCGACAGGGCCCGTCCATGTAAATTGAGATCGTTGTTTAGACGGTGTATATTTCTTGTAAATCTAAATGTTATAGTAATGCGGCGTGTGGAAATCCTTGCAAGAGACCTATGTCCAGCAGTGGACGTCTGTCGGTTGATTATAATGATGATGATGAAATGTTATAGATTTTTTGACTAGTTGTCCCAACCCCACAGTAGCAGATAATAGTGATTTTTTTTCAGTATCCAATCGGTGTTGTTCTGTTTCAGACATGGAGGAAGCTGATTCCAGATGCTCTGACACAGTCAGTATGGAGGAAATGGAGGCCGCCGTCACTATGCAGGTAACTCGCTGGACATGTTATGGTGGCACCAGACATGGCTATTTGTAGTTGTGATTTGATTTTGGCGTAGTTGCCAAAATTTTTGACATATGGGCAAATAAGCGATACAACCGTCCACACATAAGATATTTGCCACCAGAAAGTAAATTAGCTGTACAAAATGGACGTTGCACTGGCAGCTGGATTTTATTATATGAATGCATGTTACTACTATATGTTATGCGTAAAAAAATACAAAGTGATCAAGAAACGACCTAGACCAAAGCGATGGTGGATGATGACTATGTCCGCCCGTACTGGTCGACAATTCGCGCGCTTATGAAGCCGACCATGTGTGGCCAGTATATTTGCGTGTTTGCCTATTTGCCTCCATCAAGTCGGTTTTTTGAAGACACATCAATGTCTTCAAAAAACCGACAGCCGTTCGGTAAACCGTATTTGTTATTGGCTGTATTTGCCAAATAGGCAAAAATGGCAATTTTTTTGGCAAATATACTCTCCACACATGGAAGTTATTTGACAAATATAACAAATACGCAAACACAAATAGCCATGTGTGGTGCCACCATTATATTTATTAACTTATACTTTAATTATTATCAGGGATAAACTGTAGCCTATGTCCTTCCCCGGGATGCTACTTATATCTGTACATAATTTCATCAAAATCGGTTGAACCGATGGACCGTTAAAGCGTAGCAGGCAGACATACCACACTATCGCATTTAAAATATTAGTATGCATTTCTATAGCGACGGCCGACGGTACATGCACTATGTTATGTTTTCATGGTTAATGTATGTATGTATGTGAGTCTCTTTATTCCACGATAACTCCTAAATGCCCTAACAAATTAAGATGTGTGGGGTATCGTTGGAATCCTTTCATTCTCCCGAGTGACACTGGAAAAACAGTGCGTGTGCATTTCGCACACGGCAAAAGTGAAACTTTAGAAAAGTAGCCTACGAAAGAATGAGATAAATGTAACTTGTATAACTCATAGAATATATCTTGCATTCTATCTCAGATAAATGTCATGCATTCTATCTCATTTTCTCGCTGGCTAAATTCTGTTATGAATATGTTTGTCTCTTTTAGTTGTCGCTTTTTCGTGTCATCGAATTTTCAAATCACAACGATTCTAAAGAAGTTTCACTTCAAAAAACAATATGGAAGGGCAGTAGTGTTTATTTTTTAAATTACATATGTGCACTTGTAAATATATTTTGTTCGTTTGTCACAGGAAATGCTGGTCGCTAAAGAGGCAGCTGCTATGGAGCGAGCAACGGCGTTGTTGAAAGAAAGGAGTAAGCCCGCGAGACACAGCGAGGTAAGCAGCGCCGCACCGCAACTCACTCCAGCGGTTTGTCTAATTTAGGATAATATTGACAGATGAGAGGTGTATAGCAATAGTCAGGGACAAGAGTGAGACAGACTGAAGCCACCACCACTACAGCTCATTAACGTCCCACTGCTGGGCACAGGCCTCCACTCTCTTAGGAGAGAGGGAATTAGAGCTTAGACCCACCACGCTGCTCCAATGCGGGCTTTGACGACTATTGTCATGTTAGTGATAATAACCGGGACCAACGGCTTAACGTGCTCTCCGAGGCACGGGGACAGACTGAAGTAATGGTAAGTAATATGCAAATAGCATCTGCCAAAATTGACATCCTAAATTAGACAAACCAAATGAAACTGGTAGCATATTAATTAAACGTAGGTATAGATTATAGTCTGGAATAACAAATGGCTACTTTTTATCGCGGAAAATTAAGGAGTTGCAGTGGGAATCAAAAAACTTCAATCCACGCGGACAAAGTCGCGGGCATCAGCTAGTAAATATAAGTCTTTATTTTCCCAGAAACCTTAGGTAGTGGATGCAAATTCATCCAAATAGAATCGTGACCTCGCTTCTCGCTCAATATTAACATTAATATGGTGTTTGTTTGTCATACAGAATGACTGCGGCCGCAGACGGCACCGGGAGAGACACTGGCTCGACACGCCGGCCTCCGAGACCGACTTATAATACCATACACTCAATTCGCACTCATGACTCACTCATCATACACCTATGTCATACATAAAATATTCTTGTAGTCATAGACAAAAGAACATGTCTTGCTGATGTAAAAAGATAGGAAGTGAGACAAGACGGAGGAAGGACAGAGAGGAAGACAAGGCAACCTTGTGTGCTATGTCACACTCGTGAAACTCATGACACGATCATCTTACATATCACACTTGACACAAACGCATGACACACTCATATGACATACCAGAAAGTTCACATTCATGTGAAATGCTACTGGTGATACTCATGACAAACTCATGTCATAGCACAGTCGTGTTCTTGTAACAGACTTGTAACACATATCTATAAATCTATATAACATTTTGATTTCTGCTGATAACATATGCATAACACGCTGGGTGTGTCTGTGCTGCCGCGCTTTTGGTTCACCAGTCATCTTCTCGCTTACCGCGCAGTAGAAAAATACTCAAACGCAGACACTGTCACTCTTATTACTGTACTTTTGTTGGTCGTCTCAGTTGAAATGCATAGTACTATGATTTTATTTTTAGTGTTGTTGTTTTAATAAAAGTAAAATTATTAGTGATATATTGCTTAATGTGCCAATACTAATATATTATAATATTTAAATAGTTTATTATTACAATAATAATTATTAATTAATTAATAATATTATTTTAACTTGTTAGATTTATTAAAATGATAGTTTTATTTGCCGACTTGTTTTTTTTGCCTTCTTACTATAAATTAGTGTTTTAAAAAAATGTGATGATGCTATTTAAGATGGTAGCGGGCTAACATGATAGATAGGGGTACAGCAGTATTTTAAAGATATTTTAAACCCATAATATCGTTCAAAATGTATTTTGAGCTTGATTAGAGCAGATACATCCTGGGTTCCTGTTTCATGAGATATAATGACAAACAGTAATAATGCTAGCACACAGGTGAGTGCTTGTGAGTGCTAGCAATCAATACATAAACTATTGTTAAATAAAACAAAACAAGATTTTTTAATTTAAATTATATTTTATTCAATGTACAGTTTTTTTATTACAAACGAGTAGATACGCACTTATATCGTATACCTATGTATGTAAATAAATAATAAAAAAAAAGTGTGTGTGCAATTCACACACGGCAGAAGTGAAACTTCAGAAGAGTAGCCTACGAGATAATGAGATAAATATAACTTCTTTTCTATCTCATTCTCCTTCGCATGCTAAATCCTATATTATACTAGCTGATGCCCGCGACTTCGTCCGCGTGGTTTAAGTTTTTTGTTATTCCCGCGGGAACTCCTTAATTTTCCGGGATAAAAAGTAGCCTATGTCATTCTCCAGGTCCTCAACTATACCCAAGCCAAAAATCACGTCAATCCGTTGCTCCGTTGCGGCGTGATAGAAGGACAAACCAACAAACCAACAAACAAAGTGACTTTCGCATTTATAATATTAGTATGACTATGTATGTCTCTTTATAGTGTCGCTTTTTTGTGTCTACATAATCACATGATTCTAAAGTTTCACTTCACAAACTTACTAAGTAAATCTTTAACCACAAATAAAACAAGCTTGGCTTAATTTTTTATCATCCCTATGTTGTTTTCGTTGTATTATTTATAGTTTATTAATTCATAACTAAATGATATCGGCTTCCATTTACGATTTCAAAATATTCCGTGGGACCTCCCCCGGAAACGTGGTAACATTCCGGGATAAAAAGTAGTCTAGTAGTAGTCACTCCAGGTTATCAACTATATCCATCGTTGATCCGTTGCGGCGTGATTGAAGAACAAACCAACAAACAAACACACTTTCGCATTTTCATTATAAGTATTATGGAGGCCGAATTAAAAAAATACGCGAATTGAGTAGTCAGTTTAAAAAAACATCAAATTCCATACATTGGTATACAATTTAAGTTTCAACTATTAATAAGTAATAACTAAAACAATAAAATAATAAAACCAACACTATCAGTCGATAACAAATTCTCTTATTTTAAGTAATAATTACATAATATAACTATATTTCATTACATATCTATGGAGTGTAGTGTCGAGTTTTCGATATTAAACCAATTTAAACCGTATGTCAAGTGAATAAAGTTGACATTGACTTGATTTAAAAAAATCTGCGCCTCAGCTGTGCGTTGTGCCGTATAAAGCCTCGTTGGTCGAAAGGTATCAAATCATGAGGTTCCAGGTTCAATTTCCGAAGACAAAAATGTATTTTTGTCAAGTAATTGCCATTACTAGCCTGGGGTTAGGAAGTTGGCAGTGTTTCACCACCGTGCCTCGGGGAGCACGTAAAGCCGTCGGTCCTGCGCCTGATCCCCCTCCGGTTGTGTCGGACTGCCGCTCTATCGCATTATGAGAGTGAATGTACAGGGAGTGCACCTGCCTGCTGTGGGGATTGACTGCCGTGGCCGAAACTAGGTCAAGAATTTTCGAATTTGCGCAGATAATATATGAATGAATGAGTGAATATATGCAAATATGAAATCTGACAACTTTTTTTTAATAACACAATAGTGGTATTTCGGTTGCACACAATCATCTTTGTTCATATAAACTTAAAACTGATGCTGTCCTTGTCACAATGTTCCCTGTAGAAGAGGACAGCATTATAGTCACATGGATTATTTTGGAATGGATAAATAAGGTGAGATTACACCAAAGCGGTTGTGGACTGTTTCTACTAAGGGGTTTTTATTATTCCTCTACAAGTTAGCCCTTGACCGTGATCTCACCTGATGGTTAATGATGATGCAGTTTAAGATGGTAGCGGGCTAACCTGGTAGGCGTATGGCAGTTATATTAAACCCATACCCCTAGTCGGTTTCTACACGGCATCGTACCGGAACGCTATATCGCTTGGCGGCACGTCTTTGCCGGTTGGGTGGTAACTAGCCACGGCCGAAACCTCCCACAAGACAAGCTTAAAATTATAAGTTCCCAAATTGCCCCTGCCGCGGATCGAACCCGAGACCTCCCACTTATAAAGACTACAGTGATCACCACTGGGCCTGGACATTTTACTAGTTGAGGGATGCGCACGAGTAAAATTATGTCTACCCATTTTCTCGCGTTATCTCTACTTGTCTACCGAAGCTAACATGGTTACAAATATGACTTGTCTCGTTACGTCAAAAGTAGATAGAAAAGTAATATTTCTTATCTATGTTATTTTTCTCTACGAACCCTTACATGCCGGTCTATTTGTTTCTCGTAATATACCTACCGCATTTTGTAAATGTTAGGGTAAAAGAGACATTAGCCGGCAACGACATCTCTCTCTCTCGTCGCGAGATGTCTCGTTGTGCCTGGCTCATCTGTTATCAAGCATCTGATTCATGTGCAACGGAATTATACAGGAATAATTTAAATTTACTAATAACCTCATAAAGACAGCTACTCTATAGTCCCGCAAACTTATCTGACGCGGTGACAGCGTCGCTAGTGTACCTATATGAAAAATAAAATAGGTAGTAAAAACAAAAACTGAACAGGCATAAAAATTAGTTCCAATTTTGGCCACCGGGCCAGATAAGTTTGACGGAGCTTTGGTTAACGACTCTTTACACGACTGCCCAAAAAAGGAATATATGTATGTGAGTTTCTCTATTCCGCCATAACTTCTAAATGCCTGAACAGATTAGGATGTACCGTTAGAATCCTTACATCATCCCGCGAGACACTGGCTATAAATAATATTTTTTTAAATGCCAGTATGGCAGGGCAGTCACGTTTTTTAAATTATGTTTACTTGTGAAAAATATATTCCTACCCAAAATAAAAAACTAATACTTATCATTGTAAACACTCTTGACAGTCTTGCAACTCAACTCATTGTTTAGTAGGCAGTACGCACCGCAGCAACCGTGTGTCGCGTGGAGTAATGCTGTCTTAAGAAGAGTAGACAATTATTTTTATTTTCATTTTAAGAAGATAGAAAAGTCGAATCAAACTTGTTCAGTATTAAGTAGGTACAGGTAAGTTATCAATATTTTTAAATTATTCCTATATAACACTATCATTATTTATATAACCTATATATAATACATTGATGTAATATACATTATACAATATAACATACATTGGTCACATATACGCTAGGTTACCACTAAAATAACTTACAACTTCATTTTATAACTATTGTTGTATTACTTTTGTTATATAACTCAAGTTTTTTTTTGATTTATACAGAATATTTCAAATGTTGGGTATGAACAGATGGGCCGCGAAAGTGTAGCAGACAGACACACTTTTGAACTGTAAATATTTTTAAAGAAAAATAAATTTTGACGCGGTCCACTTAGGTCATAAACTAGGAGCCGCCAATTTTTGATTTTCCTGGATAAAAAGAAGTCTTTATCAGTCCCCGGGATGTAACTCATCAGTCATCACTGAACCTACCAAATTTCGTTAACATCGGTTAAATTGATGGACCGTGAAAAAATAACAGACTATTATTATGAGATTTCGAATGTTTATTACCTATGGTTTTTGAAGTGTGTTTTGAACAACTCAAAATACGCTGATAAATGGCGCTACTAGTTGTATGAAAAGAAATCTAAACCGTGACAGGGTCTGAATCGCGCTATCAAAGTTCTCACAACAGGGGGGTTACTATGAGCTCTTATAGCAGGACAGATATTGAACTGCACTTAACTTCAAGGCACTGAACTGGTAGGCAGACACTGCATTGAATTATGCTGCAGTTTAATTTCAGTCCTGCTTTAAAAGCTCATAGTAAGGGGGCAGAAGTATATAATATACAACTTCGACAAGTTCAATAGTTGGACCAGCGGTACCCGGGGTCCGGGAAAAACACCAGCCCGGGGGAAGATATCTTGCACGAGCTATATCACCTGCTACCATGCAAGCGATGTCAATAATGAATTAAAAATATACTTCTAAAGTACAAAATTAAAACACTCTGTATATATTTAAAAAATATGGCGTCATTTTAAAGAAACAAGTACTTTAAAAAGGATAATTTAATTCAACAAATTGTTGCAGTTCGCTTCACGTGAGAAGTCCATTCATACCTGTGCAGCAGGCGACACATAACGTTTATTTAATGTTTTGTGAGCTGTGTAGTACAACCATAAACTCAAAAAGTTGTCTTCTTACGTGAAACGAAACGTATGAGTGGTATAACGATTTGAAACTAAGAATGGGACAGTCTGAGCGCCATTTTGTGATCTTAGCAGCAGTTAGTAAAAAAACACTAATATACTCATAAGGGGCAACGTCTGTTATACTGAAAAACTTTGTTGTACAACTAAAGTCCGGACTGAGTTCATTGTACGAAATTCTTCGTGCTCCGCGTCCGGACTTTATAAAAGAATATCCAAAAAGTTTTAATTTTCGCTGTACCTACGCTCACTCTTTACCTTACTGTTTTTAGTAAGTAGTCGATCGATAACTGTCGCGTGGAGTAATACCTTCTTTTTCTGCCCGTTCGCGAAATTTTTTGATTGATTTTTTATCACAATTATTTTAAACTAGCTGGTGGCGGCGGGTGGAATAAGTTTTTTAAATTCCTACGAGAATTTCTTATATTTCCGGGTTAAAAAGTAGCTTGCTCTAAGGGCCACTGCCGAAGCCCCCCACAAGTAAGTAGATGTCAAATAAACGTCACTGGCCGTCCTACTCTCAGTTTTAACTCGTTATACTTTGTTTAAGGTCTTCTTGTTTGAAATTCATAGTACAATACGTAACCATATCGTCATAGCAATACGTAACCATATCGTCATAGCAATACGTAATAATAGTTAATAACGATTTTTATTTACAAAATATAACATTTAATAATAATTATTAATAATAATATAATTGTTCAGTCCCGCGATCATGTGCCCGGGAATTGTTCAAATTCATTTTTTTAAAATAATAAACTGTTACGTAACGTTTGCATCGTGTATTATTTACAAAAGTGTAACTTTTTCTGTTTATGATAAGTGCAACTGCTGAATTTCTTGCCGTCTCTTCTCAGTAGAACAGCTTTCCGAACCGGTGGTAGATTATTACGACTTAGCATACATATACAAGTTGTCATACGTGAAATAAATCATTTCATTTTTCATTTAAAAGTGCTTTTGAATCGTCGAGTGAATTTACCACTGGTTCGGAATGACTTATCGAGAATAGCTAGCAAGAAACTCTTTAAAACTTAAAAATGCGTCTATTGTTGATGACGTCACGAGTCAGTATTTCATTCAGACTCGCATAGTAAGCGCGCGTTTTGACATTTGATAGAGTTGTTGATTTGACTATTGTCAAATATCCAATCACGTAAACATGATCACCTCTGGGGCCATACTGCCAACGCTTAAAGCAATATTACTTAACTAGCTGATGCCCGCGACTTCGTCCGCGTAGTTTAAGTTTTTTGTTATTCCCGCGGGAACTCCTTAATTTTCCGGGATAAAAAGTAGCCTATGTCACTCTCCAGGTCCTCAACTATACCCATGCCAAAAATCACGTCAATCCGTTGCTCCGTTGCGGCGTGATTGAAGGACAAACCAACAAACCAACAAACAAAGTGACTTTCGCATTTATAATATTAGTATGAAGTATGATATGACAGTTTAATGTCACGTACCTTGACGTTCCTAAAACAAGGGTCATAATTCTAAAACACGAAAGTCAACAATAATGAAACAATATTACTTGAATCATTGGTAGTATGACCCCTTATGTTTGTTTGTGTGTGTGTGCGTGGGCACAGTGTCGCGGGATGTGTGTGTGAGATCATCGCTCCGCTCCGTGTCGCTTCGCTACGCTCGCTCCGACCCGCTCCCCCTGACAACAAAATATTATATGAGAATAATTATTATAGTAAAGTTTTATTAAAAAAATATTTTGGTATCGTAAAGCAAATCTAAATTTTTATACAATCTCCAAACTTTTCACGCCTTTTTTTTTTAATTATTTTTTATTGGTTCTTCGCAAATAAGAGATAATATACAAGTCTCGGCAGAATAGCAGTTCACGGCCTCGTTTACATAAAAAAACCGGCCAAGTGCGAGTCGGACTCGCGCACCGAGGGTTCCGTACAAACCTGTAGTAAGTTTTAAATTAAATGTTTTTTTTTAAATATTTGAGTTGATTGAATGAAAGGTAAATTGCGGTTTACGATTTTGCGGTTTCGTTCAAACCAATTTTCGGTGGAAGTTTGCATGGTAATGTACAACATATATTTTTTTTAGTTTTATCATTCTCTTATTTTAGAAGTTACGGGGGGGGGGGGACACACATTTTACCACTTTGGAAGTGTCTCTCGCGCAAACTATTCAGTTTAGAAAAAAATGATATTACAAACCTCAATATCATTTTTGAAGACCTATCCATAGATACCCCACACCTATGGGTTAGATGAAAAAAAAATTTTTAAGTTTCAGTTCTAAGTATGGGGGACCCCCAAAATTTATTGTTTTTTTTCTATTTTTGTAATAAAATCTTAATGCGGTTCACAGAATACATCTACTTACCAAGTTTCAACAGTATAGTTCTTATAGTTTCGGAAAAAAGTGGCTGTGACATACGGACGGACAGACAGACAGACAGACAGACAGACAGACATGACGAATCTATAAGGGTTCCGTTTTTGCCAAATTTGGCTACGGAACCCTAAAAAAGGCCTCTGTTGGCGCCTCGACTTTTTAAAATCACTCGGGAAATCCTCGGCTTCGCCACGCTTCCAATATTACTCGGCCGTGAATTGTTTTATTTCCGACCGGGGCAGTTTAAATGTACTATTTTATCCCTGTAACTTTTTAAATTTTCCTAACCATTCACTAGACAGACTATATTAACACATATAGAGACAGTACCGACCTTGGCGTGTCGGGCGCGCGGTGACGTCACGCGTAGGCAGGGCTGTGCGCGCGGCTGCGGGCCTCCGCCCCCGCCCTGAGACACACACGCGCACCGGTTACAGCGTAAATAAATCAATAAAAATCTATATTCATAATATAAATGCGAAAGTTTGGATGGATGTTTGTTACTCAATCACACCAGAATCACAAAGAAGAGCTGGATGAAACTTGGAATAGCACATGGGCTACTTTTATCCCGGGAAATTAAAGAGTTCCCGCAGGAATCAAAAAATATCAATCCACGCGGACGAAGTCGCGGTCGCCATCTAGTATAATATCAGTATCACCCACTGTACCTGTGTTCATGCAAATAAAAGATATTATATAGTGTGTGTGTGTGTGTGCAGCACCCACCTGTAGTCTCTGTGCGTGTAGAGCGTGTACAGCGGGTAGGGGCTCCGGCGCGGGCTCGGGCTCCGGCTGGCGACGCCGCGCGCCCCGCCCGGCACCGCGGGCGCTCCCAGCGCGCCAAGCGGCCCGTGCGAACCAGACGGGCCGAGCGTGCTCACCGCGCCCAGCGAGCCTGGTGGACCCATTGTACTTGATCCATGAACACCTGTGGGGGACACAGTTGAAGTGTAATGTGCACATTCACATGTATTGTTGGAGTTAAAAATACATCGTTAATTGAGGGACGAGTGGCCTCATCAGATGATTGCGATTGTTAAACAACTGACCCAAGCCGGTAACTGGATGGGTGACCGAATTTGATCGGCGGATTTGGCCTTTTCGTTTAACCGTTACCAATGTAATTTAGAAAATAATATTATGTAAAAAAGGACAGTGTAACTAAACAGTGAATTAATTATATTAATATATGTAATTGTAAATATTTTTTTTTCAAAAGACCAACCACCGTGTTTCTTGCTGGCTCTTCTCGGTAGAAACGGCATTCCGAACCAGTGGTAGATTCACTTGACTATTCAAAACGCTTGTTAAGAGTTTACTTCAATTTAAAAAAAAATGTGTGTCAGCTCCGACGCACGACTGGAATTTACTCTTTACGAACGATTATAAATCTAAGTATATACTTAGATTAGTAAATGAACGCATTTTTCATGTTACTGAAAGCATGCTTGATACATTTATTCATATTAATTACATAATTTATATTCATCCAAATACATAACATAGTCATGGAAACATAAATAAAGTAACAGAGAAAGTTTGATTACTTTCCAAAATGTTCATATCCCGGTTAAATAATATGAAAATCGGTCCTAAATGAGGTAAACTCCAAAAATATTTGATTTGATTTGAAAATATCAGCTATGGGAAATCAATATTTTAATCAGTGGATGTTGTTTACCTGAAGCGAGTGTGCCGGCCGCGCTGAGAGTCCCCGCCGGGCCCGGGACCGTGCCCGGGCCGGCGCTGGAGCCCGGCACGGCACCGGACCGTCTGTCCGCTGTGCTCACCGCCGACACTGGAGAATGACCAAGTGATACTTATTTATATTTCTATGTATGTAGCTATAGTCTGTGACGTTTGGACTCTGTGACAAAAATTATAATCTACTAGCTGATGCCCGCGACTTCGTACGCGTGGCATAAGGTTTTTTGGTTCCCGCGGGAACTCTATGTGCTATTCCAGACTATAATCGATCTCTGTACCATCCAGATGCGTTCAGCCGTTTTGGCGTAATGAAGGAACAAACATCCACATATCCAAACTTTCTCATTTATAATATCAGTATAGATACAACGTGCCCATAAAGTTAAAAACTATAATAAATACTTTAGCCACAAAAGTTGTAGTGTTTAATTTATAGCCGTCATATAAGACTAAGAGTAAATAAACTGTGGGACCAGTGAGTGACATAAACTCGTCCGCATAAATAGGAAGATCTTCCTCAAGGCTGCTCCAACCGTTGTAAGTTTATACGGCCTATATATAGCGCTATTCTCAGAAAACTTCGATATCGCGATTGAGGCTTGTATGTAACATAAGTTTTCAGTCGATTATATCTATCCTGCGATGTAGATACAATAAGCGCCATCTAGTTTGCACTGTGGTAACCGCTACAAAACAAATTACACATACAAATTACAATAAATACTGAGCGTGTGAACTCACAGTGCGGGCGATCCCTGCGCCGCGCGACGACTGCGCCGGTCGCGCCGGTCGGTGCGGCAGTCGCGAGCGCAGAGGGGCTGGGCGTCGCGCGACTACGGTGCGACGCGAAATCTGAACGAGCACGTTAACACTATTTTTAGGGTTCCGTAGCCAAATTTGGCAAAAACGGAACCCTTATAGATTCGTCATGTCTGTCTGTCTGTCTGTGTGTCCGTCCGTATGTCACAGCCACTTTTTTCCGAAACTATAAGAACTATACTGTTGAAACTTGGCAAGTAGATGTATTCTGTGAACCGCATTAAGATTTTCTTACAAAAATAGAAAAAAAAACAATACTTAGAACTGAAACTCAAAAATTTTTTTTTCATCTAACCCATACGTGTGGGCTATCTATGGATAGGTCTTCAAAAATGATATTGAGGTTTCTAATATCATTGAATAGTTTGCGCGAGAGACACTTCCAAAGTGGTAAAATGTGTCCCCCCCCCCCTGTAACTTCTAAAATAAGAGAATGATAAAACTAAAAAAAATATATGATGAACATTACCATACAAACTTCCACCGAAAATTGGTTTGAACGAGATCTAGTAAGCAGTTTTTTTTAATACGTCATAAATCGTAAACCGCAATTTACCTTTCATTCAATCAACTCAAATATTTAAAAAAAACATAGGTTTGTACGGAACCCTCGGTGCGCGAGTCCGACTCGCACTTGGCCGGTTTTTATTATATATATATATATATATATATATATATATAGGGGTGATTTGAAAATACACTGTTCAGATGTTCCTTCACACAAGAATTATTTTATTTCACGACTTAAATATTCCGATTGTTTTATTTCGAACATTATAACTGTCACATTGGTCTAGCGGTCTAGCGGTTAATATGGTCGACTGCGGATCATCAGGTTCTGGGTTTGATTCCCGGTCAGGCTTAAAAATTGTTAGGTATTGGGGTTCTCAATTAAGAAATCCTCAGTACTAGCCCTGAGCTACGAAGGCGTCGGTCCCGGTTATTATCACCAACACCTACCCGCATTGGAGCAGCGTGGTGGGTGTAAGCTCTAACTCCCTCTCTCCGATGAGAGTAGAGGCCTGTGCCTGTTAGTTGGCTGTAGTGGTGGTGGTGGTGGTGGATTATAATATTGGCTGCTTTTTGACCGTTTGCCGCGCGACTGGTGCTTTCAAACACAAAGCACAATAGTGTCTAATCTCTCGAGTGTATTTCAAAACTAAACTATATGTGTGTGTGTGTGTGCGTGTTACCGGGCGGTGAGCACTCACCAGGCGCGGGCATCAGGTCTGCGTGTGTCGCGCCTCGTCGCGCCACCTGCAGCGAGGAGTACGCTGCGACAGACAAATTGTCTTATTCTCACATATAAAATTTATGATTGACTGTCTGTGACTCTGTGTGAATATGCACAGTCTCGAGTCAAAACTTTGCACTTGGTTGTTTTTTTTTTGCACTCACGGGAACGCTTTTACGACCTCCCTGGCAGTGTTGAACGCTGTTGTCTTAACGTGGGAGGTTCCGGATTTGAATCCCGGCAAGGTCCAGTTGGGAATTTATAATTACGTTCGCTCGCGCCACCGAGTAGTAAACCTATTGAGAGCTAATAGCCACATTTTCGCTTTGAAACACATCTCACCACTTTCAGGCGGGGGACGAGGTAATAATAGCATTTCTCATTGGCTGACTCAAGGTCAACTTTACACAGTTAAAAGTACAAAGTATATGTTATTGCGGCACTTGGGCTGCCCGCTGCGCGACAAAAATGTATCGATAAAAATTACCAGTAGGTACCTATTGGAAAATCAATACAAATAATTGTATTCAAACAGCAATATACAACCATATGTATGATTATGCATAATTATCTGATACTTATATATTTTTTTTTAATTGCCCAAGTTCTATACTAAAGAACTTAAGTTTTCAACAACAACTTTTAATCAAATAAATAAGAAACCTGTTCTTCTACTTCAGAATTGTTCGGAATTTAATGAAATATAAGTTTTTACTCAATAAATTAATTTATTGGCATTCAAGTGGTCTAAGGCTATCGATATAATTTATCGATAGTTGCACGGGCTACACTGGGCTATGCGTGGAAGAGACGGAGATATGAAGAACTACATGTGAAAGACAAAGAAATACTGAAAGACATCAACGGGTTCCTTTTCATTTTTGTAAATATTTTTATTTCTTTGCGTATTGATGATTTTTATTTATTATTACAAAACTACACTTACTTATGAAATGTTATCCCATCCTTTACATAGCTGGAGGTATTGCTTCTCTTTCCACGCCATTTAATGCTACAGAGAGGCCTAATTTTCGTTTTATACTAGATCAATTCCCGAGCACTGTCGAATACGGACTGAGGGCGACTAAAGGCACAAAACGTAGCGTTAGCAGTCATACTGCTAACGTTTGGCTGGTGAGGGGGCACGCTATGCTCAGTCAATTGGTTGTATGGTCTGTGGCTCGCGCAGACACAAGTCACACAGTCGTCGGCATCAGGCGCGTCGCACTCACCTCGTATAACGGACAGCTCTATGGCGGCGCGCAGCTCGTCGTCGTCCGCGCGTCTAACACACGACATCACCTGCGAATGCTCCCGATGCGGCCGACCCGAGCCGTGCGCGCGCAGCGCACGCGACCCTGACCACATAACACATTTTTGAGCGACTTCCAAAAAGAAGGAGGTATCTTTGAATGTATGTACGGTTCAATCGGTTCAGAGACCATGGACAAATAATTCTCCGGGGTTTCTGAACGGATATGAAAAATGTCTTTTTATACGACTGCCTGAAAAAAGGAGTATATTGTTTTCAGGGTTCACGTACGTATGTATGTAGTATGAATGTATGTGAATTTGTATATTCCACCATAACTTCTATACGCCTGAACCGATTTTGATAAATGAGGTATCGTTAGAATCCCTAGCTTATTCCGGGTGACATAGGCTAGTAAAATTTAAAAAAAAATTGATGGGGTGACCATGGTCACGCACTAAAGACTAAAGTTGAAAAAAAAATTCGAAAATAAGATTAACTATGTAATCATCATCTAGAAAATGATGAGTAGATTCCAAAAATATATAACACTATAGTTCAATATCCAGTAATTCACAAAAAAAATTACTTTTAGTTTGTTTTTTGGCCGGGCAGTCGTGTTTTTTAATTTTTCAATTATCACTTGTTGAGGTAGTTGAATGAACGACCAATTAATCTTACGTGCCTCGGAGAGCACGTTCAGCAGTCTGTCCCGGCTATTAATTATCACAAATTCAAATGCTTTTATTCAAATAAACTACCAAAAGTGCTTTTGAGTAGTCAAGTGAATGTGACAATATCTGAATATAATCGTTACAAATCTGAAGCCGCAATTTCAATTCTAACTGGGTATTTGACAACTACATCTAATCTTATCTTACTAATATTATAAATGCGAAAGTTTGGATGGATGTATGGATGTTTGTTACTCAATCACGCCCCAACGGCTGAACGGATCTGGCTGAAATTTGGCACAGATATACATTATAGTCTGGAATAGCACATAGGCTACTTTTTATCCCGGAAAATTAAAGAGTTTCCTCGGGAACCTCAAAACCTCGATCCACGCGTACGAAGTCGCGGGCATCAGCTAGTAGTTAAATTATTTTATTTTTTTTGATTATTAAATAGAGGATTTCCCAAAAGTCGTAATATTCACGCCCCCTAAAACTATCGTTTTATGTTTGAAAACCGTTTTATACTATTGATTGAAGTAATAAGTATTGCGTCGAATTATGATGACGTCACTGTTCAGTGTTCCATACAGGCTAGAGCATCTCATACCTACTAAACGCGCGTTTTCACGTTACTGATTTGACTAGTTGTCGAATTCCCATTTGGATACTGACTTCAGTCATGTTAAGTCTCTATTCACCCACTCGCTGTCTCTCTCTTGCTCACTCACTCGCCGAGTCTCTCTCGCTCACTCACTCACCGGGTCGCGGCGTGTGCGTGGCTCCATCGCCCAAGTCCAACTGAAGCACAGCGCCCAGCTCTGGAAGATTAACAAAAACAGAAAACTATTACTATTCTCTGTCCAATCATTAATTTAACTTTTGGCAGTTTGAGTCCATGATGTCCTAATGCCTCGTTGGTCTTTAATTTTTCGACTGCGGCCGACGAGGTCCCGGGTTCGAGTTCCGGGTCGGGCCATAATTAAGTATTGAGTTTTTCTGACTAGAAATTGTCAGTACTAGTCCGGATTTAGGAAGTTTGTGGTGTTCCACCCCCGTGCCTCGGAGAGCACGTTACGCCATCGTTATTATCACTAACATGATAATAGTCGTTCAAACCCCCCAACCCGCATTGGAGCAGCGTGGTGGGTATAAGCTCTAGTTCACTATCTCCTATGAGAGTGAAGGCCTGTGCCGAGCAGTAAGACATTAATAGGCTGGTAGTGTTGTTGGTGGATCGTTACACAGTCAACAAAATGCATCGCACACTAACCAGGTGGGCGGTGCGGGCGCGGGTGCGGTTGCGGCGCAGGCGCGTGCGGCTGCGGATAGTCGCGCGCGGTGAGCAGGTGTGTGTTGGCGTTAGGCGCCATCGCCACATCCGGCACCGCCGCAGAAAGCCTCCCCAGGCGACCGAAACTGCCGCTCCTAGCACAAAAGACATAATCGGCTACTGCGCAAGTACAATAGCAGAGGCTTTATAATGAGACACCAAGTAGATCGGTAAATCACCCACTACGCAGGTGGTACAAGGTCTAATTACGTGGCACCCGACCGTAGTTCACATGAATAAAGTACCATGATAGCATAGTAGCACAGCAGGTGCCCACTGCTATCATACAAAAAAGAATAGTTTTAAATCCTACTAACGTCAAGGTAAATTGGACTTAAAGTTGTTAAGTTAAAGTCGATATTGCAGTACTACCAACAGTCAGTGACACGCGACCGTAGTTCATATGAATACAATACTAGGAGGGCATAGTGACACAGGTGCCGACTGCTATAATACAAACAAGAATAATTTAAAATCGTACCAACGTCAAGGTAAATTGGGCCTAAACTTCATAAAAAGGACATAAACTTGATTTTGAGCTTTAAAACAAGGCCGTTAAATCATTAATTCACAACAAGGACCAATCCGCGAAGTAAGAGAGATAGGAATGGAGTGTTACCTGTGCGGCGCGTCCAGCGGTCGCTGCGGCAACTCGCGTCGCGCGCTGGCGCGACCACTCTCTGCGACAGACGAAAAAAAATTAAACTACGGCACTAAAACACAAATTAAAAAAACTAAACGGGCATCAGCTAGTTTTTGATGATTGTGAATGTCTAAACTATAGAAAAATGGCGAGGAAAAATTTTCGACGTTGTCAGGGTTCCGTACCTCAAGAGGAAAAAAGAGACCCTTATATAATCACTTCGTTGTCTGTTTGTCTGTCTGTCAACCACCTTTTTCTCGGCGACGCGTGGATGTATCAAGTTGAAATTAATATCAAAAACTTAGAGTTATACTTGGAGCTGTAAAATAATCTAGCTTTTGAGTTAACGCAATTAAAAGATACGGCCATTTATGCCGCATATTTTGACACCTGTCAATAAATCAAAAGCTATAGGGTACTTCCCGGTGACCTAGAATCATGAAATTTGGCAATAAGCAAGGTCTCACAGCACAAGTATAGAAATAAATCCCTAATTGTTAATTAGGGTTCTGTATCCATAGGGTGTTTGTCGGGCGCTACCAGTTCAGCGTAATATGTAAGCTAATTATTTCACATATTGATGCAGCACATTACCAACAAGTTGCTAGGACATCTTTCTTGTTATTTACTGAAAGAATTTATATTGTATGGTGGTACTTAAACCCTTTGCGAGCATTTGACTGGTTTCTTTTATCAAAAACTAGGAATAATGCAATAAAACTATGTGTCAAATGTCCCGCTATAACAAGTGTGGCTAGTCCCTGCGCGCGTACCCATTGACGCGTGCGTGGAGCCGCCGCCCGACGCGCAGCGAAGCGAACCCGAGGCGGAGCTGGGGGACAAAAAACTGCAAGTTAATATAGGAAGCGCTTTGTCATACTACAGTAACTTTTATCCACTACAAATAGCCTCCCACATTGGCTCTACTTAAAAGAAACCTATGTCCAATGTTGTAAACACAGTTGACAACAGTTTAAAAACAGCATTATTCATCATAGACAATATTCTCATCACAGACAATCTGGATCAAAGTGACAGTGACAGTGACATTCTTGTATCGACATAAAAAAAGACAAAGTTCAAGTACACACTGTGAGATTAAATTAATCATCATTTGTAACGGACATCAGAATTATTACTGAACTCCAAAAATATCTTCGCGGGGAGACAAATTCAGCCAGCGCCTAAGGTAGCTATGCCTTGTCCAACGATTTATTTTACTTTTGGCATATGCACGTCTATGAAGTGTCATAATTATTGACAGGCAACCATCGACAAAAAAATGCAATACTCCATAGACGCATATCGTATTTTCCAATAGTGAAGCGACGTGCCATTTTATCCGATATTTCGTAACTCGTATACTCATCTAGTAATTACAAGTACGACATTCCTTTTCAAAATAGTCACGGAGCTTCAACACTAGCTTTCTTGATAGTCTTTTAAGCACCATAATCTTTGGCGATGGATGGTTTCTATGATCTGACGGATTTATGTAAATTTAGTGTACTGTTTACATGATTTATTTTAATACATACTTTAATATACTTAGTCATTTGAACGCTTGGGTATGTTTATAAAACAATAAAAAAATGTTGAGCAAAGGTAAATATCAATGTGTCAAATCGATTAAAACTTCTTCATAAATAAAGTCGATTGTTATCAAAAATCGAATCAGTAACGCGTTAGAACATCATTGACTCCATCTGCCAAAAGTAAAATAAATAATTGGACAGAGTTTAAGTCTTAAAATCCAACAGTGGATGCACAACGGCTGATGATGAAATAGCCTCGTTGGACGAGATTCCGGGTCCGAGTCCCGATCATAATTAGATAGATCATGATTAAGTGGATTATGATCCGAGATCATAATTAAGTATTGGGTTATTCTGACAAGAAATTCTCAGTACTAGCCCGGAGTTAGGAGTTAGGAAGTTAGGTGGTGTTTCACCTCCGTGCCTCGGAGAGCAGGTAATGTAGTCGGTTCTGCGCCTGATCCGGTCGTGTCGGATTTTCCGTCCTATCGGGCTATGAGAGTAAAGGAACAGAGAGTGCATCTGTGCAATTTAATATCTACCGCGCAGATGGGTAATCTCTCTGGAGATTCGCCGCCGTGGCCGAAATTCGGTCAGGAGGACATTATTATTATTTTTCATAAAAATCTGGTAGCCTTGTAAACGTCAAAAAATGTTGTGCAATCAATAATTCTACTACAGCTGTCGGTATGAACTCACCGGCAGCAGTCGTCATCGAGGTCGCTCCGCGCCGCGCTCTGCGATCCGGCGCGTCTGTCCCAATCGTCGCCGTCCCTGACACACAGACAGACAGACACTCGTACACTAAACTATACTATGCTTTGTTACGTTACACCAAAGATAATATATAAACCAGGTTAAGACTGTTAACTTCATACATTCAATCAAAGCTCGCTAAATGCGCATTAAAGTTGCCGGTACCTTGTAGTTCTTCGCACAATCTGAGATGGCGTAACTGTGCAAGCTGAAAAATAACTAATAACGAACATAGCTATTGCCATCTAACGAGTAGTAGTTGAATCATCAACTCGATCAAACTTACCTAGTGCCATCTAACGTATAGTTATATATCCATGACTGCCTCGTTTACATACAGGTTTATATATTGACTTTGACTGCGACCGACGAGGTCCCGGGTTCGAGTCCCGGGTCGGGCCATAACAAGTATTGGGGTTTTCTGGCAAGAAATTCTCAATACTAGCCCGGAGTTATAGAGTAATAGAGTTATATTAGGAAGTTGGCGGTGTTTCAACCCCGTACCTCGGAGAGCACGTAAACGTGTCTAATTATATGTTTTTTAAAATAAACAAACTAGATCACTTGTTTTTGTGTTTTGTTAAAGTATTTCTTATATATGTTAGTTATTCTTGTTTTTTGATTCTTTCACAAGTCAGCCCTTGACTGCGATTCAACCTGATGGTATTTGATGATGTAGCCTAAGATGGTAGTGGGCTAATAAGAAGGGGTATAACGGCTTGGTACTTATAATAAACCCCAAATCGATTTCTAGGTACGCTGAATCGCTTGGCAGCACTTGGCTTCGCCGGTAGGGTTATGGCTAGCCATGACCGGAGGCTCTAAGCAGATCAGAACTCATGTGCCTATAGTTCTGAAGTAGGTAGAGTCTAGAGTAATGGTAGATTTAGTTTTTTTATCAAGTATTTCTTGAATAATGCACAATACCTACTGTAAATATCACACACAAAAAAAAACCAAAAAAAAAACCACAAGAAACGCACAATTCACTGAGCCGGCACCATAGATTAATTATAATACCAAGTACCAACCTGGTTTATATATTGTCTTTGGCCGGCACCAAAACAAGAGAAAAAAATATTTTAGTGTATCGTCAGTTTGTGACGCCATCTATAGGAATGCAGCATAACTGCATGGTCCACTAGCTGATTATAACATAAGAATACACAGAACTTGTTTCAAATCGAATTACTTCTACATGTTAATTTTGTTAAAATTAGTTGAATGTAAATTTGCTATTTGCTTAGGTGATTTTATAAAATTTTTGTATTTTGATAATTTTATATAAATAATTAATACAAATCGAACCAAGAAAATACGATATTTCACCGATTTTACTATAATCATTTGTCGAGCGAGCCTGTTAGCGCCACCTAACGATAGTATTAACCTAGATTTCTTTTTATAAGGGAGTTAGCAATCTATACTTGGTATTATAATTAATCTATGGTTACACTAACAATCAATCCATCAATCGTATAATATATGCTTGAAACATTGTACAATTATGATGAGAGTCCAAAAGTAGTCCACACATGTTTCGTCAATGCTGACATGCTCAACTTACAATCAATATCATATAATTATATCCTTAATCAATCATCATTTATTAATAAAATTCACCACAACCTTAAATACATAAATAAAATATATTAAAGTAATTTATGCTCATTAATTTTAAGCTTAAGAAATTCTTTCACGGAGTAAAAGGAAGTCAGAAGCCATTTTCTGTGTTGATTTTCAATTTTTGCAATGGCATCAACTGAATTCGGGTTCCAGTCCTCGGTCGGGTCATAACAAGTATTGGGGTTTTCTGACAATAAATTCTCAATACTAGCCCGAAGTTAGGAAGTTGGCGGTGTTTCAGCCCCGTGACTCGGAGAGCACGTTAAGTCGTCGGTCGTGTCGGAATTTTCGTTCCATCGGGCTATGAGGGCAAAGGAACAGAGAGTGCACACACTTGTGCACTATATTTTCCCGGGCAGATGGTTAATCTCCCTGGAGATTGGTTGCCGTGGCCGAAATTTGGTCGAGAGGACATTACTTTATCCGAAAAATAAAGTTGCAATGCTTGCGCCAAATGGAAGATTTGCTGCACGTTCTCACCTGTCGTCCGGTGTGTCGCGCTCGGCGAGCAGTAGTTCTGCGCACGCGTCCGGCAGCGAACGCTCGCGGACCGCGCGCAAAGCGATCTGAAACGAACAAGTTATACCACTACAGTCTATTGACGTCCCACTGCTGGGCACAGGTCTCCACTCTCATAGGAGAGAGGGAATAAGAGCTAACACCCACCAAGCTGCTCCAATGCGGGTTGGCGGGCTTTCGAAAGCAAAAGAAAAAAAAGAATATTGGATAGAAGCAGGTGTTACTTCGCGGAAGTCCATGATAATGAAAGAATTGGAAGTTTAATTCGATTTAATCTGCTACATAGGGAAATATATACAGCGTGTATCTTGCGAAATATTTAATAACCGCTTAAAATTTTTTTTTTGACATACGCAACTTCCCAATTAGCCACTTTGTGTGGTTATTCTGCCTATATTTGCTATGTTTGCGAACGTACCGCACTGCGAAAAAAAAAATCGCACACACAGAGAGAATATACATATAACAAGGTAGCGTGTCACCTGTCTCCGCACTGTGCGCGTGTCGGCCGCGTGCAACGCTAACGCGCGCGCGGCCGGCGGCGAGGCGCGTAACTCGGCTACGCGCGCGCGCAGCGACGCCAGCACGCGCGCTGACACGCACGCGCGCACGCCCTCCGTGCTCACAGCCTCACCTGGAGGGCGGGGGCATTCATATATAAATCGACCTTGTACTTGCGCAGTTGGAGTTAGCCAATGTACTTATGCGAGAGAATGACATAGAATACAGGTTATATTTGTCTCATTCTCTCGTAGGCTATTTTTCTGAAGTTTCACTTCTGCCGTGTGTGAATTGCAAACACACACTTTTTTCTATCATCCATTAAGTAAGAGAGCTCATTCTACAGAGTATTTCACTCACCGTCGCCGTCGCTGGGCGGCGCGTGCGCACACTTGGCGGCGGCCACCATATACAGCGTGTCTGGAATGCGGTGCGCGTATCGTTGCCGTCGCGCGCGCGCCAACTCCGCCTCAGGCACCGCCTGGTCTTCCAGCAGCGCCTGTGGACAATGTTATAGACGCTCTCGAGAAGTGCAACTTTGACGACAGGGGAATAAACTCGTGACTAGCTGATATCCGCGACGTCGTCCGCAGGATTTTTGGATTTTTTGGTCCAAACGGAAACTTCTTAATTTTCTAGGATAAAAAGAAGCCGCCTGTGCTAATCCAGACTATAGTCTATCTTTGTGTCTATCCAAATTTCACGCAGACCCGCCCAGCCTGGCATGCTGGCAGCCTGGTGACGTTCTGGCGTGATTAAGTAACAAACATCCATCCATACGTGCAAACTTTCGTATTTATAATATTAGTATAGATATAGATAATTAATTAAGGCGCCTTATACAAATTTCATACTTTTCCAGGTACACTTTAAAGAAATAGGAATTCTAGCTGTGGGGATATCATGGTATCAAATTAAAGGTCATGTATTCAGCGTTCGTTTGACTATATAAAAAATGCACACTCCATACAAATTTTCTGCATAAATACGTAATATCGAACGCATGAATCGCTTAAAATGACGAAAAATGGGGTCTGTTCAGGAACCCTCATTTTTGTATCCGCTGCATATTTTAATTAGTAATTTATAAAAAAATGATGGCATTTATAGTCCTCTTCTAAATAAACTATGCCACATTGTGCGTCCAAGTGAAGTACGTAGTCATTTATGCGTCTCACCATATTTTTTTCATACTTTTTCTAAGGAAAATATCCGAGGACTTGATTTTTCGCCTCAGTTTGCGCTGAAACGCGCTCGTGAACGGACGGGTGTATCACTTTTTGTCAAATTTTTTATTACGATTTCGCGAGTGCAGTGTTTGTATACTGCGGATGGAAAAAATTGATATTTTTATTTGGAACCGAAATAAAAGTAATTACAACACCAAAATTTATTTGGAAAAGCTATATACAATTTAACAACTATTTATGACCGACTTCAAAAAAGTAGGAGTTTCTCTGACCAACTCCCGATTCCATCATGAGACCCTGGACACCAACTACTTTCTAGGTCTTTAGTACCTACTTGGCAAGACAAATCCAATGAGCCCAAACACGAAGGAGTTAAGATGAGTATTTGAAGAGGTCCTGTGACGACCTCCCGATTCCATCATGATACCCTGGACGCCAAGTACATTCTTGGTCTTTAGTACCTACACGATAAGACAAATCCAATGAGCTCAAACACGAAGGAGTTACGATGAGTATTTGAGGAGTTCTCCACCATGAGTTCACCCGTGAAGTTGGTCATGTGTTCATATTTCAAATATCAGCTAAATCGGTTGAACTCTTCAAGTTCCATTCTTGAAAAATTCCTTTCACATTCATAGTAATTATAATATTATTACTAGCTGATGCCCGCGACTTCGTCCGCGTGGATTGAGGTTTTTTGGTTCCCGCGGGAACTCCTTAGTTTTCCGGGATAAAAAGTAGCCTATGTGTTATTCCAGACTATAATCTATCTCTGTGACAAGTTTCATCCAGATCCGTTCAGCCGTTCGGGCGTGATTAACAAACATCCATCCATACATTATATTATTATATTATTTGATTAGTAAGACTAGCTAATGCCGGCAAGTTCGTCCGCGTGGTTTTAGCTTTTTTGATTCCCGCAGGAACTCCTTAATTTTCCGGGATAAAACGTAGCCTATGTCACTCTCCAGGTCCTCAACTATACCAATACCAAAAATCACGTCGATCCCTTGCTCCGTTGCGGCGTGATTGAAAGACAAACCAACAAATCAACAAACCAAAAAACAAAAACACTCGCATTTATTTTATTAGTATGATTATGTTACTATAGTTACCTACTAGGTAGAGGTTGCGGCCAACGCGCAAAAGGAAGAATATAGAAGGCGAACACTTATAGGTAATTTTCTGTGGGAACAAGTATTGCTAAACTCACACATACACATGTTATCATTATTACTATTTGTATTTCGCTAGCTAATGCCCGTGACTTTGTCCGCGTGGAATGCTTTTCGTAAGAAACGTTTTCGTTCGACCGTTTCTTAAAATTTCAGCTCTATTTCATACAGATAAGAACTTTTATAGCATACTAGCTGATGCCCGCGACTTCGTCCGTGTGGTTTAAGTTTTTTGTTATTCCCGAGGGAACTACTTAATTTTCCGGGATAAAAAGTAGATTATGTCACTCTCCAGGTCTTCGACTATACCCATGCCAAAAATCACGTCGATCCGTTTTCAATTATTTCCGTACTAGATGATGCCCGCGATTTCGTCCACGTGGATTACGGTTTTTTGATTACCGCAGGAACTCTTTAATTTTCCAGGGTAAAAAGTAGGTACCTAGCTTATATCCTTATACCTATACATACAACCTAACCTTTTACGAAATTTCATCAAAATCGGTTGAGTAGATTGGCTGTGAAAGCGTGGCAGACAGACAGACACACTTTCGCATTTATAATAATTCTCTTATCATCTTCGGACGAAGCGACTACTTCGCATAATTACAGTCGAACTTCACTTACAGGTAAGTTCGTTTGACTATCAAGAATGGATGCCTAGAGACAGCTTTGATTATTTACTAATGGACTGTATCGAAAAATGCAAATATGAAATGTGTACGAGAGCCACGGGGGCGCGGGGGCGCGGGGCGGGATCTCTGATTCGGCGACGCTGGCAGCGACGCGCTAAGTTACCAACTTACCTACTTAGCGCGTCGTCGCCAGTGGTGCGCCCAGGGTTGCCAGGTGTTCGGTAGTTTAGCAAGTATAACAAAAATGCCGAAGTATGAGTGGTTCGGTTTATTCAGTTTCATACATAATGAAGTATAAGATTTGCCGCAATATAATAAGTGACGTTGCCGGTTCGTACACGCGCAGATCGTGACGTTTTCCATTTCTTTCTTTCGAATCGTGTCGAAACGTGAGCGAAGGTCAGTCATTTGTGATTTTTGATTTCAAATCAAGCGTAGAAATGGTGAAGCCTAAATTATGCATACCTGTAACTTTTAATGCCTACTGCCATAATATGTGTAATTTTATAAAATAATTCTATACTAATATTATAAAGAGGTAAAGTTTGTGAGTGTCATAGGCTATATATTAACCCGAAAAATTTGGGAGTTCCCGTGGGAATTTAAAAAACTTATTTCACGCGGACGAAGTCGCGGGCATCTGCTAGTATTGTGTAAAATAATTATTATCAGTTGTGTTTGTTCCTATCAACGGTCTCGTCCTTGTTCGGTAGATTTCAAAACCAAATTTGGCAACCCTGGCCGTGCCGCGGTCACTCCGGCGGACTTTTCTATTTTTATATTTTACGATTATTCTTTTTTAGGGTACCGTACCCAGAGTGTGCCACCGGGACCCTATTACTAAGCCTGCGCTCTCTGTCCGTCTGTCTGTCAGCGGGCAGTAGGTATCACATGAATCGTATGAATGAGAATGAATGAAATTACACTTTTATTGTAGGTAAACCACATAAAAATACACCAAAAAAAAAAAACTCATGTGCGAGTTGGACACGAAGGGTTCCGTACCATTTAGTTTTACATTTGACATGTATGACACGCCCGATCATTCACAAACGCTAGGTACAGTGTTCTTCTATGTACCTATAGTATGCGCGCGAGTTGAATGCATCGTGTGTCACCGTACAATATTTGCTCTGCATTCAACTCGCGCGCGTACTATAGGTACATAGAAGAACACTGTACCTAGCGTTTGTGAATGATCGGGCGCATACATACCTAATCTATCTATATTAGTAAGTAGGTAGGATGTCAATCTTTTTTCTATCTATTCTATATATATAAAATCGTTTGTCCTGACTGGCTATCAACGCACAGCCTAAACCGCTGGGGTTAGAAACTTGAAATTTTGACAGTAGGTTCCTTCTATGATGTAGGTGCTCACTAAGGAAGGATTTTTCAAAATTCCACCCCTAAGGGGTTGAAATAGGGGTGAAAGTTTGTATGAAAGTCCGTCATCTTTCAAGTTATATCCATGAAACTTGGGGTTTGAGCTTTTGGTAAAAAATAAAGAAGTACGTGTGTGTACATGACTGCCTCGTTGTCTAGTTGTTAGCATGTTTAACTGCGGCTGACGAGGTCCCGGGTTCGAGTACCGGGTCGGGCCATAATAAGTGTTGGGTTTTTCTGACTAGAAATTCTCAGCACTAGCCCGGAATTAGGAAGTTGGCGGTGTTTCACCCCCGTGCCTCGGAGAGCACGTTAAGCCGTCGGTCCCGGTTATTATGACTAACATGATAATAGTCGTTAAAGCCCGCCAACCCACATTGGAGCAGCGTGGTGGGTCAAAGCTCTAATTCCCTCTCTCCTATGAGAGTGGAGGTCTGTGCCCAGCAGTGGGACGTTAATGGGCTGTAGTGGGTACGTGTGTACGTGTGTGTACTGTTTTTGGGAATTCCACCCCCAAAGGGGTAAAATAGTGGTTGAAAGCTTGTATGAAAGTCCTTCATTTTTCAAGTTTTAGGTAGCCATGAAACTTGGCATTTGGGCTTTCGGTTAAATATGAAGAAGTACGTGTGTTACTATTTTTGAAAATTCGACCCGCAAAGGGGTGAAATATAGGAGGAAAGTTTGTATGAAAGTTCTTTATTTTTCGGTTTACATTCATGAAAATTGGTATTTGGGCTTTCGATTAAATATAAAGAAACACGTGTTACAGGATTTTTGGATATTTCACCCCCAAGGAATTTTTAAAAATTTCACCCGAGCGAAGCAGGGGCGCGTCCGCTAGTATTTACTGTAATAATGTGGCGCGGAGGCATAGATATTAGGTATGTAATGTAGTAAATAAATAATAATCAAATATTTCAAGTAACAAAATTGGTTAGTTGGCTGTAAAATCGAGCGTAGAGCGTAGTGCTATATATGCGTACAGATATATGCTGTAGTGTGGCGAGTTTTATACCTACAGTTGGTTGCCGCCTGATTGTATATCGGGCCTTAACGACATACAAATTTTACAAGCTTTTACTTAACATGCAAATTATAATTAGTTTAGAAAAAATGATTGCGTGAAACTTTCCAATGAAGAAACTAAAAGTTTAATTTGCTATAATGCGCGACAATAGGTGATATTCACCACACCACAGAAATCTTACAAAATATAATTCTCAACATATGTTTCCCTCCGACACCGGAGCATCTTCAGGAAATGTTGTGCGAATTAAACTTATAGTTTCTTCATTATCATGGACTTCCGCAAAGTAACGCCCGCTTCTATCCAATATTTGAAAATTTGTAAACAAATTGTATTTTTTTGTAAATTTAAAAACAAACAAACATCCAAACGTTCACATTTATAATATTAGTGTGTACAGTGTAGTGTCACCTTGATCTCGTCTAGATAGGGCAGGAAGCACCGGGGGGATCGGAACGCGCCGCGGCCCAGCCACGCGTCCGCAGAGGAGCCCTGGTCCAGGTGAGGCGGCGCTGTGATCACGCCGCGTCTGATCGCCTGCGCGCACCAACAACAATTCAAATATATTCATACCTAATATAATTTAATATAAAAAAATCTTTTTAAACAACCGACTTCAAACTCCCGCGCCAACTTTACAACAACAAGCGCACGCTATACAAAGTACTTATTTTATTGTTGATATTTTCAAAACCGCTCGACCGATTTCGATAAAATTTATATGCGACCACATGGGAAGTATGCCCTTTCAAATAAAAAAAGAAACATCCAAATCGGTCCACCCAGTCAAAAGTTCTGAGGTAACAAACATAAAAAAAAAAAAAACAGTCGAATTGAGAACCTCCTCCTTTTTTTGAAGTCGGTTGAAAAGAAATAACCTACCTACTAATACTTACGCTCACATCATAATTAATATATATTACATTATCATTACTAGATTATACTTCGTCCGCCGAAATTAAGGTTTTTTGACTCCCGCTGAAACTCTTTAATTTTCCGGGATAAAAAGTAGCCTTCCTTCCCCGTAATACAACTTATCCCTGTACCAAATTTCGTCAAAATTGGTTGAAAAGATTAACGTGACGGCAACTGTAGTTTCAATTATTTAGTACCAAGAAAACATAGCAACACAGAAGTTGCCTACTGCTATCATACAGCGAGATGGATTGGGTGTTGGGTACTGACGTGTGACGTACTTCATAGTTCCTACCAACTAATAGATCGATATATCGCCTACTGCGCAGATACAAGGTCGGGAGGCTTATAACGATACACTGCGCATGTAAAAGATCGAAAGCTTTTAAGCGAGACATAAACCACAGTAAACCTGAACAAAGTACCAGGAGAGCATAGTAAAACAGGAGGTTTATCACCTGCTGTAACACGTCGCAGTCTGGTGGTAAGTGCTCTAGCCTCAGCAGTGGGACGAGCGACGCGACGGTCTCGCACAGCGCAGCGTCGGCCGGTGCGCGACGTCCACGCGTACGCGCTCCGCGGCGCACCGACTGAGTCGTGTGCCACACCACGTTCGGTTCTGTGTAACAAGTGTTTTCACATCAGTATCATCATCAGGCCTTGAGTTAACTGACAAAAATTGCAACATGCTTGTGACTCCCTCGCTCTGCCTCATGAAAGTCATTTTTATGATAAAATTCCACATTCAAGTTATAAAAGCTGTATGTTAACGTTTGACACCTCGTAAGAACATAAGTTCTCTGTTTGATAAACCGTGTGGTATCGTTAGACACCTTGTGAGAACATAACTTGTCAGTGTAATACTTGTAATGTATGTGTTGTATTGTCTACTTATTGTAACCTTTTTCTTTTTTAAGAAAAGAGCAACTGCTGAGTTTCTTGCCGGCTCTTCTCAGTAGAATCAGCTTTCCGAACCGGTGGTAAAGTCTTAACGTATCATAAGTCACACAAGTTGTCCTACGTGTAATAAAATAATTTATCATTATCATTAATTATTATCATAAGTTCTCTGTTTGATAAACCGACACCCTTTAATAACATAAGTGCTCTCGTCTCTAGTGTTACCTGCCCGGTGCGGTTGCCGCTCCGCCCAGCGCAGCACGGCTCGCAGCGCCTGCGCCTCGCTCGCCTGCAGAAAGGGCGAGGCGAGCGCGGCGGCGAGTGGCGCGCGAGGCAGCCGCGCCGCCGCCGCGCACGACATTATCGCGGGGAACTCGTCGCGCAGGAACCGCATCGCTTGTCTGCAACACACACACACGCGACGGGTGAAGACTATCACTGAAAAGCCGCATTGGCCAAGGTCCAGCAGCAGCTCTCAAGAGCTCGTAAAACTACCTTCAGCGTCTGTACTCTGTATAGTAAAATATATCGCTTAAAATTTTCATTTTAATTGTTTTTATCTTAACGCTTGTCTACAACTAGCGCGCTCGCAGGCGTCAGATAAACACAACTCCCACTTTAGTTTTAGCAGCCACAGTGAGTAATTTGTCTTAAGGTCTAGCAGCAACTCCCAAGAGCCCGTAAATCTACCTTCAGTGTCTCTATGACGGAATTTAGTGAAAAGGACATTGTAACCGTAAAAGTTTATATCGATAAAAAGTTAGCAATAAATCCCCTACCACCACACAATATTAAATTATTTTAGTAAATAACTAGAAAGATGTCATAACAACACTTAATCAGCTGTGAAATAACTGGCTTACATATGGCGCTAAACTGGCAGCGCCTGACAGACAATAGGCATCATGACTGATTTTGAAAAATGGTCAGATTATGTTCGGAAGTATCTACTATTTCTAAAAAATATCTTATTTCAGCAGAAAAATAAGGTTTGGTAGATAAAATTGGCATTTGAAATTTAAATTTTAAAATTCACGCCAAAACGCTCGGCCGTGTTGTCACAAAAAACGCCATGGCGTTGTTTGTGACAACACGTCATTCTTTTCTTGTTGTTTAATCCAATATGGCGGATTGCTGAATTTTATAATTTTATTTTATTAAAATAAATAGCAATCTCACTCGAAATAGAAAAATAAATACGTTTTTTATAATCCATGAATCCTATTTCATTAGATAAATTCATAATTTCATTGATTCTTGGTAACTGTCATCAGTCCTATTCGACATCCTATGAGTACGGAAACCTAATGAATGTTTATCGGATTATTTCCTATACTTGTGCTGTGAGACTGTGCTTTTTGCCAAATTTCGTGATTCTAGGTCAACAGGAATTACCCTTTAGGTTTTGATTTATTGGAGAGTGTATTAGATGTTGATTTTTTTACAGCTCCAAGGGACCGTAGACCTAAGTATTGGATACTACTTTCAGCTTGATACCTCCACGCATTTCCGAGATAATGCTGGTTGACAGACAGATAGACAGACGGACAACGAAGTGATCCTATAAGGGTTCCTTTTTTCCTCTCGAGATACAGAACCCTAAAAAAAGGGAATATAATCGTCCATCGCGATCTCACCTATGCAGCCAGGCACTCGCGTGCGGAGCGGAGGCCCACCTCAGCACTCGGGGCAGGGTGTCGGCCGACAGGGCTCTCGCCGCCGCGTCTTCGCAGCCCTGCGCCACTATCGGCATCTCCAAAAATCTGGCAAAATATACACATACTTATTGTTTCAAGCTGACATCGAAATCGCAATAGGCTCGTGACTTTTTCGCTCCGCCTCAAGAAAGTCCTATTAAGAATATGTTTGTCTCTTTTTCGTTTCATTGAATTTCCAAATCACAACGATTATAAACTAAAGAAGTTTCACTTCAAAAGATTGTGACGAGTATGGCGGAAAAAATTGATCATAAGTTACCTCGCGATCTCGTACAGCTGGAACGCGTCTTCCAGTATGGCGCCCGGCCCGCGCGACCCGCTGCCGCGCAACTGACGCACAAAACAATACAACGGGGTTCATTCAACAAGTCATAAGCCATTGAGAAATTGTATATTGAGTGTCTAGGGGTGAAATCGTGTTTCATCCCTAGACACACACTGTATTTTTCATATAATCCGCATTAAAAGTGCGACTTTCATTAAAATTGTATTTCTAATTTATTTTAGTTGCAGAAATATGATATCTGTCAGTTTAGTTGATGGTTAAAATGTCAATAATAAAGGTTTGAAATAAACAAAAGATACTCTAACAGGATCGAAAGGAGGCCTTCAACGTCATTAATTGAGCAGAAAATCATCGGTTTCTGCCTGCTGAATGACGTATTCGTCTGATGAAATTGACTAGTTCCGGGTGGCTCAACAGGCATTGCTCAAAACAACAAGCTTTCATCGTCCATTAAAAGTATGACTGTTTTGCATTCCAACAAAACAGTTATTATGTGTGTGGAAAAACACACAGCATTAATTGAAGAAGCATCCATAGATTCTACCTGTATAGTACATGCTTAACTTACTTTACCTGTATCTTTTCATCTATCTGTCACCTTCACTCAACAGCAGAGCGCGCCAAATATCCTGTCAACGCGCGCCTGTCAATGTCAACTCATACGTCTTCAATCAGCCACCAGCAAGCATCTTGCTCTAATGCTGTGTGTTTTTCCACACACATAATAACTGTTTTGTTGGAATGCAAAACAGTCATATTATATGTGTTTCCAAAACACACAGCATTAATTGAAGACCTGAAAGTACTACAAACGCTATGTGATAATAAAACCCAAATATAAAAATATCTCTCCTGTATATTAAATCTTGTTATGTATTCATGATATACTTAAATCTACTATTAATCATATGAATCAAACAACAAGAAATCAAGAGAAATTGTCACCCTATTAATCTGACATATTATATTGTGAGATCAAAAATTATTATAAAAGAAAATTGCTATTCCTCTAATAATGCACATTCTGAGATCAAAAATTAACTTAAAACAAACTAATTCTTTAATAATAATTCTCCACAAAGATACCCTGAGATCAAAAATTTTGTAGGTACCTACAGACCCACTAAGGAATCTTTATACTAAAAATTAGATATTCTTTTGCAAGAACCACATTATTAAATCAAAAATTCAAATTATAAACACTGATAAACTGTAATTATTCTCTGAATTAACTTAAAACCTCCTTTCTTCTGAATCAACATCAATTCTCGACAAAGGAATTTCTAAATGACTACAAAATTATCTAACAGCTGATCCCCACTATTTGTACTAGTTAGATTAAACCGTTTCTCTACAGTACGACAGTAGAACTTTCTGAAGGTCTCGGAACTCCTCCAATTAGCTCTCTCTAGAATCTCCTCTACAGGTCTGTTTTCTAAAAAGCTTCTTGAAGCAACTGCTGAGCGCACACTGCCTGGAGCTGCATCTATACCAGCCTCTCTAAAAATTGTTCTTACCCAATTAGCTATCATGGTCCTAGTAGCTGGTCTAATTGTGCCAGTAATAGATATAAACAGACTAGTTATATTGGTTCCTTCTGACCGTCTCCTTTCTGTCTCTTTAACTAATTTTCTAAGATGTTTCACGGGACATAAGCGTGCATCAGGATGTCGCTTCAGTAACCATCCAGATTGTCTTTTATCAACACTGTCTGTCTTTGACCCAAATCTTGGCCACAAGATCACCTCATCACTGCTATTATTCACCACAAAGTTATCCCTAGACACTTCCAACAGAGTCAGGTCATGAATACGACGGCCAGAAGCTAATAATAAAATAATTGCTGTTCTTCTAGCTGTCTCAAACAATGATTCTACCATCGGCGTCTCCCTAAGCCAATTAAAAAGCAACTCTGTATCCCAAATGGGTGTTCTCACCTCTGGAGGCTTAACCATTGATATCGCCTTTAAAACTTGATGCACAAAGAAATTTTTTGATATTTCTTCTGTACTAGCTGCTGTATAGGTGGTGACTGCTGACTTATGTAGAAGAATCGTACGATAAGCAAGCTTGTCTTCCAGACACAACTTGGCCAAAAATCTAGCTACATCGCTACCCTGTGGAGACCTAGAATCAATCTTGTTTAACTCACACCAAGATATCCAACGTTTAATTGGAGCTTTATATGTTGCTAATGTGGAATCTCGCCAGCTCCTCTTCAAGAGATCTCTTTCTTGTGAAGACCAATGTGCTACCTTGTCTTTCCACCCCCAACCTTCCATGCCAGAAGCTCCAGCTTCTCCACCTGGGGTGGACTCCTGCCTGTCGTGAGGTCTATCAGGTTCTTGTGCAGGCACTCTATTGGTACTGGTTCTGCTAACGCTCGCGCCCTCAGGTCTGCTAGCCAAAAGCACTGTGTCCAATGGGGCGCTATTACTATATAAATACCTGTCGCTTCGTTGAGTTGGCGTAGCACCCGTGGCATTAGATTGGGAGGTGGAAATACCCAAGCCAGCTTGAATCTCCAGGGTCGACTGAAGGCGTCGCAAAAGATGGCTGACCCATCTCTGGAGTCCCATGTTACGTAGCGATCTACTACGGCGGATTCCTTTGAAGCGAACAAGTCGACTTCTGGTACGCCCCAAAACCTGAACACGGCCTCCGAGGCCGGGGGCAACAAGTGCCATTCCGGCACTGGTCGATGCCTTGACAGGCGGTCGGCTATGCCGTTGTACCTCCCCGGGAGGTACGCCGCCGAGAGTGTGATGTTCAACCGTGTGGTCAGCTCCAGGAGCCTTGTCGTTAACTCGAGTAGGGCTAAGGATCGTGTTCCACCCTCGTTCCTTATGTATGCCACAAGTGTTCTGTTGTCTGACTGAACTAATATGTGCGCATTCCTTAGGGAGTTTTGGTGGCGACTTATTGCACCGTACACTGCAAACAACTCCTTTATGTTTGAGTGCCAGGACCTCTGGTGTCCTAACCACCTGCCC